>CAWUPB010001009.1:4864070-7335640 GCA_963924115.1 Dovyalis caffra | reverse complement strand
GAATTGAACAAATAATTTTTTTTATTTAATGTCAATGAGAATATCAGTTTTTGAAAAAAATATGAATTTAATTTTTATATATTTATTTATAAAAGAATGAATAATATTAAAATAAAAAATTATATTAATTTGAATCATTGAATGGTTAAGCGAAAACATTATTTTAATCATTTAATTCAAAAATAAATAAATAAATAGTAAATGCTTAGTGTAAAAAAATAATATTATTATAATATGATCATAATATTAATAACTTATGACTATATTAAAAAAAAATTAAAGTAGTAAATTTTAAGTAATAAAAATAATTAAAAGAAAGTACTAGAACCAAATAAAATCAAATCACAATACAATACAATTAAAGTTTAAAATTAAAAAAAAATTAAGGACTAAAATGCTAAAAAATGATATGAATAATAAAATGAGTAGTGATTTGTGAGTGCGTGAATAGTGGTACTGTAAGTATGTGAATAGTATTTCAAATAGTGAAAATGAATAATGAAATCATGTTTTCTTTTATTTTTTTAGTAATATCTAAAAATACCTCTTCTAAAACATATATTATTGTTGTAATGGTTTTAATGCTTTTCAAACACATCTAATGTTGTTTGAAATTTGTTAATGGGACAAAATAATTTAACTATGGATCCTAAAAAAAGGTTTGAAAAATCCAAATTAAAATGAAAAAGACAAAAAATTCATAATACTTTATAATCAATTAGCCATTTTAATAATATTGGTAGTTAATTAAAAAGAACACAAATAAATAAATAGAAAAATTAAGGATATCAAGAATTATATTAATAGGAAGGTTGAGGAAAGTTAAAAATTAAAAATTAATGATCTAATGGGGTAATAACAGCTCCAAGAATATCCGCTTCTCCGTACTTTACTTTAACTTCCTTTAATTCCGCGGGCCCAACTGCATTGAAGTAGCCATTTTCAGCAGTTGCAAATGCTTTTTCTAAATTAATAAGCATAGACTCATTGGTACCATCAAGCCTCAGTTGTTGCTGATTATGATCTCTCTTATTTTTAGCAACTTTTAAATCAATATATATAGACTCGATGATCGTCTTTCTTGCTGAGCTGGTATTTAAGGCTTTGTATTTCCTTATCTCTTGCAATCACAATTTTAATTTGTTTCCTAACTTGTTTTTTCTTTTATAATGTATCGATTAAATAGAAAGATATGAACAATCACAACATAGAGATTTACGTGGTTAATTAATTATGTCTATTCTATAACTATATTAGAATTTCTTATTAAAATTTTTTCAAATAATAACTTTAAATACAAGTGATATTATTTATATTTTAGATAATTAGGGTTATAATAAAAAGAAAAATCCTAACGGATCTATACTTCTAACTCATTATTATATAGATCTTTTTGGGTTCAATCACGTCAATTTTCATATCTTAACAAAATAAACCCATCAGATCTGCTAATTCGTTGGAATGATTAAGCAAATTCATATTGAAAAAAAAAGAAAAAAAGCACCTGCCAAGATATGTTGTTGTGTCCTTCAAGCCATGCTTTAGTTGAGGAACCCCTCCAATAAATTTTTATATCGAATCTAACAGTCATGCATAACAATTATCTTATGGACAGAATCACTTGAGTAGCAGCTAATTAATTGGAATGATAAATTACTACACTAAAAAAAAAAAAAAAAGACGAGGTAAATCCCTCACAAAGAACCAAATTCATGTAAAAATAAATAAATGAAAACATTTACCTTCCAAAAGGTTGTGTTCTTCAAGCCTCGGAAGAGTCGAGGAACCACTCAAAGATATCAATTTCAGGCTTTCAGGAGATTGAAGAGGATTCGATGAAATTCGCAATCAAGAAGCGAAGAAAACGAAAAACATGGCGGAGAGGATGGAACAAAACCTCTTTCTTGGAAGCCCATGCTGAAGTTTCTTTGCTTGTATGGTATGTGTGCAAGTTTGAAGGACTCTATGACTCCAGTAAAAAATAAGGAACCGACAAATGCAATCCTACAAGCAGGTTGCTAAAGAAAGTTGGTCTTTTTTTGTTCTGCTTTTTTCCTCAGGGCCTCGTGCTTTCTCTCCATTCCCAACAAGTTGCCAACCCAACTTCTCGATCTGGGGGCAACTAAAAAATGAAAAAGGATCTAATTATCTCCTCTGTCTTTGTTGAGTTTCCAAATAAATGATTTTCTCAATTGAGTCTCCATTGATTAGACAGTAAATTTTTTTGACGAAAGGAAATTCGTTTTTATGATAGACGAAGATCCTATTATTTGAAAATATCCAATGGAAAAAAAAATTACACAAATTAATTTTGATATTATATCAATATGTATGTCAAATGATTAGATCAATCGATCCAAGTCTAATAACTTCGCAATTTTTTAAATAATGAATGTGGATTGAATTTCGTTCATGTCCCGGTTAAATATATATATATATCCCTTCATGTTATTTTCTGCTCTATAATGTTGTCAGCATTAATTGTGGTTGTGAATGTATCTTTACCATAGTTATCTATTTGAAAAAGTCTTTATAATTTATGCCATTGAAAGTGCAGTTGATCTTAAAAGGATGGAAATAAAAATGAGCAACAATTATTTATTCAAGTATTTGTATCAACTATTGGCTGTATGTATTAGGTCCTGCAGCACACACGATGATCGAAATTAATTTTGAATTATAGCCAGAGCAACCTCCACTGCAATACCGAGGCACCGATCTCTTGAAGCTACTGCAATGTTCAATTTGTATGGTTTCAAAGATGAGAATGTTTTGTATGCTACTGTCTTTGAAGCATACTTGGCGACTAGTACACACCAACTCTATAGTGTTGGACAAAAAAATACAAAGAACATAACAGAACCTCTTTGATCTTGCTTGAATAATCAAATATAGGTTACAATCAAATACCCAAACTAAAATAAGTAACTAATAATCTGAAAAATAAAATACCAATCACACAAAGAACACATAAATTTTACATGAAAAACCTTATCAATTTGAGAAGGGAAAAACCACGAGATCGGAGTCCACAATAACTTTCACTATCAATAATAATAGGCAATACAAGGAGTCATCTCTAGATTAAACTAGAGGAATACATCAGCCACAAGCATCAAAGGTTATACACCCTTGGCAAACCACATCAATAGATGATACACAAAGAAAAGAGAAGAAACTAAGTTCGCATTTCATCACAAAATAGCACCGTTGTGAGCATCATATCTCACTCTCTAGAACTCAAAACCAGAACTTCACCGTTCAAAATGTGCGTCCGTCACTTTTGAACGTGCCCACCAAATTTGAGCTCAATCCAACGATTAACAAATCCGAAACTCAATTTTAGCCTCGATTAGTTTGTGTTAAAGCTTTTTTTCCTCTTTCTCTCTAAAGTTGCGGGCTCTCTCTCTTTTTCTTCTTTTCTCTCTTACTTTCTTCCCTAATCTGATTTCGGAGTAAAAAATAAGATATGATTTATTTAAAAATACCAAAATTACCCTTTGAATGATTAAAAAATTCCTCTTCTATATGGGCTTCAAGATTGAGCTCATGTAGGCAAACCTTTGGGCCATCCTCCAACTAGGAGGGAAACCCAACAAATCTCTCCCTCATGACTAGGTGGAGGTATTCACCATCCCGAAGACCGAATGACAAGCCTCAAGTTTCTCCCTTGGTAATGCTTTAGTCAATATATCGGAACCATTATCATCGGTATGGATTTTTTGAAGTTCTAACAACTTGGAATTCAAAACATCTCTAATCCAATGGTATCGAACATCAATATGCTTTGATCTAGCATGAAATGTAGAATTTTTACCAAGGTGGATAGCACTCGACTATCACAAAACAACACATACCTATCTTGCTTGAAACCGAGTTCCCGAATATATTTCTTCATCCATGGAAACTCTTTATAAGCTTTTGTTGCTACAATGAATTCTACCTCGGTGGTGGAAAGAGTAACACACTTTTACGAGTCTAGATTGCCAAGCCACAACTCCCTCTATAAAAGTAATCAAATATTTAGATGTTGACTTGCGAAATCAATGTCTCATGCCATGTCCGAATCCGTATAACCAATCAAGTCCGATTTTTTAGCACCATAAGATAGTTTCAAATTGCTTGTATCTCCGAGGTATCGCATTATCCACTTTACTACATTTAAATGCTCTTTTTTTGGATTTGACAAAAATCTGCTAACTACCCCAACAACATGAGCAATATCAGGCTTTGTACATACCATAACATACATCAAACTCCTAATAGCTGAAGCATATGGAACTCTTTGCATCTCCTCCTTCTCCTCATCCGTAGAAGGACTTTGTTGGATGCTTAGCTTAAAGTAAGTTGCAAGAGGAGAGCTAACCACTTTAGTTTTGTCCATCTTGAATCTCTGAAGTACCTTATCAATGTACTTCTCTTAAGATAAGACATAAGTACAATCTCTTAGTTGCTCCGTCACGTTCAATGCGTATGTCCAAATTTACTTTACCGGCCCTAAGTTTTTCATGTTAAAGAACTTGCTCGAATGCTTCTTCAAGTCATCTATCCTTGAAGCATTCCTACCAACAATTAAGATATCATCTACATAAAGCAACAATATTATAAAGTCATCATAAAAATTTTTTTGCACATAAACACAATGATTTGATATGATTTTCGTATAGCCTTGCTCCTTCATAACTCGAGTCAAACTTGTTGTACCACTCGCCAGGAGCTTGCTTTAAACCATAAAGACTTTTCTTCAATTTATACACGAGGTTTTCTTTGCCTTTCAACTAAAACCCCTCCGGTCGCTCCATGGAGATTTCCTCTTCTAAGTTACCATGTAAAAACGCTATCTTGACATCTATCTATTCAACTTTCAAGTCAATACTTGCTACTTGGCCAAGTACAACTCAAATAGATGACATCTTCACCACTAGAGAAAATATCTCTTTAAAATAAATACCTCTTTTCTAACGGAAACCCTTTACCATTAATCTTGCTTTGAATCTAGGATGTGTGGTGTGTTCTTCATGCTTGATTTTAAACACCCATTTATTTTTCAAAGCTCTTCTACCATTGGGTAGTCTTACCAATTCAAAGGTATTGTTCTCATGCAAAGAATTCATCTTATTGTTCATGACTTCAATCCACTTCTTTTTGTTCTCATCTTCTATTACTTCTTTGCATGATTCAAGTTCTCCATTGTCGATTAACAACACATAATCATCGGTAGAGTACCTATTATAAGGTCTTCGATCTTTGTTAGATCGTCCGAATGAGGTTTTTGATGGAACATTTTCATCATCCTGTTTAACTATCCGATCACATTCATCACTCAATGCATCATCATGAATTTGATTGGCGTCTTGCGGATCATTATCATCCTATAATGTCTACTCGGCTTGTGAATCATCATGTTCAATTAGCTCAGCTATTGGTGTAGAATAAACCGGCTCAATCGGCTTTATATCTACCGGATGATCATAAGAGTCAATCACTGTCTCGTTCGTCTTTTTAATATCTTGTATGATCTCATCCTCTAGAAATATAATATTACGACTTTTGACTATCTTCTTTTCAATCTGGATTATACAAACTTGTAGCTAAACTCATCTTGACCATACCCTAATAAGATACACTATCTTATCTTCACATCAAGCTTAGATCTCTCATCTTATGAATGTGCATGAATGCCCTTAACCTAAAAAATTTTAAGTGATCATAGGATACATCTTTGCCACTCCAAATCCCGTCTAGAACATCAAATAACAAAGGCATACAAGGTGAAAGATTTATTAAATAAACAAAAGTATTAAATGCCTCACCCCAAAATGGCTTAGGTAGTCGCACGTGAGAAATCAAGCAGTCGACTCTCTCAACTAGAGTCTTATTCATCCTTTCAACCAATCCGTTCAACCGAGGTATCTTTGGTGGAGTCTTTTGATGCTTGATGCCTTGAGTCTTATAGTGCTTATAAAAAGAGTCCGAATATTCACCATACCCTAAAACAACTTGTAGTCAAACTCATCTTGACCATACCCTAATAAAATAATTACCTTGTCTTCACATCAAGCTTAGATCTCTCATCTTTAGGAATGTGCACGAATGCCTTACACCTAAAAACTTTTAAGTGATCATAGGATACATCTTTGCCACTCTAAATCCTGTCTAGAACATCAAATAACAAAGGAATAAAAGGTGAAAGATTTATTAAATAAAAAAGAGTATTAAATGCCTCACCCCAAAATGGCTTAAGTAGTCGCGCATGAGAAATCAAGCATCCGACTCTCTTAACTAGAGTCTTATTCATCCTTTCGACCAATCCGTTCAACCGAGGTGTCTTTGGTGGAGTCTTTTGATACTTAATGCCTTGAGTCCCGTAAGTGCTTATCAAAAGAGCCCGAATATTCACTACCATTATCAATTCGGATACACTTAAACTTTATCCTTGTTTGTCTTTTTACCAAAGCTTGAAACTCGTTTAGAAACACCAAGAACTTGATCTTTCGATCCCGAGTGTATAAAATCACACCTTCCTCGAGTAATCATCTATGAATGTCGAAAGTAATAAGAACCTCCTTTTGACATTTTCTTCATAGGACCACATACATCCGAATGTATTAATTCAATAGGATTCTATTTCCTTACGAGTGGATGGCTCCTAAAGAAACTTTATTCGTTTTTCAGCCAAACACTACGGACACTTCTTCAAGTGATTATCCCGCATATCAAATAATAACTTTTTCTTTTTCTATACTATCATGTCTTTCTCGATCATATAAGCCAATCTCTTGTGTCATAGTTCAGTAGCTTCCTTATCTCTAACAACATTCATATCATCATTCAATAATTTAGCGATGCATGACATATAAAGAAGAACACTTCTCTCTTTTTTTCATTACTATAGAACCCTTTGATAGCTTCCACATATCATTTTTTAATGTGTTACAAAATCCTTCATCATCAAGTCTTCTAACCGAGATTAAATTCAAGGAAAAGTCGAGAACATGCTTCATATTTTTTAAAACTAGTTTTACTCTAGCATGAGTCTCTAAGCACACATCTCCAATACTAATCATTTTGAACGACTCATTATTACCAACCCTTATCGCTCTAAAATCACCAAGCATGTATGAGCTAAAAAACTCCATATGAGATGTAGCATGTACCGAAGCTCCACTATCAACCACCTAACTATGCTAATCTAATGCTATGTTAACTTCATTATTATCATATGCAATCAAAAACTCATCGATTGCATTAACTCGATCTTCATCACTATCATTTTAATTCTGTTTGGTTTTGTTCTTCTTATTGTCTTTCTTTAATTTTTGATAATATTTCTTGATGTGACCCATATCACCATAATGATAACACTCCACATTCACAAACTTACCTCTGGACTTTCTTCTCGCTCTTGCCTTTGGTTTTTTGAACCCTTACTTTTACTCCTCCCTTTTTCTATAGTAACTAGCATATCGATCGGGAAGAAAAATTTTAAGTCTTCCTTCTAACCTCTTCATTGAAAATCTCATTTCTATCATAGGTCAAGGTCATCTTCCCATCGAGAACGTAATTGTAGTTTGATGTACGAAATGTCTCTTAAGAATTTAGTAATGAGCCAAACAAATATAACCCAAGGATCTCATCATCAATTTCTATGTTCATGGCTTTCATTTGCTGAATAATTCCCACATACTCATTAATGTGATTAGCTATAGAAGTTCTGTCTTTATACCCGTAATTTATCCACTACTTAATCAAGTACATCTTGTTATTTTTCTTCTTTTTTTTTTGGCAAAGAGATCTTCCAAACTTCTTCATAAATTTTTAGCATCCACCTCTTCCGCATATGATTAGAAACCTTATCATTAATTTATCGACGAATAAAAGCCCAAAGTTATTCATTCTCAAACTTCAATCCTCATTTGTTTTTGTTTTAGGTTTTTAATGTTACTCTCCATATTATTCAAGTTGAAAATAAACAACCAAGCTCCGATATCACTTGTTGGGCAAAGAAACACAAATAACACAATGAAACCTCTTTACCTTTACTTAAACAATTAAACACGAGCTACAATCAAATACCCATGCCAAAATAAGTGACTAATAATCTAAAAAATAAAATAATAATCACGTAAGGAACACATAAATTTTACATTGAAAACCTCCTCAATTTGAGAAGAAAAAAACCACAGGGATCGAGTCCACAATAACTTTCACTATCAATAATATGATAAGGTTCTACTTTTCTATATATTGTGCAAGTATGTTACATAGTATATATACAAGTATGATGATAAGCATGAAGGTAGTTTTAATGGGTTACAACTCTATCACATAACGCTGAAGTAACATAGTCTAACTCTATTATTATCCTTATAACTCTTATCGTTATCACCCTCCCGTAAGTTGTACAGGGGTTGGAATAATGCATAACTTATTTTTGAACTTATGAAATAGAGCTCTGGATAATGACTTAGTTAGAACATCTATAATTTGATTAGCGAGTAGATATGTAAACATACTTGTAGTGTGCCTTGTCCGACTTTATCTCACACAAAATAAAAATTAATCTCGAGATGCTTGGATCGAGAGTGAAAAATTAAAGTGGTTATGAGATAAGTGGCATAAACATTATCACACCGGATTATGGATGGGTTAGAGCATAAGCATACCAATTTCTTGGAGGAGAGACTCTATCCAGTCAACTTCGCACAAGTGGTGGCCAACGCGTAATATTTAGCTTCGGTAGATGAGTGAGCAATCGTGTGTTATTTTTTAGCTCGCCAGGAGATAAGGTTTTCACCAAGGTATATGTAAAAACCGGATGTATTTTTACGATCATCTAGATCACCACCCCAATTAACATCTCGTGTAGGCATTGATTGATATAAAAGAAGATTTATGGATGAACAACCTATGATCCTTGGTATCCCGAATGTAGCAGAGGATCCTCTTAACAGCCTACCCAATGGGTTTTAGTGGGGACATGCATATATTGTGCCATTTTATTTACAGAGTAAGCTAAGTCCGGTCCGATAATGCCTAGATATTGCGGTCCTCTTATAATGCTCGGTAGAGGAATAGGTCCGTAAATGGAGTACCCGAATTCGTCGCTTACCTTTATATTTGGACGTACTCATACCTTTAGCCTCGATGCATGTTGGATCGGATTAGGAGTTTAGTAGCATACTTACATTGAGAAAGGAATAGACCATTAGACTATCATCGTGCTTCTATTCCAATAAAGTAATGTAATGAGCCTAAGTGCTTAACCGGAAAGATACTTTTCAAGGCTGAAATTATGGAGTTGAGCATCCGTTTATTGCTTCCGTTAGCAGTAGATCATCAACATACATTAAGAAAAATATGATGTCTTTACCATATTTGTTGAAGAACATAGAGACATCCGTTTAGGAAGCAATGAATCCTAAAGACAGGAGAGTATCTTGAAGACATTTGAACCATTGGTGAGGTGTCCGTTTCTAGCCATAAAATGATCGTTTCAGCTTACATACATGAGTCGGTCTCTATGGATCAACAAAACCCGATGGCTACTTCATATAGACCTCTTCATCTAAAAATCCATGGAGAAACACATTAGACACGTCCAACTACTCCACTCGGCTAGCCAAGTGAGACAACAAGGGAAAGTATCATTCGAAGGGTTGTTGGTTTTATCATAAGACTCGTAGGTGTTGTTAAAATCGATACCCGGACGTTGGTTGAAACCTTTGGCTACTAGTCTTGCCTTATACCTATCTAGAGTCCCATCGAGTCTTAGTCTTGACCTTGTATACCGATTTGTTCCCAATCACGTTATATGAGGGAAAGCGTGGAATAAGGTCCCATATGTTATTTTGTGTTAGTGTCTACATTTCAGCGAGTCATGGCAGTTGCCAATGGGGTTGTGATTTTGCTTAAGAGAATGTGTTATCTTCGAAAGAGGGAACCAATGTGGAGAAGATGCTTGGTTTTAGGTTGCCAATTTTAGTACGGGTGAGAGCTGGGTTTGGGTTTTCTGCGAAAGTATTTATAGTGTTGGGTAGCTTGTAGTGACTAAGATCATAGGTTAAGGTCACATGGTGAGGGTCCGGTGGTTGAGGAGCTGAACTTAGGGTTTGGCTTGCTTGGTTTCGTTGGTGGTCTTGGTGACACGGTAGTGGTGAGAGAAGAGGAGGAGTGTGGTATTGGATGTGGCATGTTTGTGGGTGTTTAAGGGCTTTCTATGTGATAGAAATAGGTGTCTATGAGTTGGTTAACTATTGTTGGAAAAATGTACAGCTACATGTTTTTTGGTAATTAGGGAGTCCGTGGTTATTAATGAAAGAAGTTACGACCGCATGGGGTTTGCATAGGTGTGTGGTACGTGAGGTGGCATGGGTCTTACATGTGTTTGCAATAAATGGGTGTGACTCTGTATGGGTGTTACATAAGTGTTTGTAGGGTGTTTTTTGGTGAATTAGTGAAGGGCATCATGTTTTGGTGATGGTAGTGGGAGGGGTACTATCGTTGTTGGATTATGAACTCGTTGGTGGACTCGATTTGGCAACGCAAATGGGAACACTTGTTCATCAAACAAGACATGGCATGGAGATATGAAATTTTTTTGTGGATAAATCATAACATAAGTAACCTATAGATGTTTTTCTATATCCTAAAAAATACAAGCGTAATACCTTGGTGCTAATTTATGTCCGGCATATGGTCTTAACCATGGATAACATAAGCACCCAAAATTTTTTAGCTCATCATAGAGAGGATCTGTTTCCAAAGAGGGTGGAATAAGGGGAATGATTTTGCAATTTGGGTGTGGGAAGATGATTGATGGTGTAGATGGCTGCAAAAAAAGCATAGGTCCAAAATTGCAATGGGACGGATGCATGTGTAAGAAGTGGCTAGGCTTGTTTTAACTACATGGCGGTGTTTTCTTTCTATACAAATTGTTTTGTTTTGGTGTTTTAGGACATGCAATTCTTTGTGAAATTCCATTGTCATTGAGGTATTTGGTTAGGGTTTGATATTCCTCTACCTAGTCGATCGAAACTGTTTTATATGTTTGTCAAAAAATTTCAACGAGTGTTTTGAACTTTATAAAATAGTTTAAAACCTCGCATTTATGATGAAAAAAGAATAGCCGAAGTATTTACTATAATGGTTCATAAAACGGAACATAATATGAGTAGCCATCTATAGATGAAACAAGGGAGGGTCCCTAGAGGTCGAACAAATAATTCCAATAGAGCTTTGGTCTTATAAGTAGATAATGAAAATAGAAGTTTATGATTTTTACTAATAGAGCAAGCATGACATAATGAATGAATAGTTGGCAAAGGAACGTTAATTTTAGAATTCTTCAAAGCCTAATGAACGAGTTTTGATTGAGGCATGCCTAAGGCGAGCATGCCAAGTTTTTAAAGTTACGCTATGAGCTTGAATGAAAGAGGATTGTCTCATTGCATAGTCTATGAAGAAGGTGTAAAGATCGTTTTTAAAGGGTCCGACTTGTAGAAGTTCTCGAGAAGCCAAGTCCTTTATGTAAAATTTGTCGGGAAAAATTCTATAAAGTAAGAGTTAATATTTGTGAAATTGCTCACAGAGAGTAAGTTTTGAGTGCTAAAAGGAACATGCAAAATATTTAGAAGAGAAAATGTACGGTTATGTAGTGTAAAAAATATTGAACCAACATGAGATATGGGAATGAGTTTACCATATATTAAGCGGACTTCTTCGAGACCATTATACTCATTGTGAATAACAAGGTTGTCCAGATTGTGTCGTCAAATGGTGAGTAGCACCATTGTCCATAATCCATTGTTGTTGTGGTTGGTGTGATCGTGCTAGGTTGGAGATTGGTTTGGTTTGGGTTTTGGAGGTGCAAGATTTTGATGAGGGGTAGACATTGGCAAGGTGATTGATACCATTGCGGTTGTAACATGTGATGGTGTTGGTGTCGAGCTATATATGTAGAGAAGAGTTGTTCTTGTAGTGTGAATTAGTAGCAGAAGGTACTATCCCGTAGCATCCTCTACCACGGTTTGGGTTGTGACGATGGGTATAGTGAGTCGTTATGGGAACATCAACACGATGGAGACTTCCTTGTAGCTACAACTCTTCACTAAGAGCAAGTCCATATAAGGCCTCATAACCGATGGATTCATGCCGAGATTCCATGGAATGGACAAAAGGTCTATAAAGGGAGGCGAAGCCATGCAGTAGAGCTTGGACAAGATCCTCCTCGGGGACAACCAAACCAAAGGATTAAAGTGTGTCAAACATGCCTTTTCCACGTTGGAAGAATTATGGAATCATCTCACTGGGCGATTGAGTGAGCCTATATAGATTGCTTTTGAGATGATTGATCTATGTCCTTATTCCAATGCCACAAGTTATGGTCAATTTTGTCCGAGCGACTTATGCGAGTAGCAGCGCCAACGACCAAAGGAAGCACCATTTCATAGAGGGAGCCAATGATCCAGGTGAGTACTAATTGATCATCGTATTCCCATTAAGTGAATAAAAGGTTTTGTTCATTGTTGATGGTGCAGAGAGGTGGCTGGTGGGATCCATCTATGTGGTGCAAGCAAGCCATGGCAGCAGTAGCAGATGGTTGGAACTAAGTTTTCTAGAGGATAAAATTCATTGTGGTGAGTTTGAAAAGGAAGTGAATTTTTAGGTTTGGGAGAAGAGGAGCAACCATGAAAGATGAAGTGATGGCAGGGGAAGCTAGAGAGAATGCTGAAGTTTGTTCTATGTCTTCAGCAGCTATGGAGTCCAGAGGAAAGCAAAAGATCGATATATGGAGAGATACTAGAATTGAATTTTGCTCTATTTTGTGGAGAGCGAAGTGAAAGCAATAAAAAATTACAATTGGTTACTTTAGCAGAGGGCTATTAAGCCGATTCTAACAAGGAAGGAAAAAAAAAAAGGATCCGGACGGTTAAGTCACGATCAACTCTAATCCCATGATAAGGTTGTACTTTTCTATATATTATACAAGTATGTTACGGAGCATCTATATAAGTACGATGATAAGCATGAAGGTAGTTGTAAATTATCACATGACGCTAAAGTAACATAGTATAACTCTATTATTATCCCTATAACTCTTATCCTTATCATAATAATGGGTAATACAAGGAGTCCTCTCTATATTAAACTAGAGGAATACATCAGCCACAAGCATCAAAGGTTACACACACTTGCGTGACCACATCAATAGATGATACACAAAAAAAGAGAAGAAACCAAATTCAGATTTTATCGGAAAACAACATTGTTGCAAGCATCATATCTCACTCTTCAAGAATTAAAACCAGATCTTCACCGTGCAAAATATCATCTGTCTCTCCTGAATGGGCCCACCAAATTTGAACTCGATCCAACGGTTAACAAATCCAGCAAAGCAATGTCAGCATGACTGGTCCGTGTTGAAACTTTCGCCCCTCTTTCTTTCTAAAGTTGCGGGCTCTCTCTCCTTTTTTTATTTTTCTCTCTTACTTTCTTCCCTAATCTGATTTTAGAATAAAAGAGAAGATAAGGTTTATTTGAAAATACCAAAATTACGATTAAAAAATTCCTCCTCTATATGGGCTTCAAGATTCGACTCATGTAGGCAAATCTTTGAGCCATCCTCCAACTAGAAGGGAAACCCAACACATAGATCAAATCCTCTTGAAAGTGATAGAAAATTAGAAAGAATATGAACACCGTTATTATTTTTCCAACTCATTCACGTTGGCATTATTGCCGACCACCGCATCTCCTCCCTCTAGTTGGATCCTCTAATTCTCGACTCTATCAAAATTAATTTTGATTGGGCTTTCTTAGCCTACACTACGTCAAAATCAGTAGGCATTGTAGTTAGAGACTATATGTTCCGTAAAAAAGTGTTTATTATCCTTTTATTTCTAGTGATTGTAATTGGATCGCTCTTATGAGAACTTTGTTGTTCTTTTTATTTGGGTCTGTGATCATTTAGAAGATCCCAACTTTTTCACTTAATATATGAGATTGAACTATCTTTCGGAAAAAAGAAAAAAACTTAAATATCTCAATAGAAAAGTGAAGGATATCAAGAGTTATATTTTCAAGGAAAGTAACAAATTAAAGATGTAGTATGTATATCCTAATCAAATAAGATAATGATCGCCCCAATAATGTCCACTTCTCCATACTTTACTTTAACTTCCTTAAGTCCATGGGGCAAATTGCGTTGAAGTGGCATAGCATTTTCGACAAGTCGAAAATATTTTTTCTAAATTAATAAGCATAGACTCGGTGGTACCATCAAGCCTCGGTTGTTGCCGATCTTGATCCGTCACATTTTTAGCGGCTTTTAAATCAATATAGATAGACTCAATGGTCTTCTTATGCTTTTGAATTTCCTCATGTATCTTTTGAAAATTCAAAGTTAGAAATCTTTTTAAATAAATATGAGTAGATGTGTAGTAATAAACTTTACCTCTTTCTTAGAAGCCCTTACAAAAGAAGCACTTTAGTTGCAACTTATGAGGAGTGGAAAGAAAGAAAGGTTATCATGTAGGGCGTGGTAAGAGGAGGGGGAAAAAGAAGAAGAAGAAAGCAAACCGATCATAGTCAAGAAATCGCGTGAGCGATTGATAGTTGGACATGATACGGAATAATAATAGCCTATTTCAATTCATTTTTTCTAATATAATATATAGAACAAAGTCATAACATATAATATTTTTTATTCATTCTATAAAAAATTACTATATTATAAATTGCATAACATTGCGTTTAAAAAAAATACATAGATGATCACCAAGTTATTGGATCCACGAGTTCATTAATTTTATATAATCGGTATGTGAACCGATTAATTTCAAGTGGTTTGCTTATTAGATAGGAAGTTTGTTGTATTTTTTTAGATTCAAATCAATATTAAAAGGATTTTATTAAATTATTCTAAATGTATTAGCTTGGAGAATCCGTTTATCATAAAAAACAATATGTGAACTGAGATCAATTGGTCCAATCCTATAATAGCATTTACAAATTTTTGAACTCTTTTTCTTGTATCTCTTATATTCACACATTGGATAACATATAAAACTTTATTTAGATTTTGATCACTTGCTTATCTATCACTCGACTTGCTCCTTATTAGACTGCTTGCTCTTCTTCTCATGTCTCTTATCACTTGCATTAATTTTATTTGGTTGGTTGGTGGTTGTGTTTATAAATTATAATACTATCTCTCTGAATCTTAACAAATTTACGGCTAAATCTTTTAAACAGTTATCAAATACCCTCATCACAATTTTTAATAACCCACATCAAAATTATCAAATCAATTACTTTTTTTTCCCCCACTTGTAACTATAAGGTTAAAAAACGATGGACAAAATTTTTTGCCCAGAATAAGGCATTACAAATTGATTTTATAAAGCCAAAAGACAAAAGTTGACATGTATAGACCACCATAGATGAATCGGTATAAGAAATCGTTAGCAGCAGGTTGCCTTAACATGAATTAATTACTCGGGATAGGAACGTATCGAAGCATCAGTATTCGACATGTGTGCCCCGATTATGTCCTCTTCTCCTAACAATTTTACAACTACCGTTTTTTTTGCTGGTATAGTATCAGGATGGTCATCAGTAATGTTATGAGCTTTGCTTAAATCAGAAATTGCAGAATCAATGACCATCCCAAGTCTCTGAATTTTGTCATCTTTTAATATGAGCTGGTAATGAAGCTGTTGCGTTTTCTCATCTTTCACAGCTAGGTCATGCACAAGGTACCTAATTTCCTCATGTCCCTCATTGAGCCGGTTTTTAAGGCTTAGTATTTCCTTATCTTTCAAAGCTAGTTCATGCTCATGCTTCTGAATTTCCTCATCTCTCTTACTAAGCTGGTTTTTAAGGCTTAGTATTTCCTCATCTGTTACAGTTACCTGGTCCGTAAGGTTGTTTATTCTTTGAGGCATCTGGTCCTTAAGGCGTTGTATTTCTGCATCTTTCAAAGTTACCTGCAGCAGCAGCTCACCTCTAGATAACTTTGTATTACTTGACTTTTTATTTAGCAGCTTCATTCTTGTCCATTGAATCATCTCCACCGGTCTTCAATCATGCACAAACATGAGTTAGAACGTACCCAGTATGATGATTTACCTTATATAGACTTCAATCCTCAAACATTAAGGATAAAAATAGCGAGTTTTGTGCCATATTAAATTAAGAGGATTTATAATGAAAATAAATTCAGAAAATTAAATCTAACAAAAATCCATTTGCATGACAGATTATATTTCTGAGAGCACTTACTAGGTTAATGACAACCTATTCAAACGGTCCATTATAATAAATAAATAAACCCATCAAATTTGTTAGTTCGTTGGAAAGATTAAGCAAATTCATATTGAAACAAGAATAGAAGTCACCTGCCAAGATATGTTGTAATTGTCTCCTTCAGGCTTTACTTGAGGAATCACTCCAATACATCTAGTTTTAAAAATTGCAGACGGTCCACGATATATATATTTGTGAAGTGACTAACCTAAAGAACGTCATTGATGTTGTTTCTGATGTTAAAAGAATTAAATGATGCTGAAAATCATTATTTTATCCACTCATCTGTCCATTTTATTTTACTTTTATGATAAAAGTATTTATATATATATATATATATATATTTTGTGTGGATAAGTTGAGATTAAATCTCTTCCAGAACCATTTTAAAAATGTATTTTTACATCAATATAATATATTCAAAGAAATTTAATAAATTTTCCTAAAAATTGACCTCAAGATTTGAACCTAATTTTTTTTTTAGAAAAAAAAATTCTTAATTACTAGGCCAATAGGGGTAAATCTGTTCAATTATTCAATTATATTCTTGTTTTATAAATTTCATCAAAATTTCCATATAATTCTACTATTTTGTTGAAATTGATTAAAGCTAAACTCAAAGGGAAAAAAGAAAAAGAATAAGGTGGGGTCTAGAATAATAGCAAGCCCAACTTGGGGGCTAGGCTCTGGGCTCTGTCTCAGGCTTTAAAAAGTACCGTATGGACGTTAATATTCCAATCAAATCCTCATCCTTCTTTTTCACCCTCATTCAACTAATTTAATTCCTCGATATTCCAATCAACACCTGATCTGGCTGCGAAAAATGAAATGAGACGAAAGGTCGTCTGTTCATCGAGAAAGGAAATCAAATTGCAAATCTCGAATCATGGCTAATGAGCACTCTAGATGAGTGCTACAAAAAAAACCACCTAACTGTCATTATTGCATAACAATTATCTTGTGGGCGGAATATTCACTAGAGTAGCAGCTAATTAATTGAAATGATAAATTATTATTTTAAATAAATACAAAAAGATAAGGTAAAGAAGCAAATCCATGTAAAAATAAAAACATTCACCTACCAGGAGGTTGTGTTCTTCAAGCCACAGGAAAAGTCGGGGAACCGGTTGTGTTCTTCAAGCCACAGGAAAAATCGGGGAACCACTCGAGGATATCTAATTTCAGGCTTTCAAGAGATTGAAGATGATTAGATGAAATTCGCATCTAACTATATATAATATATAAGTCGAGGAGGATGGAACAAAAACCTCTTTCTTGGAAGCTCCTTCTGAAGCTTCTTTGGCTGTATGAAGTTGACTCGTCAGATTTTGTTCTGCAAAAATACCATGGATGGGTGTTTGTATGCGTTAAAAGAAGAGTAAATTATAAATTAATCATTCTAGTTTTGAAAAACGAATTAATTAGTTATTTATTAATTTTTTTATTTTTAAATCTATTTATAATTTAATTTTTTTCATTTATTTTTATTTTTTATTTTAAAAATATAAAAAGAATAATGAGAAAAAAAGATATTTATAAAATTAAATAATATTGAATTAACATAAGCAACACTAGCCAAATAACTGATTTTTTTTAAAAAAAGACTAATTATTTTATTTTTCAAAAATTAAAAGAACTAATTTATAATTTACTCGTAAAAAGAATATACTAGAGTATAACTATTTATACAGACTTCTTTTTTCGAAAAAGTATTTAGGCATACAATTTTGACTTTTCTGCTCTTCCTTCTCGTGCCTTTCCTTTTCTATCTATCAAAAAGAATGTGAGATTGTTTCCAAAACCTAACTATCGTAAGGGCAATCAAGCCCATCGTGTGGTCAGTTTTGAACGTCTAACCCATCATTATCTAAATTACAGACGAACATTCAACCTCTAGGCAGCTTTTTTTGTCTTTAGTTTTTTTTTTTTTTTTTTTTCCCTACGGATCTTGTGGAAATTGTTACTCTTCCACCCTTTACTAATCTCAATTTCATGTTTCTCAAGCACAAACTTCCACAAAAGTTCCAGCAATTGTTTTTTTTTTTTTTTTTTTTTTTTATGCTTAATCGAAACTTCTAACAACTAGTTTATTTGTGTTCAATAGGAAGTTCGGCGAGTATCATTCACATTTTGTGATTAATTTTAGATTTTGTAATACTTATTATGATTGTTGTTGTAAGCATTCAATTTTTATTCAATCAACTTTAAGAATAAAATTTTATATTTAGACGTGGAGATGGCATAGTATGTTCACTTATGAATGCATAATATGTGTTATAAATGAGATTTCAATAGAATGACTGAATCAATATTCAGAAATATGATTGCACAAAATTTATAAAATAAGAACCATATATTTTGATGAAAACTTTGAGGACCAAAATATTATAAATAAAGTACCAACTTGTAAAAAATATTAATTTTTAAGGAGTAAATAACTTTTTAAAAAATTATAAGGATTAAAATAAAATAATTTGATAAATTATTTTTTGTCCGTATTAAATGGGTAATAAATAGGTGAGTATTACATGATTTTTTTTTTGAATATTTGATCAATTCAAAATAAAAAAATAAAGTTCTTTTTTTTAAAAAAAATTGAAACTGCACCACATTATCTTCTTAATTTGATATAGAAAATTAGCTAGCAATAAACATTATTATTGTTTTCATTTTAATTTTCACGAACTTATTTATACTCTTTTTTTTTACTTGTATACTAGGTTCATTTTTTATGTATTTTATTATTTTTAAATTATTATATTATTTAAAAAAATCCTTAATTTAGAGTTTTGCTATGATATGATCTCACATATGATACATTTTGTGACATTCAAAATGAGGTCTTAAAAACATAATAACATAAAAATTGAATAATGATAATAATAATAATAATAATAATTTGATCTTTGTTCTTTTTAAGTTGTTTTGATCGTATTCTTTTATTAGAGTTTCACGTATGACATGTGTTACATATTCAGAATTGGATAGATTAGATTATCTCCACATCATCTCATAACTAACGGTGTTAATTAGAACAGATGGTCTTAAGCAATACAAAACAAAGAGTAGAGGAAAATAGAATCTCAATCAAAATAATTTGAAATAAAAAGTCCAAATATGAAAATAAATCCTTTAGATTTTATAATATTTATCATCACTATTGCTATGAGCGCCCACTTTATATTTAATTAACTTTAAGAATAAAATTTGATATTTTAGCATACTAGTTTCATTTTATTTTACTATCATCAAAATTCTCATAATTTGATCGCTTTTATACGTATTATTTTTACTATTGTAGGTATGTATTTATAGTACTTTTAAAGGTTATTTCTCCATAACAATATGCGAAAAAATAGAGAAAAAGAATAGACATTAAATAAGAGAGGAGAGAAATCCAAATTAAAAAAAATAATAAGTAGAGAACATAAAAAGAAGAAAAAGAAGTGAAAATATCAAGTATTTCTTTGTGTTATGAAAGAAATAGTAACGATAGCATAGTTGAAGAGAAAGATAATAGAAAAATAAATTCACTATAAAATAAAGTGAATACAAATAATAAGAACTCAAAATAATTCTCTCAATCCCTATAAAATTTTTATACATAAACTAACGAACAATCAAACGTATTTATAGGCTTCAAGATTAGAAAGAGAATTTGAAATGATTATGAACCATTAAAAGATGCATAAATGCTTGAATAAATTACATCACTCATTAAATTTCTCATATTGAATGATAAATTGAATCATATGAATGGTGAAGAATATGAAATGGATATTCATTTTTTCATAACGCTTTCCCTTGAATGTCCATCGTACAAAAATTATGCCTCGTTAAAACCTTACAACGAAAAAACCCAATTAGAAAAACTCTTTGTGAAGGAAAAAGAGCACAATATTCCTTCTATACATTAACCTCAATGTTGGCTTTCCCCCGTTGAAAATGACATTTTAGATCTTTAAAACGATGTATTTTAATTTTGTGAATCATCTTCTTAAAAATTATAGTAAGTAATGCCCTAGCAAATAAGTTTGTCGGATTGTCACTTTAATGTATTCTTTCTTTAATGAAATTATACAAGCAATATTATCTTCATATAATATTGTTGGGACTTCTTTTGCTAGTAGATAAACTACATGTCTCTTAAACATGATGGATCGTTGATCTTAGCCAAACACATTCTCGACTTACCTCATGAATTGGTATTTTTGCATGGTATGAATATCTAATACCTTTTGCTTTATAAAACATGATGATATAGCTATATCACTAAGTATAAAAACATAACCAATTTTTAATTGAGTTTTGTATGAATCAGATAAATAACTCCGCATCCGTATAACTCATTAAACCCGACTTTGATTCATTTGTGTAAAATAAATACTATATCAATTTTTTCTCGAAGATAACATAGGAAATGTTTAATTTCATTTCAATCTCCATATGAGAGTAAAATTATGATTTACTAATAAATTCACGAGAAAAAGACTATATTAGGTCGGGTATTATTATTAAGATATATCAATACACCGAGTAGGATTAAGATATGGTATTTCGGGACCAAGAAGTTCTTTGTTATTTTCTCAAGATCAAAAAGGTTCTTTTTAGATATCGAGTGAATGGACTACCATTGGGCTAGTTAATGGATGATCTTTATATAGAATTTTTTCTATATAAAGTACCGATGAATAAAAATCTTGTTCTTTAAGTGCTCAAACTGCAGGTCGAGATAAAAGTTTATTTTCCTAAGGTATTCACATTAAATTAGCTTTTTTTAGATAACTTATGGCACTTTGAATCTCTTCGGGAGTTCTAATAATATTTAAATTATTAACTTATATAGCAACTATCATGAACCCCTTTTCGAATTTCTTTATAAAAATACTTGAATAAATATAATTATTTTTATAATCTTGTTTCAATAAATATTTATTGAAATAATTATACCACATGCATACAGAGTTATTAATATATATTGAAAAATAAAAATAAAAGTATAGCATAAATTGAAAACTAAAATAATAAAACTAATACTAAAATAATTAATTCTAATAGATCTCTATAATTAATTGAATTCGTTTCTCGAGAATATGTATTACATGCTTTAAGCATCTTAAGTCCTTCTAGAACTTTTGTAACACCCGTGAAAATCCTTAATCGTATATATATGTATATATATATATATATATATATTAAGTGTAAGTATAATTCTCATTACAACATGAGAAATTAATACTTGAAATGTGTGATTTATGTTAAATAAAATTTATTGTGCTTGAGATTAATGGTTAACTATTAAAGAAATCAAATATGCAAAATCGGTGTTTTGAGAACTAAATTCTATCTAAAATTTTTGGTGATTTATTTGAGGATTTTAAAGTGATTTTTGGATAAAACAAGTCACCTTGATAATGCTAATGAATTTATTTCTCAAGCATTAAATTATTATTGATTCGCTATTAAAATAAAGGTTGAACATCCGATTGCTCATGTTCATACTCAAAAAAGGTTTAGCAAAATCATTTATCAAAAAGCTCCAATTGATAGCTAAACTATTATTTAAAAATAAAACTCTTCGTTTATATTTGGGGACATGCATGCGATCACATTTATTTGTATCGGACCCATAAGTTATCGAAATTTTCTCCTCTTCGGTTGATTTATGGTCATAAGTCAAATATTTTTTTATTTAAAAATTTTTAGCATTGTAATACATATCTTATTTTGGCCACTTTGGTCGACGAAACTCTATTAAATTTTTTTACCTTTGAGATATGAGTTTATTCATAGTGATTTTAAGCCATTAAATAATAGAAAGATGTAGATCGAGCCAAAAAAGAAAAAAAATCGATTTGATTATTATTATTTTTAATGTGCATTAAAATGAGTTTTTAAGGCCTTAAAAGTGTTTATTGACTTTATTTCGGTCATGTAAAGGTGTTTAGGAGAAAAAATAATGCCAATATTGATTTTTAAGAGGTCTAAATATGGATCCTCGATTTTCCAACTAGCTTAAGCTCGTTAGAAGTTACAGACTTTTTTTTTTCTTGGGCTAGCACATGCCTAACCCTTTTTTTTTTTCTTTGAGTCGCCAGCGAACCCAAGCCTTGAGTAGGGGAGGTTGGAGCAACCCGGCGCATAGGCCTAGCTCACGGACCTACCATCGCCGGGCTGGGTTGGGTTGGGTTGGGTTGGGTTGGCCGCACATGCCCGCCCTCTTTTCTCCTTTTTTTCTTTCAATAATTTATTTTTATATATTTTTATCATGAAATTAGGTGTGAAAATATAGAAAATAGACCATTTTTTTTTAGTTTTACATTTAGCTTGACGTAATAGAATATATATGATTTTTTTTAATATTTTAGTTTGAATATATATTATTCTTATTGTTTAAATTTTATTTCTTCAATTTTTTGCTTCTTATTAAAATTTTCATCCAATTAATTTTTTAATTTTTTGATATAATTTTATTTGTCAATAAATTTTTTTTTATAAATGAATTTTGAAATAAAATTTTGGAAGGCGATTGTGTTATTTTTTAAAATATATTATTATTATTTATACGATTAATTATTTTTTATAATTTTTAAATGAGACTAGCATAGTTACATGTATAAATTCGATTAGAGAAAGAGAGAACTAAAAATGTGTTTTAGATAGTTTGACTCAATTTTTTTTTAAATTAATAATTAGTTAAAAAAGAATTTGTAAATTTTATTTTCTTATATATAGAGTTTTGTTAGAAATTAATTATATATTTATTTTAATTTTGATACTAATTTTTTTATCTCGTTGATTGACATAAATTTTAAAATACTCAATGAGTAACTTATAATAATTACTCTATGAATCCACTTTGAGAAAAAAATGAAAAGAAAAAAAGAAAAAGAAAAAATCATATCCAAGCTGATTAAAAGTAATAAAAATATTTTCTCTTAATCTCAAATTTATTTTTAATTTTCTCTCTCCTATTTTTCTTTTTTCTTTGTGTTTGTCTCTCTCTAGAGTAACTTATAATAGTTACTCCGTGAACCCATTTTGAAAAAAAAAAGATGGATATAAAAAAGAAGGAAAAAATCATATCGAGATTCATTAAAAGTCATAAAAATATTTTCATATATATATATATTTCTTTTCTTTGTGTTTATTTCTGTTTATCGGGTAAGGATTATTAGTTACTCTTTAAATAAGATAAAATTTCTTGTTGATTATCGATCGAGTCTCTTTCAAAATTCGTATTGTTGTTTTAATAGATAACATGTCTCTTATTTGCAATATATATATATATATATATATATAACAAAAAAAGTTCTGAATCCAAAAAATTAGATTAATAATAAATTAAAGATTTTTTTTTTGTTGATAAAAAAAATTAAAGTAAATTAACATTTTAATACTATAGGTAGTTAATAGAAAGAACTCACAAATATATCAACAGAAAATTTAAGGACATCAACAATTATATTAACAGGAAGGTTGTTCATTCCTTGATGTAGCAGGTCCTTGAGGCGTTGTATTTCTTCATCTTTCAAAGTTACTTGCTGCTGCAGCTCACCTTGAGATAACTTTTTAGAACTTGCCTTTTTATTTAGCAGCTTCATTCTTATCCATTAAACCATCTTTACTGATCTTCAATCTTGCACAAAGATTAGTTAGACCGTACCTTGTGTGATGATTTACCAGATCTAGCTTTATTTTTAATTTTATTTTTTTTGCATGGAGATTCAAGAGTTAAATATGGTTCAAGGGAAAGAGGAGGACACTATTGTTGCTAAATCGGAAGTTGAGAAAGCTATGAAGATTGTATGAAGACATTGGAGCATTTTGGATTAGAGACTGAGAAAGCCATGGAGATTATATGGAGAAATTGGAGAGTTTTGCTCGCATTTCCACAGACGGCTTGATGATGCTCCAGTTTTCAGCATCGGAATTTGTTGAGCTCCAAGTTTAGCCTCGTAAAATGTGTCAATAAGGATGATAGTGTCTTCTGCAGTCCTACATGCATAAAGCAAAAACACCTGAGTTAGTGGTGCCGAGAGGTCGTAGGCAAAATCGCTCCAATAGTTAAATTGGTATTTTAAACATGATGTATGTACGTACAAAGATGATGATGTATAAGTATTTATATGGAGAGAGAGAGATATATTTTTTGTATGTTTTTATGAGTTTTGTCCTTATTGAACTTGTTTTTTTGGAGTTTTTAGAAGTATTGTATGAATATTTTTCTTCCTGTTTTTAAAGTTCTCTCGTAGCTGTTGAACTTTGGGAGTTGTATGTAGAAAGAAGAAAGCTTTTATATTTATATTTATAGTATGAAGTAATGGGTATTAGGTATGTTTTTAGAGTGTTGGACTAAGTGGTTTGTGATCTCAAGAGAAAGAGCTCATGATAGTATTTGGGCCTAATTTTGTTGGGCTTTGTAGAAAAGCCCAAATTCCATGTATAATAGATGCGAAAAATGTTTTGCTGGTCCAAGCATTAACAAGGACATTGCTAATTATGTAACCAAATACAACTACACAAATCATCAAATAAAAAACAAAAGAAAAAAGCTTTTGCCCTATGTCCCATTAAAAAAACTGAAAGTAGCTAGGGTATCTTATCCTTCTTGTTTAATCCATCTATTTAATCAATCCCCATACTGCACTTCTTCCTCTTCTGCGAGTTCCATGGTTAATCCAATCGAACCCTGATTTGCCTGAAAAAAACATGAAAAGATGGGTTGTCTGCTCCTCAAGAATAGGAAATCACACTACACGTCTCAAAACATGATGCATTTAGCCACTCCATATCAAGATGAATGGCTTGTAGTTCATAGAATCGACAGGCTTGTCTCAGTGGACCTCCGGCCTTCTTTAAATGGAGTTTAGAAGTGTTTTGTCTTTGAGTTATGGGCTTCATTTTCTCACTGGACCAGTATTTTGATACTATATTTTTTTTTTTTAACAACAATGATTCTATGCGAGAGTAAATTATAAATTAGTCCTTCTAGTTTTAAAAAATAAATAAATTAGTCTCTTTTGTTTGAAAAATTATTATTTAATCTTTTAATCGGTGTTGAACATGTTTAATTTTATATTTTTTTTTCCACAAAATTTCTTATTTTCTCATCAATCTTTTCATATTTTTCCATATTTCTTTCTTTTTTCTATTTCTTGAAACAAAAAAATTAAAAAGAAGCAAAAAAGAATAAATTATAATTAGATTTCAAAATATAGGGACTGAATAATTATTTTTTAAATAATAAGAACTAATTAATTCATTTTTCAAAATAAGAGGGGCTAATTTATAATTTATTCAGTTATAAGGTAATCTCAAATTTTGGTCAACAAGGAAAAAATATGTTACATTATATTATTTCAATTTAGATCTTGAATTTTTTTTTTTTTAATCTGTGGTTAAATTTCTACATCCTTTTAATTAGGAAAAATTTTAAAATACTCAAGAGTAACATATAATAATTATTCCGTGAATTTACTTAGATGAAAGAAGACTGGTACAAAAACATACATTCAAATCTACCAAAAACGTTTTTCCAATCATTTTTTCTAAGTTTTTTTTTTATATAATTCTCTATTCTATGTCTTCTTTTTTTATGCCCATTTTTTTTTCCTATAGAGTAAGTATTGTTAGTTATTTTTAGAATAAAATAAAATTTCTCATCTATAAGTATTGTTAGTTATTCCCGTATTAAGATTAAATTTCTTGTTAATTAATCTCATATGACATGAACACACTTGGGAAGACTCGTAACGTTTTAATAGTTTACACTAGTTTTTTTGCAAGTATTATGTTGCGGGTTGGATAAAATATATAAAATCGTTTAGAAAATATATTTGAAATCAAAGATAAAAAATTTTGTATTTAACTATTTCTTATTTGTGTTTTTCATAATCTTTTCTTTAGAAAAAGATTTATCCTTGTTAATCCATGTATTATTAACTAAAAAGAAAATTAAATAATTTTTTTTAAAAAAAAACTTTAGTATTTCATAAGATTGTGTCGAAAAACATAAATAATAATTATTAAAAGCTTATATAGAATTGAAAAAATAATTTTTTTAATTTAATGTTGATGAGAATATTAGTTTTAGAAAAAATATGAATTTAATTTTTATATATTTATTTATAAAAGAATGAATAATATTAAAATAAAAAACTATATTAATTTGAATCATTGAGTGGTTAAGCCAAAACATTATTTTAATTATTTAATTCAAAAATAAATAAATAAAAAGTAAATACTTAGTGTAGAAAAATAATATTATTATAATATGATCATAATATTAATAACATATGACTATATTAAAAAAATGACAAATTAAACTAGTAAATTTTAAATAATAAAAATAATTAAAAGAAAGGACTAAAACCAAATGAAATCAAATCACAATACAATTAAAGTTTAAATTTGAAGAAAAAAAGTATAAAAAAATTGAGGACCAGAGTGCTAAAAAAAATAACATAAATAGTGAAATGAATAGTGATTTGTGAGTATATGAATAATGATTTATAAGTATTAAGTATGTGAATAGTATTTCAAATAATGAAAATGAATAATAAAATCGTGTTTTCTTTTATTTTTTTAGTAATATCTAAAAATGTCTCTTCTAAAACATGTATTATTGTTTTAATGGTTTTAATGCTTTTCAAACACATCTAATGTTGTTTGAAATTTGTTAATTGGACAAAATAATTTAACTACGGATCCTGAAAAAAGGTTTGAAAAATCCAAATTAAAATAAAAAAGATTAAAGATTTTTTTCTTGTTGACAAAAAATTCAAAATACTTTATAATCAATTAGCCATTTTAATAATATTTGTAGTTAATTAAAAAGAACACAAATAAATAAATAGAAAAATTAAGGATATCAAGAATTATATTAACAGGAAGGTTGAGGAAAGTTAAAAATTAAAAATTAATGATCTAATGGGGTAATAACAGCTCCAAGAATATCCGCTTCTCCGTACTTTACTTTAACTTGCTTTAATTCCGCGGGCCCAACTGCATTGAAGTAGCCATTTTCAGCAGTTGCAAATGCTTTTTCTAAATTAATAAGCATAGACTCATTGGTACCATCAAGCCTCAGATGTTGCTGATTATGATGGTTCATTATAAAAGAAAAAACATGTTAGGAAACAAATTTTTTTTTTAAAAAAAAAAGTAGAAAGAGGATTTAGACGGTTTAATAATTGTGTCTATTCTATGATCTGTATTAGGATTTCTTATTAAAAAAATTTTAAATAATAACTTTAAATATAAGTGATATTATTTTTATTTATATTTTAAATAATTAGGGTTATAATGAAAAGAAAAATCCTAGGTTCATTCATGTCAATTTTCATAACTTAACAAAATAAACCCATCAGATTTGCTAATTCGTTGGAATGATTAAGCAAATTCATATTGAAAAAAAAAAAAAAAAAAGGCATCTGCCAAGATATGTTGTTGTGTCCTTCAAGCCATGCTTTAGTTGAGGAACCACTCCAATAAATTTTTATATCGAATCTAACAGTCATGCATAACAATTATCTTATGGACAGAATCACTTGAGTAGCAGCTAATTAATTGGAATGATAAATTACTACACTGAAAAAAAAAAAAAAAGACGAGGTAAATCCCTCACAAAGAACCAAATTCATGTAAAAAAAAAAAAAATGAAAACATTTACCTTCCAAAAGGTTGTGTTCTTCAAACCTCGGAAGAGTCGAGGAACCACTCAAAGATATCGAATTTCAGGAGATTGAAGAGGATTCGATGAAATTCGCAATCAAGAAGCGAAGAAAAACGAAAAACATGCCTGAGAGGATGGAACAAAACCTCTTTCTTGGAAGCCCATGCTGAAGTTTCTTTGCTTGTATGGTATGTGTGCAAGTTTGAAGGACTCTATGACTCCAGTTAAAAATAAGGAACCGACAAATGCAATCCTACAAGCAGGTTGCGAAAGAAAGTTGGTCTTTTTTTGTTCTGCTTTTTTCCTCAGGGCCTCGTGCTTTCTCTCCATTCCCAACAAGTTGCCAACCCAACTTCTCGATCTGGGGGCAACTAAAAAATGAAAAAGGATCCAATTATCACCTCTGTCTTTGTTGAGTTTCCAAATAAATGATTTTCTCAATTGAGTCTCCATTGATTAGACAGTAAATTTTTTTGGCGAAAGGAAATTCGTTTTTATGATAGACGAAGATCCTATTATTTGAAAATATCCAATTGAAAAAAAAATTACACAAATTAATTTTGATATTATATCAATATGTATGTCAAATGATTAGATCAATCGATCCGAGTCTAATAACTTCGCAATTTTTTAAATAATGAATGTGGATTGAATTTCGTTCATGTCCCGGTTAAATATATATATATATATCCCTTCATGTTATTTTCTGCTCTATAATGTTGTCAGCATTAATTGTGGTTGTGAATGTATCTTTACCATAGTTATCTATTTGAAAAAGTCTTTATAGTTTATGCCATTGAAAGTGCAGTCGATCTTAAAAGGATGGAAATAAAAATGAGCAACAATTATTTATTCGAGTAATTGTATCAACTATCGGATGTATGTATTAGTTCCTGCAGCACACACGATGACCGAAATTAATTTTGAATTATAGCCAGAGCAACCTCCACTGCAATACCCAGGCACCGATCTCTTGAAGCTTCTACAATGTTCAATTTGTATGGTTTCAAAGATGAGAATGTTTTGTATGCTACTGTCTTTGAAGCATGTTTGGCGACTAGTACACACCAACTCTATAGTGTTGGACAAAAAAATACAAATAACATAACGGAACCTTTTTGATCTTGCTTGAATAATCAAATATAGGTTACAATCAAATACCCAAACTAAAATAAGTAACTAATAATCTGAAAAATAAAATACCAATCACACAAGGAACACATAACTTCTACATGAAAAACCTCATCAATTTGAGAAGGGAAAAACCATGAGACCGGAATCCACAATAACTTTCACTATCAATAATAATGGGCAATACAAGAAGTCATCTCTAGATTAAACTAGAGGAATACATCAGCCACAAGCATCAAAGGTTATACACCCTTGGCAAACCACATCAATAGATGATACACAAAGAAAATAGAAGAAACTAAGTTCGCATTTCATCGGAAAATAGCACCGTTGTAAGCATCATATCTCGCTTTCTAGTACTCAAAACCAGAACTTCACCGTTCAAACTGTGCGTCTGTCTCTTTTGAACGTGCTCACCAAATTTGAGCTCAATCCAACGATTAACAAATCCGAAACTCAATTTTAGCCTCGATTAGTTTGTGTTAAAGCTTTTTTTCCCTCTTTCTCTCTAAAGTTGTGGGCTCTCTCTCCTTTTTCTTCTTTTCTCTCTTACTTTCTTCTCTAATCTGATTTCGGAGTAAAAAATAAGATATGATTTATTTAAAAATACCAAAATTACCCTTTGAATGATTAAAAAATTCATCTTCTATATGGGCTCCAAGATTGAGCTCACGTAGGCAAATCTTTTGGCCATCCTCCAACTAGGAGAGAAACCCAACAAATCTCTCCCTCATGACTAAGTGGAGGTATTCACCATCTCGACGACCGAATGACAAGCCTCAAGTTTCTCCCTTGGTAATGCTTTAGTCAATATATCGTAACCATTATCATCGGTATGGATTTTTTGAAGTTCTAACAACTTGGAATTCAAAACATCTCTAATCCAATGACATCGAACATCAATGTGCTTTGATCTAGCATGAAATGTAGAATTTTTACCAAGGTGGATAGCACTCGACTATCACAAAACAACACATACCTATCTTGCTTGAAACCGAGTTCTCGAATATATTTCTTCATCCATGGCAACTCTTTACAAGCTTCGTTGCTACAATGAATTCTACCTCGGTGGTGGAAAGAGTAACACACTTTTACGGTCTAGATTGTCAAGCCACAGCTCCCTCTACAAAAGTAATCAAATATCTGGATGTTGACTTACGAAATCAATGTCTCATGCCATGTCGAATCCGTATAACCAATCAAGTCCGATTTTTTAGCACCATAAGATAGTTTCAAACTCGCTTGTACCTCCGAGGTATCGCATTATCCATTTTACTACATTTAAATGCTCTTTTCTTGGATTTGACAAAAATCGCTAACTACCCCAACAACATGAGCAATATCGGGCTTTGTACATACTATGACATACATCAAACTCCCAATAGCTAAAACATATGGAACTCTCTCGCGTCTCCTCCTTCTCCTCATCCGTAGAAGGACTTCGTTGGATGCTTAGCTTAAAGTGAGTTGCAAGAGGAGAGCTAACCACTTTAGTTTTGTCCATCTTGAATCTCTAAAGTACCTTATCAATGTCCTTCTCTTCGGATAAGAGATAAGTACAATCTCTTAGTTGCTCCGTCACGTTCAATGCGTATGTCCAAATTTACTTTACCGGCCCTAAGTTTTTCATGTCAAAGAACTTGTTCAAATGCTTCTTCAAGTCATCTATCCTTGAAGCATTCCTACCAATAATTAAGATATCATCTACATAAAGCAACAATATTATAAGTCATCATAAAAAAATTTTTGCACATAAACACAATGATCCGATATGACTTCCGTATAGCCTCGCTCCTTCATAACCGAGTCAAACTTCTTGTACCACTCGCCTAGGAGCTTGCTTTAAACCATAAAGACTTTTCTTCAATTTTCACACGAGGTTTTCTTTGCCTTTCAACCGAAACCCCTCCGGTCGCTCCATGGAGATTTCCTCTTCTAAGTCACCATGTAAAAAAGTTATCTTGACATCTATCTATTCAACTTTCAAGTCAAGACTTGCTACTTGGCCGAGAATAACTCGAATAGATGACATCTTCACCACTCGGAGAAAATATCTCTTTAAAATAAATACCTCTTTTCTAATGAAAACCTTTTACCATTAATCTTTCTTTGAATCTAGGATGTGTGGTGTGTTCTTCATGCTTGATTTTAAACACCCATTTATTTTTCAAAGCTCTTCTACCATTGAGTAGTCTTACCAATTCAAAGGTATTGTTCTCAAGCAAAGAATTCATCTTATTGTTCATGACTTCAATCCACTTCTTTTTGTTCTCATCTTCTATTACTTCTTCGCATGATTCAAGTTCTCCACTCGTTAGTCAACAACACATAATCATCGGTAGAGTACCTAGTAGAAGGTCTTTGATCTTTGTTAGATCGTCCGAATGAGGTTTCGATGGAACATTTTCATCACCCCGTTTAATTATCCGATCACATTCATCATTCAACGCATCATCATGAATTTGATTGTCGTCTTGCAGATCATTATCATCCTATAATGCCTACTCGGCTTGTGAATCATCATGTTCAATTAGCTCAGCTATTGGTGCGTAATGAACCAGCTCAACCGGCTTTATATCTACTAGATGATCATAAGAGTCGATCACCGTCCGCTTCCGTCTTTTCAATATCTTGTATGATCTCATCCTCTAGAAATATAATATTACGACTTCGACTATCTTCTTTTCAATTGGATTATACAAACTTGTAGCCAAACTCATCTTGACCATACCCTAATAAGATACATTGTCTTATCTTCACATCAAGCTTAAATCTCTCATCTTTAGGAATGTGCATGAATGTCTTGCACCTAAAAAATTTTAAGTGATCATAGGATACATCTTTTCCACTCCAAATCCTGTTTAGAACATCAAATAACAAAGGCATACAAGGCGAAAGATTTATTAAATAAACAAAAGTATTAAATGCCTTACCCCAAAATGGCTTAGGTAGTCATGCATAAGAAATCAAGCATCCGACTCTCTCAACTAGAGTCTTATTCATCCTTTCAACCAATCCGTTCAACCGAGGTGTCTTTGGTGGAGTCTTTTGATGCTTAATGCCTCGAGTCCTGTAGTGCTTATAAAAAGAGTCCGAATATTTACCATACCCTAAAACAGACTTGTAGTCAAACTCATCTTGACCATACCCTAATAAAATAATTGTCTTGTCTTCACATCAAGCTTAGATCTCTCATATTTAGGAATGTGTACGAATGCCTTACACCCAAAAACTTTTAAATGATCATAGGATACATCTTTGCCACTCTAAATCTTGTCTAGAACATCAAATAACAAAGGCATACCGGGTAAAAGATTTATTAAATAAAAAAAAGTATTAAATGCCTCACCCCAAAATGGCTTAAGTAGTCGCGTATGACAAATCAAGCATCCGACTCTCTTAACTAGAGTCTTATTCATCCTTTCAGCCAATCCGTTCAATCGAGGTGTCTTTGGTGGAGTCTTTTGATGCTTAATGCCTTGAGTCCCGTAGTGCTTATCAAAAGAGCTTGAATATTCACCACCATTGTCAATTCGGATACACTTAAACTTTATCCCCGTTTGTCTTTCTACCAAAACTTAAAACTCGTTTAAAAACACCAAGAACTTGATCTTTCGATCCCAATGTATAAAATCATACCTTCCTCGAGTAATCATCTATGAATGTCGGAAAGTAATAAGAACCTCATTTTGACATTGTCTTCGTAGGACCACATATATCCGAATGTATTAATTCAAGGGGATTCTATTTCCTTATAGGTGGATGGCTCCTAAAGAAACTTTATTCTATTTTTCAGCCAAACACTACAAACACTTCTTTAAGTGATTATCCCGCATATCGGATAATAGCTTTTTCTTTTTCAATACTATAATGTCTTTCTCAGTCATATAAGCCAATCTCTTGTGTCATAGTTCAGTAGCTTCCTCATCTCTAATAACATTCATATCATCATTAAATAATTTAGCACGCATGACATATAAAGAAGAACACTTCCCTCCTTTTTTCACTACCATAGAACCCTTTGATAGCTTTCACATATCATTTTTTAATGTGTTACAAAATCCTTTATCATCAAGTCTTCTAACCGAGATTAAATTCAAGCGAAAGTCGTGAACATGCTCCATATTTTTCAAAACTAGTGTTACTCTAGCATGAGTCTCTAAGCACATATCTCTAATACTAATCATTTTGAACGACTCATTATTACCAAACCTTATCGTCCAAAAATCACCAAGCGTGTATGAGCTAAAAAACTCCATGTGAGATGTAGCATGTACCGAAGCTCCACTATCAACCACCTAACTATGCTAATGAAATGCTATGTTAACTTCATCATTATCATATGTAATCAAAAACTCATTAGTTGCATTAACTCGATCTTCATCACTATCATTGTCATTCTGTTTGGTTTTGTTCTTCTTATTGTCTTTCTTTAATTTTTTATAATATTTTTTGATGTGACCTATATCACCATAATGATAACACTCCATATTTACAAACTTATCTTTGGAATTTTTTCTCGCTCTTGCCTTTGCTTTTTTGAACCCTTACTTTTACTCCTCCCCTTTTCTATAGTAACTAGCATATCGACTCGGGAAGAAAAATTTTGAGTCTTCCTTCGACCTCTTCATTGAAAACCTCATTTCTATCATAAGTCAAGGTCATCTTCCCATCGTGAGCGTAATTGTAGTGTGATGTACGAAATGTCTCTCAAGAATTTAGTAATGAGCCAAACAAATACAACCCAAGGATCTCATCATCAATTTCTATGTTCATGGCTTTCATTTGCTGAATAATTCCCACATACTCATTAATGTGATTAGCTATAGAAGTTCTATCTTTATACCTGTAATTTATCCACTACTTAATCAAGTACATCTTGTTATTTTCTTTTTTTTTTTGGCAAAGAGATCTTCCAAACTTCATAAATTTTTAGCATCCACCTCTTTGCATATGATTAGAAACATTATCATTAATGTACCGATGAATAAAAGCCCAAAGTTATTCATTCTCAAACTTCAATCCTCATTTGTTTTTGTCTTAGGTTTTTAATGTTACTCTCCATATTATTCAAGTTGAAAATAAACAACCAAGCTCGATACCACTTGTTGGGCAAAAAACACAAAAAACACAATGAAACCTCTTTGCCTTTGCTTAAACAATTAAACGGACTACAATCAAATACCCATGCCAAAATAAGTAACTAATAATCTAAAAAATAAAATAATAATCACATAAGGAACACATAAATTTTACATTGAAAACCTCCTCAATTTGAGAAGGAAAAAACCATAGAGACCGAGTCCACAATAACTTCCACTATCAATAACATGATAAGGTTGTACTTTTCTATATATTGTGCAAGTATGTTACATAGTATATATACAAGTATGATGATAAGCATGAAGGTAGTTTTAATGGGTTACAACTCTATCACATAACGCCGAAGTAACATAGTATAACTCTATTATTATCCTTAAAACTCTTATCGTTATCACCCTTTCGCAAGTTGTTCGTGGGTTGGAATAATGCATAACTTATTTTTGAACTTATGAAACAGAGCTCTGGATAATGACTTAGTTAGAACATCTATAATTTGATCAGCAGTAGATAGGTAACATACTTATAGTGTGCCTTGTCCGACTTTATCTCACACAAAATAAAAATTAATCTCGAGATGCTTGGATCGAGAGTGAAAAATTAAAGTGGTTATGAGATAAGTTGTATAAACATTATCACACTAGATTATGGATGGGTTAGAGCATAGCATACCAATTTCTTGGAGGAGAGACTATCCAATCAACTTCTACACAGGTGGTAGCCAACGCGCGATATTTAGCTTCAATAGATAAGTGAGTAACCATGTGTTATTTTTTAGATCGCTAGGAGATAAGGTTTTTACCAAGGTATATGGAAAAACCAAATGTACTTTTATGATCATCTAGATCACCACCCCAATTAACATCTCGTGTAGGCATTGATTGATAGAAGAGAAGATTTATGGATGAAAAACCTATGATCCTTGGTATCCCGAATGTAGTAGAGGATCCTCTTAATAGCTACCTAATGGGTTTTAGTGGGGACATGCATATATTGTGCCACTTTATTTACGAGTAAGCTAAGTCTGGTATGATAATGCCCGGATATTACAATCCTCCTATAATGCTCTAGTAGAGGAATAGGTCTATAAATGGAGTACCCGAATTCGTCGCTTACCTTTATATTTGGACATACAGGGGTACTCATACCTTTAGCTCGATGCATGTTGGACCGGATTAGGAGTTCAGTAGCATACTTACATTGAGAAAGGAATAGACCATCGGACTATCATCGTGCTTCTATTCCAATAAAGTAATGTAACGAGCCTAAGTGCTTAATTGAAAAGGTACTTTTCAAGGCTGAAATTATTGAGTTAAGCATCCGTTTATTGCTTCTCGTTAGTAGTAGATCATCAACATACACTAAGCAAAATATGATGTCTTTACCACGTTTGTTGAAGAACATAAAGACATCCGTTTAGGAAGCAATGAATCCTAAAGACAAGAAAGTATCTCGAAGACATTTGAACCATTGGTGAGGTGTCCGTTTCTAGCCATAAAACGACCGTCTTAGCTTACAAACATGAGTCGGTCTCTATGGATCAATAAAACCCGATGGCTACTTCATATAGACCTCTTCATCTAAAAATCTATGGAGAAACACATTAGACATGTCCAACTCGCTCTATTGGCTAGCCAAGTGAGACAACAAGGGAAAGTATCATTCGAAGGGTTATCGGTTTTATCATAAGGTCAGTAGGTGTTGTTAAAATCGATACTCGAATGTTGGTTGAAACCTCCGGCTACTAGTCTTGCCTTATACCTATCCGCAGTCCCATCGGTCTTAGTCTCGACCTTGTATACCCATTTGTTCTTAATCACGTTATATGAGGGGAGGTGTGGAATAAGGTCCCATATGTTATTTTGTGTTAGTGTCTTCATTTCAGCAGTCATGGCGATTGCTAATGGGGTTGTGATTTTGCCTAAGAGAATGTGTTAGCTTCGAGAGAGGGAACCAATGTGGAAAAGATGCTTGGTTTTAGGTTGCTAATTTTAATATGGGTGAGAGCTGGTTTTGGGTTTTCCGAGAAAGTATTTTTAGTGTTGGGTAGCTTGTAGTGACTAAGATCACGAGTTAAGCTCACATGGTGAGGGTCCGGTGGTTGAGGAGCTGAACTTAGTGGTCCGGTTTGCTTGGTTTCGTTGGTGGTCTTGGTGACACGAGTAGTGGCGAGAGACGAGGAGGAGTGTGGGATTGGATATGGCATGTTTGTGTGTGTTTAAGGGCTTGTCTATGTGATAGAGATAGGTGTCTATGGGTTGGTTAACTATTGCTGAAAAAATGTATAGTTGCATGTTTTTTGGTAAAGAGGGAGTCCGTGGTGTTAATGAAACGGGTATTAGCGGTTCAAATTCGTGTACGTGGTCTATGCTCGTGTGGTTGCACTATTAGATGATGGATTCCAACTAATAGTGGTTACAACGAGGAATAATTTCGTTGTAATAGAAGGTGATTTAATAATCACCTGGATTTGAAATACGATAGACTAGCTAATACCTAGTGGTACCCGAATTAAAATAGATAAGTATGGTGGGAAGTCGAAAAAGCATTGCATATCACGTGCATTACCCCACTTACCGAGCTTCGGCTCACCCCATTGTTATTTTTATGTTGTGACAGGAAAAGAAAAAAATAGTAAAGATGCGATCAAATCCTCCTAAGAGGCTCATGTGTAACGTGGAATACCGAAACTTGTTTTGTTTGTAATTTGAGGGTATGAAATCTATAAAGAATTAACCACTTATTTGAAATATTTGTTACTCGTAATTAGTTGTGTCATGTAAAAATTTATTATATGTACTTTTGTTATGTGATGTGCTAGTAATTTTTTTAAGTACACCATACGGGAAATGATTAGAGTTTAGGTAGTATCGGCGTGACGTGCTCGGCCTAGCCACTCCTATTTGGGTAATAGAGAGTGAACTAGGGTGGGAGCGTCACAACTTTCATATAAATATCATTTCAAACGAACAAATAAACTATAATAACATTTATTAAATACATGCATGTGAACTTTTTTCATATATTTTGCCGAGCTAATGAGATAACAAAATATAATTGCATCCATTATAGGAGAATATGTTTCATCATAGTTAATGTCAATTCTTTGACAAAAATCTTGTATTAAAAGTCTTGTTTTGTATCTTACAATCTCATCTTTCTTATTTTGTTTTCATATAAATACACATTTATATCCCATTAGCTTAATAGCTTCGGGTGTTTTAATTATGGGTTCAAAAAACTATTTATTTGTAAGAGAACATAATTCTGCTTAGAATGCTTTTTTTCATTTAGGCCTTTATGTTGACATTCTTCAATAAATTTAGGCTTAAGGTCCTTATTTTCATTCAAAATATCAACTGAAACATTATATGTAAAAATCTTACCGATAAATGTTTTTTTCGATCTTATTTTCTCCCTATATTGACATAATTTATCAAAGTTTCTTCATTTTTCTCAAGCATTTGGATTTCTTCTAGAAGCTATTATTAGAAATATCTTGGGCCGTTTTATGAATATTTCTAATCCATTGAATCATCTTCACTGGTCTTCAATCATGCACGAGGATTAGTTATAAGAGTGGATTGAATTTCTTAATATTAGTCCCTCTGCCCGATTCTGTATTTGATTTATTAGAACTGTACGATCTTTTGGAAATCACCAGCAGACTTCCAACATGATTACTGATCCTGAAGATGGTCTTGAATTTGTTTCTGCCTTTAACAGCATTAAATCAGCTCCAAGGACTAATCGTTTGACGGTTATTCAATATCTAGGTGAGTTTTTGGCTCATCCACAATAATTTATTCCATTGGCGGTTGGTTTGCGTCTTTGGCTGAGGCTTTTTCTTTGAGACAAACTTGAAAATGCCTATTTTATGAGAATACTAGAGACTAAAAATCAATTCTTAAGACAAGGAAAAACTATTTCATAATGAAATCCAATATGATAGAAGAGAACTTCAAACTTTACTACGAATCAATGTCCAGTGTTATTTTTGTTGAATATTGATTATTGGACAGTATCTCTCTCCTTGATCAAGATAATTTTTGTTTGTCTCGGAAGTAGCACAATAATGTTTTATGTGATTTTGATATATCTCACCACTTGTCTCATTCAATCCATGCCATGGTCCCAATAATGTTTTCTTCTGATCCAGACCCTTTTTTCTTGAACACAATAAAAAAAAAATTAATGCATTAAAAATATCAAAATAATTTCTTTTCTTTAAAATATTCTTAGTGTCCTAGTAATTTTATTTGAGGAAATTCAAATCATAAAATTGTCAATCCACCTAAACAAGAAATTTCTGATTAGTTTGCTCACCTTTAACGTCCTCCTGATAGCTCTGCTGTAAAGGGGTCTTTCTCTGTAAGCAAATTTTCAATTCTTTTCTCCACAGGAGGCCCTTTGTTTATAAAAGCATTGCCAGCCGTTGTAACTGCGCTGCCCAAATCGGTACAGGCAGAGTGAAAGGCTATCCTCAGCTTCTCAAACTCCTTCTCTCTTAGATCTTGTTGGGCTTTTAAATGACGCATTTCCTCGTTTTTCAAAAATAATTAATGCTTAAGCTGTCGTATTTCCTCGTCTCTCGATCGTAACTGGTTCACAAGGCCATCTATTTCGTTTTCAACTGCAGATGGTTGCTGCTTAAGGGAATTTTCTTCTGCTGAAACATTGTCCTTCTGTTCTTCATAAGAAATAATGCTTTTAGACATAGTGTCCTGTTCAAGAACCTGGAAAAATGTATAATTGAAACAGGCAGTTCAGTAATAAAACAAGAGACTATTTTTAGCTGTAATCAAGGAGAGATGAAAATGTCTTCAAAATTTTGGGACACAAAAACAATCCGCAGGACCTAGAAATCGATGTTTTATTCCAAAACTAGTTGATTATGCACACACTCCATGGTATATTATGATTCCTAAAAATTGTAATAAAAATTAATCATAAATATGAACATACCACGAAACTAGTATATAAAAATTAAAATGCATATATGTAAATTATTGAAAAATATAGAAAAAATTTGAGTTATGGATGAAGCAGTTTTTTCCCGTACCTGATCAGCATCTGTTCCGTTTCGCATATCCTTTTCTTTTCTCAGATTCTTTTTTATCCATGAAAGCATCTTCATCTTCCAAAATTGGACTGTCTACTATGATGGCTAAAAAAGACGAGGTAAATTGCTCACAAAGAACCAAATTCATGTAAAAATAAAAGCTAAAAACATTGAGGGTGTGTTCTTCAAGCCACAGGAGAATTCCAAGAACCACTCAAAGATATCTACTTTCAGGCTTTTAGAAGATTGGAGAGGATTAGATGAAATTCGCATTAAGAAGCTTAAAAGAAGAAAAACATGCTTGAGAAAATAAACGAGTAGATGTGCTGATTAATAACGACTATGGTAAAAGCCCAGGAGGATGGAGCAGAACCTCTTTCTTGGTTGTATGAATTGTATACAAGTTTGAAGGAGTCCGTGACTCTTCAGATTTGGTTTTGGAAATAAATAAATAAATGAATAAAAATTTATGGATGAATGTATGTGTAAAAAAGAAGACAATATTATAAATCAGTACTTACAATTTAAAAAAAAATGAAGTAATTAGTCTTTTTTGTTTTAAAAATTAACTAATTAATCTCTATGTTTTTAAATATTCTTGTAATCGTTATAAAATAAATAGAAATAATAGGAGCATTGAAGAAAAGGATGACAAGAAAATGAAACCACTATAATATGAATATAAGTGATAAGAACTTCAAAGTTTCTCTTATTCTCTCGAGGAAACTTATACACCAACTAATGAACAATCAAGCCTATTTATAGGCTTTAAAATTGAGGAGAGAATTGGAAGAGACTATGAATAATCAACTCGCATCACCCTTTAAATTTTTCATATTGAATGATGAATTGAATCACATTAAGAATCATGAGTATTGGGATATGAAAAGTGGATGAACATGATGATGGACATTCATTGTTTCATAACACTCCCCTCGAATGTCCATTGTACAAGCAACATGTCTTGTTAAAACCTTACTAGGAAAAAAACCCGAGTGGGAAAAAAACCCTAGTGAAGGAAAAAGAGTACAATATTTCTTGCACACATTAATCCTCATTTTTGTCTCCCCTTTTGAAGACATTCTTTAAGATCTCTAAGATGATGTATTCCAATCTTGTGAATCATCTTCTCAAAAGTTAGGATAGGTAACACATCGGTGAACAAATCTACTTGGATTGTCACTTTAATGTATTCATCCTTCAATAGAACAATGCAAGCAGCATTATCCTTATATGATATTGTTGGAACTTCTTTTACCGATAGATAAACCGAATGTCTCTCGGATATGATGGATTGTTGATCTTAGACAAACACATTCTCGACTTGCCTCGTGAATTGATATTTTTGCATAATTTGAAGATGTGGCAATTATAGTTTGCTTCGTAGAACTCCAAGATATAGCTGCAACTCCATATGTAAATATATAGCCGATTGTGATCGAGCTTTGTGTGGATCGGATAAATAACTCGCATCCGCATAACCAATTAATATTGTCTTTGATTTATTGGAGTAATATAAGCTCATATCAATTATTCCTCGAAGATAACGTAGTATATATTTAACTTTGTTTCAATGTCTTCGTATTGAAACAAAATTATGGCTTGCTAATAAATTTATAGAAGAGACTATATTAGGTTGAGTATTATTAGCAAGATATATCAATGCACTAGTGGCACTAAGATATGGTACTTCGAGATCAAGTAGTTTTTAGTTATCTTCGAGGTCGGAAAAGGTCTTTTTGGATATCAAGTGAACAAACTACCATTGAGCTAGTCAATGAATGATGTTTATATAGAATCATTGTAGAGCCTTTTTCTATACAAATTGATTGATCAATAAAAATCTCATTCTCTTAGTGCTCAAACTGCGAGTCGAGATAGCATTTTATTTTCCCAAGGTATTCACATCAAACTCTCTTTTTAGATAACTTATAACACTTAAAATCTCTTCGGGAGTTTCAATAATATTTAAGTTATCAACATATACAATAAACTCCTTTTCAAATAAAAACATATGAACAAATAGGGTTATTTTTTTATAACTTTCTTTCAATAATTATTGAAGTGATTATATCACATGCACACGGGTTAGTAATAAACAATATATATAAAAATAAAATATAAAGAGTATAAATTGAATTTCTAAAAAATAAAATAATAAAACAAATACTAATAATCCTAATAGAGATTTCGATAATTTAATTAAATTCTTTTCTCGAGAATATGAATTACATGCTTCGACATGTCAAGTCCTTCTAGTACTTTCATACTTATTTCATTTCAAATGAACAAATAAACCGTGATCACATTCATTAAAGGCATGCATATGAATGTTTTTCATACATTTTTTTATGCTAATGAGATAACAACGGACAATTGCATCCACTATAGGAGAATATGTTTCCTCATAGTCAATGTCAATTCTTTACGGAAAATTTTGTGTTAAAAGTTTTGCTTTGTATCTTATAATCTCATCTTTCTTATTTCATTTTCGCATAAATACATATTTGTATCCCACTAGCTTAACATCTTCGGGTGTTTTAGCTATGGGTTCAAAAAACTACTCTTTTATAAGAGAACATAATTCTGCCTAGATTGCTCTTTTCATTTAGGTCAATCATCTTTATGTCGACATTCTTCAATAATTTAAACTCGGGATCCTTATTTTCATCCATAATATCAATTGTAATATTATGTGCAAAAATCTTATCAATAGATATTTCTTTTCGGTCCTATTTTCTCCCCGCATTGATATAATTTATCAAAATCTCTTGATTTTTCTCAAGTATTTGGACTTCTTCCGGAAGCCTATTATCATAAATATATTGGACCATTTTGTAAATATTTTTATCTTATCCTTTTCTTTGAGGGATTTTTATCTTTAGTACCAATCAATCTTTCACACTTCGAGCGTGCTTTAGATTTATTAGCTATAACATTAATAGATCGTCATTCCGGGATATCAATTCTAATATGAGCACTCTCAATGGGGACATGCATTATAGTTACTCATTTAGGATCCGAGAATGCATCTAGTAGTTGATTTGTAATACCTTTTAAATGAATTATCTTTTGAACTTCGGTTCACATTATTTTGTACGAGATTCAATATGATATAAAGATAGAGTACTTCATGTAATCTTATTTTTCAACATTTCCAATCGCTTATTTTGCTTATTCTCTCCCCCTAATGTTGAAAAAACTATTTCATCAAAATGATAGTCGATAAATCGAGCTATAAAAATTTCCTCTTGTTCATGAATCAAAAGATAGAAGAGGATTCAAATCCAACATATATTCTTAATCTCCTTTAAGTGCTCATTTATCTCGTTACGGAGGAGCACTACGGATATGTATTACAATGCTAAAAATTTTTAAATAAAAAAATATTTGACTTATGACCATAAATCAACCGAAGAGGAGAAAATTTCGATAACTTATGGGTCCGATGCAAATAAATGTGATCTGCATGCATGTCCCCAAATATAAACGAAGAGTTTTATTTTTAAATAATAGTTTAGCTATCAATTGGAGCTTTTTGATAAATGATTTTGCTAAACCTTTTTTGAGTATGAACATGAGCAATCGGATGTTCAACCTTTATTTTAATAGCGAATCAATAATAATTTAATGCTTGAGAAATAAATTCATTAGCATTATCAAGGTGACTTGTTTTAATGACATAATTTGAAAATTATGCTAAAAATCAAATTATTTGCTAGCAATCTCGAAAATGTCGGGTTTCGAGTAGATAATAAGTATATATGTGACCATCTTGTAGATGTATTTATCAACATCATAAAATATTTAAATTATCCACATGGTGGATGAATTGATCCACATATATCACCTTAAATATATTCTAAAATACTGGAGATTCAATCTCAATTTTACTCGATGATGACTTAATCATTAATTTACCTTGGCAACATGCAAAACATGAAAGTTCATTAAATTAAAGAATCTTCGGCTCTTTAAAATTTTTTAATAATTTTTTTCGCATCATGAAAGACCCAAGATAGCACAACTTGTTATATCACATAATAAAAGTATTTGAATTAGTAAACTTCGGTTTATTACAATCTTTGTTTCAATCATTTCAATGTTTGTAATAAAGATCGAAGAGAAAACGGATAAATTTTTTTATAGATATTTTCTACCCGATATAATGATTATAACATATAAGTATTCACATTTGCTATCTTGATATGATATCAAATCGGATGAGTATCTTTGAAACTCAACAAATTTCTATGAGACTTTGAAGAGAATAGTACATCATTCATAATAAATTTATCCTTTCGGATAATAACATATTTGCACTTCTAGAGCCTTTAAATTAGTCACTTCAAGTAATAATATATCGACTCTTCTAGAGCCTTTAAACATTTTCTCTTCAAGTAATAATTTATTCACTCTTCTAGAGCTTCAAAAATTTGTCTTTTCAAGTTATGATATAATCGCTCTTCTAGAGCCTTCAAAATCTATCTCTTTAGATAACAATATAGTCGATCTTCTAGAGCTTTCTATTATATTGATATTATCATATATAATATTAACATAAAATAAATAATCAAATAAATCAATAAAAAATAAATAAATCAATATATTCCTCATAAACACAAACAAATAAATAAACGAGTAAAATAAATTTGTAACCATCAATATATGACATAAATTATAAGAAATATAAAACATTTTATTTATAAATACAAAGACTAACAAGTAATTAATTTCAATTACTATTACTTTGATATATAAAAATGGCCTTCATATTTTACTCTTTATTGTTCAATAAGGCATGACAATGCTCAATGAGATGCTTTGGTGTACAACGAGTACACAATCAATATTCATTCATTCTATATCTATAATATTTATTTTTCAGAATACTGACTTTATCTATTTTTATTCATTTTTTTCATAGTTATCAACTTCGGTGGTGAGATGTAATATTATGGTCATTACGATTATAATGATAATTATTTCGACCATATCCATAGCTATGACCACATCTTCATCCATGTCTAAAATTATTATAAATTGTCACATTCACTTCGGGGAATAGAGTAGATCTAATTGAATGAGATTTATTCTTTTTCATTTTATTTAGCCACTAATAAGTATAAAATCGATCCAAAATATTTCTTAAACTCTTTTTCTCGATATGCTATTGCAGGAGCATATCCAAGACATAAAAAGTAAAGAATATTTTTTCAAAATCAATCACTCATAATCAATAATTCTTATTCAAAATATCAAGAGCCACAAAATCAAGTTTATGAGGTTTGATATGATAAAAATTCTATAATACAATATATAATAATAATATTAGAAAATAAGAACAAATATAATAATAAAATTAAAGCTTTTCAAATAACATATATTAGATCATTAGTAGATCATTTAAGTTTTTCAAATATATATTTCATGTATCAATAGATTTAAAGTACATGAATAAATTAGATACATATCTCTTAATGATCTAAATAATTTAGATCTTTTGGTAAAGCACTTGTGTAGAAGAAATCCAATTGTTGAAACAATTGATTAAATCTTTTGGTAGATACATACCTCATGGTCTATTGTCTCAATTAGTTAGAGCTTCGTGTCGATAACGTGTTATAAAATAAATAGAAATAATAGGAGAATCGAAGAAAAGCATGACAAGAAAATGAAATCACTATAATATGAATATAAGTGATAAGAACTTCAAAGTTTCTCTTATTCTCTCTAGGAAACTTATACACCAACTAATGAACAATCGAGCCTATTTATAGGCTTCAAAATTGAAGAGAGAATTGAAAGGGACTATGAATAATCAATTGTATCACCCTTTTAATTTTTCATATTGAATGATGAATTGAATCACATTAAGAATCATGAGTAGTGGGGATATGAAAAGTGGATGAACATGATGATGAACATTCATTGTTTCATAACGATAACTTAATTTTTTTTATTTTTTTAAAAAAGAAAAAAAGAAAAGATTGATAAAAATATTTTATGAAATAAAATAATATTAAATCAATCGTGATCGATGCTAGTCAAATAACTAAATAATTAATTTTTAAAGTAAAAAACTAATTAATTCATTTTTTAAAACTAAAGGTACTAATTTATAATTTACTCAAAATAAAAATATAAACAAGGACATGATAAGTTATAATAATATTGAAAAAAAAAACTAAAAGAACCGAGGTATTGACTATTCATTCACTATAGCTTGGCTTTTTGGTTATTTCTTTGAATTTTCGTGGGCAATGATATGGAAATTATGCAAATTTTTATACTCTAGTCCCTAATATTTTCAAAATTTTTGTTTCGTTCCATATCTTTATTTGCTGATACATTTTGGTCCTTGAGTATAGAAAGGAGGGAGGAAAAAAGAGAGAGATGGGAGGAGAGAGACAGCGTCGATCAACCTTATTTTGGCCACTTTGGTCGATGAAACTCTATTAAATTTTTTTACCTTTGAGATATGAGTTTATTCATAGTGATTTTAAGCCATTAAATAATAGAAAGATGTAGATCGAGCCAAAAAAGAAAAAAAATCGATTTGATTATTATTATTTTTAATGTGCATTAAAATGAGTTTTTAAGGCTTTAAAAGTGTTTATTGACTTTATTTCGGTCATGTAAAGGTGTTTAGGAGAAAAAATAATGCCAATATTGATTTTTAAGGGGTCTAAATATGGATCCTCGATTTTCCAACTAGCTTAAGCTCGTTAGAAGTTACTGACTTTTTTTTTTCTTGGGCTAGCACATGCCTAACCCTTTTTTTTTTCTTTGGTGCCGACGAACCCAAGCCTTGAGTAGGGGAGGTTGGAGCAACCCGGCGCATAGGCCTAGCTCACGGACCTACCATCGCCGGGGCTGGGTTGGGTTGGGTTGGGTTGGGTTAGGCTGCACATGCCCGCCCTCTTTTCTCCTTTTTTTCTTTCAATAATTTATTTTTATATATTTTTATCATGAAATTAGGTGTGAAAATATAGAAAATAGATCATTTTTTTAGTTTTACATTTAGCTTGACGTAATAGAATATATATGATTTTTTTTAATATTTTAGTTTGAATATATATTATTCTTATTGTTTAAATTTTATTTCTTCAATTTTTTGTTTCTTATTAAAATTTTCATCCAATTAATTTTTTAATTTTTTGATATAATTTTATTTGTCAATAAATTTTTTTTTATAAATGAATTTTGAAATAAAATTTTGGAAGGCGATTGTGTTATTTTTTAAAATATATTATTATTATTTATACGATTAATTATTTTTTATAATTTTTAAATGAGACTAGCATAGTTACATGTATAAATTCGATTAGAGAAAGAGAGAACTAAAAATGTGTTTTAGATAGTTTGACTCAATTTTTTTTTAAATTAATAATTAGTTAAAAAAGAATTTGTAAATTTTATTTTCTTATATATAGAGTTTTGTTAGAAATTAATTATATATTTATTTTAATTTTGATACTAATTTTTTTATCTCGTTGATTGACATAAATTTTAAAATACTCAATGAGTAACTTATAATAATTACTCTATGAATCCACTTTGAGAAAAAAATGAAAAGAAAAAAAGAAAAAGAAAAAATCATATCCAAGCTGATTAAAAGTAATAAAAATATTTTCTCTTAATCTCAAATTTATTTTTAATTTTCTCTCTCCTATTTTTCTTTTTTCTTTGTGTTTGTCTCTCTGTAGAGTAACTTATAATAGTTACTCTGTGAACCCATTTTGAAAAAAAAAGATGGATATAAAAAAGAAGGAAAAAATCATATCGAGATTCATTAAAAGTCATAAAAATATTTTCATTTATATATATATATATATATATATTTCTTTTCTTTGTGTTTATTTCTGTTTATCGGGTAAGGATTATTAGTTACTCTTTAAATAAGATAAAATTTCTTGTTGATTATCGATCGAGTCTCTTTCAAAATTCGTATTGTTGTTTTAATAGATAACATGTCTCTTATTTGCAATATATATATATATATATATATATAACAAAAAAAGTTCTGAATCCAAAAAATTAGATTAATAATAAATTAAAGATTTTTTTTTTGTTGATAAAAAAAATTAAAGTAAATTAACATTTTAATACTATAGGTAGTTAATAGAAAGAACTCACAAATATATCAACAGAAAATTTAAGGACATCAACAATTATATTAACAGGAAGGTTGTTCATTCCATGATGTAGCAGGTCCTTGAGGCGTTGTATTTCTTCATCTTTCAAAGTTACTTGCTGCTGCAGCTCACCTTGAGATAACTTTTTAGAACTTGCCTTTTTATTTAGCAGCTTCATTCTTATCCATTAAACCATCTTTACTGATCTTCAATCTTGCACAAAGATTAGTTAGACCGTACCTTGTGTGATGATTTACCAGATCTAGCTTTATTTTTAATTTTATTTTTTTTGCATGGAGATTCAAGAGTTAAATATGGTTCAAGGGAAAGAGGAGGACACTATTGTTGCTAAATCGGAAGTTGAGAAAGCTATGAAGATTGTATGAAGACATTGGAGCATTTTGGATTAGAGACTGAGAAAGCCATGGAGATTATATGGAGATATTGGAGAGTTTTGCTCGCATTTCCACAGACGGCTTGATGATGCTCCAGTTTTCAGCATCGGAATTTGTTGAGCTCCAAGTTTAGCCTCGTAAAATGTGTCAATAAGGATGATAGTGTCTTCTGCAGTCCTACATGCATAAAGCAAAAACACCTGAGTTAGCGGTGCCGAGAGGTCGTAGGCAAAATCGCTCCAATAGTTAAATTGGTATTTTAAACATGATGTATGTACGTACAAAGATGGTGATGTATAAGTATTTATATGGAGAGAGAGAGATATATTTTTTGTATGTTTTTATGAGTTTTGTCCTTATTGAACTTGTTTTTTTGGAGTTTTTAGAAGTATTGTATGAATATTTTTCTTCCTGTTTTTAAAGTTCTCTCGTAGCTGTTGAACTTTGGGAGTTGTATGTAGAAAGAAGAAAGCTTTTATATTTATATTTATAGTATGAAGTAATGGGTATTAGGTATGTTTTTAGAGTGTTGGACTAAGTGGTTTGTGATCTCAAGAGAAAGAGCTCATGATAGTATTTGGGCCTAATTTTGTTGGGCTTTGTAGAAAAGCCCAAATTCCATGTATAATAGATGCGAAAAATGTTTTGCTGGTCCAAGCATTAACAAGGACATTGCTAATTATGTAACCAAATACAACTACACAAATCATCAAATAAAAAACAAAAGAAAAAAGCTTTTGCCCTATGTCCCATTAAAAAAAACTGAAAGTAGCTAGGGTATCTTATCCTTCTTGTTTAATCCATCTATTTAATCAATCCCCATACTGCACTTCTTCCTCTTCTGCGAGTTCCATGGTTAATCCAATCGAACCCTGATTTGCCTGAAAAAAACATGAAAAGATGGGTTGTCTGCTCCTCAAGAATAGGAAATCACACTACACGTCTCAAAACATGATGCATTTAGCTACTCCATATCAAGATGAATGGCTTGTAGTTCATAGAATCGACAGGCTTGTCTCAGTGGACCTCCGGCCTTCTTTAAATGGAGTTTAGAAGTGTTTTGTCTTTGAGTTATGGGCTTCATTTTCTCACTGGACCAGTATTTTGATACTATATATATTTTTTTTTAACAACAATGATTCTATGCGAGAGTAAATTATAAATTAGTCCTTCTAGTTTTAAAAAATAAATAAATTAGTCTATTTTGTTTGAAAAATTATTATTTAATCTTTTAATCGGTGTTGAACATGTTTAATTTTATATTTTTTTTCCACAAAATTTCTTATTTTCTCATCAATCTTTTCATATTTTTCCATATTTCTTTCTTTTTTCTATTTCTTGAAACAAAAAAATTAAAAAGAAGCAAAAAGAATAAATTATAATTAGATTTCAAAATATAGGGACTGAATAATTATTTTTTAAATAAGAAGAACTAATTAATTCATTTTTCAAAATAAGAGGGGCTAATTTATAATTTATTCAGTTATAAGGTAATCTCAAATTTTGGTCAACAAGGAAAAAATATGTTACATTATATTATTTCAATTTAGATCTTGAATTTTTTTTTTAATCTGTGGTTAAATTTCTACATCCTTTTAATTAGGAAAAATTTTAAAATACTCAAGAGTAACATATAATAATTATTCCGTGAATTTACTTAGATGAAAGAAGACTGATACAAAAACATACATTCAAATCTACCAAAAACGTTTTTCCAATCATTTTTTCTAAGTTTTTTTTTTTTTATATAATTCTCTATTCTATGTCTTCTTTTTTTATGCCTATTTTTTTTTCCTATAGAGTAAGTATTGTTAGTTATTTTTAGAATAAAATAAAATTTCTCATCTATAAGTATTGTTAGTTATTCTCGTATTAAGATTAAATTTCTTGTTAATTAATCTCATATGACATGAACACACGTGGGAAGACTCGTAACGTTTTAATAGTTTACACTAGTTTTTTTGCCAAGTATTATGTTGCGGGTTGGATAAAATATATAAAATCGTTTAGAAAATATATTTGAAATCAAAGATAAAAAATTTTGTATTTAACTATTTCTTATTTGTGTTTTTCATAATCTTTTCTTTAGAAAAAGGATTTATCCTTGTTAATCCATGTATTATTAACTAAAAAGAAAATTAAATAATTTTTTTTAAAAAATAAAACTTTAGTATTTCATAAGATTGTGTCGAAAAACATAAATAATAATTATTAAAAGCTTATATAGAATTGAAAAAATAATTTTTTTTATTTAATGTTGATGAGAATATTAGTTTTAGAAAAAATATGAATTTAATTTTTATATATTTATTTATAAAAGAATGAATAATATTAAAATAAAAAACTATATTAATTTGAATCATTGAGTGGTTAAGCCAAAACATTATTTTAATTATTTAATTCAAAAATAAATAAATAAAAAGTAAATACTTAGTGTAGAAAAATAATATTATTATAATATGATCATAATATTAATAACATATGACTATATTAAAAAAATGACAAATTAAACTAGTAAATTTTAAATAATAAAAATAATTAAAAGAAAGGACTAAAACAAAATGAAATCAAATCACAATACAATTAAAGTTTAAATTTGAAGAAAAAAAGTATAAAAAAATTGAGGACCGAGTGCTAAAAAAAATAACATAAATAGTGAAATGAATAGTGATTTGTGAGTATATGAATAATGATTTATAAGTATGTGAATAGTATTTCAAATAATGAAAATGAATAATAAAATCGTGTTTTCTTTTATTTTTTAAGTAATATCTAAAAATGTCTCTTCTAAAACATGTATTATTGTTTTAATGGTTTTAATGCTTTTCAAACACATCTAATGTTGTTTGAAATTTGTTAATTGGACAAAATAATTTAACTACGGATCCTGAAAAAAGGTTTGAAAAATCCAAATTAAAATAAAAAAGATTAAAGATTTTTTTCTTGTTGACAAAAAATTCAAAATACTTTATAATCAATTAGCCATTTTAATAATATTTGTAGTTAATTAAAAAGAACACAAATAAATAAATAGAAAAATTAAGGATATCAAGAATTATATTAACAGGAAGGTTGAGGAAAGTTAAAAATTAAAAATTAATGATCTAATGGGGGTAATAACAGCTCCAAGAATATCCGCTTCTCCGTACTTTACTTTAACTTGCTTTAATTCCGGGGGCCCAACTGCATTGAAGTAGCCATTTTCAGCAGTTGCAAATGCTTTTTCTAAATTAATAAGCATAGACTCATTGGTACCATCAAGCCTCAGATGTTGCTGATTATGATGGTTCATTATAAAAGAAAAAACATGTTAGGAAACAAATTAAAAAAAAAAAAAAGTAGAAAGAGGATTTAGACGGTTTAATAATTGTGTCTATTCTATGACTCGTATTAGGATTTCTTATTAAAAAAATTTTAAATAATAAATTTAAATATAAGTGATATTATTTTTATTTATATTTTAGATAATTAGGGTTATAATGAAAAGAAAAATCCTAGGTTCATTCATGTCAATTTTCATAACTTAACAAAATAAACCCATCAGATTTGCTAATTCGTTGGAATGATTAAGCAAATTCATATTGAAAAAAAAAAAAAAAAAAAAAGGCATCTGCCAAGATATGTTGTTGTGTCCTTCAAGCCATGCTTTAGTTGAGGAACCACACCAATAAATTTTTATATCGAATCTAACAGTCATGCATAACAATTATCTTATGGACAGAATCACTTGAGTAGCAGCTAATTAATTGGAATGATAAATTACTACACTGAAAAAAAAAAAAAAAAAGACGAGGTAAATCCCTCACAAAGAACCAAATTCATGTAAAAAAAAAAAAAAAAATGAAAACATTTACCTTCCAAAAGGTTGTGTTCTTCAAGCCTCGGAAGAGTCGAGGAACCACTCAAAGATATCGAATTTCAGGAGATTGAAGAGGATTCGATGAAATTCGCAATCAAGAAGCGAAGAAAAACGAAAAACATGCCTGAGAGGATGGAACAAAACCTCTTTCTTGGAAGCCCATGCTGAAGTTTCTTTGCTTGTATGGTATGTGTGCAAGTTTGAAGGACTCTATGACTCCAGTAAAAAATAAGGAACCGACAAATGCAATCCTACAAGCAGGTTGCTAAAGAAAGTTGGTCTTTTTTTGTTCTGCTTTTTTCCTCAGGGCCTCGTGCTTTCTCTCCATTCCCAACAAGTTGCCAACCCAACTTCTCGATCTGGGGGCAACTAAAAAATGAAAAAGGATCTAATTATCACCTCTGTCTTTGTTGAGTTTCCAAATAAATGATTTTTCTCAATTGAGTCTCCATTGATTAGACAGTAAATTTTTTTGGCGAAAGGAAATTCGTTTTTATGATAGACGAAGATCCTATTATTTGAAAATATCCAATTGAAAAAAAAATTACACAAATTAATTTTGATATTATATCAATATGTATGTCAAATGATTAGATCAATCGATCCAAGTCTAATAACTTCGCAATTTTTTAAATAATGAATGTGGATTGAATTTCGTTCATGTCCCGGTTAAATATATATATATCCCTTCATGTTATTTTCTGCTCTATAATCTTGTCAGCATTAATTGTGGTTGTGAATGTATCTTTACCATAGTTATCTATTTGAAAAAGTCTTTATAATTTATGCCATTGAAAGTGCAGTTGATCTTAAAAGGATGGAAATAAAAATGAGCAACAATTATTTATTCTAGTAATTGTATCAACTATTGGCTGTATGTATTAGGTCCTGCAGCACACACGATGATCGAAATTAATTTTGAATTATAGCCAGAGCAACCTCTACTGCAATACCCAGGCACCGATCTCTTGAAGCTTCTGCAATGTTCAATTTGTATGGTTTCAAAGATGAGAATGTTTTGTATGCTACTGTCTTTGAAGCATACTTGGCGACTAGTACACACCAACTCTATAGTGTTGGATAAAAAAATACAAATAACACAACGGAACCTCTATGATCTTGCTTGAATAATCAAATACAGGTTACAACCAAATACCCAAACTAAAATAAGTAACTAATAATCTGAAAAATAAAATACCAATCACACAAGGAATACATAAATTTTACATGAAAAACGTTATCAATTTGAGAAGGAAAAAATCATGAGACCGGAGTCCGTAATAACTTTCACTATCAATAATAATGGGCAATACAATGAGTCATCTCTAAATTAAACTAGAGAAATACATCAGCCACAAGCATCAAAGGTTATACACCCATGGCAAACCACATCAATAGATGATACACAAAGAAAAGAGAAGAAACTAAGTTCGGATTTCATCGGAAAATAGCACTATTGTGAGCATCATATCTCACTCTCTAGGACTCAAAACCAGACCTTCACCATTCAAAATGTGCATCTGTCTCTTTTGAACGTGCCCACCAAATTTGAGCTCAATCCAATGATTAACGAATCCGAAACTCAATTTTAGCCTCGATTAGTTTGTGTTAAAGCTTTTTTCCCTCTTTCTCTCTAAAGTTGCGGGCTCTCTCTCCTTTTTCTTCTTTTCTCTCTTACTTTCTTCCCTAATCTGATTTCGGAGTAAAAAATAAGATATGATTTATTTAAAAATATCAAAATTACCCTTTGAATGATTAAAAAATTCCTCTTCTATATGGGCTCCAAGATTGAGCTCATGTAGGCAAACCTTTGGGTCATCCTCCAACTAGGAGGGAAACCCAACAAATCTCTCCCTCACGACTAGGTGGAGTATTCACCATCCCGATGACCGAATGACAAGCCTCAAGTTTCTCCCTTGGTAATGCTTTAGTCAATATATCATAACCATTATCATCGGTATGGATTTTTTGAATTTCTAAAAACTTGGAATTCAAAACATCCCTAATCTAATGGCATCGAACATCAATGTGCTTTGATCTAGCATGAAATGTAGAATTTTTACCAAGGTGGATAACACTCGACTATCACAAAACAACACATACCTATCTTGCTTGAAACCGAGTTCCCGAATATATTTCTTCATCCATGGCAACTCTTTACAAGCTTCGTTGCTACAATGAATTCTACCTTACCGATGAAAAGAGTAACACGCTTTTACGGTCTAGATTGCCAAGCCATAGCTCCCCCTATAAAAGTAATCAAATATCCGGATGTTGACTTGCGAAATCAATGTCTCATGTCATGTCCGAATCCGTATAACCAATCAAGACTGATTTTTTAACACCATAAGATAGTTTCAAACTGCTTGTACCTCCGAGGTATCGCATTATCCACTTTACTACATTCAAATGCTCTTTTTTTGGATTTGACAAAAATCTGCTAACTACCCTAACAACATGAGCAATATCATGCTTTGTACATACCATGACATACATCAAACTCCCAATAGCCGAGGCATATGGAACTCTCTCGCATCTCCTCATTCTCCTCATCCGTAGAAGGACTCGTTGGATGCTTAGCTTAAAGTTAGTTGCAATAGGAGAGCTAACCACTTTAGTTTTGTCCATCTTGAATCTCTCGAAGTACCTTATCAATGTACTTCTCTTGAGATAAGAGATAAGTACAATCTTTTAGTTGCTCCGTCACATTCAATGCGTATGTCCAAATTTACTTTACCGGCCCTAAGTTTTTCATGTCAAAGAACTTGTTCAATCGCTTCTTCAAGCCATCTATCCTTGAAGCATTCCTACCAACAATTAAGATATCATCTATATAAAGCAACAATATAATAAAGTCATCATAAAAAAATTTTGCACATAAACATAATGATCCGATATGATTTTCGTATAGCCTCGCTCCTTCATAACCGAGTCAAACTTCTTGTACCACTCGCCAGGAGCTTGCTTCAAACCACAAAGATTTTTCTTCAATTTACACACGAGGTTTTCTTTGCCTTTCAACCGAAACCCCTCCGGCTACTCCATGTAGATTTCCTCATCTAAGTCACCATGTAAAAAAGCTATCTTGACATCTATCTATTCAACTTTTAAGTCAAGACTTGCTACTTGGCCGAGAACAACTTGAATAGATGACATCTTCACCACTCGGAGAAAATATCTCTTTAAAATAAATACCTCTTTTCTAATGAAAACCATTTACCATTAATCTTGCTTTGGATCTAGGATGTGTGGTGTGTTCTTCATGCTTGATTTTAAACACCCATTTATTGTTCAAAGCTCTTTTACCATTGGGTAGTCTTACCAATTCAAAGGTATTGTTCTCATGCAAAGAATTCATCTTATTGTTCATGACTTCAATCCACTTCTTTTTGTTCTCATCTTCTATTACTTCTTTGCATGATTCAAGTTCTCCACTATTAGCCAACAACACATAATCATCGGTAGAGTACCTAGTAGAAGGTTTTCAATCTTTGTTAGATCTTCCGAATGTGGTTTCGATGGAATATTTTCATCACCCCGTTTAACTATCCGATCACATTCATCACTCAATGCATCATCATGAATTTGATTGTCGTCTTACGGATCATTATCATCCTATAATGCCTACTCATTCCGTGAATCATCTTGCATATCATATTCAATTAGCTCGCCTATTGGTGCGGAATGAACTAACTCAACTAGCTTTATATCTACCGGATGATCATAAGAGTCAATCATCTGTCCGCTTTCGTCTTTTCAATATCTTGTATGGTCTCATCCTCTAGAAATATAATATTACGACTTCTTACTATCTTCTTTTCAACTGGATTATACAAACTTATAGCCAAACTCATCTTGACCATACCCTAATAAGATACACTATTTTATCTTCATATCAAGCTTAGATCTCTCATCTTTAGGAATGTACACGAATGCCTTGCACCTAAAAACTTTTAAGTGATCATAGGATACATCTTTAACACTCTAAATCCTGTTTAGAACATCAAATAACAAAGGCATACAAGGCAAAAGATTTATTAAATAAACAAAAGTATTAAATGCCTCACCCCAAAATGGCTTAGGTAGTCGCGCATGAGAAATCAAGCATCCGACTCTCTCAACTAGAGTCTTATTCATCCTTTCAGCCAATCCGTTCAACCGAGGTGTCTTTGGTGGAGTCTTTTGATGCTTAATGCCTTGAGTCCCGTAGTGCTTATCAAAAGAGCTCGAATATTCACCACCATTGTCAATTCGAATACACTTAAACTTTATCCTCGTTTGTCTTTCTACCAAAGCTTGGAACAATTTAAAAACACCAAGAACTTGATCTTTCGATCCCGAGTGTATAAAATTATACCTTCCTTAAGTAATCATCTATGAATGTCGGAAAGTAATAAGAACCTCATTTTGACATTGTCTTCATAGGACCACATACATTTGAATGTATTAATTCAAGGGGATTCTATTTCCTTATAGGTGGATGGCTCCTAAAGAAACTTTATTCCGTTTTTTAGCCAAACATTATAGACACTTCTTCAAATGATTATCCCGCATATCGGATAATAACTTTTTCTTTTTTAATACTATCATGTCTTTCTCGATCATATAAGCCAATCTCTTGTGTCATAGTTCGGTAGCTTTCTCATCTCCGACAACATTCATATCATCATTCAATAATTTAGCATGCATGACATATAAAGAAGAACATTTCTCTCCTTTTTTCACTACCATAGAACCCTTTGATAGCTTCCACATATCGTTTTTTAATGTGTTACAAAATCCTTCATCATCAAGTCTTATAACCGAGATTAAATTCAAGCGAAAGTCGAAACATGCTTCATATTTTTCAAAACTAGTTTTACTCCAGCATGAGTCTCTAAGCACATATCTCCAATACTAATCATTTTGAACAACTCATTATTACCAACCCTTATTGTCCTAAAATCACCAAGCGTGTATGAGCTAAAAAACTCCCCGTAAGATGTAGCATGTACCGAAGCTCCACTATCAACCACCTAACTATGCTAATCTAATGCTATGTTAACTTCATCATTATCATATGCAATCAAAAACTCATCGGTTGCATTAACTCGATTTTCATCACTTTTATTGTCATTCCGCTTGGTTTTGTTCTTCTTATTATCTTTCTTTAATTTTTGATAATATTTCTTGAGGTGACCCATATCACCATAATGATAACACTCCACATTTACAAACTTACCTCTGGATTTTCTTCTCGCTCTTGCCTTTGCTTTTTGAACCCCTACTTTTACTCCTCCCCTTTTCTATAGTAACTAGCACATCGACTAGGAAAAATTTTTTAGAGTCTTCCTTCTAACCTCTTCATTGAAAACCTCATTTCTATCATAAGTCAAGGTCATCTTTCCATCATGAGCGGAATTGTAGTGTGATGTACGAAATGTCTCTCAAGAATTTAGTAATGAGCCAAACAAATACAACCTAAGGATCTCATCATCAATTTCTATGTTCATTGCTTTCATTTGCTAAATAATTCCCACATACTCATTAATGTGATTAGCTATAGAAGTTCTATCTTTCTACCTGTAATTTATCCACTGCTTAATCAAGTACATCTTGTTATTTTTTTCTTTTTTTGGCAAAACGATCTTCCAAACTTCTTCATAAATTTTTAGCATCCACCTCTTCCGCATATGATTAGAAACATTATCATTAATGTACCGACGAATAAAAGCCTAAAGTTATTCATTCTCAAACTTCAATCCTCATTTGTTTTTGTCTTAGGTTTTTAATGTTACTCTCCATATTATTTAAGTTGAAAATAAACAACCAAGCTCGGATACCACTTGTTGGGCAAAGAAACACAAATAACACAATGAAACCTCTTTGCCTTTGCTTAAACAATTAAACACGAGCTACAATCAAATACCCATGCCAAAATAAGTAACTAATAATCTAAAAAATAAAATAATAATCACATAAAGAACACATAAATTTTACATTGAAAACCTCCTCAATTTCGAAGGAAAAAACCACAAGGACCGGAGTCCATAATAACTTCCACTATCAATAATATGATAAGGTTGTACTTTTCTATATATTGTGTAAGTATGTTACATAGTATATATACAAGTATGATGATAAGCATGAAGGTAGTTTTAATGGGTTACAACTCTATCACATGACGCTGAAGTAACATAGTATAACTCTATTATTATCCTTATAACTTTTATCGTTATCACCCTCTCGCATGTTGTGCAGGGGTTGGAATAATGCATAACTTATTTTTGAACTTATGAAACAGAGCTCGGATAATGACTTAGTTAGAACATCTATAATTTGATCAGCAGTAGATAGGTACATACTTGTAGTGTGCCTTGTCCGACTTTATCTCACACAAAATAAAAATTAATCTCGAGATGCTTGGATCAAGAGTGAAAAATTAAAGTGATTATGAGATAAGTGGCATAAACATTATCATACTAGATTGTTGATGGGTTAGAGCATAGCATACCAATTTCTTGGAGGAGAGACTCTATCCAATCAACTTCGCACGAGTGGTGGCCAACGCGTAATATTTAGCTTCGAGTAGATGAGTGAGCAATCGTGTGTTATTTTTTAGATCGCTAGGAGATAAGGTTTTTACCAAGGTATATGGAAAAACCGGATGTACTCTTACGATCATCTAGATCACCACCCCAATTAACATCTCGTGTAGGCATTGATTGATATAAGAGAAGATTTATGGATGAACAACCTACGATCCTTGGTATCCCGAATGTAGCAGAGGATCCTCTTAACAGCTTACCCAATGGGTTTTAGTAGGGATATACATATATTGTGCCACTTTATTTACGAGTAAGCTAAGTCCGGTCCGATAATGCCTAGATATTGCGGTCCTCCTATAATGCTCCGGTAAAGGAATAGGTTCCGTAAATGGAGTATTCGAACCGTCGCTTAACTTTATATTTGGACATGTAGGGGTACTCATACCTTTAGCGTGATGCATGTTGGACCGGATTAGGAGTTCAGTAGCATACTTACATTGAGAAAGGAATAGACCATTGGACTATCATTGTGCTTCTATTCCAATAAAGTAATGTAATGGGCCTAAGTGCTTAACCGTAATGGTACTTTTCAAGGCTGAAATTATGCAGTTGAGCATCCGTTTATTGCTTCTCGTTAGTAGTAGATCATCAGCATACACTAAGCAAAATATGATGTCTTTACCATATTTGTTGAAGAACATAGAGACATCCGTTTGGGAAGTAATGAATCCTAAAGACAGGAGAGTATCTTGAAGACATTTGAACCATTGGTGAGGTGTCCGTTTCTAGCCATAAAATGATCGTTTCAGCTTACAAACATGAGTCGATCTTTATGGATCAACAAAACCCGATGGCTACTTTATATAGACCTCTTCATCTAAAAATCCATGGAGAAACACATTAGACACATCCAACTCGCTCTATCGGCTAGTCAAGTGAGGCAACAAGGGAAAGTATCATTTGAAAGGTTATCGGTTTTATCATAAGGTCGTAGGTGTTGTTAAAATCGATACCCGTACGTTGGTTGAAACCTTTGGCTACTAGTCTTACCTTATACCTATCCAAAGTCCCATCAGTCTTATTCTTAAACTTGTATACCCATTTGTTCCCAATCATGTTATATGAGAGGAGGCGTGGAATAAGGTCCCATATGATATTTTATGTTAGTGTGTGCATTTTAGCAATCATGACGATTACCAATGGGGCTGTGATTTTACCTAAGAGAATGTGTTGGCTTCACGAGAGGGAACCAATGTGGAGAAGATGCTTAGTTTTAGGTTGTCAATTTTAGTACGGTGAGAGCCGGCTTTAGGTTTTTTGCGAAAGTATTTGTAGTGTTGGGTAGCTTGTAGTGACTAAGATCACAAGTTAAGGTCACATGGTGAGGGTCCGGTGGTCGAGGAGCTGAACGTAGGGTCTAGTTTGCTTGGTTTCGTCGGTGGTCTTGGTGACACAAGTAGTGGCGAGAGACGAAGAGGAGTGTGGGATTGGATATGGCATGTTTGTGTGTGTTTCGGTGGCTTGTCTATGTGATAGAGATAGGTGTCTATGGGTTTGTTAAGTATCGCTGGCAAAATGTACAACTCGTATGTTTTTTGGTAAAGAGGGAGTCCGTGGTGTTAGTGAAAGATGCGGCCGCATGGGGTTTGCATGGGTGTGTGGTACGTGAGGTGGTATGGGTCTTGCATGGGTTTGTAATAAATGGGTGTGACTCGTATGGGTGTTGCATAAGTGTTTGTAGGGTGTTTTCTCGGTGAATTAGTGAAGGGCATCATGTTTTGGTGATGGTAGTGGGAGGGGTACTATCGTTGTTGTATTATGAACTCGCTGGTGGACTCGATTTGGCAGCGCAAATGGGAACATTTGTTCATCAAACAAGACATGGCATGGAGATATGAAATTTTTTTATGGATAAATCATAACACAAGTAACCTATAGATGTTTTTCTATATCCTAAAAAATACAAGCAGAAGACCTTGGTGCTAATTTATGTCTAGCATATGGTCTTAACCATGGATAATATAAGCACCCAAAATATTTTAGCTCACCATAAGGAGGAGTGTTTCCAAAGAGGGTGGAATAAGGGGAATGATTTTGTAATTTGGGTGTGGGAAGATGATTGATGGAGTAGATGGCTGTAAAAAAACATAGGTCCAAAATTACAATGGGACGGATGCGTGTGTAAGAAGGGCTAGGCTTGTTTTAACTACATGGCGATGTTTTCTTTCTATACAAATTGTTTTGTTTTAGTGTTTTAGGACATGCAATTCTTTGTGAAATTCCATTGTCATTGAGGTATTTGGTTAAGGTTTGATATTCCCTCCCCGATCGGACCGAAAATGTTTTATATGTTTGTCAAAAAAAAAAAATTCACCAATGTTTTGAACTTTATAAAATAGTGTAAAACCTCATATTTGTGATAAAAGAAAGAATAGCCGACAAGTATTTACTATAATGGTTCGTAAAACGTAACATAATATGAGTAGCCATCTATAGATGAAACATGGGAGGGTCCCTAGAGGTCGAACAAATAATTCCAATGGAGCTTTGGTCTTATAAGTAGATAATGAAAATAGAAGTTTATGAATTTTACTAATAGAGCAAGCATGACATAATGAATGAATAATTGACAAAGGAACATTAATTTTAGAATTCTTTAAAGCTTAATGAACGAGTTTTGATTAAGGCATGCCCAAGGTGAGCATGCCAAGTTTTTAAAGTTGCACTATGAGCTTGAATGAAAGACGATTGTCTCGTTGCATGGTCCATGAAGGTGTAAAGATCATTTTCAAAAGGTCCGACTTGTAGAAGTTTCGAGAAGCCAAGTCCTTTATGTAAAATTTGTCGAGAAAAAATTCTATAAAGCAAAAGTTAGTATTTGTGAAATTGCTCACAGAGAGTAAGTTTTGAATGCTAAAAGGAACATGCAAAATATTTAGAAGAGAAAATGTACGATTATGTAGTGTAAAAAATGTTGAACTAACATGAGATATGGGAACGGGTTTACCATCCGTTAAGTGAACTTCTTCGGGACCATTATTCTCATTGTGAATAACAAGGTTGTCCAATTGTGCTATCAAATGGTAAGTAGCACCATTGTCCATAATCCATTGTTGTTGTGATTGGTATGATCGTGCTAGGTTGGAGACTCGGTTTGGTTTGGGTTTTGGAGGTGTGAGATTTTGGTGAGGGGTAGACATTGGCAAGGTGGCCGGTACCATTGCAGCTTGTAACATATGATGGTGTTGGTGTCGTGCTATATATGTAGGGAAGAGTTGTTCTCGTAGCATGAATTAGTAGCAGAAGGTACTATCCCGCAGTTGTCCTTTACCAAGATTTGGGTTGTGACGATGGGTATAGTGAGTCGTTATGGGAACATCAACATGATGGAGACTTCCTTAGTAACTGCAGCTCTTCACTAAGAGCAAGTTCGTATAAGGCCTCATAACTAATAGATTCATGCCGAGACTCCATGGAATGGACAAAAGGTCTATAAAGGGAGGTGAAGCCATGTAGTAGAGCTTGGACAAGATCCTCCTCGAGGACAACCAAACCAAAGGATTGGAGTGTGTCAAACATGCCTTTTCCACGTTGGAAGAATTGTGGAATCGTCTTACCGGGTAGTTGAGTGAGCCTATATAGATTGCTTTTGAGATGATTGATCTACGTCCTTATTCCAGAGTGCCACAAGTTATGGTCAATTTTGTCTAGGCGACTTGTGCGAGTAGCAGCGCCAACGACCAAAGGAAGCACTCGTTTCATAGAGGGAGCCAATGATCCGAGTGAGTACTAATTGATCATTGTGTTCCTATTAAGTGAATATAAGGTTTTGTTCATTGTTGATGGTGCAGAGAGGTAGTTGGTGGGATCCATCTACGTGGTACGAGCAAGCCATGACAGCAGTAATGGTGGTTGGAACTAAGTGTTCTAAAGGATAAAATTCATTGTGGTGAGTTTGAGAAGGACGTGAATGTTTAGGTTTGGGAGAAGAGGAGCGACCATGGAAGATGAAGTGATGGCAGGGGAAGCTAGAGAGAATGCCGAAGTTTGTTCCGTATCTTCAGTAGCCATGGAGTCCGGAGGAAAGCGAAGGACCGATATACGGAGAGATAATAGAATTGAATTTTGCTCTGTTTTATGGAGAGCGTAAGTGAAAGCAATAAAAAATTGTAATTGGTTACTTTAGTAGAGGGCTATTAAGTCGATTCTAACAAGGACAGAAAAAAAGAAAGGATCCGGACGGTTAAGTCACGATCAGCTCAATCCCATGATAAGGTTGTACTTTTCTATATATTGTGCAAGTATGTTACAGAGCATATATATAAGTATGATGATAAGCATGAAGGTAGTTGTAACGAGTTATAACTCTATCACATGACGTCGAAGTAACATAGTATAACTCTATTATTATCGCTATAACTCTTATCCTTATCATAATAATGGGCAATACAAGGAGTCCTCTCTAGATTAAACTAGAGGAATACATCAGCCACAAGCATCAAAGGTTATACACACTTGCGGACCACATCAATAGATGATGCACAAAGAAAAGAAAAGAAACCAAATTCAGATTTCATCGAAAAAATATTGTTGCAAGCATCATATCTCACTCTTCAAGTCTTAAAACCAGATCTTCACCATTCAAAATGTGCATCTGTCTCTCCTGAATATGCCCATCAAATTTGAACTCCATCCAACGGTTAACAAATCCAGCAAAGCAATTTTAGCATGACTAGTCTGTGTTGAAACTTTCACTCCTCTTTCTTTCTAAAGTTGCGGGCTTTCTCTCCTTTTCTTCCTTTTCGCTCTTACTTTCTTCCCTAATCTGATTTTAGAATAAAAGAGAAGATAAGGTTTATTTGAAAATATCAAAATTATGATTAAAAAATTCCTCCTCTATATGGGCTTCAAGATTCGACTCATATAGGCAAATATTTGAGCCATCCTCCAACTAGAAGGGAAACCCAACACATAGATCAAATCCCGTCGAAAATGATAGAAAATTAGAAAGAATATGAACGTTGTTATTATTTTTCCAACTCATTCACGTCGACATTATTGCCGACCACCGCATCTCCCCCTCTAGTTGGATCCTCTAATTCCCGACTCTATCAAGATTAATTTTGATTAGGCTTTCTCAGCCTACACTACGTCAAGATCGGTAGGGATTGTAGTTAGAGACTATATGTTCTATAAAAAAGTGTTTATTATCCTTTTATTTCTAGTGATTGTAATTGGACTGCTCTTATGAGAACTCTGTTGTTCTTTTTATTTGGGTCTATGATCATTTAGAAGATCCCAACTTTTTCACTTAATATATGAGATTGAACTATCTTTTGGAAAAAAGAAAAAACTCAAATATCTCAATAGAAAAATGAAGGATATCAAGAATTATATTAACATGAAGGTCAAGGAAAGTAACAAATTAAAGATGTAGTACGTATATCCTAATCAAATGGGGTAATGACCGCCCCAATAATGTCCACTTCTCCATACTTTACTTTAACTTCCTTAAGTCCATGGGGCAAATTGCATTGAAGTGGCATAGCATTTTCGACAATCGAAAATGTTTTTTCTAAATTAATAAGCATAGACTTAGTGGTACCATCAAGCCTCGATTGTTGCTGATCTTGGTCTATCACATTTTTAGCGGCTTTAAAATCAATATAGATAGACTCAATGGTCTTCTTATGCTTCTGAATTTCCTCATATATCTTTTGAAAATTCAAAGTTAGAAATCTTTTTAAATAAATATGAGTAGATGTGTAGTAATAAACTTTACCTCTTTCTTAGAAGCCCTTACAAAAGAAGCACTTTAGTTGCAACTTGTGAGGAGATGGAAAGAAAGAAAGGTTATCATGTAGGGTGAGGTAAGAGGGAAAAGAAAAAGCAAGAGGAAGAAGAAAACAAACAGGTCATAGTCGAAAACCGCGTGAGCGATTGATAGTTGGACATGATACGGAATAATAATAGCATATTTCAATTCATTTTTTCTAATACAATATATAAAACAAAGTCATGATGTATAATATTTTTTTATTCATTCTATAAAAAATTACTATATTATAAATTGCACAACATTGCATTTTAAAAAAATACATAGATGATCACCAAGTTATTGGATCCACGAGTTCATTAATTTTATATAATCAGTATGTGAACCGATTAATTTCAAGTGGTTTGCTTATTAGATAAGAAGTTTGTTGTGTTTTTTTTTAGATTCAAATCAATATTAAAAGGATTTTATTAAATTATTCTAAATGTATTAGGTTGGAGAATCCGTTTACCATAAAAAACAATATGTGAACTGAGATCAATTGGTCCAATCCTATAATAGCATTTACAAACTTTTGAACTCTTTCTCTTGTATCTCTTATACTCATACACTAGATAACATATAAAACTTTATCTATTTAGATTTTGATCACTTGCTTATCTATCACTCGACTTGCTCCTTATTAGATCGCTTGCTCTTCTTCTCATGTCTCTCATCACTTGCATTAATTTTATTTGGTTGATTGGTGGTTGTGTTTATAAATTATAATACTATCTCTCTGAATCTTAACAAATTTATGGCTCAATCTTTTACACAGTTATCAAATACTCTCATCACAATTTTTAATAACCCACATCAAAATTATCAAATCAATTGCTTTTTTTTCCCTCCCACTTGTAACTATAAGGTAAAAAACGATGGACAAAATTTTTTGCCCAGAATAAGGCATTACAAATTGATTTTATAAAGCCAAAAGACAAAAGTTGACATGTATAGACCACCATAGATGAATCGGTAAAAGAAATCGTTAGCAGCAGGTTGCCATAACATGAGTTAATTACTCGGGATAGGAACGTATCGAAGCATCAGTATTCGACATGTGTGCCCCGATTATGTCCTCTTCTCCTAACACTTTTTCAACTACCGTTTTTTTTGCTGGTATAGTATTAGGATGGTCATCAGTAATGTTATGAGCTTTGCTTAAATCAAAAATTGCAGAATCAATGACCATCCTAAGTCTCTGAATTTTGTCATCTTTTAATATGAGCTGGTGATGAAGCTGTTGCGTTTTCTCATCTTTCACAGCTAGGTCATACTCAAGGAACAGAGTTTCCTCATGTCCCTCATTGAGCCGGTTTTTAAGGCTTAGTATTTCCTTATCTTTCAAAGCTAGTTCATGCTCATGCTTCTGAATTTCCTCATCTCTCTTACTAAGCTGGTTTTTAAGGCTTAGTATTTCCTCATCTGTTACAGTTACCTGGTCCGTAAGGTTGTTTATTCTTTGAGGCATCTGGTCCTTAAGGCGTTGTATTTCTGCATCTTTCAAAGTTACCATCAGCAGCAGCTCACCTCTAGATAACTTTGTATTACTTGACTTTTTATTTAGCAGCTTCATTCTTGTCCATTGAATCATCTCCACCGGTCTTCAATCATGCACAAACATGAGTTAGAACGTACCCAGTATGATGATTTACCTTATATAGACTTCAATCCTCAAACATTAAGGATAAAAATAGCGAGTTTTGTGCCATATTAAATTAAGAGGATTTATAATGAAAGTACCGAATGGACGTTAATATTCCAATCAAAATCCCCGATCGACCAGAGCATATTGCAAATCCTCATCATTCTTTTTCACCCTCATTCAACTAATTTAATTCCTCGATATTCCAATCAACACCTGATATGGCTGAGAAAAATGAAATGAGACGAAAGGTCGTCTGTTCATCGAGAAAGGAAATCAAATTGCAAATCTCGAATCATGGCTAATGAGCACTCTAGATGAGTGCTAAAAAAAAAAAAAAAAAAAAAAAAAAAAAAAACCACCTCCATCTATGACGCTGACTGAAACAGCGAACTACTTTTTTGTGCTCTTGCTGTATTGTTTTACCTCTTTGGACTTTGAACTTTGGCCTTTTGCCTTCTATCTTCATTAATTAATTAAATACTTTCGTTTCATTAAAAAAATAATAATAATAAATATTTTACTGGTTATTGACCTTGACAGAAAAACGAAAAAAAGAAAAAGGCAAAATAACAAAACAATAATTTTTTTATATAGAATCTAACTGTCATTATTGCATAACAATTATCTTGTGGGCGGAATATTCACTAGAGTAGCAGCTAATTAATTGAAATGATAAATTATTATACTAAATAAATACAAAAAGATGAGGTAAAGAAGCAAATCCATGTAAAAAAAAAAACATTCACCTACCAGGAGGTTGTGTTCTTCAAGCCACAGGAAAAGGCGGGGAACCGGTTGTGTTCTTCAAGCCACAGGAAAAATCGGGGAACCACTCGAGGATATCTAATTTCAGGCTTTCAAGAGATTGAAGATGATTAGATGAAATTCGCATCTAACTATATATAATATATAAGTCGAGGAGGATGGAACAAAAACCTCTTTCTTGGAAGCTCCTTCTGAAGCTTCTTTGGCTGTATGAAGTTGACTCGTCAGATTTTGTTCTGCAAAAATACCATGGGTGTTTGTATGCGTTAAAAAAAGAGTAAATTATAAATTAATCATTCTAGTTTTGAAAAACGAATTAATTAGTTATTTATTAATTTTTTTATTTTTAAATCTATTTATAATTTAATTTTTTTCATTTAATTTTATTTAATTTTATTTTTTATTTTAAAAATATAAAAAGAATAATGAGAAAAAAAGATATTTATAAAATTAAATAATATTGAATTAACATAGGCAACACTAGCCAAATACCTGATTTTTTTTAAAAAAAATTAATTATTTTATTTTTCAAAAATTAAAAGAACTAACTTATAATTTACTCGTAAAAAGAATATACTAGACTATAGCTATTTATACAGACTTCTTTTTTCGAAAAAGTATTTAGGCATACAATTTTGACTTTTCTGCTCTTCCTTCTCGTGCCTTTCCTTTTCCATCTATCAAAAAGAATGTGAGATTGTTTCCAAAACCTAACTATCGTAAGGGCAATCAAGCCCATCGTGTGGTCAGTTTTGAACGTCTAAGCCATCATTATCTAAATTACAGACGAACATTCAACCTCTAGGCAGCTTTTTTTGTCCTTAGTTTTTTTTTTTTTTTTCCCCTACGGATCTTGTGGAAATTGTTACTCTTCCACCCTTTACTAATCTCAATTTCATGTTTCTCAAGCACAAACTTCCACAAAAGTTCCAGCAATTGTTTTTTCTATGCTTAATCGAAACTTCTAACAACTAGTTTCTTTGTGTTCAATAGGAAGTTCGGCGAGTATCATTCACATTTTGTGATTAATTTTAGATTTTATAATACTTATTATGATTGTTGTTGTAAGCATTCAATTTTTATTCAATCAACTTTAAGAATAAAATTTTATATTTTGACGTGGAGATGGCATAGTATGTCCATTTCTGAATGCATAATATGTGTCATACATGAGATTTCAGTACAATGACTCAATCAATATTCAGAAATATGATTGCACAAAATTTATAAAATAAGAACCATATATTTTGATAAAAACTTTGAGGACCAAAATATTATAAATAAAGTACCAACTTGTAAAAAATATTAATTTTTAAGGAGTAAATAACTTTTTAAAAAATTATAAGGATTAAAATAAAATAATTTGATAAATTATTTTTTTTTCGTATTAAATGGGTAATAAATAGGTGGGTATTACATGATTTTTTTTTTGAATATTTGATCAATTCAAAATAAAAAAATAAATTTTTTTTTTAAAAAAAATTGAAACTATACCACATTATCTTCTTAATTTGATATAGAAAATTAGCTACCAATCAACATTATTATTTTTTCATTTTAATTTTCATGAACTTATTTATACTTTTTTTTTAATTGTATACTAGGTTCCTTTTGTATGTATTTTATTATTTTTAAATTATTATATTATTTTAAAAAACCCTTAATTTAGAGTTTTGCTATGATAAGATCTCACATATGATACATTTCGTGACATTCAAAATGAGGTCTTAAAAACATAATAACATAAAAATTGAATAATGATAATAATAATAATAATAATAATAATTTGATCTTTGTTCTTTTTAAGTTGTTTTGATTGTATTCTTTTATTAGAGTTTCACGTATGACATGTGTTACATATTCAAAATTGGATAGATTAGATTATCTCCACATCATCTCATAACTAACGGTGTTAATTATAACAGATGGTCTCAAACAATACAAAACAAAGAGTAGAGGAAAATAGAATCTCAATCAAAATAATTTGAAATAAAAAGTCCAAATATGAAAATAAATCCTTTAGATTTTATAATATTTATCATCATTATTGCTATGAGCCACCACTTTATATTTAATTAACTTTAAGAATAAAATTTGATATTTTAGCATACTAGTTTCATTTTATTTTACTTTCATAAAAATTCTCATAATTTGATCGCTTTTATACGTATTATTTTTACTATTGTAGGTATGTATTTATAGTACTTTTAAAGGTTATTTCTCCATAACAATATGTGAAAAATAGAGAAAAGAATAGACATTAAATAAGAGAGGAGAGAAATCCAAATTAAAAAAAAAATAATAAGAGAACATAAAAAGAAGAAAAAGAAGTAAAAGAAAAAAGAAGTGAAAATATCAAGTATTTCTTTGTGTTATGAAAGAAATAGTAACAGTAGTATAGTTGAAGAGAAAGATAATAGAAAAATAAATTCACTATAAAATAAAATGAATACAAATAATAAGAACTCAAAATAATTCTCTCGATCCCTATAAATTTTTTGTATATAAACTAATGAACAATCAAGCGTATTTATAGGCTTCAAGATTAGAAAGAGAATTCGAAAGGATTATAAACCATTAAAAGATGCATAAATAATTGAATAAATTGCATCACTCATTAAATTTCTCATATTGAATGATAAATTGAATCATATGAATGGTGAAGAATATGAAATGGATATTCATTTTTTCATAACGTTTTCCCTTGAATGTCCATCGTACAAAAAACATGCCTTGTTAAAACCTTACAACGAAAAAACCCAATTAGAAAAACTCCTTGTGAAAGAAAAAGAGTACAATATTCCTTGTATACATTAACCTCAATGTTGGCCTTCCCCCGTTGAAAATGACATTTTAGATCTTTAAGACAATGTATTTCAATTTTGTGAATCATCTTTTTAAAAGTTATAGTAAGTAATGCATTAACGAATAAGTTTGTCGGATTGTCACTTTAATGTATTCTTTCTTTAATGAAATTATGCAAGCAATATTATCTTCATATAATATTGTTGGAACTTCTTTTGCTAGTAGATAAACTACATGTCTCGTAAATATGATGGATCGTTGATCTTAGCCAAACACATTCTCGACTTGCCTTATGAATTGGTATTTTTGCATGGTATGAATATCTAATAGCTTTTGCTTTATAGAACATGATGTTATAGCTATATCACTAAGTATAAAAACATAACCAATTTTTAATTGAGTTTTGTATGAATCAGATAAATAACTCCGCATCCGTATAACTCATTAAACCCGACTTTGATTCATTTGTGTAAAATAAATATTATATCAATTTTTTCTCGAAGATAACATAGGAAATGTTTCATTTCATTTCAATCTCCATATGAGAGCAAAATTATGATTTACTAATAAATTCACGAGAAAAAGACTATATTAGGTCGAGTATTATTAGTAAGATATATTAATACACCAAGTAGGATTAAGATATGGTATCTCGGGACCAAGAAGTTGTTTGTTATTTTCTCAAGATCAAAAAGGTTCTTTTTAGATATTAGGTGAATGGACTACCATTGGGCTAGTTAATGGATGATCTTTATATATAATTTTTTCTATATAAAGTACCGATGAATAAAAATCTTGTTCTTTAAGTGCTCAAACTGCAGGTCGAGATAAAAGTTTATTTTCCTACGGCATTCACATAAAATTAGCCTTTTTTAGATAACTTATGGCACTTTGAATCTCTTCGGGAGTTCTAATAATATTTAAATTATCAACTTATATAGCAACTATCGTGAACCCCTTTTTGAATTTCTTTATAAAAATACTTGAATAAATATAATTATTTTTAAAAAAAATTGTTTCAATAAATATTTATTGAAATAATTATACCACATGCATACAGAGTTAGTAATATATATTGAAACATAAAAATAAAAGTACAAGCATAAATTAAAAACTAAAATAATAAAACTAATACTAAAATAATTAATTCTAATAGATCTCTATAATTTAATTGAATTCGTTTCTCGAGAATATGTATTACATGCTTCAAGCATCTTAAGTCCTTCTAGAACTTTTGTAACACTCGTGAAAATCCTTAACCGTAGATATATATATATATATATATATATATATATATATATATATATATATATATATATATATATATATATATATATTAAGTGTAAGTATAATTCTCATTACAACATGAGAAATTAATGCTTGAAATGTGTGATTTATGTTAAATGAAATTTATTGTGCTTGAGATTAATGGTTAACTATTAAAGAAATCAAATATGCAAAATCGGTGTTTTGAGAACTAAATTCTGTCCAAAATTTTTGGTGATTTATTTGAGGATTTTAAAGTGATTTTTGGATAAAACTTAAAGAATAAAAGTTTTTTTTTCTAGGTGTCTACTAGCTCTCTATAAAATTTTATGATTTTTAGATATATATAGATTGAGTTATGGCCGTTTTAGTATATACTAGTCTTGAGGCATCATAGTCTGGAAGATTTTGGGGGGAAGAAAAATTTCGAGTTAAGAAGGGGAATTTCAAAAGATTTGTGTAGGAAAATAGGTTTAGTTACTTGAAATTAAGTTAGTTAGGTTATGTAGTTAGCTTAAGTTTAGTTAGGACACTTAAGCATATGTATTAATGGAAGTCAAAGCTAACTCATCACTTTGACCTTCCAAGCTTTCCAAATCTACCACCTTACCTTCCAAACTCCTCTCACTTGTACACTTTTCTTAATTAAATTTTACCACATAACACATCAATTAAGAAGAGGGAAAGTGAGGTGTATAATGGTGGAAAAGGCTAAACTTAGTCATTCTTTTAGGGCAAAAACCATAGCACCCAAGAAGGAAGAGAGAAAAACCAATTGTGTGAAAAAGGAGAGAAAGGCACAAGCAAGAAAGAAAGGAAGAAAAGCTAAGGAAAAGTCTTAATCTAAGTAAGTGGGTTACCTTTTATTTGTTTATACCATATATTTAATCCTTATGCAATTGAATAAACTTATGTTTAGGTGGTGATTTGGTGTATTGATTGGTTATTGATTGAATTGCCTTGCAATTCTCATTGATATGGTTAGTGGTATTGATTGGTTGTGTTAATTGATTTGCCTTGTAATTCTTATTAGTATGATTAGTTATATTGATTGGTTGTGTTGGTTGTTTTCAAAAACTTAGAAAGCCTTGTGCATGGTGAAATTCATGTTTAGGGAATGTGAATGATGGAATTAGGTTACACAAGACATGATTAATAAATTTGAAACTTGTATAGACTTTAATAAATGAAGTAAGAAGGAAAGAAAAATGAAATTTTAGGGCTTTCCTGAATAAAATTTCGGACAGAGAGTTATACCGCCTCCCATACGGGCGTGTCCTTTCTCATGTTATGAAGAAATATATTTTTCTTTAAGGCAAAATGTTACACGGCCTCTCACACGAGTGTGTCCTTGATCGTGTAATGAAGAAATGTGTTTTTCTTCGAGGCAGAGAGTTACATGACCTCACACATGGGCGTGTCCCTTTTCGTGTAATGAAGAAATATGTTTTCTTTGAGGTAAAGAATTACACGACCTCTCACACGGGCATGTCCCTTCCCGTGTAATGAAGAAATGTGTTTTCTTTGAGGCGGAGAGTTACACGGCCTCACATACGAAAGGGCGTGTCCTTTCTTGTGTAATAAAGAAATGTGTTTTCTTCAAGTTAGAGAGTTACACGGCCTCTCACACAGGTGTGTCCATGCCCGTGTAACTTACTAGTCACTTAAAATTCACCATTTTTATGCCATACTTGCTCAGCTTCCATTCCTTTCACCAAGATAAAGTGATAAATGGTTAATTAAGCTCAAATAGATAGAAAATATAAGTAGAAAAGTATACTTTAAGAAAATGAAAATTTACTATACATACTAATAATTATGCAATCCAAGTGTGTAACGATTTAACAATTAGAATTACTAAAGGAAAGAAAAGGAAAGTATTTGCACACATAATTAAACTCACGACTCAACCAATACCATTTGTCGATGTTTCATTCTAACGAGGGGACCATGATGATAAGAGGTATGAGTATACTCGGAACCTAGTGTGGGTTGGACCTATGAAAATATATGGAATTGAATCCTGTATAGGTTATTTCTCTTTAATATGGTATGCATCATATCACGTGCATCATGTGTATTATGGGGCAAATGGAGAAAAGTTACTTGATTGAGAATTGGTTGATGTGATTAGGTTCGATATCCTAACAAGAATAAATGGGTATTAGCAGTTCATTCGTGTACCTGGTCTATGATGTGATTCGAAAAAGCATTGCATATCACATGATCACCCCACTTACCGAGCTTCGGCTCAACTCATTGTTATTTTTATGTTGTGACGGGAAAAGAAAAAAATAGTAAGGATGCGGTCGGATCCTCCTAAGAGGCTCATGTGTAACGTGGAATACCGAAACTTGTATTGTTTGTAATTTAAGGGTATGAAATCTATAAGGAATTAACCGTTATTTGAAATATTTGTTATGGTAATTAGTTGTGTCATGTAAAAATTTATTATATGTATTTTTGTTATGTGATGTGCTAGTAATTTTTTTAAGTACACCATACGGGAAATGATTACGAGTTTAGGTAGTAGCGACGTGACGTGCTCGGCCTAGCCACTCCTATTTGGGTAATAGAGAGTGAACTAGGGTGGGAGCGTCACAACTTTCATATAAATATCATTTCAAATGAACAAATAAACTATAATCACATTTATTAAATACATGCAGATGAACTTTTTTCATATATTTTGTCAGGCTAATGAGATAACAAAATATAATTGCATCCATTATAGGAGAATATGTATCATCATAGTTAATGTCAATTCTTTGACAAAAATCTTGTATTAAAAGTTTTGCTTTGTATCTTACAATCTCATCTTTCTTATTTTGTTTTCACATAAATACACATTTGTATCCCATTAGCTTAATAGCTTCGGGTGTTTTAATTATAGGTTCAAAAAACTATTTATTTGTAAGAAAACATAATTCTGCTTGGAATGCTTTTTTTTCATTTAGGCCTTTATGTTGACATTCTTCAATAAATTTAGGTTCAAGGTCCTTATTTTCATTCAAAATATCAACTGAAACATTATATGCAAAAATCTTATCGATAAATGTTTCTTTCGATCTTATTTTCTCCCTATATTGACATAATTTATCAAAGTCTCTTGATTTTTCTCAAGCATTTGGACTTCTTCTAGAAGCTATTATTAGAAATATCTTGGACCGTTTTATGAATATTTGTATCATTTATTTTAATTATTTTTCCTTTTCTTTTGGGAATTTTTGCTTTTAGAACCGATAGGTCTTCTACACTTTAGGCATGCTATAAATTTATTAGTTATAACATTAATAGATTATCCTTCTAGGACATCAATTCTAATAAAAAGCATTCTCAACAAGTACATACATTTTAGTTACTCTTTTAAGATCCGAGAATGCATCTAGCAGTTGGTTTATAATACCTTGTAAACGAATTATCTTCTAAACTTCTAATTCACATTCTTTTGTACCAAGTTGATATAAAGATAGAGTACTCTACGTAATCTCTTTTTTCAATATTTTCAGCTACTTATTTTGTTTATTCTCTCCTCCTAATGTTGAAAAAACTATTTTATCCGAATAACGAGTTGATAAATCACGCTGTAAAAATATCTCTTATTCATGGTTCAAGATATTTAATTATCGAAAAGGATTTAATTTCAACATATATTTTCAATCTCCTTTAAGTGCTCATTTTAGTTTGTTATGGAGGAGCACTACAAATATATACTGCAATATTAAAAATTCTTAAATAAAAAATATTTGGCTCATGACCATAAACTAATTGAAAAGAAGGGAGAATTTTTGATAACTTATGGGTTTGATGCGAATAAGTATTGATATATGTAAGATTGTATGTCCCTAAACATAAACAGAGAGTTTTGTTTTTAAATAATGGTTTCGCTATCAATTGGAGCCTTTTGATAAATGATTTTGCTAAACCTTTCGAGTATGAACATGAGCAACAAGATGCTTAACCTTTATTCTAATAACCAATCAATAATCATTTAATGCTTAAAAGATAAATTCACCAATATTATCAAGGTGAATTGTTTTAATGGCATAATTTAGAAATTATGCTTGTAATTGAATTATTTGGGCTAGCAATCTTGAAAATGTCAAGTTTTGAAATATTTAAATGGTACACATGTTGGATCAATTGATCGACATATATCACTTTGAATACATTCTAAAAATATTAAAAATTCAATCTCAATTTTATTTATGATGGCTTTAATAATCAATTTGCCTTAAAAAGATGCGGAACATAAAAATTTATTAAATTGAGGAGTCTTCGGCTCTTCAATAGATAAATAGATATCTATATGAATTTTTAATAATTTTTTGCATCATGAAAGACTCGGGATAACACAACTTGTCATACCACATAATAAAAATATTTAAATTAGTAAACTTCGATTTACTATAGATTTTGTTTTAATCATTTCAATATTTATAATAAAAACTAGAAGAGAAAGCGAGTAAAATTTTCAATACATATTTTCTACATGTTATAATGATTATAATATATTAGTATTCACATTTGCGATCTTGATGTGATATCAATTTAGATGAATATCTTTGAAACTCAACAAATTTATATGAGACTTTAAAGAAAATAGTACATCATTTATAATAAAATTTATCATTTCAGATAATAACATATTTGCTTTTCTTGAGCCTTTAAATTATGTCACTCTTTAGAGCCTTTAAAAGTTATCTCTCGCAAATAATAATATATTTACTATTTTAGAGCTTCAAAAATTTGTTTCTTTAGGTCCTAATATAATCGCTCTTCTAGAACTTTCTATTAAAATTGATATTATCATATATGATATTAACATAAAATAAATATATAAATAAATAAATACAAAATAAATAAATTCTTCATAACCACAAATAAATAAATAGTAAAATAAATTTATCACTCTCTCTATGCAATAAAAATTATAAGAAAATATAAGGCATCTTTTTTTTTATATATATATACATATATACATAGAAAAGCTAACAAGTTATTAATTTCAATTACCTCCATTTTGATGTATAAAATTGGCTTCTATATTTTACTCTTTTCTTTTTCAACGAGATTTGATAAAGCTTAATGAGGTGTTTTTGTGTATAGTAGCTACACGACCAATTTCCTTTCATACTATATCTATAACATTCATTTTCAGAATACTAACTTTATCTATTTTTTATTCTTTTTTCTCATAGTTATCCACTTCTAGTAATAAGATGTAATATTATGGTCATCACGATTATAATGATAATTATTCGACCATATCGATGGTTATGACCACATCCGCGTCCATGTCTAAAATTATTACAAGTTGTCACATTCACTTCGGGGAATGGAATAGATCCAGTTGAACGAGATTTATTCTTTTTTATCAATAGCTTTTCATTTTATTTAGCCACGAGCAAGTATAAAATCGATTAAAAGTATTTCTTAAACTCTTTTTCTTTATATGCTACTACATGAGCATATTTAAGACATGAAGAGTAAAGAATATTTACTTAGCATTAAGCATTCATGATCAATAATTCTTGCCCAAAATGTCGAGGGCCACAAAATCAAGTTTCATGAGGTTTGATATCATAAAAATTCTATAATGCAAATTATAATAATAATATTAGGAAGTAAAAATATAGCAATGAAATTTAAATAAAAACAAGCATAATAATAAAATTTAAACTTTTCAAACAATATGTATTAGATCATTAAATTCTATATATTAAATTATTTAAGTTTTTCAAATATATATTTTATGTATCATTAGATTTAAAGTACATGATAAATTAGATATATACATCTTAATGATCTATATAATTTAAATCTTTTGATAGAGCACTTGTGTAGAAAATATCCAATAGTTGAAACAAATGATTAAGTTTTTTGATAAATACATACCTCATGGTCTATTATCTCAATTGGTTAGAGCTTCATGCTGATAACATGTTATGAAAGAAATAGTAATAATAGTATAATTGAGGAGAAAGATGATAGAAAAATAAATTCACTATAAAATAAAGTGAATACAAATTATAAGAACTCCAAATGATTCTTTCAATCTTTGCAAAATACTTATACATAAACTAATGAACAATCAAGCCTATTTATATGCTTCAAGATTAGAAAAAGAATTTGAAAGGACTATGAATCATTAAAAGATGTATAAATAATTAAATAAATTTTATCATCCTTTCAATTTCTTATATTAAATTATAAATTGAATCACATGAATAATGAATAATATGAAATAGATGTTCATTATTTTATAACACTTTGATAATATTCCGTTTAAAAAAATCTCTATCATTACTCGTCAGTGCATCAATCAGAAGGTACCATGCGTACAAAATGACACCTCACTATTCTCTACATTATCATCCATTTAAAAGCTGCCATATTTCAAAAGTACACCACACAGCCAATTATAATCATTCTTAGTATGACACTTCAATATTCTCTGCATTTTTATATGAACACAATAAAAATAAATAAATAAATAAAATGCATTTAAAATGTCAAAATAATTTATTTTCATTAAAATATTGTTAGTATCCTAGTAATTTAATTTTTTGAAGAAATATCCTGTAGTGATTGCTTTGCTCCAGTGAGATCTTTTTCTGCAAACAAATTTTTTGCTCCAGTGAGGTCTTTTTCTGTAAACAACATTTCATTTCTTGGCGGCCATTCGTTTTGAGATATAAACAAGATTTCATTTCTTGGCTGCCATTCGTTCTGAGATATAAGATTATCGTCAGTCATTACAACTACCTCGGCCAGATCGGCAAAGGCAGAGTCAATGACTATCTTCAGCTTGTCAATCTTCTCTATTTTCAGGTTTAGTTGGCTCTTAAGATGTTTCGTTTCCTTATCTTTCAAATATAATTCACGCTCAAGCTGTCGTATTTTCTCATCTTTCAATCGTATCTCCTGCTGAAGGGAATTTCTTTCTACTGAAATTTGGTCGTCTTGCTCTTCGTAAGAAAAAAACCTTTTAAACATAGCGTCCATTTCTCAAAAACCTGAAAAAAAAAATTTAATTGAAACAGGCAGTCCAGTTATAAAACAAGAAAATGTTACCAATTCCTAAAAGCAAATTATTTTTAGCTGTAATCAAGGAGAGTTCGAAATGGTTTCAAATTTTTGGGACACAAAAACAATCCTCAGTACATAGAAATCTATGTATTATTCTAAAATTAAACTATGACGCAAGCATTCCGTGGTATATTATGATATATTTTGTATTATTAATACTCTCGTTTCATCAAAAAAACATGGTTTTACTGGTTGTTGACCTTGACAGAAACATGAAAAAAAGGCCAAATAACAGACAGTCTTTGCATAACAATCATCTTATGGCCAGAGTCACTTGAGTAGCAGCTAGTTAACTGAAATGATAAATTATTATACTGAAAAAAAAAAAGACGGGGTAAATTCCTCACGAAGAACCAAATTCATGTAAAAATAACATCTAAAAATAGTCACTTACTTAGAGGTTGCGTTGAAGGCCCGGAGAATTCAAGAAACTACTCAAGAATAGCTAACCTCAGGCTTTCAACAGACTTGGCGAGGATTAGATGAAATTCGCATCAAGAAGTAAACACGTTGGAGAAAATTAACGACGAGATGTGCTAATTAATAACGACTATGCTAACTATTTTATGAAACTCACAGGGAGATGGAACAGAACCTCTTTCTTGGAAGCCCCTGCTGAAGTTTGTTCGAATTTGAAAGACTACGTACGCGGTAGGCGATAGGAAACCGCGTAATAAGTTGGTAGTTAGAGATGATACAGAATAATAATAATAATAATAGCATATTTCAATTCAATTTATTAAATATAGAATAAAGTCGCCGACGTATAGTATTTTTTACTCATTCTATTAAAAAATACCATATTACAAATTGCATGATAATTATCTTTTTTTTAAACTCGTGTTAGGAAGATATAGAGATGTACCTTAATGTTAGCTTGTTAAAAATATCTAATATAATTTATTTGAATAGTCTAAATTAATTGATAATAATTGGGCCAAAAGAGTTTGAGCCAATTGGCCTAATTTAAAAACCTACAAGACATTTTAATAGAAGTATAAGCTTGAACCCTATTGGATAAGGCTTAAAATTTATAAAGATAAAATCAAAAAGTCCACACATATTATAATTTTTTGTCCTTAGAGGACAAGGATGCCGCCCCTGCATAAATAGTAGGGAGGGGGACAACAAGGAGGACACAAAAAGAGAGACACACATTCTAAAAAAGAAAAAAAAAAAGGGAAAGAGAAAGTTTTTCTTTCTCCAAAAGCCTACGTTATCGTAAAAAAGCTAACCGATTTCTTTAGAAAGTAAATAAACTATACGAAGGATCGGAGTTAGCTCTCTATGATTTCTATGGCTTTCTTTGTGAGTGTTTAAGCTGCGTAAATTATCGATAAATGTTGAACACTTGAACGACTTCTTTCTTTTACAAAGGCTAAATCTCCGCTACGCGAGATAATTATTTACTCATGTTTTTAATACATGTGTATATGATTAGTTGATTGAACAATTTTAATCTTGAGAGCCTTAGATGGAGAAAAAAATTTTTTATGTTAGTTTGTACTTCCATTTGATTTTAAAAATGAATCAAATATATAAATCTTCTTAGCGTGATTTGATTTTTAAAAATACATGAATATACAAACTCTTTCCAAGTGAAGTAATCAAATGTACGATCCTTCTTAGGGAGAAAATCAATCAAATATACGAACCTTCTTGGGGGTGATTTGAGTTTAAAAAAGAAAATCAATCAAATATATGAACTCTCTAGGAGTGATTTGATTTTAGAAAAGTGAATTCATCAAATATACGAACCCTCCCGGGGTGAAAAAATATACGAATCATTTTGCGATATTGGACGATCTTCTTAAGAGAAAGATTGGTCATCTCAATATTATTGGATCCATATGTGAACGGATTTTAAGAAATTAATCTGATATTTAAAAAGGTTTTCTCTCTATTTTAACTTTTTAAATTTAGATTATATATATTCGTAAAATTAAAGATTTGAAGCATGTGCATTAAAGATATTTGGGGTTCAAACTAGCTACTTGCAAAATTATAAAAGAAAAACGTATATAAAAAAATTCATTGAAGTTATTTCTGATGTTAAAAGAACTAAAAAATGGTAAAAATCATTATTTTATCTACCAATCTGTTCAAACTTTTTTTTTTTAATTCAACATTAAAGTATTCTTAGACTAACTTGCAGATCAATTAAGATTAAGTTTTTTTTTTTTTTTTCACATTAAGGTATTCTCAGACCAACTTGTATGTCAACTAAAATCAAGTTTAAAAATCAATTTAGTATATTAAGGATTTAGTAAATTCTCTTGAACGCTTTCCCAAGGTTTGAGCCTAAGAAGCTAAAGAATGAACAAACCTCTTTAAGCCAGTAGTCCAATCTCTAAAGTTAAATCTGTTCAATTATTCAATTATATTATTGTTTTACAAATTTCATCGGTTACTACTATCATGGAGTTTGATTGTTGTTGTTGTTGTTGTTAATCGTAAGGGCAAAAAAGAAAAAGGAAAAGTAAAGGCAAAGCATGTATACGATGGGGTCCAGCTAAAAACAAAGCCCAACTTGTGGGCTAAGCTCTGGGCTCGGCCTCAGGCTTAAAAAGTACCGTATGGCGTATGGACATTAATATTCCAATCAACATCCTTTTAAGAAAATGGCCCCTATTTTTGTAGCAATTTGGCAATCGTCTTTATTAAGTAAAGAGATAGCCTCTGTTTCGCTCTCTCCGTTAATTTGCATTGAAAAATCAATTCCAGTTATGTTTCTGTTTTTGGTCAATTTCCTTCATAATTGGAAAAAAATATGGGCCAAATCACATATGGCCTTAAGTCTTGCCTCATTTCTCTACCTTCACAAGATTCAGAAGTAAGCAGAGACTTCAGGGCAAAACCAAAACCAACATCTGCGGCCTGCAGGAAAAAATAATATTTTTTATTGGCCATATGTATTAGGTCCTGCCTGCAGCACACACGATTATTGGTGAATATATAATAGCTTGTTTGAAGATGCATGCAAAGTTCAGCCATGTCCTCATCTTTTGGCCTTGATTTGGTAGGTACAATGACACAGTTGTTTGGAGCTGACGAAACCGAATGCTCGGTGATCATGCTGTGGACCTATTCCTTGGCCACAGTTGCGGTAACGCTTTGGTCTGCATTCTTCATGTGGTTCGTCAGGTAACTGTCACTTGCCTCTTTCTGGGAAATGCATTATTGCATTATACCTTAGGCCTTAGCATAGATATTTATTTAGTTTTGGCCAATACAAAGAACTACAATGCTATCATCATAGAGTATGTGCAAAATACTAACCATTGAAGTGGCTATACCGGGAAACCACCCGACACCACTAACAACAATATTTGTGCTTCATGCTTGCAAGATTTCAAAGGACACCATTATCATTTTTTCAACCCTCTCAAGAAAGTTTAACAACAAGTACAATCTATCTGTCAAAATCTCACGTTCATCAATAACACCGTATGTGAAAAAGTAGTTTCTGATTCATATTTCTCAGCTTTTACCGTTGATAATGGTGAATTCTTGCTCTACCTTGTCATACTTTTAGATCTCCACATAAAAATTCAGATATAGTTTTACAACATATACTTCACCCAAGTATCCATAACTCAAAGGAGGTAATACCTTTATTAATTCAAAAGATGAGAATATAGCCAGAGCAACCTCCACTGCAATACCCAGGAACCGATCTCTTGAAGCTTCTGCAATGTTCAATTTGTGTGGTTTCAAAGATGAGAATATTTTGTGTGCTACTGCCTTTGAAGCATACTTGGCGACAAGTACACACCAACTCCATAGATCAAATCCTCTCAAAAGTGATAGAAAATCAGAAAGAATATGAACACTGTTATTATCTTTCCACCTCACTCACGTCTGGATTATTGCCGACCACTGCATCTCCCCCTCTACTTGGATCCTCTAATTCCTGACTCTATCAAGGTTAATTTTAATTGTGCTTTCTCAGCCCACACTACGTCAAGATCAGTAGGTGTTGTAGTTAGACACTATATGTTCTGTAAAAAGTGTTTATTATCCTTTTATTCTAGATGCTCGCACCGTAGAAGCCTTGACTCTCAAAGAGGCTATCCTCTTCACAAAGTCATTTCAAGAGTCGGTGCTTATTGAAGGTGATGCCAAATCAATGATTGACGATGTCAATTAATCCAACTTATTCAATATCAGTAAAGTTCATTCCATCATTCAAGAGACTACTAAAAGAATCATCTCTCGCTCGTTAGTTTCTTTGCTGTTATTTCTTGTGATTGTAATTAGACTGCGCATAATGTAAAAAATAAAAATAAAAATAAAAACAAAAATAAACCCTTATAGATTGTGATTCTTGTGAGAACTCTGTTGTTTTTTTCAGTTGGATATGTGATCATTTAGAAGATCCCAACTTTTTCACTTAATAAATGAGATTGAACTATCTTTTGGAAAAAAGAAAAAACTCAAGTATATCAATAGAAAAATTAAGGATACAAGAATTATATTAACAGAAAGGTCAAGGAAAGTAACAAATTAAAAATGTAGTACGTGTATCCTAATCAAATGGGGGAAATGATAGCCCAATAATGTCCACTTCTCCATACTTTACTTTAACTTCCTTAAGTCCGTTGTAGGATGACGTCAAAGGAGGGTGCGATGAATTGAGATGAAAATAAGTAAAAATAACTGGAGTCGTCACCTAATTTTAAAGTCATTAGAAAACCCTAATATTGATATGTTCAAAATTTTAGATAAGAGGTTCATTACATGTAGGAAGATTAAAAATCACCCTACGTGGTCTTGCTAAGCCAATTACATTGCATACAAAACTGACTTGATTTTTTATTTATTTTTTTTATAATGAAAGACTATACCTATTTTTCAAATATTTATCCACTAGTCGAGTGATTTGAGACTTAGCTGGTCAGAGACCTTGTCCTTATTCTACAATGAATAGCTAAAACATAAAAGACATGATGAATGCAAAGATACATGACTAATGCGATTTAAATGGTGTGCATGAAAACAAAGCTTAAAAATAAGCAAACATACAAATTAGGCAAATTGACAAAATAGGCAAACAGGCATAAACAGACAAATAATGGCAACATCGGCAAATCGGCAAAATTAGCAAATAAACAATTTGACAAAAATAAGCAAAATCGATAAATCGACAAATTGTTAATTATATAAAATAGGCAAAATAGGCGAATTGGCAAAATTGACAAATAGGCGAATTGACAAGATATTCAAATTGGCAAAATCGACAAATCGATAATTAGACAAAATAGGTAAGATGGATAAATTGGCAAAAATCAACAAATTGGCAAAATCAACAATTAGGCAAAATTGAAAAAATGGAGAAATTGGCAAAAATTGATAAATTGGTAAAATCCGCAATTAGGCAAAATAGACAAAATCAACAACATAGGCAAATTGGTAAAATCGATAAATAGGCAAAATAGGCAAATTGACAAGATAGGCAAATTGGCAAAATCGACAAATAGGAAAAATTGATAAAATTGTTGAAATTGACAAAAAAGAACCAAAAACAAGACTCGAATCGACATAACTTAAACATCGCATTTTTTAGATAAAATTGACATAGTATCAAATTAATAGTCAAAAATCGCAACAACGATCCAAAAACGAGATTCGAATCAACATAACTCAAGAATAATATTTTCTAGGCAAAAAAAAATTGACACAATATTAATTAAAAGTTACAATTGGCAAAAATGATCTAAACCGAGACTTGAACTAAAGTGACTCAAAAGTCACATTTTTAGGTGAATTGACAACAACGTCAAAATTAGATATTATTTGAGAAAAACGACTCAAATGACGAGTTTCAAACCGGCATGGTCCATAATTGTATTTTTGGATAAAATTATCACGTGAGTGATTTAACATTAACATCACAAAAATGGTCCAAAAGATTGGTTGAAACTGACGCAAAGCAAAAATCAAATATTTTAAGATAAATTGGCACAATTTAGTTAATTATTACGATTGAATGAAAGTGGTCCAAATTAAGATTTGGAATGACACGTATAAAAAAAATCATATGAATAACAATAAACATTCAACCACATTCAAGCCTAAACATCAACCAAACCAATACAAGCACAACAGTAGTTTAATCCAACTGTATGCAACACAATAGTTCAATTAAATCATACATAAGTAGCAATTTAAATTAATTACTTCACACAGCAACTTGATTAATTACAAGCACACATCAATGTAAATTAAATTTAATATATATTAAAATAAAATGAAAGAAAACGAGAAATAAAATAAATTACTGTAGAAAGGCAAGCAGATTAGACTGTTGAATTGAGATTAGTCCCAACTCTTTTCAACCCAGATGGAGATTGACATCCAATCAATCGGGAAGGAAAGATGATTGCTACTGATCAGACAGTGTGGTGAGGCTGCTAGATCGAGTTGATCGGATGGCCTGAGGCTGAATGGGGCTACTGGCCTGTTGCTGGGTCTGGTCAGAACTAGATCTAGGTGATTTGCTTCAAATTGGGTGTAGGGTTGCTAGATTGATAAGAGGAGAAGTTGACAGGAGCTGTACCGGCCAAATCGAGTTAGCGAGAGGTTGATAGGGCTAGCTTGACCTGCTGGGTGGACTGAATAAGATTGCTGTTAATCAATGGATCTTGGTGAAAAAGGGACGGTTGGTAAAGGCTACTGGACATTGGTGAAGGAGGAGTGCGTTTGGATTGGATCGGGTTGGGGAGAAGGATAGATCAACGGGATTGGCATTAGACGAGAGAGGAACGATCGTTGGACATTGAGGCAATCGTTGGTCGAGCTTGGCTCAGGATGGACTGGGTTGGGGAGAAGGCTAGGTCGATCAAAGCCTCCGTTGAAGGGTTGACTAAAGTTTTTAAGAGGGCTGGTTTGATTGAATTTTAGTTTTGTGAGAGACAACCGACTGGTTTTATGGATAGAGAATGTGGCTCCCATTTTTTAGAGAAAAATGAGCTTTTATACTGGGTTTTTTAGCTAAATGTGGTTTGGTCCTCATCTTGCAAACCCGATTTATTTTGGTCTTTTTCTCTTTCCTTTTTTAATTACATCCCTCATTATATTTTTTTCATCCTTTTTCTCTTCTTTTATTTTTTTGAATAAAAATTTGGATGTTAATAGTTTCCCTCTCTTTACAATGCTTATTGTAACCCCCGTAAAAACCCTTATCCGTAACGCGACGTGTATTAAAATAATTCTATATATATGTATATTAAAAGTAAGTATAATTATCATTTCATCATGAGAAATTAATGCTTGAAATATGTGATTTATGTTAAATTAAAGTTATTGTGCTTAAGATTAATGGTTTAATTATTAAAGAAATCAAATATGCAAAATCGGTGTTTTAAGGACTATATTCTGTCCGCGTTTTGTGTGAATTATTTGAGGCCTTTAGAGTAATATTTGGGTAAACCTTAAAGAATGAAAGTTGTTCATTTATGTGTTTAATAGGCCTGTATAAAAGTTTATAATATTTGGACCTATACATTAAGAGTTATACCAATTATAGTGAGGGTTGTTTCGAAATGCATTCTGCTGGAATTTTGGGAGAAGAATCTGCCCGAATCTTGTGAGATTTATTTGATGCTGTTAGATTGATTTTTGAGAAAAACATAAAGAATAAAAGTTGTTTGTCTATGTGTGTAATATGTCTCTATAAAATTTCATAATTTTTGGATACATATAGAAAGAGTTATGCACATTTTAGTATAGATGGGTTAGGATGTAACACTTGCTGAAATTTTGGAGAAAAAGAAATTCCGAATTTTAAAAATGGAAATTTCCGAATTTTTTTATGAAAGAAATTTTGTCTAATTACATTAACCCAGCTTATTAATGTTTTTATTTATCCTAAGTTTTCTTTAGCCACCTAAGCACTTGAATTAAATGCTTAGAAGCCAAATCATCACCTTTGACTTCCAAAACATGCCAGCTTTGCCTTCCAAGCTTCCTTCACTTTACATTTGGCCTAGTTAAATTGTAACACTTATGATATAAATAAATGAGAGGATAAAAGGTGGGTATATAAGGGAAAGAGAGGGTTAAATAGCTGACATTTTTAGGCCAAAAACCGTAGCCATCCAAAATTAAAAAGAGAAGCCAAATTGAAGAGAGAAAAACAGCAAAAAGAGAGAAAGAAAGAAAAGAGAAAGAAAAGGAAAAAGGAAAGAAAAAGAGCTAAAGAAATTCTAATCAAACCTAAAAGAGGTAAGTAGGTTTCATTTCTTGACTGATTAATTTCTTAAATTATTTTTTTAAGTTATTTTGTTAGTGTTTATTTCATGGGTTGTAATAATCTTCATTGGTTATATGCTTGATGCTTGGGATAAATCTATGTATGGATGCCTTGTTGTGATGATTTATGATGTGTATGATTTTTTGTAAAATATCCAAGTATGTGGTGATGGATTAGATTGAACTTGGACTAAATTTAAGTAAACTAAACCATGTTTAAAGTTGGCTTAGAATGAACTAATAAATTAGTGTTGATAAGGAGTAAATTCTGTCCGAATTTTAGAGTGCATGTTCAAGGCTTTTAGGTCGATTTCTGGGCAAAACTTAAAGAATAAAAGTTGTTCATATATGTTTCAAATAACGCCCTTTAAAATTTCGTGGTTATTGGATTCGTGTACAAAGAGTTACACCCGATTTAGTATGGATAGCTCTAGATAAACTACTATTAGGCAGATTGCTCCCTAAGTTTCAAAAATTTGTAATTAATTGTGTACTTGGTATTTAGACCTAAATTTTGGATATGTTATAAATAAATATTTCTAGTATCTAAAATAAAATGAGTAAGATTTAATTATGTTTTGAAATTAGAAAATTATTTACTCAATTAGGAGTTGCCCGGTAATAAACCCTAAAACCAAAAAAATTAGACTTTGACAAAATTAATAGGTTTGGAATAAACTAAATGAGCTTGGACTAAATAAAATAGAATTAAATAGAGTCAATGGACCTAGGATAAAGTTAATGGGCTCAGATTAAAGTAAATGGACTTGGACCTTCTTTTAAATATTAATGAAACTAATGAACAATATTAATGAGCGGAGATTGTGTTCCCGCTGTGGGTATCATGATTGGTATGTGAGCAATGGATAAATTCCAAGTGTGGGTTGGACCATGAGTATGGCATGAGAATGAAGGGTTGGCACCCGAATTTGGTTGAATGTGATTAAATATGTCATCACGTGCATCATGTGCGTAGTGGGTGGTTTAAGACAAGTCAATTGATTGAGAAATGGTTTATACATCTAGGTTTGATAACCTAACTGGAATAAATGGGTATTAGTATTCCGAGTACTCTAGGCCGTGTGCCCGCACTATTAGACGATGGATTTCGCTAATAGTAGTTACAACGAGGGATAATTCCGTTGTAGCGAGAAGATGATCCGAGGATCATCCGGATGAAATCAAGTCTGTGTGCTTGCACTCGTTAGACGATAGATTCCCGCTAACAGTAGTTACAATGAGGCAAAATTCCATTGTAGCAGAAGGTGATCTACGGACCACCCGGATGATAAATAGAGTAGACTGGCTAATACCCGGGATACCCGAGATTAAAATTTATGAGTATGGTGGGAAGTCAAAACAATATTGCATATCACGTGCATCACCCCGCTTACCGAGCTTCGACTCACCTCGTTGTTATTTTTTTTTATGTCTTGACGGAAAAAGGACAAGTTGGTACGGATGCGAGTGGCTCCTCCTAACCGGCTCATGTGAGGCACCATATATTAGTTTTTATTTTGTACGTAAATTTAGGATATGGAGTTCATGAGAAATTGAATATTGCACTGTAATGTTTTATTAATATATTTAATTATGTGATGTAAATTTTATCTTAAGAAGTTATATACGTAATATACTCGTTAAAGTTCTAAGAATATCATAAGAGAACTACTTAGGGTTTAGGGTATGTCGGCGTAACGTGCTTCATCCAGTACTCTACTTTGGTAGTAGAAATATGATTGGGGCGGGGGCGTTACACTTATGATGCAAAGCCATTGAAAAACCGACTTTTCTTTGGCTTTGCATAGTAAGCTTGTAAAGAAAATCATAAAAAATGATAAATAAATAGATCAATTGGCAAGGTCAAATGATGACTGGTCGTTCTTGAATCACCGGTCAACAATGAAGGACTTTCTTTTAAACACACGTTAACACGGGTAACCATCTTTGAGAGAAAAAATGTGACCTTTTCTTGGCAACGAGTTAATATGGGTAACTCGTTCCCGAGGTTAAAAAGGTGACCTTTCCTTGGCATTGAACGAGAGTGTAAGCGACATATTTGATTTTCATCAAGGAAACATAAATTGTCACTCGCCAAAACATAAACTTCTCCCTTTTCTCCTCATTTGCAAATCATCATCATCTAAATAGGCTCGAGGTTTTAGGTTAGCTACTCTTGTTAACTTTCGTCCGTTTAATCACATGTCTTCTAATCACGTCTTTTCTAAGATTTCTAATCATTTCGTTAAAATGGCATTTGCTCTTAAAATGGCATTTGCTCTTATGGTTAAGCAAACGGTTATTCGTTCTTTCATTCTTTAGGACTATCGGCCCAAGTGTTCAATTTTTATCAAGCACATATCAAGAAATCGACCTAAAAATCATTGAGATAGTTTTCATTATCACCATCCTTAATTCACCAAGAAGGATCTTATACCAAGTTTCACAAAGAAAGCCTTCTTATCTACCAAGTTTGAGCAAACTCTTATTATGTTATCATCATGTTTCATAAATAATGTCACTTACAAGATCGTACATTTGACCAAAGAAAAGGCTTTATAGGGACTTCTCATAGTTGTGGAAATTGGGTTATTTTGAAAGGCAAAAGGGGGCAAATCATGTTATATTGGGCAAAGCAAGAATAAGATAAGCTAAGTTTAAATGATTGCTTTAATGAATTTTGATCATAACTTAAATAATTTCTTTGTTACTCTAGATAAAAGTGAAGTCAACTTGATTGGGTTTTGACTTTTTTTCATTTCATTTTCTAGAAGACTCCAACTTTTAGTTGTTTTAACTTTCATGGATTAAGCCATATATTCAAATAATTTCCATCAAAGAAATTTTAATTATTCAAGAGAAATCACGGAGATGTTTACAAGAATATAATCTTATTTAGGAAAATATTTAACTATTTGATCGAAAGCCAAAACACATCATGCAAATGTCGTGATACGATTTTTAATGTGATCCTTTTTAAGCTAAATGAGTGAAATGTATTTGGATCACATTAAAGGTTTGGAAAGAAATCATATTTTTAAAAAAGACAAGTGTCGAATGTTGGCTCAAAAGAAGTGAATGTTCGAATGAATGTCATGGGCTCAAAGGTCGTTCAAGAAAGGTAGGCTCAAATGGTTTTTTTTTTTTTTACTCAAAAGGTTTTAGGTAGGTTCAAAGGCTTTTTAAAGAGAAAAGCTCAAATAGGTAGTTTTATCCGAAAAGATCTTGATGTTATTTGTTCTTTGCCCTTAAGTATTTAATGGAAAACTAATAATCCAATGCCCTAAATGATGATATATGATGCACAACCAATTTTTCTTTTCTTTTTCCAAAATGTTGTTTCCAAAGTTAAAACCTATCAACACAAAGCTAGTCATCCTTGATCTAAAAGGGCTTTTAAAGGCACGTAATGTAGGCTAAGGCTTTGGCTTATGAACAAAAAGATATAAAAAAGGCTCAAAACGTTTTTGAAGGTATAAAGACTTAGGATTACTTGATCACCCATCAAAATTATTTTAGGCTTAGCCGTACTAACTTTAGCATTTTAATGGCCGATCTCATTTTCTAATCTCAATTTTCCTTCTCATGTTAACTCATATCATTTTTGGGATTCCACAACCTTTTCTAGCTCTAAATCGATAGAGATCATTAGATAACACTTTCTTTCGTTTAGTGTTGTTTTTTTTTTTTTTGACCCCATTGTTCTAGAATAATCATCAAGGCTTTTCTTGATTTTTGTGAACCAAATCTCTAATTTTTTAAGGAGAACATCATCAATTTTATACACTTCTAAATTGTCCCAATATAAGGATTGATCCCGTGCGGGTTTTTATTGAAAGAAACTATTAAAGGCCCAAAGTGGGACGACGAAGAATAAAATTTATTTATAAAGGGTATATAAAAAAATGGTCTTTCTTCATCTCTAGTATGACTTACTCAAGTTGATAGGCTTTTGTTTCATTTAAAAATCATGATTTGTGAAGAAGAAGCGATGGATCAAATAGTATCATGACTCGATGTGTACCATTTATCATCATTTATGATATCAAATCATTTGGCTTCTCATTTAGGGCGTTATTATACTATCTTAGGTAAGACCACCTTAAAAAGCTCATAAAGGAAAGACATTTTTGGTTTTGATAAAAAGGAGTTGCCCTTTGGCATTTACATGACATGTTTTTTAAAGTTGACCACTTTTGAAATATTTTGAATCATTCACCATTTTACTTCTTTGGACTTGGATGGTATAAAATGACAAATGATACTTTTAAATAAACATCTTTTGGCTTCAAATTAATATTAAACCATGCTAAGATAGTAGAAACTCTTTTTTTATTCAAAACAACGATTCAATCTATTTAAATCATAATATTTTTTCTTTGTCCAATATCATCGAGTTAGGCCTATAGTTTTTTAGCATAATAATTTGGTATTTCATGATATGATCATATTGGATGTCCCAACGAGAGAATGCAAATAAGATTACCGAAAAGAAGCGGACGAGAGATGGAAAAATTTATACGACCTCATAAAATAACATTATTATAAAAGCATGATAAAAAGTTTGGCGGAATATACTTATGAACTATAATGAAAAAAAAGGTAAAGAAAATCATAATAAGAGAACTACTAGATCTTGGAAATAATATGCACTTCTTCATCAAACCAATTGCTCGGCTCCCCTCATTGATCGATTTCGTGTCATCCAATGATAGCATGTTTACTCCTTTAGTAGTGACATGATTCAACAAGGGGTTAGAATTAGTGTTTGAGGGATTTGAGGGCTCTTTAAATGCAATCAAGCCTTGATCAATCAAATTTCGTATCCTATTTTGTAAGCTCACACAATTCTCAACATAATGAATATTGACACCACTATGGTATACAAAAAATTTATTTGGCTTATACCAATGAGGGAATGATGGTCGGAGTGGTATAAGTGTCAAAAGAGCTATCCGACCAACGATAATTAGGTGCTCGAAGAGATCGCTAAGAGATATGAAAAGTGACGATAAGATATCATCGAATTGCCCCTGTCGGCATTCCTTAGAGAGTTCGATAAGGTGATCTAGGTTGGTTGATGAATTGTTGTAGGTCGTGATCATGTGTTTAGGCTAACATTGGTGTAAGGTAGTTGTTTGATAGGGATTATGTGGCATTTGGTATCATGGGAAAGTTAGTGTTTGGGCCATCGGTTAGCTACATTAGTCGGATTAGCATTTGTAGGAATTATGAACCAAGTAGATGGATTGGGCATTTTGTTTTAAGGGATGAACGGAATGTTATTTCTCTAAGAGTTATTCCATTTCCCTCTAGGAATGAAAGAAGATCCTCCAATTTGATGTACTTTGGTCTTTTCTCCGGTCGAAGTTACTCCTCTCGTGTCCGAATTATAAAGGATCGACTATCATTCCCGACTTGATGGCTTGTTCTATCCGATCTATAATAGACACTATCTCTATAAATTTGTTTGACCCATTACTCGGTAGATAGTCATAAAAAAGAGCCTTAAAAGTGTTGATGAAAAGAGTGACCAATTCTCTCTCAAAGAGGCGAGGGCTAATGCGAGAAGCTCGTTTCTCGCCATCGTTGAGCATACTCGTAACGGATTCCCTCGGGCCTTTTTTCATATAGACTACGAAGCTAGATCCGTTAAGTGTTATCTCTAAATTAAATTTGTACTACCTCATGAATATAGCCACCAAATCCTTCCAACTCTTGATCTTTGTCTAGCCCAAATTAATAAACTAAGAGAGAGCAAACCCATCAAGAATCTCAAAAAGGAGTGGATCGGTAGCTTTTTATCATATGCTACATCGCCCATTATGTTTAGATAGATCCTTAAGTGGGTCCTAGGATATTGACTCCGGTGTACTTAGCAAGTTCAAGCACCTTAAACTTTCGAGGGATCACCACTTAGGCATTAGACATTTATCTATACCGAGGAGGGGATCGTACATATCCGATTTTTGATAACTCTTAGGCGTTCTTCAATGGTCGTGAGCTTCTCGGCTTCAAGTTACGAAGCTATCTTTTTCTTGGCCAACTCTTCAATGACGAAATGAGTAGTTATTGCTATTGATGTTTGGATAGTTCTAGGCAACATAAGATTAGGACTCGAAGGTCTAGAAGCAAACTCATACATGGCCCCAATGTAGGATAACTAGCATGATTAATAGCGACTGATAGGCTCTAAATGAGGTTTACTAAGAGGTGGTACTATAGCAGCGAGTCCGAGTGATTAACGGTGACATAGTGGTGAACACTTCCAAGAAAACCGATGACCGATTGACTTCTCTTTGAATGATAATTTCTAAAGACAAGCAATTTTGTTGACTTTGTTCCAATAAAGTAGTAAGCCTAACAACCTCTTTCTTTAATGCCTTTACCTCCTTTTAGTGATTTTAATCAAGTAGAGTCCTTTCTTTGTTTTTCATCTTTTTTCTTCCTCTAGTGTGGTGAATGCTCAAAGGAAGTGTAGTTTTGCCGGATCGACCTATATGTCTACTTAGACAAAAGATAACAAATACAAGATGTAGACAATGTATTAAAAATAAAATGACACTCGGGACTAAATATGAAATAATCTTCATGTGAGGATGATAAGAGGATCCAATCATTGATTGTTTAACATTATCCCAAATTGGTTTAAAGATGAAATTAGGTTTTATCGGTAACCTTTGAAATATTATAACCGAGCTTCGAAATCTCTTTTGTATTCGGACCTAGACTTAAATCCTCTTATCACTCATCCTAAAATATCATGACCAAACTCGCTCGATTAAGGTTTTAATACATCCGACTTTCCTAGTGAACTTATCAAGGATTTATCTAAGTCCGATCAAGCTCGACGAATCATAATAGAATCGTTAGGGTTACTAAAGGTGATGATTGGTAAGTATAAAAAATCATCGGTTACCCATCGTTCGATAGTGACTAGCAAGAAGAGTTAAGATTTTATGAGTGTTACTCGGGGCAAAACCCACCAAGACACCTCTACTACCTCCCTAAGTCCCGAGGCAAATGTGTGATAAACATAAAAAGTAATGGTGAGTATAGTGTGTGCATAGACATTATTCCATATCCGAGTCTCACAAACAAAAAATAAAAATAAAGACATAAAATTAAATAAAATAAAAAAAATAAAAAATAAAAATACAATGCAAACAATGGAAAAAAGACATGAATTTAAAAAAGATTGGCAAATTACATAAATCAACCTATAGGCATAAAAATTCATCATATCATCGTAAATTAAATTCAAGAATTACATGCAAAGCCTAACCCTAGGTATGGTCCCCGGTAGAGTCGTCATTCCGTCGCAAGGTGAATTCGGAGGCAAGGGCAATGAGTTGAGGCAAAAATAAAGAAAATGGGCAAAAATAATTAGAAGTCACCACCTAGTATTATAATCACCAGGAAACCCTATGACTAGTCTATTCGGATTTCGGATAAAGAAAGTTATTACATGTAAGGAAGATTAAAAATCACATTACCTCATCCCGCCTAAGGCAAGCTACATTACATACAAAACCGACTTGATTTCTAATTTTTTTTATCATTAAAAACTATACCTAGTTTTTTAAGTATTTGCCCACTAGTCAAGTGATTTGAAACTTGGTCGGTCGGAGACCTTGTCGATACTCCGTAATGAATAGCTAAAAAATAAAAAACATGATAAATATAAGGATATGTGGCTAATGCAACTTAAGTGACGTGCATGAAAATAAAGCTTACAAATAAACAAACAAACAAATTAAGTTAATTGACAAAATTAGCAAATAGGCATAAATAAACAAATAACGACAAAATTAGCAAATAAGCAATTTGACAAAAATAAGCAAAATCGACAAATTGACAAATCGACAAATAGGTAATTAGATAAAATATGCAAATTGGTAAAATGACAAATTGGTAAATTGGCAAGATAGGCAAATTGGTAAAATCAACAAATAAGCAATTAGACAAAGTGGGCAAAATGAACAAATTGGCAAAAATCGATAAATTGACAAAATTGACAATTAGGCAAAATTGGCAAAATGGACAAATTGGCAAAAATCGAGAAATTGGCAACATCGATAATTAGAAAAAATAGACAAATTAGCAAAATAGGCAATTAGGCAAAATATGCAAATTGGCAAGATGAGCAAATTGGTAAAATTGACAAATAGGCAATTAGAAAAAATCAATAAAATTGTTGAAATTGACAAAAACGAACCAAAAACAGGACTCTAATCGACATAACTCAAACATCGCATTTTTTAGACAAAATTGACGCTATATCAAATTAGTCATCACAAACCGCAACAACAATCCAAAAACGAGATTTGAATCAACATAACTCAAGAATCATATTTTTTAGGCAAAAAAAATTGACACAATATTAATTACTAGTTACAATGGGCAAAAATGATCTAAAATGAGATTTGAACTAAAGCGACTCAAAAGTCACATTTTTAGGCGAATTGACAACAACGTCAAAATTAGATATTATTGGACAAAAATGACCCAAATGATGAGTTTCAAACCGGCATGATCCATAATTGCATTTTTGGATAAAATTATCACGTGAGCAATTTAAAATTAACATCACAAAAATGGTCCAAAAGATTGGTTTAAACGAACGTGAAGCAAAAATCAAATATTTTAAGATAAATTAGCACAATTTAGTTAATTATTACGATTGATCGAAAGTGGTCCAAAATAAAGATTCGGAAAAACACATCTAAAAAAATCATATAAATAACAATGAACATTCAACCACATTTAAGCCTAAACATCAACCAAACTAATACAAGCGCAACAACAGTTTAATTAAACTATACTCATCACAACAGTTCAATTAAATCATAAATAAGCATCAATTTAAATTAATTACATCACACAACAATGTGATTAATTACAAGTAAACATCAACTTAAATTAAATTTAATAGATATTAAAATAAAATAAAATAAAATAAAAAGAAAAATAAAATAAATTACTGTAAAAAGGCAAGCGGATTAGACTGTTGAATTGAGATTAGTCCTGACTCTTTTCAACCCTGATGGAGACTAATATTCAGTTAACTGGGGAGGAAAGACGACTGCTGTTGATCAGATCTGATCGAACAATGTGGTGAGGCTGCTAGATGAAGTCGACCAAACGACGTGGGGCTAGATGGGGTTGATGGCTAGTTGTTGGGTCTAGCCAAAACCAGTTCTGGCTGATTTACTTTAGATCGGGTGGACAATTGTTGAATCGATTGAAGAAGTTGATCAGAGCTGGACTGATTGGATCAGACTAGCGAGAGGCTGACGGGGTTAGCTTGAGCTGCTGGGTGGGTCGAATAGGACTATTGCTGATCGGTGGAGCTTGATGGAGGAAGGATTGTTAGTGGAGGCTGCTGGATGTTGGTGGAGGAAGACTGCGTCTGAATCGGACCAAGTTGGGCTGGTGAGAAGGCTGGATCGATCAGATCTATGTCGAATGGGAGAGGAAAGACTGTTGGCCATCGAGGTAGTCACTGGTGGAGCATGGATTGAGCTAGACCGGGCTAAGGAGAAGGCTAGATCGATCAGAGACTCCGTTAAAGGGCTTATCGAAGTTTTTGAGAAGGCTAGTTCAGTTTTCTAGAGAGAAGGACTAATCAGATTTCATTTTTGTGAGAGACAACTGGCTAGTTTTGTGAAGAGAGAAAGTGGCTCCCATTTTTCAGAGAAAAAAGGGCTTTTATACTGAGTTTTGTAGGGTTTTTTTTTTTTTTTTTGTTAAAATTTGGTTTGACCCCTCATCTCGCAAACCCACTTTATTTTGATCTTTTTTCCTTTCCTTTTTTAATCACATTCCCAATTGTATTTTTTTTTTTAATCCCTTTTGTCTTTTTTTTATTTTTTTGAATTTTTTGAGAAAATTTTGGATGCTAACAAAGTCCATGGGGCAAATTGCATTGAAGTGGCATAGCATTTTCAGCAGTCAAAAATGCTTTTTCTAAATTAATAAGCATAGACTCAATGGTACCATCAAGCCTCAATTGTTGCTGATTGTTGTCTCTTATATTTTTAGAAGCTTTTAAATCAATATAGATAGACTCAATGGTCTTCTTATGCTTCTGAATTTTCTCATTTATCTTCTGAAAATTTAAAGTTAAAAATCTTTTTAAATAAATATGAGTAGATATTTACTAATAGACTTTACCTCTTTCTTAGAAGTCCTTACAAAAGAAGCACTTTAGTTTCAACTTGTGAGGAGATGGAAAGAAAGGAAGGTTATCATGTAGGGTGAGGTAAGCAGGGAAAAAAATAGCAAGAAGAAGAAGAAAACAAATCGGTCATAGTCAGGAAACCACGTGAGCAGTTGATAGTTAGACATGATATAGAATAATAATAGCATATTTCAGTTCTTTTTTTTTTTTTAATATAATGTATAGAACAAAGTCATGATGTATAATATTTTTTATTCATTCTATAAAACATTACTATATTATAAATTGCGCAATAGTTGAGTTTTTAAAAAATACATAGATGATCACCAAGTTATTGGATCCACTAGTACATTAATTTTATATAATCAATATGTGAATTGATTAATTTCAAGTGGGTTACTTATTAGATAAGAAGTTTGTTTTTTTTTTTTATTGGATTCAAATTTTAAAATCAATATTCAAAAGGATTTTATTAAATTATTCTGAATGCATATTAGGTTGGAGAACCAGTTTAGTATCGAAAAAAAAAACTAGATGAACTAAGATCAATTGATCCAATCCTATTATAACATTTACAAACTTTTGAACTCTTTCTCTTAAATTTCTTCTACACACACTAAATAACATATAAAACTCTATTTGGATTTTGATTTATTGTCTATCTGTCACTCAACTTGTTTCTTATTAAACTCGCTTGCTCTTCCCTTCGTGTCGTTCACTATTTATATTAATTTTTCTTGATTGATTAGTCATTATTTTTACAACTTATAATATTAACTATCTGTATCTTGATAGATGTATCACCCATTCTTTTAAACAATTAAAAAATACCCTCAACACAATTTTTAAAAATCCACATCAAAATTATCAAATCAATTGCTTTTTTTTCTTTTTTTGTACCTGTAACTCTAAAGTAAAAAATGATGGACAAAATTTTTTGCCCAAAATAAGGCATTACAAATCGATTTATATAGCCAAAAGACAAAAGTTGACATGTATAGATCACCGTAGATGAATCGGTAAAAGAAATCCTTAGTAGCAAGTTACGTTGCCATAACACGAGTTAATTACTCGGGATAGGAACGTAGCGAAGCATCAGTATTCGACATGTGTGCCCCGATTATGTCCTCTTCTCCTACCACTTTTTCAACTACCTTTTTGTTCGCAGGTATAGTATTAGGTTGGTAATCAGTAACGATATGAGCTTTGCTTAAATCAAAAATTGCAGAATCAATGACCATCCTAAGTCTCTGAATTTCGTCATCTTTTAATATGAGCTGGTGATGAAGCTGTTGCGTTTTCTCATCTTTCACAGCTAGGTCATACTCAAGGTACCCAATTTCCTCATGTCGCTCATTGAGCCGGTTTTCAAGGCTTAGTATTTCCTTATCTTTCAAAGCTAGTTCATGCTCATGCTTCTGAATTTCCTCATCTCTCTTAATAAGCAGGTTTTTAAGGCTTAGTATTTCCTCATCTCTTACAGTTACCTGGTCCATAAGGTTGTTTATTCCTTGCGGGATCTGTTCCTTAAGGCGTTGTATTTCTGCATCTTTCAAAGTTACCTGCAGCAGCAGTTCACCTCGAGTTAACTCTGTATTACTTGCCTTTTTATTTAGCAGCTTCTTTCTTGTCCATTGAATCATCTCCACCGGTCTTCAGTCATGCATAAATATTAGTTAGAACGTACCCGGTATGATGATTTACCTTATATAGACTTCAATCCTCAAACATGTATTAAGCACAAAAATTGCGAGTTTTGTGCCTCATTAAATTAAGAGGATTTACAATGAAAATAAATTCAGAGATTTAAATCTAATAAAAATCCATTTGCATGATAGATTATATTTCTGATAGCACTTACTAAGTTAATGACAACCTATTTAAACGGTCCATTATAAAAGAAAAATAAACCCATCAAATTTGTTCGTTCGTTGGAAAGATTAATCAAATTCATATTGAAAAAAAGAATAAAAGTCACCAGCTGGAAGATATGTTGTTGTCTCACAAAGAACCAAATTCATGTAAAAATAAAAACTAAAAACATTCACTCACCAAGAGGCTGTGTTCGAGCCACAGAGAATTCAAGGAAACACTCAAGGATAGCTAATTTCAGGCTTTCAAGAGACTTGGAGAGGATTAGATGAAATTCGCATCAAGAAGCGAAAAAGAAAGAAAAAACACGTTTGAATCGTGTACATTAAAAGTAATTGGGGTTCAAACCAGCTACTTGCAAGATTATAAAAAAATATATATATATAAAATTTCATTGAAGTTATTTCTGATGTTAGAAGAATTAGAAAAAGGTGAAAATCATTATTTTAGCTACCAATCTATTTTATTTTATTTTTATTCGATGTTAAAGTATTCTCAAATTAACTTACACATCAATTAAGATTAAAAAAAAATTTAACGTTAAATTATTTTCAGACTAACTTACACATCAATTAAAATTAATTTTAAAAATCGATTTGGTATATTCAGGATTTATTAAATTCTCTTGAATGCTTTCCCAAGGTTTGAGGCTAAGAAGTTAAAGAATGATCAAACCTCCTAACCAACAGACGAATCTTCCAATCTCTGAAGTTAAATCTGTTCAATTATTCAATTATGTTATTGTTTTACAAATTTCATCAATTACTACTATCATATGTATTATTGTTGTTGTTATTAAACTTACAGGCAAAAAAGAAAAAGGAAATGTAAAGGCAAAGCCTGTGTACGATGGGGTCAGGCTAAAAACAAAGCCCAACTTGTGGGCTACGCTCTGGGCTCTGCCTCAGGCTTAAAAAAGTACCGTATGGACATTATATTAATATTCCAATCAACATACTCTTAAGAAAATGGTCCCTATTTTTGTAGCAATTTGGCAATCGTCTTTATTAAGTAAAGTGATAGCCTCTGTTTTGCTCTCTCCGTTAATTTGCGGTGAAAAATCAATTCCTGTTATGTTTCTGTTTTTGGTCATTTTCCTTCATAATTGAAAAAAATTTGAGGATTCAGGGCAAAACCAAAACCAACATCTGCGGCCTGCCAACATTGCCATAACACGACCCTCTTTTAGTCTCCCTGTCTACTCCCAATGTAAACAATAGCTGACGGGAAAAACATGTATGAAAATGCAAAGAAATACGTCTCTACCATTGGAAAAAGGAGAGTCCCCATAATGGGGTGTGAGTTCGTTAATTATTAAGCCGCTAGTGTCATTTATCAACTTGAAAATGTCAATTTGGATTTTTTTTTTTTTCCTCTTCTTTGTTTTGGTTTCTGGTTTCAAGTTTGAGCTTCTTTTTGGTGAAGAATGGTTTCATTTGTCAGAGAATTAAAGGTGGTGGAGGATTTTGAGGTATTGGGGTTGATGATGGTAGTGGTGGCCGGGGTTCAGATCCTATTCGAGTACCAGCAAAAGATTGAAGAGATTAAGAAAATATTTTATTAAATACTTAGTGGCCGATTTCCAAGACAAACACCAAAAAAAAAAAAACAAAATGTTTGTTTGTTTGAACTCTTGCACATAAAAACCATGCTTAAAGTCGGCTTTCATTGCTCTGGATTTCCAAAAAGGTCAAAAAAAAAAAAAAAAATACCACTTGCTTAGCACTAATGAATTATTAAAGAGCTTATTACCTACTTAAATCTTTAGATAAAGTCAAAAAAAATTGGAGAAGAAACTAAGTCTAAAAAAAAATCATTTAAGAGGATACTTTAGTTAGGGACTAAAGATCTCAAAAACTAGATTAAGAAAAGGAGAACAATCATAGAGTAATTTAATTACATAAATAATTTATTTGAATTATATATAATACCCATAAACTTAATCTTGAAATATTGAAAAGCCAACTTATTTTTAATTTATTGTTCTAATGAATTTTATTTATTTATTGTATAACAACATGTTTTTAAAACGTATGGTTTAGGTTTGCTTTCTACTTAATTCATTGATTGGACTCAAACTATTATGCTCTGCTTAGTTTAAACTTAACAAGGACCAAAACTCAGGCACCTCAAGGCTAAAACATTGCTTGCATTATTAGAAAATTATATAGCAAGGGCATGCCATTGTGGGCTTCTTGTTAGCAAGAAATGCAACCTTTTGTCATTGAACCGGGTTTCTTGGAAGGAGAAGGACATAGATTCAGTTTCATCATGAGATGAAAGCTCATTGGTATTTACTTATTCATTAATTGATTACAGAATTCAAGTTATTCTGATTCTTCATAGTGGCAGTCATTTTTTACAGGTATTATCATTCACAAATCCAACTAGTTGCTTGAAAAGAAAAGTAATTTGACTTTCTCCTAGGAATTAAAAAAAAGCACAGTAAATGACTGGGTTGCACTTTCAACAAGCCATCAGGAAACCAATAGCAAATTGACTTGTGACTATATACAATCACGAAAGACTTAATGTCAATTGTGGACTTTGTGTTCTTTTAGAATGTCTGGGATGCACTTTCAACTCAGACGTGTGGACTTGGTTGTCTTAGGTCTATCCCAAAGGGCCTTCTCCCCCAGCCGCGCCCCCATAACAAAACCCCCCCCCCCCCCTCTCCCCCTATGCTTTTATAGTGATATGTACAAAACAGACCCTATATTTAATTTGTATTACAACAAAGTTTATGTGTGTGTGTTTTTTTTAATTGGGCTGTGCTTTTTTCTTTTTTTCTTTTTTGTCAATAGTTAAAGCTTTTTTTAATAGAATCATTAAATAAAACTAAACAATCTTTTAATATAAATTGATTTAGCACCCTCTTCTAATTTAACTTTTTTTAAAAATAAATAATTAATCACATGTTTTTTATTGATTAAAATCAAATACATTTATAGGATATATTTAGACTTAATTTTAGAATATAAAGATTTTATTAAATATTATGTAACACAATTTAATTAAACAAATTCTCATAAGTAATGTTAATTAATTTTTATTTACACCTAAATTATTTAAAATTTTGAAACATATTATATCAACTTACACCTTTTTTGGTTGCGATCGAAAGAAATAGGTTGCTTCGAAACTAGATTTTCCATGTCTATGAAGGAAAACATGAAACGCCAATAAAAGGATTTGCTTGTAAACTTTGAGAACAAGAAAGCAATAATAGGATCGATGTAGAAATGTTATTGTTTAATTTGTCTTCTTATTTATATTATCAATTATTATTATAGACACTTTCTTGTTGGCTCTTTTCTCTTTTATTTATTGATCGACTTTTATAAAAAAAAAAAAAAAAAAGGATCGATGTAGATTAGTCTTGGTTATGGATACATCTTTTTATGCAAACACATCTCGTGCATTTCCATTTTAACCGGCGTTCAACATCTAGATGATGGTGATCGAAGACATTTATCAAACCTAAAAGCAACTTAATTCAGTCATTGTTAGGAAAACCAGAAAAGCTGAAGAGCAAAGTTTTGAGAAAATCAAGTGGTGAGAATGACAAAATTGCTTTAAAAAAAATAATTGAATTTTTATATATAAAATAATTTAGTTCCACATAATTTATCAATTTAATATTTGTAATTTGAAAATTTTGTTGGTGCTTATAAACATTGAAAACACAAATAGAATGGGTAAAATAAAATTGAAATGGTAAACAGATGCAAGAAGGCTTAGGCCGATCCAAGAAATTTTTATGGTGTAGGGCATGAATCTTGTAACAAATTCAAGATTAAGTTTTTCTATAAAAAGATATTATTGAGATCGAGACTCTTAATTAGTAGGATGTAGAGTTATAAGAGCATCTTTAATAAATACTCTTATATGAACATAAAAATGAGACTACTTTCTTTGAAAATAGGATAAATTTTCGAAATTATTCATAGAAATATGGATTAAATATAAGATCGTAATATACTAATTCTGAAATTCATTATCTGAGTATTTAAATATAATATGTGTGATAAAATATTTGTTTTTCTAAAAAGTTTTAATTTAAGAGAAATTTCACTATTGGCCTGAAGTTAGAGACATCATAGATTTGGCCTTTGATAGTGATGAGAAGAGGCTTATTAGGATCAGAACCATCATAAGCTCTCAATTCTTCTTTAGTAACCTCTCCTAACTGAACTGGCTCTTGAATCTTTGATGGTTGGTGTTGGAAATAATTTTGAAGTCTAAAATAATGTAAAAGAGGTTTTTGAAGAATTAGTTTTAATTATTTTCAGTACATGAATGTAATATATTAATGATGTGAGTTTTGGAGTTAACCTAACTCCTAGAAATATATTTATATCCAGTATGAGTTTAAATTTAAATCCAAATAATGTGGCTTCATTTCTTAGGAGAGTAATACAATATCAATGATATGAGAATCGCCATGTGGTTTCCTTTGCTGTCCTCTCCGATTTTTTATTCTAACAGTTGGTGATCATCTTCAAGGTGGCGTAGTCTCCCGGATGGAAACATGCCTAGGACATCCTCCTGCCTAGGATATCCTCCATGACGGTCTTCTCACAGATGGAAACTTGCCTAGTACATCCTCCTGCGTAGGATAGCCTCCATATGACGGTGGTATCCCAGACGGAAACTTGCCTAGGACATCCTCCTGCCTTGGATATCTTCCAGATGACGGTCGTCTCCGAGATGGAAACTTGCCTAGTACATCCACCTGCGTAGGATAGCCTCCAGATGACGGTGGTCTCCCAGACGGAAACTTGCCTAGGACATCCTCCTGCCTTGGAGATCTTCCAGATGACGGTCGTCTCCGAGATGGAAACTTGCCTAGGACATCCTCCTGCCTTGGATATCCTCCAGATGACGGTAGTGTCCCAGATGGAAACTTGCCTAGAACATCCTCCTGCCAAGGATATCCTAGTCTCCCAGATAGAAACTTGTCCAAGATGTTTTTTGACGTCTCAGCTTCCGCATGATTGGGAGTGTTGGACACCTTCAGATCTCTTACAAGCACCAGTGCATGGCCTAAATTGTCCATGGCAGTCTCAATAGCATTACCGAGCCTCTTAATTTCCTCATCTTTCACATTTAATTGCTTCTCAAGAAGTCCTATTTCCTCATCTTTTCGGCCTACCAAGTCCTTACCAACTCCCTCCTCATTTTTCGCATTTAGGTGCTCCTTAAGGTGTCTTATTTCCTCGTCCTTTTTAGCTACCAAGTCCAAGAGGGAATCCCTTTCTGCTAAAATTGCAAGGTACTCTTCACGAGGGACACCATGTGAAGTTACAATTGCTCGTTTACCAACCTGAAATTAGGATTCAATATTGTGGTGATTTATGACCAATTAATTGATAAATGCTTTCAATTATTGTGTCACAAAATTAACTACTATTCCCATTGTAAAATTCCTAGCAGATATGTTTCTAAGACTTGTATTATTAACTCTTTTCCTCGTTTTATGAATATGCAAATGATCTATTTTTAATTTATTTTTTTTCATTATTAATGCTTTTAAATTTTACTCCATCTGTCCCAAAAAGATGTTTTATCTTTCTACTTATATATATTTGTCCCAAAATGTTTGTCTAGTCACTTTTTTTATAAAAAAATACAAAAAAAAGAGAATTTTTTAAAAAATATGAATAAATGATGCTAATATGACATAACAATTTGTAATCTATTTAATTTATATGAAAAGTACTCAAAATGAATAATTTTTTTGGGACAAAAAATAGTATTTTTTATCAACAAGTCTAAAAAAAAAAGGTTGGAATTCTAGTGGAAAGGGATTAAAGTGTATAAGAACATTGGTTGTGTTTTACAATACATGCATTATAAAAGATCAGGACCCTTTTGTTGTTTTAGTAACATAAGAATAAAATCTTTCACCCCACTATTATTCAAAAACTAGCATAATTTTTTGATAAAAAAAAAAAAAAGAAACTTAAAATAAACAAAGAAAAATATAAAATGAATTTGCAAAGCTATGACCTTGCCAATGGAGCCTATAAGAATTTGAGAAGTTAAATTTTATTTCAAAACTTTTCCATCAAAATTTGTTCGATATACCTATCAAGTATTAATTGGATACTTCAATAATTAAGACTTTTTATTTGAAGGTCTTATGATTCAAATATTATGAAGAGGTGATATATATATATATATATAATTTGAGTTATGGATGAAGCAGTTTTTTTCCTTAATTACCTGATCAACATCTGTTATGTTTCGCATATCCTTTTCTTTTTTCAGATTCTTTTTTATCGGCGGCATCTTCGTCTTCCGAAATTGGACTGTCTACTATAGGAATTGTACAAGGGAGATGATCAAAAGCCTTTGGTTTGAACCAGCGAACTACTCTTTTGTGCTTTCGCTGTATTTTTTACGTACCTCTTTGAACTTTGGCTTTTTACTGGTTGTTGAAGTTGATAGAAAAAATAATAAAAGGCTAAATAACAAAACAGTAAATTCTAATATCGAATCTAACGGTCAGTAGTGCATAACAATTATCTTATGGACAGAATCACTTGAGTGGCAGCTAATTAATTAATTGAAATGATAAATTACTATACTCAAAAAAAAAAAAATGACGAGGAAAATCCTCACAAGAACCAACTTCATGTAAAAATAAACAATAATAACTTACACCTGCCAAGAGATTGTGTTCTTCAAGCCACGGAGAAGTCGAGAAACCACTCAAGGATATCCAATTTCAGGCTTTCAGGAGATTGAAGAGAGTTAGATGAAAGTCGCATCAGGAAGCGAAAGATTAGAAAAACATGGCTGAGAAGATGTATTAATTTTTACCGACTATGCTAATTATAATACAGAAGTCGAGGATGATGAAACTAAACCTCTTTCTTGGAAGCCCGTGATGGAGTTTGTTCAAGTTTGACGGGCAATGGTCCATAGATAGGAAAGCGCGTAATAAGTTGGTAGTTAGAGATGATACAGAATAATAATAATAATAATAGCATATTTCAATTCAATTTATTAAATATAGAATAAAGTCGCCGACGTATAGTATTTTTTACTCATTCTATTAAAAAAATACTATATTACAAATTGCATGATAATTATCCTTTTTTTAAAAACTCGTGTTAGGGAGATACAGAGATGTACGTACCTTCGTGTTATTGTCTGTTGGATGATGTTGGTAACGTTTGTTGTGGCTGTGAGTATCGCTTTGATTATAAGAAGCCGTTCCAGGATTAGATTTTTACGTATTATAATTATGAGGTTTTTATGTTTGTTTATTTATTTATTATTATTAGTATTATTTAGCCATTACAGAACTGAAAGTTGTTTTCTGAACATGTGGAGACTATATATATACTGGTAAAATTAAAGATTTGAAGTATGTACATTAAAGACAATAATTGAGATTCAAACTAGCTACTTGCAGGATTATAGAACAAAAACATATATAAAAAAATGTCATTGAAGTTATTGCTGATGTTAAAAGAATTAAAAAATGGTGAAAATCTAATCATATCTGCCAATTTGTTCTATTTTTTTTTATCTGACTTTAAGGTATTCTCATATTAACTTACATATAAATTAAGATTAATTTGACGTCAAGACATTTTCGGATCAGTTTGCATATCAATTAAGATTATGTTTAAAAACTCACCCTCCACATTGATTTTTTTATATGTCATTAAAGTATTATCAAACCAGCTTATGCATTAATTAAAATTAAATTTAAAAATCAATTTGATATATTTAAGATTTTGTAAATTATCTTGAACGTTGCCCCAAGGTGTGAGCCTAAGAACTTAAAAAATCAACCAACCAATCTCTAAAGTTAAATCTATTCAATTATTCGATTATATTATTGTTTTACAAATTTCATCAATTACTACTATCATGTATTATTATTGTTGTTGTTATTAAACTTAAATTCAAAGAAGAAAAAGGAAAAGCAAAGGCAAAGCCTGTATACGATGGGGTCTAACTAAAAACCAAGGCCAACTTGAGGGCTAAGCTCTGGGCTCTGCCTCAGCCTTAAAAAAGTGCCTTATGAGCATTAATATTTCAATCAACATCCTCTTAATTAAGAAAATGGATCCTATTTTTGTAAAGGGATAGCCTCTGTTTTGCTCTCTCCGTTAATTTGCATTGAAAAATCAATTCATTCTAGGTTTCTGTTTCTGTCATTTTCCTTCATAATTGAAAAAATATGGGCCAAATCACATATGGCCTTGAGTCTTGCCTCATTTCTTTACCTCTACAAGATTCAAGAGTAGAGACTTTAGGAGAAATTTTATAATACATTAAAAGTAATTAGTGGTATATATAATAGTTACTCCATGAACTCACTTTGAAAAAAGAGATAGATAAACAAAAAAATAGTGAAATTATATCCATACTCACCAAAAATGATAAGAAAATTTTCACGTCCGTTCAAATTTTTTTATTTTCTCTCTCTTGTTTTTTGTTCTCTCTTTTTTATGTCTATCTCTCTCTTCAAAGTGAGTCTATAGAGTAATTATTATACATATCACTAGCTACTCTTGATGTATTATAAAATTATTCGAGACTTCAAGGCAAAACCAAAACCAACATCAGCCAACATTGCCATAACACGACCCTCTTTTAGTCTCCCCATCTACTCTCAAAAGATAAATAAGTATAGTTTATTTCTTCATGCTCGTTCCAAGTTCGAAATATCATTTGCACAAATAAGAATCCCCTTCATTACACGATTTCTTCTTCATATAGATAGATATAGGATCTATGGGGTAATTACTTAGAAATACATCTTGTGCAGCAGCTTTTCCTATCTTTCCTATCTGATACAAAAGGATCCCATGATCCTGAACCAATCTTACCTGGGATCGCAAATCCCAAGTTTATCTATGAAGAGCAAATCAAATTATTTTAGTGTCTAGAATTGATTTCTTCTATATAATACTAATCGATAGGGCCTCATTGGTAAGTACTACAAGATCTTGCACATTGGAAAACGCACGCAGGTAAAAAAGTATTAGGCTGACAAGAGCAAAGTGAAACTCCAAAGACAATGGAAATATGGCTGGACTTTTGGCTTCATCTCCCCAAGGGCAGCCAAATATTTGGCAATATCAAATCAGAAGTACTTGATGCTACTTAATGATGAACAAGATGCATGGTACTCGTTAGGCAAACAATGGGCAAATGACTTAACTTCTGGCTTCATTTCCCCAAGGATAAAAAATATTTGGAAAGACAAACTCACAACTTTGTGCTACTTAACGATGAACAAGATGGATGGTACTTACTATTCTAACCTAAACAAACTAACAAACCAAACCAAACCGGTCTTGTTAGTTCCACTTCCAACTGTTTTCAATCATGATATCATATGTTTCTGCTGAAACTTCCCTTGAATAATAAAAAATAAGATCCTGAGAAAGACAAGCAACACTTGATTTCAGACCTACAAACAGAAAAGCTACTTGGAATTTTCCTATGCAGCCGGAAACTGGGAATCCAATAAGGCAAAAAAGTTCTTACTGTTTTAGTTATTCCACTTATAGGACCTAGAACCTCCACCTACTCGATTGAATCACTATTGGTTGTAAGAAAACGAAACCGATTAAAGAAACTAAGCTAATGAAATTCGGCAAATCCAAATAATCAATTATGATTTCATAACAAGTGGGTGCAGTTTAAAAGCTACATTCGGTTTAAACTTACCATTTATGTTCAGCAAGTGGCTCTTCATCTATATATAATACATGCCTCTGCTAAATAATGTATTGCATACGCTTCTGCTATATACTTGGTAACCATAAAAAACCATGCTTAAAGTCAGCTTTCATTGCTCTTGATTTCCTTCATCTTTCTCACTCTTCAACTTTATCACCATTAGCGGCTTGATGAGTGCCCACAAGCTGCCCAACCTTCACATACTTTTCAATGAATTTATATTCCCAGTCCTGTAAAACCTCAAGCTCAGATTCACTTAAACCTTCAAGGTTCCCATTAATGTCTCGTGGGTCGAAAGACATGAGTGCTAAGGCTCTACTAGCTTCCCTTCCAGCAAACAGTGCATATGGACCACCAGGACCATAAAACATCCTGCACAACAAGTTAAATTCCAAACAATTTCTCAGTCATAAAAGTCATTTCTGTTTCTGATCAATCCACCATCTGCAATTCTTTTTTTTTTTTTTTCCTCTTAAGTCAGGATTTATTCTATTGAATTGAGCCCAAATCATAAACAAAAATGTGGCATAAAAGCGTCGAGATAATGCAATATATTTGTAAGGGAAACCTCAATTTAGTACCCGACCTATATACTCATTCTCAATTGAGTCCCAAAACAAAGATTTTATCAATTGGAACCAATGTTCCTTAATATTAATCACCTAATGTGCAGATTTCCTATACATTAACAAATAAAAAATAAAGATACGGAAATTAATAAAAGGACCCAATTGAGAAATATCTAAAACCTTTAGGACCAAATTGATTTCTCAGCCATACAAATTCAGTCATAAAAATCATTTATGTTTCTGATCAATCCACTTCTTGCAATTCTTTTTTTTTTTTTTTTTCTCTAAGTCAGGATTAATTCTATTGAATTTAGCCCAAATCATAAACAAAAATGTGTGGCATTACAGTGTCGAGATAATGCAGTATATTATTAAGGGAAAATTCAATTTAGTCCCTGACCTATACTTATTCTCAATTGAGTCCCAAAACAAAAGATTTTATCAATTGAAACCAATGTTCCTTAATATTAATCCACCTAATGTGCATATTTCTTGTACATTAACAAATGAAAAATAAAAGATATGGAAATTGATAAAAGGACCCAATTGAGAATTTTCTAAAACCTTTAGAACCAAATTGATTTTTAATTTGGGACTCAATTGAAAATTGTGTAATTCATTCGGTGCTAATTTGAAATTTCTCTGCCACCGAAAATGTTTATTTTATATAACAAGAAGAATAGCAGCAACAGACAGAGAGAGAGAGAGAGAGAGAGAGAGAGAGAGAGAGGGAGATTACCTGGAGCGAGAGACATCATAGATCTGGCCTTTGATAGCCATGAGAAGAGGCTTATTAGGATCAGAACCATCATAAGCTCTCAATTCTTCTTCAGTAACATCTCCTAATTGAACTGGTTCCTGAATTGTTGGTGGCTGTTGTGGTGGTGGTTGGTTGGTGGCGATACTATTGCTATTGATGGGCTTGTTGTCAAACTCTTCCGGGTCCACAAACATGCTGCAAACTATCTTGTAAACCACCACCATAACAGCGGCAACTGTGAAAAACTCCGGCGGTGATAAGCTTGTGTGTGCTTCAATGATTTCCATTGCAGTTGCGTAAAGGCCCATTTCTTGAAGTTCTCTCAATATTTTTGTTTTGGGGGTTTTGGTTATTGAACATAGCCTTACCTGATGGTTCCATTTTGTTCTTAAAGCTTACCTACTGCCACAGTTGACCAATGACCATCCATTTCCACCAACCCTCTGTTCAACAGGTGTAGAGGAAAAAATAAAATAAAATGGAAAGCATAAGAATTTACAAAATTAGTTATTACTACTTATTTAGAGATTTTATTTATTTACAAATTAAATAGCTTATTTTAATTTTTGAAGTAAATTTCCTAATCCTGAAAAAAAAATAATCCTTTTTAATTGTCACAATAACAAATTTCAAGAATCATGGCCCAACTTCAATAACAGGCTTAAAACTGGACTGAGCCAGAGCTTAGAGTCCTAGAAGATTTAGTTAGGCCCAAATTCTCCAGCCCAGCCCATTCCTGCCGGTCCATGAACCCTTCTAGACACTAATGAAGAGAGAACTTCAATTTAGTTCGATGTAGTTTTCTCAATTTTGTCTAAAACCAAAAAAATTTGAAAATATTCCAAATCCATCCTCTAGTGTATAACATTTTCCTTCATCCTACCGTTGTCAATGTAAATTAACTAATTTACAATAGTCCTTAATCTTCTCAAATTACCAAAAAAATGATCGTCAGTTACTTTGTACATGTAAACAAGTTTAGATACTGGGATAGAATTTCGGAGATTTTTCGAATTTTTTCCTCTTAATAGCTGTTGAAAGAAATCTTGCAGAACCAAGGATAGGTTTAGGATGAAATTGAATTTTTTAAAATTTAGAATCAAATAATTTTTTTTTTTTTTTTTGGATAATATGTTCAGGACCAAACGGAAGTTTTCCCTCGTGTGAAGTACCTAGCTACTATTTACAAACCGCACTTATGCTGAGCTACTGTGGGCTACTCGTTTTCCTGTTCTCGACTTTCCTCGTTGTTTCTGTCCCATTTATCTTTACTTTCCTTTGGGATCCAGAAGTTCTATATCTTCATTTCCTTATAAAAAAAAAATAATAATAAAAAATCAAGGAGAACGCGTTTTTGCTTACTCTAGAAGTCGGCAAGATGGGGTGCAAGGAGAAGCCTTTTAATTATCAATTTCAATCCATTTTTACCGAGAAATTTCTCTTCACTCCTTCCTTTACCCATGTTTGTCTCCTTTTGCATTGACTCACTGCGTATAGTCTATTCTATTATTGACTTTTTTGTTGGGTTATTCGTAAAACAAATTGATATTTATTTATAAAAGTGAGAAAAAAAATCCACTCTTTGATCTAAGTTTTAGGGTAGAGAAGTCCAATAACATCCAATATTTATGAAAAAGATATATTTTGTCCACTCAAGTGTTAGTTAAAAAGATCTAGCGTGGCCATTTCCAAGTAGTAGGGATATTCCATTACTTGTAAAATACCAACGTGTAAAATTATTTGCATTATTCAAGTAGATTTTGGTTAGCAAAATTTAATTATTGGATTATATAACAAGTTGACCAAATGAGTGCTGACAATTTTGCTCTACGGTTGCTTGTATGCGTGCTAGTGAAGCAATCCCAACAATGGCTTGATTTCGAAACTGAAATTGTTTCATTTATGATTAAGAGACTAAGACAATGATGTGAACTACAAAGTCTTGCACGAGGTAGAAAATTTAAGGCGAATTGATACGTACTAGGTACCCCACGTACATGGACTTTTGATCTCTGAAATCATTTCGGTACTGGTACCTATCGTGCTTGGATCATACTGAGATAGACATGATTTGTTGGACATGGTATGATTTGTGAGAATGGTTTGGAATTTTAACGTGTCAATGCTATTGACGTTTAGCGTTAGTAAAATAGGTCAATATAAACTTATCAGAACTCATGAAATCAGACAATTTCACATTCTTCTGCGATCAGTGAACAATTTTCTCCAAGTGGACCAACCTTGAAGGTCAATACTATGATTCCAGGAAAGTTAGCAATCCCCGTTGAAACCACAATTTCAAATCGCAGATGGGACATGGGGGTCCTTTTTGCAGTGTAAAGAAGCTTCGTTTTTTGGAATTATTACTTGCATTTGCGTACCTTATGTGTGCTTTCTTTTCTTTTCTTTACTTGTTTTGTTTATTTGTTGATATGCTTTCACATTTGAATCTTTTGATATATGTGTGTATATATATATGCATTGATTGTTTGTTGTGTCTTACTTCTTCTTTTGTGTTATTTGCAATTTGAAGAATTGTGAGACATTATGAGTCGAATCAAGTTGGAAAGATCTCCTTCAATCTCTTCATGTTTCCCAGAAAGGTTTTCTGGTCCGAGTATCGAAAGTAGTCCTTCAACATCTGGGAAATTATATCCAACTTCTTATTCGCATCAACTCCCTCGGTCCTTGCCTTCTCTTCCAGAAACTGCAGTTGATAAGCATCTCGTAGAGGAAAAGCAGGTGTTGCCCAAGGTTCCTCCTAGTCCAGCAGCCCCATCAGTTGCATCCCGGCACTCACAACAGTCTGTGTCAATTGACATAAATGATCATGAGAGTTCTGTTTCAGCACCGGCTACCGTTCAGTTTCACAAACACAATGCACCTGGGTCTCTTCAGCGGCTGCAATCGTTTTTCAATGCATTCCCCAATTCAGCACCTGCAACTCTTTGCTCAGAGCGGACTGTGACAATTGGCTTGACCAAGCAACAGTCTGTTTCGGCACCAGCTAGCTTTGATCTTTATAGCAAACCTGCACCTGCGCCTCTTCCAGCTCCTCCGCGGATTGCACATAGTCTCGTGAAAGGTCAGTAGACAATAAGCATAGATTGTATAATTAGATGCCAGTAATTGTATTATGCATCAACATACGAGAATTAATGATTGATTTATTTCATGACAGAAAAAAGAAGTACCACTCGGCTTACCTTATACGCACCTTTATACCAAGCTGCAATGAAGGGTGACTGGGAAAAGGCTGATGAGTTCTTTAAATCCCATCCAGGTGCTGTAAATGTTAGGATCACTAAAGAAATGGACACGGTTCTACATATCGCAGCAGGGGCCAAACACACCAAGTTTGTTGAGGAGGTGGTCAAGTTGATGAACCCAACAGATTTAGCTTGACGGAACAAGTACAATAATACAGCTCTTTGTTATGCAGCTGCATCAGGAGTCACCAAAATAGCAGAAACGATGGTGAGCAAGAATAGAAGTTTGCTAATGATGAGGAATAACAAAGGAGTGACACCTCTTTATATAGCTGCATTATTTGGACACAAGGACATGGTCTGGTATCTATGCTCTGTCACTTTATTTGAATATTTAACACGAGAGGACTACATTGGGCTGCTCATTGCCACCATCAGCACCGATTTGTTCGGTAAGAAATAGCTCCTGTTACTCGATGAAAAGCATATAGATCAGGGCCTGTCCTAACCAAACCTATTTGTGTATTCATAGATGTAGCCTTGAGCATCATTCAACACCAACCAGAATTAGCCATTCAGCGAGATCTAAATGGGGAGACAGCACTTCATGTTTTAGCTCGAAAGCCTTCAGCATTTGCCAGCAAAAGTGGGCTTGGAATTTGGCATAGATTTATTTATCCATGTGAGTATTTTTTTCTGTTGTTAGTGATTTGTAATAGTTTAAAATATACATATATTTTGATACTTCTAATATTTTGAATCTTCAGAATTCAACTGTTGGTATTTTCTGGTTTGTGATTATTAACTGTTGCAGTTTAAATATTCCTTAGGGCTCTTTGTGGAAGTGCCTGCCAAATGTAGCTGCCCATCTAGCATCTTCCAAAGCCATATGCACAGGAGGGATCAAGGTCTGTTTATTAAGTTCAAACTTGTAGTCACTTTTCCAATGCATTTTAGTCAAGCTTTCATCAACATACAGGCATATGGATGATGGATCTTAACCTTGTCTGTTTAAAACAGAGAATTTTTTGGGGTCTCAATCTTATTAGCTTATATTGGTAGAGATTTTGTCAGTTACTGAAATTTGATTTAGAATTACTTACCAATTTGGGTTCTTGAATCTTGACAGAATCTGTCAGCTTGGTGCGACAACTTTTCCGTGCAATACAAATGAATGGTATGCTGATTCCTATGCCTATATATATAATAAATTCATTGAGTTCACGTTAATAAGTTCGTTTCCTGAGTTACTTTCTTATATAGTCCCAGGAATCAAGGCAGTTTATGACAAAAAGTTGATGCACGCACAAGTTCTTGAGCTGGTGAAGCTATTGTGGGAACAAGTTCTGCTATTGGATGATTCTCAAATTGCTGATTTACTTGCAAGCCCTTCACAGCCACTCTTCGCGGCGGCAGAGTTTGGAATTGTGGAGTTTATAACTGCACTTATACGCTCTTATCCTGATTTAGTATGGAAAGTTAATGAGCAAAGTAGAAGCATCTTTCACATCGCCGTCGTGCATCGCCAAGAAAAGATCTTTAACCTCATTCATGATATTGGAGCACACAAGGATATGATTACAGCTTATAAAGATATTAACAATGCCAACATATTGCATTTAGCTGGAATCATCGCACCCGTGGATAAACTTAATGTTATTTCTGGTGCAGCCCTTCAGATGCAGAGAGAATTATTGTGGTTCAAGGTTTGTACTGAACTCACAACTTCGCCATATTTTTATTTCGAAGTGTTAGAGAATAATATAAATTATGTCCTGGTATGTCACCTATTAGCTTAAGTTTTTAGATGAAATGGTCTCTTGACATGATATCAGAGTTTTGATGACCAAACGATCGCAAGTTCGAATCCTACCATCCTCACTTTCTCTTCTAATTAATTAAGCACAAGGTAGTATGAGCCTATACAAGTTCGAATCCTAAGGTCTCACCAAACAACTTAAGCTTTTAAATAAGATGCTTCTTTAATACGAAGCTACAGCATTATTGATTTCCTAATTACTTCGGTTTTCTTTGCAACATCTGCAGGAAGTTGAGAAGAATGTGCAGCCTTCATTAAAGGAAATGAGAGACAAGAATGGTAGAACACCTCGAATGTTATTTACGGAAGAACATAGAGGGCTGGTTAGAGAAGGAGAGAAATGGATGAAGAATACTGCTTCATCGTGCATGCTCGTTGCTACACTCATTACTACTGTGATGTTTGCTGCAATTTTCACAGTACCAGGAGGCAATGACGACAAAACTGGCATTCCAATTGTTCTTGATTCTACATCTTTCATAGTCTTTGCCGTAGCAGATGCATTTGCTCTGTTCTCTTCAGTTACTTCTATATTAATCTTCCTTTCCATACTCACTTCTCGTTACGCAGAAGAAGATTTCGTCGAGTCCCTGCCGAAGAGGTTGGTAGTAGGTCTTGCAACGCTCTTTTGCTCCATAGCAGCTATGCTTGTAGCATTTGCTGCAACCTTTTGCATTGTGCTTGACCATCGATTGGCATGGATTGTTGTCCCTATTTCTCTGGGTTCCTCTGTTCCTGTAACTTTATTTGCATTTTTACAGTTTCCACTCTTTGTTGATATGACGCATTCTTTATATGGGGCTGGCATTTTCGCCCGAAAGAGCTCAGATATGCTATACTAATTCTATTTTAACAAAAAATTCTTATAACATTTGCTAACACTTTTGATGAACATTCATAAGCCCTCAATTTAGACAATGGAAAACATGTCCAAGAAGGAATGAAGAAAAGTTGAAATTTCAGAAACCAGTTCAACTTTTCTTTACGTTTCCATAGCCTCACACATTACACGCAAGGTTCTAATGGTCAGGAAATTGGCGATTTGCTATCCTAAATCATCAAACGTTCTCTTTTCCTCTGCCCAACATTTCATGCTGTAAAATGGACAGTAAATGAGTGAAGGCAGAAATTGTGATGCTGCTAACCTCTTTGAGTCAAGATCTTTTCAAGGATTAGTGTCGGTAGTACACTGTTATGGCATGTGCTTAGGTGAGACAAAAAGACTGGTGGGTTTGTGCTTTCAAGTCTTGATGACGAGGATTGACAAACAAGATCATTTACAGAAAAAAAAAAAAAAAAAAAAAGGTTCAGTCATACATAAATTAATTAAAAAAAAAAAAAAAAACTAAGTTATTGCCTTATAGGTCCATTGACTGAGGAAAAACATTAAAATGTGATGAACAAGTCATTTGGTAACCTTATCTTGAAGGAAATATATATAAAACTTGTTTCTCACATTAATAATGTTTGAAGAAAGGTTTTTTTTTTTTAAATAAAAATCGAAATCAAAAGTTGATTTGATTTCGGTTATTTCAAGAATGTCATTAACACCTCTTGATGTGTCTATGCTATTTTCTTTATAAAATCGTTAAGCAACATAACTAATTCCCGTAATATCATTATCTTAGGAAAGAAAATACTCTTAAGATCACCATCATCACTCTCCATCATGGACCCTTGGAATCTTAAACTTTTTTTAAAAAAATATTTGTACCAAATTCATAAAAATTAACACAAATCATGTTTATTTTAAATCATTATTCCTTAATTAAATTCATCTACTATAATAATATTTATTAACAAACATTTTATTAAAAACAAACTAATGTATTTAATTAAATTTCAAATAAATGTTCATAATTCTATCAGTTTTTACATATGCTATTTTTAATGGTAAAAAAAAAAAAGAAAAAGAAAAAGACAATTTCTAACCTTACTGCAACTAAGCTAGAGGTAAAAAAACTAACTAATTATTAAGAAAGTGACTACACTGGATGCATTGATTTTCCTTCCCCTAAGTCACCTCTTAATTTCCTTAAGAGCACCGGAAGACGTGGCATCCTCTGACGCATCAGCTGCACATTATAACCGTGCTCCGGCACTCAGGTAGCCTTGCTCCACCACTGCCAAACAATGAGTGAGAGATCGAAAACCAGAAACCCTAAATCTCCAAATTCCAGCAAATTTCCCCACAATATGGCGCGAAAATCCTCTCTATTAAAGCAAACCCTTATTTTCTCCGCATTCACAATCCTCATCATCTACGCTTTCTTCAACACCTTCCTCAGCTCCTCCACCACCGCCGCAACTGCCGGTGTCTCCTCCACAACTTCATCTCTCTTCGCCGAGCAAATTTCTCGAGAAAATTTCGAAGAATTTCCCGTGAAAGTGACGGAAAACGAGAGGAAAGTTAGAGTCTTCATGTACAATCTGCCCAAGAAGTTCACTACTGGAATAATCGAGAATCACGCGTTGGCGCGTGGCTCTTCTGATGTGTCTAAGGTGAGTTATCCTGGTCACCAACACATGGGCGAATGGTACTTGTATTCGGATCTTTCCCGACCCGATTCGGACCGGGTTGGTTCACCTGTGGTTAAAGTCAATGACCCGGAGGAGGCTGACTTGTTTTATGTTCCGGTCTTTTCTTCTCTCAGTTTGATAGTGAACCCTGTTGTTCGGGTCGGGACAGTACCCGCGTCGGATCCTGTTTACAGTGATGAGAAGATGCAAGGCGAGCTGGTGGAGTGGTTAGAGGAGCAGGAGTATTGGAGGAGGAATAATGGGAGGGATCATGTAATTTTTGCTGGGGATCCGAATGCACTCTATCGGATCTTGGACCGGGTCAAGAATGCAGTTCTGTTATTGTCGGATTTCGGGCGGGTTAGAAGGGATCAAGGGTCCTTGGTTAAGGATGTGATCGTGCCCTATTCGCATAGGATTAATGTTTATAGTGGCGATATTGGTGTGGAGGATCGGAAGACTCTCTTGTTTTTCATGGGAAATCGGTACCGGAAAGATGTAAGTTTTTTTATTTCTTAAAGTTGCTGAGAGAAACCAAATATATAGTGTGTTTTGAGAAATTGAAAGTTAAACTTAGTGATGGTAGTTTCATTGAGGACTACTGTTCTTAGCATTAGTCGTGTAGTAAATTAGAGAAGCAATCTTGTTATGCCCTTGTTTGGTTGAAAGAAGGGTATTGGTTTGGAGAATTATTAAAAATGTCTTTCATTCTTCGTGGGTGTATACTGTATAGGAAAGACGATAGTTTTTAAAGATTGTAAAAACTTGCTGGAGAAATGTTTATTATGACTTTCAGAAATTGAAAGATAAGATTGTTATGGATGCATTGTGAAATAGTGCCAAGGGCGGTTGCTTTAAGGGTCTCCAAATCAGTAGTGAGATTTATGCACTGTGGTTCCATGCGAGGAAATAGATGCTTATATTTCACCAGTGGTCAGATTGCCATTAGCATTACTCGTGGTACTAATTGTTTTGTTTAAAGGGACTGTTCGTTGTACTGCCTGGAATAGATAAAGGTGATATAGAGCATGGCATATGCAGATGTTTTATTGAAAGAAAAATATCACCTGCACTGATATTTAGATCACTGTTATTCATGATCTTATGTTTTCTTTGAATGCTTTGCGTTTACAGGGTGGAAAAATTCGTGATTTGCTTTTTCAAATGCTTGAAAAAGAAGAGGATGTTGTAATAAGACATGGCACACAATCGAGGGAGAATCGACGCACAGCTACGCGTGGCATGCATACTTCAAAGTTCTGTTTGAATCCTGCTGGTGATACTCCATCAGCTTGCCGACTTTTTGATTCCATTGTTAGCTTGTGTGTTCCGTTGATAGTCAGTGATAGTATTGAGTTACCTTTCGAAGATGTCATAGACTACAGAAAGATTGCAATTTTTGTGGACACTGAGTCTTCTCTAAAGCCAGGATATTTGGTTAGAATGCTGAGAGCAGTATCCACTGAGAAAATTCTGGAATATCAGAGAGAGTTGAGAGAGGTAAATTCTACTCGCAATTTTATAATCCAAACTTCTTTATTGCTGAAGGTGATGTCATTCTTTGTTGCTTTCTTCTTAATCTTTCATTTTATTGCCATTGTTCTTTATTTGTCACAGTTATTGTTTTTGGTTTTTCGTCAGAATAAAAGATGAATTTTTTCTTAGAAGTAGGGATTTGGAATTCTTGTCTATGTTAAATAGATATGGGATGAGAGAGCACGATAGTAGTAGAAACTGATTTTTCTTTTTTCTTGGCAGTATGAAAGCAAATTAAAAAGCATAATTTTATGCTTTTTTTTTTTTTTTCATTGCTTGCATGCTGAACAAAGATGGAATAAAAGAATTTTAGCTTTTAAAGTCTTACAGTTATATGCTTATACAAGAATCATTACTTGCTTGCTGAACAAAGATGGAATAAAAGAATTGTAGCTTTTAAAGTCTTACAGTGTTATGCTTATATTCCATTCATTCCTTCATCTTTTATCTAATGTGTTGAAATCATTTCTTTATTGATCAAAACTTGTTGTAAAATCAGTTGCTTATATTTTAAATGTTGCTGTTTGAATTGTGTGATTCAGGTGAAGCGGTATTTTGAATACAGCCATTCAAATGGAACTGTGACTGAAATATGGCGTGAAGTAGCACAAAAACTGCCTCTTATTCAGCTGATGATTAATCGTGACAAACGGCTCGTTAAGAGGGATTCTGCTGAACCAGACTGTTCTTGTCTGTGTACAAACCAGAGTGCGCACAGCAGCTCCTTGTGATGCAAAGTTCATCTTGAAACCCTTAATTCAGATGTCTCTGGATATCTTTAGGGAAAGGCTCTTTCCTAGGTCTAGAAGAATGACGAATGTTAATGCGTAGCTTTTGTTGTCTGAAGCAGACGGAAGGAACCTCCCCTGCTCATTTGATAGGTTTGTTTTAACAATGCACCAAGGTGAGGAAATCTTGTCAAAGAGAATTGCTCCTTGGATAGGTTGGTTGTAACTATGCACCAAGGTGATGAATCATGAAATTGTCTTGTGGAAGTGTTTTCTCGCAAACATAGCTGTAGATTTCTTTTCCTTTCCTTACATAATTTTTCTCAAGTTCAGCACTCATGCTATATAGCATTTGATCAGCCACAATATTGGACTGCTAGTTGTAACTGTAATTGTTTTGTACATGTAGAAAATAAAATCACCATTATTTTGTTTGATTCTTTCTGATCAGCTTTATCTTTTTTGTTTTTGATAACGAAAGCTAACTTTATATACAGCATCATCTGTTTGTGAATTAATGATACTCAAAATGCTCACTAGTTGTTTGTTTTGTTGCAAGCTAGTCTATTGCTTTTGTTATTTGAACTGTTTATGTGGTTGTAAATATTTTATATAATGACATAATTGGTGCTTGATTAATTATGTTATTTTAGATTAATAGAGTAATTATTTTGATAAATGAACATTAGAGATGCCCTAGTTGTTCCTGCTAAGACATCCTAAAGAAGAAAAAAGTTTGTTTATGATATATTTATTCCATTCCATTCTCAAAAAGAAAATAGATGTTAACTTTTTAAGCTACATTGGAAAACATTTTCAGACATTATAAAATTTAGCTGCAGCAACGGCAATGGGCAGGTTAACGAATGATAGTCTCTTTTTTCTCTTTTAATTAAAACCCTAATCAACACCAACTGAGATTCATGGTCATGGCGGTGGGTTGTTCAAGACATCGTAGTCATCAATCTATAGAGGCAACGATGGTGATCCCTGGTGGTGGCGGTGATATAAGTTCATTTAATTTCAAAACTTTTTTTTTTTTCTTGACATTTTTGTTCGCAAATGAAATATTGAGTTTGGTTTTAAAAATTGGATTCTTATTCTAATATTTTACCAATCATTTTTATTTTACCAATCATTTTTATTTTATTGAGTTTGGTGATATAAGTTCATTTAATATTTTACCAATCATTTTTATTTTATTTTTCAATTTGGATCCATTTTTAATCCCCCCCACCACACCGGCGCGCGTGCGCGGTGGCATAGATAATAGTCAGTTTAATAGAAAAAATTACCTCAAAACTACTACTTTTTGAGGTAATTTTAAACCTTTATTATCAATTTGGGTTAATTGAACCCCAAATTATTTTTTTTTTTAGCAAATATGATTCTTAATTATCCTTTATCTTTAATGGTCAAAAAATTGACCGTTAATATTTTATTTTTTTAATTAGTTAATTTAATCAAATTATGGTCTAAATAAGATTGTTAGTGGCTATTCATTAGATTTTAAAATTATAACACTCCTAAAAAATTAAAACTACAAATAATCAAATAAGAAAAATAAAAACATTTATATTTAAATAAAAAATAAAAGAACAAACCTTCTATTAGAAATAAAATAAAATGTTTACATTCATATAGTAGATATGTTAGTATGCCGACATGTCAATTTAATGATTATGTCAGTATGAATTTAACATAAATACTTTATTAAAAAAATTAATAATTTACATTAATTACTATCTCGGTTAATATATTTTATTTTATTTTTGATCTAGTCAATTTAATGGTTATGTCAACATGAATTTAATAAACAAAAATTGATTAGAAAAAAATTGAAAATTGATATTAACGGCAATTTAGTTAATACTAGATTTAAATATTTTATTTTATTTCTAATCTAATTAATTTAATAATTATATCAGCATGAATTTCTATTTGATTAGAAAAAAATTGAAAATTTTCATTGATAATAATTTTAGTTAATGCGAGCAAGAATATTTTATTTCATTTCTAATCGATGGTTTATATTTTTATTTTTTATTTCAATATATGTATTTTTATTTTTTATTTGATTATTTGTATTTTTAATTTTTTATGGGTGTTATTAGTTTTAAAATCTAACAAATAATCACTATATAATCTTGTGTAGATTATATTTTGATTACGTTAACTATTTTTTTAAATTGAAATATTAATGGTCAAAGAATTGACTCTTTGATAGTTAAAAATAATGGATAAAGATAACGTTTGCCAAAAAAAATATTTTTGGATCCAATTAACTAAATTAGTAGTAAAGGCTCAAAATTGCCAAATCATATTAGTTTAGGGGCAATTTTTTCCATTAAACCTATAATAGTCATATCATGATCCCTTTTCTAATGCATGTTACAAAGGTCTAGGTAAAGCTGAGGTACTCAAATATAAATTCAATAAGAAGTTAGAAACTAAATGTGTTTTTCTATTGTTCCAACCCATATCCACATTTTTTCCAGTGGCATGAAATAATTGAGAAATTCAAATAGGTAAATCTATAGTTTCTTCAAAAAATAAAAATTATACAAGCCTCGTTTCTTGAACTAGAAACTAAGGTGCTCGTTTGATAATCAAGAATAAAGTGATGAGAATGGGAATGCAGGAATCGGAATGAAAATTAAGGAATCGGAATGGTATTTGTATTCCAATATTGTGTTTGGAATACTAATAAAAAATCAAAATGCAATTTAAATTTTTTAATATCTGATTTTGTATACAAATATAAATAATGATTAAAAAATAATTTTATTAAACTATAATAGTTATAAAAATAACAAAAATGATGATAGTGATTATGGTGGTTCTATTGGTGGCGGTGGCGATAATGATTTCGGTAATGATGATGGTTGTGATGATGTTATTAGTGGTAGTGGTTGTGGTGATGATGGTGGTGGTGGTGGTTATGATGGTGATTGTGATGGTAATGGTGGTTGTAGTTGTGATGGTGGTCGTCGTAATGGCGGTAGTGGTAGTGGTGGTTGTGATAGTGGTGGTCGTGATTATGACAAAAGTAGTTAATAGATAATAAATAAATAAAATATATTATTATTTTGAAAAAAAATTCATTCCCATTTCTTATTTTTTATTCCCACATTTTATGTGGGAATGAAGTTGTGTGTAAATTTTCATTCTCATTCCCACTTCATTCATTTTAACCAAACAATTATAATGTAGGAATAAAACTTTTATTCTCATTCCCACCACTCTATTCCCGATTACCAAACAAGCATCTAAAGGTTATAAAAACCGTATTTCTCCTTTTCTCACTTCACTTGTGAATTGTGATACCCACCCACTGCTCACACACACTAACTATGCTTAAACTAAGATACAACTAATATTGTTCATACTAGCTGCATTTTTTTGTACATCTTACTTTTTGTATGAATGCAAATTTATTTATGTCCTACAATGATTTCCCATGAAAATGATAATTGAGGTTAGTTTAGTTAGTTTTTCAAATGAATCATTATCATTATATTGTCAAAGAAAATTGAGCATTCTAAGAAATTTTGGAGGAAACTAAAAATATATTTATTTCTATTAGATAGTTATAATATAGTTAAATCTAAACATAAATTTAAATTTATTACATTCAAAGTCATTGATTTTATGGGAAGCATGATCATTGCAAAAACATGAATAGTTTGAAGTCGTTAAATCAATCCGCACAAAATAAACAGATAAAAATCATGATAAAATAGAAATAAGGAAGTGATTTTAGAAATATAATATTTTATTGTTATTTATATGTTTATATAATTTATATGTGTTTGGTGACTCAACACTTCATTTTTTTCTTTTGAAATTTATATACTATATTTAATATTTCGTCATAAATTTGACAAAAGTTTCTATACCTGAAACCTTAAATCCAAGGCTATATAACACAATCGATTGTCCATCACTTAAAGTCATTCCTGTGAAGTTTCAGCCAAGATCTATATATAGTTCGAACTATAGCACCAAAAGATCCTAACAGTTTGTGTACAGACTTCTACATGAACTAGGACTTGCAAAATATCTTCCAATAGCCTTCCTCAAGCAAAAGCCTTAGCTTGTTCCTGAGAGATTCAAAACGTTCTTAAAGTGGCTTCGTCAGCATATAAGTCAATGATCCTGAGAAGATAAGAACATATTGCCACTAAGTCACGGACAAGTGAAAGTCTATTTCAATTAATGTGTTTAATCCTGTCATGAAATATTGGGTTTGCAGAAAGATATGTTGCTCCAAGATTATCAATATGGAGATGATATACGCAATTCATGAAGAAAAGATTGTATCTATACTAACTCAGCAGTACTGCAGTAGTATTAGCCTTTTTCTTGCAAACTAGGAGACGAGATTAGACTCCGAATAAATTAAGCAGCTACTTGTAGATATTCTATCGTCAGGGCAACCAGCCAATCTACATTAGATTGTTATCCTATCTCAACGCAGGTATTGTTCTATCCAATAAATCCTGCATATATTTTGTTTGTAACAGAATTACACCTCATATCTCAAATCCAAATCACGAATTGCAAATTCATTGCTAACTGAAAAAGCGATCTGCTTAACAACTGAGTTGTGAGTTCCAATGATAATTATGTCATCCACATAAATAAGCATATAAATGTTTTTATATATAAAGAGAGAATTCTCAGTCCTGGACCCCTGAAAACCAACGCTAATAAGAAAAGAAGACAGCCTGTTGAACCAAGCTCTAGGGCGAAATTTAGGCCATATAGAGCGATTTATGTAACCTGCGTATATTATGGGAAAGACACTATTTTCAAATCCTTTTGGCTGACGCATGTACACGACCTCTTCAAGTTTAATATTCAGAAAGGCATTTGAAATGTCAAGCTGTCATAAGGACTATCTAGAAGAAATGGCAAGAACTAGAACTATTCTGATTACAGTTGGCTTGATTACTGGACTAAACATCTTAGTATAATCAATACCTGCAGGCTGTTTGGTGAAGCCATGTACTACCAAACGTTTTTTCAATCATTCTAGAAGAAATGGATGAGTGGGCAGCAAATGAGTAAACTTCTGATTAAAGCCATTATTGAATACAGTAAACTTGTTGAAGTTCTGAGGACGTGATCCATCATACGTACCTACGAAGACATTTATCTGCAGTATGGTTGCCCCACCCGTAAATTTGACAAGGACCTTTCCTTCTATTGAACCTGCATTTCTGAAGTTATTATTTCGATTACCGTGCTGACCACAAGCAAAGTTTCCACCAGAAAAATTGCCAGTTCTAGGATTAGCAGCATTATGAATTTGAGAAGCAGAGGATAAGGCTCCATTGGTCTTCTGAGCAACATTAGGACAAAGGACCTTGTTGCGAGCACTGTTAAGCAAAATTTATGAGCCGAAAGTTGACCATGAAGTTCATAAAAAATTGCTTGTTTATCCTGAACAGAGAGCAGGCCGAACAGTCGTATAAATGATGGCATTGAACTCAGAAGTGGAGAGAACACGAACAGCGACCAATTCATCCGAGACTCATTTGGCTTCTTGAAGAAACTTAGCAACAGTTTTCTTTCATGTTCAACTCCAGTAACTCAATATGCAGTTACAATTTTTGATTATCAGAAACAAAACCAAAGGCATGTGAGACGGCTTGCCATACATCAAATGAACTTTTCAAGCCAACCAATAGGTGAAATCCTCTTCTTTAAGTGAGAAGAGAAGATTGGATAAAAGAGTTTGATCCTTGAAACCAATCCTGATAGGCAGGATTTCAACATTCTTTAATATGATTCTACGTGTGTCGATACTTAGTGTGAGTTAATCATTTACTCCCAGTGTATAAAGGTTAACACTCCATGTGTTATAGGTCTTGTCTCCTAAGCTCTATAATGGATGTAATATCATATATTTTCTCCCGCTAAATGTGAAAAAGATAATTAAGCCTATTTAAGCCTAATACAATTTAGCCTATCCATTGCAAATATTTCTCTTGGTATACTAACTTAGTCGTTAGAGAGTCTTTTAAACATTAGAGGATGACTTGTTTTGTAGAGGATGAATTATTTTTAATTATACGATCAACCGAGATCACGCTCTAATCATTATTGAAATCATGTTGGAACTTGATTATTTGTAAGTGAATGCTTATTTGTTAATAAATAAAATCAAAAATAGGTTACCTATTCCTAAATTTGGTTTATGTTAATCTTTCAAAGAATCTACACTAGATATTTATTTAGCTGTAAAGGAAACATTTACACCTTGTCAAAAACATTTATCTGCAGCGATGTACGAGTAAATTAGTAATTAGTCCTTTTTATTTTTGAGGAATGAATTAATTAGTTTTTTTTTTAAAAAAAAAACTAACTATTTAGTTTATTAATCAATATTGATCACGTTTAATTTAATATTACTCTATTTTGTAAAATGTTATTTTTTTTCTCATCAATCTTTTCATATTTTTTGCTTTTTATATTTCTTAAAACAAAAAATCAAAATAAATTGAAAAAGAAAAGAAAAAAATTAAGTTATAATTTTTTTTAAAAAATTACATTTTTGGTCCAATTGGTAATTTCTTTTATTTTGTTATCCAATTTTTTTTTTCTATTTTAATGCCTAAAATCACTTTAAATTAATTGATTATTAGCAGAATTTGTGGTCTGTTTGGCAGTTTTGGTTAGAAAATTCTTGATTAACTAATAGAATTATCTTTCCGTTTCATTTCATTGGGCAAATTTTTAAATTGTCCTTTCTGAAGTTATAGTCACTTTCCTTCTGCTTAATTCACTACATAGACTTATTAGATAAGCTTCTTCTTCCGTCCTGATGATGTTGGGAGGGTTTCAATTTCTTTCCTGAGATTTTGTTTATATCAAATACTCCTTTGAACTTTTATCAAAGTTTATCTATTAAACTAATATAACTAATGATATGACATTTTTTATGTTTCATTTGGCTTCCTAAATTGTTAAAAAAGTCTCAATCAAATCTTTCTGTTTCAATTATATTAAAATTCAAGAAATTTAATTCATCAAAATTTGAAAAGAAATAAAATAAAATGTCGTATTATTTCAATTACAAAATGTCACAGTTTTAGCTTATGAATTTTAATATGATTGAAGTATCAATATGAAAATTTAAGTTATGTTTTTGGAATATATATATATATATATATTAAACTTTATGTTTTAAACAACTAACGTATGTTTTTTGTTTTTTGTTTTTTTTTTTTTTTTTTGGGAAAGAGGAAAATAAAAAGAAGATACCAAACTATGTTAATTTTTTTTTTTTTGGTTTTATCATGAAGCTATTTTAACTTAGTATTAGATCGTACGGATTTATTAAAATATGAAAATTTTATAGTTTGAATTTTTGTAATTTTGTTAATATATTTTTATATATTAAAATTTTATAAATTTAAAAAATATGAAATACAAAAAAAAAAAAAAATCTTAACTAAAAAGAATAAGATAGTTATTTATTAATATCTTTTTACATATTAAAATTTTATAAATTTTAAAAACATGAAAAAAACAAAATCTTAATTGAAAAGAATAAGATAGTTAACATGACTGAAGAATGGATAATCAATTAAGATTTTTTTTTAAAAAAAAATTAGGAAGTCAATTGAAACATAAAAATAGCACATCATTAGTTATATTCGTTTAATAAATGAAAGAGAAGAAACTTAGATGAAAATTCAGAAATATAATTGATACAAACAAAATCTCATAAAAAATTCCTTTAAACCCAGGGGAGAGAAGGACAAATCAAAATTCACTTATATATATATATATATATATATACTAATAATAGGTATTCTTAGTGAATTTTTACATCAATCGAAACTAAATCCGTCACTTCCTTAGCTAAACTATAGACAGCACACATTTAGCCTCTGGCCGATCATTAGGCTCTCCTAGACCAAATAAGCTCAAGTCTAGTTTCACTAAAGAATAATTCTAGTTAGTTTCATTAAAGAATAGTAAAAATTGAATATTGATGTAGGCTAAATAAAAAACTACTATTTTATCGCTAGACTATATCCTTCAGTGGTTCCTATAGAGTGACTCAGATAAGCTTTTTAGTCTTGGTTGAAAACAAAACCGTGTTTCTTTAGGTACCCTGCTCAAGACCGAACCAGAAAAAAATACTTAGCTTCGATGCACAAAACCTAACCCAAGAATCCTAAATTAAAATATTAGCTAATGAACATTCTGTTTTCTAACCATTTGCAATTCTTTAGTTTTTCTGGAGCATTACCTGGTACGAATGATATTATATTTTGGTAAACTTACAATTATATTTTGAAACTAGCAGGCAACATAAATAGGAGTAATAACCAGGAAGAAATTCTAGCAGCTATTCAAAGTTAATAATAACAGAATTGAACTTTAATCACATAGTGACATTCTGTAATTCATCTGCAGAATAGGATGGTTTGTAGATCATTTATAAACATACTGTGTGGTTTTATTACACAATTCGCAAATAACCTAAGTTGCAGTAACATGCAATTCGATTACAAAACCAATTTTTCTGATGCACCCCTATATATAATCATGGAGATTACAGAGGATGGAGGAGAAAAATCTCCACTTTGTAAGGTGTTCATAAGACATCCCAGGTTACGACTAAAAACAAAAAATTAAGATCAAATATAAAAAGATATCAAGAAAGTGAGTGTGTGTACAAGGAACAAAATGGCGCAATCAAGCTTCAAGATGAATTTATTCAAATCTTTAACCAGGTGGCCATTTCATTTGTCTTCCACCCAGGACATGCAAGTGGAGATGAAAGACGGATTGACCTGGACAGAGGGAGCAAGCCATCAGCATCATAATGGATGGAAACAACACTAACACAGACCAGAAGTTACAGAAATGAGGTGAGAACTTACAGGCACCGGGACCGTTGTTGATAACAACACGAAATCCATTGAGGATGCCTTCCCTTTCAGCCACTATTTTTGCAGCACAAAGAAGTTGGCCCAACACCTCTCCATGCCTTGCTTCTGCCTGATAAAAAGGAAGATAACATGGTACCATTTAAATTGCAAAGCTGAATCAAGTCATTTCAATTAAATACCAATTTACAACACACTCATTTAAGAAGATACGGTTTATATGTTGAGGATTTGCAGCTATCCATATCTTTATGATTCTTTTTAAGGTGACAGTCTAACGGATGCCCTATCGTTGAACAGAAAGAAGAAATAAGGACGACATTTTGACACAAAATATGATATGCAGAAGGAACATCTACAAGTCATGTCCATGGTATTCCACACGAAGGAGAGCCAGCATATATAAACATTTCGAAATATATAGTAATATACCATGCTAATAATTTCATATTTGTTCTCATGTTATCCATTTGGTTAAGTATGCAATAAGTATTTTCAGTGAAAACTCAAAATTTTGCGTCCATGTAATGTGTATGAGCATGTATGCATGCATTCATAATGAAAGATAAATGGCCATTGCTAACCTTCCCAAGCCCTGTCAATCCATCCCTGATCTTTGGAATGACCAAAACATGAACAGGAGCCTGAGGATTGATGTCCCTGAATGCTAGGACCTTTTCATCCTCATATACAATGGATGCAGGAATTTCCTTTGCTATGATTTTGTCAAAACTGGAGAGGAAAGGAAAAACTCTTATCAGTATGAAAATGGCACAGTAATCTTCTAGAACTACCACTCCAACACATCACAGGAAAGATGACTTTCAGCTGATATTCTACACAAACATTTTCGATGAAGAGTTGATTCCAATACTCTAAAATAACAAGCTTTTCTTTTCTTCAACAGATAATGAAACTCTCTTCTTCTCACCCAAACACAAACCATGAACCTCCCAGGCTCCCCTCCCCTCCCCTCTCCTACACACAGATACTAACTTCAAGTTTCAGGCACCCTCAACTATTTCCTGAATCTACATATGCAAAGGTCATCATTTATTTCTTGGCACCTCAAAAAAAAAAAAAAATTAAAAAAATTAAAAAAAATAAAAATAAAATAAAAAATAAAAATCCTTGCCCAATAGAACTTCGCTATTTTAAAACTGCCAATTTTGAAAATTTGGGATAATTGTATATTTGTATGCACATTTTCCTCATTTTACTTCAACAAGGAGTCTCTATAAAGAATTACCAAGTATTGACTATGATTTTCTCACACTCGAGAGTTTAAATCTTGAGATAAAAAATAGGGTCACTGGACATCTGACAGGGAATACTTAAAATGTTCAATGCAAAAATGCAAAAATTTTCAGACTATTTTTAAAAACATGAGATCAAACCAGCTATGTCACAAGTGATGATACATGGTAGGAGCTCCGCTGTCAGCACTGGCTGCAGCTGCTTTTGCAGAAGCCTCTTCGTCATGTATAGCCTTAGTGCAAAAGAGAGATCTGAAAAATAGAGTCATAAACAATCAAGAAATCAGCAGAAGATTCAAAGTGGCAGTTCAACTTTTCTTTGAAAATCCATTTGAAGGAACAGTAACCAAAACCACATAAAGCCCAAGCAAGAATAAACTGACTATGAAAGAAAAGGCAACAGCAAGAGGATCTTTACAGAATCATCCAAATAAGCAAGGGAGATTACTATGCATCTTTACTGAAAGTATTACATGTGGGTTCTAAGCTACAACCTACAGAACTGCATTGCTTTTTTGAGGAAGTTTCTTTTCATAATCTAGATATGAGGCAAGCTTCAGCAGTTTCTAGCTACTATAAATAAAGCATTCAACCATCCCAATAATTAGGCTTTCAGTGAATTGCCACTTTCAAAGCATGATTCTTTTCACTGACCAAGGGGTCACACTTGCCTCATAAATTGGAACCCGTTCACTTTCACATTCAATGTCTAAAATTTCAACCGAAACCAACTTTTAATATGAGGAACCATGACAATACAACAGCAACAGACATATCAACAAAACTCTTAAACAACTTCCAAAATCATGAAATAAAAAGAGAAAAGAGCCTCTCTGCTCGATTTTTAATAATGGGTATCATCCTTCTAACTCAAACAATAAGGTAACATAAAATCCAAACCAGAACGTAATAATAAGACCCATTACAGCGGTTACTATGAATAGCTAAAAAAAAATCAATACTTTTTAGGCTATGAATTGACATATAGCATCAATACATAGATTATAGAAAGCAAGCAATAAAATTTAATCTATAGATTACAAAGAGAAAAACAAAAGGTCATACCTTTGAGAATGGTTAGGATGAAGGAACTTAATGGAATTGAAACCAGAACTAGCTCTTGGTAAGACTCTCACATTTGGAAATGCGCTTTTAGTTACTGCAAAATTCCTGTTTATATACAAATATTAAACACAACCCACCAATTGCATGGCATTTAAAGATACATAGAGCGGAAGAATACCTAAGCAGGCTGAAGGACCCAATTGCAGCCATGGCTAGCAGTAAAGAAAGCACCCCTGAGGCGTGAGAGGATTTATGCAGTCTTTGAGGGTTTAGCTAATCTAGGCAAGTTACATTTTCCCTTACCTGACAGTATAATCTGGACCGCCAAAAGATTGTGGGCCAACCCAATTGATATTTTTTATCAACGGTTGTTATAAAGTTGGACTATAATGGTGCTTTTGTTCACAGTTTTGTCTTAATACGGTCTGTAACTTCTATTTATTCTAATTTCATCTCTTGTTCTCTATTTTGTGGTTATTTGATCCTTTCATTATGTTAAAAATCTAATTTTAGAGGAGTATGTATAGAAATTAATTTGATATAGTATTATATCGTGTATTTTTTCAATGGGATTTAACGTCGTGATTGATCGAACAACAACTTACAAAATAGATAATAGAAGGATGGAATTAGTACAAATAAGACTAAGGTAACTAAATTAGGACAGATGTAACAGTAAAGGAATCAAATGCATCACTAACCCAGGCCACCAATTTTTTTTTTTTTTTTGGTTAATAATAAAAGAGAAACTGAGGGGGATGGGTGGCTACTGAAAAAATGGCAAATTTTGTTTTGAGACTGCCAGCAACCAGCTTGAGGAGCTTCTCTATTTCAGCTTCATCAAATGGTACTCTTTCCGTCTTTAGAACTTTTTCTCTCTCTCGCTATATATATATAAGAACTACTTTTTATCTCTGTAATTGACAAGGTTGTTGTTAGATTCAGGGGCTGTCCCGGGGACTAGTACTACACAAAATGGGGGCCCAGTGATCTTAGAGCTGCCACTTGATAAGATTAGAAGGCCATTGATGAGAACCAGAGCTAATGATCCAATTAAGGTGAAGGAACTCATGGATAGCATCAAAGAAATTGGTCTTCAAGTACCTGTAAGAATCTTGATGTCATTTGTAATATATACTTGCTGAAGTTTATGAATTTTGAGAACAATGAACTTTTAAGTTGTTGGAGTTTTGTGTATTATTTAGGCTATGTTATATGTAACATACCTGTTTTAGATAGCGTTGATCTTTATAAATAATTTACAAGATTGAAAGGCCAATTCTCCTTCAAGCCCCAATTCGGTTGTCTTTTAAGAATCTTGAACTGGGTATGAAAGACATGTGTCTGGGAAGTACTTAAGAGGCTACTTCCAGATATGTATAAAAAGTAACCTATTCTCTTGAACTCTTGACTTTTCTGTACAGTCAAATGGCTGATTTTATCGAATGACACCCAATTCACAAAATGAAACTTGGGAATCTTGAACATGTTTTTCATACCTTTTGGCATGCTTGAGACCATGTAGTAATATCTTTTTGGCTCATGAAATTGAATTTCATGGTAGACAGATTACAAAAATGGTGGCCTGTGTATATAGTCTTGTTACAGCTGTATCTTTCCTTTGAAGACGAGGATAATGAGTTGCTTCATATTGATACTTCATTGGATTTCTTATTTTTCAATTGATCTACTTTTGAGGAAAAGTAAGAAATGGGTCATATGGAAGTGCCCTTTAGTCCTCTCCTCAATTTATTGCTGAAATAAGGGATGTAGATCTGCTTCCTTAAATTTCACTTGTCTTCCCTCAACCTCTCAATTCAGACCAAGTCTCATAGTTTTTTTTGGCTACAAAGCCGAGGTTCGAACTTGCGACCTCTTGGAGGAAGGGAGACCAAGTGTGACTGTTTAAGCAAATCATAAACAGAATCTCATAAGCACTTAATTCTAATGGCATGTGTGTTAGTATTTATAACTTCAAATTTGTTTTTTGTCGTCATTAACTCTAATAAATTATTGCAGATTGATGTGCTTGAGGTAGATGGAGTTTACTATGGTACGTGCTCTTTGCGTTTCTTAATCTTAAATGAGTCTTATGCTCATATGGTAATCTTGTGTCTTCACGTACAATCTAATGTCATTGCCTTTTGTCAATACTTTCAAAGGATTCTCGGGTTGCCATCGGTATGAAGCTCATCAGCGCCTTGGGCTCCCAACAATTCGTTGCAAAATTCGACGCGGAACAAAAGAAACACTAAGGTTTACTTTGCCCTAATCTTAATTCTTATTGATCTTCATCAATCTCTGTTAATAAGTAATTCTATCTTGCTTTTTACATTTTATTGTGCAGGCATCACCTTCGCTGAGTCTTGGTATGTTGCCTTTTCTGCATGATTAATCCGTAACTTTAGCTTGGATATCACTATTATTCTGGACTGTTGTAATCTTACTGCAAGTAATTATGAGGTTTATATCAATAATACATTTACACAAGTGTTACAGTTTCTCTCTCTCTCTCTCTCTATATATATATAAAGTCAGAAACGATCTCCTTTTATAACTAGTATGTTGTATCCTGTTATTCATTCTTAAATTTCTAAGCTATTTTAAATATAATAACGAGCAAAAAGTAACTTCATGTTTAAAAGATGCAACTACATTCTTTGCTCCCTATTCTTTTCCGAATGCATGCTCTCGTTGTTTTCTTGGATGTCCTTACCGTCTTCTTGTTAGCAAGTTCTCTGTAATCTATAAACATGATCATTCACTTCAGTTGCCAAATCCCATTGCTTGGAAAACAGGTCTACTCTATACTCATATTAGCACATGATGAACAAGCAACGCAACAATTTCATCAGATTCACTCCTCATTTACATCCTTCTATGTCTGAGCTTTCAGCATTTGTTCTCTTCACGTGCTTCTTGCTTACTGTTGTTCATGCAGCATTATACGCCAATGGACAGAGTTGACTCTTCATAAATATATTTTTGCAATTGTATTATAGAATTAGCCAACAAAGGCATTGATTAAATTCAAGTTGTATTTATTTTAGTGGTCGGTATTTTCTAACAAAATTAACTTGCCTTTACTTGAAAAAGAAACAAGAGTTTTGATTCCTTGCCAAGTGTGAACTTGAAATCGGTTGGTTTCTTCATGGCTCGACTTGTTCATAGATTGATGGTTGGATCCATCTTTTCTTACTTCATCTACTCTATCTCTAAAGCTAAAAAAAGGGCCAAAAAAAAAAAAAAAAACCTCTCTCTTTACATCTGCGGAAGGGAAGGATGAAAAGGGTTGGAGGTCATAGAAGCCGGCTTTAGTACTAGTATTTCTTAGAGAACCTAGAAACACTTGCTTCCTCTAACCATGGTGGATGGAGTCCATTTAACTCAAAAATGAGAGGTAATACTGAGATGGTGACTTAACGCAATTGTGGGTGAATCAGGTTCTTTACGTCTATATGTTTAAATCTACATTCTAATCAACCATTTTCATGTCATGTTTGATTAGAAATCACCAACACCTTACTCGTAACTTATTCCCTACATGTGTTAATCGATGCTCTTATTACTCAATAAGCATTCTCCACGAAAATAATCTATTGATCTTGTTTAAAATCTCACTATTAGTTTTAATTTTTATATATACACACGATCTATCGTTCGAATTCCTCTCTTTTTCTCGATGAATCCATTATATATATATATATATATATATATATATATATATATATATATATATATATATATATATATATATATATATATATATTCCTGGTCTGCTCGACAAGATAGGATGGTTGAGCTAAAAAAAATTATTAACAAAAAAAAAAAAAAGAGTAAAACGATCGATCACTGTTTGTTGCATTATTTGAAACATTGTTTACTCAAAATCATTTGCGTTATTCACCAAAACTGAGATGCACATATTTTTTGTTTTATTTTGGTTCTTTCTTTCTTTCTTTTTTTTTTTTTTTCATTTTGATCACTTTAGTTTTTTATTTTTTTCTTTGTTTTTTAACTAAAAATATAAGGTAAAAAATTTTTTTAAAAAATAATTTATAAAATAAGTTTTTAACTAAGAGTCTATTAATTTTGACTTTTTTTATGTTATTATAATTTTTTTTAGTATGTAGATAGAGATAAATAAATAATATTTTGAAAATTTTTGAAAATATATAAAGAATAATAAATCAAATTTAAAATTTTGATTAAAAAATTAAAAAATTGAATGAATTTTTATTTAGTTATCATTTGATATATTCTGATATATTTACAATAAAACACGAAACATTAAACTAAAATAATTTTTAAAAATAATTCTATGTGTTCTATTCGATTTGTGACATGACACAAGTTAAAAAAAAAAAAAACAGACCCTCTGAGTATGACTTAATTAATATATGCGTAGAATCAAAATGATTTTTACTTCAACTATTGAATCTTTTTTTCAACTAGTTAAGATGAGTTATGGAAAGAATAGATTCAAAATCACAATCAATTTTTTTTTTTTCAAATTTTATTGACTATTGAATCTCTTTCCTCGTTCTGTTAAGAGAAGTCATGGAAAGAACAGATTCAAAAATCACAATAAATTCTTTTTTCAAATCCTATTGTAGCTACAAGAGTCCTTCCCACCTGCCATAAATGACCCAAAAAGGCTTTGGGATTTTCATACTTTGTTTGTTTGGTAGGTTTACTACCACGTTTTGTATTAACAACTAGCTAACTACTCCATTTCCGTTGGTCGGTTTTCTAACCGTCCGTACTATCAAACACTTGTTAGCTAACAGCTTCAACGGTTTTGTTATGATTCTCATATGAAATCAATAATCAGTAAATTAATATAGTGGAATTTGATGGTTGGTGATATAGGGGCCACGTGTAGAGATTTAAGAGGTGAATACACCATGTCTTATGTGTCTCTGTACGTATTAAAAAATAACTCTTAAAATATTACACTCATTTTTAAACAGTGTAAGTCCAATTATGTTGGCTTAATGTCTAAGTCAAGTATGTTTTCATAATCCAGAATTTAGTGAATTCTTCTCTTGTACGTTCAGCATGAAAACCCTACCACAACCCATCCATCATATTGTATAATCATCATTACATATTTTCTTAATATATATATATATATATATATATATATACACATCTATCATTAATTAGTCCACCATAAAATATGTTGTCGTAATTAAGTTTGTTTTCATTTTATTTCAATGTATGATAAAACGTTGCCAGATTGTAAGAAAAATATCTCATACTCATAAATATGTCAGTATGGATGTAGATAATTTATATAAAATGTGGTTTAAAACTGATTTAATCTCGACACTTGATTTGTTGAGAATAACTCAGAGTTAAAACTTAAAAAAAAAAAAAAGAAAAGAGAATAGAAGATTTCTTGATTGTTGGTCGATGTCAAGGGTTCAAATATTATAAAAAGTTGAATTGTGTTGTAACTAAGTGATATCAAATAATAGCAACTTGATATATTTTTAACTTAATTAATTAATTAATTAACTAACTACAAGATGATAATTCATTGATAAGTAAATGTCGATTTATAAATTAGATTCAGAGTTTCAATATTGTGATCAATATTTTAAAAAATTTATTTTTAAAATATTTAAAAGCATGCATTGACGAATAAGAAGTGCTCTTTAGCCACTCTAAAAAAAAAAATTCCTCTTAAAGTGTGTAGAAATTAACGCGTGAATACTTTAACTAAAAGACACTCCTCACTCGCCAACACATGTTTTTAAATATTTTAAAAATAAATTTTTAAAAATTAACATGTTAATTAAGTTTTTTTTAGGTTCAACTATAAAAATGTTCACGAGTCAATTTCTAAGAGGAATATTTTGTTGAGCATAGCTAAAAAGTACTCCTATCCTCCTTGACACGCTTTCAAGTATTTTAAAAATTATTTTTTAAAAATGCTAATCATAATTTTTTTTTTTTGAATAAAATAGTACGAGGAAGTGATACAATTTTACACATGTTTGATTCTCTTTCGGCACCAGTACCGTGGACAATGACTAAAATCCTAACCTATGATTTTCCCTTTTGAAAACCTTCATAAAGTGACAAGATTATCATTTTGTAATCTGTCTCGTGATCAGTCATGGACCTCTATCATTTCAATGGGCGACCTTAAGACGAAGTGATATAACCTTTTAAATTGTCTAGTTTACCATACGATTAAGATTTTTCCCTCTTTTTTTTTTTTTTTTCCTTGAAGCAGATTACCAATATGGCCACTTGTAAATAATTAATTAGTATTTTCTTTGGATTTCGACTTAGAGAATGAAAGACTTAGGAAGGACTTCATTTTTCTTTTTTTAAAAATTTATGCATAACACATGTTATAATTTACGAACTAATAATATTATAATAAAAGAGAAGGTAATAAAATAAAATGTATAATAAAACAACTCAATCATTATTTAAAAAAATACAAAATTTTGATGAAAATAATTCAAAAAATACAAGAAAATGTAAATGCAAAAAATCCAAAATTAAAATAATCTTAAAAAATACAAGACACAAATTTCTCATCCAAATTTCTAAGAACCCTCCAGTTGAAATGGGCACAAGACAGCAACCGCACCATAAATGTCCTACCATCGCCCGCACAATATCACGAGTAACTGTCGTTTTGTCTCCCTCCAGAGTAAATTATAAATTAGTCCCTCTAGTTTAAAAAAATAATTAATTAATCTTTTTATTCAAAATTAATTATTTAATTTGTGTTGATTATGCTTAATTTAATATTAAATTATTTTTTAAAAAAAGTATTTTTCATCCTTTTGTCCATAATATCTATCTAATTATTTATTTTTTCAAAAAAAAAAAAGAAGCAAAATTAAAAAAGAACATAACATGAAAAAGATTAAATAATTAACTTTGAAACAAAAGGAATTAATTAATTCGTTTTTCAAAACTAGAAGGACCAATTTACTATTTACTCATCCGCTCCGCTCATCAACTCTTCATCTGTGCATTTATACTGTATTTTTATTATATACGTGCAACTCACCATCTCAAAATCATTTTCTTCTCTCTTCACATAAAAAAAAAAAGAAATTTTTATTTATTTGTTTTCTTAATTAACGAATAAAATCGTAATTTACATGTCATTACAATAATAAATCTTCTTTCCACTTTCTTTCTCCATTAAAAAACAGAAAAAAAAAAAATCCGCAGTTCTCTTCCTACGACTGAAAAAACCAACAACTACCCGCACTCTTTCTCTCTCTCTAAAACCCTCTCTTCCTCAGATCTGAAGTTTACGTCATTTTTAACGAACGAACTCTATTTTTGACCTCTCTAGCTCCATTTTTGTAAGCTTCTCTCTATCCCTCTTTGTGGCTTTGTTAGAGATGATAACTGCGGTTTGCATTTTGGACTTTTTAGTTTCTCTTCTCTTGCATTTTGCTGAGTAAACCTAAAAGAGTATGCGAAGTTTCTAATTTTGGAATAATTTTTGTTTCTGATTTTGATTGATTTCTAGTTTAGTTGGCTGGCTGCGTTCTTTGTGTGTTTTGTTTAGTGTGTTTGTGCTCTGTTTGGTTGCTTAGATTATTTACACATTGTTTATTTCAAAATTTAAGTTAGTAAGAGAAATGATTAGCGTTTTTTTTTTTTTTTTTGTTGCTTTAAGAAAAAGCTTTTAAATTTATCGTGTTTTTTTTTTAATGTTTTTAGACAATTGCTATTATTACTAATTTTGGATAAGTCATGTTTGGTTTCTGTTTGAAAAAAAAGTGAATAATTTAATAGTTCTCTGGTAGATTTTATTTCCTGTTGGATATTGAATGATGAATATTAAGAATTAAAAAAAGAAGAAGAGTATTTGTGTAATTTGGAAGCTAAAAACTGCAAGAAAAGAAAAATGGGAGAATCTATTTCTGTTTTTTCTTTTCATAAATTAACTTTTGTTTGTTTAATTTGTGTTTCTTAAATTGCTTGGATACCAAATGCAGCCTTTTTTTGTTAAGATATTTACTGTTGTTACTGATTTTGGATATTTCAGGTCAGGTTTGGTTGCTTGTGATATATATTTATATGGGTTGTAATTTGTATATTTATTTACTTTTATTAGATTCTGTTTACAAAAGTGAGGAATGCCTTAAAAGATTTTATTTTTCTACTGGGTATTAAATGGTGAATGCATCAATATTCAAAATTTTGAAAAAAAGAAGAAGGGTATTTGCGTAATTTAGAAGCTAAAAACTGATTAGGAAAAAAAAATCAGAATTCATTACTGTTTTAGATGGAACATTAATGGGGTTTTAATCCTAACTTGCAGGGTTTTGAGGTGGAGTTGATATAATTAATTAATGGCAAAGCGGCAACAATATTCGACTTATGATCCATCTCTATCACCCACTGGTGTAAGATCGAGGGAATGGGAGGGTCCGTCGAGATGGACTGAGTATTTGGGTCCTGATATGAGTTCGCCAATGACATCGAGGGTGTCTAGGAATAAGGGTGGTTCGGATGGACAGGTTCAGAGTTCGGGTGGTGGGTCTCATAAGGGTTTGAATTTGCAGTGGGTAGTTCAACTTACTGAGGTAGCTGAAGGCCTTATGGCGAAAATGTATAGATTGAATCAAATTTTGGATTTTCCGGATCCAGTTGGTCATGCGTTTTCAGAAGCATTTTGGAAAGCAGGAGTGTTCCCAAACTATCCAAGGATTTGCTTATTGCTCTCAAAAAAGTTTCCAGAGCATTTCAGCAAATTGCAGCTTGAACGAGTAAGAACTTTCAGTATTCTGTTGGAAGAAGTGTTGTTTTGTCTTGTTGGCTTATAGTTGAGTTATTTAACTTTTGGGATATCGGTGCAGGTTGATAAGGTTGCTTTGGATGCTTTGAATGATGGTGCAGAAGCTCATTTGCTCAGTTTGGAGCCTTGGGTCCAGGTATGAAGTTGGTTTTTGCTGCACCGTTTTCTATTATGTGCATATCCAATACTCAAGATCCTAGATGATCATTACATTTAGTGAAAACTGTAGGGGATTTGGGACTAGTCCTTTGTGGCAGATTAAGCCTCTGTCATAGTTAAATACGTGTTGGTAGATGTATGAAAGCATTCGACTCTATAAAGAATTTTGATTGTCTCAATGACTGAGTAGTCAAGTGATTTTCTTTAGCATGTTGATTGCTAAAGGATGAACATGTTTGAAGCAACATGTTTATGTTTTGATGTCAAAAAGTCTATTTCAATGGTGTTGACAGCCATATTTACAATCTGGTTCTTGAACTCATCATGTTGTAGTATCATAGAAGAAGTCTTGTAAGATTCAAACTCAGGGTGATTAGGAAATACGGTTTCTGGCACTTAGTTGCTTGGTCTTTGTCTCAGTACAAATTACTAGGAAGTTAAGCCCAGTTTGAAGTTTGGCTGGAGCCTAAATAGTACTGTAGCTTGACATCTTGAATCTTCTCCTGGCATCCTAACTGAGCTTGAGTTCATACAGTCTCAACAACCTGGGCAACCAAGTGATGGGAGATGTATCAGCTGGCTTGGCTCAGCTGTAGTAGATTTATCATGCTTGCCACCTACAAGTGAGAACTCTGCTGAGTTGCTAGTATATGGAAAGAACTTTGGGTTCCTTATTCAATTAAATTCTGTTCTGTATTAGGCCTAAGAATTTTTAATATGCTTTAAAATAATGATACTTGCTTTCATAGTGAAGGGCAGTTCTATTGAGGTAAAACTATCTTCATGTTCATATCATGCTCCTCGTAGGAAATTTGAAGCCTTTTGTTTTCACCTGTGAACAATGGGTCAGAGTTGATGTATTTTAATGACTGATTTACTCTCAGTAATTTGCTCAGTTTACTGAAGAAATGATCACTTGAGGAAAAATGTAATGCCACTGTCGGTATTGCTTAGTACTCGAGTCATCTAACATTGCATCTGAACCAATACAAATTAATGACGAAGCTAACTGGATTTGGTTTTTGGTCTGAATCTAGAAGATAGTCCATAGGAAGGGAGAGGAAGAGATGCTATTGGAAATTGAATTATTGATATATAATATATATTTCAAATTATGTGGCAAATGCATGCTGAAACAATGGTCAGGCTTGAATCTGAACATATAATTATCCTTTTCTCATCTATGTAATCCTTAATATCCTAAAAGGCTGATACAAGGGAGGCAGCTTTAGCATGCTCTTAATTGCCCAGCTACAGCTTTGTTGTGTTTTAATTGCTAATTACCATGACTTACATATAAATATCATAAAGAATAATAAGAAGGTTAAGTTCTCAAATTTAGTTTATCGAGGTTTATTGGTAGAATGGTATTATGATAATTTTAAAAATAGTTAAGGTTATCATGTCTAATATTTTGCCTGAATAAATTGTTCACACCTATCTGCGAAGAAAGTTCCCTCTTTCATCATTTTTTTAGATCCCTTTTACTTCTCGAGAAAAAGAAGAGAGTACATTAGCCAGAGGAAGGTACAAGAAAAATAAACTTATATAACTATTTAACTTCTGTCACTTGAAGAATAATAAGAAGCTTAAGGTCACATATTTCCTGCTTTTATGCAAGAACTCATGCTCGCTCCTAATTTCTAAGCATTCCTTGAGAAGCAGACAATTAAGAAAGTAGCCATCCATAAAAATGTTTGCGGTAGACAAATGGGGGTCCTCTATTGCACTTTTGGTGGTATTCATCTCTCTGCAAGTATAATTCCACAATTGATCATTGGATTGATCACTGGTGACTTCGGCATTGGTTGTTGACACAAGTAAAAATACTAAATACCCATGCAAGTATGTTTGCTCAAACAGCATCACGTATCCAAAGGTTTGATACATAAAATGTTGGTGGTCGACAAATGGGGGTCCTCCATTGCACTTTTGGTGGTACTGATCTCGCTGCAAGTATAATTCCACAACTGATCATTGGATTGATCACTGGTGACTTCGGCATTGGTTGTTGACACAAGTTAAAATACTAAATACCCATGCAGGTATATTTGCTCAAACAGCATCATGTATCCAAAGATTTGATAGATGTATACTCTAACTAATTATTATAATAAGTATGGGCAAATGACAACATGATGGAAAGGAGTATGGTGACTGGAGCAAAATGAGGACTGGAAGTCGTCCAAGTACATGCAATGGAATTGGACAGGCAGTGTATGGGTGTGATTGACAATCAATGACAGAAGAGGGATTTGTTTTTTTCTTTTCTGTGGTCGCTTGGCAAAATGTTTGCCCACTTCAGAACTTCTGCAGTAACATAAAAATAGGAAACGAGAGAACAGCAGTCATGAAATTAGATTAGATGTAATAGTAAAAGGGAAGTCAAATATCCTATCACTTCTCCCCCAAAAGGGGGATGAAAATCACATGCTTATTTAGTTTATCCTAAAATGTAAATGATCAGAACTACTATTTCTTTTAGTTACCTCATTATTGGACATGTGTGAGGTTTGATTGCATCTTCTTTTATTATTCTTCCTTTGCTGTTGCTAGTTTCGATGGTACAAGTTAGGAATGGCTTTATGGTAGTTATTTGGTTTGTAACACAAGATTTTGATTAAAAGAATCTGTCTAACAAATGACATTAGAGATTGTAAATCAAGATTTATGGCTACTTAATGGCTTGCTTTTGTGTTGCCAGCTACTTCTTGACCTGATGGCATTCCGAGAACAAGCTTTGCGACTCATATTGGATCTAAGTAGTACTGTGATTACCTTGTTGGTGAGTATCAAAATCTTCTCCTTTATTGTGCAAAGTGCAATGTATCAACCTCAATAGCTGAAAGATCCATATAACTTGGCCTTTTAATATGTATCATGCACTGGATGATTGGAAGATGCTGAACTGACCCTTTCCCTTTTTTTCCCCTCCTATTCATTTAGAAGATGAGAAACATAGTGGCTTGATTTGTTTATGGTATCTCTGATAACTTGGTGCAGTATTTTGCAGCCCCATCAAAACTCGCTCATACTGCATGCGTTTATGGATCTCTTTTGTTCCTTCGTTCGTGTTAATCTTTTGTCTGAGAAGGTAGGTGGGCTTTTTAATTCGTGCTCCTTTATTTATTCCATGTTTCTTGTATCCTTTTATTAAAGAACTTGTGTGCATAAGCACTCTTCTTATCTGGCTGACACCACCAGACTTTCATGCCTCGTACAGATTCCGAGGAAAATGATGCTGCAAATGTATAACCTTCTGCATGCCATGTCAAGAAATGACAGAGATTGTGATTTCTATCATCGGTATGGAATACATTTTTATTAGTGCAGTCATCTTTGTATGTCCTGCTAATGGGCCAATTGTAATGAAAACTGGGGTTGATGCTTCTCTTGTATATTCTCAGTATCACTTGGTTAGCAACACAATTTTATCCGTCAGTAATAAAAGATAATGAATTTAACTTACTGGCTCTATTTGTCTGTTTCTCAACATGCAATTTGCAGATTAGGATGTTATCACAGAATGATACTTGATTAGAAGTCCTGTGTAAATAATTGTGATAAGGTTATCTATGCAGAACTTGAAGTGTCTAGTATCATTGCAGTTGGGATTCTGCAAGTATGGGGCATATAATTTGTAACTTTGGCTGGTATAATCACTCCTGGGCCTGCTTAAGATGTTGGTTGTCAATAAGACAACCTGGTCATTGTAATAATAGAGAGGAACTCATGGATAGCAATTTTTACCTTGAATCTTGAATTCAAAAGCCATCCATGAGATTGAAAATGATGAGTTCAATTGAAACACTGAATTAGTTTTACTACTAACAAGGCTGCAATATGGATGGTTCGAAGTGGTTCTGAATTGAGTTTGAGTTTCATTTCTAGAGTTTTTTTGTCTCTACTTGCTCCTTATAGAGCAGACTTGTTATTGGCATCACTTGCTCTTTGTTTTAGGCTTATTGCAGAGCCACCACTAGCACATTAGTGTAATGCCAAATGGCTTACTGTCCCTTATTTACAGTGCTTTGCTTTTATATGTTAAAATTTGAATGCTTGCTTGTCTTAGAATCAAGGACAACGATTCTTTTCCTCACTCATTCAAGGCTGAAAAAAATGCTGTCTAACTTTGTGGATTATAGGGCATATAGTTGTCCTTTTTCTAATGGAATCTTCTCTTTATCATCTATCAATGAAAATCCATGCTGGCTGTTTTTATACACAGAAATGAGGTTGTGAGTCCCTTCACAGATACTAGTAACTATGATCAGTGTACTAGGGGATGGAACTGGAATCTTACAACATGGGTGGGTCATCATGGTTGGGGTTGGGGCGTAGATGGTGTCTGTGAGGAAGATCTTAAATGAAATAAACTATACTTAGAAATTCTTGAAGCTTGGTGCTCCCCACTAACTAGAGCAAGGGTTGTTCTGCTCCTTTACTTATTACTGGCTAAATCTTGATTGACAGGCTTATGTGACATAATTCTTGAGCGGCAAAACATTCCTTTTTTATGTGAAAGTTCATGCTTGGATATTGATCTTTTGTAGTATTTTTAGCATGTTACTTCAGTTTATGTTATGTTAGAGGCACTTTGTTGTATCTCATACACATTACTCATTTTAGATATTTCTCCTTTTGAATTGCAGGTTGGTTCAATTTATAGATTCTTATGATCCACCATTGAAAGGATTACAAGAAGATCTAAATTTTGTCAGTCCACGTATTGGAGAGGTCATTTATGTTCCTTTTCTATTGAAAAAACTGATACAAATAATTATCATCATATTTCCATTTCTCGCTCTCTGTCCCTTTTCTTTTGGAATTATATGTTAAAAGGCATTGGTGTCTTCATAGTGGGATGATTCTTCTTTAACAGGAGGGGCTTGGACCATTAACTTTAAAAATTATCATGTAGCCTGCTAGTATCAGTATGGTGAGGGGATCTCCTCCTCATACTTTTCTCTTCTCCCACCAATATTACTTTTACAAATTGTCTTTCAAAAAAAAAAAAAAAAAAAGAAAAGAAAATTGGAAATTGAATAATAGGAGTAGAATTTAAGATATCTGCAATGACCATATGTTTCAAGCTCCCTGAAGGAAAGAAAGATTGTTTGATGATAGCTTATGCAAAATGAGAAGAGATTTTTCTTTTCTTCAGAATTTGGTTAATATGATGCTCACATGGTACTGTGTTAATCACTGTTATGCTGTCATGAAATGATCACTAAATGAAGCTAGAGTAACTAGTCCTTTTTGCTTAAATCACACACAAGTTCTTATATTGGCAAATTCAGAAATCGGACTTATGTTTGCTTTTGGTTTGATTGCTTAAATGATGTCAAACTTAAGTTTGAAAATTTATCTCCAGGTTTTAGAGGCTGTGGGTCCTATCATTTTCCTATCTACAGATACAAGGAAGCTCAGAAATGAGGGATTCCTAAGTCCTTATCACCCTCGGTATCCAGATATACTAACGAATTCTGCTCACCCCATGGTACATAGTCCTTTTGAAAGATCTTGACATTTGGGTTAAGTTGTATTTTAAGTTCTTAAGTGGCCATCCATGGTTGCTGCTAAACTTTGTTGTTGCCATCATTGGACAATTCTGTTAATTTCAATGGTTGTTGTCATGTCACTTTCACATTTCAGAGAGCCCAAGATCTAGCAAATGTTACTTCTTACAGGGAATGGGTGCTACTTGGATATCTTGTTTGTCCTGATGAGCTGCTTCGTGTCACTAGCATTGATATTGCTCTGGTATGCCTCTTATAATTAATTGTTTGTTCCTTCTTGCTATTCAATAATGTTTTCATTAAAAATAGATACATGCTGTGAGGAAGAAGCATGTTGTTGAAATTGGATACTCAATTGAATACTCAACATACTGTGTGAATGACACTTTCAATGAGATAAGTTCAACTATATTTTACAAAATGTTTCTCATTATAGACATCTTAGAATTTCATGACATGATTCCTAAGAACATATTAGATTGGATTTTACTGGCATAAGAAACCAGGCTGAATTGAACGTCATTGTTAGCATTGTTGGCTTCTGGCTAGCATGTAAGTAACCAGCCCGACTTCTTACAAGCCCATATTTTCAAGTGCAGTTGACCACATATTACAATTCTTACATGTATCAATATTATCATCTTTTGAAAGAACTCATGCTTTCTTTCAAAGTTCGTTCTTTTTTTTTTTTTTTTTTTTTTTGTGTGTGTGTGTGTGTGTGTGTGGATGGTGGCTTGATCCACATTTATGATATGAGAACCTGGTTTAGAAGTAAAACAGTTTCTGATGTCTGATTGTAACGAAGCATATGAAAATTACTTATGGATTAACAGAGTCCTTGTACTGTCAAAGCTTGTGAAATCTACTTATCATCTATTGAGAATTGTTGGGGAAAAGAGTCAGTTCTAATTAACATTCTGCGTAGTTGACAAATATTAATACAGAGTGCCTTTCTGGCTTGGTTTATGTGGCAAAGCTTAACCCATGGGGTTTGGTGCAATTGGTGGAAAGTTTTATTTGTTGTAAATCTCTCTGATTCACTTTGCTGATTTCACTGCACTTTCTTTTATTTGCTTATCAGATTTTTGGTAATATGAATTTGCTTGGCTGAAATTATAAGCAGTTTTTTTCTTTTTATTCTTTTGGTTCAAATATTTTTCTCTCTATTGTTAGTATCTTTACCCGGCACTCTCAAAAACAGAAATTTTGTCCACTGCCATGAGGGTTTAGCAAAAATTATCTGGATGCTTCATACATTTGTCCTCTGATACTTTTTTTCCACTATGTTTTCTTATTTTTTAAAATTTTCAAAATGGTCCTCAGGTTGTTCTGAAGGAAAATTTGATACTTACGGTATTCAGGGACGAGGTGAGTAGCACTTTCAATTGTCCAGACTGTGTTCTTTGTTTACAGTGGCTGATTTTTGTCAAAATCTTGAATATGCAGTATGCACTATTGCACGAGGATTATCAGTTATATGTTTTGCCTCGGATATTAGAATCAAAGAAAATGGCTAAATCTGGTCGTACTAAGCAAAAGGAAGCAGATCTCGAGTACAGTGTGGCAAAGCAGGTTGAGAAAATGATAAGGTAAAACTGAGTTTTGATTTGATAGTATTGATGGAAGGAAGAAAACCATCGCCTCTCCGTCCTGTGGTTTTTTTCTTTAGACTTGGTCTAATCCTTTTCTTCACTTGGTTCCTTAAATTACTATATTAACCTTACAAAATGAGATATATGCTCTATATTTTGTATGTGTATTACTTCACTGGTGGAATTGGCAAGGATTAATCTAGGTAACTGGAAGCTATTGGCTTGTCACATTCTGAGGTAGTTACCAAAGTTTGTAGACAGACAGACAGAAGGGAAAATAGAAAGGCATCTGTTTCAGCCATAGTTCTATCATCAGAAAACAAGTAGTGTGTTGTAGCCATTGTTGGCCTGGTTACATAAGTAATTGAGCTGTGAATCTAGCAAAATAGAAATGTTGAAGAATCCTGACAATGTGGTGTAGAAATGATCAACTCTCTGTACTTAGATGGCTGGGATTTTGCTTGGTGCATAAATAATGAAAAAGTGCTGCAATCTCTTGCCTGCTTATATGTTAATGTTAATTTTCTTCAAAATTGCTTCTATTGATAGGTTCCTAAGTAAAACCAGTATACCTGGTGTTTCAGTATCTAATATGATTTGGATATGTTGTCAATGTTGCAGTGAAGTGCATGAGCAAGCACTTCTCTCCTGTGATGTCATTCACCATGAGAGGAGAATATTATTAAAACAAGAAATTAGTAGAATGGTTCTGTTTTTTACTGATCAGCCAAGTTTATTGGCTCCAAACATCCAGGTATATTTAAAGTGATATTACCTTTGCTTTTGTTATCCTGTCATTTTTGCTTATATTCAAAGTTCTCAAAGACAAGAATTTAAGTATATGGTTTACCAACTCTGGCTATGTTAGGAATCCTTATGTTCAGTCTCAATATAAATGCAGTCAGTAATTTGCTTCATGTTTTCACACAGGCACACATGCGCACATACACACCCATAGAAAGAGTTTGAACCCTCAAGTTTTTGCAAGAAAATATTGTATATAGCTAATTGATGGTAATTGAAGTTGATTTCTGGGCTAAAAGGGAGCGATCTGACTTCTCTCTGAATCTTTTTTACTTGCCATGGTACCATAATATGCATATTTACCCACAATTTCAGCTTGGAACAATCATTCTCTAATGTTATGGTATTTCCTACAGATGGTATTCTCTGCCCTGGCTTTGGCACAGTCTGAGGTTATCTGGTATTTCCAACATGTAGGAATTGCATCATCGAAATCTAAAGCTGCTCGAGCAGTACCAGTTGACATAGTATGACAAGTTCTCCCATCTTTGCGTAAATCTAATGTCATTATAATACAAAGTGACTTTAATTTTTAACTTAAATTGGTGTTACTTTTGGTGGCAGGATCCAAATGATCCAACTATTGGCTTTTTACTAGATGGAATGGATCATCTATGCTGTCTTGTGCGCAAGTATATTGCAGGTTAGAGAGGGTTTGATGTGAAAACTTTTTCTGACAAATCGATCCATTTATGTTGATATTGCGCATAAAACTGCTAAATTGCAAACTATTTTTGTTATTTCTCATTAGTTGAGTAAATAAGCAATCATTTTCCATTGCTTCCTACTGAGATCAAATCCATGACACCTTACCCCCAAAAAAAAAACAAAAAGAAACCCTCCAATCTCTGGACAATCGTCATCTGTTTCGTTGTGTATTAGTTTTCTTTAACCATTCCCTAAGTTTGTTAGAGAATGTGCTTAACTGGTATTATATACAGATGAATGACTAAGTTGATGTAAAGGCTATCTTCCACTGAGGCTTTCCTAGAATTTGGGTTGCTTATTGCACTTATCTATCTGATTCTCTTCTTTTTTATTTTTTATTTTATTTTTATTTTTATGAGGAAGAGTGATATAAATGATCTTACAAGTAAGAAAGATAGAAATGATCTTACAAAGCTAGTATGTGAAGGAAATGTTTAAAATTGATTGAGTGTGAAGTTTGATACATCTTACCAACTGGGTTAGGTTTTCATTTGCAGGCTCAATCATGACTTTAGAGCCTGGTGCTATTGTCCTATTTTTTCTTATTGTTGTTTGTCCATCTGCATTTATTATGCAGATTTTTCTTCTGTTGCTATTCATCATTTCTATATAATAAAGCAGAAAAGTCACTAAACTTTTAGTTCCAATTTGTAGTTCTATGGAATGCAGAGCAGTTAATATAGTGCTAGGCAAGGGTCGTTATTATGAAACTGGTTTTTGTTCAACCACGAGGCATTGCCATCATGTTCATATTTCCTGAAGTATCTATATATGTCAGTGTGCAGCAACTAGTTATTTGGCATGTAGTTTTCTTATTCCATTAGGCCTCAAGTATGAACAAACAAGTCTTTAAAAATTCTCACATTCAATGCAGCTATCCGAGGCTATGCATTATCATACCTGTCTTCATGTGCTGGTAGAATCCGGTTTTTGCTGGGAACTCCAGGAATGGTGGCTCTTGACCTTGATGCTAGCTTAAAAGGGCTTTTCCAGCAGATTGTTCAGCATTTGGAAAACATACCAAAATTGCAGGGTGAAAATATTTCCGTCATCACATGTGATTTATCTGTAAGAAATCTCTATGAATCAAACTTTTAATTTGTTATGGTGAGTTTTCTGAATTTGAACTAACATTGGGGCTTTTAAGTATCACTGACCATGATAAGATTTTACACACCTGTGGTTTTAGAAGTTGATGCGGCTATAATGTTAAGAATTAGACACCTCCATCATATGAGGATTTCTCATTCATATTTAAAAGACATTTACGATTGGGACAGTTGAAAGAAGGTAATCAGCTGGTATTGTTTGAAGGAAAGGTCCTCTTAATTCTGACTTGAAAGAAACCATGGTGAAGTCAGTGGTAGTACATTTATGCTTAGTTTTTAAGCATGTTTCCTACTTATCGTGGGTTCTGTTAATTCCTTGAACAATTTGTTTGTTGTTGCCATTTGTTTCATTCTCTTTGCAGAATTGGTTTCTTCATAATGGAATCAATAACCATATCATGGTATGTCTTTTTTAAGCAGGAGTTTCGTAAGGATTGGTTGTCAATATTGATGATTGCCACATCTGCTAGGTCATCTATAAACATAAGACACTTGGAGAAAGCTACTGTCTCTACTGGCAAGGAAGGCTTACTGTCAGAAGGAAATGCTGCATACAATTGGTCCAGGTATTCTCCGACTCTTGTTTTGGCATTACGAATGGTGCTACTTTTGGGTTGTAGAAAGGTTAGCTTATGACTGGACTAACTTCAGGAAGCTGATCCTCATGGTCTAACCCAACTAATTTGAGATCGTTTTGAGTGATACAATTATCTAACACCGTAGAAACTAGAATTATCAAAATTATATCTGAATAAGTGTTAAAAATTGACTGAATTATTTGGTGGTGAATTGATGTCACTCAGAATCAAACTAATTGCCCAGAAAGTCGAGATGAAGGGCTTATTGTTTATTTTATTGAAATTACTTGGAAAAAGTGTCATGTAATTTGGATGATTACTGACATGCCCATGAGCAATGTTTCGAAAAGCTTAAACTAAACAACAATTAGTCTCATTAGCAATCCATACCACAACATTTTGCCAGCAAAGTGCTCCATGACTCACAGATGCAGCAGTTTGCGAGAGTGAAGTTTGTTGTGGTAGCATAGAAATCCTCTTTGATTGTGTTTGTGTTTGGGGTGGCTTTATGCAGTGGCCTTTGCACCAAGTAGCTTAAACTTTGGGCTAGATGGTATTTGTTCTACCAGGGTACAGGAGCTTGGCACATTATACCACTTAACGTTGTCTGGTTTTCCTTGGAAACTTTGAACCATCTGCTAGACCAATTGTTAGGACAGTTGCTCAGAAAAATGTGAAAATAATATGGTGAAATCATAATTCTGAGGTTCTTGTGAAGCCTACAGGCATAGGTTCTTTCTTCTCTCCAAACAGCATCTAAGCTTCATTCTCTCTATCTATCGTGTATTTAGGTGGTCACCTTGTTCATATAGAAAATCCAAATTATATGTCCATATGGAGTATTGTTGAAATAAACAGAATAACATATATGAATCTCTTTCAATTGCAGATGTGTTGATGAACTAGAGTCCCAATTATCAAAGCATGGAAGTCTAAAAAAGCTGTATTTCTACCACCAGCACCTTACAGCAGTGAGCTCCTGCCTTCTTATTTTAGTTTATAATTAAAATACTCAATTGGGGATTGCTGCACTGGGTAGGCTCTCCAAAGATATGATATAGGACTTTGTAGGCGGCACCCTTGGTTGCTTTTCAATTCCACCATTATTTTGCTTGGCTCTCTCTTTCTTCTTATGTTCTCTCTTTTATAACTAACCATGCATCTTTTTCCATGGTAGGTTTTTCGAAACACCATGTTTGGACCAGAAGGACGTCCTCAGCATTGCTGTGCGTGGCTTGGGGTTGCTAGTAGCTTTCCAGAGTGTGCTTCTCCAATTGTTCCTGAAGAGGTGATCCATTAACTTACTATTTTGGCTGGAGAGAAGGGCTATAAGTGATAATTTTTGCTAAGAGAAATTGAAATGGGAACAACTTGAATTTTATTTTATTTAATACCCAGCACATAGCATTGAGCCATACTTATTAAGGGTACGATTGAATGATTTGCAAAGAGGGTTACTCCAACTACCGCTTTTGCCCAACCCTGCTCTCCATCATGCATGCTATGCATTCTCTCATCAGAAAATGGACATGTCATGAAATTTACTTCATGCTTTACTGTAAACAGGTGACTAAAATTGGGCGAGATGCAGTCCTATATGTTGAGTCTCTTATTGAATCCATCATGGGAGGATTGGAGGGATTGATCAATATTCTTGACTCCGAAGGAGGATTTGGTGCCTTAGAGACTCAGGTTGTTACTTTAAACTTGTGATGTACTGCAGCAGATAAGGAAATATTTGAGTCTACCTATGGTTAGCAAGCTAATGTTTTCGGAAATTTCAGCTTCTTCCAGAGCAAGCAGCTTTTTATTTGAATAACACATCCAGAGTTCTAATTCCTACATCAAAATCTCCCAAGGGAGCGGCTGGTTTTCCTTTGCCTGGTCATGAGAGCTTTCCTGAAAACAATAGTGCTATAAAAATGTAAGCCATTTTAATCTGTGCTGTTTTTCTTGGATAACCTGAATGATAAAACATGTTGATTCTTGAGTTGGTGTTGATGGCAGGTTGGAAGCTGCGATGCAAAGGTTGACCAACTTGTGTTCAGTTCTGAATGATATGGAGCCCATATGTGTTCTAAACCATGTCTTCGTTCTGAGGGAGGTGAGGCATTCTGAGTTTATGTTTTATTTTATTTTATTTATTTATTTTTTTTCTGGTTGGGTATATGTAGCAGAATGTGATATTGGTGTTTTATAGTTCACTAAAGCACTGTAAGTTTGCTATTTCTATTTGTTTATTTGACTCCTTGCGGTCTCTTCTTAAATATGACATTACGTCTAGGTTATTGGACCTGTGCCCCCTCTTTCTTCTCATCCACTCTTTGTGGGGTTTGATTTGTTCTTAGTTTTAACTCAGTAAATTGACTAAATTGGGAAGGGATGTATCGGGGCATATAAAACTATTAAGTTTTGGGAGAACTCTCTAAGAAATATAATGCTTTGTTTGAGTTATGTTGAACAAGCAGGGGTGTGTTTTACTTCTTTTTAATCCATATGCTGTGGAATAGCATGGTCCTAGTGTGTGTGTCAACTCAGACAACAACAAATTGTTGGGATTCTGCTGTAACATTGCATTCTTCTGTGCAGTACATGAGAGAGGGAATACTTGGCAACTTCAGAAGGAGATTGCTTGCGGTATTGAAAACTGACAATGATCTTCAACGGCCTTCTGTCCTAGAGTCCTTAATTCGTCGGCACATGAGTATTGTGCATCTAGCAGAGCAACACATCAGCATGGACCTTACTCATGGTATTCGAGAAGTTCTACTAACTGAGGCTTTCTCAGGACCTGTGTCTTCTCTTCACTTGTTTGAAAAACCAGCAGAGCAGTTTACTGGGTCAGCCACTGAAGTTGTCTGCAACTGGTACATAGAAAACATTGTCAAGGATGTATCAGGTGCTGGAATTCTGTTCACACCAATACACAAATGCTTTAAAAGCACAAGGCCTGTTGGTGGATATTTTGCAGAGTCGGTCACTGGTCTCACAGAATTACAGGCTTTTGTTCGTGTATTCGGTGGCTATGGAGTTGACAGGCTCGACAGAATGATGAAAGAGCACACAGCAGCACTCTTGAATTGCATTGACACATCATTGCGGTCAAACCGTGAAGTGTTAGAGGCAGTTGCTGGAAGCATGCATTCTGGTGACAGAATAGAAAGAGAGGCATGTTCGAGGCAGATTGTGGACTTGGACACTGTAATTGGATTTTGCATTGAGGGAGGACAAGCACTTGCTTTTGATCAGCTTCTTGCTGAAGCTGCTGGGGTTGTGCTTGACGAGGGTGCACCCTTGATATATTCACTAATTTCTGGGGTGGTTAAGCATATACCTGAAGAAATACCTGAAAAGAAGGAAATCAGAAGAATAAGAGGGGTGGCAAACAATGTTAATATAGTTGGAGATCATGATTCTGAATGGATCAGATCAATTTTGGAAGATGTTGGTGGAGCAAATGATGGTTCTTGGACATTGTTGCCTTATTTATTTGCCACCTTCATGACCTCAAATATATGGCATACTACTGGCTTCAACGTTGACACAGGAGGCTTCAACAACAACATCCATTGTCTGGCAAGGTTGGTTTTTCTTGTCCCAACCATGTTAAATTGTTGAGTAAACTGGATATACTCCTCGAAAGTTCAATGACTGGGTGACTGGCCATCTACCATTTAACTATTTTATATTTAAATTCTGAAACTGAACCAATGGTCTACTTCATCTGCTACTAATCTTGGTATAATATTTGCTATGCACATTCATTTGGTTTGCAGTTTGAACATTTGTCAACACGTAATCACCTATTAGCTTCTTTCTGTCTCGCTGATGAGCAATTGGATTCACTTTTAATTTAGTAGGGTCTTGCATTTGCCAGTTTTGAACCATTAGTAAATGGAATGGTTTCAATAATCCATTATTAATTATTTTTCCCCCACAATTGAATATTCTTGGCAGGTGTATGAGTGCTGTGATTACAGGTAGTGAGTTAGTGAGATTGGAACGTGAACATCAGCAAAGACAGTCCCTCTCTAATGGCCATCTTGGTGAGGCTTTGGATCCTGAAATACATAGCCGTTTGTCTGCTGAAGCAAGTATAAAGTCTTCAATGCAGCTTTTTGTCAAATTTGCAACTGGTATCGTGCTAGATTCTTGGAGTGAAGCTAATAGGTAAATATGCAATGCCTGTCATGCCCCTCACATAGATACACATTCATGCATACACTACAAGTTACATTCATTCATCAATTTCTGTTTGTGTAAATTCTCGTGGTATTTATTTAAAGACCAGGTCAACAAAACCACAAGCATCTTTTAAAAACATGATAAAGTTAAAATCTCAGTGATAGCTCAATCAATAATTCTTTCAGCAAGGGAAAGGGATGTTGATCTGAATAGTATATATGATTATTTTTTGACCTCTTTGTTTTCTTTCTCATCATTTCATGTCTCTCAATCTCAATTCCCCTTTCTGTGCAGATCTCATCTTGTAGCGAAGCTGATTTTCTTGGACCAACTTTGTGAGATCTCGACGTACCTTCCAAGAAGCTCCCTCGAAACCTATGTTCCTTATGCAATTCTCCGTTCAATTTATAGCCAATACTACTCAAATTCTCCATCCATGCCTCTGGCACTACTAAGTGTCTCACCACGCCACTCACCTGCTGTATCGCTATCTCACGCATCTCCTGCAGTGAAGCATCCTCGTGGAGACTCAACACCACAGCATAGTGTTAACGATTCAGGTTATTTTAAGGGGTCATCATCACATAGCCAGGACCGCCTTTATGATATGGATAGTGGAAGCATATACAGCACGGACAATAAACATCGAAATGTTCGCCGCTCTGGGCCTTTGGATTATAGTTCAAGCAGAAAAGTTAAATTTGTCGAAGGCTCAACTTCAGGGAGCACAGGTCCTAGTCCACTCCCCGGTTTGCAGTGTCAAGATCTGGACCTTTAATGTACAAGTAGAGAACGTTGAAAAATGGCAGTCAGGAGGCGGGTTGGTAAATTATGATCTTCTCGTCAATCGTCAGTTATATATAGTTAGCATACATGATTGTAAAGCTCTCTCAGACAAGTTTTGGCATTTATGTAAATGTCATAATTCTTTGTTCTTATTATTTTCCTTAATGTACTGCTCGTAATCGTATAAATTACAGGAGGCCTTTGTGAGAGCTGGATGCGGTGATTTTGGTTGCTCGGTCTGTAGATCAGCATTTCTCAACTTGTGCTATTTATGATATGCCTGCAGAGAGAAGTAGAGCAAGCTATACAATGTCGAAGGGGCTTTGTCCTTGTAGTATTTCATAAAATTAAAGTGTTCTACATTTGTAGAAAAAAAAAAAAAATTCATCTTTTACTTTAAATTGCCTTCTTGAATAACTATCATAAGCGCAGAATTTTAAGGTATTTGGACCCCATATCTCAATAAATAAATAAATAATTGGAAGACAAAAAATTGTTCTTTAAATACAGTGTCTCCTTTTCTTTTAGTTGGATTAGATATAGTTTTTAATCAAGGTTTTGGTCACGGAAGAGAATGTGGTATCGTCGTGGGTGTTATTTGATAGTCGTAAGTCTAACGTGCAAAATACTTTAAAATTCAATTATCTAGAGCTACATCATAATTATATAATAAATAAATATTGGTTTTTAATCATGGTTAATTTGGTATTATTTTTTTCTGAAAAATGTCCCTTTTTTTCCATTAATTTCTTTCTTTTTTTTTCTATTTCTTTTTTTAAAAAAAAAAAAGTGAAAAGGATTATAAAAAAAAAAAAAGCTTTAATTGACAAATAAACTTTGAACTGTAGGGACTAATTAATTAGTTTTAAAACTAAAGAGATTAATTTATGAATTTACTCGTGCTATAAAAGGGGAAACTAAGATTCTGTAATGAAATGTACCTCGACTTATTTTTTATTTTTATTTTTTTTAACCATCATTAGAATAACATGACTGAATAAATTGAGGTGCAAGTAATAATTAAATCCTTAAGTGTTTTTTTTTAATGATTTCATAAGTTAGTTCTTTTGGTTTTTAAAATCATAAGTTAATCGTTTGAATAGAGTTGAGATTAAATAATAGCTTGCTCAATTTTGATTTACAACAAACTGAAACTATCAAATCTTTTGCTGGAAAAATCTTTGCGCATTATGCAATTCCAATTTCTAGTGCAAAATAAACCCTAGTTTTAAAAAACCCATCAAACTTCTTTATCTCAATTGAAACCTGGTTTAAAAAACCATCAAACTTTTTTTTTTAATCTCAATTAAATATGAGATAAAAACACCTTTTATCCTTGTACATTTAATATTTATAAATTTTACTCTTCTATTTGTTTTTAATGAATTCTACGCTCATGCATTGGGTGCCATGTTTAATGATCTATGTACTGAGTTATAAAAAAATTACATGTTGCAATCAAAAATCTTTTTTTTTAAAAAAAAAAACGAAAAGTTGAATATTAAAGAAATTAGATTAAATTAAAGTATAGAAAAAAAGTAGTTTTTTTCTAATCTATAATAGAAAAAATAAAAACATTAAATTAAAAATATAGGGTAAGGTATTTGTATTTTTCTTCTATAATTAATAAAAAATTTTTTTAATTAAACTAAATAAGTACTACGGAAATTTAATAAAAATTATTGGATAAGCTAAACATCTTCTTCCCCTCTAATTGGAAAAAGGGATTGAGTTTTCTTTTTTCTTTTTTTTTAATTTATGAAAAAAAAACTTATATAAAATAAATTAAATTCAAATTATATGGTGAAAAATTTTCTTTATAATTTTAGAAAATTTTTCTTTATAATTTTAGTTAAATTTCCATATGTAATTTCTTAATAAGTCAAAAATATTTTTCTTATCACTATCTATACTTACGACCTTCAATGCTTCTATCATACCTTTAATTAATAAAATATAAATATTATAAAATATAATGTAAATTCGACTCCACCAGCTCTAATTAAGGGGAAAAAAAGTAATATTAATGAAATTCTTTAAAAAAATTTATCAATTCCTAAACATTTTTTTTTTTTTTACATAGATATGATCAATGGAGGGGAGGGGAAGCCAAGGGGATTAATCTGATCACAACACACAACAAGGACGAGGGGCTAGTTTTGGCTTCCTCTTGCATGGAATGTAAATAAATAGTGTTTTTAACGTTGTTAGCAATTGAAATTAAGAGGCCACTATCAATTGAGTTAGATGTCCATCGGTACTATCTAAACATAAATTTAATCCTATTTTCCCTTTATTTTTCTATTTATACACCATATAGAACCCTAAAAAATTTAAAATAAACTTCTTAAATTATTCCTAACCCATTTAATACCTTATTGACACTTCTTTTGACTATTTAAAAAAAATTAAAAAATGCTTAAAAACATTAAAGATCAATACATCAAAATACAAACATAATATAATTACATGAAAGCTCATAAAATTTAAAATTGGATCCTTATTTTTATTTTTCTATATGAGAATTTTTGTCTTAGTCTAATGTTAGTTTTGATTCCTTGCTAGAAAGATTTTAACCAAAGTAATAAACATGACATCGATTGCAGATGATTTATTCGATGCATGAAGAAACATTCCCGATCTTTACTGACGCAATTGACAGTCTTGCCTCATCCACATATTCTATTATACGTTTAAATTATTACGGGAATTCAATTCAAAGTACTTAATTGTTTAATATAGATATCAATGGTTTTTATGATCAATGTAAGTCTTACGTTTTATTTGAACAACTTTTATTTATCTAGGATGACATCATTAATCTTTACTTAAGTAGATTTTTTGTGTCTAGATTTCTAAAAGAATTTGCAATTTGTTTGATTTTGAGATAGTTGTCGTCTCATTATGGATTGAATTTTAAGTATTAAAAACTTATTTTAAATCTTCAAAAGTAAAGGTATTTACTATTCGAGTGAAAACCGAATAATCGAATGGCACTAAAATATCAATTTCGGTGCTTTTTTTTAAAAAAAACAAACAAAAAAAATTTAAGTAACATATATATATATATATATATATATATAGTCGGATCACTCACTTGCACCCGCGATTAAAAAATCTTTCTCCTTTAGATGCACTTCCTCTTACAGTTTTATACGTGTTCTCTTTGTCTTCGTTATAAGTCCGGATGTACATAAAATAGCAAAAATGTTAGTAGATTTTCTATCATCCCCAATTCAAGCTTTCTTAATTAGATAATTTATTATTTGTTTATCTACCAATATATTTATTTTTTTTTTACGCAACTTAATTTTCTAGCTAGTAATCCACAAAGCAAAAAGAAACTCATTCTAAATAGAGATTTCGAAACTTTAATAGAATCGGCCATTTGTAGAAAAGAAAAAAAAAGATAAAAATCGAATTATCGAACACCGAAACCGAAATATTTTTAAACCGAAAAAAATCGAATAATATTTTGGTTCGTTTTTTTTTTCAAATTCAATTAACCGAAAACTATCCAAAATATTTTGAAATCGAATCGAATAACCGAATGAACACCCTGCTCAAAATTACGAAGAAATTTATGTTGTTAACATATAATTGGCACATCTAGTGGGATAAATCATGGAATTCAACAAAAACCCTACAACAACTTAACAACACAAAAAGGGTACCATGCTCAACAACACCATGGAGAGATCATTAACATTAACATGAAAAACTAAAAAATATGGGATATTAACTATTCATTTATTAACAAAAAAAATTAAAAAATCTAACATGTTAACTATTCATTTACTGTTTATTTACACCTAAGTTTACCGTGTACACAAACACAACTTCACTGTGCGTCTCTTCTCCTTTCCTTTTAGCCTTTGGATCCTTTGTTATCATTTTTGCTTGTTGCTGGTTGTTCAATTTTTTTTTTTTTTTATCTCTTTGCCTTGCCATTAATCATTTTGTTTTTCTTTTGGGGTCTAATTTTTTCATGATGCAAGTTGCCAAGCTCTTACCCTTAAATTATCTCTTTATTTTCAATAACTACTATCATCTTTTATGCCATTCTCTCTTTGTTTTCAAACAACATTTAATGCTACGTTTTCACATCTTTTCTTTTCTTTCTTTTTTTGATCTTTTTTACTGTTTAACATTTTTTTCCAGCCTTCCTTCCAGTCTTCTTTCTCATCAAAGGTGGCCCATTCAACATTTCTTTTCTCATTTCAGAGAACATTTAATGCCGCTCTTTCCTGTCATTTCCTTCTTCAGATTTTTTATCATTTTTAATTTTTCCTTCATCATTTAGTTTCTTTCGTCCAGCCTCTTGCTCATCGTCGGTGGCCTAATTATCTATTCAGGGATCGAATGGCTTCTCCATTTCTTCTTCTTTTTTTTAATAATCTAGGATGTCCAGGCTAGCTTGCGTGCACCTCGACTAATCCCTGGATCCACTGAACGCCCTGCAAGCCAAGTGAGCAGGTAAGGCACCACGGGGATGACAAACGTGCGTAGAGAGAATCGAACCCGGGTGACCATTGGGCTGCGACCTCAAGCACGCTTCTCCATTTCTTCATTTCATTGGTTGTTGTTGTCTGTTGCTGGGACTTTATTTTGAGAGTTGGTTTGATTTTTTCTTTTCCAGTTGGTTTTTGATTTTCTCCAGTCATGTCCAGTTCGTTAACAAGGGAATGGGTCTCTCTATTTCCTCTTTGCTTGCCTTTGCTCTCTATCCTGTTTTGCTCTCTTGCTCTCTTGCTCTCTTGCTTTTGAGCCGAAATTGGTTATCATTTCCTACCAATTTGATGACACATTTGTTGCATTTTTCCATATTTTTTATTCCTTTAATTGTAAAACACCTTCTTCCTACCATTTTTTTTTACACTTTCCTCTCTTTTCTGCTCGTTTCCTTTCATTGCTTTTCCATTCCCTCTCAGTCTTTCCTTTCTTCTTCGCTTGTTTTTTTCTTTTTTTGGGTTGTCCAGCCTTTGTCTACCCCTTCTTCTGTTCTTTGCACAAATTGCAAGTTAGAGGCTTTCTTCTTCTTCTTCTTTTCTCTTTTTGTGCTCAATTTATGCCATTTTTTTCCTTTCCTTTTCTCATTTAATTGATATTTTAATATTCCTTTGCAGGCATGAGTCTTTTGTTTTTGCCGCAACTGTTGTCGGTATGGTTTGTTTCTGTCTAACAAATGTATGCTCATTGCTTCTATTTTCTCAAGTTTCTATCTTGGTTTAGCAATGATTGATGATGTATGTTAGTTATCAGATAGATTTGTTTTACACTATAGTGCTTATTCATCCTTCCCTTTACATATGTTGGATCTCTTTTTTAAATGTTCATGCCCTGCATTATCATAACGTTGACCTTTGTTGTGATATCTATGTTTTTTTTTTTTTCTATTGTTTGTTTTCTTCTGGCTTTTTTTTTTTTTTTTTTTTTTTTTTTTTTTTTGGGCATGGTCTGTTGCTTTTTATTTTTTAAGAAATTCATTACCAACTGCTCAATTCGTCGTACCAACTGCTAGCACAAGAATTTTAGTTACAACTAGTTGCTTGCTCGTCTTGCGGGTTCGATAGAAAAAAAAACTTTAAAATTTTTTAATTAATTAATTTTAATTTTTTTATAATTTTTTTGCTTAAAAAATAAATCATTCTTCTTTATGGATTGATTTTAAAATAAAAAATATAATAATTTTAACTATAAAATATTAATTATGAATTAAAAAAATTTTAAAAATATCATTTTCGTGATATTGTATTTCAAAAAATAAAATTATAATTAATGAACGGACTTTTATAAAAATTAACAAATGAATTTTTTTCTTATTTAATGCTAATGAAAAGATTAATTTTTGAAATTATTCGCGTAACACTACAAGTAGATAGACTGAAATCATTTAAAATTTTTATAATCTTTCATTAATTTTTTATTTAATTATTACTATATTTTTGTGTGTTTTGCATAAAATTTCTGCTTAAAAAAAAGGATTTATTCTTCTTTATTCAGGGGATCTTAAATAAAAACTTGTAATAATTTAAAATTGAAAGATTAATTAAGAATTCAAAAGAAAATACTTTAAAATTATACTTGTTTTTATAAGAATGTATTCAAAAAATAAAGTTATAATTAATTTATAGACATACATAAAAATTAACCAATGAAAACATAAAATTTTATTCTTATTTAATGCTTGGTGAGAAGATTTTTTTTTTCAAGTATATGCATTAGATCTATATATATTTATTTACAAAATAATCAATAAAATTAGCATAAAAAACTATATTTGAATAATTGGTTGGTTCATTTAAAAAATTATTTTAATTTTATTTCAAGTAAATTGGTTCTATAATGTTAAAAAAAAAAATTCATAATAAATAATTTGTATCATGTTGGAAGATGTATAGTTAATTTTTAATAAAATCGATGATTCAATATTTTTTTTATATGTCTTGACCATACCTATTGAACGAGAGAAATTATTTGAAATACAATTTTAATGTTTTAAAATAAAATAAAATAATTATATATTTATATCTACGCAGACTATTTTTTAAAAATTTTAAGAATTAATGATATATATTATACCAATTTTTTTGTTTTTAAGAAAAAAAAATCATGTTTTAAAATTTTATTCTAAAATTCAAACATAGAGAAAAATAAATTATATTTATTAGTAAATAAAATCTTATATAAAAAAATATTAATTGGATGAGAATTTTCATTAAAAAATAATAAATTCAAGGAATGAAATTTAAATGATAAGAGTTATATAAGTTGAAGTATATGTTAATTTTAAAATATAAAAAGATAGTGTATATATATATATATATATATATATATATATATATATATATATAGACACACACACACATGTTGCATGGAAATGAAAGAAAAATGAAAACTAGGGATTGAAAAAAAATGTTACAACATCGGTGATGAAAAATAGAAAAAAGTATTAAATTTGCATATTAATGTCCAAAAAACAAAAAAAAACCACACACAAAATTATTTAAACTGCCATCAAATAAATAGTAATTTTATGCATATGAATAGTAAGTGAATAAGAATTTTAGACATATGAATAGTTTGAATTCTCGCACTATGCTATGGATCGAACTAAACATATTTACTTTAGTTTGATAACATATATTATGTTGTCGGTTAATTAAAATATATTAAATTAAATATAAAAGATAAAATTTCATCTAATTTTATAATTTTAAATCAAAATTTTTTATCTACATTTTTTTTTAATGTTTTGAATAAATTTTGAAGTAAAAAAAAATATGATTTGTTCTTTCTTATGCATTTATTTTTAAATAAAATCCCATAATAAAAAAATTTAATATAAAATTAAAAAAATCTTAATATCTTTTTCATGACATTGCATCGAAGAAATAAAACAACAATTAATATAGAAACTTGTATGAAAATTAACAAATGAAATTTTTTTATTGATGAGAAAATTATTTTTTTAATGTCCTATTTAGTCATCACGGAATTTGTTGGTGTAGGAGATATTGCAACAAAAGAAGCCTTTGATTAGGCATTTTATCTTGGTTCATTTATCTATTTGTCCGCCTACAAATAAACTATTTTGCTGATTTCCTTTTCTATATTTGTCTTCCATTAACTATGTTTTAAGAAATCAATCCTTGTACTCGGAGCAAGAAAGAGACATATAGCCTTTATTGTATGTCAAAAAATCATTTCAATCCAAAAAGTTAAAGCTGTTAGATGAGGCCTAAGCTTAAGCTGCTAGGTAAGGCATCAATAATAGTTTTATATAACTCTCTAACACACCTCCTCATGTGAAAGCCATTTGAGCTTGAAACTTGCATAGGTCTACACTACTTTGTATGAATAATTAGGTTTTGAATGAACTGAATTTTATTAAATTAAAACATTATATACATAAAAAAGTCTTAAATATAAGGACTTGTTTTCTACTTTAAGGAGAAAATCTTGCCTAATCTATTCTAAATAGGAAACAAATATACAACTAATTACACCGATTTATAGCCTAATTCATAGATGATTAATAGCAAAGAATCCCAACACTCACTCTCAAGTTGTTTGTAAATATTTATCATACCCATCTTGTAACTAAGATCTTCAAAATGTGTCATTGGAAGTGCTTTAGTTACGATATTGACGGTTTGTATATTAGAAGGAATGTAAGTAGGTTTGATTACTCCTCCTTCTATCTTTTCTTTGATAAAATGCCGATCTATTTTCACATGCTTGTTTTGGTCATGATGAACTAGGTTTTTAGCATTATTGATGGCGGATTGACTATCACAAAGTAGTCTGTATTTATCCTTTAAAAGGTATCTTCAATTCGGTTAATACTCTTTACACCTAGATTCCTTCATAAATACCATGAGACATTGCTCAAAACTCCACTTCGAACTACTCCTAGCTACGCGACATGCTTTTTACTCCTTCATATTGTTAAATTTTCTCAAACCTAGGTACAATATCTAGAGGTGGATCATCTATTTGTGATTGAGCCGCCCAGTCTACATCAAAATATAATTTCACTTCCCTACTTGAGTTCTTTTTGAATAATAATCCCTTACCTAAAGTCATTTTTAAGTATTTTAAGACTACGTACACCGCTTTCATGTGTTCTTCGGTAGGGTTATTCATGAAATGGCTAATAACACTTGCCGAGAATGCTTTGTCCGGCCTAGAATATCACGGATAGGTCAACTTCCAAACGAATCTTTGCTATCTTCCTTTATCTATAGTAGCACTATCCTTATTAGACCTAAGTTTAGTGGTGTAGTCCATAGGTGTCTTTACGGGTTTACACCCAAGCATACTTGTTTCTTTTAAAAGATTTAGTACATACTTTCTTTGAGAGACTACAATGCCTTGCTTAGACCTAACCACTTCCATTCCTAAAAAGTATGTGAGTTTACATAGGTCTTTGATTCAAATTCTTTGACTCTTGAAATCTCCTCATCATAATCCCCTATTAGAACAATATCATCAACATAGACAATCAACATAATTAGTCTTTCTAAAGAATGTTTTACAAACATTGTATGATTAGATTGTCCTCGTATATACAATTGCTCTTCATAACTTTGGTAAATCTCTTAAACCAAGTTCTTGGTGATTGTTTGAGATCACAAAGTGACTTCTTTAGTTGAAACGCTTTGTTGATGTTTAAAAGTTCTATAGTCCACGGGGAATGTCCATATAGACCTCCTCTTTAGATTCCCATTCAAGAATGCATTCTTGACATCTAATTGATGGACGAGCCAATCCAAATTTGTTGTAAGAGAGAAGAGTATTCGAATAGTTTTGAGTTTTGCTACCGAAGTAAAAGTCTCCTCATAATCTATGCCATATGATTGAGTAAATCCCTTAGCTACTAATCGAGCTTTGTATCATTCAATATTACCATCTATTTTAATTTTTACATTAAAGATCTACTTATACCCAATCACATTCTTTCCATGAGGTAAATTAGTAATCTCCTAAGTACGATTCTTCATCGGAGCATTAACTTTTTCATTGACTACCTTCTTCTATTTTGGGATAACCATGGCTTCATGGATTGAGTTCGGAATGGATATAGAATTGATTTTATTGGTGAATGCTTGGTAATATGAAGATAGTCTATCATAGTTCACATAGTTCCCAATAGGGTACAATGAGCTACTTCGCATTCTCTTACCCCTTTTCTTAATTGCAATGGGTAGATTCTCATTAGAATTACCAAGATTACTTGAACTAGAACTTACGGAATTTTTCTCTACAATTTGTAAATCGGATGTAAGGATTTTACCTCGGGTTCGGATGCTTGGCGAGTGATTATAAATCTGCTAAAGACTGCGATTACTTTAGCTTTTCCTTTTTTCTATGATAGACAATTATATGGGGAGATGTAGATCAATTGGTTATGGTTTAGGTTCAAGTTGGACAACTAGGAGATGGGGTAAAAGCACTTTCGGGTGGATAAGGTGTATTTGTAGTTTTGGGTGTTTCGATGTACAATTTATGCTCTTTAAGAAAAACTAATATTTTTGTAGTTGACTTTGACTAGAATTCTCCCCCTAAATATTAGTTTTGAGGTAATAGGGTTTTGATTCAAAAAATATGACATCCATGGTGTGATGAAACTATTGGTTGTTAGGACAAAAACATTTGTAACCCTTTTGATTAGAAGAGTACCCTACAAAGATACATTTGGTGGATCGAGAGTCAAGTTGGGTTCGATGTTGTTGATGGATATGCACTAAACACAATACACCTAAATATTTTTCAAGGAATAATGAAAATTAGACGACTTTGAGAAAAGTGTTGTAAAAATACTTTATGTGGAGTGGAAAAATCTAGTACTATTGTTGGAAGTCGATTGATTAGGTATACTAATGTAAGTATAGCCTCACCCCAAAAATATTTTGGAACATTGGATGAAAACAACAGAGACTCGGCAATGTCCAAAAGGTGTCTATTCTTTCTCTCGACTATCCCATTTATCTAAGAGGTATCTACATATGAACGTTAGTGTATGATTCCCTCAGTTGATAGATATAAGCCAAGATTAGAATTAAAAAACTCCATTTTATTATCAATTTTAAGTATTTGAATGAAAGTTTGAAATTGATTTTTAATCATCTGTGTTAAAATTTTTAAATATTTGAGGGACATCCGATTTATTTTACATGAGAAAAATCCATGTGAGTCGTATGTGATCATCTATGAAAGAGATGAACCATCGAGCCTCTATGACATTTGGAACTTAAAATGGGTCTTAAACATCACTATGGATTATCGAAAAAGGTTTTGATACTTTGTATGATTGAATAGGGTATGAGTTATGAGTATGTTTTGCAAATTGTCAAATTTCACACCGAAAAGAAATGACACTTTTATTTCTAAATAAACTTGGAAAAAGCTTAGACAACTACATAAAACTTAAGTGTCCTAACCTATAATGCCATATCATGATTGATCTCTTACTCTCGAGTTTTTCACTAACTAAAAAATAAGCAAGAATTAATTTTACAAGAAATAGGATCACTCACTCCTAGATGAGATTGTCTCATAGAATCCAATTGAACCTCAAGATAATAGAGCCCAACATGACTTATAGCACAACTAATCATCCTCCCCGAAGTCATATCCTAAAATTCACAAATATGAGGAGAAAAATTAGCTAGATAGTTAAGATCCCGGGTAATTTTATTTAAGGAGAGTAGGTTACAATCTAGATTGGGAACATATAGAACAAATTACAACCTACTCTCCATAAGTAAAATTTTCTTGAAGAACTTCTCTAGGATCTTCCTTTATTTTGCACTTTTAGAGAAGAACTCTTTGTTCAAAAGTTTCTTGAATTATGCCCATGTAAGGTTAGACACATCCAAGGACATTTTCGTCGATTCCCACTATATTCGAGCATCATTAATTAGCATGAATATGGCACATGACACGATATCCATGTCACCCATTGTTATATGCTTAAAGATCATCTCAAGAGACTAAATGCACTCCTCATCCACCATTGGATCGGCTTTGCCTACAAACCCTTCAAGACTAAATTTTTGAAATTGCTTTTAGAAGCACTCCACTACGTCGACCCTTTGTGGTGGCCTAGACTCGATTTGCAATCGTATGGATATAAAAACTCGCATCTGCTAATCATGCCTCTATTGTTGCTATTACATCAGCACTTGTTGCTATCATAATAGTTCAAAGACTTGCTCTGCTTGGTGCCACTATTATCCGTAGGTCCATTATTCCCCTTACGGTAGGCGCTATGACTTGATCCCTCACCATTGTGATTTTTTTTTATCTCATACTATTCTGATTATAGCTACATCCATATAGTCACCATGGTGCATAATGTAACACAAAAATATATTTCAACAATATCGATAAAAATCAAGCATATAAATATCGATAAACACTAAGCCTATTAAGTAATTCATCAAGTAAACACCTTAAGAATTCATCTAGCATCCGAACACATTGCATAATTCTTTATGCAAGTAATTTATGAGATAATCAATCATACTTGCTAGGCAAAAATCACAATTTCAAATCTAACAAAAATTAAGCACTTATGCGTTGACAATATTATCGAAGTTGGAGTTTTCGTGCACTTTCTTATCTTACCGAATCGACTTGCTTTGAGACCACTTTATAACACCTCAAGCCTAAGCTGAAGGCTAGAATGCTATGACATCGTCGAACATTCATAGAGTGCTGGATGCGATTGTAGCTCACGCAACCAATAGTGGGCTAGGCACGCTGCGACCATGTCTCGCACTCGTTGAATGCACTGACGAAGCCCTATGACTTGAAACTATGTGTGGGATAGGCAATGCACAATAGAAAACATTTGGTTTGAAAGTCGATATAAAAACTCATGTCATGACTAGAGACTTGTTTTCAACGTAAAAATCTACATCGTGTCTCATAAATTTTATTGATGCAAAATTACATCTAGACGACTAGCATATGCGATAGGTTAAATCTATCGCATATAATACTAACATACTTGTCTTATGACTTCGTAGTAGAAAAACTAAAGTTGTAGTTACATAAACAATAAATACGAAAAGATTCAAGGCAACATAAAAAATTAGACATGAGATTTAGGCACAATACTTATATTTTATTTCTTACTGACTTGTACATGTATTATCTTGGTCGTAAGGCTATTTTACATTCAATATTTACAAGTAAAATATGATACACATATAAATATGAACTAAACATAGCCTATGAGCTAAAAACCTAGATAAAAGTACACCTATCGGTAAACCCTAAAAGCATCCAGGTAACACCATTCTCGTAACAACCTACTCACGAAGCATCGTCATGAACACCTACATCATAAGATATAAAGACATGAGCTAACGCTTAGTAAGTGCAACCATGCATGAGTTTATTAAACCTATTTTCATGAAGAAATTTATTTTTCTCTTTTGGATATGCCTTATCGAATGTCTAGTCGAGGACCAACCCTTAGGTATACATCGGATCATTTTTGTGGGTGGCCTCTATATGTTCATGCACATGAATTCTTTTTTCTTTTTTTCTTTCTTAAAACATGAGCCATAAAAACCAATATCTATGTCATGCCATGAACATATGTTTTCAATTCTTAGGCACTCAAATATCGTCAACAATACCAAAACAACGTAACTATGCTCAAATAGCCTGCGAGCATCGAGCCAATTCTTCAAAATATAACATTTAATCCACCATAGCAAGCAATTCAGTTCATCAAGTAAAAGCCAAGCAAAAGTATCACCATATTTAAAAGAGACTCTCAGCCAAAACAACAATAATTATCTAGGTAACATACTATAAATTTATCCAAGTCAAGACATGTTATAATTCGCCAAGCTAACATATTAAACATGTCTAATTTCACCTTAAGCAACCTGAAATTTAGAGTTCAATCAAGCAAAACAAGTCAGCCACAACATCACTATTTTGGCGGAATCTCAAGCTAAGCCAAGCAATTTCTATTGAATATATTTAAATAATTTAACCTATACATTTTTCCACAAAGTCACTCCAATTTCATCCCACATTCATCTAGGGTTTACATAGTAATTCTAGGCCTAGTGAGAAGTCTTAAGTCCTTATGCATCAAGATTTAACCTTTTCCATTCAATAAACAAACATAATGAAATCAAACTCAACCATGTCAAGAAATACCTAAGCCTAGGTCTTGCGATGTAGTTACATGAGTTACACTTACTTGGTCTAGATATATGAGATGGAAAACACTTTAAAAGACCACATGAAACCCTTCTAGCACCTAGTCCGAGTCCTTAGCCAAAATTGGTAGTAACTCGCTTCAACTATAGCGGCTCCCTCTCAAGCAAAACCTCATCTTTCTCTTGTATAATTTTCAAATGGATAAAAGAATCTAGTCATGGTCTCACCCTTTCTTTATATAGGCTAGCCATATAATAAAAAAGTGCTTAAAAATTCTAGAGGATGACACCTTCTTGTTCAAATCATCCATGCAAGGTATGGTGTTAACAATTGGCTTTCCACTCACTCGAAGAGAAGGTAAGTCCTTCTCAAATGTTCAATCTATGCAATCAAGTCTCTTAAATTAAGCGCAAGCCATACTTAATATGTCTTTATGTGATTTTTCATGATAAAGAAACTAATATGTCAAGGTGTATGGCTAGACATAAAATTCATCAACAAAAAGCCGATGCCACAACAATGGTAATTTATGTCGGCATTGGTAGTTTTTGTTGACATAAACTACCATGTCTAGACATAGCTTTTTGCATAAATGAAAAATGACATGTCTAGACATTGTTAGTTTCGATAATAATCATCCATCAAACATAAATATTTAACTAAGTAATTCGAGCACACATAATCATTGACAAAAATTAGCATGTCATGACATAATTTATTTTTGACAACACGGACAACATGCCATGACATGCCAATTCTTAATAGCCACACGTATATCAACATTTAAGCATTAACATAAGTAAATTAATCATGGAATCTAGCTAAACACACATAAACAAGCATATGTTATACGATGATAGTCTCGATCGATTAGCTAGTTGCCTCTTAGGCGATTGGCCAATGGCCTCTCAACCACTTGGCTAGTTGGTCGGTTCCTTCCGGACGAGTTAGCTAGTTGCTTTCAGCCGATTGGCTTGTTATCTCTCGACTAGTTTGCCGGTGGCCTTTCAGCCGGTTAGCTAGTTGATTCTCGATCGGTTGGGCAATTGCCTCTTGGGCGAGTGGCTAGTGGCCTCTTGACCGATTGGCCAATTTTTTTCACCTCACTTATTCACTTTGTTTGGTTAAGCCCTAGGAATTTTTTGCATCACACTAGTGTCCCTCAATGCCCCCCAAACATAACACATTATAAGATAAGCTTACAAGACCTAACATTCATCAACATAAAATGGTATGTTATGACATAGAAATTTTAGGACAATGCAAACACACAACATACTTAAGTATATAACACCAAGTAAATCACACACACACACACACACACATACGGATACAATACATACATACATACATACATACATACATATATATATAGTGTTAGAGAAAATTTGCAAGATGTTGAGAAAATGCAAGTTGGTAATTTCTCTAACTCTATCTTTTTATTTGTTATTTCTTTCCTCTATAATAATGTTAAAATGTTAATTTTTTTATCTTATATTTTTTAGATTTACCAATTTCCACCACCACCACCACAAATTTTTGATAGGTTGACGACTTGATGGTATTTAGGCTTTTTGAATGACATGCGTAAATTACTAAGTTTCTAATTTTGATTATGTTGATGGTTATGTGACGCAAAAGTATATGTATATGTTGATGGAATATTTTGATTACGTTCGGATTTACCTACTTGCATCAATTAATGGCCGATGCAAGCTCGTAACACCGGCCAGCTATGGTTGTAGCTACTCGTGAGAGTGATCAAGGCAACCAGGCAACCATGGTTGCAACTATTGTGAAAGTGATCAACTCGATCATGTTAATTGAATTAAAAAGAAGAGTGTAAGGATGAAGAAGAATTAGCTTTGTGTTGTTATTGTAATTGTTTTTCATCTTTTTTGGGGTGAGATATTAAGATATTAAGATATGAAGAAAAATTTAAATTAGTTCAATTATTGGCTAAAACAATTTGGTAATGCTCATTTGCTCATGTCAATGTGACAATGTAGATTTCTTTGATATTTTTCTATTTTTTTCTTGATAATTTTTCCTGCAACACCTACTCGTTAATTCTTATTATTTCTACTAGGCGAATCTGGTAGATGAATGAATTTTTTTATAGTAAAATATTTTTATTAAAATCAAAATTTTACGAAACCAAATTGAAATAATTCGATTTCAAATCAAATTTATCAAAATTATTTTGGTTCAATTTCGATTTTGCTTTTTCCTAATTCAATTAATCGAAACTTGAACTGTATTGTATGAAACCGAATCATTTAATTGTTTGCTTACCTATAGGGTGTTAGTGTAGGTGCCCAAGATCCAACCATGTTTGGATGGATTTGAGTTATTGTATTATTTATAATAAAAGAAATCTTTCTATTAATTCTTTTTATTTATATTTATTGATTGAATAGAATTAGATAGAAGCCTATATGATATGCATTTGCATTAGTGATTCATCGAAAGATGTGAAACAAACACTAATGTACATAAATTATATCATTAAATGTCTCAAGTCGTAGCATTGTCAAGAATGGATATTGACTATATGTGGTTAGACTTGTGAGTGCTATGCTCTTGCTATATGATAGTAGTAGGAGATCTCACACCTATTGGCATGATGATGCCAAAGCAAGCACTTAGGTGATTTATGTTAGAGAAAATATCATTGGACTCGACTCATCATGAGAACCCATTTGGTTTAGTTTATGGGAATGTCATATGAGATTGTTATAACTGGTTCTTTGACTTAAAGTCATCACGGTTATCTCAATAGAGAATTTATGCATTTTGACACTCGTTTCGATAGACCCGGTAAATGGTTACACATGGGTGATTCATTAGGTTCACTAGGAATCTAATGGAGGTAGGTGGATGACTAAGATAGGATACGTTATTCCTTGTATACTAAAGGAGTTATCATATTGCACTTCAATGAATGTTTGCTCAAGAAATCTATGGCCATAGTAGGAGTGCACCAATAGAGCATAGTTGGTTTACCCTAAGAGCTAAGACATTTGAGAATCGAAAAAACCTTATGTGATCATAATAGAATAAGACTTATAATCAAGTTCGAGATCACACTATGATAAGTTGACATGAGGACTGAATTGTATGATAACCATGCTTGTGAAAGTAATAACGAATTAATTAATCCTTCCGGAGAATTAGATAGTCATGATGCCTTGCTCGAAACCAATCTTGACTTATGTATCAAGAGATAAAATAGGTGTCTTTTGTTCTTGATATATTGCTAACATATTTAGGAGTCTATTGAGTCACACGCATAAGTTTAAGCATTCACATGATTAAAGAGAAGCAAAATATTGAAATTTTTTTCTAATTTTGAAAGTTTTCTATTTTGGAAAGGGTTTTTAAAAATGAAAAGTTTTCTATTTTAGAAATCAGTTTTCTAATTTGGAAGTTAGTTTCAAATTTGAAAGTAAATAACCTAAAATGAAAATTAGTTTCATAATTTAGGTTAAAGGATATTTTGGAAATTTTTTTTTTCTAATGTGGGCCACCTAAAATTATCTAAGTTTATTTATTTGGATAGTCCAAATTAATTAATTAAGCCAAAATGGTTTTGGGCCAATAGGTTTAAGTAAAAGCCTTGAAGATATTTTAGTGGGAGGATAAACATGAAAGTTATTGGATAAGGATGAATATTTTATAGATAAAGATCAAAAACTCACATGGTAAATAACTCTTAATCCTTGGAAGATTAGGAAGCAACAACCAAGAGTCTAATAAGGACTAGTTGCCACCCCTCTGTTTGTCATTGGAGGACAAGGAAACTCTCCCCCTATAAATTGGAGGAGAGGTGCGGAAAAAGGCAAGAAATTTAGAGAGAGGGAAAATTCGGCAATAGCACGAAAGAAAATTAGGGCATTCGGCCCTAAGTAAAAAGAAGGAGAAAATTGTTTTTTCCCTAACCCTAACACGCCATCTTCTTTCCTCTCTCTCTCGGATTGTCGCAAAATTATCTAAATTAGATTTTTATAGGAAACACTAAATAAATCAGAAAAGGTGGAGTTAACACTCTACCAATTTTGAGTGCTTCTTTGTAGTTGCTTGGATCGCATAGATAATCAATAGAGGTCGGACGCTTGAACGACTCTTTTCTCTCGCTAAAGAATTTAGATCCGTGCTACAAGAGCTAATTCTCTAGTCATCACTTTAATTCATGAATATATAGTTAATTGATTCAACGACATGATCTTAGGTTCTTTAAATGGAGGAAATTTTTATTTTAATATGCACCTCCATAGAATGCATGCATTTTCATCTTTCAACAAAAGGATCACGATACATTGACAACTTAACCGAGATAGTTTTTTGATAGCCTAGCCCTAGTAGTCAATATGTTAATGCATGTATTTGCTTGTTTGATATAATATCATAATTTTATTAACGAAACGATCGAGAGTTTAAATTTTATCTTTTTCATTTTTTCTCCTAACTATTTAAAAATTAAGCATAAAATAATATAGGTTTGTACATATTTCAAACTCAAATGATATTCACTTAAGACAACATATTGAAGAGTAATATAAAACTAATTTTTGAAACTTCACTCAAAAACTTAATTTTTTTTAGCTGAGGTAGGTTTTTGACATCCTAGCATTTATAGTCAATGTGTGCTGTGTGATAAAAGAATCGAAGAATTCAATAGCTTTTTGTCTGGCAACATACTGAATGATTTAACATATTTTGAGCTTTTGTTTTTCGACACAGGAAAATTATTACACAGTGATCAGATGTTAAAGCAGACTGTTATGCCAAATATCATCCATGCATAATCCCTTCATTCTATATATTTTTTTTTTGTTTAATTTTTTTTTAATGAAGGAGCCCATTATCCTAAAAATAGTACAGGAGAAATACAAAAGATAAATTATAATATATTCCAGGATATGTAACTCAGAACAAGTTTTTATGTATATTAAAAAATATATTTCATATTGAATAATTAAATAAAAAATAAGTAATATAAAAAATTGAGAACAGTGCATCTATTATAAAACTTAAGCTTTTTTCAGATGAATCCAATCTCAGTTATATACATAGGCAACTCCCAAGGTTCGAAGTGGCCAATGCTCTCTAGTTTCTTTCAATCGGTGTACTCTAGCCAATTACCAATACATAGACCACTCCCAAGGAAGTGGCCGCTGCTCTCTAGTTTCTTCCAATCGTTTGCACCGATTGGCTGGCTATTGTCCAAGACTAATCAACAGCCAAACTACTTTATGTGAATATCATTTGCTCTGATATTTTCTGTCACTGGAATTCTTCCAAACTACTTTATGTAAATATCATTGTGTTTCGTTTGCTTTGATATTTTCTGTCACTGGACTCTTCCATGCTGCTGCTGCCTAGTCTTAAATTATGAAGTGAATTGATTTGATTGAACAGACAAAAGAAGAAAGAAGATTTTGACAATGGCAAATATAACCCATATGAATGCTGTGTCATAAATTGATGCAATTTAACACTCCATCTACTTTGCAGCTGTCCCGCGGCAAATTTTCTACCGAGAGAGATATTTTATTACGTCGCTTGAACTGACATACTGATACATATGCTTTCGATTTATCTTTTCCCCAAGATGGTCCCAATCCATTAAGGAATAGACATAACAAGGAAGAAGGAAACTACATCCAGAAATGAGAACCATAACAAAGTTCAAAATGATTAATTTTCCGTCGAAACTTTCGAGTGAAAATGCCAAGAGAAACCCCACCAGATTTGATATCCAACGCCAATGACTAAAACTAAACTAACTTTTCAGGCATTTATAATGAAGACTCCTTTGCAAGTCAAGATTGGCAATATAAATAGTCAGAGTTTAACTATCTATCTTGTATCTTCTTCTTAAAAAAATGAAAAAAGAATTAATCCAGTACTTTCTTTACAACTACTTTTCACTCATCGTCTTTATTGTGTTTTTTTTTTCCTTTGAAAAACACAATCATTTACCTGGTATTAAACTCTTTTTTATGAAATTAGTTTTAATATTTTTATTTTCAATCTAACAAAATATATTGTAGTTTAATAAGCCATCACAATGGTAACGTTCTATTGCATTAAAATTTTTTAAAATTCCATAACCAAATATAAAAATATACTATATAATCTATTGCGTCCAACCAACCAAAGATGTTGTGAATTAAATAATTGGTCTTATCCTAAATTTCGCTGACTATTTTTGGCTAACATTTTATGGAAAAGGGAAACAGGAACCCATTTATTTTGGCTCATACTTCCTGGAAGGGATATTAATAGAAATGTTGTATTTGAAAAATGGAAAAATAACCATGTCCATAAAGCCTACTAAATAAAAATATGTCTTTGACAACAAAATAATTTTTGTAGGAAATGAAATTTTAAAATTTCTCATTGGGTACCAATTTTTTTTTTTTTAAATATAGGTTATTTCTTCTTTTGTATGGGATGTTCCAAGTTATTATGTATAGTTTTTTCAATTTTTCTAGTTTTTTAATTAAATTTTTATTTTTTTAAATTTAATTTGGGTGTGTTCTGAAAATTGAATTTTCTTTTGGTGGTCTGAGGGGCATTTTTTTTTCAAAAAGTAGAAAAAATTATGATAGAAAATACTAATATACAAGAGCATATAAGAGTGAAAAATTCTTTAAAAAATATAGGAGAGAATACGCTTGATATATAAGGGTAGATGAATACATTAGCCCTTTATTTTACATACCATCCTTCCATGGGTTATGTGGAAGTGTCAATTTGTTCCATTTGCTCTTACTTTCCTTTGCTATTGGAATTTTTTTCCTTAACCTCTTCTATACCATAGTTTTAAATAGTGATTGCGGTTTGCGATCACGGATTGCGGCTTATTGCGGTAACAAAATAATGATCGCGGCAATCGATGTCGTAAATACATTAGTAACTCGTTAATAAAATTATTCTAACTAATTCATATATTTTAATATTTTTACTAATTAAACATACTAATAAGTAAAAACATTTCTAATAGTTTAATATCATACAATAACGAGTTGAATTTATTATAAAAAATAGTTAATAACACTTCTAATAAATTTATATCACATAAAAAAACATTAAATTTTAATATACACATTACAAAATATGAACCTGCGCATGCAAGACAAACAAAGTAGAATAATGAAAAATAAATTATATATTGGTCCCTCTTGTTTCGATAAATGAATTGATTAGCCTTTAATTAATTATTTAATATTTTAATGAGTATCGATCATGTTTAATGTAATATATTTTATTCCTCTAAATATTTTCTTTTTTCATCAATCTTTTTTTCATGGTATAAATTTATTTTTTATTTTTAAAAAAAGAAAAATAATATAGAATAACTAAATTATAGGTTTTTGATACAAAAAGGATTAATTAAATTATAGGTGCTATTTTATTTATTTATTTATAAATATATTGTGGAAACTGACGTGCTATTTTTAATTCATTGTTCTAATGAATTTTATTTATTTATTGTATAACAACATGTTTTTAAAACGTATGGTTTAAGTTTGCTTTCTACTTAATTCATCGATTGGACTCAAACTATTATGCTCGGCTTGGTTTAAACTTAACAAGGACCAAAAGTCAGACACCTCAAGGCTAAAACATTGCTTGCATTATTAGAAAATTGCATAGCAAGGGCATGCCATTGTGGGCTTCTTGTTAGCAAGAAATGCAACCTTTTGTAATTGAACCGGGTTTCTTGGAATGGTAAGGACATAGGTTCAGGTTCATGAGCTAGATACAAGCTCATTGGTATTTACTTATTCATTAATTGATTACAGAATTCAAGTTATATTCAACCATTCCACATATATTTCCTGATTCTTCGTAGTGGTAGTTATTTTCTTACCGTATTATCATCCACAAATCCAACTAGTTGCTTGAAAAGAAAAGTAATTTGACTTTCTCCTAGGAAGAAAAAGCACAGCAGGATGCACCCCATTTAACAAGCCATCAGGAAAGTAATAGCAAATTGACTGGTGACTATATACAACCATGAAAAACTTAATGTCAATTATTCATATACTAAAAGAGAATATGGTTTTATTATAATTAAACTATAGTAGATAAAACAAGGTCGTTTATGTCATCATTTTTGGAAAAAAAAAAAAAAGAAGTAATTTTTTAAGATATTTTCTGCAATATTTTACACTTTCCTACTTTGGGTTCCATTCTAAGCTTAATTTGTGTAACAACAAGGTCTTATTTTTCTTATAAAATATTATAAATATTTTATAGATTATATATAAATAATTTTTATAAATATTTTTAACTTCCTACTTTTGAACTTTTTAACATTTTTTATAAAATTTTATTGTAAAAAAATATAATTAACAATACACAATTTTAGGCCTTAAAAATTTTTTTTACAAATTAAAATGAGCATAATTAAGGGTTGACTCTCCTAATTTTATATATTATATAAAAAATTATAAAATATTTTATAAAAAAAGGTTCAAAATTTGGGGGATAAAAATATTTATAATTTTTTTTATTTAATGTATAAAATATTTATAATATTTTATAAGAAAAAAATTAAAAAAGGGTATAAGATTAGGGTTTAAAAATATTTTTAAAATATTTTTTAAAAAATATAATTAACGACGAGAATGTCAAAACTCGGTCATTTTAACATTAAAGTAACGGACACCTAGGTTCATGGTTACAAATAATGAAGATTGCACAATTTGGATTACATTCGTCGAATCTCCAATATTTTAGAATTCAAATTACACGATTCCATACTATGGGTTCGAACTTGCCAATTCATAATAGAATACGAGCAAATTTTACCATTAAACCTAAATTTATTCTAGCTAGCTAATTCATATATTTTTAATTGTTTTACTAATCAAGCATGCTAATAAATAATAACATCTCTAATAGTTTAATATAATATAATAATAGATGAATTTATTATAAAAAATAGTTAATAACACTTTTAATAAATTCATATCACATAAAAAATGATAAAATACATTATATTTTGATATACATATTATAAAATATTCATCTTTAAAAAGATTGTCGTGGAAAATCATAATAATAGTTATCATCTTATTGTTGATGTTGTGATCTTTGACTATCAAAATTATAATGATAACTAGTTCGAAAAAAAATAAAAAATAACATAAAATTGAAAAGAAAACTAAATAATAAGTTTTTTAAAAAAGTAGGACCAACTAACTTATTTTTCAAACAAAAGGGACTAACTTATAATTTATTCAATTAAAGCCTTCATTTGGTTTGCAACCTTTGAACTTGTGCACGGAAGACAGACAAAGTAGAATAATGAAGAATAAATTATATATTAGTCCCTCTCGTTTCCAAAAATGAATTAATTAACCTTTAATTAATTATTTAATTTTTTTAATAAGTATTGATCATGTTCAATTTAATATATTTTATTCCATATAATATTTTCTTTTTTCATCAATCTTTTTTTTATGGTATAATTTTTTTTATTTTTTATGTTTTAAAACAAAAAGAAAATTAAATTAGAAAATAATATAAAATGAAAAAAATAACGAAATTATAGATTTTTTTTTATATATATAAAGGATTAGCTATATTATAGGTGCTATTTTATTTATTTATTTATAAATATATTTTGGTAAAATTGGGTGCTATTTTTAATTTATTGTGCTAATGAATTTTATTTTATTTATTTATTTTGGATAACATGTTTTTAAAACGTATGGTTTAAGTTTGCTTTCTACTTCGTTGATTGGACTCAAACTATGCTGCTCTGCTTGGTTTACACTTAACAAGGACCAAAACTTAAAACATTGCATGCATTATTAGAAAATTCCATACCAAGGGCATGCCATTGTGGGCTTCGTGGAAGGAGGACATAGGTTCAGGTTCATGAGATACAAGCTCATTGGTATTTATTACTTATTCATTAATTGATTACAGAATTCAAGTTATATTCAACCATTCCACATATATTTCCTGATTCTTCATAGTGGTAGTTATTTTCTTACCGTATTATCATCCACAAATCCAACTAGTAGCTTGAAAAGAAAAGTAATTTGACTTTCTCCTAGGAAGAAAAAGCACAGCAGGAAGCACCCCATTTAACAAGCCATCAGGAAAGTAATAGCAAATTGACTGGTGACTATATACAACCATGAAAAACTTAATGTCAATTATTCATATACTAAAAGATAATAAGGTCTTTGTGTTCTTTTTTACTGACTGGGTTGCACTTTCAACTCAGACGTGTGGACTTGGTTGTCTTAGGAGTTAGGTCTATCCCAAAGGGCCTTTTTTTTTTTTTTTTTTTGCCCTTTTCTTATGCTTTTATAGTGATATTTACAAAACAGACCCTATATTTAATTTGTATTACAACAAAGTTTATGTGTGTGTGTTTTTTTTAATTGGGCTGTGCTTTTTTCTTTTTTTCTTTTTTGTCAATAGTTAAAGCTTTTTTTAATAGAATCATTAAATAAAACTAAACAATCTTTTAATATAAATTGATTTATCACCCTCTTCTAATTTAACTTTTTTTAAAAAATAATTAATTGTATTTTTTTATTGATTAAAATCAAATACATTCATAGGATATATTTAAATTTTAGAATATAAACATTTTATGAAATATTATATAATACATTTTAAATTAAATAAATTCTCATAATTAGTGTTAATTAATTTTTATTTACACCTAAAATTTTTAAATTTAAAATATTGAAACATATTATATCGACTTACATCCTTTGTGGTTGCGATCGAAAGAAATAGATTGCTTCGAAACTAGATTTTCTATATCTATGAAGGAAAACATGAAAAGCCAATAAAAGGATTTGCTTGTAAACGTTGAGAACAAGAAACCAATAATAGGGTCGATGTAGATTAGTCTTGGTTATGGATCCATCTTTGTATGTAAACATCTCGTGCTCTTCATTTTTAACGAAGATGAAATTCCACATTGAAGTGTTCAAAGTCAACCAGCTTTCGACATCTAGATGACGGTGATTGGAGACATTTATCTAATCTAAAAGGAACTTCAGTCATTGTCAGGAAAACAAGAAAAGTTGAAGAGCAAAGCTTGAGAGGCATTGAGTACAACAAAAAATTGGGGTATCCAACGGAAAATAATAATAATAATAATAATAGTAAAGGCAACGACTTCATGTTCAAATTTGGAAATTCCTAAGAAATACTCCATTACTTATTGTTAAAAAAAAATCAATTAAGAAAATAAAATAAAAAAATAAAAATAATCATATAATATAGAGATTTATGTGGTTTGACAATTATACTTCTTTCATAACTGCTTAAGGATTTCTTTTGAAGGTTTTTTCAAATGATAGTTGTAAATACAAGTGATGCTATCTTTATTTATAATATGGACAACTAGATTTATAAGAAAAAATATTTAACGGACCTATATACCCGATCCAATATTTTGTTGACCTTTCGGAAGCTTGACTCTCGAACCCCTATAAAGGACACTACCCATTAACCCGGCTAGCGAGACCGCCATATGCGTAGCATTACGTATTACAGGTCCTCCATTCACATCAATTTTCACATCTTAACACATATGTAGCCTTATATATGTTTCTTTCTTTCTTTCTTTTCTCTTCTTTTCTTGCTATTTTGATCAAGAAAAACATCAAAATGATCATTACAAAAACTATTATTCCCACAACTTATTTTTCAAAATAACCATTATAATCTATTCATTTTATTATTAACATAAATTACTCTTTTAAGTTGTAATATAATAAACATTAATGAAAAGGTATATTAGCCATTTTAAGAAAATCAAGTTGTGAGAATAACAAAATTGTTAGTGAATTTATTTGTACCAATTTAAAAAATGATTAGTTCTAATAAATTACATGTGACTTTTTAAGAAAACATCAATAAAATAATTTAGTTCCACATAACTTATCAATTTAATATTTGTAATTTGAAAATTTTGTTGGTGCTTATAAACATGGAAAACACGAATAGAATGGATAAAATAAAATTATTGAATTTTTATAAAGAAAATAAATAAAATAATTGAATAGTTTCATCTCTAAAACCCAAATAAGACTTACTACACAAACCTCATAAGTATAACAACGAAAAACAATTTAGGGCTCATGAGATATGCAATTAGATATGCAATGTTCCAAGCATCTTCCTTCGTACCTTTCGATTTATCTTTTCCACAAGTTGGTTCCAATTCATTGAATTTGGAATAGACGTATCAAGAAAGAAGGAAACTAATTTGTTGAGACTTAGATTTGAAACAAACCAACTTAATGGAAACATAGAAATATTGAAAAGCTTTAATTGATCGTAAAATTTAACTATTTCTCTCTTGTATCTTCTCTTTCTTCTTCTTCTTCCTTTTTTTTTTTTTTTTTTGAAAAAAAGAATGACTCCCGTGATAAGGATAAGAGTTATAGGGATAATGATAGAGTTATACTAGGTTACTTTAACTCCATGTGATAGAGTTGTAACCCAATACAACTACCTTCATGTTTATCGAGCATACTTGTATATATACTCTATAACACACTTTCAATATATATAGAAGTACAACTTTATCATGGTATCGGACCCGATCGTGACTTAACCGTCCGGATCCTCTTTTTTTTTTCCTCTTTGGTTAGAATCGGCTTAACAACCCCTCGCTCTTGCTAAAGTAACTTGCTGTAACTTTTGTTGCTTTCGCCTCTGTTTTTCCACGAACAAAGCACACTTCGGTTCTTGGTATCTTCTCGTATATTTGTTTGTTTTTTTGTTTTTTCCTCCGGACTCCATGGCCGTTGAAGACACGGAACAAACTTCAGCATCCTCTCTAGCTTCCCTACCACCACTTCATCCTCCATGGCTCCTCCTCCTCTCCCAAACCTAAACACTCACTTCCTTCTCGAACTCACCATAACGAATTTTATCCTCTAGAAAACTCGGTTCTAGCCACTATTACGTTGCCATGGCTTGCTCGCACCACATAGATGGATCTTAACGACCACCCCCATACACCATCAATAATGAACAAAACCCTCTATTCGTTCAATGGGAATGCAATGATCGGTTAGTACTCACCGGATCATTGGCTCACTCTCCGAAATGGTGCTCCCTCTAGTCGTTGATGCTCGCTATCGAACAAGTCGCTCGGACAAAATTGACGAGCGACTTGTGGCACTGGAACAAGAACGCGGATCAATCATCTCAAAAGCAATCCGTATAGGCTCACTCAATTGTCCGAGTGAGCTGATCCCACGCTTCTTCCAACGTGGGAAAGGCATGTTTGACACACTCTAATCCCTTGGTTCGGGCGTTCCTAAGGAGGATCTTGTCCAAGATCTATTGCGCGGCTTCACCTCCCTTTATAAACCTTTTGTCCGTTCCATTAAGTCTCGGCATGAATCCATCGGTTATGAAGCCTTATATGGACTTTCTCTTAGTGAAGAGCTGCAACTACAAGGAAGTCTACACCATGTTGATGTTCCCATAACTGACCCACTATACCGATCACCACAACCCAAACCGTGGCGAGATGATGTCGCGGGACAATACCTTCCTCTATTACTTCAAGCTCTAGGAGCAACTCTTCCCTACATACGCTGCTCGACACCAACACTATCACATGCTATAACTATAATGGAACCAGATCACCTTGCTAATGTTTTCCCCTCACCAAAATCTCGCACCTACGAACCCAAACCAAACCGAGTCTCTAACCTAGCATAGTTACACCAACCATAGCAACAATGGATTATGGACACTAGTGCTACTCATCATTTGACAACGACAATTGGAGAACCTTGCTATTCACAATGAGTACAATGGTCCCGATGAAGTCCACTTAACGGATGGTAAACATGTTCCTATATCTCATGTTGGTTCAACATTTTTTACACTAAGTAATCATACTTTTTCTCTTGAAAATGTTTTGCATGTTTCTTCTAGCACTCAAAACTTACTCTCTGTGAGCAATTTCGCAAATACTAACTCTTGCTCTATAGAATTTTCTCCCGACAAATTTTGCATAAAGGACTTGGCTTCTCGGGAACTCCTACACGTCGAACCCTTGAAAATGGCCTCTACACCTTTTACATAGATCATGCATTGGGACAACCATCTTCCATTCAAGCTCATAGTGCATCCTTAAAAACTTGGCATACTTGCCTTGGGCACGCCTCAATCGAACTCGTTCATCAAGCTTTGAAGAATTCTAAAATTAATGTTCCTTTGTCAACTTTTCATTCATTATCTCATGCTTTCTCTAATAGTAAAATTCATAAACTTCCTTTTTCATTATCTACTTATAAGACCAAAGCTCCGTTGGAATTATTTGTTCTCACCTCCGGGGACCCTCCCCTGTTTCATCTATAGATGACTACTCATATTATGTTCCGTTTTATGATCATTACGATAAATATTGTTGGCTTTTCTTCCTTCGTAAAAAATCGAAGTTTTAAACTCGTTTTATAAAGTTTAAACACATTGTTGAATTTTTTTTTTTTACAAACCTATAAAACAATTTCGGTATGAATAGAGAGGGAATATCAAGCCCTAACCAAATACCTCAATGATAATGGAATTTCCTAAAGAATTGCATGTCCTAAAACATCGAACAAAATGGTTATGCGTAAAGAAAACATCACCATGTAGTTGAAATAGGTCTAGCCCTTCTTACACATGCATCCGTCCCATTGCAATTTTGGACCTATGCCTTTTTCGCAGACCATCTACACCATCAATCGTCTTCCCACACCCAAACTACAAAATCATTCCCCTTATTCCACTCTCTTTGGGCACGACCCTCCCTATAATGAGCTAAAAATTTTGGTTGTTTATGTTATCCATAGTTAAGGCCATATGCTAGACATAAATTAGCACTTAGGTCTTCTCGCTTGTATTTTTTTGGGATATAGCAAAACATCTAAAGGTTACTTGTGTTATGATTTATCCAAAAAAATGTCATCTTACGTCATGTCTTATTTGATGAACCGAGTGTTTTCGTTTGCGTCGCCGGATCGAGTCCACCAATAGTTCATAATCCGGCGACCACATTACCCCTCCCACTACCATCACCAAACCATGATACCCTTCACCAATTCCCCAAAGAACACCCTACAAAAACTCATACACCACCCATGCAAAGTCACGTCCCTTTATTACAAACCCATGCAAACCTTATGCAGCTACAAGTTCCTTCATCAACACCACGGACCCCCTTTTACCGGAAAACACATCGTCGCATATTTTGCTAGCAGCAATAACCCACCTTCGGATGCCTATTCCTACCTCACATACCAGCCTCGAGAGATACATAATCACGCCCTATACAGACTCCACACTCTCCCCCATCTCCTCGCCACCAATAGGTCACCAAGATCACCAAAAACTCACGCGGACCAACACCCTAGTTCAGCCCCTCGACGAACCGGACCCTACCTATGTGACTTAAACCTATGATCTCCGTCAATACCGGATACCCCCCACCGCCAATACTCCCGCGAAAACCCAAAGCCAGCCTCCACCCACCCAATGATCACTCGTACCAAAGCCGACAACCTAAAACCATACATCTTCTCCAAACCGGTTCCCTCTCTTGAACCTCAAACATTCTCTCGAGCAAAATCACGGCCTCATTGGCGGTCGCCATGATCTGCTGAAATACGAGCACTAATCCAAAATAACACCTAGGACCTTGTTCCACGCCTCCTCTCATATAACGTGATTAGGAATAAATGGGCATACGAGATCAAGACTAAGGCGGATGGGACTCTAGACAGTACAAGCAAGGCTAGTAGCAAAGGGTTTTAACCAATATTTGGGTTTCGATTTCAATGATACCTATAGCCTTGTTATAAAACCGACGACTACTTTGATTGATTCTCTCCCTTACTATCTCATTTGGTTGGCCGATAGAGCAGCTGGATGTGTCTAATGTTTTCCTCCATGGACCTTTGGATGAGGAGGTCTATATGCGGCATCCACCGAGGTTTGTTGATCCATAAAAACCGACCCATGTTTGTAAGTCGGAACAATCACTTTATGGCTTGAAACAAGCACTTCGCCAATAGTTCAAATGTCTTCAAGGCACTCTCCCGTCCTTAGGATTCACTAGTTCCCAAACGGATGTCTCCATGTTCTTCCGTAAATATGGTAAAGGCATCATATTTTGCTTAGTGTATGTTGATGATTTGTTGATAACGGGAAGCAATAAACGGATGCTCCACTCCACAATTTCAGCCTTGCAAAATACTTTTGCTATTAAGCACTTAGGCCTATTACATTACTTTATTGGAATAGAAGCTCAATGACGATCCGATGGTCTATTCCTTTCTCGGTGTAAGAATGCTACTCGAACTCCTCATCCGGGCCAACATGCATCGGACTAAAGGTATGAGTACACTCGCTTGTCCCAATACCAAAGTAAGTAGCAATTCAAGTACCCCATTTACGGATCCATTCCTCTACCGGAGCATCGTAGGAGGACTGCAATATCCGGGCATTACCGGACTCGACTTAGGTTACTTTGTAAATAAAGTGGCACAATACATGCATGCCCCCACCGAAACTCATTGGGTAGTCGTTAAATGGATCCTCCGCTACATTCGGGACACCAAGGATCATGGGTTGTTCATTCACAAATCTTCTCCTATATCAATCAATGCCTACACGAATGTTGATTGGGGTGGTGATCTAGATGATCGCAAAAGTACATCCGGTTTTGCCATATACCTCGATAAAAACCTTGTTTCTTGGCGGTCTAGAAAACGGCGCACGGTTGCTCGCTCGTCTACGTAAGCCGAATATCGCGCATTGGCCACCACTTGTGCGAAGTTGATCGGATAGAGTCTCTCCTCCGAGAAATTGGTATGCTATGCTTTACACTATCTACAATCTAGTGCGATAATGTTTACGCCACTTATCTAACAACCACTCTAATTTTTCATTCTCGATCCAAGCATCTCGAGATTGATTTTCATTTTGTGCGAGATAAAGTTAGATAAGGCACCCGCACGTCCGTTATCTATCTACTACCGATCAAATTACGGATATCCTAACTAAGCCATTATCCGAGCTCGTTCCATAAGTTCAAAAAAAGTTGTGCATTGTTCCATCCCTTACACAACTTGCCGAAGGGTGATAAGGATAAGAGTTACGGGGATAATGATAGAGTTATACTAGGTTACTTTAACTCCATGTGATAGAGTTGTAACCCGATACAACTACCTTCATGTTTATCGAGCATACTTGTATATATATTACGTAACACACTTTTAACATATATAGAAATACAACCTTATCATCCCGTACTTTTCTTACAATTATTTTTTCATTCGTAGGCTTTATTTATTTTTTATTTTTTTCGTTTAGTTGGTATTAAACTCTTTTTTATCAAATCTTTTTTAATACTTTTATTTACATTCGACAAAATATAATCTATGTCAAAATATAAACGTTGAAAACACAAATAGAATGGGTAAAATAAAATTATCGAGAACAAACATTCTAGTTTCATGCGTTATGAAAAACAAATTAGCCAAGTTAATTTATGATATTTAAAAAATTTATACAACCCTATAATACTTGTGACAATTTTTAAAAATCTTGGTAATATAGATTCCTAGCTACAATGAAAAGGCTACTCTTTCATTATCTCTTACTAACAAAATATCCAACTACAAACTTCAACTTAAAAAAAAAAAAATTAATAAATTCTGAATGCTAGTTCTAAGATTTAAATCTAAAAAAAAATCGAGAAATAAAGCAAACTTTCTTGAAAATCAGACTGGGATTGGAGCAGTTAAAGATGAAATTCAAATTTTAACCACTAAACCTACCACCGGTGTGAGAGGGAGCACATAAATTCGATAGTGAATTTTAATTTGTCCCTGATATTTATGAGGTGTTTCAATTTGACCTTAGAATTTTGGTTTGTTTCAATTAGTCCACATTTCTCTTCATTGTTTCAATCCCTAAGTGTCCATTTCATCGGTAATATTAACAGCAAAATGTTGGATAAATTTTAATTTTTTTATTGAAATTTATGAAATATATCAATATTGATTAAAAAAAAAAGTGAGGTTAACAAAAAAAAAAATCAATAAAAAATATTTTTCTAGTACAATAAATATTATAAAATCCTCAAATTCCATCTACTTCAATTCTTACTTAACCACAATACTCTTTAGCCAAAATTAAGGTGCAATCCTAAGATATTTTCAATCTTAGGTGACTAAGGAAATGCGAACAGAAAATGAAATCAAAATTTGGACTAGATAGAATTAAAAGTTAGGCATTAACAGAATAAAAAATAAAAGTTGAATGCTCAAATTAATTGAGTTTTTTTTTATTTTTTATGTACAACTTTATTTGAAAATAGTTTAAATTATTATTTTCTGTAGGTGGTGGCTAGTAATTGACGAAATAAAAAAAAAATTATATTTTCTGTAGGACAAATTAATAACTCATTTACTTATTTTCATTCTCTATATATACATATTCAGCCCAAATCATTTTATTCATCTTCGTTAAGAAATTACACTACCAAAGGCCATGACTTCCCAAATTTTGCTTTTCTCCATACCTTTGTTTGTTTTTTCCTTGCTTGCTTATTCTTCCTTCTTTCCTTCTTTTGCTTACTCGGCTACTGGAGATGAAGTAGCAAAAGGATGGGAGGAAGCAGAAGCTCTTCTAAAATGGAAAGCCAATCTTGACAGCCTAAGCCAGTCTCTCCTGTCTTCTTGGTCTGGAAACAGCCCTTGTAACTGGACTGGAATCAGTTGCGACGAGGCTGCTAGTGTCATAAAGTTAAGTCTTCCGGACTCTAGCTTGCGAGGTACGCTTCATAATCTCAGATTCTCTTCCTTTCCTAACTTGATTGAACTTATCCTTCGTAACAACTCGCTCTATGGGTCCATTCCTTCACATATTGGTAATCTTTCCAAGCTCACCATCCTTGACTTCTCTTTCAATCAAATTTCCGGGAACATTCCATCAGAAATAAGCTCATTGAAAAGCATTACAGTGTTTTCCCTGCTTGAAAACAATATCAATGGCTCCATCCCTAAAGAAATAGGAACGCTGAGTTCGCTATCCCAAATTTTTTGGCATGAAAATTTTCTCTCAGGTCCGGTACCTGCTTCCATAGGAAACTTGAGCAGCTTATTAAATCTTTATCTCAATAGAAATGAACTTTCTGGTGTCATACCAGAAGAAGTTGGAACGTTGAGATCTCTTGACTTGCTTGATTTGTCAGGCAACGATCTCACTGGTGTTATTCCTACGTCCGTAGGAAACTTAAGCAACTTGAGTTTACTTTACCTTTACGGTAACAAACTCTCAGGTTCTATCCCAGCTTCCCTGGGAAACATGAGAGATTTATATCAGCTACAGTTGGGAGACAATCAGCTCACTGGTAGAATGCCTGCTTCCATTGGAAACTCGACATCTCTCCTTATCATAGACTTATCCTCTAATCACCTAACTGGTACAGTCCCACAGATGAACAATCTCACACAATTGGAATCTTTGCAAATACATAATAATAGATTTACTGGGCACTTGCCACAAGATATGTGCCTTGGTGGGAAACTTAAGTTCGTCAGTGCTACAGATAATTACTTTAAGGGACATGTCCCTAGAAGCTTGAGAAATTGCACAAGCTTGTTGAGACTCAGACTCGAGGGAAACCAGTTGACTGGAAATATATCGGAAGATTTTGGCGTATACCCACATTTGAAATACATAGATTTGAGTGGCAACAAATTCCATGGTGAGCTATCACTGAAATGGGAGCAATTTCACAATCTTTCAACCCTGAGAATCTCTAACAACAGAATCTCTGGCACCATACCAGCTGAGCTTGGAAGTGCCCCTTACCTTCAAGCGCTTGACCTCTCCTCCAATCATCTAGTTGGTGGTATTCCCAAAGAATTGGGAAAGTTGAAGTTGGTTGAAATTACTCTCAACAACAACCAACTTTCAGGTGACGTTCCTACAGAAATTGTTACGTTACCTGATCTTGAAAAACTTAACCTAGCAGGAAACAATCTCAGCGGATCCATTTTCAAACAGGTTGGGGAGCGCTCAAAAATAATATTCTTGAATCTGAGCAAGAATGGATTTACTGGGAGTATTCCTTCTGGTATAAGATATTTACAGTCTCTTCAAGGTCTTGACCTCAGCTGGAATTTTCTGACGGGAAAGATACCATCCGAGCTTGGACAGCTGCGACAGCTAGAGGCGTTGAACATCTCCCACAATGTACTGTCTGGATTCATTCCAACATCTTTTAGTAGTTTGGGAGGCTTGACAGCTGTGGATGTATCCTACAACAAGCTAGAAGGTCCCATTCCCGACATTAAAGCCTTTCATAAGGCTCCATTTCAGGCAATTCGCAACAATACCAACCTGTGTGGCAACGCGACTGGTTTGGAGCCCTGTCCTACCCTCATAGCCATAGGAAAGAGAACTTTGCATGGAAAGGGGAAAAAATTTGTCATTTTGATTGCACTCCCACTCTTGGGATTTCTATTGCTGCTTTCAACCTTGCTTGTAGGTCTCTTCATTCTTTGTCAAAGAAGTAGAAGCGGAAGCAAAATGCCAAGGGAGGCACCAGTTGAAGATCGTCTCTCCATATGGGGCCATGAGGGTGAAATAAAGTATGAGGACATCATTGTGGCTATAGAGGGATTCAGCCCCAACCATTGCATTGGAGAAGGAGGGTATGGAGCCGTTTACAAAGCTACATTACCGTCAGGGTTGGTGGTTGCTGTGAAGAAATTTCACCAATCACAAGATGACGAGGAGACCGGTTTGAGTGCTTTCAGAAGTGAGATTCAAGTCTTATTGGGCATACGCCACCGAAACATTGTGAAGCTGTATGGTTTCTGTTCGCATAGAAAGCATTCGTTTTTGGTTTATGAGTTCATAAAAAGGGGTAGTTTGAGAAGTGTCTTAAACAGCAAGGAACAAGCAATGGAGATGGATTGGATTAAAAGGCTAAATCTTGTTAAAGGAGTAGCTGATGCTTTGTCTTACATGCACCATGATTGCTCGCCTCCGATCATTCATCGAGACATTTCAGCCAACAATATTCTTCTTGATTCAGAATATGTGGCTCATGTCTCTGACTTTGGCACAGCTAGGCTCTTACTGCCTGACGCATCTAATTGGACCTCACTTGCAGGCACTGTTGGGTACATAGCTCCAGGTATGCTTTTTCTATATCTAGGCATGTAGGTAGAATATTAATCCAAAACTAATCACATGGCAGAATTACGTCAAAATGTTGATCATAGAATATTCATTCAGTTATGGATGCTTTAAATGGTGCAACATTTTTTGTATTAACATCAATTCATGATCATACTTCACAACATAATTGCATGACCCGAAACTTTTTGCAGAGTTTGCTTACACAATGAAAGTGACTGAAAAATGTGATGTCTATAGCTTTGGAGTGATAACACTGGAAATAATGATGGGAAAGCATCCAGGCGATTTCATCTCGTCTTTGTCGTCCTCGGCGTCCTCTTCATCAACATCATTCCCAATTAGTCAGCAAACACTCTTCAAGGATGTATTAGACCAGCGCCTCCAGCCTCTGGAAAATCGTGTTGCAGATGGTGTTATCTATATTGCAGAACTAGCATTTGCTTGCTTGAATGCTGATCCCCAATCTCGGCCAACAATGAAACAAGTTGCTTCGGATCTCTTAATTCGATGGCCCCCATTGTCAAAGCCTTTCTCCATGGTAGAATTGAAAGATGTGCTGGCTCAAAGAAATGTCACAGGCTGAATATTCAGTCTTGTTTCATGTATCCGCTTGTATGTTTTGTCATGCTGGCCGTTCTTCCAATTTATTATGATCAACTTTCTTGTCTTGTTTTCAATTATGTAATTGTTTGGTTTTAAAAATTGTTAGTTATGTAATGGAGGATTCTACAAAGTTTCATTTCAGTCCTGATATTTTATTTTCATTTATTAATTGATCCTCATTTAAAAAAAAATTTTATCCTTGTATTTTTTAAAATTACAACTTAATCTTCATGATGAAGAACATTTTACAAGTGGGTCTCTGCATGTTTAATGGTTTATTACATATCTTTTTACTTAATATTTGTAATTGTAGTGTAATAAGCCATCACAATGGTAATGTTCTATTACATTAAAATTTCATAAAATTACATAATCAAACATAAAAGTATACTATATAATCTATTACATGCATTCAACCAACCAAAGATATTATGACTTGAATAATTGGCCTTATCCTAAATCTAGTTGACTATTGCACCTAAAAATCTCAAACCCCCAAAACTCATCTCTACACCTAAAAATCGGTATCTATTGCACTTGTCAAAGTTTATGTTTCCGTAAAATTGAAAAGCGATACATATATTACAATCCATTACAAAATAAATATTCAAACAAAAGATGCAAATCAAGAAAGTTGCAGCCAAGTCACCTTTTCCTGACGGTATAAAGAGAAACCACAACGAGAAGATGATAATGGAAGTTTGGTTTTTGCATACATGCTTCAAACCTAAGAATTTTAGCTTTGCTAATAAGAAGAGAGAATTTGGCTAAAACAAAAGTAAAATTCTACTAGTATTGCAAGTTTTTTCTTTCCATATAAAATTGTTTCATGAGCTATGTGTACATAAGAAGAAAGCTACCCTTCTGCTCAGCGGGTTTTATTTGCCACCGAAAATCCTTTCTCGACTTCTTTAACTGAGTTTCTTATCAATTAAAATGTCATGTCTAGAGCAATCGAGTTTTGCGATTGTTTGAATTGAAGAAAAGATGGTGAGAAATAAATTTTTGGATAAATTCTAATTTGGCTCTCCTTAAGTTCATAGGATATCTCATTGATGTAGGGGAATCTAGCTTATGAGTTCGTGGACCAGATCGAGAAAGGAGCTTTGGCCTTTCAAACGGCCATAACTTTTTATTTGGGTTTTCAATTGATGCAAATCATATCAATTCAGAAAGTTAATTCAGAAACCCATAACATTGGGTGATTTGCAATAACCATTAAGAGGACATTTTCGAGGTCAAAATCTACTCCGAATATCCACTTTCTGGCTTCTAGTGATCCAGAGCAGCAGAATCAGCCTAGATTGCTCTAGTTTATGAATTAAGGCTTTTTGTGTTTTTTTTCCCTAATTTTTGTATTTTAAGAATTAATTTCAAGATTTCTAGTAGGTGAAGTGATAAGAGGAGTGCTTCTAATTCACTTTGTCAGGAATTCAATTCTTACCTTTTGAAAACTCTTCATTCTCCTTTGTGTGAAACTAGACCTGGGCTGCTGGTAGACTTAAAGAGTTCAACCACTAAAATCGACTCAAGGCTAGGCATAACTAGTGTTGATTTAGCCTTGATTGACATAAAAGCTAACTTGATAATATCCTACTATATATATGTATATATGTTACAAATTTTTAATTTAATTTATTTTCTAGTTTAGTCCTTAGTCATTAGGAATGACTATTTTCAGACTTGTGATTTTTTTTCACAATTTATTTTATTTTTTAAAGAAGATTTTTGAATACTGAATAACCTTGTTGATAAGATGATAAGTTGTTTGGTATTATCTAGATGAATTGGTCTTTAGCTGCCATTATCTAGTCCTTCTGTCAAGGTTTTTAACCCAAACCAACATATTTTGCATTTGAATTGCACAGGACCAACATATATTTTACTCCTTTGTAACTGCGTACGCATTGTACAAATTATGGTAACTACTACAGAATCACCTGACCGTGCATAGCATTTTCACAAATACTAATGATGAAATGTGATACATCAAAGTATGAGTAACACATGTTAGCTGCATCGAAAGCTTAGTCATAAAAAAGTCAAATTGTAGGGGACCTTGCAGAGAAGGGTGAATGGGCTGAGGGCCTAGGCTTGTAGTAGTATTTCGCATGAAACATGCGAAATTGTGGGCCTCTGGGAAGGATTTAACGCGCATTCGTTGGCAATGTTTTGACTTCCGGATAATTGCATAAAGTAGCATTTTCTTTTCTTTTATTTTTATTCAGCTGAGAGGCAAAGTTCTGAAAGGGAATTACAGTTTATAGAGTTTAGAAGACGTAACTCTATAAATATCATTTAATAAGAATCTAATATAATTAAAAAGAGCATTCAAAAAATAAAAAATTCTTAATAGGAGGGAATAAAAACGAGAAATAAGCCAATTCCCGATATGATTGACTTCTCTACGAGCATGAAAAATCTAAATTTAAATTTACCATAGCTGCTGAATTTTATTACAAATTATATGAACCAAATGACTGTAAACATTATAATAATCACTCTGACAAGATAATAATTGAATGGTCAACCTTGAGTTCTAACCTGCAACAGTAGTCCTCTCTCAATTTCTAAGCATAACAATCCAATTGTAATAATAATGTATACTCCATTGAAATTAACACACAAATTAAAGAGTTCACATAGAAAATTCGATAAATATGATCTGGCTAATTCATGGTAAAAGGAAAAAAAAAAAAACAAGGAATATGAAAGAAGGAACATCAACTCAGTTAGTGTTGCGTGTCTTCTTCACATCTGAGCACTCACGTCTTCTTTCTTGAGTTTTTTTCTTTAGTCCTTGTTGCATTCTCACTATCTTTGATTGCATGTGTTACTTGCATTCCGTGACTCATGGCTTGTTTTGTCTTTGTTAATAACTTGTTCCACACCTGCATTATGCGTGAAATAAAAAGTGTATTCCATACGGAATTTTTATTTTATTTTATTTTTTTTTTGAACTTCTTTGAAAATTATGCTTACTAAAGTATGTATATCGTTAGTTAATCCATACATAAAATAAAATGGATCGTAATAACTAAGCAACTTTCTCAATTTAACTAACAGTTTGATGAGCAAAAGAAACCCAATTATTCAACATGGTTTAAAATATTATGAACAATATTATAAAAATGAAAATAAAATACATGAAGAACATACTCTCTCAACGTGGGTGATTCTCTTCAATTTAGATGACAATAATAATAGTTTGCATAAACCATAAAATTATATATATGCTCAACCTCACAACACAGTACAGCCAAATTTATTTACACAATTAAGACGTGTCTTGGTTGGTCTGTTTACATTTTCATATTACTATAAACAATTATTTCTTTAAAATTTGCATCAATATGTTGAGATTCGGACGTGAAAGAAACCAAAAGTAGTGGAAACATAGAAATATTTAAAAACTCTAATTGACAGCAAAATTTAACAATTTCTATTTCGTATCATCTTTTTATAAAGTAACTTTTATTTTTTAGTTTATTTAAAATATTTTTCATACGCAACTTTATTAGAAAATAGTTTAAATTATAAGGTTTTGTAGGAAAAATCAATAACTCATTTACTTATTTTCATTCTCTATATATACATATTCAGCCCAAATCATTTTATTCATCTTCGTTAAGAAATTAAACTACCAAAGGCCATGACTTCCCAACTTTTGCTTTTCTCCGTACCTTTGTTGGTTTTTTCCTTGCTTGCTTATTCTTCCTTCTTTCCTTCTTTTGCCTACTCGGCTACTGGAGATGAAGTAGCAAAAGGATGGAAGGAAGCAGAAGCTCTTCTAAAATGGAAAGCCTATCTTGACAACCAAAGCCAGTCTCTCCTGTCTTCTTGGGCTGGAAACAGCCCTTGTAACTGGACTGGAATCAGTTGCGACAAGTCTGGTAGTGTCATCAACGTAAGTCTTCCGGACTCTAGCTTGAGAGGTACGCTTCATAGTCTTAGATTCTCTTCCTTTCCCAACCTACTCCAGTTTAACCTAGAAAACAACTCCCTCTATGGTGCTATTCCTTCACACGTTAGTAACCTTTCCAAGCTCACCTATCTTGACCTGTCTTATAATAACTTTTCTGGAAATATTCCACCTGAAATAAGCTTGATGACACAACTTTCCTTATTTTCTCTAGGTTCAAACTCTCTCAGTGGCTCTGTCCCACAAGAACTAGGAAGGTTGACTTCACTTTCTTATTTTTATTTGCATGCAAATAGTCTCAGTGGTTTCATCCCTGCTTCTATAAGCAACCTAAGCAACTTAGTCTGGCTGGATCTCCGGAACAATGAACTTTCTGGTGTCGTACCAGAAGAAATTGGAAGGACTAGATCTCTAATTCACCTTGATTTGTCAGTCAACAGCCTTAGTGGTGTTATTCCTACGTCCATAGGAAACTTAAGCAAATTAAACAAGCTTAATCTCTATCAGAATGAACTTTATGGTGTCATACCAGAAGAGGTGGGAAAGTTGAGATCTCTTCTCTTGCTTGATTTGTCAAACTGCGACCTCAGTGGTTTTATTCCTACGTCCTTAGGAAACTTAAGCAACCTGAGTTTTCTTTACCTTTACAGAAACAAACTCTCAGGTTCTATCCCGGCTTCCCTAGGAAACATGAGGAATTTCCATCACCTAGAGTTGGGAGACAATCAGCTCACTGGTAGAATCCCTCCTTCCATTGGAAACTTGACATCTCTCAGTATCCTATATTTGCCATACAATCAGCTCACTGGTAGAATCCCTCCTTCCATTGGAAACTCGACATCTCTCCAAGTTATAGACTTAACGTCTAATCACCTAACTGGTACAGTCCCTGCATCTTTCGGAAATTTGAAGGACTTGTCCACTCTCAGCCTTGATAATAACAGTCTTTATGGTTCCTTCCCTTCACAGATGAACAATCTCACACAGTTGACAAGCTTGCAATTATCTTACAATATATTTTCTGGGCACTTGCCACAAGATATTTGTCTTGGTGGGAAACTTCAGTATGTCAGTGCTATATATAATCACTTTACGGGACATTTCCCTAGAAGCTTGAGAAATTGCACTAGCTTGTTGAGAGTCAGACTCGAGGGAAACCAGTTGACTGGAAATATATCGCAAGATTTTGGCGTATACCCACATTTGAACTATATAGATTTGAGTGGCAACAAATTCCATGGTGAGCTATCACTGAAATGGGAGCAATTTCACAATCTTTCAACCCTGAGAATCTCTAACAACAGAATCTCTGGCACCATACCAGCTGAGCTTGGAAGTGCCCCTTACCTTCAAGCGCTTGACCTCTCCTCCAATCATCTAGTTGGTGGTATTCCCAAAGAATTGGGAAAGTTGAAGTTGGTTGAAATTACTCTCAACAACAACCAACTTTCAGGTGACGTTCCTACAGAAATTGTTACGTTACCTGATCTTGAAAAACTTAACCTAGCAGGAAACAATCTTAACGGATCCATTTTCAAACAGGTTGGGGAGCGCTCAAAAATAATATTCTTGAATCTGAGCAAGAATGGATTTACTGGGAGTATTCCTTCTGGTATAAGATATTTACAGTCTCTTCAAGGTCTTGACCTCAGCTGGAACTTTTTGACGGGAAAGATACCATCCGAGCTTGGACAGCTGCGACAGCTAGAGGCGTTGAACCTCTCCCACAATGTACTGTCTGGATTCATTCCAACATCTTTTAGTAGTTTGGGAGGCTTGACAGCGGTGGATGTATCCTACAACAAGCTAGAAGGTCCCATTCCGGACATTAAAGCCTTTCATAAGGCTCCATTTCAGGCAATTCGCAACAATACCAACCTGTGTGGCAACGCGACTGGTTTGGAGCCCTGTCCTACCCTCATAGCCATAGGAAAGAGAACTTTGCATGGAAAGGGGAAAAAATTTGTCATTTTGATTGCACTCCCACTCTTGGGATTTCTATTGCTGCTTTCAACCTTGCTTGGAGGTCTCTTCATTCTTTGTCAAAGAAGTAGAAGCGGAAGCAAAATGCCAAGGAAGGCACCAGTTGAAGATCGTCTCTCCATATGGGGCCATGAGGGTGAAATAAAGTATGAGGACATCATTGTGGCTATAGAGGGATTCAGCCCCAACCATTGCATTGGAGAAGGAGGGTATGGAGCTGTTTACAAAGCTACATTACCGTCAGGGTTGGTGGTTGCTGTTAAGAAATTTCACCAATCACAAGATGGCGAGGTGACCGGTTTGAGTGCTTTCGGAAGTGAGATTCAAGTCTTATTGGGCATACGCCACCGAAACATTGTGAAGCTGTATGGTTTCTGTTCGCATAGAAAGCATTCGTTTTTGGTTTATGAGTTCATACAAAGGGGTAGTTTGAGAAATGTTTTGAACAGTGAGGAACAAGCAGTGGAGATGGATTGGATTAAAAGGCTAAATCTTGTTCAAGGAGTGGCTGATGCTTTGTCTTACATGCACCATGATTGCTCGCCTCCGATCATTCATCGAGACATTTCAGCCAACAATATTCTTCTTGATTCAGAATATGTGGCTCATGTCTCTGACTTTGGCACAGCTAGGCTCTTACTGCCTGACGCATCTAATTGGACCTCACTTGCAGGCACTGTTGGGTACACAGCTCCAGGTATGCTTTTTCTATATCTTGGCATGTAGGTAGAATATTAATCCAAAACTAATCACATGGCAGAATTACGTCAAAATGTTGATCATAGGATATTAATTCAGTTATGGATGCTTTAAATGGTGCAACATTTTTTGTATTAACATCAATTCATGATCATACTTCACAACATAATTGCATGACCCGAAACTTTTTGCAGAGTTTGCTTACACAAGGAAAGTGACTGAAAAATGTGATGTCTATAGCTTTGGAGTGATAACACTGGAAATAATGATGGGAAAGCATCCAGGCGATTTCATCTCATCTTTGTCGTCCTCGGCGTCCTCTTCATCAACATCATTCCCAATTAGTCAACAAACACTCTTCAAGGATGTATTAGACCAGCGCATCCGCCCTCCGGAAAATCGTGTTGCAGATGGTGTTATCTATATTGCAGAACTAGCATTTGCTTGCTTGAATGTTGATCCCCAATCTCGGCCAACAATGAAACAAGTTGCTTCGGATCTCTTAATTCGATGGCCCCCATTGTCAAAGCCTTTCTACATGGTAGAATTGAAAGATGTGATGGCTCAAAGAAATGTCACAGGCTGAATATTCAGTCTTGTTTCATGCATCCGCTTGTATTTTTTGTTATGTTGGCCGTTCTTCCTATTTATTATGATCAACTTTACTGTCTTGTTTTCAATTATGTAATTGTTTGGTTTTAAAAATTGTTAGTGATGTAATTGAAGATTCTACAAAGTTTCATTTCAGTCCTTATATTTTATTTTTATTTACTAATTGATCCTCATTTAACAGTGTTTTTATTCTTGTATTTTTGAAAATTACAATATAATCTTTACGATGAGTAACATTTTACAATTAGGTCTCTACATATGTAATGGTTTATTTCATATCTTTTTTACATAATATTTGTAGTTGTAATGTAATAAGTCATCACAATCGTAATGTTTTCTTACATTGTGACTTAGATAATTGGCCTTATCCTAAATCTCGTTGACTATTTTTGGCTCACATTTTATGGAAAAGAAAACAGGACCTCCATTTATTTTGGCTCATACTTTGTGGAAGGGATGATATTAACAGAAATGTTGTATTTAAAACAAAAAATTAAGCAAAATAAAAAAAACTATTGCATTAACAGAAATTGGCATAAAACATTAGCATTGTAAATAATTAAAGAGGACAAGATAATGGATTTTGCTGCATCATGCAATTTTTCTGCTATTTTATATCTTTGCTTTTCCTATTACTCTGTTTTGTTGCTTATTACTCTGCTTTGTACTTTCTCTTATGGGACTTCTCCTCTTGCTTATTGAAAATAGAAAAAGATAATGGTTTTTGTATAGCCCTTCTTGATGACCACATGCAGCCCAAACAGAAGCTCAGTTTGGTCAATCGAGAGCAGTACATGGTCAACCTAATAGAGATAAAGAGCGACTCACTCTAACTGATAACTTCATGCGTAACTTTTTGTAAGTCGAAAAGAGAAACTTTGGGTATGACCTTGTAAAGCCCATTAACAAGAGTGATGGATCTGAAGTTTAAAAATTTCTCCACTTCTACAATCTTCCAACCCAAAGTCACATATGCATTATTGATTTCTTTTGGAAAAGAGTCCAATCTAAAAAATTTAGCCACCATATCAGAAATATTATCACCAATTAAATCTTAAATGTTATTGTAGAAATTAAAATTAAATCCATCAGGACTAAGAGCATTTGATCTTTTACAACTCTACATCAGACTCTTAACGTCCTCTCTAGTAATTAGCCTCCCTAGATTGGAAGCAGATGAATCACATAATCTCTTAAAGCCAAGAGGATCCCACTACAACAAAAAGATGGATTTACGATGGGTATTTAGCGACGATCAATAAACCGTTTCTAATTTTCAAAATTTGTAATGGTTTTAAGCGATTTAGTGACGATCTAAAAACCGGTTACTAAAATTATCATTTGCGATCATTTTTTTACAACGGTCTAACCAAACCGTTGCTAACTTCACGGGTTTAATTTTTTCCTCACATGCAAACCGTTTTTGGGATGGTTTTTATGAAAAAAACCATTGCAAGTTTAGCGACGGTCTCCAAACCATCGCTAAACCATTGCTAATGCAAGAAAAACTCAAAAAAAAAAAACAATAAGGATGATTAACAATGGTTTTTTAATAAAAAACCATTTCAAAAACAACAATTTGGTCTAGCAACGGTCCGTAGATCGTCACTAGACCACTTGCTAAACTTAAAAACAGATTAGCAACGGTTTTTTGGTAAAAAACCGTTGCAAAAAAACCTATGTTTAGCGATGGTCACGTAGACCGTCGTTAAACCGTTCTAAAATGAGATTATTTGAAAAAAAAACATTTTCGATTACCAACGGTTTTTTAAAAAAATAATGTTGCAAAAATATTCGGTTTAGCAATGGTCCGTGGACCGTCGCTAAACCATTTCTAAAAATCGGAAGAATGGGAAAGAAAATTTTCAATTAACAACGGTCCCGGACCGTCGCTAAGCCCTTGCTAAAAAAATAATAAAAAATAAATAACTATTAAAACTAATTTTTGCAACAGCTTTTCCAAAAATAAGCTGTTGCAAAAAATATTGTAGCAACGGTTTGAAGATCGTCGGTAAAATCAAACCGTTTGTGGGAAACGGTCAAATTTTGGTTTCAAAAAGACTATTAGCGACAGGTGTAGACCGTCGCTAAACCTTTTCTTTTTAAAGCTGCCCTTTTCCCCCGAGAATTGGCACTTTCAATTCTCTCTCCACCTCCTCTCTTCTTTTCCTTCGACAGGCACTCGGATCCGCCTCCTCCGCCATTTTCTCCATCCAATCTTCTCCTCTCTTTCCTCCTAATATTTCTCCCCTCAAAAAATCCCCCTTTCTTGAGTCTTTTCCTCCTCCGTTCTTTCTTTCTCTCCATCTCTCCACCGTACGTTTTTCGCCAAATAGCTCCAGCGAAGGCTTCCACCGCGCGACCCCCTCCCCTCCTTTTTTTGGTGAAAGGTCCACCCCAATCTAACCCCTCCTTTTAATTTTCAATTTTTTCAGTTATTTAGTTAATTAAACAAATTTAATTAAATATTTTTAATTTTTTATTTTAATTACTTATAATTGTTAGTTTAATTACTTATAATCGTTTATTGCATGTGTTGTTTTTTTATTAATTGATGATTTAATTAATATTTTTATAATGTGTTAATTTACATAGTTTATTTGTTTAAAAAAATGTATTGGTATTAATTAGCGTTGATTGTGATAGTTAATTTAAATGTTTAATTGTTAATTTAATATTAATTGTTAATTGTTTTGTTAATGTTGTTGTTAATTCTTGATTAATTGAATATTATTGTTAATTGTTATTTTTAATAGTTGATTGAACTAATTTGATTGTTAATTGTGAATTTACTTAGATTAATTAATTGTTAATTGTTTTAGTTAGAAAATTTAATTGTTATGATTTATGTTGTTACTTTAATTATTATTGTTATTAGTGTTATTGGTAATTGCTAATTTAGTTAACTTATTGTGATTAAGTGATTAAAAAATTAATAAGTTATTAAGTTTATGTAGTAGTTCATTAAGTTAAGGTATTTGGTAATTACAAAATTAATCAATAAATTAAATATTAGTTAAATTGTAGTATATTGTTATTTAGTAAATTTTAAATTTATTAGTAATTAAGCTTATTTAGTTGTTCATTAAGTTAAATAGTTAAGTAATTACAATATTAATTAAGAAGAAAAAATATCATTTTTTCGAAATTATTTTCAATAGATAAAAAATTAAGTTATTAGAAATATTTGAAATGCTTATTAATTAAAAAAATAAGTTGTATTAAACAAATGAATATATACTTGTTGAATATAGATTTAGTATGTTATTAAAAAAATTAATAAGTGATTAAGGTTATTTAGTGGTTCATTAATTAAGTTAAGGTGTTAATTAAGTAATTACAAATATAATAAAAAAATTAAATATTAATTTATTTAGTAGATTTATATTTTATTAGTAATTAAGCTTATTTAGTTTATCATTAAGCTAAATAGTTAAGTAATTACAATATTAATTAAGAAGAAAAAAATTAATTTTTTTTGAAATTATATTCAATAGATAAAAAATTAAGTTATTAGAAATATTTTAAATGGTTAGTAATTAAAAAAATAAGTTGTATTAAAAAAATTAATATATACTTGTTGAATTTGGATTTAGTACGTAATTAAAAAAATTAATAAGTGATTAAGGTTATTTAGTTGTTAATAAAGTTAAAGTATTAATTAAGTAATTATGAACTTAATTAATTGAATTAAATATTATTTGAATTGTAATATATATTAATTTAGTAAATTTAAAATTTATTAGTAATTAACCTTATTTAGTTGTTCATTAACGTAAATAGTTAAGTAATTAAAATATTAATTATTTTAGAAATTAAATTAAGTACATAAAAAATTTAGTTATTAGAAATATTTTAAATTTTTACTCATTAAAAAAATAACTAGTATCTAAAAAAAAAATTGAGATTTATTAATAAAGGTTTTTTAAGTAATTACAAAATTAATTAGTAATTTAAAAATTATTTTGTTTAAAATTAATTCGGATTGTTCTTGGATTGACTTTAGATTAAGCGATAGAATATTAAATGAGCGTTTCGTGGAAGAGATTAATGAATTATTAATTTTGCGGTTAGTCATCCAGAGTGCATGGATGGAAATAAGATACGATGTCCATGTAAACAAAAAAATATCAAAATCGTAGTTATAAAAACCCCGATACCGTTAAGTATCATTTGCTGAGATATGGGTTTGTGTCCGGATATTATGTGTGGAGACGTCATGAAGAGAATGATTTAGTCATTAATGACAATTCGTTTAATTATTTTGAACAAGAACAAATATTTGATGATCGTCAAGTCAATCGATACCACATAATGGTGATGGATAAAGTCTGGTCCATCTTTTAATCCGTCTAATACAAACAAAGACCCAAACCCTACCGCATAAGCGTTTTACAATTTATTAGATGCATCGAATAGAGAAATATAGCTTAGGTCAAAAAATCATTCGCGGTTATCGACGATGTCTCGTTTATTGCATCTTAAGTCCGAGCATCGTTTCTCGGAGAGGTATTACGAAGACTTATGTCAAATTATGAAGGAGTTTATGCCTCTAAATAACTGCATGCTAGAAGATTTTTATAGTATAAAAAAATGGTGGAAATGATGGGTTTACCCGTTGAAAAGATCCACGAGTTACATTAATGGTTGCATGATTTATTGGGGTGAAAGACAGCGAAAGAATCACTTATAAAATATGTGATCATCCTCGATATCGAAATCCTAGGCGAGGGTCGATTAGAGAAACATATGTCCCCTACAAAAAGATGTATTATTTTTCGATAACCCAACGATTACAAAGGATGTATGTATCAAATGCCACCGCTAACGACATGACATGGCATGCGCAACATGTCCGTGAGCCAAATGTCATGCGTCATTGTTCAAACTCCTTCGCATGGTGACATTTTGACCAAACACATCCTTCTTTTGCATCAAAAATTAGAAATGTTAGATTAGGTGTTTGCACTAATTGGTTTCAACCTTTTTGTAAATCTAGACAACAATATTCTTCGTGGCCTATGATTATAATGCCTTACAATTTACCACCATGAAAATGTATGAAAGAAGAATATATGTTCTTAACTATAATTGTCCCCGATCTTAAAAACCCTAAAGTCAATCTAGACGTATATTTACAACCCTTAATTAAAGAGTTGGTTGAATTATGGGAAGTAGGTGCTATTACTTATGATGTGTGCCTTAAAGATAATTTTCGGATGAGAGCTGCCGTCATATGGACAATTAGTGATTTTCCTGCATATCTAATGTTATCGGGTTGGAGTACTGCGGGTAAGACAGCATGCCCATATTATATGAAAAATTTTGATGCTTAGCCTCCGAAACAGTAAAAAAAATTCATGGTTTGATTGTCATCGAAAGTTTCTCCCACTAAGCCATCCGTTCGAGCACAATAGGAACGCGTTCAAGCAAAATTCAGTTGTTATAGACATTGCTCCTCCGATCAAGTCCGGAATTAAAATTTTGCAAGAATTAAACCATTGGGAGTTATTGAAAGTAATGGAAGAGGGATCCGATAAGTATAACAATAATGTTTCTAAATATTATGGTTGAAAAAAAGTACTATATTATAGGACCTATCTTATTGGAGTTCTAATCTAATTCGGCATAATTTGGATGTGATGCACATTGAAAAAAATATCTTCAATAATATGTTTAATACAATTATGAATGTGCTAGGAAAAACAAAAGACAATGCAAATTCTAGAGAAGACTTAAAGCTATATTGTTGATGGCCCGAATTAGAAATAGATGAAAACTTTAGAAAATACCCAAAAGCTTGTTACACTCTAGACAAACAAAAAAAATACAATTACTAGAATGGATTAAACAACTAAAGTTTCTAGACCGATATGTCTCTAACTTGGCAAGGTGTGTCGATATGAATAACCTCATATTACATGACATGAAAAGTTATGACTCGTCATGTATTTAAGCAAAGGCTAATACCTATCGCATTTCGTGACATGTTACCAATAAATGTATGGCAATTATTAACCGAGCTTAGATTACTCTTTAAGGAATTGACATCTACCGTGATTAAGGTTGAAGATATGACTCGTCTTGAGAAAGATATACCAATAATTCTGTGCAAATTAGATCATATTTTCTCACCTAGTTTTTTCGACTCCATGGAGCATCTTCTTATACACTTGGCGTATGACGCAAAAATAGCAGGACATGTACAATATCGATGGATGTATCCATTTGGAAGGTAAAAAAATTTTTAATTTTTTGACATCCATTATTAAATAACTCTTTAAAATATTTGTTAAGTATAACGCACTCACAATATTATTGTAGGTACCTTCACAAATTAAAAAATAATGTTAAGAATAAAGCTAGAGTCGAAGGGTCAATATGCAATGTATATTTAATTGAGGAAGCTTCAATGTTCTATTCATATTATTTCGAGCCTCATATACACACTAGGTATCGAAAGGTGCCTAGAAACTTTGAGTGTAATCGATAACCAAATGACGATATTGAAGGCATGCTTGCAATATTCAAACCTAAAGGTAGACCTCTTGGTCAAGCAAGATTACATGTCTTGACGGATCAAGAAAAGAATGCATCACAAACCTATATTTTGTAGAACCGTGATAAGGTGACACCTTACGCGGAGTAAATGCTATAACTCGTCAAATATTACTATACATTTTATTCATTAAGTATCATTCATTTTTAAAATATATAATAACAATATTTTTCTTCTTCGGATATTTTATTAGCCAACTGTATGAAAGTGATCCCGACATATCAAAAAATAAGGTTGATTTTCGACTTCAAAATGAATTTGCATCATGGTTCCATCAATATGTGAGTATTAGAAAGTAAAGATTGTTATTAATTATTCATAAAATGATTTTATCAAATTTTATAATAACATTAACTTATAATTGACCCGGTCCTTACAGTGCAAGTCGAGCACAACCTAATACCGTAACGGATCATTACATTAAAGATCCGGCAAAAGGACCATTGCGAATAGCTAAGTTGTATACGGAGTACATTGTAAACGGGTATAAGTTTCACACCGATGTTCATGATTCGGAGAGAGCATCAATGTGTAGTAGAGTGTGTGTAAAAAGAGTTAGCTACGGTGTGATGGAAAAAGCATCAATGTGTAGTAGAGTGTGTGTAAAAATAGTTAGCTACGGTGTGGTGGAAAATGACTACTATGGTAGGTTGATTGATATACTCAAACTTAAGTATCTAGCCTTACCAATAAAGAAAATCGTTTTGTTCAAATGTGATTGGTATGATACTACACCCGGTATCGATACAAGAGTTCATGATCATGATAGACTAGTCGAGGTCCGCAGTCGTAGGTATTCAAATAGATCCGATCCCTTCATACTAGCATCACAAGCGCATCGGGTATATTATGTAACATATCCTACATGTAAACGCATAAAACGCGATTGGCTGGTGGTATGTAAGGACAAAGCAAGGTCGACGGTGGATGTGCCAAAATTGTCCGTTACCGTCGACCAAACAAATATCGAACCCTTTCAAGAAAATGAAATGGAAGGCCAACACAATGTCATCCACATTGATGATGATGAAGGTCGGTCGTTGATTAATCATATTGAAGTGTTATTAGATTTGGAAGGGGTGAAATTAATCTTCAGAATGAATGCGAGTTTGAAATTGATGTTGAAGAAGACTTAGATGAAGAATGTGACAATGATGATCATGATACTAATTAGCGATAATATGGTACATCCTATTAGATTATGTTATATTGTATTTTATATTCAATTGACAAACTATGCACATGGATTTTATATAATTGTAGTACAAAATTAAGGGTTTAGGCAATCTTGTCCTCCCGAGTTATTGGGCTAGGTCTGGTTTTGTCCCCCCATTATAATTTTTCACATTATTTCAATAAAATCTCCAAATTACCATCCCTATTCTGTCAAAAAAGAAAAAAAATTAGGTTTATGGTTTTGTTGGCCTACATAGTTAACTTGTACTTTTTAAGGATAAGATTTAATTAAATATATGTTTGTGTTTTATTGTTGTTTAAATATATTTTAAATTGTTCATATTAATTTGAATGTTATATGTAAGTATGTATTATATAATTAATATTTTATTTCAATACTGATGAATGTAATAATTAATGTGTAGGTCATAATGGCTCGAGGTAGGAGTCGTGGTTCGGATACCGAGTCGGACAATGATCGTGGACATGGACACCATTCTCATTCCGTTCATGGTCGGATGGGTCCCCCCACGGACATGCCTCCTTACCATTCTTTTGGTGTCCCCTTGACATATCGTTCGATGCTTAACATGTCTCGGCCTCAATCATTTTCTTATTATGGACCTCCACGTTCTCTCTCATCTTTTCCTTCGTCGTCGTCAATGCCTTCGTCGTCACATCAAGACAATCGTTTCGTTCTTGAATACATTCCATCGCATAATATCCCGCGTCAATCGGCTTCGGAACCTATCACATCTATGGTCGACCCGCGAGTTAGGGTAATTGTCGTTGGTCGCAATGAGTACGGTTTATGCTTAATTTTATGAAACATTTTTTTATTATCGTTATTATGTACTCATTTATTTATTAATTTAATTATTGTCTATTTTTTGTAGGTTGTATCCATCCGATGTTTGCTCTCGCACGATCATTAAGACATTCCAAGAGTATGTTCATATTTCTATATGGATGTGGAAGAAAATGAGTCTAGAGACAAAAGATTTTTATTGAAAAGCGTTTAAGATACTAATTTTTAAAATTAATTAATTACATTATTTAATATTTAATTAAACAACATAAAATAATATGCAAATAAATTTAGTAATGATTATTATTATTTTTCTTACGGAAATCATTTAAGTGGGATGATGATTTGAATGAGAGCACGAGTTAAGAAAGCATGGGAAAGTCTTGCACGGAAGTGACATTCCAACTTTCTTTGTCTTCTAAGGAAAAAACCGAAGCTAGCATTCATCTCACAGGAAATATGGGATGTATGGACTATGGAATAGGCGAAACTCGAGTCGGTTGCCGGATCCGAGATGGCGAGCAAGGAACCATAGGAGCGAGATTGGTGGCATCGGAGCCGATCCTTCTAGACATACGGGGGATCGATCAGCCATTGAGAGCACATCATATGCATGGTAAATATATATATAATTTTTTTTAAAATGATATCCAAAATAATTAATTAAACATTTGAGTATATTTAATACATTTACGTATATTTATGGTTTGAACGTAATGTGTTGGGTCGTGAACCCGATCCTCACGAGGTTTTCTTGAGGACTCATCGGAGAAAGGTTGATGATCGGTTTGTCTTCTTCGATCAACGATCAAGGCTTATCGATGTAAGTTATTAGTTTATAACATTATTTCATATTTATTAATTTATAACGTTATTTCACATACCTATTTAATATGATGTGTTTAACAATTATGTAGGAGATCGTACAAAATTAATAAATGAGGAAGAGGTTGCTAGCCTACGATCGGGAGGGACTCGAATCGATCGGACCCAACATTAATGAGATATTTTAGAGGGCCGTTGGTGGAGAAGATAGTGGGAGGAAGTGGATGTACGGACTCGGGTCACAAGCATCTCACTATTACTCTAATGTCAATATAGCCTCGAAGCTTTGCTACTTCTCGATTCAATGTTGTCGATAAGGCACAACTTAAGGAAGTACAAGATCAAACATCCGCAAATATGACGGATATTCATAACCTATGGGGTACCATCAACACGCTAGAGGATCGTGTCACTTCGTTGTTGGATACAAAAAATGAGTTGAGAGAGTATAGTCGACGAGCAATTTACGATGATGTCATAGATGCGGCAAATGTTCATGCAGCATTTTCACCATGATGGTAGTTCATCCGCCGTTCCCGAAATCAACGACGACTCCACCTAACCTCCGAGTAATCCCGGCCATTAATTTCTCTTAGCTTTCACGTTTTCTTATATTAACTCGCAACATTTGTACTATTTTTAGTTATTTAATAATCAAATAATATTTAGTGACGTTTTAATACAATTTATAATAATAAATTTGAAATTTTAAAATATTATGTTTAAGATATTTTAGTTGATTTTGTTATTTAAAAAATGTTAATTTTAGTTAATTTTATATGGGTAGAAAAAATATATATAATTAAACAATTAGCGACGGTCTACAAACAACCAATTTACAACGGTCACGGGACCATCATAATTTCGTCGCTATTTAGCGACGGACTTACCATCGGTTTACAAGACTCGTCGTAAATATTGCAAGGATTTACAACCATATTTAACAACAAAAATTTTTTTTTTTACAACTCGTTTTTCATCTTCATTTCTAGTGGACTCTACAAGATACGAACCATCTTAAATTCTAGCAATAGAGTTCTTTCTTCATCCGATAAAAGCCGACCGAGTGAAACCATTTAGTATTGCAATCGCTCAATCAACACCAATTAGCTCTAGCCTTTATTCTCCATAATGATTCTAGCTTCCTAGTAATGTCCCATAAACTAAGTTTGCTTAATAACCTTGAACTCCGTACCACTCCTAAAGAGAAACCTCATCCCATATAGTCTTTAAAGAAGTCTTGAAACTCGGGTTCAACCACTAACCATCTAGAGATAGAAAAGGTTTCCAACCTCAATGCATCTTTTTAAAGTCCAAATGAAGTGGTTAATGATTAGATAAATCCGTGCTTCAAGAAGCTAGATTTAATATCCAAAAATTAAAGCATAAAACTGGGACTTACAAAAACCCTATCAATTCCGCTTATAAAACTTGCACGAAATCAAGTATAGTGATGACTAATTTGCGGTAACTTTGTATTTTACCAGACTTCCGAGTTCTTTCTTTCTTAATTTAATATCAATTTTCATAACATAAACAAACAACAAGTATAGCAATGACCCGTTAAAAAGTACTCAATCAAAGTACTACTAGTAATGAAATCACCAAATGCCCGCAACCCACTCTTATTCAATAAACCTCTCCTTATATCACTTGTTAATAGAGTTTTATTAAAATTACCGATTAATATATATGGAACATCAAACGTAGATTTAAGCAAAGAAAGATCTTTCGATAGAAAGCCAATCTTCTAAAATGGAAAGCCAATCTTGACAACCAAAGCCATTCTTTCATGTCTTCTTGGTTTGGAAACGACCTTTGTAATCGAACTGGAATCGAGTGTTGTTAGAAATCTTATGAATGTTAGATAATAAGTTAAGTGTACTATGAAGGAAATTTGAAAGTATTTTCAAGTGCGATTTTATCTCACATTGGAACATTGGAAAGGAATGGAAAAAGGAAGCAACTTATAAAGTGGACCTCTAGCAAAACTTTTAAATATTTGATTGAAGGAATTAGAGGAAAAACTAAGTTAATTGGTTAGAATTATATATTTAAATAGAAATTTATTTTTATTTCTTAATGTAATTAAATTTGTAATTATTTAATTAATTATTTGATTGGAACCGGTGGCCTTAAAACCCGGAGGGAGACACATATAAACTTCCTCATGGAGATCATCATGCAAGAAAGCATTGTTGATGTCCAATTGTTCTAAATTCCATTGTTTGATGGAAGACACTACCAATAGAGTTTTGATGGTAGTCATCTTAGCAACAAGACTCGAATGTGTCCAAGTAGTCAATACCTACTTATTGGGTGTATCCCTTGGCCACCAAGCAAGCTTTGAACCTCTCAATGTCGCCATCGATTTGTGTGTGATCCTACAAACCCATTTACATCCAATTGGTTTCTTACCTACAGAGCGGATCCGTGAGGACCCATGTATTGTTATCTTGAAGAGCTTTTATCTCATCCTACATAGCAATCCTCCAACAATTACGTATGTTATGAAAGGGTATCGTAATATATAAGTAGGGGACTACCGCATAGGATGGAATCAATTTACATTCTTTGCAATCCTCCTTTTCTCTCAAAATTATTTTCCTTCTAAGACTCTATAACTTTAAGAGATATTCTCTTGAAAAAATTTCAGGAGTGCTGCCTACAATTCCTTATGGCGAAAATTAAATTGTATCCTAGAGGTAAATTGCTAAAATCCCTACAACATTATAGTGGGGGCAATAATCACCTTAAGGACAAGTATAAGGTATTTTCTCGCACGCAATTAAGTGCTACATAATTTTGTTCTTCTTCAAGTTCTTTTCTTCTTTTTAAAACAGGTGTGACAAGTCTGATAGTGTCATCAAGTTAAGTCTTCCGGACTCTAGATTGAGAGGCACGCTTCATAATCTCATATTCTCTTCCTTTCCTAACTTGATTGAGCTTATCCTTCATAACAACTCGCTCTATGGGTCGTTTCCTTCACATATTTGTAACCTTTCCAAGCTCACCATCCCTGACTTGTCTTTCAATCAAATTTTCGAAACATTCTATCAGAAATAAGCTCATTGAAAAGCATTAGAGTGTTTACCCTGGTTGCAAACAATATCAATGGCCCCATCCCTAAAGAAATAGGAATGCTGAGTTCGCTATCCGGTAGTTTTTGGCATGAAAATTTTCTCACATGTATGGTCCCTGCTTCCATAGGAAACTTGAGCAACTTATTTGGTCTTTGTCTCAATAGTAATGAACTTTCTGGTGTAATACCAGAAGAAGTTGGAAAGTTGAGATCTATTGACTTGCTTGATTTGTCAAACAACAGCCTTAGTGGTGTTATTCCGACGAGGATAGGAAACTTAAGCAACTTGAATTTCCTTTACCTTTACGATAACAAACTCTCAGGTTCTATGCCAGCTTCCCTGGGAAACATGAGGAATTTACATCAGCTACAGTTGAGAGGCAATCAGCTCACTGGTAGAATACCTGCTTCCATTGGAAACTCAACATCCCTCAGTACCATTCGTTTGGCATACAATCAGCTTACTGGTTGAATCCCTCCTTCCATTGGAAAATTGCCATCTCTCCATACGATAAACTTCGCGTCTAATCAACTAACTGGTACAGTCCTTGCATCCTTCAAAAATTTGAAGGACTTGTCCATTCTCTACCTTCGTAATAACAGTTTTTATGGTTCCTTCCCTTCACAGATGAACAATCTCACACAATTGGAATCTTTGCAAATATCTTACAATAGATTTACTGGACACTTGCCACAAGACATATGCCTTGGTGGGAAACTTCAGTATGTCGCTGCTAAGGATAATTTCTTTATGGGACATGTCCCTAGAAGCTTGAAAAATTGCACAAGCTTGTTGAGGCTCAGACTCGAGAAAAATGAGCTGACTGGAAATATATCTGAAGATTCTGGTGTATACCCACATTTGAACTACATAGATTTGAGTGGCAACAAATTCCATGGTGAGCTATCATGGAAATGGGAGCAATTTCACAATCTTTCAACCCTGAGAATCTCTAACAACAGAATCTCTAGCACCATACCAGCTGAGCTTGGAAGTGCCCCTTACCTTCGAGCGCTTGACCTCTCCTCCAATCATCTAGTTGTTGGTATTCTCAATGAATTGGGAAAGTTAAAGTTGGTTGAACTTACTCTCAACCACAACCAACTTTCAAGCGACGTTCCTTCAGAAATTGTAACGTTACCTGATCTTGAAAAACTTAACCTGTCAGGAAACAATCTTAGCGGATCAATTCTCAAAAAGCTTGGGGAGCGCTCAAAACTAATATTCTTGAATCTGAGCAAAAATGGATTTACTGGGAGTATTCCTTCTGGCATAAGATATTTGCAGTCTCTTCAAAGTCTTGACCTAAGCTGTAATTTTCTTATGGGAAAGATACCATCCGAGCTTGGACAGCTGCGACAGCTAGAGGCGTTGAACCTCTCCCACAATATACTATCTGGATTCATTCCAGCAACTTTTAGTGGTTTGGGAGGCTTGACAGCTGTGGATGTATCCTACAACAAGCTAGGGGGTCCCATTCCTGACATTAAAGCCTTTCATGAGGCTCCATTTCAGGAAATTCGCAACAATACCACTCCATTTCAGGAAATTCGCAACAATACCAACCTGTGTGGCAATGCGACAAGTTTGGAGGCTTGTGATACTTCCATAAGAAACAGAGGTTTGCATAAAAAGGGGAAAAAATTATTTGATTGCGCTCCCTCCACTGGGCATTCTGCTTCTGTTTTCAACCTTATTTGGAGGTCTTTTCATTCTTCGACAGAGAATTAGAAGTGGAAGAAAAATGCCAAGGGAGGCACAATTTGAAAATCTCCCCCCATATGGGGCCATGAGGGGGAAATAAAGTTAGAGGATATCATTGTGGCTACAGAGGAATTCAACCCCAACCATTACATTGGAGAAGGAGGGTATGGAGCTGTTTACAAAGCTACATTGCCGTCAGGGTTGGTAGTTGCTGTGAAGAAATTTCACCAATCACAAGATGATGAGGTGACCGGTTTGAGTGCTTTCAGAAGTGAGATTCAAGTCTTATTGGGCATACGCCACCGAAACATTGTGAAGTTGTATGGTTTCTGTTCGCATAGAAAGTACTCCTTTTTGGTTTATGAGTTCATAGAAAGGGGTAGTTTGAGATCAGTTTTAAATAATGAGGAACAAGCAATGGAGATGGAATGGATTAAAAGGCTAAATCTTGTTAAGGGGGTGGCCAATGCTTTGTCTTACATGCACCATGACTGCTCACCTCCGATCATTCATCGAGACATTTCAAGTACCAATGTTCTCCTCGATTCAGAATATGAGGCTCATGTCTCTGACTTTGGAATAGCTAGGCTCTTATTGCCTGACTCATCTAATTGGACCTCACTTGCAGGCACTGCTGGGTAAACAGCTCCAGGTAAATTTATTTTCGGCATCACCTTCTTAATCTGATGATGTTTTTTTCTTAATTCTAATGAAACATTAAACAGGAAGAATCTTTATTTTCTGGTTACATTAATATCTTTAAAACAGAAATTAGTAACATCACATGAAAACTGTAGTTGATCAGGTGCTTCAATTAGGTGAATCTTACCATATCCGTTAGCAAAAACAGTAATGGACGATCCTTCTTTTGCAGAGCTGGCCTACACAATGAAAGTGAATGAAAAATGTGATGTCTATAGCTTTGGAGTGTTAACATTGGAAATAATGATGGGAAAGCATCCAGGCGATTTCATCTCATCTGTGTTGTCTTCGGCATCCTCATCGACATCACTGCCAATTAGTCAGAATACACTCTTGAAGGATGTATTAGACCAGCGCCTCCCGTCTCCTGAGCATCGAGTTGCAGCAGGTGTGGTCTATGTTGTAGAACTGGCATTTGCATGCTTGAATGGTGATTCCCAATCTCGACCATCCATGAAACAAGTTGCCTTTGCCCTCATGTTTCGTTGGCCCCCATTGTCAAAGGCATTCTCCGTTGTGGAATTGAAAGATTTGTTGTTTCAAAGAAATTTCACAGTCTGAATGTTCACTTTTTATTATGTATCATTGTGACTGTTCTGCCTATTTATGGTCAACTTTGCTACTTTATGAAAATAATTACTACTCTTTTGCAAAATATTATCAAATACTGTATCAGTTTTCTATTAATTGCACCTTGAGTGGGATCCTGACTTGGTAAGTAGGTTGAATACCAAAATTAAGGCTTGCATAGCGAAAGTCACGAGGGAATGCTAGACAATTACATGAATCTTTATAAATCTAATAAGCATTTTTTATATGTGTTAAGTTTTGTTTGTGGTGGAAACGATTAGAAAAATTGATTTGAAAAACATGGATTATAGGAATAAAAATAATTAAATTCGTAAAGTTATCAAAAGATATAAAAACACAAGGATTCTAACCAAGAGAATTTGTTTTAGTGGAAAGAGCTTTAGTTGTTTAACCAAATGATTTAGAATTTGAATCATTGTGTATAAAAAAACTCTCATGATAGCTATTTTTATTTTATACATCCGATATAACGATTGAAAGATTAGTATATGCCTTTTTTTTCTTCCTATAATATTTATGTATTATCATGAAATTAGGTGTAAATTTTTTTTTCCCGAGTTGAACAGCAGCCAAGGCTGGCTCTGTCCCGGCCGCACGAGCCAACCAAGCGCAAGCCTGGCCTTTTTTTGTTTTTTTTTTCTTTATATATATATATATATATATATATATGAAATTAGGTGTGAAAAATATAAAAAATAAATCGTTATTTTTTTTAGTTTTACGCACAGACTTGAAAATGATAGAATATATATGATATTTTTAAGATTTTAGTTTGAATATATGTATATTTGGTTATATTACTTTTATTGTTTAAAATTTATTTCTTCAATTATTTATTTCTTATTAAAATTCTCATCAAATTAATTTTTTATATAATTTTATTTGTTAATAAATTTAGTTTTTTAATATATGAATTTTGGAATAAAATTTTAGAACGTCAATGTTTTTAAAAATATATATATATTATTATAATTTATACAATAAATTATTTTTATGTTTTTTAATATATATATATATATATATATAGAGAGAGAGAGAGAGAGAGAGAGAGAGAGAGAGAACTAAAAGTATATTTTAGATAATTTGTCTTAATTTAAAAAAAAATTCACAAGTTTAGTTGCTTTTTTTTATATATATTTATTTGAAATTTATCAAAAACAATTTTATTGTAGTTTTTATTTTAATCTATTGGCTTCAACATATTTCATACAATTTAGGTGGATTTTTTTTGTATATTTTTCTATTTATTCTATATACTTTCGGTTTGTTAAGTATGATATATATATCATTAGTTTTGTTAGAAATTAATTATATATCCGTACATATAATACTAATTATTTGTTATTTATTTTTTTCATATTCTAAAATTGTTTTTTAAAATAAAATAAGTTAGATAATGTTTTGAAAGAACCTTTCAATTATTCAAATACAAATTTTTATGCTAATATTATTAAATATTTTTTCAATAAATATATATATAAATCAAACGATTTCGCTCAATATATAGATTCGATTTACATTAATCATCGTAAATAAAACTTCTATTCGCACTATATCATACGAATAGTTAACCCCGCGTATGTAACAGCTTGTTTGACTCGCGAGTAACATGAGTATCTAACTAGTTGCATCTAATATATTTTAATATATAGCAAATACACAAGGATGCAGCAAAAAATAAATAAATAAATAAATTTTGGATACATTTTAAATACATAGAATATACAGTTAGGATGCGTAGTAGATGGAGTCAAGCTATATTTTGGAGTTAAATTTATAAATTTTTTTTCACAAAAAAGGTAGATCTAAATATGATTTTTTTTTCAAGTAATTATTTATTTTTATAATGATGTCAATTAATGAATAATATGATTGATAAATGATCATATTATTATATGAGAGTTATTTATAAGATTATGAATATCACAATTTTACCTTTTTATTTGTGTAATTATTATAAAAAGAAACGTGATATTTTATAATTATTATGATAAATACGAAATTAAAAGGGATATGAGTAGAAATAATTATATTTGAAAAGAGAAAATATAATTATTATTTATACTTTCGTAATAATTATCAAAATAATATATTTTTTAGTATCCAAATATTGTAAAGCAGATACAGATATCATGTTTTTTTTATAATAACTTCATATATTTTTATTCAATTAATTATTTTTATTGATTTTTTTAGTTACTTTTTTTATATAAATTAGGTGCTATTTTAATTTATTGTGAAAATGAATTTTTTATATATATATTAGGTACTATTTTTAATTTATTGTCAAAATGAATTTTGTATATGTATATATATGTATCAGCAGTTTTTAAAACGCATGGTTTAATTCTGCTTTCTACTTCAGCGATTGGACTCAAAACTATCATGCTCTGTTTGGTTTAAACTTCAACACAAGGACCAAAACCTGGAAACCTAAAGGCTAAAACATTGCTTGCATTATTGGAAAATTCCATACCAAGGGCACGCCATTCTGAGCTTCTTGTTAGCAAGAAATGCAACCTTCTGTCATTGAACTGCGTTTCTTGGAAGGAGGAGGACATAGGTTCCGGTTCATGAGATACAAGCTCATTGGTATTTACTTCATTAATTTATTACAGAATTCATGTCGTTCAACTATTCTATATTTCCTGATTCTTGATAGTTGTAGTCATTTTCTTACCGGTATTACCATCCACAAATCCAACTAGTTGCTTCAAAAGAAAAGTAATTTGACTTTTTCCTACGAAGAAGAAGCACCCCATTTCACATTGTCTGGGGGCTATACACAAAATGGCATGGTCAAAAGAAGTAGGTTGCTTCAACAAGATTTCACATTCCCGTGTGAAGAGGAATTGCTTGTAAATGATGAGAACAAGAAAGAAATAATGGTACGTAGATGAAATTCCACATGTCACGTGTTTTTCTAACATCTAGAATCTGAAAGGAACTTGAGTCATTGTCAGGAAAACAAGAAAAAGTTGAAGAACAAAGTTTTGAGAGGATTTGAGTTCTACTGAAAATTGAGGTATCCAAGGAAGAGAAAATAAAGGTAACGACTTTATGTTGAGATTTGGAAATTCTTAGGAAATACTCCATTACTCCCTATGTGACCCTACTATATGTTTTTTTTCTTGTTCCCCTATTCTTTCTTTGCTCATCTTGATCAAGGAAAACCAAAATGATCATGGCATCTATATCCAAGAAAACAGTATCCATAGCATCCCAATATTCCTTGTTCTCCGTTGTTCCTTTCTTGGTGTACTTTTTGCTTAACACAAGGATGGAAGGAAGCAGAAGCTCTTCTAAAATGGAAAGCAGAGCTTGACAATCAAAGCCAGTCTCTTCTGTCCTCATGGGCTGGAGACAACCCCTGCAGTTGGGAAGGAATCAGTTGTGACAAGGCTGGTAGCATCACGAAGTTGGGTCTTCAGGATTCTAGTTTGAGAGGTACACTTCATAGTCTCCAATTCTCGTCCTTTCCGAACTCGATCGAGCTCAATCTTCGCAATAACTCACTCTGTGGTACCATTCCTTCTCATATTAGGAACCTCTCCAAGCTCGCTGTCCTTGACTTGTCTCACAATCAACTTTCTGGCAGCATTCTATCTGAAATGAGCTCACTGACAAGCCTTCAGTTATTTTCTCTGATGAACAACCTCATCAACGGTTCCATCCCTTCTAGTTCTATTGGAAACCTGAGCAATTTAGTATATCTTTATCTCGGTGACAATGAACTCTCTGGTGCCATACCATGAGAGGTTGGAAGGATGAAATCTCTTGTATCGCTTGATTTGTCGAGCAACAACCTTAGTGGTGTTATTCCTTCGTCCATAGGAAACTTGAGCAACTTGGTTTCTCTTTACCTTCTGAAAAACAAGCTGTCTGGTTCCATCCATGAGGAAGTAGGAATGCTTGAGAATCTGTGTTCACTTCGATTAGGAGGGAATAGACTTGATGGTACCATCCACACTTCCATAGGAAACATGAGATCTCTCACAGTCCTTGATTTGAGAGAAAATACTCTCACCGGTACAATAGCAGCTTCTATAGGAAACTTGACAAGATTCCTCACTTCTATTGACTTGGCATTTAATAACCTAACTGGTACAATCCCTTCATCTTTAGGAAATTTGAGAAAATTATCCTTTCTTTACCTTCCTTCAAACAATCTTTCAGGTTCCACTCCTTCAGAGATTAACAATCTCACACATTTGGAACATTTTTATGTAAATTCTAATAGGTTTACTGGACATTTACCAGACGACATATGTCGTGGGGGACTACTTTCGTCGTATGGTGTTTTATGCACAATTACTTCACCGGACCTATGCCAAAAAGCTTGAGAAATTGCACCGGTGATGTCTGGTTCCATACCGACCTCTTTTGCGAGATTCAAGTCTTAATGGGTATACGACACCAAAACATTATGAAGTTGTAAGGTTTCTGTTCACACAGAAAGCACTCATTTCTGGTTGGTGAGTTCATAAAAGGGGAAGTTTAAGAATGATTTTAGAGAATGAAGAACGAGCAAGGGAATTGGATTGGATTAAAAGGCTAAATCTTGTGAAAGGGGTGGCCAATGCTTTGTCCTACATGCACCACGATTGCTCACCACCAATTATTCATCGAGACATTTCGAGCAACAATGTGCTCCTGGATTCAGAATATGAAGCTCATGTCTCTGACTTCGGCACAGCTAGGCTCTTAATCCCTGACTCGTCCAATTGGAGTTCATTAACAGGGACTTTTGGATACATGGCTCCAGGTATGCAGTTAGGTCACAGTATCCACTTCCTAATAAGTAAATCTTTCTTTCCTTTCATAATTTAACAATAAGAATAGCAGCAGTCATATTTTTTGTTGGTGTATATTTTCTATAGCAGCAAAGCGTGACCAGGGACTTTAATTTGTAGAGTTGGCTTACACAATGAGAATGGATGAGAAATGTGATGTCTACAGCTTCGGAGTGGTGACGGTGGAAATAATCACGGGAAGGCATCCCGGCAATTTAATCTCAGCATTGTTGTCACCATCATCCTCGTCAACAACATTGCCAATGAGTCAGCATACACTCTTAAAGGATGTTTTAGACCAGGGAATCCCTCCTCCTGAAAATGAAGTTGAATCAGGTGTGGTCTATATTGCAAGACTAGCATTTGCGTGGTTGCATGCTGATCCACAGTCAAGACCAAAAATGAAACAAGTTGCTTCAGAGCTCATAATTCGATGGCCACCATTGTCAAATCCACTCTCCAGGATAGAATTGAAAGATGTTTTGTTTCACAGAAATGCCACAGGCTGAACATGTATCCCCATGTATCATTCTCCTTTCATTTTGCCCCTGTATATGGTCTACAATGATTCAAATTAGGTGAGAAAGATAAAATATTAACTAGTTATATCCTTTCTATATTTATCGTGTACTAAACATGAAGGGATTCCAATACCAGAATCGAAGGCATATTTTTCAGACAAGAACCTCATTTAATAACATTGACAGATGTATCATACATTACTCAAGGGAAAATGTATTTGATAAAATAGAGGTGACTTTCTGCATAAATTGTGCAAGTGACTAACCTCATTTGAAGATTTTACAGATGACATTTGGATATGGAGATTACTCTTCCTATATGCCTAGTTGCTTAGTTACTGGAATAGAAGTGAAATTTCTTCACAGGAAACCAACCAGAAACCAGACAAAAACGAAACCTAACACAAAATTTAGGAGATTTAGTCATAGATGCATCGGCAGGGAGAACCAAGCATTACCAGATAAATGCAATGGCTTTCATTATGGCATTTGATGCTTTTGTGGTCTCAAGCATGATCCATCTGGTGATCACAGAAATTGTAAAGGCTTGTTGAAGAGACTTCCTTCACCTTCAATTTTCATTCAAACCAGCCCACTCAAAACCTTTGATCTGGGCCATCAGAGATAAAATTTCTTCAGCTTCTTTCAAAGATTTTAACAAAATTCGTTTCCATTTTTCTCATGGTGTAATTCCAGGAACATAAGGGACAGCAGGCTTGGGCTTCTTTATTTTTTCAACCAGCAGTGCTTGAGTTGTTAGAACTATCCCAGCGATTGAGACGGCACTTTGAAGTGCACACCTAGAAACTCTACAAGGATCTACCACCCCTGCATTCAGGAGATCTTCATATCTACCATTGATTGCATTGTAACCAGTTCTCCAGTCACGAGATCGAATATTCTCCACCACAACTGCTCCATCAACTCCTGCATTAGTTGCAATTGTTTTTGCAGGTGCAAGAAGTGCCTGTAATGCATCATTGGCAAGTGTTACAATATCGGAGAAGAAATTTCCCTTCGAGTCATTTAGAAACTAGTACACGTGTTAGGTTTCTCCATGCTATGAACTGCATTTATAACCAATTCACAAAAGTGTCCCACTTTATCAGTAATTATAAAAAATCACCAACTAATGATTAAGGGGGCCTTTGTTCGTTTTACAAGCCTTGTGCACGAATCTGCTTTAGTATCAACCCCTATAGCACTTGCACGTGGTAACTGATTCACAAAAGCTGCTTGTTTCCATTTGAAATGCAAAATTCGCCAATCCAAATAAAGAAACATTCATAAAAGGCACATCTCACGAAAGAAAATAAAACCATCTTAGATCAAATGCCAGTGAGGCAAAAGTATAGAGCAAATAACTTCTGGCAAAAGAAAAGAACCAAGAACAGACCTTTGCAACAATATCAGCACCGATCTTCTCATTTTCATCTTCCATGGAATCTTTTATTGAGGAAATCTGCTCCAAGAGATGAACATATGTTGCACCACCACCAGGTACTATCCCTTCATCCATGGCAGCAAACGTAGCATTCTTTGCATCTTCAATTCTGAGTTTTCTATCTTCAAGTTCAGTCTCTGTGTGTGCTCCCACCTAAATTTTATGCACATTGCATGCTAACAAGTTAAATATAAAGATCACTTTACAATAAAACAACACCAAACAAAAGATTAGAGTCCTGTCATTTGTCTTTATAATTCTTAAGGAAAACAAAGCAGAAAATTCGTCCCTGTTACTTAATGCCACTCTAGGAGTTTAATGTCCTTAGCAGTAATTCTTCGCAGTTGTAGCCAGATTTGTCAAGATGCCCATCTATTTTTCCAAAATAATATTGTATAGTAGTTTAGCAATTCTTTCTGAGTGCTTGAACACAAACCTTGATTACAGCCACACCACCAGATAATTTAGCAATTCTCTCTGAGAGCTTTCTTGAAAGGGCAGCATTATCTGTTTCAGCAAGGTCCTTTTTTATCTGCAGAATTCTTGCCTGAATTTCAGCTTTAGTAGCTGGGTCAGCAACTATGGTTGTTGAATTACTTGTTATGGTAACTTTTCGTGCAATGCCAAGTTGATCCGAGGTAACACCTTCGAGTGTCAGCCCAAAATCACCCGAGAGAAAATCAGCACCTGATGAGTTTGGTACAGCATGAATCACGGAGCATATCAGATGTAATGACCTTCCAATGATAGTCATATGAGAACACAATACAATCTTGGCAAGCATTCAAGTAAACAATTTATTATTGCAAGTGCATACAATGTAGTATATTTTTTTAATTGAGACCTACTTAATCATCAAAGGATTTTGCAATCTTAGCAAAGCATCCAAGTAAAAAATTTAATATTTCTAATGCATGAAAGAGAGTAATAAATCTTATAATCGCGACCTAGGTAATTATCAAAGGATTTCTTCACTATCATGACATAGTTTATGAACATGCACACACATATAAGAACATCCAGTGGAACACAGACATGCACACATTGGAGGCTCACATATGCAACACAAACCCAACTTGCCAAGGAAGATAAATAATTCAATAACTGATATGTCAATATATTTCAACATGGTACAGCTAAGAATAACCCATTTAAGTCAGAAAGAAGATGCAAGTTCACCTGTCATAAGAGCAATGTCTTGCAACAATGCTTTCTTTCGATCTCCAAATCCAGGGCATTTGACAACAGCAACATTGAGCAAACCTTGCATTTTGTTCACCACTAGTGTTTCCAAAACCGGCTTTGAGATGTCCTCAGCAATGATTAACAGCGGGACACTGAGTTGGGTGGTTTTTTCCAACACAGGAACTATTTCTTGAACATTTGCAATCTTCTGATCCGTTACTAGGACTTTGGCCTTGTCAAACTCCACCAAAGATTTTTCCTGGTTTGTGATGAATTGGGGCGACATATAACCCTTGTCAAACTGCAGAAAGAACACCAAACATAACTCGTGATGAAAAAAAAAATACATATAAACACAGAAAAAGTTCAAAAAAATTATCCATGCATAGGAGCCAGAGTGTTTACACAAGTATAGCTACCCTGTTAATGAAAAAACAAAATAGTTAACCAGGAAAATATGAAGAGCAGAAGTTCAATCATCATAAATATTTACAGATAGATGGATGGTTTAACCATTCAGACTATGAATGATGATGATATTACATCAAAACTTCTAACATAGACTTTGACATTATGCCAATTTTCCAGTGTTTTATCTGACAAGATTTTTCAAACCATATTAAGAACTAGAATCAGCTTAATCACCTTCATTCCTTCTTCAATTATCACAGATGTCTCAGAGGTCGAAGATGATTCAAGAGAGATTATTCCATCAGAGCCAATCTTCTCTATAGTTTCAGCAATTAAATTCCCAACAAATTCATCATTTCCAGAAGAAATTGTAGCAACAGCTGCAAGGAGAAGAAATTCTAGAGTTTAGTTTCCAAGTCAACATAATGGTTTTGAACAAAATTTTAAATAAAGATGACATAGAGACCTTTTATATCATCCTTCCCTTTCACTGGAAAACTATTCTTCTTCAAGACCTTGACCAACTCTTTGACTGCCATATCCATTCCTTTCTTTACATAAACAGGGTTAGCCCCAAAAGCGACAGCTAACATCCCTGTTTTGACCATTTCACGAGCCAAAATAATAGCAGTAGTAGTGCCATCTCCAGCCAAATCATTCATTTTACTTGCAACCTGCAATAAGTCACTTCAATATCACATATTTATCATCAATCAACATCAAAAAACACATTAACAAAATATTAGGGAGAGGACAATGTAGCAACCATGAATGACCTCTTGGATTAACATTGCTCCAGCATTCTCCATTGAATCCGGAAGCTCAATTGCTCGAGCTATAGTAACACCATCATTTACTACTTTTAGCGTCTTTAACTCCGAAAGAACAACATTACGCCCTGCATAGTTTCACATCTTACTGCCTTAGGAACATCACTATCAATAAAAACTGACAATTTAGTATGCAATAAAACAAAAATGATTTTTGTCTATTAGAATTGCAATCACTGTTCTGGTTGCTGCACAAGGAATTTTTTAAATAATAGTTCTATTATTTGAACAAAAACAATCCCAAGTGTGTCATATTGTAAAACATAAGCTTAAAGAATCAAAATTTAAAAAACAAAAGGCTAAGTATCCATACAAAAAAATGGAAAGGAAGCAGAACCCAGTTTACCTTTAGGTCCTAAAGTGAGAGAAACAGCATCAGCAAGCTTATCAATTCCTGCCTGCAAGGCTTCTCTACATTCTTTACCAAAAGAAATCTTCTTTGGACCTGCTTTTACCACTAATTTCTTTACTACTTGATGGTTTCTCCATAGCCCACTTGCCCTTTTGTTACCACCAAAACTCTGCAACAATATTTCATTTTTATACATCAAAATCAAAGCACTCAAAAACCTACATGCTTATGAACGCAGACACACACACACAGACATATGGACAGAGAAAGAGAGAGAAAGAGACTTACAGAGAAGAGGGGTTGTTGAGGGAAGGCAAGGGGTTTAGAGATAGAGAAGGAGGAAAACATTTTTCTGCTCATTTCATTTGTTGAGCGAAATGTTAACTGTGAGAATTTAGAGGGGTTTTAGTCTTTTAGAGGGCATCGGGCCGGCTCTGTTCAGACACTTGGATTTAGGAGACAAGTCATGCTGACCCTTCAAACTACCAGTCGTTCTAAACGTTCTAACTTCTATGAGTTGCCCACTAGTTTGTTGCAGCCCTATGCAAATAAAGCCTGGAGAAGATTTTTTTTTTTAAGGATGTAAATTATGTTTATATACTTATTTACAAAATAATCAATAATATTAATATAAAAAATTATATTTAAAGACTATTGTACCATCATGTAATTTTTAAAAAATATTATTTTAAATATTTTATTTGATAGAAATTGATTTCCAAATACACAAATAAATAAATAGTAAATTATTGGTTTCCTATATGTAGATGCATAGTTAATTTCTAATAAAATAAATGATTGTATTTTTTTATTTTTTGTATACTATGACTATACTTAGTGAACTCAGAATATGCAATATAAAATAAAAAATATTAAAAAATACTTAATTTGTAGGGAGTGTATTGAATATTTTGAAATTAATAGAGTGAAATAGAAACCGTTACAAAATTGATTTCGATAACTTTTAAAGTAAATATAATCATCTATCCTTATACAACATTCAAAGTTTTTCATCTTTTTTTAGATTCTTAATTAAATCTCATTTGTCGTTGAAAGCGTTTGAAATATTCAATTTGTCTATCCAATCAATTTTTCAAGTCAAATAAATTTTTTTAACTGAAATGCTCCTTATTGAAATGCAAATAATAATAATAATAATAATAATAATAATAATATAATCTTAAAAACTTAAAAAATAAAACATGTAGTTCATGTGACTTTAAGTGTTTTTGTTTTTTTTTTTTTTTTGTATTTTAGTAAAGGTCATTTCGGTCAAAAAGAAATATGATTGGAAAATTTGATTGAAAGGATAAATTGAACATTTGGCAATTTTTCAATAACAAATAGATACAATTGAAATTTTAAGGACAGATGAAAAACTTAGAGTATCCTAAATTTTGATTATAAGAAAAAAAAAGTAAATAAAACAAGTTAATTCCATTTTTCTTTCTACTTAAAAAATAATTTTATTTCCAAACCACACATGCTTAGTCATCATGCATAAAATTAGAAATCGAAATAAAAGTTTTAAAAAAATGAGAGATCAAATGGTAACATTTATTAAAACTTGCATATTAAATATCCCGAATGTTTTAATTTTATTGTTAATGTATGTTCTTTTTCAAATGGGAACCTAATATAAATCTAGCCCAAGAGCTCCAATGGTTCAAATTCACCTTATTCTCATATTTTGCAAGGGTAGTCATTGGTGAATAATGAGAAGTAAAAAAAAATTAAAAAAAATCAGGTTTTGTACAAGTTAACTAACCCATAACAGTAGTTCATTAGTCAAGGAATAGAATAAGAACTTATGATACCATGATTCATGTTTCATCACCTACGTTATAGAAGAAGAGTCATACTAAATTCACCAATTAAATTATTACTTTCATTATTTTTTTATATATAATTATCAATATATATTTCATTAATTATTGATAATTATCATATAACATGTATTAATAGAGAATGTATTGATAATTTTTGAAAAAAAGAATTGGTAGAAATAACAATTTGTTTTATGAATTTAGCAGTGCCGCACGTAGAAGAATTCTTCTTTTTCCATCCTTGTGTGTTACTAGCCAATCCCATAAATCTTGTGTCAACTCATAATTACATTAAACTAGAGGTAAATATATCCATTTATTGTTATACAATACTCAAAATCTTTAATATGTCCTTAAGTTTTCAATTGCCTCTCATTTATTTTTAATTTTTTAAAATATTCATTCTGTTATTTCTATCAACTTTTCCGATCTTAAATAATTTTTTTGTTGAAATATCTTTTGCGAAAATTTAAAAAAAAAAAACTTAAAGTCATATGACCTGCATGTTTTATTTTTTAAAATCTTTATAATTTTATTTTATTTGCATTTTAGTAAAACATATTCGATCAAAAAACAAATTTTGATAAAAAAAATTGATTGAAACAACAAATCGAGTGTTTCAAAAAAATTTAAAAACAAATAGAATACAATTAAAAACTTAAATACAAATACGAGATTTTAAATATTATATAAGAATAAATAATTATATTTACCTTTAAACTAGTTATGCATATGTTCGAGATTTATTTCACCTACACTTAAATAATGTGAATTCGACTCTCTTATAAAAATAAAAAAAGGTTTGTTATCTAATCCAAACCAGTCAAGTATTTATTGTCTGACAAATTAATTAATGTTTTTAGTTGAAATCATTCTTTTTTCTAATCTCCAACAAATTTTATGCACAAAGACAAAAATACTTTCCTATCTAGTTTTAGAAAAGTCATTTATATTCAAATAAATATATTCACAAAAACTATTTTTATATTTTATTTTAAAAAATAAGGATTCTAAATAAATTTATTAGAGCCCCTAACAAATATAACTTTTAGAAAATCATATTAAAAGTCGGATAAATTTTCAAACCATGCAATTAAAAACCATTTTCATTGAAATTATAGGATAATGTTTTTTTTTTTGGAGGTTGAAGCTCTTGAAATCATCAGAAGACCCAAGACAAAGAAGGCCCACTTAGAAATAAGGAAAAATCATGGGCCAACGAGCTTAGCCATTTTCAAAACTAGCGTGTTATTCAACCCATAACTTAGCAGGTAAGGCCTCTCCTAAGAATTCTAAACTGAAAAGGGTGATGGGTCAGAGTTCAGTCTATCTTTCTGGGTGGTAAAATGCATCAATTATATCTCTAGAATTTTAAATTTCTAATATGTTTTTTCTTATGAATTTATCGTCAAATCATCATTAAAAAAATATTTCTCAACTGAACATGTACAAATTATAATTTTTTAAGAGCATTTTTGCCAAAAAAAAATTAGCCATGTACAAAACACGTAACTTTTTCAAATTATTTATCCAAAAAAAATCACCAACTTATTAAAAATCTACTTAAAATACGGAAACATAATTGATTTATTTTAATAAATAAGTATATACGGATGGATCGAGTCATTTCTCTCAACTAAAACCCTCGAATTTTGTACGATTGAGGTTTCGTTCCAAAATAATTTCTCGAATAATGTATTAACATTCATCAATTAGGTTTACTCTATTAATAATTAATATTATCAAAGAAACATAATTCGTCAAAAAATTAGCCATATGTATAAAACACATAACTTTTTCAGATTATTTGTCCAAAACCACCAAATTGATTTATTAAAAACTTACTTAAAATACAAAGACATAATTAATTTATTTTAATATATATAGGTAATTTAATATTAATCTCATTATATAATCACAGACCGAGTCATTAATTTCTCCAAACTAAAACCCTTGAATTTTGTATGATCGAGGTTTCTTTCCAAAATAATTTCTCGAATAAGATATTTACATTCATCAATTAGGTTTACTCTATTAATCATTAATATTATCAAAAACCCTAATTTGAGAAAGAATAGTATTATCGATTATGTCTATTTTATGCTCAAACGTTGACCAGAGTAGCTCATGCGTTCCTAGCTACTAGCCAGTAGCTAGGAGCCTAGGACATTGCTTTGTTCATCTTGAGCATGTACAGAATGTGTCCAAAACCCAACAGAATCCAACAAATATAAGCAATAGATTAGGGCAATCATGTACAAATTCCATGCACCAAGCAGAAGAATCAAACGGCCAATATAATCACAGATCACCTTGTAGAACTGTCGGCGAGACGCCTCACACCATACATACTAGTATATTACACTGTGTCCGGGTGGTGGGCCTCAACAGTTGGCCTCTCAGCTCTGTGTTGACCTTGTCCGTAGCACCATTTTTCGACTTTGTGGTTTCTTTCTGACTTCCTGTCCATTTCCCATACGTGCTCCTGCTTTGTCTATACATTAACAAAACAATTTCTGTGCGTTAGCCCTGATACCATCGTACATACAATGTGTACATCCTCCAATTGTTTTTCCAAAAGAAATGTGGTGGTAGGAGAAAAGGTGCATTGTCTAGACCTAACATAAAAAACAATGATTTATATCGTATCATCCAAATTTGTTGATGGTTTAAGGTAAATGAGTTTATTTTTCACTTTTTATGTTATATATGGTATTAGATTTGGATTCAAAGAAAATTATCAGAGAGGGTTTCGGAGAAACATAAGTTCAAAATTGTTTACTTATAATACGATTAAAAAAAAGATTTAGATTTGATAAGTTCAAATGATAGATAACATTACTCTTATGTTATCATCTTGTGTTCAAATTTTTTTATTTATAAAAAAAAAACACTAATGTGAATACAAGTTCATTTGTCTAAAACTTAACTACATATTCATGTAAATCTTCAATGCAAAAAATCAATATGAAAAATATACCTAAATTTTGATTAGAAAAAAATTGATATATATATATATATATAATTGCTCTTATGTTATCATCTTGCATTCAAATTTAAAAAAAAAATTGAAAAAAAAATGCTAATGTGAATACAGATTCGTCTTTCTAAAACTTAACTACAGACTCATGTAAATTATAAACTTTTTTGAAATGCAAAAATTCAATATGAAAAATACATCTAAATTTTTATTAGACAAAAAATACAAAATATGTATGAAAATATCGTGATATATGTAGATATCTTATTTGAGTAATCAAACTTATAATTAATTACCTTTTTTCAAAAGAGTGGGGAAAATCCTCCTGATTATGTTATGTTGGTGGTGGACACAATTCAAATTAAAAATTAGAAACTTAAACTTTGAGATTATTCTCCTTTATCGGAAAGTAACACACCCACCAAACCAAATGCAACTATTAAAATCATACCATGCTCCATTTCAAAGCACAAACACAAACCATATTTAACTAACTTCATGATTAAAGTCCAAAACACATGATTAAAAAATAAAAAACCACTCTATTGTCGGAAGGTGAAAAACCCCAAAAAGAATGTCAAACCGTAAATCACGATTAAGAAACAATGAAGAACATAATTAACATTAATCATCACAAAATATAAGTTTGTTGTTCTAATGATCCGACAACACTACGTGGTGGCAATGTCTCTCTTCTAAGTTTCTTTGTACTTGGTTTTAATATTTTTGCCCCTTTTTTATCTTCCTTCGTTGCCTTTCTTCTTCACCTAACGCTTAATTTGGCGGTGTCCCTCACTAGGCCCAACACTCTCACCTGACAAATATCAGCTGCTGATTCGTCTGAGCAATTTTTTTTTTTGGGGCTATTAAATTTTGGAACATGAACATTGGCGTCGGTGATCTACGAGGAAATGGCAAAGAAAGTGGGAGTTCTGTTCTTGTTACTAAAATCGGCGACTCATGATTTTGTTGACGAGAGAATAATTTTGGGACCCAAAAGGAGAGAAGCCCGTGCGGGAGGAGATATAATTGAAAATGTAGATGGCTAGCTAGCTAGAATATGAAACAAACAATCACTTGAGGAGGAGGACCAGCTAGCCATGAATTGTGGGCTTTGATTGTACAGTGTAGATTTGCCACTATTTTACGTCACTGGAGAATGAGGGAGCAACCACTGCATAATTCTAGATCAGTTCTTATTCGCATTACGTTACAGTCAAACAAGATATGTAAAATTATTTTAAAAAATATTTTAAAATAATTTTATATATTTTGTTCGATCGTAACGTAATGTGAATAAAAACTGATATAGAATTATGTAGTGGTTGATAGTAGGTATTATATTATGGATCCGTTAAAATATATCAAATAAAAAATTAAATCAAAATTATTTTTTAAATTTTGTATTTAACTAATCATTCATTATGTTTTTCATAATTTTTTTATTAAAAAGAACACGATATATTCTTCTAAATCAGGCGTCTTAACTAAAAAATTATAAGAAAATTCAAAAATCCACGGATTCTTAACTAAATTTTTTTTTTAAATCTAAGATAGATTATTTAAAAAATACTTTTAACCTTTAGATTAAATCTATATATATTGTAAACTATTTATTTGAAAAAAAAAGTAACATATATATATATATATATATATATATATATATATATATATATCATGAGAGATGAAATTACAATACAAATAAAATTATGGATCGAAATAAAATTTGTTGAAAAATGAGAACTAAAAAATAATATGAGCAAAACTTTATGCATAAAATGCTTTAAAAAACCTCAAAATTACTATAAAAAAAAATTCAATACATAGTAAAAAAAGGTGAATAGTGTTGTGAACAAAATAAATGTCTAAAAAAATACTTAAAATAAAAAAAAATCACTGCCTTAAAATCATAAAATGCCATCAAGTGAATAGTTTTATGTGAGCGTATGAATGGTATAAAAATAATAAAAACTCTATATCTTTTAAGGTTCTTTGTAATGATCGGGGTTGATTGATTTTATTATCCATTGAGTTGCTTCCATTATCTCTTAAAAGGTAGTGTTTGTTAGCATGAGGATTTTAGTGATTTCTAACATCATCATAGAACAAATTAATACAAAGAAATAAATTTAGTGGCAATCAATATGTTCCTTCAGGCTTGGATCAACAGTTTTTTCTATCAATTTGTCTTAAGAAAATATAATAAATTAACTTATCCGGTTACCATCAAAAGTTATAGATAAAATGTTAAAGAAAAATGTATCTTCAATCATGGCGTGATATTTAATGACTATTTTCATGGGCTGATTTTGTCAAGCCGAAACTTTTTTACAGTGCATCATGCAATAGCTTTACGTTTAATCCAACATATATATCTTAAATTAATGAACAATTAGTCTCACATTTTATCAGCATGCTACAGTGTTTTTAAGAGCTCCTCCATCCGAGGGAAGTAGTACCTGAAAGAGGAAATTTGGTAATAAGAAAACAAACATTTTCTTAATTTGGTAGCAATGCGAATCTAGATTGGGGGAGTATTTGTTCTCGCTTCTCTTTCAGAGAATGTCTTATTGGACAAAGCCTGTTTATGACAATTTCCTATACACAAAAAAAAAAACATCTAATTCATAACTCAGATGACATCCATAATGGATCCAACAAAATGCGAATTGGGGTGAGACTTTAGAATTACTCTATCTCGAAGTAGAACCTAAACTTCTATTATTCAAAAGGAAATTCATCGACATTCTCTAATTAGCAATATAAGCTCTTTAATTTACTTGTTGCGCAATCCTAATAAATATAATATATAGAATCTCTTTTAGGACAATCCATATTTAATTAAATTAAAAATTCTACTATCTAAACATAAAATCTCTAACACATCCCCTTAAGTGAAAGCTCTAACATTTGAACTTAAAATTACATAAGTCTACGTTGTGTTATGCTTAATATTCGAGAAATTAGAGATTGTGAGACTTGAACTCAAGATCTCTTAATCAATCAAACTGTAATACCATATTAAAAGATCATTTTACCTACAAAATTAAGATAATAAGTGAGGTCCAAAAATGTAATTTATATTAATCTATAATACAATTAATTGAACAAAAAAGTAATGTCTCCATTATGTTAAATAAAAAATAAACCAACCAATTTGTTTTAAGAAAATAGAAAATAAAATTTATTTTTAAAACAATTTTTTCACCAATCAAAATCAAATTAAATTTATCAATTAACATGTTTAACAAAAAAAATAAAAAATACATTCAACTTAATTGATAGCAACATTCATGTTTTAATATGTAACTTTACGTCTTCTCTACTCAACTACTACCAAACAAAAAAACTGGCCAACATTGCACTAACACAAATTCTCAAACTATGATAAAACGACATGCATGCTTCATTGCTAGCTAGGGGGACCTCGAGAACTTCATGCTTGAAAAGGTATATCAGAAAACTTTCCTCTCCGAATCATCTTTTACTTAATCCATCAACATTAAAAAAAAAAAAACAAAAATGTACTACTAGATTGACATGATATCCAATGTCTGGTTCTGCCACAGTAGAACAAGTTGGCATGCATGTGTCTATTTGGTACGGAGCCATGGACAACTGTAGTTGACAACATCGAAACTATGGCTAACATTAAATATGGGGTTTCCTATCCTTAATGAATGTGCTGTCTCGATGTGCAAAAATCTGATAAAAGATCACAACATTTATGGCTTTCAGTTGTGGCCTTTGTCATCTCTTGATCTCACACTACCAAACAGAAAAAAAGAACCACTAATCTACCACTCCCATCAAGCCTCGGATCAGAAAACTACCACTTAATTAATACTTCTGTTTTCAATCAAATCTGGTAATGAAACGATTGTCTTGTTTGACTTTAATACGTATTAATAAGATTGTTAATTATTATTTCATATTACCATATTTTGTTTGTTTATTTAAAAAAATTAATTAAAGGTATATTATTTACATTTTTTTATTAAGCAAATATTTTACAACAAATATAAATAAGAAAGTAAAGGATTTCTTTAAAATAGAGAGGAAATTCTTAGTTTAAAAAACTTTGATATTTTGAATGTTTGTATTTTTTATTATTCATTTGTAATTTAGTCTTTTTCATTCGAGTTACATGATGATTTTAATTAGTTTTCTTTTTTTCTAAATAATTCTATTTAGATATTTATAAAAGATTAATTTGTCAACTTCAATTAATATAAGATCTCCAAAACTAGAAATAGTGAGCTTCCAAAATTATTACAAAAAAAAATAGGAATCATAAGTTACAAAAAAAATATAAATAAATAAATAAAAATGTTGGTTTATTATTCGTGGGCACTTGTTCTAACAACTATTCACCTAAACACTATTCATATAGATTAATATGGATTATTCTGTTTCCTATGTAATGATATTTATGTAGTTTTCTAATTTTTTAAAACGTTCATTATGAAAATTTTCGTGATATTATACTTTGGTTCATCTTTTTTAAATATATTTTTTTATTTGTAATATTTTTTGTTTAATTTTGATCCCTCTTTTTTGTTTTGTTTTTATCCTAGCTTTTTTTCTGATTTTTAAATTTAAAATTTTAAGGAAAAAAGATATTTAGAAAAAACAATTTACAAAATAAATTTTTAGTTAAGAATTCATTGATTTTAACATTTTTTTCTTATAATATTATATTTTTTATTTGAGAATATAGATAGAAATAAATAAATAATTTTTTAATTAAAAATTTATGAAAAATATAAAAAAATAATTAGTCAAATACAAAATTTTTTATTAAAAAATTATAAAATTGAATGAATTTTAATTTATTTTTTATTTCATATATTTTAGTAGACATATGCTATAACACGTATATCAAATTAAAATAATTTTTTAAAAATAATTTTATATATTTAGTTTGATATGTAGCATAATAACAATAAAAAAAAACTAGTAATTTACTAAGCTTGAATTAGGAAAACCGGTTTGAAAATTCCTTTTGACGGTAAAGATAAAAAGAAGTACTAGTAGAAGTAAAAATAATAGGCATAAATAAGAGGATATTTGGCAACAAGTGTCGGTACAACCGTACATGAACGCATGGGTGTCTCTCTCAAGAAATTTTTTGACAAATTAAATCAAGTTCTTAGTACAAACAACCACCACATCTTTCGAGGCCCTACTCAGATTTTCTCGCTGACTAACACAGGTACAAAACTTTTCTCTGGTTTTTATTGGATCTAGAAAAGAGAGAGAAATATTACGTATGAAAAAAAGAATTAATTGACTGATATGTTTTTATAAAAATAAGTTAATTCTCCAATCTAGTTTTATATTTTTAATTAAATTAATTTTATTTTTTAATATTCTTCTTGTTTTAAAGAGATAGTCTCCTTTTACTTTCCAAAAATTTTTAAAAAACATTAATTATTATGTGATATTAATATTTTTCTAAAATGTTTTTTTATTAATATTGTTAGTTATTAAATTTAATCCTTCATGACATGAAACCAATATTAATTTAAAGAGAAAATCTATCCAAATTTAAGATTTTAAATAAAAAAATATTAAGTTAATTAACGATCAAGTTTAAAATAATTATAAAAAATAACATATTAATGAAAATATTTTATTTCCAAAATTTTTGCATGTAGTTAAGTCCTAAAAGTATGAACGTTTTTCTTTTAAATTTTTATGTCAAAAGTATTTATATGTATAATGAAAAATATAAAAAAATATATAGATTTTTTGTTAGTAAAGAACATGAGATGAAAGAAAGAATTGATTTCTTTTTTGTCAACTAAACTATTTTAGGACGATATATTATTTAAAGCTTCAATGAAGCAAGCATTTTGGGATAAATATAAATAGAAAGAAAGATAATATCTTTGAGATGCAAGAAGTCTATGTTAAGTGTCTAGCATATCCTTCTGACAAGATTGTAAGGCCAAATTAGTCAAATAAAAGTTTTTTATTTGACTAACTTAAAAAACTATTTTGAAAATAAAAATAATTATGTGCAAATCATATAAATAATTTCTCTGATTTGGTCTAAAAATCTTGAAAAAAATATATATTGAAAACTTAAAGTATTTATAGCTTAATTTCATTTTTATTTTGAGGAAGAGGATAAAGGAAAAATAAAAAACAAAAAAGAGCATTTTTCATTATTATTGGATACATTTATAGCAGCTAGGGGTTAGTACGTACTATGTCCTTTGAATCAGTACATACATTTTTAAAAAAAACCGTGACATGAGTGGAATTAAAACAACCCTATGGTCAAAGCCTTTGAGAAAGAAGTCACCAATGCCCAAATGAGGGCACTGCGCGCACGCGTATATATATATATATATATATATATATATATATATATATATATAATCTTTTTACGGATAAGTGATATTTCTAAATCTAATTTTTGCACTAATAGAGCTATGTCTCAACTAATGAAATAATTCATGATGGGGAGGCCAACACCTTTGGATGCTTAATATGACCCTAAGAAAGCAGTTTTTTTCTTTTTTTCTTTTTTATTAATACACATCGTGGGTGTTCGTTCGGTAATTCGGTTCGATTTCGAACTTTTTTGATCGGTTTTTGATTAATCAAATTGTCTAAAAAAATAACCGAAACCGAACCGAATTATTATTCGATTTTTTATTCGATTTTGAAATATATCGGTTTTTTTATTCGGTAATTCGGTTTTCACTCGTAATTATCTATATTTTTGATTTTTGAAAGGATCATGCACTTTCGAAAAAATAAATTTAGTATTTGCATTGCGATTTTAGGCTATGTTCCTATATGTATACATTTTTCAATCTCATCGAACTCTGTCTATTTACTATTATTTTACTACTCCTCAATAGTCATTACTAATATAATATCAATTGATATATATATATATATATATATATATATAATACGAGATGTCATCATTACTATCTAAAGTCTAATAATATATAATATATGTTGTTGTCTATCGGTATCGGTAGATAATACCGCTAAATATGTGTTACAATTAAGACATTTTAACAATTCATTCTAAAAAGAAACGAGCATGATTTGAAGCTCAAATATAAGCGACTTATTTGCCTTTATGAAAGACACTTTTAATTAACTTGACGTGATTAGAACTAATAATTTTGGGTAACTTGTTAAACACTACGGCCATAAGCTAACCTTTGCTAATTAAATAACAATGTTGTTTTTGAACAATGAAGAACATTAAAACTTTAAACACTCAACTTTCTTTATCGCAATTTTAAATTATATATGTTTACTAAAAAGAGAAATACTAATTATTACCGGGGTCCATAAATTAATTAGTTTTCTTTCACATAGAAAAAAAAAACACTATTTCATGTCTTTTCTTTTAAACTATAAATTGAATCAACAAAGAAATTATGTACCCCATTGGACAATTATAAATAAGAATTGGTTATGGTCATTTGGCGTTGGATCAATTGGCTCATGTAATCAATGCAATAAGAATTGGTTATAGGCTAATTGATTTAACTCTAATCGACTTAGGTTTGCGTGAGGGTGAGATGAGGGTGTGAGGATCTGGAATGAACGACATCGTTCAACGATGAATTTTAAAAAAAAATTTAATAATTTCGGTTATTCGGTTTTAACCGAATTAAAAAAACCGAAACCGAAATCGAAATCGAAAACCGGCAATATTTCGATTCGTTTTTTTTTAGTTTCTAAAAAAAAAACATCACCGAAATTGATATTTCGGTGCGATTCGGTTCGGTTATTCGGTTTTCGCCGAATAGTGAACACCTCTAATACACATTAGTCTTACCGTAGAAACTGATTTCAAAATATTTTTATATTATTAAAAAGATTAACACTATCACATGTTTTTATATAATAGGTTAATTTTTCAATATGTTCTTAAAAAAAAAAAAAACTCTTTCAATCATTTACGTCAAATAACAAAAATAATATTATCAAATCACATAGCATGGGCAAATTATATGTTTAATTTGATCAAAAATTTTAATTAAAATAATAAATTAGAAATTTGTTTAAAATATAAGGAAAAATTATATATATTTTTTTAGAAATGGATTGAAAAAATAGCTTATTGTACGAGGATATACAAAGATATTAACCCTTGTTTAAAAGAGAAAAACAAAAACCGAGTCGGCCAATAGCTTATTGTTATTATTTATGTTATCCACAGCCACTCCTGTGTTTCAAGTAATTTAACTGTACGTCATCTTTCACCATTTAATATCATCGACTACATTTATTATGTCCTTGATGACATTTCCTTTTTTCAGTTAGCGCTTTCAAATAATTACTAGTTGTAATTCTTTTTTCAATGATCAAGTGACTAGGTACTTTTTTTTCATAATAAATAACCTGGTGACTTCTTCCTTTTTTTTTTAATTATAAAATTATTTTCAAATTATTTTATAAATCAATTAAAATTAAATTTTTTGCTGTAACGATTTGAAGAGTATACCATTTATATCAATCTAGTGCATCTAGAAAAATTTAAATTCTTCTCATATTAAGACTGCCCATTCCAAAATTTGAATCTAAAAAATATAAAAAGATCTTTATATTTGTAATTAACTTGATGCCTTTATTAACCCATTAATTTAAAATTGTAACCAAAAGAAGTAATGTATTGTGGGCGGGAAGGGTTTTGAGTAATGGCAATCGTTAATATATATTTTTTAATGGCTATATGCTTTTTAATTTCTTTTATGTATAAGTAAATAACATAAAGAATCGAAGTCTCCTTTAATGGTTCCTCTTTTAACCCAAACCCAATAAAATAGACCCTCTTTTTTTTTTTTAACCGAATAGAATCATAAACAAAAGATTTATTCCCTCTCTTTGGCGGGCTGAGGGGTTGAAACTTGAAAATAACTTGAGAATAGCAAATAGGTCATGATGTGCTTTCGAGGAATTTTATAATACATGAGAAGTAACTAGTGATACATACAGTAGTTATTTCATGGGCTCACTTTGAGGAGAGAGATAGACACATAAAAAAAGATAGAAATTACATTTATACCTATCAAAAGTGCTTAAGAATATTTTCACGTCCGCTCAAATTTTTTTATTTTCTCTCCTCTATTTCTCTCTCTCTCTCTTTTTGTATGTCTATCTCTCTCCTTAAAGTGAGCCCATGAAATAACTACCGTACATGCCACTAGTTACTTATTGATGTATTATAAAATTTCTCATGTGCTTCACTTCGAAAACCCATATATATATGCTTTTTTTCAATGCAAGCAAATACTTCGTAATTATGGAGAAAATCAAGTACCACGATACGGTATGAAATCTAAGAATTTTGAATAACAAAATATTGTAATTTCTTTCTATAATTGTTTGATTATATTTTTATACGTACCATTCAACAAGTTAATTGTAATCAAGCAATGTTTCACTTGGATTTTTTTTCATACATTCTCCAGTAAAAATCTTTTTATTTAATTGTTATTGGCTTAAATAGCCTTGACTTATTGATATCACGTTTCAAGATGATCGTCAAGATAATAATGTAATCTTTAAATGAGTATCAAACTCAGAGGATTTTGCATTAAAATCTTTATAGTTTGAGGGGGCATGTTGAGGAAACAAAACAAGATTATATATATATAGGAATGATACAAATAAATACAATCACAATTAAGGAGAAAATCGATCAAGTACCATATTAAAGGGTGAAATAAAGGATTTTGAATAATTAAAATATTTTAATTTTTTTCTATAATTATCCTTTTGAGTAATTAAAGATTGTAAATTGTTTCCATAACTGTTTGATTGTGTTTAGATATACAATCTTTAGGTTGATTGTAATAAGATTATTCAATCAATCAAGACCAAATTATAAATTAGTCCCTCTGTTTTAAAAAACAGATTAATTAGTCTCCCTCATTTCAAAAACTATTATTTAATCCTTTAGTCGGTATTAAACATGCTTAATTTAATATTATTTTTATTTCATAAAATCTCTTATTTTCTTACCACTCTTTTTCATATTTTTTTCTATATCTTGAAACAAAAAAATAAAAATAAAAATAAAATGACTAAATTATAAATATATTTTAAAACATGGGGAATATATAATTAGTTTTTGAAATGAGATGGACTAATTAATTTGTTTCTAGAAACAAGAGGGACTAATTTATAATCTACTCAATCAATTAATTGCTTTTCATTTTCATAATATGTCACATATATAGATGGTAGATTATCTTTCAAAACAACTAGGATAAAAAATAAGTTTCACATCCTCATCATTCATAAAGATAGATAAAACATTCACCATGATTTAAAGAACTATGAGAAATATTTTATTTTTTCACTGAGAATTTTAACTGTCTCCATCAATTGATTAAATTGACCAATCTTCTAAGTTCTCACAAACTTTAATCACCCTCTTTTAAGCTGCTACTCTAATTTAGGCACACAAAAAGAGTGCCCATTGCCTTTTCTTTTCTTTTATTATTTTCCTTTTCCTTTAAGGATCAAAAGGAATCCACGTTCAATCCTAGAGTTAAAAAACTACAATTTTCTTTTTCTTTTTTTTAATCACTCCACGCCAAAAACCATCAACTCCATTCAAAATAAATTAAAATAAACAAAAGGAAAGGACAAAAGATGAAGAATCTAAAAAAGATAAGAGTAAATTATAAATTAGTCCCTCTAGTTTCAATAAATAAATAAATAAATCTTTTTATTTTAAAAACTAATTATTTAATCCTTTGATAGCATTGACAAACTTAATCCAGTATTATTTTATTTCAAAAAATGTTTTATTTTTTCATCGATCTTTCAGAATATATATTTATTTTTTTATTTAAAAAAATTAGAAAAGAATATGAAATTGACAAAAAGAACTAAATAATTAGTTTTGAAACAGAATTAATTTGTTTCTTAAAACTAAAAGGACTAATTTATAATTTACCAAGAAAAGGTTTTAAAAAATCAAGTTGCTCAACGTGCCGATTAATCGCCTAGAAAGGAATGTTCCTCGATGGCTACATCAATACGCCTCCAATCCTCACTATATAAACACTCCCTGTGATCCTCTTCACATCCATCACCAATTTCACTTCTTTTCTCTCTCAAAAACACCACACAAAGCTTCAGCAATCGAAGCTCGAAATCACCAAAACCAGCAGAAGATCATTAACAATTTCAATACAATGGCAGCAGTACACGCATCTACCATGCTTGATGACTCTTCTTATGATTTAGACAAGCTCACTTATGAAATCTTTTCAATCCTGGAAAACAAGTTTCTTTTTGATGGATATGATGATCCTAAGCTCTCCAAAAACACCCACCAAGCTCCAATTCAAGAACAACTCAAGCCCACCAAGCAGTTTAATGGTGGTAAGGTCAGGATCCTCTCCATTGATGGAGGAGGTGCCACTAATGGCATTCTTGCCGCCAAGTCTCTGACGCATCTTGAATCCTGCCTTCGTCGAAAATCGGGCAATCCTAATGCCTCTGTCTCTGATTACTTTGACGTTGTTGCTGGCTCTGGTTCTGGTGGTATTTTAGCTGCTTTACTTTTTACTCGTGGTAAAAATGGCCGTCCTATGTTTACAGCCGAAGAAGCTCTCAATTTTCTTGTGAGAATCAATAAAAAGACGAGCAGACCACAAGGGGTTTTCGGAAAGATATTTGGTTCTGGGAAAGTGGAGAAAGTTTTAGCTAAAACTTTCGGAGAACTAACTTTGAAAGATACCATCAAATCTGCTCTGATACCATGTTACGATCTTTCAACACACGCACCATTCTTGTTTTCTCGTGCTGATGCACTGGAAATGGATGGCTATGATTTTAAAATGAGCGATGTCTGCCTCGCAACCTCCGCCGATCCAACAACGGTTGGAGCCGTGCACATGCGGTCGGTCGACAAGAGGACTAAAATCGTGGCCATTGATGGTGGGATCGCAATGAACAATCCAACAGCGGCGGCAATCACTCATGTGTTAAACAACAAGCAGGAGTTTCCACTCTGTAATGGGGTGGAGGATCTTTTGGTGGTATCACTCGGAAATGGAGAGTCAGATTTCGGAGTTCAGAATCAGAATTCGACGCCGGCAAGATTTGTCAGGATAGCTGGAGAAGGAGCATCCGATACGGTATTACGTCATTTTTTATTACTATGTATTCCATGTTTTTGTCCTTTTCTCTGTTTGTTTACTTACGAGTTTTTCTGGTAGGTAAACTAATGAATTTGTCTCTTTAATAGGTTGATCAAGCTGTTTCAATGGCGTTTGGTCACTGTCGGACCAGCAATTATGTTCGCATTCAGGTATTAGATTCTACCAATTTATTCAACCTATTCTCTTAACAGATTTCGTCGAAAAAATGCAACTACCATCCTGGTAAAACTTAATTTTCTTGCATTTTCTCGGCGAATTTGTTGAAGGTAAAATTTTGTGGATTGGTACATAGTGTTTTAGCAAAATCGTTAACTTGTGAAAATATTTTCAGGCAAATGGGATCATAGCTAAAAAGCATGGAATTGTGGATAAATCAATGAAATCCAACAAGAAGGCAGATTTATTGGCTATGACAGGAGAGATGCTGGCACAGAAAAACGTAGAGTCTGTGTTATTTGAAGGGAAGAAGATCGTCGAGAGCACAAACTATGACAAGTTGGAACAATTTTCTGCAGAATTAATCAACGAGCAAGAGAGGAGAAAAACAAGCATTTTACCAACTGTGGTGTTGAAGCAAAGTTCACCATCACCAAGAACATCATCAGCCACAACTCTTTCAACATTGTCTTCATATTGATTTAATTTGTTCAATTAAAATTTTAGTTTGAGAGGGCCAAAAAAAAAAAAAAGAAAAAAGAAATTAAATGCTTTTGCTGCCGCTCGAGATGATTGAAGACATCCGAGATTGAGCTGAGCTAAGCTGCTGAGTGCAATTGCAATTTTTTTTTTTTTTATTATGTATAGATCATATACTATGAATTAGAGGTGTTTGTGTAAATTATGGAATTGTTAGGTTCTTTGTTGCAAAATTAGAGGGATGAATGTGATTAGAGTTGTTAGCTTGCCAATTTTATGTATCTTTTGATGGACTGGGATTTAATTGTTATGATTTTATCAGTCCTAATGTGATTTGATTTTTGATTAGATTGAAAATGTGCTAATTAGCAAATTCTGCTCTATCAATTGTGATTGATTTCTTTGTTGAGGTGCATATTTCTTCTTCTGTTATGCTGATTTTTTTTTTCATCTTTTTTAATCAAACAGTTCTGTGATCAATTAATTCTGTCACACTTCCAATTTGCCAAGATCCAAAAAAAAAAAAAAAGGATCGGTATGCTTTAAAATAAATTGCTTTATTTGGATGATGTGAAATAAAAAAGTGTAAATTATAAATTAATCCTTTTATTTTTGAAAAATAAATAAATAAATTTTTTATTTTAAAAACTAATTATTTCGTTTACTAATAATGTTGACCATATTTAATTTAATATTATTTCATTTCAATAGACATCATTTATTCTCATCAATCATTCTATGGTTTTTTGTTATTTTTTAAAATGAAAAATCAAAATAAATTAAAAATGAATGAAAAAATTAAGTTATAAGAAAATTTAAAAATATAGAGATTAAATAATTAGTTTTTAAAACATTAGGGACTAATTAATTTATTTCTCAAAACTAGAAGGACTAATTTATAATTTCGTCAATTGAATACGAGGAGCAAAACTAGGTGTTTTTGAAAGATTGAAAAGTAAAATGGTTCAAATTAAAGTGTCAAATGGCTCTGTTTGATTTCCCAAACACCATAATTAGCTGCTTCCAGTTTGCTTTCCTGAGTGGTCCATAAGATCGTTAGCCTCAATCAATGAAGGAACCCACCGTACCAACCTGCTTTTGGCCCAGGACAGGATGATTCTGCAACACCTTATTTCCTATGGTATCCTCAGATCCCATAGATATTTCTTTCGTTTTCCAGCTGTTTCTGTTTGAGTTTGCTGTCCATTTTTCAGTTTAGTAAAATTTTCATGAATTTCTAATCTTGACATAGATAGTTTAGTTTTGATCGAATGGTATAACTTGCTGATGTGCGAAAATCGAAGATTGAAAATCCAGTTTCACGCACTTTAAAAATAAAAATAAAAGAAACTCTAATATTCTAAGGTGTTGTTTGTTTATTAGGAAAATGTGAGAATATAAATGAAAATTTTATTTTCATATTGTAATTGTTTGATTTGTTTGATTGAAATGAATGAAGTAGAAATAAAAATAAAAATTAAATATAATTTCATCTTAATGAGAGGAGATGGAAATACAAACAAAGAACGAGAATGATTTTTTGTTTTTTTCAAATAATGATATATTATTTTTTATTTATTGTATATCAATTAATTCTATTACTATCACCATTTCTATCTTCACCATCATCACCACAACCATCATTACCCCTCATCATTAGCCTAATTTTTAAATTTTTTTCTATTTTAATGTCTAACCTTAGATTTTTTTTTTTTTTCCTATTTGAATGACTACAACCACCTTAAATCATGAGATGGTAACTTGACTGAAATTAACTGGCACGTGACACTTTTTGACTGCTACATGACAACTCTCGTTCGACATGTCAGCAAATTGAATCTCAGGTGAAGTCAGATACCAACAAATAAAAAATCAAGTTCATACCAACAAATAAAAAATCAAAACTTGGACAGTAAATCATCAGAAATCAACAGTTAAACAACAAAATAGAAAAAAATAATAAAAAATTGAACACTAAAAAAACTTCTCCCTTTCTCAAACATGTAAAGATAAATGTTCTTCAGACTCTTAGCATAAAGAATCTTAGGAAATAACCCACCACCTGAGGCTCAATGGAAAACAGTTAATAAAAAGAAACGGCATCTGTGACTGAGACAACCTACCAACTTCTGATTTCAGCAGATCTAATTCACTATCCATATCCATCATGCTGCCCATTTCAACATAATCAACCATTACAGAATAGATGCTGCATGTTTATCGGTAGCGCGAGGGAAATCAATCAGGATACACATATTTTTCTTAATAATTCAAAAACATGCACTTCCTCGTTTCCTTTTTCCTCCATGCAAACCACTAGTAAATACTTTAATTCGATCCATAAAAAATCTTATGAAAATTTTTTACTGCAAACCTTTCAAGTAAGCAGGGTTTATCAAATGATTCAAAACTTAATCACAAACTACCTAACTGGCAGCATCATTTCGTTGGACGAAAACCTGGAATGATTATTTGTACTATTGAGGGATAGTTTCTACCAATTTGGTTACTCGCGAGAAAAGGAAATCAGAAAACACATTTGTTGGGGAAAAAAAAAAAAAACTCAAGATAGAAACTTGCAACTTTCAGCTTCCTTCATGAGGCATCATCAGGTTAAGCGATCAGAAGAAATATGCCCTTCGTTGGAAGCGCCTCCAGTTCTACTTTGGCAATGGTCCACTCAGTGCTTTGCATCTTCTTCTTCACAGAACTTAGCGTACTCATCTGAGCCCTTCAAGTTCTCTAGTTCACTGGCATTTTTAATTTCAACCTTCATAATCCAACCCTTCTCGTAGGGGCTTGAATTGACCTGCAAAATAGTAGAAGAAAATTAGACGTAGAAAATCAAAGCACTTCCTTAGGCATGATTCCCAGCTATTGAAAAGTTCTCTCTAATTACATGGTGTTATGAGGAGTTGAATTTAAAGGACTGTGTTTATAAACCACTACCTAACTAATTATGATTAGCAATAGACATAAATGCACGGCAACATTGCATGGTATTTCAGGGAAGAATAAAGAAGGGAAAATGAAATTCACTGGTTAAGGAACATGGTCGTTAACCTCCAGTTTTAAGAAGACTTTAGAAAACTAAATAAATGGCTTGAGAGAGCTGTTTCATTTAGCAAGTCCATTTCTATTACTAAATTAAGAGACCTAATCCTATGCAATCTATGATTTATCAGATAATCAGCTGAAAAGGATTACAAGGATATGAAGTTTCGGTAAACTAGATGAACAAACCAGAAATAATAATAATAAAAAAAAATCAACCTACAAAATAATTTTGATTTTTAAGGCAATCTCAACAAGAATATGGCACCATGTAAATAGACTAACCAAACCAGGAGAGCTGTTCAGTTCATCATTAACTTCAACCACTTCTCCCGAAACAGGAGAATAAACATCACTGGTAGCCTTGACACTTTCAACTGCACCAAATCCAGAACCCTGATTTACAGTAGCACCCACTTCCGGTAATTCAACATACACAACATCACCTAAGTGGTCTTGAGCATGATCGGTTATACCAACAGTAGCAGTATTACCATCAACCTTCACCCATTCATGACTTTCAGCATACTTCAAGTCCTTTACAACTGCAGGTGAATTGAGAAAAATGCATGTCAGGAAACTTAAGCTGTAGGAGATCCAACAATTAACCTCCAAGACCCTAAAAAGTGAAAAACAGTTAAAAGTATCATTATCGCTAGACAAACAAGTCAGAATGGAAGCTGAATGCTAGATCAACTTAAAAGAACATGTTCTGAGAGAAGAAAAGATATAAAGGAGCATTTTGTGGTGCAATTATGAAAATTCTAGGATTGCAATCAAAAGTGTCTGAGTTAAAAGCCAACAAATACTTCACACACACACACACACACAAAAAAAAAAAATGCAGTAAGATTGTCCCTGAACTTCTTTGCCCCAGCTTCAACGTGTTTATAATTGGGTAATGGCCTCTAAATGAGCACGTGCACACAGCAAGCACAGAGGCAATGGTAATAACTATCAGGAGATTTTTACAATCTTCCTCAACCTCAATTATTTCCTCTATTTTTTTCATTTTGATGAGGATGTAAAGCTACTTTGATGATTATTACAAATAAAACATATGGAATAGTGACCATAGGGCCCTTCAGCAAGTTCAATCAAATGCATCCGTCTTGGACCTATAATTTGTCTGCAGATTATAATTATCCTATCAGTTAAAGAGTTGGCTTGAGAAATGAACATCATTAGACATCAAAAAGATATGAAAGGCAATAAGCTGCAAACGGATCCTTGGTTTCAAGAGGAAGAATGAATATTGCCCAAGCAAGCTCTGTCTCAAATGATCTTTTGATCCATAGAAGCATGAAGGTTCAAAGTCAAGCTTATGGAGCTGAAACATTTACGAGACTATCACAAATACCCATACAACCTAAGAACTTATGCACTATAGATACAATTAACGAACAACATTTTCACTCCAAATTTCATCATATGAGTTTAAGGTAGATAAATGACATAGCGAAACCAAAGATATTCAGCAGAAAATCACAGGTCTTGTGAGCTCCCACTCCAAACTTGAAATGAGCGGTTACAGAATAGAAGCATAGCCTAATTCAGGGTATTTCAGAATAAACAAATAGAGTGAATAATTTCTAAAAATCATCATCTTCCCTTATCCATGTCATAAATGATGTCAATTATCGAAGTTCATATATGATCAGGAGGCCCTTGCTCAAAGAGATAGATCATAGAGAAACTGAATAGCTGACTTTGAAGTTGACCAACTGGATGGTATTGCCATTTCCTGATATTTTGTTTTTTATTTTAACAAAATTTAAAATTGGTAGAATTAGGAACACCTATTTTATAAATATTTTATCTTGCATTGTGTGCAAGAGATCCTCCATTAAGTTTGCAGTATTCTGCCTTTTCAACATTCCAAATTTCCAATCTAAAAATCAAAATAAAACCTTTGCCTCATAAAAAGAATGAAAGTAAAACGTGCAGCCACCAACGAAGAGTCAAAGACAAGAATTGCCATCACAACTGCATTAGAATACCACAGTCCAAACTGTGTAACAATTTTATTTCAAAAATCTCCATCCCATTACCATCCTCACCATCGCCATCATAACTTACAAGGTTTAAAAAGACAACAGATTTTCACTTTTCAAATTTCCTAAAACTAAAAACAAAAAACCCCATTTTTACTGTTTACTATACAGAGAATTGACATCATTATCAGACAACACCTTAGATTTCATGTCTCTTTAACACAAGAAACTAATCAATAAACAAAAATAGTAATCATGCTTTTGTAACACAGTCATCAATCTAACTTTAACATCAATATCTCAATTCCTTCATTGACCAGCCAATCTACTCTCTTCATTCAAAACCAAACCAATAAAAAAAAAAAAAATCCAGACTTTAATAATATATTCAAACCAATACCCACACCCCAGATGCCAAAATCAAATCTTTAGCCAAAAAACAATCAAAGATCAAACATTCCAACAAAGAACATAAATAAGATCCATATATAAATCAACAGCCATTATTCTCTCATGATCAAATACAGACACAAGACAACATTAAAAAAAAAAACGAAAGGACGGATCATGAAACCATGAAAAAGAATATATTACTACTAGTATCATTTACCAGAAGCAAACCCTCTATGGGCAACAGAGATCCTGAGGTAAGAAGCAGCCCTCGAAGCCCACAACAATCTTGAAGCCATAGTAATAGAAAGTGATGAATCTAAGACAAACTCTGCTTCTTTCAAAACACACTACTCTAACTCTAGCTTCCCTTTTCTCGTACTTCCGCCACTTGGGTTTTTATGTATTAGAGGGTTGGTGTGAGGGTTTTTATTTTTATTTTTATTTTTATAATTATTGGCAAAAATTAATTAAATAAAAAACAGTGTGACTGTATATATATAAATAGCAACAATCCAAAAATGTTTTACCCTAGAAAGAAAGAGGGAAATAAATAAAAGGACAGAAAATCTATTCATCCTCCAACTATCATTCAACTTTCAATTAGGTCCCAAACTATAAAAAATCTTTTTGGGTCTCCTTTTGTTTGGACATTAGTCACATTACCCAATTAATCCTCTTGAAAGTTCTGCTTTTAGATCATAAAAGAAGGATCTATCTGTCTTAAAACAATGTCGTTTTGTTGTAATTTTTTCTGGTTATAAGGTAATTGGTAATGCTTGATAGATAGGGGATTCAATTGGGAGTCTTTTTTTTGTTTGTGATATGTTTGAGAATAAGATGATAGTAGGAAGACTGATATGTTATTTTTCCTAAATAAAAATAAAAGAGAGGATATGGTGGTGGGTCAATGTGTCAACAAACCCATTAGGCAGAAAGTTGGTGAGTGCTGACTCTCCTTGTTGGTGCCACTTTCTAGTGACTCGTCCCTAGCAGGGGCCCTCACCTGGGGGGTGGTTTGTGATGTTTTCTTTTGAGAGTAAATTGTAAATTAGTCACTCTGATTTAATTAATTAATTGACTAATCAATTCTCTTTTTTATCAATGTTAACCACTCTCACAAAAATATCCTTTTTTTAGTATTTTTTTTATAATTTTTATTTTAAAAAAATTAGAAAAGAATATAAAATGGATAAAAAAGACTAAATAAGTTTTTTACATGATTTTCTTTTGAGGGTAATTTTTTTGGTAGGGTTTTGGGTGATTAATTTTTTTATAGATATTTTCATAAACTTGCTTTTCATATTTTAAATAAAATTATCATTATTAATATTATTATTTGCATTTCTAATACATTATCATTAGTATGACAATTTTACTTTGACTATTTTTTTTTTAAAACACTGGACAAAGATGCAACATTTACCTCTAGAAAATTTATATACTTACATTATATTGAAATTTTGGACTCCGTGAATTTAAACTGGAAACCTCAGAATTCATGGTAAATAAGTTCATTTAAAACTGAATTTTAAGTAACTTTTTTCTTTTATAAAGGATTTTAAGTAACTTTAAAGTTTAAAAATGTTAGATTTTTTTTTAATTATTATTTTTGTAATTTTTTATTATTCATCGGTTATGAATATTTTCAAATCAATTTATATATCAATTAAAAAAAAATTAAACCATCTTAAAAAAAGGAATATCCAAAATCGCCTTGAAAAGAAGCTACGGTAGAGTTTCATTGCAACTCTTGAAAAATTCTCAATTGGTTGAAAATTCCATGCAATTCCTGGAAAATTTTCGTGTAGGGATGTGGTTCTTTTATGAAAACAGACCAAAGGCCGACCATATATCCATCTTTTGATGGGCTGGTCTTTAAGGCCCAAAATCAAAACTAGAAATCCAATGGCTAAACTCAAACAGACGGGTTCAGGCCAGATGGTTGGTTGGATGTCATGTATTGATTTTTTTATCCCTTGTTTGGATAGGATGGAAAGTGGGGGAGAGGAAAGAAAATAGGGAGGAAATAAAAATTTTCCTCTGTTTGGTTTGCAAAAGAAAGCTGTGGAAAGGAAAAAAAATATTAAACAAATCTATAAGTGGTGGGACCCATTTTCCTCCCAAAATTGGGAGGAAATGGGGAGAAAAACGGAAGGAAACTGATTTGTTTTTATTTTTTTCAGTTTCGCCCTTGCCTGGCGTTCCTTCTCTTTCTCTTCCCTGCCCATCTTGTCTCTGCGCAAATCCACTCTCTCGCTCTCTCTTACCAATAGCCCATCATCGAATCTCTGCAAACCCCATCTTCCATTTCCACCCTTACCTGCCGTTCCCTTCTGTTTCTCAGCCGATCTCGCCTCTGCAAACCCACTCCCTCTCTCTCACTGAATCCGTTACCAATAGCCCATAATTTGTTTTTTGTTTTTTCCAGTTTCTTGCATCCGACAGCATCTCCCTAGGTGTTTCCGAGCAGCGAAGGTTACACCCATTCGCAGCTCCTCCAAAGTTTGTAGCGTCAGCAGAGGCAGGTATTATTTTGTTTGATTTTGTTCTTGCAGGTATTATTTTGTTTGATTTTGTTCTTTGTCATTCAATTGATGGGTTTGTTTGCAAGAATGTGAAGACAGAGAACTAAGCTAAGGTATTTAGGGCCATTATTTGGTTTGGAAGAATCGAAAGGGTGCAGATTTGCTTGTTGAAGTCATTCCAGAAGTTTGCTGTTTGTATCCTAATGTGAGTTGTTGAGTCCATAGATTGTTGGGGAAGGAACCGAACTTCTTGAAAGTACCAATTGGGCTAATGGATTTTGCCATAGGGGTTCTTGATTTCCTCGTCAAGATCTTCCCTTCGATGGAAGATGCAGCTGAGTTTGGAAAAACTGGAAGGTATTATGCAGCTGAGAGTATGCTGGTTTTGGATCCTGAGGCTGGTGAATATAGTTCTGAGAAAACTCCTAGTTATGGGGAGGACACCCTGGAAGATTTCTTTGAAAGAGTGCTTAGGGAAGGGATGGCATGGCAGGTCAAGAATTAGGTAAACAAGCAATCTTATAATCTGATAGAAGTTTGTAAATTTGAATGCTAAATCAAGTTAACCAGTTTTGAAACCCGGCCTGCTGAAATGTATGCAATTTGCTAAACTCTGAACTCATTTATCTATCTATTGCTTGAAATGTGAGTTGTCAGCAAAATTCTTTTGTAAAGATTACCAAAGTTGTGAATTCTACTGTTCGTAAACTTTCCAAGGTAAGCGTGTTTGGTGTCTTGAAACTCAGTTGAGATGTGAACTGGTTAATACCTTATGTAATAGATTTGCTATTGTGGACAGTCTTATGATAATGTTAATGCTTAGATGCTGTCCAAGCGTGGCCTGTCCAAACCCTGTATTATTTCATAAGTTATAATTTAATGGACTCTCCTCCTGGCCTCTGCTTTTCTCTAACGACCATTGACATTAGCACATGCAACGCTTAATGCCGTGACAAAGTATTTGCACAAAATTATATGTATATTAATTTAGATTGCTGAAAATTTTATCCATTTTAATTATGCCACATATGTTTCAAAAATTCCATAGTTGAAGGAAAAAAAATTGACAAGAAAAGATGAAGTCATCAGCTACATTAATTGAAATTAGCTTCCGTGAGCATGAAGTTAGTTTTCTGGTACAGCAGTACTATATCCAAATCCTGGCTTCACCCAAATGTGATTAATACTAATCATATAGTAAAATTTAATTCAAGTAGCTGAGGTCGTTCACCAACTTCTTATTAGTATTATTTATTAATAAAAAAATCAAGGTGTGAAAATTGAAACATTCAACATTTGACCAAAACTCAACCCTACCCAAAAGCCCCCAAACCCAGCCCTAAAACTCTTACCAACACCCCCGAAAACCGTTACAAAGCAACTCCTTTGGAAATGCCATTTGAACCACCAAAGAAGCTCCACAAACACCCCCAAACCAGCTTCAAAACCACCAAAAAAAACCCCCAAAAAACCCTAAAAAAGAGGCTTAAAACCAACCCCAAAACAGACCCAACACCTACCCAAAAGCCCCCAAACTCAGCTCCGAAACTGTTACCAACAGCCCCCGAAAACCCTTACAAAGCAACTCCTTTGAAAAGGCCATTTGAACCACCAAAGAAGCTCCAAAAACACCTCCATACCAGATTCAAAACCACCAAAAAACCCTCCCAGAAAACCCACCAAAATAGACACAAAATATCCCTCAAGAAAACCCCTCGAACACTTTTTGGAGTTACCGCAAATGAAGAAATAAAAATTATTTGTGATTTGTCTCATTTTTTGTGATTCAATTGACTTTCCATGATTGTTTGAAATGTTACCATATACTCTTTTTTTTTAATTGCTAAATAGTAATTGTTTATTCTAAAAAAAAAACGGAGAAAATGATGGGTAAAAGCAACTAACTTATTATATGCATAGATAATAATACATGTTGTACATATTTAAATTAATTTTATGTTGATAATTAATCTAAATTGGCTATTGGATTAATTAACTAATAAACAGTTATCGATTATTCTATGGAGACGATTCATTATCTATCTTATCATTTCGGATATATGCTATATGCTAGATTTTTATTTTATTATCATTTGTATTATTTTCATGAAAAAAGTATTCATACAAATTTATTATAAGTATTTAAATATAGAAATATAATCACAGGGGTATTATAATAAATATACCATAATACATTTTCTTTCCTTCCTCTTTTTACAATTATCCAAACAAGGGAAATGTATTTTCTTTTCTTTCCTTTCCACTCTTATCCAAACAACAAGTGAAAAATGATTTTCTTTTCTCTCTCTTTTCTTTTCTCTCACTTTCTTTTCTCTCTTTTCTTTTCTCCCAAGAGGAATTATCCAAACAAAGGGTTAAAGATTTTTTTTTTTTTTTTAATTCTCGGAACCACCCCTGATCTCACTTGTATGTGAGTACCCAAACTACATACTGAATCTTGATTTGGTTCTCAAATATTTCTTTTTTTCAATTAGGTCCTTTTTTCCTGATTAAAGGTTAAAAAATTCTCAATTAAATTATCTATAAAAAATATGCACAAATATTTAACAGAAACATCAAATTTCAACCAAAAACAAAATAAAATTACAGTGTAATTTTCATTGCATAAAATGTGCATTATGATGGAATCCATAGACAGATATATATAAATGAAGGGATTCAATTAAAATTTTTGAGCTTTTTGAAAACTAAATGGGAATAAAATTCTTTAATACTCCTTTTTTTTTTTTTTTTTGGGAGCATTTTAAGACTTTTCATTATAGATTATAGAACCTGAGTAATCAAAATAAAAAATACTCCTTGTTTCGGGTCGAAGAAATAATATCAGTCTATCATTATCAAACTGATTGCAATCTATGTTTTATAATATAATTTACTAATTTTTTTAGGAACCAATTTATCATCTTCTAACTTTTTAAAATCACTAGAAAAAGACTCCTTTGAACAAAACGACTCATAAAATTTATATTCATGTATGTATTCTTAATCTATATTCACCCATATATAAATAAAATAAAAATATCAAAATTAAAAAAATTATCAAAATTGGACTTTTTAAAAAAAATAGGAGATCTTGATTATTTGCTTATGTTGTTAGTCAAAATCTTGTTAAGTAGACAACCAAATCCTAGCTCTGCTTCACTTTTAAATTATTTCAATAGTGCATGAAACCTGGATATTGAGTAAACAATGCGATGATATTAACAAAATTTTAATCCTTCAATCTTTTTCTTGTGAGTTTTAGAAACCTGATCAAGGTAGCAATCATACAGGAAGAGCAACCTCCATGCCCTTATGCATTGTTCTAATCACAGTTGTGACCTGTTCAATTTGATCTTCACTAGAGCATGCTGATAGAAGTACTTTGGCAGTTCCTCCATCAGGGTGACATCCAGCATCGATCATTTCTTCAAATATTTCCAAGCATCTTGTGTATAGTTTCTTCCTTGAGTAAGCTCCTAATCTTGACGTCCAAGTCACAACATCAGGTTTCAAATTTTTGGTCGGAAGTGATTGGAAAAGCCCTTCCATTCTCTCGAAAAATCCCGCCCGTCCGTATATGTTGATCAAGATGTTATATGTACTGATATCAGCCTCATAAGGTCCCTTTTCCATTGCAGTTAGAACTTCCTCCATCTTTTCAAATTGGCCTAGCCGGCCATACAAGTTCAACATGCTGTTTAGGACAAAGGTGTCCGGTTCGAGCCCAGATTCGCTCATCTGGTTCACAATTTCTTCACATTTAGCCACATTTCTCGCCTTTGAGTAGGCACACAGAAGAAGCATGTGAGATTTCATTGTAGGGGTTATTCCTAGTCGCTTCATCTCATCGAATACTGCTTGAGCATCTAAAAGACATTGCAGCAGCCAAATCATCAAGCTAAAATTTGAAGGAGCATATAAGCACATAGGTGGAATTACTTCAGTAGAAAAGGCGCCACAAATGGATGAAGTTCTGATAATATCTCATTCAACTTTCTTTTGTTTCCTAGGCAATCTTAGAAAGATTTTAGCAGGTCTCCAGAATTAAAATTAAACATTGTTCCAAAAATATAATTATCTAAATGTTGCAATATAGATCCCTTCAAAGTGGGATCATAGTTGACCGGAAATTTTAAAACCAGTACATTGATATTATTTGGTTCAAGCATCTTACCCTCATGAAAGCCAGCTCTCCCATACGCATCTACCATGATGTTATATGAAGCTCTATCTGGCTCACAGCCCATGTGCTGCATGAGTGAAAATATTTCTGCAGCTCCATAAGGAAATCCTGCACGACTGTTAGGACAAGATAGTTAAAATCAATCATCAGTTGCATACAAATTATTCTTTTGTGTTATTGGTCAGCTCTTGGAAACGAGGAGAAGCACCTCCAGTATTCTTTTCTGTTTTCTTTGAAAGATGATTGAAACACCATATCATTCTATGCTACTAACCTGTAAGCTTCCATGAGCGCATTATAAGTATACACATCAGGCTCATGCCGATCTTCTTGCATCTGCTCAAATATCTCCTCTGCCTTCTCACAGAGTCCCTCTCTAGCAAATGCGTTCACCAGAGCTGTGTATGTGCAGATATCTGGTCTGCATTTTTGACTTCTCATTTCGTTAAACAACTTCAAGGCCAGGTAAGATTGACTTGCCTGTGTTCAGGAAAAAGGTTACCAAAATGACTTTTTAAGGAACTTGAGCGGCATTGTTGTCTACGGTTATCAAAATTAATAACCAAAATTTGAATTTAGTCTGATAATGGTTTGAAATAAAATGCATGTATTTAAGTTGTTTGTTGGATCAATGTAGACTCATTATTGTACTGAGGTATGCGTAATTTGCTGTGGGGAGCAATGGTATTTCAAGAAGATCAGATTTGCAGAATAATGCAGAATCAAATGACATTGAGATCACCTTCCCATGTAAGTTGATCAACAGTGTATAAGTGTCAGTAGACAGCGGGCAGCCATCTTTTTTCATTCGCTGAAAGATCTCAAGTGCTCTTTGAGGGTTTCCAGCCTTCATTAACCCATCAATATAAGCATTGTATACAATTGCACCTGGCCAAAATTAGATTATAATTGAGATCACATTTTACTAATTGAATGTGAAGTATATCAACAGAAGAGGTTGAAAAATGAAAGTCTGAGATGTGTAGATACAAGAAAGAAATGAAAAATCAGAACTAATGCCCTATACTTCACCACAAAAAGAAGACAAATTCCCCTGCACAACTTCATAAAGGAAAGTTGCAGCACGAAATTTGTCATCTAGGAGCCTCTAGCCTACTCAGGTTCCCATCTAGCTAAATTGCTCGGAGGTCTCTCTGGGCTGATTAATCTACTAGTCTCAATATTGAATTAATATAAATTGACTATAGCTGTAAAATTTTATCATTACTTTTAATATTCTCGTTGCATGCTATATCTAGATAAAGTGTACAAATCACTACTGTTAAGGAGGTAATGAGAAGTATGCAGAGAATGCACCGACTTTTTTTTTTTTTTGGTATGAAGAGATAAATTTGAGAATTTCACTAAAATAGTTTAGTAAATGTCATCTCAAAAATAAAAGAAAAATGGAACTCTTTGCAATTGCTAAGCAAGGTTTTAAGAATTTCAAGAGAATATAACCCTCTCTAAAAGCATTTTTGAGGCAGAGTACCTTACAACATACTACTTGAGGAAATTTCAGTGTTAGACATGATTGATTATGTAATTGAAATACTTGTTGACGATTCAATATCCCTGAAAAATAAGAAAAAATAGATTGGTCAAAAAACCATACTTGGAGGAATGCCATACTTCCGCATCTCAGCAAACACTGCCTCAGCTTTATCCAGCAGTCTGCAAGTGCAGTAAGTCTTTATAAGAATAGCATAAGTATCTTCATTAGGTACACATCTGGCTTCAAGAAGCTCAACATATGTTGATTCTGCCTTCTTGTGCAGAGATTTTTGCCCATAAGCATCCATTAGTAAATTGTAGCACATGACATCTGGCCGGAAGGAGCTCCTGTGCAATATCCATTGACATATCTGGAGATTTTTATAGTGTCAAAGATCATTAAGATTTAAGACCTAACTATTTGAAAAATGTAAAGTAAATAATAGGAGGCAGAACCAACCCCTTAATGAAGATTTGTAAAATCTATGATTCAGTCTAAAACCACATAAAAATAAGTTACCAGCCAGTTTTTTTCCATCCTCATAACACTGATTCAAGAGAAAAGTTTTAGCCATGCACTTCTGCCACCCAAATATATGCTTGCTCAGTACCTTATTGACTACCTATTCCCTACAAATCGAAAGAAAAGAAAATGAAGAACAATTTCTTTACCAACGCAATTGGATTCCATTGTTTATTCAGACGAAGTTGAACAGCTACATTAATAAGATCATCCCAAGTCTCGTGAGTGATGGAAAGAGTATCTAGAGCAGCCCAAACATTATCAGGATCCACTTCCTTCTGCATAAATTGCAGAATCTTCTGAGCAATGGGACTTAACACTGGGAAAATTCCATCAACAAATCCAGATCCATATTTCCATCCTTGTCCCCTCAAAGAGCCACCTAGTCAAAGAAGATGATTTAATCATCTAATATGATATTTGCTTGAGCATTTATAAACAAGAGCACAAAGTGCATTATTCTGTATTACATCGTTTCCTGGACATCTTTTTGTGATCAAAGATTCGCCATTTGCCACGTTTGTCAATAAAAAGCCTGTCGCTTTTCCACTTCTTGACATCTCCACTACTGGAATTCTTTTCTCTGCGTCTGGAATGGCGGTTGTAGATTCTTGATTCTATAAATATATGATTCAGTGTGCATCTAGCAGTAAACCTGCAAGCCCTAATCAAGTAAATATACAATTGCTGACAGCCAACATATGCACCTCTTAATCAGAAGCCATTACTCAGAGGAAGCAACAGAAAGAAAATCATACAAGGGATGCTTTAGATTGCAAAATAATTGAACGAAGAGAGACACGAACACTACATCTAGTCACAATAGCAAACACATAAAATGCAAACCAGAAGACCTAGTAAGAAAAAAAGTTGTCGACTTTAATTTCCTTTTCTAAACCAAATATCATCCGCTACGTTGTGCTTTCACCAGAGAATCAATAGACTAGTCTAAACTATAATTAAACTACAAAAGTTAAAGTTTGAAAGTCAAAGAAGGTCATGAACTGTTGAAGACTTGTTAGAGTTCAACAACGATAGACATGGCTAAACTGGCTCATCATCTTAACAATTCTGAAGCCACAGTAGGACTTGAACTTTTTACATAATCCTAAAATGTTTTAACTAACAACTAACAAGAACATAAAATTAAGAATTCAGGCATAGTGTCTCGAGTGATATTAGTATTTAGCAATTCCATTGAAGTCCATTTCTCAGAGCAAGAAATGCCATAAAAATCAATGATATCTAGCAAGAAGAGAAAGAACCACCAGAATTGAAGTTGATACAGAAAATAGCAAGGCAGCATTAAGCAGTGCATAAGAAAAAGACAGGAGGGATCAGACTTACATGAAAGCATAAAGAGGAGTTTGGAGATGGATATCGGTGAATATCCAGCATGCAAAGGCTAGCAAGAGGATATGGAATATTGTTTTCTGGGATAATGCACCACATGAGCGGAAGACCAGCAGCACCAGACAAAAGTAGCTTCGGTTTTTTTTTTTTTTTGAATAAGGGACAAAAGAACCTCAAAATATCTCAACGAATTAGAAAAACAGGATTCTATGTATCAACTTGGTGCCCTTAAATGTGTTGGGGGGGGGGGGGGGGGGGGGGAGGATATCTTTACTACTCAAGTTTAAAGAATTTTAAAAAGAAAAAAAATGAGATTAATTTGTTTAAGGTGCTCTTTGGTATCCCTGCTGTTTCTGCTTGGTGGCACTATTATATTTATTTTTTATTTTTTTGAGGTTTTTGAAAATAATAAAAAGTAGTTTTTTATTTTCTTTTTTTATAAAATAACATTTATTAATATTATCATCATAATACCATCACATCTCCACCATAATTATCACCACATTATTGATATAACCTCCACTATCATAACCATCATCATGATCGTTGTCATAATACCAATATTATTACTGTAATTACCACAACCAACACCACCATTTTGATTTTACCTCTCTCCTACCATTCATCTTTTAACATCATCATCACTATTATACATTCTACCAACCCTATCAATATTATCTCCATAACTTTAATGAACATATTATGATTGTCTTTATCGCTATTTCATTACAGCCAATCATATCAAATTATTATATCACTCATATTATATTATTATTACCTACTATACTATCATTATTTATCAAAAAAAAATTATAATCATAAAAAACTTTGATATTATTATAATTCTCATCATTTTTTTAATATCATATCAATCATCGTTATGTCGTTGTAATTATCACTATTATTGTGTATATTGTTGAAAAAAATATCTTCATTTAATTATTATGATTAACTTATGTAATATTATTATTTTTTATATTTTTTAATTTATTATATATTATTATATATTTTCAATTAAGTCTATATAAGAAATTTTGTCTTAATACATTATTAAAAAATAAAGAGTTTCCAAAAAATAAAAAAATAAACATAAATATACATATATTTTTTTTATTTTCTAAAAACAAAAAACAAAAAAAACTATACCAAACAAGCTCTTAAACACCATAAGCGAATTATTATTATTATCGTTGTTAATCACGATTTACAGGAAAACACTCCCTTGTGAGCTTTGTCGTAAAGGGAGAGCGACGAAGTGCCAATTGAGTTGCAATTCGATGCTGTTAGCACAAGTTTTTCCATGCTAAGAACTGCTGTGAAAATGACTTTAACAGAGAAACAAAGGGTTATGCTATGTAATTCAAGTTTACATTCCTTTTTGACTGCTGTTAAAATGAGGCAAATTAACTTGAACGTTTGACTTAATCTGGATCAAATTGAAAAAAATATATATATATAGAAATAGAGAGGGAAAACTGAAAATTTGAGGCAGGCATAGGGGCCACAAAGATGAAGCGAGTCTTTCCATGAATGAAAAAACCATGGCCTCTCTCTCTTTCCCTCTTCCTGCTCTCTACTGTGGCATGCCAGTTTCATTGGCAACTTGGAATTAAATAACAACAATGGCCATAATATCAGCTCAAGCATTGGAAAGACCAACAATATTCTGCCTTCTGTCAAACATATCATATAAGAAATCAAATTGAAAAGAAGCATCTAAGATTAGAGAGAGAGTTCTATAACATTTCCAAATCACAGTTCTACAAATTTGGAATTAACAGAAACTTGGCTGAAACCAACTGATTCAAACAATTCCATAGGAAAGTGACATAAATAAGTCTCTCAGTTGGTGTCATACAGGAAGCACTCCACTTCAGCCAAATAAGCCAGTCTATTCCACTTCAGCCAAATAATCATCAATTTCAGCTGGAGTTAGTACCCTGCAGTAAAGAAGCACCAGGGGTAAGAAAGAATGCATTGGACATTTGAATGCATGTCATCCTTAAGTTGTCAGGCTGAAACTAGAGAACGTGCGCATGAAAATCAAAACTTCAAACCCAAAACCAGAAATGGAAGGCCATATATGACATATTAGTGTACATCCAAAAGGTTTTAGATATCAGATTTTGTCTAGTTATGAACAGTGTTAGGAACCTGCATCCTGGAAGTTACTTCTGGAACTCATCCTAAAGTCAAAATTAAGTGACCATCAACAATCTTAAAAAGGAAAAAGGTCAAGAAAGAGCATGCCTGAATTTCTTGTCGGCACCAATTATCCCAATTTCGATGTTTTTTGCAGAGATCTGTCCCTCAAATCTGCAAACACAAAAACAATCTTGTAAGGGTACAAGAGAAGCACTCAGCACTTATAAGAAACTTTAGAATGCTCATTTATATCACTGTCTTTGACCACTTTGCATAATGTAATATTAGGTTAACTAATCCACCATCAATCTAAGCATGTCAGGCAGAAAATAGCAATACCTAACTGGTCAAATCTATATGTATATCACTCAGTTGATGAGGACACATGTCGCATGCTTACTAAACCCATCAAGAAAATTTCTTCTTTTTAGAAGGAGTAACAAACTTTGTGCATACCTCAACACCACCACACAAATTCAAATATAAAAAAGGTGAAGGAAGTTTTGAAAGTGATATACCCCTCTTTCAGTGTTAAAATGGCCGTGTGTACAGCATCATCAAGCTCCATATCATCAGTGTATCTACAGAGGACATTGTAAGTTAGGACAAATTAACATTGTTCAAATACAAAGGAAGATATGCACATAAAACCGTAAACCATTTACCAAGTACATGTCAATGGAACAAAAGCAAATTGACGTATTTTAGACTGGTTGTGTGGATTCAAATCTTTTTTTCTTTTTTTTTCTTTTTTTTTCCCTAGCTCATTTTTAAATGAAAAAATCTAAGCCTTCTTGGGTGTAAGAGACGAAGTACAATAAATAAGATAAAGAAACGACACAAGGTGTGCGACTATAGAAGAAAGTAAGCTGGCAGTTAAAAATTGAAGGTAACTCGAAGTTTGAATGAAGAATTTGGTTGGCAGTTGCGGGGAAGAGGGTGGAAACACATTTGTTGCTAGCTAGGAGAATAAGTGAAGATGCTAGGAAGAGATTGCAGAATTTGAAGCATTCAGTTGGTACCAAAAACAAATAAATACCTCTTCTCGAGAAATGTTTTTGCATTTGAAACATTTTTCCCCATTGCTGAGGCTTTCCATGAGAAGTAGGAACCTGATGGATCAACCTAGAGAAACAAATAAAAAACATAACGTAGTCAGAGGAGTTACGATTTGAGTTTAACATAAAATAAACTTATATTTGTTCAGGAGAACATTTATTCGAAAAGACAATACAAGTGAGTAATATTCCATCCAAATCTCAAGAAAGAAAGAAAATGTCAAAAACTTATCGACCACTTGGGCCATACAGGTATTTTGATCTGCTAACCAGATGATGAGAACAGCATCCAACTAACTTAATATGTGCACAATGAAAGAAGTACTATTTTAAAAGGTATACATTTTCCTAGTAAGCCTGGCTATTCAACTGGAATGTGTGGTTTTAGAACCAAATCAAAAGAACTGTGCAACTCAGAGGGTGCATTTTAGTTACAGAGGCATGCAACTTCTACAATAATGGGTTAGCATGTACTCTACAGTGGATAATCCAGTCCAAAACAGAATATAGTTAATGACTTCAGATAATACCATGAGAAAACAATGATACCTGGTACAACTGTGGACCTTTGTCATCAAAACCAGCAACTAGCAGAGAAACTCCAAAAGGCCTCACACCTCTGCGAGGAAAAGACAAAGGAACAGTGATTTCAAACTTCGAGAAACAGAGAGGGTTGTTGGGTTATTTGAATAAGGGCTAAGGTTATGAATTTTGGAAATTGAAATTCATATCTACAATCAACAAAAAACACTGAAACACTTTAATAGTCTAAAAGACATCGTAGTACCCAGATTGAGTAAACTCTTGCATGACAGCGGCAGTTTCCCTGACAAGTTGTGTTACTGGAATTGGTTCCTACAAGCATAACAATTCAAAAGTTACCACCTTCAGAATTAACAAGAACAAATGACAATGAATAGACATAAAATAGTAAATCTCATATTGGACTCTTCAACGCAATTGGTTTAACTCAGCTGGGTTTGGGGTTAAAATGGTACTATTGGAAATAACACAACTACCAAGAAGCCCTATGATTTAGACAGAAACATCATAACTTCTTTTGAGATAAATTCTCATGACCACATCAACAAGCATTAGATGAATCATATATATATGAGTTTGTTTAGAGGCATCATCAGGATGCACATTTACCATTCGTAAGCTAAGCCATGAAAATTCTAGCCACATTACCAATAATGTTAAAAGCAAAACTGAAGAACAAACAAGAAGCAAAACAATAAGGAAGATCTTGAAAATTTGATACCTTATACAATTTATGATATTGTTCTGCCTGCTTCCTACTTTTCCGAACCAAAACTCGAAAGTCAGGACCCATTCCACTGCAACAAAATACAGGCGATTCAGAGAATGTAAAAACAAAGCAACCCCCTTTCAAATGGACTAATAAGTTGCACCTGTAAGAAGCAGCAGCTCATTGAGCAACCAAATAACCAAGATGTCTAATCTCCAAATCCAGGTATAAAGGTGTCCCCCAATTTTCTTTTCCCAGGGAACTACATATATGTCCTATTTTTTCATGTTAAAACAGATATTGGGTATGTGTATGTGTATTAGATGTCGAAGTGAAGTCCTTAAAGAAACCAATAAAGAACATTGGTGTTAAAGAGTTCCAGTGAAGGTTGGATAATAAGTAGACACGTGCTTCTATTCAATTTTCCACTCAGGGTCAAATTTCATACTGGTGCAGACTTACAGCAATAAAACAACACGACAATTAAGGCCTGAGAAACAACAAGCTAAAAAATATGAACCTTCTTAATTACCAAGAAGTAAGCAGAAACAAACCTGTAGACAACTCCAATATTTGGTGTCAGACACTGTATTTTCTGAACCTGAAATAACAAACAATTGACAATTGAGAACCATTAATAACCAATTTTAGATATAAAAAATCTTCCAAGGAGGATGGCTCCAAAACAAACCATCTGCACCACAAAACCATTTAAATCCGCCTTTTTATACAATTGGGGATTAACAAGGGTTCAAATCTGAAAACTTCAACTTCCAGATTCTCAATCTTGAGTCATTAACTACCATACCAATGCCTCTACAGTGAGAATGCATGTTACTTTTACTCAACAATCATAGAAAAATTACAAAATTACACCAAAATTTAACAAAACAACCAACCCATGTAACTAAACTTATACTACAGCTTAAATTCTCAATATAAAGTGATTTACAACTAGACCGAGGTCTCATTGGTGAGAAATAATATTACTCTTCCTAAACAATCATCAGCCATTTCAATGCTACAAACACACCCCTCTAAAACATATGTTACTGCTAAGCGATCACACAGCCCCAAAAAGTCCTAGACATATCACAACCAAAAAGGCAAAAAAATAAAGGGTTTCTAGAATTTTAACCAAACTATATAATAAAACTAAAAAAAAAAACCAACTTTACTTACAGATGATTCATCAACTAAAATAGAAGGCAATTTCTTCTCAGTTGCAATAACAACACCGTTTGCCGCTACAACACCAAAAAAATATAATCAACGACTTAGTATCTAAAAATCCATTAACGACATAGCAACTCCGAAAAGAACAAGAAAAGAAAAAAAACTTAAATTATAACAACCTTTGATTCCGAGAGAAGTTTGCCCTGATCCAACGGCAGTCAATGCGTGCTCGATCTGTACTAGCTTTCCTGTAGGACTGAAAGTAGTGAGAGAGAAGGAGTACTGGCTATCACCCATCGTTGATTGATTGAAGAAATTTACTGAAACACAGAGGAAAAACTGAGAATGCGAGAGTATATTTGCTAGAGAGATATAGAGAGAGATTTGCTTGGGGTTTTAATTTTGCTTTTCTTGTTGGAGAAGAAGGTTTCTTTGTTACGTGGGCTAAGGGCTTCTAAATTGGTGTCTAGATTGGGCCTGGTTATTGAGTGGCTTTGAACTGATTGGACCGAAGAGGTGTATCTCGGTCGGATGTACAAAACTAGTTCAAGGATACTCTCTAACCATTGGAAAAATTAAAGGTTTAACATATTGTTTATAATAAAATAATATAATTGCAAAAGAAAAAAATTAGTCTTTTGGACCTCCATCAACCAAAAAAAAAAAAACTCGAAATAGTTTGTCACATATTAAAAAAACATTCACCAAAAAAACCACGATAGTAATAAATTGATAAATTGATGACAAAAAATAGTTTAAAACGACATTATTAGAAGTGTGGCTAAGATGTTAAGTGTAAATCTCTTTGATAAATACACTCTTAAGATCTTACATAAAACCCATTCAATTAGGCATATTTTACGCATACACTTTGTACATCTTGAGTTATTAAAATGTGTGTTTTTTTCAATTATTTATCTCTCCTTTTATTATTGATCTTTGCCATTTTAAAAAAATATTAATCTTTGTTAGAATTTTAATATTGTTATTTTTCTATATAATTGTTTTTTTCTTTACTCATATGCAATTATTTTCTTGGATAAATTATAAAATAAAAAATATTAAAATGTATTATTATAATTGATAATATTCAAAAAAATTATATAATTTGGTAGATTTCGATAGTTAAGATGGGTCGTACTCCGAATTTTATTAATATTATTATCACTATTATTATTATTATTATTTCATAGATATTATTAGTTGTTAGTGTTAGAGATGTGGAAAAGCCAAGTTTAAAGTAACTTTGATCTCTTCTTGTGTGGAATGTAAACAAGTTAAGAATTTATAATATTTTTAATAATTAATCCGTGACTTTTCGGTTATTATCAAGAGGTCACTACCACTTAAATTAGAAGCCCATTTATTGGTTGTACTTCGACTTAAATGCTGTAAAATTTAGACTTATAATCTTTATGAAATAACACAATATTAGACCACTTGTTGGGCAAGAAAATCTTTTATTACATGGTTTTTTCAATTTTTTTAATAATCTATTTACAATAAATAATTAATATGCAATATGCAATAGTAAAGCATTTTCGAAAGGCTTATAGAATAAATACACATAGCCTACTGAACTCAAATATCAATCACTAATTTTTTTTACCTTTATTTAAAAAAAAACTATAAGAGGGTCCTTCTTAACAAAATAAGTAACTTAATTCTTTCCCTTCTTTTTTGATTCATTTTGTTTTTTAAAAAATAAATAACTAAAGGAGAAAATAAGTAAAAAAAAAGGGAAAAAATTGATAAGAAAAGAAAATATTTTTAAAACAATATAATATTAAACTAATCATTATCAATATTAGTAAAAAAAATTAATTAATTAGTTTTTGAAATAAAAAGAATTATAAAATTCATTTTTTTAAACTAAAGGGGCTAATTTATAATTTACTAGGTGATGATGGTGTTGTCTTGTTTCTTTTTTCATTTTTTGACAAATATAAGGAATTTATTGAAAACAGAGATGGCTTCGTAGCCCTTACCGTGTGCTTTGAAGCCAACTCAAAATAAAATGACCGTCCAGATTGGTCAGGCAAAGCAGTTGGCCTTGTTTCAAATAATTGATTTTGTAAAGTTTTCTTCATTCTCCACGTGAAGAATCACCTTTCGTAAAAACAGGCATGACAAACCTTCTTCACATGTACCTGTATCTCTTTATGCCATTTTTCAACGTTAGTGTCAGTAGAGTGGAATGGAATGGAATGCTTGTCGGAAAAAAGAAAAACATGATTGGTTCTTTCTTATATATTTATTTTTAAATAAAAATATAATATATATATATATATATATATATATATATATATATATATATATATATATATTTTTTTTTTAAATATCTTAATATATGTTTTATAGGATTGCTAGCAACAGCTAATATAAAAATTTGTATAAACATTAACAAAGAAATATTTTTTTACTCTTATTTAATGCTGATGAAAAGATTAATTTTTTTTGAAAACATATACATTTAATTTATAGATATTTATTTAGAAAATAATCAATAATATTAGTATAAAAAACTGTATTTAAATTATTAGATGGTTTTTCTAAAATACTATTTTAATTATTTTATTTGAAATAATTTTTTTATAAAACTAATGATCTCAATTTTTTTTATATATCGTGACCATAAGTAATGAATTAGAATGTCCAGCATAAAATGAAAAATATTTTTTAAAAATAAAGTTGTAAGAAATACTTGTCATAAAACAACTTTAAAATTAATTCCAGTAAGTTTTAATTATATGAAGAATAAGTAAATAAAATAAGTGAATTTTATTTTTTCAATTGATTGTTTTATTTGAAAGAAATTAATTATAGATTAATATTAAAAAAATAATAATAGCAAAGGGTTGGTGTTATGTATGTAGATATACAATTAATTTTCAATAAAACCAATAATCCTAATTTGATGAGAATTTTAACTAATAAAAGTAATATAATTTAATATATATGTTTATTTAAAAATCTGAAAACATATCGTATATATTTCGTAATCGCTAGCCTGCATGAAAAAAAATAACAATTAGTTTTTGTAATTTTTGCACCCAATTTAATAATAAAAAAAAATAAAAATAAATTGCTAGAAAAAAAAAGCAGAAAAAAAAAACGAGGGCAAGCATGCATGCTTGGTCCATCTTGGGATCAAAAATATGTTTTTGAAAATATTAGAAATCAAAATAAAACACAATGTCAAATTAGCATATTAATGCTAAAAAAAGACTCAAACATCACAAAAATATCACTACATAGTAAAAAAAAAAAATTAGTGCACTCGTCAGCTATATTGAAACAAGTGTCGTTTTTTCAATTTATTTGTCTATTTTTACATGTCATATCTCCGAACTCTATATTAAATATAACAATTATAGAGTAGTAAAAATAAAAATAAGTCTTTTTTCTATTTTGTAACTATTTGGTTGAAAAGAATAAAATGAAACAAAAAGAATAAAGAATATGAATGAAAATGAAAATTAAATATAATTTCATTTCCAAGTGAAAGGCGTAAATAAAAAAAATCAGAATGATTTTTTTAAAAATGATTTTCTTCTTCAAAATAATGATATATTATTTTTATTTATTATGTATAATTATTTTTACCACCACAGCTACCAACTCCACAACCTCCATTGGTGGTGGTGGTAAAAAAAAAATTATTATTCCATCTACCACCAACACCTTTATTATTGATGGAGATAAAAAAAATTAAAAAAAGCTATAATTATTATTATTCTATCATAACTCATCCTCAACTCTCACCACCATCACCATCACTATTAATTATGATGATAATAATAAATTATTATTATCATTATTATGCCTCTACTATTTCTTAACTACTATCATTATTTTTATTGTATTATCACCATCAAGGATGATGATAAAAAAATTACTATTGTTATTATTTTGTCACCACCTCCTCTTTCAATGCTAATATTATTTTTATTATTTCACCATTATTTTTTTCCACTGTCACCTTTTATGGTGACAATATCAATTTTTTTAAAATATAAATTGTTGCTATCACTATACTCGTTATTGCTATCACTTGATTCTCATCCTCCATCACCATCATCGTAATTATCTTTATCTTTTTTACTAATATCATAATTGATAAAATTATTTTTATTCGTATTAAAAATCAGATATTTTAAAAAAATCATTTCAATTTCTTATTACTATTTCAAATAAAGTATGAGAATACAAAGAGTTAATCACAACTTCGGTTTAATAAGTTATCAACTTTTTCTCATTAAGTGTGTGTTTTTTAATCTTTGTTATTTAAGTAGACAAGTTGTAATTTTTTTTAGTCAAACTAGAGGTGAAAAATAAATGGCTCCAGTTGTGAAATTTGTTTTAATAGAAATAAAATGCCACTACCACTTTTAAATTTAAAATCTTTTGAGAATTAGTCCTTATGCTCTTAATTTCAGATTTGACTTCTTTATATTTCGGTATGTTTGAAATCAAATCGTTCTGTTAATTTTTTTTCCTGGATTCTGTCTCTATTTTGCATAAGAAATTAATAAAACGACTTAAATACCTTTAACTTCAATAATTTGCAACCTATTTGATTTTATTTTTTTATTGAATTAATTTTAATTTAAAAAATAAAATAAACAACTAAAAATTTTAATATCATAATTTTAATTTTCTATAAAAAAATTTTGGTTTTTTTATTTTTTATTTTTAAGTAGTTGCCTAAATACCCTTTTTCTTTATCTAAAAAAACACCAATGGCCTTAAAACCAAAATTTTTGTATGGGCAGTTAAAATTATACATTAAATTTTATCTCCAGATTTAAAATTAAGTCTTATAGAATTAATTTAAAATTGATAAGTTAGATTAAAGATGATTGAAGTTGAGGGTATTTTAGTTACTTTGTTAGTTTTGTATGCAATTAAATACCTTTAACTTCAATAATTTCAATCTATTTGATTTTAATTTTTTTTATTAAATTAAATTTAAATTTAAAATAAAATAAAAAACTATAAATTTTAATATCATAATTTTAATTCTCTATCAAAAAATTTTGGTTTTTTGTTAAATAGTTGCCTAAATACCCTTTTTTCTTTGTCTATAAAAACACCAATAGCCTTAAAATATATATTTTTTTAATTTAAAACCAAAATTTTTTGACAGACTGTCAAAATTACATATTAAATTTTATTTCCAGATTTTAAATTAATTCCTATAGAATTAATTTAAAATTGATTAGTTGGATTAAAGATGATTGAAGTTGAGGCTATTTTAGTAACTTTGTTAGCTTTTATGCAAAATTTGGACTGAATTTTGAAAAAAAAAAAGTTACAAAAGAACTTGATTTCAAATATACCAAAGTATTGGAAGGTGAAAATTGAAATTGAAAGTACAAAAACTAATTCTCGAATGATTTAATTTCATTAGATTTGACCAATTTAGTAAAAAAAAGAATATCCTTATATATATATATATTTGTGGCAAATGAGAGAGCAAAAAAATTTGTGCACGTAGCTACACAAAATTTTAATTTCATCAATAACTTGGTTTTTCATCAAGTTTTTGTTAGATTAGGATATTTTTTTAAATTGTTCTTTCTTTGATTATTAATTTATCTGCTTCACTTATTTCTTTTCTTTATCCTTAACTAAAATCAAAAGAAAGGTAACTTGAGAAAAAAATAATTAATCTAATGAAAAAAATAATAAAAAAATAAAGTTATTGACCAAATGAAAATATAAGGGACTAAATAATTAGTTTTTAAAAGAAATCGAAACTAATTAATTTATTTCTTTAAACAAGAGGGACTCATTTGTAATTTACTCAAATCGCATACAGTAAAATCACGAGGGAAAAAAAATCAGCACAACAAATCACGTGCCGAAAAGAAAAGTAGGCTTAACAAATCACAGATGCATAACACACCTCCCAAAACCAAAAAACCCCTATACGCCGCGGAGGTTACCCATAAAACCGATTCCTACTTATTTCGTATCTCTTTCTCTCTCTGATACTGACCAACACTTAACGCTCCTTTTTTCTTTTTCTCTTCTCTCTCTGTCTTAGAAATAAACCAAACCAAACCAAACCGCCTTACTCTTCCTCTCTGCGACTCTTTTTGGTAACCTAACTCTCTCTTTCTCTTTCTCCAGATTTTTATTTTTCTTTTCTCTGTCTTGCATTACAATGCCAACGCCATTCTGTTTATTTTTCAAATCTCTTTGAGATTTTTTTTTCGAAGCCAAAATTAACTGAGTTTCTCGATTCTCGTAACAATAGTATCATCGGTCGCAGTTTTTATTTTTATTTTTGATGTTAACAATCTTGCTGATTTTTTCCCCCTAAATGTAACAGTTTCTCTGTTTTATATTTTTTTTGGGTGGCGGTGCAGTTTTTCATTTTTTTTTTGAGTTATACTTCTTTTACGTACTGTATTGTTTTCGTTATTGTTTGTGTTTTTTTTTTAATTACATTGAAGACAATGGTACTTGCTTTTTTTTTAAAAAAAAATTTGAGCGGCATGTTAATTGTTTTGTATTGTTTTGATATCGTTTGCGATTTTTTTTTAATTACATTGAAAATAATGGTCCTTGCTTTTTTTTTTTAATTTATAAATTTGAGCGGCGTGTTAATTATTTTAATAAGTGCTTGATTTGTGTGGTTATGAATTTTGGAATTTTGGTATTGTTAAGTTGCATTTGTGTGATTTGTTGGTTGTGATTAATTAAGAAGAGAATTAGTTTTATTCAATAATATTATCTAATCGCAGTGTTATTGCTAATTTTACTTGCTAGAAGCGAGAAAAGTGCGACAAGAATAGAGATGTTTTTGTTTCTGAATGCTGGTGCAATGTAGCAATTAAACTATATTTAAAGTTGTTTCCACCGTCGAAACTTTTTCTTGTTACTTTAACTGGTGTGCTTGATACTAATTCTTTTGAAATAGCAGAATTTTGTTTTTCGAATCCAGTGCTGCATTTTATGCTCCTGATTTAAGTGGCTATATTGTGGTATCGTCGCTGAATTGACAGATAACATCAAGGGTTTCGATGGAGTTTTGTGAGCATAATAACGTTGCTGGAAAATTTCCCCAGTTTGGTGCAATCTTTATGTCAAACAGGGCTACAAGGAAAGAATGTTTTAGAAGGAAATTATTAGGCCTTCCATCAGGACAAGCTAACTTTGTCAAACAGGTTAAAGCTGGAATGATTCTCTTTTTGTTTGAATTTGAAAGGAGAGAACTTTCTGGTGTATTTGAAGCTTGCTCTGATGGTGCAATGAACATTGTACCCCATGCATACAGTTCATCTGGAAAACAATTCCCTGCGCAGGTATTATGCCTCCCTTTTGTTCATCTTCTTTGTCTTTTTGTTGGAGGAAAATTTTATATTTTGCTTTTTTATTTATTAATATGTTGTTTCCAGGTAAAATTCGTCCAAATTTGGCAGTGTTACCCACTCTCTGAAAAAGAATTTCGTGATGCAATCAGAGAAAATTATTTTTCATCACACAAGTTCAACTTCGGGTTGTCGGAAAGACAGGTCTATTCTGCTCTGACGATGTCTAATCTTAACAGATTGAAAATTTCTAATTGGTGTTTTAACTTGGTGTCCGTCCTTCACAAATTGTGCAGGTTGAAAAGCTGCTTTTATTGTTCAGTAAAAAAAAGATAAAAGATAGGCCTCTCGAGAGGCAATTTACTCGAAGCAAGGTACCAAGATCAGTTGGGTACTCTTCAAAGGAAGCTAGAAGTGCCACTGGTGATGCTGGTGATGGTGGCTTTATAATGATTGGGAGCAAGAAAGATGAGCGAAATGCGGATGCTACTTTTGGCTCAGCCATCTCCTCGGAGTACCTTGGAGACTCTATCAGCAAGCACAGAAGAGAGGATGATAGGTACCCAAGTTCCACTTTCAGAAATAGACATAAAACTGACAGAGTGCTTATCTCGAATGAGCAGTTTGTGGACTCCTTTAGTAAAGTTGGAGGCTTAGTTGATGATGGCAGGGCTGTGACAAGCAATATGGTAGGGAATGACCATGACATGGATATTGAGTTTAGGACGGCTGTTTTAACCAATCATTGTGGACATTCCTTTCCTACAAGCAGAAGAAGCTCCGACGATGTCAACTTTGCGACAAGTTATGGGCTAGGACATGAACTGAATGAGGACAGTGGTTTTCAGTTGCCTTCAACCAAGCATCCTGGCTGGTTTCAGTCTAATCCACCTCTACATTTTAGCAAGCTCATCTCAGAAGAAAATTCTGTGATGAGTGATCGTTTTCAACAATCTTCTGCAACATGCCACTTGGAGGAGCTACAAAACTCTCTCTATTGTGGCCAGCCCATTTTGGAAGAAATTAAGGATCAATTTCAACTATCTTCTACAGCACCTCACTCGATGGAGCAACAGAATTCTGAGCTTTCTTTTTCAGCATTGGATGGTGATAGATTGCCAATGTCAAATGCTTTTTATTCAACATCTTATGGAGATGGAGTTGTTGCATGCAATATTCCTTATGACCCAGATGCTTGTAGGCTTGGCAATAGGTGTTCGTCATCCCTCAGCCTCTCTAACTCAGTACCTGAACTCCCAGCGTTTCAGAACAATGTCTTTCCTTCATCTGATCAATCATTTCCTCCCCATGTGGAGCCTGAAGGTATAAGCAGGCACCCAAACATCAATGCTTCTTTATTCGACTACATTCAGTTGTCCTATGCCAACCAACACGAGCACCTGAACAGGTCTGGCATGCTTTTCCCAGATGCCGATTATCCTGATCATGTGGTTCGGAACCCATGTATGAACGAAAAAACTGGGCACAATAGGAGGTCACCATCATTTGAGATCTGTAATCCAGTACCTCAATATCCCCCTCACAACACCTTTCCTTCATTTGTAAATGAATCATTTACTTCACATATAGAGCCTAAAAGTACAAACAAATGCCGACACATTAACTCTTCTTTATCCGGGGACAGTCCATTTTCTTATCTTGCCCGTCATGACCATGCAAACAGTACTGGCATGCTTTTACCTGGTGCTGCTTATCCTGAAAATGTGCTACGAAACTCCTCTGGGATTGAAGGGAAGAGGGAGAATACATCCTCTTCTTCCTTTAGTCTTAATAGATCTTCATCCTTTGTGTCTGATGTTAGGTATTCTGTCTCTTCACAAGAGGAACGTGATCATCAAATGTCACAGCATGAACACAATAAAGCATTTGCTGCCAGTGTTCCTAGATTGGAAAGGGTTAGTATTGGACATGTAGACTGCCATGAAAATGGTTCGGTAAATCTAGATACACGTGAAAACTCTGAGAGAATCTACTCTGATTGTCAGAAGAGAAAAAGTGTCTTTTCCCGCTTAGGTTTGCCTTCTGATGTACGCAAACAAGATGAACACGATATGGATTCATCAGTTGATGAAGTCATGACCATGTTGCACCAGAGTCACAACCAATGGGTTAAGGAAAAACATTTTGAGCAGCAGATGAAAAGGCATGACGAGGTTACAAATTTCAAGAATAAAAAGCAGATGACCACGAACTCAAAGTTATTAATGGATCACTTGCCGAAGGTCTCAAAGGAGATTATGATGAATGATATTTCAGCTGTCAAGGAGGATGGTCTCCAAATATCTGAAGTTATACCTTTTGTAGATTTCCAGCGTCGAAGAAATTTACAAAAGATTCAGAGCGATTCCAATACTGGAGACTTTAATGGTAGTACAGAAACCACTGGCTTTTCAGGTCAGCAGCAAAAAAGAAGAAAGTTGATCAGGCCAAAATTCAGTGAGAATGGATCATCTGGCAATGTTATCATCGGAAGTCACGATAATGGAAGTAGGATGACTCAAAATGTTGAGTTACCAGAAGTGACAGTCCTTATTGGTCTTGAAGACAAGAATATAGGTTTTCAAGGCTGTTCAAATTATGAAGGAAAAGAGAAGGTGGAAAGTCGTGTGGTGTCTTCGAGCGATGCAAATGCAGATGGGGACAGCAAAGAAGCATTACAGCATGTTGTTCTGGTTTCTCATGAATACAAGAGTGATGTAGAAAATAGTTTGAGTCTGACGAATTCTGAGTTTGATCGATTGCCCAGACACTATGGAAATTCTAATCACTACCTTTTGCAAGATTCATTCTCGAAATCTTGCGATGTAAAATCTGAAAATGGGATTGCCAAGCATGGACTTGATCATAACACATGTAATGGAGATTTGTCTGATACTGTTGGAGCTAAGAACAGATCTTGTCATGGAGGTAATGAAAAGTTATCTAAAAATGTTGATAATGCATCTTGTCCAGCAATTGGTGAGGTTGCGATAGAACGAATGGCGAGCAGGGGAATGCATTATAATCGTGGATCAGAAAAAGCAGCAGAAGAAGTTGGAAATGGTGAAGAAAATAAACAGCAGCCGTTTTTGCAATCTGTTGGGAAACCATGCAAGGCATCTTCTGAAACTGTCAGTTGCTCCAATATGAAAGAGTCTGAAGAGATATGTGAAGAATATGACAAACGTGGAGAGGTGATGGTAGCAGCTGCAGGCAAAGGCCTTAAGGTGAATTTTGAGCGAGAAAACAGCGGAAAGGAAAATCATGTTTGTCTTGGCCATTGTGAAATGACCATGGGGAATCACAGATCTCAAGCAAGCAGAGCTTAACCTTGCCTTGAGTGGCCCCTTTTTTTTTCTGCTGGTTTACAGGGTGAAGCTACTACAACAGGGAAATGAACAAATCAAAGCCATCAAAAATAGTTGACGTGCATCGTCATGGTGCTTTTGACCTACATTCCTGTTTGCTTGCCAGGCTGAACTGGATCAGTTTCCCACGTACATGTCACCATCTTTTGCTTTGAGCTTGGTTTAGGTGGATAGAATTTGTTTCTTGGACACAGCCTTTTGAAGGTGGAAAGCATTTGTTTCTTGAACACGTTTTCCGGTTGTTATCAATTAAATGGAATGTGGCAAAGCGGTTGTTACATTAGGTTTATGATCTTGGCAGATGATTGATATTTTGCTATAGTTTTTTTCTTTGGAATTGCATAAAAACGAACGTGTTCCAGCTTTCATGACCCAGTGAAAATTGTCCTTTAATTTTGGGTAAATAGCTGAATATGTTCTTTTATAATAGTCTGAGTTTCTAATCTATCTAATTATATCTATTATTTTTAATGTCATTCTGATCAATTTTTTTCAACAATGGACAAATTTTTTGATCATAATGCCCCTAATTAAAAAATATATATAAAAATAGCACTTAAATGACATGTTCTTTTATAGTATTCTGATTTTTTAAATCTATTTATAGGGATTTAAGTCTTTAGATTTTTATTTTTATTTTATATTTTAGTTAGTGACATTTCTATTAAAATTTTTGCTCATGATCGAAAAAACAAATTAAAGACTTAAACTTGATAGATTTAGTTAGAGATATAAAAACAGATTGAAAATTTAAATTATTATATAAAAATAAATTAAGCTATCTATCGTTAATTTTAAAAAGCTTAGGCATAAATGTGTTTATTTATGAAGGTCCAAACGACTCAAATCCCTACATATATTGAATTTACCTTTGTAAAACAAGGTAAATTGCTAATGCCCTACGCGCAGCCTGCCCATTTTTTCTTTGAAAAAACAAATAGACAGCGCGTCGCTCAAATTGTGCAGTGCAAGCAACACATTGTCTTCTCACAACTATCGAAAGGGGTTTAATGCACCTCGTGTTCTTGTACTTTAACAAAATTATTAACATAATTTTTGTGTCCAGATGTAATTTATAGCTGACTTTGTAGTATTAGAAGTTGGTGTAAAATACCCTATTCATTTGTTTTTCTATTAATTTAACTAATTTTTATTAATTAAATTACGAATGATTAATATAATATCGACATTTGTCAATATGAAAGTGAAAACATAATTTTGTTTTTCTTAACTTTATTTTAAGTTAAAATTATTTAAAATAATTTAAAAACGAAACTTATTATTTCTATTAGCAAACCACGATTTCAACTAACCATGTTTTTCCTGACTATTGAAAGTTGTTTTTGTCTCTTGTTACTTCTGCTCAGCTTCTTGATTTGTTAATCTTTGCCTTTGAAAAAAAAAAAAAAAGCTTTGAAAAAGCAAGTGAGCTACGTTTCTTCTTGGAAATCTTGGTCGAGAAACAAGGGACTAAATAGAATCAGATCTTCAACACCATCATCGTTTCCTTCACGATCATAACCAATACCAACAAATTCATCAGAAACCAATGAATTCTGGGTTGGCAAGGTATCAATCTGCATCAAATTCATTTTGTAAAGCATGTAAAACAGAGACTTTTGTGACGAGTTTCTCAATAGGCCAACAAGTCCAGAAACAGGACAAGTTTTTGCGAGACTTTTAGCCAATTCTGGTGGCAATACAAAGAATATATCAAGTCAAAATCTTTGTGAGGTTAAGCAAGATTCTTTAGAAGTAGTTTTCACCAATTAACCAGCAAGTCGAGATGGTGGCTTCAATGAATAATCATAGGAGTGATACAACAACATTAGCAGCAGCAGAAAGAGATTATTTAGAGTTAATCGATGTGAAGATTTAGGTTTGCTAGAAAAATTTAGTAGTTCTGTTCAATTGCAAATATATATTGTATTGTTTTAGCAAACCACGGTTAGCTGATTTTTTTAATCCTTTTTTTTTAATTATTTTAAATAACCTTCGCTTAAAATAAAGTCAGAAAAAACAAAATTATGTTTTCACCCTCAAATTGACATTGACAAGTATTAATATTGTATTTGATCATTTGGTGGTTAATTAACAAAAGTTAGTTAAACTAACAGAAAAACATAACGAATGGGTTATTTTATCCCAAATTTCAATAGTATAAGGTCTGTTATGAATTATATTTGGATACAAAGGTTGTGATGATAATTTTGTTAAAATAAAAGGGTATGAATGTATTAAACCCCTGCGAACAAACTAGAAAAGTTTTGGAAATCTTTCCTAAAAAATTAAGATTTTAGTTGTAGGCCATCAAAACTCAATTTCATCATTATTTTTGTTCCCAAACACTTTAAAATTACTAATATAAGATTAAAAAAACTCGTTCACATTTTAAAATCATGCACATAAAAACCCAAAATAAATAAATTAAATCAAATATAAAAGCTCAAAATATTTTAGGGTCCGATCTCCCTCTTTTAATAATTTTATGATTTGAAACCATCATGAATAAATTTTCTTCTTCACGACAAACAATTTGAATGCAAAATCGACGATTAATGTGATCAAAATCAGGTCCAGCTGTACCTTTTCTCTCTTTGCTTGTGTGTGTTCGTTTCTCTCTTCTTTATATGTAGAGACCAAACTGTGATATAAATGAAGTTGGAAATCGAAACAAAACCTCTTAAAAACATCAAGGATCAAAATGCAATATTTGGTGAAACTCTCATGTAAATGCCTGGAGATTTGTTGGAAATCACAAAAATGACACTTTATAATAAAAAGGCACATTGAACATGAGTCGCTGCGAACGATGCAAGTGATTATAGGTGAACAATGGTTTGTACAGGAAAATATTCAGATCTTTTAGTGTTTTCTATTATTATTATTATATTATAATTTATAATGATCTGTCTAACATTTGATCAGAGGAAAATTTGGTTTACTAACACTTAGAAGTTTAGCCAGAGCAAAAGTAAATATGCTCTATACGCTATCATTCGCAATCCTGAGATACTTTATGAGGAATGAACAAAGTTTAAATTAGGATCGAATGCATTTACAATCTGTAGATTATTAAAACATTTTTTGATGTTTGATTGTATCATGGAAACCCAGTTAGAACATAGTAGTGTTATAAACTTTTTGTTTTGTTTTATTTTTAAAGAGTTCGTATAACATATAGATCGTGAATCATGATAAGTACTTACCTTTGCTTTTTTCATTCTTTGTTTTAACATTTCTGCAAGATAATTAAATTAAAAATTTAAATATCATAAAATAATTAGTTAGTCTTTTTGTTTTAAAAAACCTAATATTAAGTTCTTATGTTTTCATATCATATTTGATAGTAATTTGGTCCTTTTGTTGGTTTTTCATCACAATTAAATTGTTTATTTGCTTAAAATATAATTCATTTGTAATCAAATTTTCCAATCATGCTTGCTAAAGACAAAATTAAAAGTGCATTTGAAAATTTCAAAAAAAAAAAAAAAAATTTACAATCAACTTCGATGAAGAGACTAACTTGTGTTTTTCAAAAATAGAAAAACAAACTTATAAAATTATCATAAAATATAAGAGACTAAATTATAGTTTATTCAACCAATAACAATTTGAGCCATCAAGGAAAGTGTTTTCCGCTTATTAGAAGAGAAAACAGTTTCCTTTCACTAACCTTTATTTTAAGTTTTTTTTCACCCATTTTTTTTAATTGTTCCAAATGTGGAAAAGCTTAGAAAATAGTTGAGAAAACGATAATTTGAGTATCTAACTTTTGATTTTAAATTTTTTCTTTTGTCTGAACACTTAACCAATAAATCGTTCTATTTTAGTATCTAAGTTTTGATTTTGATTTTTTTAATTATTTTCAGCTATTTTATTTTATAAATTTTTATAATATTTTTACTTTTTTTTTCTGAATAAATTCGATTGGAATCTATTTTTTGCTAAGTATAAGTTAAAGATTGTCATGTGTCGTTGAATTCCAACCATGTCAATATTTTTTTAGTATTAACAGACTAAGAGAACTCAAATAGAAAAAAATATATCAATATTTTGGTCAATCAAATAGACAAGTAATCAAAGGTTAGACAATTAAATTGTAGTTTTTTCTAAAAAAAAAATCAAATTTATTTTCTTTTGAATAATCTAAGTGGGATGTACTTTTTACCATATGTTAACTAAACATTTCAAGTGATTATGAGCAATCAAATAGAAAAAAAAATTTAACACTCAAATAGAAAAAATTTACTTGTTAAACACTAAAAAAAATAAAAAATAAATACTCAAACTACGAGTTTTCTAAAAATGATTTCATAAACCAAACAAAACTTAGGTGGTATTTGATAAAACTAAAAATTAAGTGTTGAATCCGTTAAGTACTGAATTTTAAGTGTTGAATATTAAGTATTAAATATATTACCGTCAAGTCTGTTTGGTATTTACTGAAAATTAAGTGCTGAATATAATAAGGTTGTTTGATAAGTACTGTTGTTGAACATATTAGGGCTATATACATGACAATTTTAACCTTGTAATTGTAACTTGATATTTTAACCTTGTAATTGTAACACGATATTTTTTAATACAAATAAAAAAAATATATAGATGTGTTTGTGTGTATCAATAAATACATAAATAAATAAAAGCTCAATAAAAATGATTATTAATAAAAAGATTAAATATGATCTAAGATAACATTAATTGTCGTATCATTCATAAAATAAATGAAATCTCAAGTACCAATCAATTTATTTGCAATTTGGTCTCACAAATTAATCATAAATGTTTGATCGGCTCGTGCTTGCACCTCTCCTCCGATGAATGGTAAATTTGAGTAACATTTGTTGTTTAGTGCATTACATAATCGTCATTAAATTGTTCAAAAAAGTCATCAATAACAATTGTTCTTCGAAGATAATTATGTATTGCAACACATGTAATAATGATATCTCTCTAAACTACAAATGGATATGGAGTCATTTGTCTTTAGAATTGGAAATCTTGCTTTTAGAACACCAAATGCTCATTCAGTAACATTCCTCAATTTTGCATGTACATGATTAAATGCTTTTTCTTTTAATCTTGGACGACGACTATTGCAAAAATCGAATAACCAATATTTGTGTATTACGATATAGTACCATAAATCCTCTAGTATGTGCATATGCGACATCACAAAGATAATATTTATCTCGCCATCAAATGTTAATTTAATAAATTGCATGAAAAATCTAAAAATTATTGACATAATACTCTTAGTAATAATGTTAAAAAAAAAAACTTGAGGGGAATTTCTATAAAAAATAATTTAATAAGAATGGAAACAACCTACCGGATGGAGGGATGAGAAATTATTTGATGAGTCATGTAACGCCCCGTCCTAGTCATATTTCTACTACCTAAGTAGAGTATCGGACGAAGCGCATTACGCCGACATACCCTAAACTCTAAGTAGTTTTCTTATGATATTCTTAGGACTTTAACGAGTACATTATGTATATAACTCCTTAAGATAAAATTTACATAACATAATTAAATACATTAATAAAACATTACGGGCGATATTCAATTTCTCACGAACTCCATACCCCAAATTTACGGACAAAATAAAAACTAATATATGGTGCCTCACATGAGCCGGTTAGGAGGAGCCAGCCGCATCCGTACAACTTGTCCTTTTTCCGTCAAGACATAAAAAAAATAACAACGAGTGAGAAGAAGCTCGGTAAGCGGGGTGATGCACATGATATGCAATGTTGTTTTGACTTCCCACCATACTCATCAATTTTAATCTCGGGTACCACGGGTATTAGTCGATCTACTCTATTTATCATCCGGGTGGTCCGCATATCACCTTTTGCTACAAAGGAATTATCCCTCGTTGTAACTACCGTTAGCGGGAATCCATCGTCTAACGAGTGTAAGCACACTGACTTGATTTCATCCGGATGATCCTCGGATCATCTTCTCGCTACAACGGAATTATCCCTCGTTGTAACTACTATTAGCGAGAAATTCATCGTCTAATAGTGCGAGGCACACATCCTAGAGTACTTGGACTACTAATACCTATTTATTCCAGTTAGGTTATCAAACCTAGATGTATAAACCATTTCTCAATCAATTGACTTGTCTTAAACCACCCACTATGGACATGATGCATGTGATGACATATTTAATCACATTCAACCAAATTCGGGTACCAACCCTTCATTCTCATGCCATACTCATGGTCCAACCCACACTCGGAATTTATCCATTGCTCACATACCAATCATGATACCCACAGCGAGAACACAATCTCCGCTCATTAATATTGTTCATTAGTTTCATTAATATTTAAAAGAAGGTCCAAGTCCATTCACTTTAATCCGAGCCCATTAACTTTATCCTAGGTCCATCGACTCTATTTAATTCCATTTTATTTAGTCCAAGCTCATTTAGTTTATTCCAAACCTATTAATTTTGTCAAAATCTAATTTTTTTGGTTTTAGGGTTTATTACCGAGCAACTCCTAATCGAGTAAATAATTTTCTAATTTCAGAACATAATTAAATATTACTCATTTTATGTTAGATACTAGAAATATTTATTTATAACATATCCAAAAATTAGATCTAAATACCAAGTACACAATTAATTACAAATTTTTGAAACTTAGGGAACAATCTGCCTAATAGTAGTTTATCTAGAGCTATCCATACTAAATCGGGTGTAACTCTTTGTACACGAATCCAATGATCAAGAAATTTTAAAGGAAGTTAGTTGAAACATATATGAACAACTTTTATGCTTTAAGTTTCACCTAGAAATTGATCTAAAATCCTTGAACATACACCCCAAAATTCGGACAGAATTTACTCCTTATCAACACTAATTTATTAGTTCATTCCAAGCCAATTTTAAACATGTTTTAGTTCACTTAAATTTAGTCCAAGTTCAATCCAACCCATCACCACATACTTGGACATTTTTCAAAAAATCATAACATCATAAATCATCACAACAAGGCATCCAGACATAGATTTATCCCAAGCATCAAGCATATAACCATTGAAAATTATTACAACCCATGAAATAAACACTAACAAAATAACTTAAACAAAATAATTTAAGACATTAATCAGCCAAAAAATGAAACCTACTTACCTCTTTTAGGTTTGATTATAGTTTTCTTAGCTCTTTTTCTTTCCTTTTTCCCTTCCTCTTTTTCTTTCCTTTCCTTTCTCTCCTCACGTTTTTCTTCCTCCCTTTTCTTTCTTGCCTTTTCTCTCTCAATTTCTAGTACCTACACGTTACTAAAGTTTTTCTCCTATTTTAACACTTGCTATATATATATATATACTTACTTTCATTCAGCTACAAGTGTTAGAAATTAATGGGATAAGGTGTAAAGGTTATGAGTGAGTCATGAGGAAAGTCGATCGCTTTGGAATCCATAATGGGTGAGTTAGCATTAAATTCATTTATTGCATTTACTTAGGTGTCTATATAAAATTTAGACTAATTAAAATCATTAATTAACTTAATTCAAGTAACTAAAACTAATTTCTTTCATAAAAATTCGAAAATTTCCATTTTTAAAAATTCAGAATTTCTTTTCCCCCAAAATTCCAGCGAGTGTTTCCTCCTAACCCATCTATATTAAAATGTGCATAACTCTTTCTATATGTATCAAAAAATTATGAAATTTTATAGAGAGCTAGTAAACATATAGAAAAAAAACTTTTATTCTTTAAGTTTTTCTCAAAAATCAATCTAATAGCATCAAATAAATCTCACAATATTCAGGCGATTCTTCTCCCAAAATTCCAGTAGAATGCATTTCGAAACAACACTCACTATAATTGGTATAACTCTTAATGTATAGGTATAAATATTATAAAATTTTATACAGATCTATTCAACACATAGATGAACAACTTTCATTCTTTAAGGTTGACCCAAAAATGACCCTAAAGTCCTCAAATAATTCACACAAAACTCGGGCAGAATATAGTCCTTAAAACACTGATTTTGCATATTTGATTTCTTTAATAATTAAACCATTAATCTTAAGCACAATAACTTTAATTTAACATAAATCACATATTTCAAGCATTAATTTCTCATGATGAAATGATAATTATACTTACTCTTAATATACATATATATAGAATTATTCTAATACACGTCGCGTTACGGATAAAGGTTTTTACGGGGGTTACAAGTCATGCATAGTTTACGTTAATACTCTTGAATCATATGCTACACCTTTCCATCCAGCCCAAACAAAATAAAAATCATATCAAAATCACATATTGCAAGAATATTTTGATAGCATTCTCCTCGTCCTCTCCCTCCACATGGGACTTATTGGTTAGATGATATAATAACACGAATTAATGCCCCATCAAGGGCACCTACATCACCTTATAAATAAATAAAAAAATTAGTTAATTTTAAAATACACAAACCAATAAATTTGAAAATAAAAATTTAAATGTATAACATGAAATACTTGGCGAAGTCGATGATAATTTTGAACTTGACTTAAATTTGTGTAAAATGTAGTAGGTACAACCATTTATTTTGCAAACTTTAACATTGCTCGCAACACTTCATAGAAATAGTAATGCACTTTTTGAGTTGAATGATTAAATATTCGTTTCATAGCATGATTTTAAAAATTTTGACTTAAAGTTATAAAAACATTGTCAATTTTTCTTCAATCTTAATATAACGACTATCTCTCGGTCATCCTTTTTGTTTGAAATAATCACATAAATTTGAGAATGCTTTTTTTTTTTTCATTCTCAACATTTCCTAACGAGTGAGCTAGATTTCCATGGAGGATCTCTAGCATATATTCATGTCTTTCAAGAGCCAAATTTGTATTTGGTCATCTTTTAATACGTCTTCTATTAATCCTTTTCATTATAAGAAGCAACACAATAATCCTTATACTCTTTTTTTGCCTATCTATCAACATGCTGTGAATTTTTTTTAAAAAAAGCAAAAGCATGTATAAAAAAATTGACGATAAATCTAATTAAAATAAAGATATTCAAATTGGAGTACTTTTATTCAAACTATAATTCTTATGAAAATTCTAGACAATCAAAATGAAAAAAATTATTTTAACATACTAAACATAAATCTTACGAAAAAAATATTCAATTAAAACAATGCTAACTTTTTAGCAACCATTTTGATCCATCTAATTTCGACTTCCTCTAGCTTTTGAGAAAGATTTATCCATTGCTTTCGATATGCTTTGCTTTCACAAAAGATAGTACATGCAGCTATATATAAAGGGTTATCCATTCCTAAAGTCTCTATCTCATCTAACTTCTTATTGCACCATTCTATACTAGGTCCATCGGACCCTTTCGGTGTTTTCGGTATTGCCACCAAATGATCATCAATGTCACCATCCTTATTCTTCTTCGATGTTTTTCGGGTTTTTTTATTTCATCACTTGGAGTTGAAAATGGAGCTAAAGAATTAGACTCCAAATCAATAAATTCTTTCAAATTTGTTCCAATTGATTCAGCTTGGCATAGAAGAACCAGCTCTTGGTGCTTGCATGGATTCGTTAGAAGAGTTTGAAGAAGCAACTCCATTTATAGGCTCTATGTCTTTAGAAGGACACCAACCTTTTTTTCCAATTGCTGAAATTCTATCAAATAATTATTTCATCTCATCTCGAAAATTACAAACCAACAAAACGAAATTGTTTTGCGTTATTATTATTTTTTTACATAAATATATCAAATCAATAATAAGATTAATTGTTTTAAGCTCCCTCTATTTTTTTCAAGAATACTCACTTGTTCAATGCATGTATCTAATTTTTTTTTTACTATTTTGGAGTCCTTCCAATTAGCTCTAGCACTATCTTCGGAGGCTATTCTTATACATAATAAAATGATTATACCAAAAACCACATTACTACAATCTTAGAACTCAAAATTACATCACAAAAACCACCTTAACACATTTTAAAAAATAATCAAACTAAGGTCCTAAAAACATAAAAGCAACCGAACAATATATAACCATTCAAACATGTACAGAATAAAAACTATCCCCTAAAACTAGAGAGAGCTAATTAATATTACTGCTAAATAATGAGTGATAATCGCTAACACACGATGGCAAGGCCAAATGGTAAGAAAATCCCCTCCCTCTCCACATCACAAAAACTAAAATCTTTGCAAGGAACCGTGTGATTATAGGCTTTCATTGATTAGGTTCATCTTTTTGGCCAACTGGAACTAAAACTAAAACCCACCACAAGGATTAATTGACCTTTTTTTGTCATATTTATAGGCACCGAACAACATTTCTTCTACTTGATATGTGTCTTGGACTCTCTGCCACTCTTATTTATGAAGATGAAGAAGAAGTATAGCTTGGATGACCACACCTAACAAATTTGGATACTGAAAAAAAAAAAAACACTGCTGAGGCATTTAAAAAATTTAACATATCCAAACACGTACCTGTAAGCCATTGGTAGACAAAACTTTATGACAAGCTTACATTATACCTAACAAATAATGTTCGTTAATAGGTCATGGCTTGTTACATTCCCACTAAAGTTCATTATGGTGCTGGGCGGGTTAATATCTCTGAGCCCTACTTTCGAACATCTATGCATGAAATGGTCAAGATTCAAACCTATAACGTATCTATTAGCCATGGTGTGAATGTCAACAAGCAATGCTCCCTATACTGTGCATTAATTAAAATACACCAAATGCCCCTTGGAAGTAACGATTATAATCCTTTTAATACTGGCCATATCCTAAATTAAGCATTTGTAGTTGCATTGATCAAGCTTGAATCACCTACATAAAACAAATTCAGTGTAAGCAGCCCTTCCATATTTTTTACTATCATATCTAACGTTTAAGACTTCTAGGTTATAGTTTTAAATAACGAGACGATTGAAAAAACGATCGCGGTTATCATCGCGTATCGCGATTTATTATAATATTAAAACAATAATAACGAAATGCTTCAAAACCATTACATAACGATAATTATTTAAAACTATGTTCCAGGTGTCTTTCGAAATAAACCCTAAAAGTTTATCATCATATACGACCAGACATGTATGTGGAGGAAACAGTATCAGACACTACTATGATACGAGTACATAGTTAAAAAAAATATATGGGTAGAAACTCCAGGAAAGGGATCGTGTCTGGTGTGAATGTGGACTTTCTTTCGATCACTATAAGCATGCTTGAGGTCTGTTTAATTCATGACAAAGTCATTGCCTAATTTGAGTGAGGACACCTAGATCAGCCATCATTCGAACGACAAACACAAGCAGACTATCATTTTTCTTTTGATCCTAGCTGGTACATATCGTTCTTCTACTCGCGAAACAGGACGTATCTATCCAGGCTAAACCCCTGCTTACATCGCTGCTCCTCTAAAAACAGATTGAAATGGCAATTCTCTACTCAAATCTCACAAACTGATTGAAGGTGAGTCTAATTCTTTTATTCTATTCATGGCCTAATCCAAACGACCATTGCCATGCCTTTATTGGAGCGCTCAAAATATCCAATTTTCAATCTAAAGGTTTACACAGAACATACAAGCTTAAACTCCTTAACCTAATTGTTTGCCTTGAACCCAAGAGTTTAATGGCATAACATAGCACAACAAAACACATGCAGAAAGAAGCACATAAAATCACCTTTCCTACAAATAGTTGCTTCTTAGACTCAGTGGCTAGCGACTCTCCTAAATAAAATCTATCCTAGGCATGAGCAAAACAGAGGAGTGGGACCTCCAGGAAACCTCTCACAGGACCTTTAAAAAATGAAAGCATGATTTCTTTGGCTTGTTCCTCTTCCTCTCTCTGCCTGTGTGATTTATTGATGCAGATGTATATAAAATTTCATTACTTGATGAACTTTCAATTGGGTTTTGAGACGCCATCCTAAAAGCCAATCTAGGATTATCGGATTGACTTTTACAACACTATTATATAGAACGGGTAAACTAGGCAAATCTTGAGTATTATTTAGTATTCTTGGTGATGGGATCAATAAAGGCCTCCCTGTGGCCATGAAATAAAGCTAAAACAACTCTCCACCAACATAATACTTGCTCTCATCTCTCTCAACCAAAAATCATATAAGAAACAACAGACAACCAATACCAACAACAGCAGAAACAATAAAGATTTAAACTTTAATCAAAACTTAGAAATTAAAATAGCTTAATTTAGTAAACAGTTTAATTTATAAAAAGAATTAATCTTTTTCTAAAAAATGATCAAGATATTAATAGATACGAAGAAAAATCATTTATAATGGAATAGAAGAAAAATCACCTACAATGGGAGTAGACCTTGACATTTCGGATTCCTAATAGCTTATTGACGATGATAGGATGGAAGCACTAATAATAGAGAAAGTCTCTTTTATTTTGATAATCGAGATAGCAGAAATTGTTTTTCAATTGGTTTGTGTAACTAAAGTTATAAGAATATACGAGAGCTATATAATCATATTTAAAAAAATTTAAAAGTTTTTTTTAACTAAACTTGTTAATAAAAAAATAATAAATAATAAATTTTAATTTATTCAATTAAATAGATTTTGATTGAATTTAAATTTTAAATATGAAATTATTTAAATTATTAAATAAATTTTTTATGTTAATTACTTCAATTTAATTTTTATAGTTATTAAAATAGGTTATCAAATTCACATAGAAACACTCCACTCCCTGATCCTTCTAAACCAACCTCCTCCCCCATGAGCCCATTAGATCCTCCCTCCTCTCCCTCTCTTTCCCATCGACACCAGCCTCCTCCTCCCTAGTCTGCTTCTCATTTAACCATAACTATCTAACCTCCGTCACCTTTTGCCGGCACTAGCCCGAAAATGCTCCGTAACCGCCGCCGTCCTCGTTACAGCCCACAAATCTGCGCCGTTATCTCCGCTCTCCTACTCCTCTTCTCAGTCTCTCTCCTTTACACTCGCCTCTCTTCTTCTCATCAACACAATACGGTTCCTTCCGCATTCAAAACCCAAGCTGACGACGCCTCAATAGCAATTGACAAGATCGATGAACAAGACACCATTAAAGAAGAAGAGGGAGAAGATCACCAAAACGACAGGAATGAAGACAACGACACCGACGAAGAAGAAACGAAAAGGCCCACGATTTCCTCTTCTGGGTATTACATGGATCATGTAACGGGGTCAATACGAAGGCATTTGAAAAAGAAATCGATAGAAGATTATGATTTTTTTGATTATAATTACAACGGTTTTAGTCTAGGATTGAATGTCGATGATTATAAAAGTAAGACCGCGTTTGGTAGTGATGATATCGTTGTTGATGAGGAAATTAAGAGAAAATTGAGCGAAGTTAAGAGTATCGAAGATGCATTGCTGTTGAAGATAGGTAAAAAGGTGTCACCTTTAAGAGAAGGGTGGGGTGATTGGTTTGATAAAAAGAGTGATTTTTTGAGAAGGGATAAAATGTTTAAGTCGAATTTTGAAGTTTTGAATCCATTGACTAATCCTTTGTTGCAAGACCCAGATGGGGTTGGTGTTACTGGGTTGACTAGAGGTGATAAGGTTTTGCAGAAGATGATTTTGAGCGGGTTTAAGAGAAACCCTTTTCGGGGGAAGAGGAGTTTGAGTGGTTTGGAGATGACCCGTGATGCAAAAGTGGAAGAGAAGAGGGGCGAGGTTAAGAGAGTATTGAATGAGGATAATGGGAAAATTTTGATGGATGGTGTTAGTAATGCTGGTAAGGACGTGAGTTTTAAAGGAAATGGGATTGTACTGAATGAGGATCATGAGAGAAATTTAATGAAAGGTAAGAGCTTGAGTGATTTATCGGATGCGGAGGGAGTTCACGATTATAAGGGGGATAGGGATAGGAATTTGAGTGCAAATGAGAATTTAATGGATAATGGTGATGGTAGTGGTGGTGAAACAAGGCAGATGGTTGGAATGGAGAAAAAGAGGTCTAAGGATCAGCAGAGGAAGCCTGAGGAGTTGAGTCATATGTTTGCCGATGGGAAAAGATGGGGGTACTTTCCTGGTTTGCATCCTCATTTGTCATTTTCGGATTTCATGGATTCTTTTTTAGGAACGGGAAGTGTGATATGAGGGTATTTTTGGTGTGGAATTCGCCGCCATGGATGCATAGTGTTAGATACCAAAGGGGACTTGAGAGTCTGCTTTCCCACCATAGACATGCTTGTGTCGTCGTTTTCTCTGAGACAATTGAGCTGGATTTTTTCAAGGATAGCTTTGTGAAAGATGGGTAAGCTCTTACTTAGGCCTTGTTTCTGAATTCAGTCGTTGATTTGTAATCTAATTATCAATTGTGGTGATCAATGCAACTATTTTCTGTATAGTTACAAGGTTGCTGTTGCCATGCCAAATCTTGACGAATTGCTGAAGGATACACCCACCCATATTTTCGCTACAGTTTGGTTTCAGTGGCGAAAGACGAAGTTCTATCCTACTCATTATAGTGAACTGGTCCGCCTTGCTGCTCTCTACAAGTAAGCTTGCTTCTGGAAAAAATACCTTCTCTTATTGGCAAGTCAAATCACATGTATGATTAGAATGATGCAACAGCTTGTTGGTTCCCATGTGAATCTCATTCATGCACTGTACTTTGAGACGTTGAAAATATATAGCTTATGTCTTCAAGTGCTAAATCTCAAAATGTTGTTATTTTGATGCTGGCTCTTGAACTGGAAACCATGTATTAGTTAATATCCTCGTCACTCGAGTTGAAAAGTATATTTATTTTATATTCCAGATGATGGTTCTGAAATGTAACCATTTCTTACTGTTGTTATGTTTTCAATCAATTTTTTGTAATTTGTTTTTTTGTTGGGTTGTGCAGATACGGTGGTATATATCTTGATTCTGATATCATAGTTTTAAATTCACTGTCTTCACTCAATAATACTGTTGGTCTGGAGAATCCACTAGCTGGAAGTTCTTTGAATGGGGCGGTGATGGCATTTAGAAAGCACAGGTACTACTGGCATTTGCGTTTTACTTTCAGAAATGATATCTATTGTTGAAATTTTTCGGGTTAGGTTTGGACTCAAAACTTTATTTGAATTTAATATAGTAAATTCATGGGTATTATCTTTTATAGATGAATGGTTTAGCTTCCAAGCTCTGTCTTCCTCCCTCTTCCATTTAATTATCTAAATTCCTCCTTTTCCCATGTCATTTAACTGCTGAGATCTTTCATCTATTCTCTGCTTCCTCTTGCCTTGAATTGCTAAACTCATTCTTAATATGTTGATCAGGGATTTTGAATAAATTTTAGCAAATTGACTGCAAATACGTCTCTTCTCAGTATTCTTTCTACAACGCTGGCTTTCCTAGTTTTTCCAATCTGCCCCCCTTTGGAGAATGAAGAACGACGATGGGAATTATATTTACTTATTTAGGAATTTTAATAGTATATGATTATTCTAGATTTATTATTTAGGAATTTTAATGTTATATGATTATTCTAGATTTATTATTTAGTAGTTAAACTAGGATTTTAGTTTTCTTATGGAATTAAGACTTATTAGGGATTCCTATTTTGTTTGTTTAGGTGAATATAAATAAGTGCCTAGACATTAGTTATTGGAAGAACACATTGTTATTGATTAAAATAAAGACTTTGGATATTCTCCAAGATTGAGTGTGTCTCTCTTGTCCTGAATCCCCAAGATCGAGTGTCTCTCTCTTGGTTTGGTCCCTTCAAGATAAAGTGCATCTCTCTTGTTGGTGATTTTAGTTCTGTTTAAAATTGGCTCTCTTTTGGTGATCTTGTTAGTTGGTTCTACATCAACCCCCCACACCCAAAAAAAAGAAAAGAAATCATAATGTGTCATTATCAGTTTGCTATGATTTTTCATTTGCTTTCTAGAATGGGTTTATTAACACTTCCAAATGCTAGCATGTCTCGGTTATAGTTTCATTGAATGAGCGTGGAGCAAGTAGCAACGTTACAGTTCTTTTTTTTTTTTTTTGGGCATTTATCTCACGTCTGGAATTGATGTTTACTTCTCTCCATGCAGTCCGTTTATAATTGAGTGTTTGAATGAGTTCTATATGACTTATGATGATACTCGTTTGAGATGGAACGGGGCTGATCTTTTGACGAGAGTTGCAAGAAATTTTTTGAGTAAGGAGAATAAGTCCATTAATCAGTGGGAGTTGAAAGTGCAACCCTCTTATGTGTTCTTCCCCATTAGTTCACAGAATATTACCAGGTATTCTCCAAATTTTTTATTCATTTCTGTACATGCAGTTTACTCTTTTTTGAGCATTTAAATAGGCTTTTTTTTTTTTTTTTTGGCCGATCACACATGCATTGGTAAGTAGGGCAAAATGTTGCTTTTTGTGAGTTCATTGTAACATATTGTGGAAACTTTAGGGTTCTGGATCCAATTCCATTTCCCCTAAACTTCATGTATTCATATTGAAAAACTAAAAGAAAATCTTAGAGATGACTCTTGAAGCTGAACTGCAAATTGTAATGACTGTGAGGTGCAGAAATCTCTGTTGTAGGTCTGTGGGCTGACTTGCTGTTGCATTTAAATTAAAGCACCTTGCCTCATCTTATGTGATAAAATGTCCCCAAGTTCTGATTTATATTTTGGTTTAAACAGAGTATAGTTGTATTATAGGCATACCTCCTTTCCCTAAAGGAAGGGAAAGAACTAAACCAGAGGATTTCTTGCTGTTTAACTTCACATGTTTCTCTCTCACTACTAGTGACTGTGTTTTCTCTCCTAGATAAATTGAGGCTTCAAGTAAACAAATTTGTTGGGCCAGATTATGATTAAAAACTTGGTGTGTTTCAGTCTTGTCTTTGAGACAACTGAAACCGAGGTTTTGGTTTCGAATTTGGGTGGATAAGGATAAATTTTAGTGTCTGGGATTGAGAATTTGGTGCTGAAATTCTTGTTGTAAATTGCAGAAAATAGTTAGGCTGGAAATTTAAGATAAATTCTAGTGAATGCATCCTCCCAAAATACACTCTGTCTGCTGGATTCTCAATGTTCATTTTACAGTTTGACAAGATAACTTTTCCTTCCTTCACTTGCATTACTTTTATTTTTGGCTAATGCAATTTGCATGTACTCATTATTTATCTGGTTTATGATGGCTTTGTATATACTTGATATCTCATATTTTAGCATTTTAAGAGTAAAAAGCATCAACATATCTGCTGCTTAAAAAAATTCTTTTATTTTACCTCATTTGGGCCTTAATTAATTCTAATTGCAAACAGATACTTGACCACTCCGGCAAATGAGAATGAAAAAGCTCACCAAGATGCTCTCTTTGAAAAGATTCTCAGTGAGTCGTTGACATTTCATTTTTGGAATAGCTTGACATCTACTCTCACTCCAGAGCCAGAGAGTCTCGTCTCCCGGCTTATTGATCGCTCCTGTATCCATTGCTTTGACGTATTGTGAATTATACAAGTCAATTTTTTACAAAACTTTGTTGAGTAGGATGAGCTATATATAGAAGCATTTTGATTTATCAAAGCATATCAAATTGCTAAGGAAAATACCCAACATCTAGCCATCATATAGATTTGAGGTTCAAGAAATGATACTGATTCATGTAGCTGTACAGAGAGTTTTGTAAATGATAGTTTGAGGTATGTCATTGACATTTATTTTCGATCTTCTGTATTATTTACACAACTTGTCACATTTTCTACCGACTTGCAATAAAACTATTTTGTAGCTTGCTTCTTGGCGATGCATGCTCTCTGTTTGGATCCGTGTTACATATACTATTTTATAATCAAATTGTTTTGTTTTCCGAGTTGAGTTATATGAGATTAAGCACATTTTGGCTTCACCTTCCATAGATTGGTCAGTGGATGAGGAAGCAGATTGAATCCGTGATTGAGCCCTTCGTTAAACTGCGAAAATCAACCAGGGATTATTCGATCTTCATTGGAATGGCAATTACAAATCAGTGGAGAAGGCGCAGATTGACCATATGCTCCCTGGATGATGCCTTCAGATGAGGCCCAACATTCTAAAATCAAAGAAACGTGCTATGGTTCCTTCAAGGCTAAACAATGCCTTAAAAGAGCGTTACATTTTTATATCCCTGTTTCGTACAAATTATTAAGTAGCTACGCATCCATGAATCCCAAGGCCTCTGATAAGCCAATATCTACCAACAAAGCAGGTCATTCAGTCATCACCTTGCTCATCAGATTCCCATGCATGTCCTTCACTCAAGCCTCATCTTGCCTTTCCAGATATCAAAAGCAAGAGGCAGCCGAAGAAATTATAGGAAATCATGCACATTAGCACACTCTAATCAATGGCATTGGGCCCAAAGCATCTCCTTTTCACAGGGTTCCATACCCATTGCACCAGGAACCTCCTCCCTTTAACTCCATTCAGATTGTAGCCATCTCCCCAAGCATCTTTATACACTTTCCCTACATACCCTCCACCCCCACCAGTCCCATACACGCCCAGGCACAAATCCGCTATTTCGGCCGGCGAGGTAGGGTCATCTCCGGCGTACCATGCATTAATAAGTGGATTACTTGACACTTCTGCTAACTCATGAGCAAGCACACTGATCATTCCATCTACACCAGCATCCCCATTTGGGGCTCTCATTATGTTATTGCCTCCATTAGTGCTTGGTGGTGGCTTCCCTGAATACTTAGGCCATGCAAATGGATAAGCACACATACCAGGACATTGAGTTCCACTATAACCAACCCAAGCATAAGGCACAGTGACCCCAACTACGGTCGGAAATGTGAAGTAGTGAAAACCACAGACTGCTCTACAGAAATCTTGAACTTGAACATCACCGGAAGTTAGCACCAAGTAGAGACCATTGTGAGGATTGAGAGGTAAAGATCTTGGATGGGCAGTGACAGCAGATTTGATGATAGATTGCATTGCTAAACGACTTAGATAACCACCATGAGAGTATCTAGAGTCATAGAACTCCCCTGAGAGGACAATGTTTCCAGTGACATTTGATCCTGTTTGGTCTGTATAGAGACGGACTGTTCTCCACCAATCAGAAACAGAAGGGTAAGGGGATGACGAAGAGAGGGAATAGATGAAATCTCTAATAGTAGCTTGGTGGTTTTGGTTCCAATGACCATACCAGATAATGTACAAGTTGACAGGTGCAGCCAGAACAGGCCCCATGTGGTACTGAAGGTCCGCTAGATCAGAGGAGCCCTCGTAGTTCTTGGCTTGGTCGAATAGGCTGTCTTGGTTCCATGAAAAAGCCAAATAAGACAAACAAAACAGAGAAAGCAAGAGGACAAGGTATTGCAAAAGCTTCTTATGCATTCTGTTCTTTGCCAAATATACTCTGGAAATCTCAGAAGTTACGACAAAAAATTGCTCTTTGGTCTTTGGTTTAGTGGGTTATGACAGTTGATGAAAGTTCTTATATAAAAGATCAGAAGGTCTATGGAGGGGGAAGAAGAGTAGGTGATTTGTTGAGATTCTTCTTTTATTATTTCCTTGTGGTGGACGGTGGTTTGCATGTTTACATAATTCTTCATCTTCATCATTGTCTACTTTTTGATGATGACTACATTTCTCCTTTATTGTTTCTTACTCTCTATTAAATAAAAGTGTTAGTTAGGCTAACAAACCACATAATGTATTTTCTTACGTAATAGCTTAATCATTAAAAAAAAATATCTCTAGCATGGAGAGAGATTATAAATGATAAGTAAACAGAGTGGCTAGTTTAATTAGAAAATTCATTAGGTGTATAGCATTCAAAGTGACTTGAATTCACATAACTAATGGGGTTGGAGGCCGAATCAAGAGAGAAACAAGACTCTGCCATCATATAGGTCAAAACTCAGTACATCTACTTAAATGTAAGAAAATGAACGATGATTAATACTCTGATCATGAGCAAGAATATCTGATCTTTAACTAGAAATAAAATGCAAGACAACCACCGTGATTCATGAAGAATGCATTTGGAATAAAAACCTCTACTTAATTTGGGTTGTGATCCCAAGTAGTGATTAGTATTGTAGCATAAAATTTGGGCAGTTAAGTAAAAGAAATGATGGTTGTTTCCTCCTTTTTGAATTACATTTCTTCTCTTTCAAGATCTTTGACTCTCTATATTAGTTTATGCATATTGTTATATGGACAGATATCGCATAAAATTTTCTTGAAAGATAGGTCAAGTAGCAACGTGTGGAAGAAGAGAATGGTACGTGAGCTGCCTCTTCTTCGTTCATCCTCAAACTCATATAGAGGTTAGGGAGGTTTTGTTCGGATGGGACTTACTCGTGATCATGTCATTTGGGATTTGAATTTTAGTAAAAGTTGAGACAAAAAAAAAAAAAAATCTGATAAATGCATCAATCCAATGTTGAGGCTTGATTAAAAACTGAATAAGGAAAAACTCTCTTAATGTGCAACAATCAGTCACATTAGTTGAATCTGGTGGGGAAAAAAAAAAAAAAATTCTTGTAATCATGGAAAGGTGGAAGGTGCATGTGATGGTTGAAGCATCTTCAACTCCTTGCCCTTAATGATAGCAGCCATGGGCAGAGTAGCTACAAACTATGAATTAGAAGTAACCATTTGTCCTGGTCAACCTTCTGGAATGAGATTTTCAATGCCTACTTTCAGAGACAAGATATTTGGGTTTCAATGATCACCAAGAAATCAGGCGCATTTTTTGCTAATTGATTTTTTCAACTGCAATAGTTATGACTCATTGCAAGGGGCACCTTTTCTTGCAGTGGAATTGAGCACACAATTACTGCAGACTTTATTAAAGTTAAAAACGTGTACACATTTCAGTTTAGTCCTCAGATTTATTAATAAATCCATGTAAGTAATGAACAAACACAGTAGGGTCTGGGCCTAGCATCTGCTAGCTTTAACTTCTCTTTATTTCTTATTCATTTGCAAATACTACCAGATAAATTGACTTTGTGCCTGCGCCGTTGCACTTGGAATATGATGGATCAGGAAAAAAAAAAAAAAAAGGTCGCGGCCCAAGTTTTTGAAATGATTAGCCCAAAATAGCTCAAAGCATTTCTTTACTTTTTTTGGTTAGCGATTTTTGTACTGAGGAAGAATTATTGAACTTGAAATTAAATTTTTAATTTTCAAGTTTCAACAACAAATTAGAATTATTTGTAATAAAAGAATTCAAATATAAGATCCAAACCAACAGTAAATAAAAATGAGTTCAGTCCAATTATATATATATATATATATATGATGATTAATACAATATTAAATTAAATCCAGACTTACAAATTATTTAAGATAATCTGATCAAATTCAGCCAAACCAAAATAAATAACACACTCAAAAAAATAAAATCATACGAGATCAAAAGAATCAATTCTGAAGTAGTCGTTCAAGATCTTCCAACTTCAAGCTGTCCAATAAAAAAAAACAAAAGCAAACATATCAATTTTTTTTTCAAAATTTATTTATTTAAATTTAGTTTAAAAAAAGATGGAAACAATAAACTAGAAGGATGATATTAAGATAGAAATTGAAAAAAAGGAAAAAGTTAACAAATGTTAGTCTAAAAGTTAAATGAACGAGATTAAAAAGAAACCAAAAGGTAAAGAAAGAATTTAAGACAAAAATAGTAAAAAAAAAAAAAAAAAAGGGAGTAAAATAAACCATTAGCCCAATCATCAAGCGTTAAGAAGTAAAATTAGTATAAGAATTTACCCGTGGGATAAATATGAATATTTGGGATGTGAGAAATCTTGTGCCAGTCTTCACCCATCTCCTCCTTCTTGTAACGTTTCCTTAGAATGGGGCAGTGTCGGATCACCAATCTCTGTAATGATGTTGTCAAAACATAGTCCGGCAGAGCTCTCAACATTGGACAGTTAGAAATGTCCAATTCTTGAAGTTGTGGCATTATGATTGAAGTTGTAGCATCTTTTTCTCCCACTCTCCTTTCTATCCAATCATCCCACTCTTCTAATTCTTCCATATACCAAATTATGAGTTCTTTCAATTTGGGAAAAGCAGGGACCCTTGCCAGTTCTCCTTCATTGATATAAGCCTTGTCAACATTTTCTATGCCTAAAAATCCAACATCCAACCTTCTCTGCTTCAGCCCCATCAATTCTAGGTATTCAAGGTTGGGCAGTCTTCCCAAAGGAGGCAAAACCTCAAAGTTTCCACAATCAACGAGTTCAAGCTTTGTTAATCTGGTTAATGACATAATCCAATTGGGCAAAAAGATCCCGCTGTAGTCCCCTATTTGTAGAACATCCAGGTCTGATGGCGGTTGCAACGCTTCAATTAAAGCTTCCTCATTTTCTCGCAACTCTGTTTTCTCCCCATCAAACCACAATGCCAACCGCTGCAGGTGCTTCTTATTCTTCAGTTCTGCTTTCTCAGCTTCACTCACATCTACCATATTTCCTAGTTTCTCAATCCAAAGACTTCCTCTAAGCTGGTTTAAGTTTTTCAATTCTTCAAGATTGGCTGTTGTACTTTCATTCTCACCACCACTGCACACCCTGAAACAATCTAATGTTCGAAGAGAACTTAACCTCTCTATTCCCTTGGGTATGAAAGCTACTCCTGAATAATCAATCATCAGATGCCTCAATTTGGTAAGTTTTCCAGTTGCCTGGGGTAATTCCTTTAGAGAGTCACACCAAGAAACATCTAGGGATTGCAGATTACATAAATCACATATGGTTTCTGGTAGTGACTTCAATTCACCACATTCTGACAAATCGAGGTATCTCAAATGTATCAATTTCACTACCTCAATTGGTATTTCTTGGATTGAAGAACGTGACAAATCCAATGACCTGAGGCATGTCAACTGCTTGAATAAATCAGGTAGTGTGGCTCCAAGGGAAGGATTTGTAGCGTTGATCATCAAGAGGCTGCGAAGATTCTTTGCTTTGTAAATGGATACAGGAAAATGTTCTTCTGATGAAAGCTCCACAGTTGAGTGACGAACTCTTTCGTAAGAAGTGGCTGTGTATGATTCTTCAAGGTCATTGCCATCCACTATTAGACATTCATTTTTTGTGAGAAATTGGGCAAAATCATGCACAATATCATGCATCTTGAATACCATAACTTTTTTAAGTAAGGGCTCCTTCTCTTTAAAACCTTGAAAGAAAGAACGTGCTGCTAAGGTTTCAAAGTACTCCTCACCAACTAACTCCATATCTCTACTTCGAGTCTCTTTAAGATAACCTTGAGCCATCCATATCTTTATCAATTCATCCTTGTCCATCTTGTGGTCTTTTGGAAACATGGCACAATATATGAAACATCGTCTTACCACAACAGGCAAATCATGGTAACTCAAAAGCAAAGGTGGAAATATTCCTCTTTCAACATGTTCTAACTCCCACAATTCACTAGATAAAACATGTTCCCACTCTTCTCTGCTCCTTTTAACCTGCATCAGTCCTCCTAATACCTTAGCAGCTAGAGGCAAGCCCTTGCACTTGGCTGTAATTTTCTGCCCGATCTCTGTCAATCTTTCGCACTCGTCTTTGCTTCTTTTATGGAATGCCACCTGATTGAATATTGACCAGCATACCTCATCAGACAATTTCGAAAGGTCGATCCATTGGGTGGTCCCAATCATGGTTGCGACAGTGCCCTTACGAGTGGTCACTAAAATTCTGCTTCCTGGTGCACTACCTTTGAGAGAGAGTTTCAATGGTAATGAAGGATGGTTAATGATGGATGAAGGTTAATGATGGATAAAAGCCAAGTTCAAAGCTATATTGGAATAGGAAGATCCAACTAAGGAGCCTGAGCTTTGCTCTTTTTCTAGATTAGTCAACTATTACTGTTGCTTCATTCATAACTACTTGAAAAAGACATCCCCTCTCACTAACTTGCTAAAGAAAAATAAAACATAGAAATGGATGGATCGATGCTAAAAAGCTTTTAAGGAGCTGAATAGGGTTATCATTGAGAAGCCCGTATTGACCTTGATATATTGCACGAAGCCATATAAATTACAAATTGATGATTTTAATTTTACGATAGGTGGCGTGTTGATGAAGAGCAACACCATATAGCTTATGAGAGTTAGAAGCCGAATGACACTGAGCATCGATATTCGATGCAAGTAAAAGGGATTACTATATGGTGAATTGCTTCGTACTTAGAGGCACTATCTATTAGGGTCTTGATTCATGGTAAAGACTGATAATGTAGCCATGAGTTACTTTTAGACTCAGAAAAAGCTAAGCTAAAGCAGACTTGATGGCAAGAATTTTTTGCTGAATTTGACTATACCTTTGAGTATAACCTTAGCAAAATCAACATGGTTGTAGACTTTTTTAGTAGGAAGGCTAAGTTACATCATACGACAAAAGGTAGATGGAGAGATTGTATCTAGAATCAAGGAAGGAATGAAATACAATCTCATCACCAAGAGTTTATTGGTCCTTACTAAGGAGGGAAAAACTTAGAAATTTTGAGAGGCTACATAAAAACAAGAAGAATGTACATGCCTAAGTAGGAAAACCTTCGACAAGATCTAATAAAAGAATGTCATGACTCGATGTGGACTGAACATTTAAGGCAACAATGCACTAGAGCTTTATTGAAGAGAGCATACTACTGGCCATAGTTGCATAAAGATGTAGAGTCCTATGTTAGGATTTGTTGTGCCAACAAGATAAAAAGTGAAAAACAAGTGTTTGGGAGATTATTACGGCCTTTGTCCATCACGGAGGTATTGTAGGAGGCAAAGATTATAGACTACATAGTGGCATTGCCTTGGTTCAAGAACTTTAGGTGCATTATTATAGTTATGGACAAATTCTCTAAGTACGCAATTTTCATAAAAGCCTTAATAGATGTGATGACAAAAAACACTACCAAATTACTCTTCAAGCATTTGGTGAAGTACTGGGGTATGCCAAACAAATCATTAGTGATTAAGATTCTTGATTCATTAGGAAGTTATAGACCGAACTTTTTGAGTGGTTAGATTTAAAATTGCACTACTCCATAAGCTACCTATAGATGGATGAGTAGACCAAGCGAGAGAATGCTTTATTAGAGATATTCTTAAGGCACTTTGTGAATGCCACCTAGAGAAATTAGGTTAACTAGTTAGATGTTGCTCAATTCTCCTATAACCTATAGAAGAGTGGGTTTACTAGCAAGAATCCATTCGAGATAGTGATAGGCCAACATCCTCTCACTCCACAAATGATAGTGTTTGGTGATAAGTACCAAAAGAGCAACTCTGCTACATATTTTTTGGGCAATAGATGGTAAGAACAGATAGATTTGACATTTATGTACTTAAACAAGGCTACCAAGAAGATGAATAATAGACTAACAAAAGAAGAAGAGACGTCACCTTCCAACTAGAGGATAAGGTGATGCTGAAGTTGCTACCACAACAACACAAAGCTTTTCAAAAAGTGCACAATAGCTTCATATGATGATACATAAGACCATCCGAGGTAGGGCATAAAGTGAAAGAGGTGTCCTATCATCTAAAGTTGACACCAAAGCTAAAAATCCATTTAATGTTCCATATAAGTATACTAAATCCATACCATACAAAAAATAAGGATCTAAGCTAGGAAGTTTCACATGGGGGTCTCCAGCGAGTGGTTGACTCATATGACAAAGAGATTGATATCATACTTAATGAATGTACAATCTAACACCGTGAAGTGCCACCAAAGAATGAGTACTACATGAATTAGAATGGCTTACTATAAGGTAAGGCTAGTTGGGAAACCACAAAAGTATTACGGTAGTTCACACGTAAAGTTTGAGGAGTATAATGAAAGCATGATGAGGACATACAAAATTAGGTGAGAGAAAGTATTACACCCCACATGAAAAATGATATTTCTAAAGGTTAATAAAGAACACTAGATGGATTTGGAAGCCTCTAGGTTGTTCAAGAGAACTCTAGACATGTTATAGACAATTCTAGAGTCCCTAATTATTCTACCATGTACATGTCTAAAGAGTTCCTTGTAAATGTCTAAATAGAAGTATTTTAAATTATTGATTGTAGCCATTAGATTGAATTGATCCTATCCGTCCATTGAGAAGTGAAAAACTATAAATAGATGAGGTCTTTATTTGGCCAAACCATCCAAAAAAAAAAAAAAAATTGTAAGCATTTGAGAGTAATACAAAGAGTTTTCTCTCATCTCTCTCTTATATATTTTTCTTACTTCACAACTTAGCACAAGAGGAAATCCGATTTGGTTTAAACTTAAGAGAGAAGTGAACTAACTATCGCACAAGAGCTTGGGAAAAAGCCCAAGCTCATGACAATGTGCTCTATGTCGATATATTTGATTGGATAAAAATACCCTTAAAGTTTAAGAGACATCACACATATTAAAAATATTTTATTGATAAATACTAAATATTGTACATGCCAAAATTGAAAAGTATCTACTCCATATAATTGACGAAAGTGTTTTTTTTTTTTTATGACAATATAAAATATATATCAATACTAATATGTAAATTCAACATTATCTCTAATTAAGAAATTCTTAAAAATAGGTCAAACAAAAGCCAATAATTAACATCTAAAAATAACAACATTACATCTAAATTTATCAAATTATTTATTTGGATCCTTAGGTTCCTTTATATGGGATCATTGGTTATTATCTTATATTATCTATTTGTGTTATGTATAGATTCATTTGAGAAAAAGAAAGCTCTTTTAGACAAAAGTAATTCACAAATATTGCGATATCATAGTAAATTTAGCGCGAGAAAATATTTTAATTTTATGATATGAAAACATAAATTTTAGTATATGAGATCCAACGTTTTATCAAGTTTTATTTCTTTGGAATTATTTTCATGAGTTTTCAATTATAGATATTACTAAATATAAGTAATCAAAATAAAAAACAAAGGAACAATTTTAGATTTTCGCTATTAATATTAAAAAGGGCTCCTTCGAAAAAACAATTAATAAAATTTTATTTATTCTTATATTCTTAATTTTAATTCACCCCATGTATAATTAAATCCAACATAATAAAACTACATCAAAATTCAATAAACTATTAAATTGGACTTTGATTATTTTCTTATAAGGATTTTTTTATTATTGTCTTATGTTATCAAAAATTGATATCTTTTCTACTTATATTAAAAGGTTCTCCTTAGTCAAAAGATAAACTAATTTTTTTTTATCTACAACATTTGTTGCACATATAGTACAAATAAACTCTTTAAAATAGAAGGAGCTGTAAGAAATGTAATGTTAATATCATCATGTGAAAAGTTAATTTTTATTAACAACATACTTTATGTATTTGTTCTATTTATATATTTCATTCTAACAAGGACTCCATTAGACAAAAATAATTAACACATACTGTAATATAATAGTAATTTTGGTTGGAGAATACATTTTAATTTTATAATATTAAAATATAACTATTAGTATCTGAGATCTAACGTTTTATCAAATTTTATTTTATTTGAAACTTTTTCAAGATATTATAAATATAAGTAATCAAAATTAAAAATAAAATAAACAATTTCAGATTATGATTTATCATACATTTATTTTTATCATATAATTAAATTAACTTTACTTTTAAACAAAACGGACATGACAATTTTTTTTTTTAATTTCAATAATTAATACGTGTATTGCTAGAAAAACTGAAACTCTCTTTATCTTTATTTATTTAAAAAAAAAAACATGAAACTTTCTTATAATAAAATGATATATATGAAAAATATTGTTTTTATTTTTAACTATATGCTTATAAGAAAATTATATGAAATTAATAATTATTAGTTTTCAGGAGTTCTTATAATGGATATGTATAAATTTTTTATTTTTAAACTCTTCACTACCAATCAATTCATGAAGAATTAGTTAAAAAACAAAAAATATATAGTTGGATAGAGTACGTGAGAAACACATAGTAAGAAAACTAGTAGATAAAAATGAGTAAACTACTGATTTAGCCTGTGACAAACTCATGGTTATTCTACAAGATAATAAAAATGAGTAAACTACCAATCAATTATTAGACTTTTGATGGACAATAATATAAAATTATACAACCTTTTACACTTTGATCCTTAATATTTTTAAAATTTTTAATACGATCCATATCTTCATTTACTAATATATTTTGGTCCTTAAATATAGAGGGGAGGGAGGGAAGAAGAGAGACATAGGAGGAGAGAAGAGCGTCAATCAAGCTTATTTAGGCCACTTTGACCGACGAAATTCCTTAGATTTTTTTATTTTTGAGAGATAAATTTGTCCATAGTGGTTTCAAGCCATTAAATAACTAGAGCATGTAGATTAGAGTCTAGAAAGGAAAAAAAAATTCGATTTAATTATATATTTTTTTTATGTACATTAATTTTTTTTTTAAGGTTTTAAATATGTTTATTGACTTTACTTCAGTTATTTAAAGGTGTTTAAAGAAAAATAATACTAAAATTGAATTTCTAGGGGTTTGAAACTTTACTTCAATTTTTTGATGAAGCGTTTTAGTGACCTTAAGTTCATCAAAAGTTACAGATTTTTCTTCTTTTGTTTTTTTTTTTTGTTTTTTTTTTTGTCAGCATCCTAGGCCTGAAGAAGTAGGCCCAAGCTGCCCCTGGTGAGTAGGCCTTAGCTCATTGGGCTGGCTTGGCTGCACAAGCCCAATTTGGTCAAACTAGCCTCACGCAGAGGCCTGTACAAGTAACCCAAGCACGAGCTTGGCCTTTTTTCTTCCAATAATTAATTTATATTTTTTTTTTTTAGTCATGGAATTTGGTGTAATATATATATATATATATATATATATCGTTATTAGTTGTAGTTTTATGTACAGTTAGACGATTATAGAATATATATGATTTTTTCATATTTTTGTTTGAACATATATATCTAATTATATTACTCTTATTGTTTAAAATTTATTTCCTCAATTATTTGCTTTTTATTAAAATTCTCATCAAATTAATTTTTAATATAATTTTATCAATTAATAAAATTATATATATATGGATTTTGGAATAAAATTTTAGAATGAGAGTGTTTTATTTTTTAAAATATATTATTATAATTTATATTATTGATTATTTTTATAATTTTTAAATAAGAGCGAGTGTAGTTGCACATATATATACAATTAAAATTTATCAAAATCAATTTTGTAGTAGTTTTGAGAGAGAGAAAGAGATCTAAAAGTATATTTTAGATAATTTAACTAATTTTTTTAAAAAATTAATAATCGATTAAAAAAACTCACGAGTTTTATTTACTTATATATATATATATATATATATATATATATATATATATATATATATATATATAAGAATAAATTTTTATTTTTTCATTACTTAATTTTAATGAAAGTCTATACATTAATTGTAACTTTATTTTTTTGGATATATTCTTATAAACTAATATATTTTTAAACTATTTTTTTAAAACTTCTTAATTAATATTTCAAGTTTAAATTATATATTATAAGTTTTTATTTAGGAATCCCTAAATAAAGAAAAAAATAAATCAAGCTTTTTTAAGCAGAAATTTTATGAAAAAAATACTAATAATTATAAAATTTTATGAAAAACACAAAATGAATCAAGTTTTTATTTTTTGATATAATTTTATTTTAGTCATTAAAGTTTTATCATGCTCGATTTTTATCCTTATTGTACTAAAATTAAATAAAGTTTACCATCTTAAAGTTTTTGCACCATTCACTCCTTTCTTTTTACCCTCACAATGTAATATCCGCTCTTAGTTTGTTTCTTTTTTTTTCCTTAGTTTTTTTTTTTTTTTGTAATTTTTAAATTATTTTGTTTTGATTCCCGATTTAAAATAAAAATTTTAATCCTTAGCTTATGCACTACATCCCTTTTTTTCTTTGATTTTTTTCATCAATTTTTGTTCTTTTTTTTTATTTAATTGAGTGTTAAAATTTTTAAAAATCAATCGTTATTTTTTTTCACACAAACCGACGATTATATGTATATATATATCAAATAATCTTCGCATCAACATTAAATAAGAATAAAATTTTATTTTTTCATTGGTTGATTTTTATGCAAGTTTATACATTAATTGTGACGTTATTTTTTTTGGATATATTCTTATAAAACAACATATTTTTAAAGTATTTATTTTTAAATTCTTAATTAATATTTCATGTTTAAATTATATATTATAATTTTTTATTTAGGAATCCGTAAATAAAGAAAAATAAATCAATTTTTTAAGCAAAAATTTTATGAAAAACACAAAAAAAATAAAAATAAAAATTAATGCAAAAATTATAAAATTTTGAAATGATTTTGTTCTATCTACTCGTAGCATTGTGTAGATAATTTCAAAAATTAATCTTTTCATCAACATTAAATAAATAATTTTTTCCCCATTTGCTAATTTTTATAAAAGTCTATCTATTAATTATAAATTTATTTGTTGGGATAATATATTATGAAATGTATATTTTAAAAGTTTTTTTAATTCTTGATTAATATTTTAGTTAAAATCAATCCATAACAAAGAATGATTTATATTTTTTTAGGCAAAAAAATTTATAAAAAACATTTAAAAAATTAATTAAATAAGAAATTATAATTAAAAATTTTTAAAATTTTAAAATGATTTTGTTCTATCGGACCTATAGTGTAGCATGAGTAACCGACTTGTAGTTAATCGATTAATATGTAATTTATCATGAATTAAAAGAAAAAAATTAATACCGGATACTATGTTTAGTTAAAAGCTCTATATATTTTTGTCAAAAGTAATACGAAGCATATTACCCTTTTAAAAAAAAAATTAAAATGAACTGAAAATCAATAAAAAGGATTAAATTACAATTATATTTAAAAATTTAAGGATTAATTAATTATATTAACAAAGACTCTCTCTCTCTCTCTCTCTCCCCCTCCCTCCCCCCCTCTCTCTCTCTCTCTCTCTCTATATATATATATATATATATAATAGAACAATCGATTCTACATGTTGGATTTGCTTAAATTGAATGACAACTCTATATTAAATAAAAAATTCTAATCATGAGAAGAAAACAAAGAGAAAAACGAAAACTATATTGTTTATTTTCTCAATCCTAATTAGATTGTTTTTATTTTTATTTATATCTGGCTCAAAATTTTAAATAATATATTTTCTTAAAATATCTCCAATTGATAAAAAAAAACTTCTTTTTTCATTTTCTATTCTTCATTAAAAAAACCAATATTCTTTACATTTTTCATACATACAAATACCTTTAATAAAAAAAAATTAAAGATAATTTTTTTTACTACATGAAAAATATTCATTCCTATAAGAATTTTAATTCATGCCTAAATTTTAGAAGTAAAATATTTTCATCAATATGTTAATTTTTTATAATTATTTTAAAATTTATCGTTAATTAACTTGATAATTTTTTATTTGATCTATCATCTTAATTTTGAATAGATTTTCTTTTTAAATTAATATCAGTTTCATGTAATGCATGAATTTGATCCCTAATAATTTCAATAAAAAAAATATTTTTAAAAATATAAATAAAAGTACTAATGTAACATAATAATTAATAAATTTTTTAAAGTATATAAAAAATAAGACATATTATATTAGAATAATTAATTTATAATTTAACTACTCGTTATTTTACATTTTGTAAGAACATACAAATCAAAAGGACCAAGGCCTCACAAAAAGTAAAAGCTATCCATGGAAGTGGAGACAACGGGTAGGTGAACTGATGAGATTCTTCGTTTATTATTTTCTTTTAGTGGACAGTGATATGCATGTTTATATAATTCTCCTTCATCATTGTCTGCTTTTTGACGATGACTACATTTCCCCTTTCATTGTTTCTTACTCTCTAATCCTTTGCTACAGTGCAGAAAGTATTTTGTTCCTTCTTCAAGGGAGGAATGACAAAGCATTGGGATCATTAAAAAAAAAAAAAACATTTCTTAATATCCATAAAGCATAGATATCCCTTACAGCTTAATTTGTTTCTGACCTTTCTCTTTCAGATCGCCAACTCTCCCAAGTTAAAATGCTTAGATTCGAATAAAATATTATTCTACTTCCCATATTTTGGTAATTCATTGTTTCAACTGCAATAGTTATGATACCTTTTCTTGCAGTGGATTTGAGCACACAATTTCCAGAAACTTTATTGAAATCAATGCGTACAAATTTCTGTTTAGTCCTCAGATTTATTAATAAATCCATGTAATAATTCCACTGAGCAATGAACAAACACAGAAGAGCTGGGCGAAGCATCTGAAATTCATATGCTTGCTTTAACTTCTCTCATTTCTTATTCATTTGCAAATACAACTATAGAAATTGATTTTGGGCCTTGCACAAAATCACCATGCCTGGACTTAATACACAATTTCTACAAATGAGATGAAAAATAAAATCTAATCCAACAATAGATACAAATGAGTTCAATCCAATAAGAGAGAAATATATATAAAGTATGGAGTTTAATACAATATTGAATCAAATCTATCATATTTAGGCTTACAAATTATTTAATATAGTCTTTCCAGATCTTCCATCCCCAAGCTGTCAAATAACAGTAGTAGAATATTTTACCCTTTGCTCTCAGGCATGATCTGCGGTTCCTAAAAAGTTCAATGATCCTTAAAATATTGAAGTTGTGGCATTATGATTGAAGTTGGGATGTGAGAAATCTTGTGCCACTCTTCACCCATCTCCTCCTTCTTGTAACGTTTACTTAGAATAGGGCACTTATCGATCACCAATCTCTGTAATGATGTTGTCAAAACATAGTCCGGCAGAGCTCTCAACATTGGACAGTTAGAAATGTCCAAATATTGAAGTTGTGGCATTATGATTGAAGTTGTAGCATCTTTTTCTCCCACTCTCCTTTCTATCCAATCATCCCACTCTTCTAGTTCTTCCAGAGACGAAATTACGAGTTCTTTCAATTTGGGAAAAGCAGTGACCCTTGCCATTTCTCCTCCATTGATATAAGCCTTGTCAACGTTTTCTATGCCTAAAAATCCAACATCCAACCTTCTCTGCTTCGACACCATCAATTCTAGGCTTTCAAGATTGGGCAATCTTCCCAAAGGAGGCAAAACTTCAAGGTTTCCATGAAGACGGAGGTGAAGCATCGTTAATCTGGTCAATGACACCATCCAATTGGGTAAAATGATCCCGCTGTAGTCTAGTATGTTTAGAATATCCAAGTCTGATGGCGGCTGTAACGCTTCAATTAAAGCTTCCTCATTAGCTCGCAACTCTGTTTTCTCTCCATTGAACCACAGTCCCAAATGTTGCAGGTGCTTCTTTTTCTTGGATTGAAGAACCTGACAAACTCAATGACCTGAGGCATGTCAACTGCTTGAATAAGTCAGGTAGTGTGGCTCCAAGGGAAGGATTTTTAGCGTTGATCATCAAGAGGCTGCGAAGTTTCTTTGCTTTATAAATGGAGACAGGAAATTGGCTTTTTGATGAAAGCTTCATGGTTGAGTGACGAACTCTTTCGCAAGAAGTGTCCGTTTATGATTCTTCAAGGTCGTTGAGATCCACCATTAGACTTTCATTTTTTGTGAGAAATTTGACGAAATCATGCATTATATCATGCATCTTGAATGTCATACGAAGTCGATCATACTTCTGAAAATCTTGGAAGAAAGAGCTTGCGGCTAAGATTTCGAAGTACTCCTCACCAACTAACTCCATATCTCTACTTCGAGTGTCTTTAAGGTAACCTTGAGCCATCCACATCTTTATCAATTCATCCTTCTCCATCTTGTGGTCTTTTGGAAACATGGCACAATATATGAAACATCGTCTTACCACAGCTGGTAAATCATAGTAACTCAAAAGCAAAGGGGGAAATATTCCTCTTTCAACATGTTCTAGCTCCCACAATTCACTAGATAAAACATGTTCCCACTCTTCTCTTGTTCTTTTAACCTGCATTAGTCCTCCCAATACCTTGGCAGCTAGAGGCAAGCCCTTGCACTTGTCTGCAATTTTCTGGCATATCTCTGTCAATCTTTCGCACTCATCTTTGCTTCTGTTATAGAATGTCACCCGACTGAATATTGACCAACATGCCTCCCAAGACAATTCTGCAAGGTTGATCTTGGTTCCTATCGTGGTTGCGACAGTGTCCTTACGAGTAGTCACTAGAATTCTGCTTCCTAGTGCACCACATTTGAGAGATAGTTTCAGTGGTTCCCACTGTCTATAGTCTTCTGTCCACACATCATCAAGGACAAGAAGGAACTTCTTTCCCTTAATGAATTCAGAAATACTATGCAGAAGGGATTGCAATTCAACTAAATTTGGAGCAACCCCAGTTAGAGCCTCAAGGATAGCTTTTGCAATTCTAGTCTCATCAAATGGATCTGAAACACACACCAATATTCTTTTCTCAAAATGACTCGTAACCTCATCATCATTATAGGCTAGTTGGGCGAGTGTTGTCTTTCCAATTCCGCCCATCCCTGCTATGGAGACGACATTAACTTCCTCAGCTTCTTGACTACTTCCACTCAACAACTTGCTTACTATAGTTTTCTTCTCAGCATCTCGACCAATCACGCTTGATTCATCAACAAAAGATGCGCTTGTTAGTCGTTGAAGCTCATCAATGGGTCTGTACAATTCGAAGCCATACGTTGCTTTCTCATTGGCAATCTCTTCCAGTCTTTCACTAACTTCTTTGATCTTGATGGCAATGTCACGGCGTCGAACCACTAGATTGAAACTAAAGCAAGGGGGTCTCAGGAAGGAACACACCATCTTCTTTCGGCCTGGAGTATTTTCTTCATCTTCCTCCAATCGCCATTTAAGAATTGCAGTGCTCCATTCATCAAGCACATCATCCATATCATAGCATACATCTTTGAGCTTGTTTAGCCAATCTCTTACAGCCGCATCCTTCACTTGCTTTCTATCTGCGCCAATCTCTTACAGCCGCATCCTTCACTTGCTTTCTATCTGCGCCAATCTCTTACAGCCGCATCCTTCACTTGCTTTCTATCTGCATCTTCCAGGACAGATTGGATAGCAAGGAGATTGCTTTTGAGCTTGTTCACTTGTTTCTTCACAACCACTACCAGATCCACCTCCTCTTGTACCTGTTAGTGACATGGATAAATATTTTTTAAATATTGTTTAAATTAAAAAAAATAAGCATTTGTTTTTTCTGCAGTAGACACGTACTGTGGGATGGATAGAGTATAAAGTTGAGTATTAATATTTAGATAATTTTTGTTTTGGAGAATATCAGGTTTTCATTTTATATTAACATACGATTAGAAGATAGAAAAATATCAAAGCTTAATCACATTTATCATGACATAAATGCTTAAGATAACCAATCATTTAAAATTTGAATGCTTTTTTTAAAAAATATAATGGATTTTAATAAATTGTTTTCTTTACTTATATCTGGTCAACTTTAGGCTATTCAATTAATATTAATTTACAACAAAAGATATTCAGTCGTAAATATTTGTCTAAATTAAATTTTAGTGAGAACTAATATTAATATTAAAAGGTTGAAATAATTTGGTCCAAGGGCTAAAATATACCAAATAATATTAAGAACTGAATTACGTACATAAACATATAATTAATTTATACTAATTTTTATTCATGTTTATATGAACGTAAACATACATTCAAGATAAAAAAGGAAAAAGGAAAATTAGTAAATATATGAAAAATTAAGAAAATATTTGTTGTTTAGGGAAAAAACAACTTTAATAAAGTAAAGTATGTTATTACTTATTGTGAAACAAGGAACTACGAAGTCCATAACTATGTAATTTCGATTAAGTAAGTTTGAATCGATAATTAATTCACATAAATTTTAAGTATTTTAAATACATAAAATTGAGTTTGAAAGTGTATATTTAATTTCAAATATGTTACATAAGAAGTATCATTAGACTAGTTTGCGTGTCAATAAAAATTAAATCTACTTTCTAAGGAATATTAAAAAAATTAATATATCAAAAAATTATGAACTTTGTATTTTTTAATCATATTAGCTCTTTTTTTTTTTTTTTTGATAGAAAAGTCAGGAACCAACCTTCTGATAACCATATCAACGCAGGAGAATTTTTTCGAATTTAATTCTAATTTATGGTGACTTAGTGTGTGATGGAGCACCAATGCTAACTTTGCCATATAGGATTTCACATAGGTATTATCTTACTAGCACACGTTTTTTTTTTTTTGGATCCTACATGGCAAAGTTAGCCTTGTTGCCATATGACATATTTCATCACACGTCCCGTCAGTATAGATCAAAATTAAATTCAAAAAAATTCATATGTATTAATATAGTTATTAGAATCTTAGTTTCTGATTTTTTTATCTAAAATTAAAAAAACGAGTTAATATAATTAAAAAAATATAAAATTCTTTTTTTTAGTATAATAAGACTATTAAAAATAAACTCTTCAATATCGTCAAGTATATTCAGGAGAATAATCAATTCAAAATAAAGAAATGTAAAATGAATTTTATTGTCCTATGATCTTTTCATTGTCTTTATAGGAACTTAGAGAATTACGTTTAAGTTGCATTAATGTTGGTTTTGTTAGAAAGTAAAAACATAATATAATAAAAGTGCAAACATAATTATGTAATAAATGAACATTGCAGGACGTCCTTTTTCATATTTATTTAATGCATCTAAGGAAATTTAATAAAAAAAAAATTAATTGTGGATCTCGAAGTTTTAACCTAAAAAGTAAAGAATGAAGTATATATTATTGACCACTGGCCAACCTCATTGGAATTCGACTCTCAAAACTCCTAAAATGTTTAAACATATATAAGTCAACATAGAGCAATAATTAAAATCTAAAAAATAATAAAATTACATATAAATTTATCAAATTATTTATTTGGATTCTTAGTTTTCTTTAAATAAGATTATTAGGTCTTATCTTATATTATATTTCACTCATTTAGACAAAAAGATTCATAAAACTTTTATTATTATCATTATTATTGTTATTATTATTTTACAAAATATTGAAAGAAGACTCTTTTAAGCCAAAGGATTCATAGAAGTTCTATACATTCTTATATTTTTAATTTTTATTCATCTCATATAAAGTTAAAATCCAAAAACAATAAAATTACTTCAAATTCAGCAAATTATTAAATCAAATCTTATGTTATATTTGACTCTTTTAAATGATTTATACCTTTGACAAACTCTACTAATATTTTTTTTAAAAAAAATGAGATTCCTTAGTCAAAAGATAGCATAAAATTTTTATTCCTGTCTATATCTTTAATATTTGTCTTACATATGTTAAAGAAGACTCTTTAATAAATTAAAAAGTATAATGTTAATATAATCATGATAAAATCTAATGGTGCTCTGAATAAAATTATTCACATACTGTTCGTAGCTTATATGTTTGTGTTATCGATAGATTTATTTGAAGGAAAAAAAAACCTCTTTTAGACAAAATTAATTCACAAAATCATAGTAAATTTAGCAAGAGAAAGCATTTTAACTTTATAATAATAAAATATAAATATTACTATATGAGACCCAATGTTTTATCAAGTTTTATTTCTTTGGAGTTTTTTTTTTCAAGAGTTTTCAATCATAGTTGTTACTAAATATAAGTAATCAAAATGACAAATAAAAGAACAAATTTAGATTATGGATTTATCATATTTTTACTTTTTACAATCGCTAGCTACTCCTATTAAAAAAGACTTCTTTAAAGAAAAAGATTCATAAAATTAAAATCCAACATAATAAAATTACTTTAAAATTCAGCAAATTATTAAATTGGATTTTTTTTTTTTTTTTGGTTTTTTTTAGGGGACCTTTGCTCATTGTCTTATGTTATCTTTGACTTCTTTAAATAAATGATTTATATCTTTTGACAAATTAAAAACTTCTCCTTAGTTAAAAGATGAAGAAAAAAAAATTATTCATACATGTAGCTTCAATATTTGTAGCACATATAATAAAAAATAATTTCTTTAAAATAAAAGAAGTTTTGAGAGCTGTAATGTTAATATTATTACAAACTTTTTTATTAACACGTATTTGTATTATATATAGGTTTTATTTGAACAAAGACTCCTTTAGATAAAAGTAATTCATAAATATTATAATATAATAATAATTTTGGAAGGAGAAACAATTTTAATTCTATAATATTAAAATACAACAATTTATTATGTGAGATCCAATGCTTATCAAATTTTTTTAAAAGCTTTTTAAGAGTTTTCAACTATAGATATTAATAAATATAAGTAATAAAAATTTTAAAAATGATTTCAGATTACTATTTTACATATATTTACTTTTATATTTGAATATATTTATTTTTATCATATAATAAATTAACTTTCCTTTTAAATAAAAACGAACAGGACAGTTTTTTTTAATTTAATTTTAATAATTAATTACGTGCTTTTCAAGGTAAACTGAAACTCTCTTTCTCTTTATTTGCTTTTGGAAAAAAAAAAGAAAAAAAAAGAAACTTTCTTATAACAACATGATACGAAAAATATTGTTTTTAGTTTTAACTATATGCTTATAAGAAAATTATATGAAATTAATGAATATTATATTTCAGGAGTTCTTGTATAAATTTTGTATTTTTTAACTATTAACTATTAATCAAATCATACAAGATAATAAAATATATAGTTGAATAGAGTACGTGAGAAACACATAGTAAGAAAACTAGTAGATAAAAATGAGTGAACTACTGATTTAGCACGTGACAAACCCTGGGTTACTCTACAAGATAATAAAATTTTCATATCCAAATGTACATAACTAACATCAATATTGAACTCGGAGTAACTCACTTCTGGGTCTACTAGGTAATGCCTCGGCGATGGGTTACGGTGGATGCCTTATTCTGTTTGTTTGTTTCTATATATGGGAATGACCTGTCATTTTGATTTACAAGGATGAAACACACGTCGTTCCACTTGTGCCTTCAACCAACATTAATTCTCTTTTCTTTTCACAAAGTCTTAAGATTTTTCATAAATTACATTCTTGACATGCACGAATATTCCTATTCGAAATCTTATCATCAACAACTTGATTATAAACACCTTACTTAATTGATCATTTAACAATTAATTATAAAATACTCAAGTAACAACTATCAATATTTGTTTTATAAATTTACTTTAAAAAAGCAGATAGACACAAAGAAGCAATAAAAACGAAAATTAAAAAAAAAAATTACATTTCGACTATTGAGAGTGATAAAAATATTATTCACATATACTAAACTTTTTTTTTTTAATTTTTTATCTTTTATTTTTCTTTTTTTATAAAATAAATAGTATTAATTACTTTTTTAAGTGTCATAAGATATCTTCTAAAACATATACTTGACATTTTAGATCCTGGGCACCTCAATTTTCCATGCAGAAGTATACAATCCATTTGTCATCAGTATAAGAATAATATCCAATAAGTAGGAATAAATCCAACCCAATAAAGAGATAAAAATATTTGCAATTTCAGAAAAACGAAAAGCAAACACGGCCTGAGTCGCTGCACTTGGAATATGATAGATTACAATGATAGATCAGGAAATGCTGGTGGCCGGTGGGTTATAAGGATGCTGAGCAATTAATGAAATAAGTTAAAATAAAAAAGACGAATCCAACTAAGGAAAAAAAGAAAGAAAGAAAAGGTCGCGGCCCAAGTTTTTGCAATGATTAGCCCAAAATAGCTCAAGCCATTTCTTTAATAGTTTTTGGTTAGCAATTTTTGTACTGAGGAAGAATTTTTGAACTTGAAATTAAATTTTTAATTTTCAAGTTTCAACAACAAATTAGAATTATTTGTAATTAACGAATTCAAATATAAGATCCAAACCAACAATAATAAAAATGAGTTCAGTCCAATTTTATATATATGATGATTAATACAATATTAAATTAAATTCAGACTTACAAATTATTTAAGACAATCTGATCAACTAAACCAAAATAAATAACACACTCAAAAAAATAAAATCATACGAGATCAAAAGAATCAATTCTAAAGTCGTGGTTCAAGATCTTCTAACTTCAATCTGTCGAATAAAAAAAAAGAAGAAGCAAACATATTAATTTTTGTTCAAAATTTATTTATTTAAATTCGGCAAAAAAAAAAAAAAAAGATGGAAATATTAAGATAGAAATTGAAAAAAAGGAAAAAGTTAACAAATGTTAGTCTAAAAGTTAAATGAACGAGATTAAAAAGAAACCAAAAGGTAAAGAAAGAATTTAAGACAAAAATAGTAAAGAGACACCATTAAAAAAAAAAAAAAAAAGGGAGTAAAATTAACCATTAGCCCAATCATCAAGCGTTAAGAAGCAAAATTAGTATAAGAATTTACCCGTGGGATAAATATGAATATTTGGGATGTGAGAAATCTTGTGCCAGTCTTCACCCATCTCCTCCTTGTAACGTTTCGTTAGAATGGGGCAGTCATAGATCTCCAATCTCTGTAGCGATGCTCTCGAAACATAGTCCGGCAGTGCTCTCAACATTGGACAGTCAGAAATTCTCAATTCTTGAAGTTGTCGCATTATGATTGAAGTTGTAGCATCTTTTTCTCCCACTCTCCTTTCTATCCAATCGTCCCACTCTTCTAGTTCTTCCAGATACCAAATTTTGAGTTGTTTCAATTTGGGAAAAGCAGGGACCCTTGCCAGTTCTCCTTCATTGATATAAGCCTTGTCAACATTTTCTATGCCTAAAAATCCAACATCCAACCTTCTCTGCTTCAGCCCCATCAATTCTAGGTATTCAAGGTTGGGCAGTCTTCCCAGAGGAGGCAAAACCTCAAAGTTTCCACAATCAACGAGTTCAAGCTTTGTTAATCTGGTTAATGACATAATCCAATTGGGCAAAAAGATCCCGCTGTAGTCCTCTATGTGTAGAACATCCAGGTCTGATGGCGGTTGCAACGCTTCAATTAAAGCTTCCTCATTTGCTCGCAACTCTGTTTTCTCCCCATCAAACCACAATGCCAACCGCTGCAGGTGCTTCTTATTCTTCAGTTCTGCTTTCTCAGCTTCACTCACATCTACCATATTTCCTAGTTTCTCAATCCAAAGACTTCCTCTAAGCTGGTTTAAGTTTTTCAATTCTCCAAGATTGGCTGCTTTACTTGCATTCTCACCATCACTACACACAGGGAAACGATCTAATGTTCGAAGAGAACTTAACCTCTCTATTCCCTTGGGTATGAAAGCTACTCCTGAATAATCAACCATCAGATGCCTCAATTTGGTAAGTTTTCCAGTTGCCTGGGGTAATTCCTTTATAGAGTCACACCAAGAAACAGCTAGGGATTGCAGATTACATAAATCACATATGGTTTCTGGTAGTGACTTCAATTTACGACAATATGACAAATCCAGGTATCTCAAATGTATCAATTTCACTACCTCAATTGGTATTTCTTGGATTGAAGAACGTGACAAATCCAATGACCTGAGGCATGTCAACTGCTTGAATAAATCAGGTAGTGTGGCTCCAAGGGAAGGATTTGTAGCGTTGATCATCAAGAGGCTGCGAAGATTCTTTGCTTTGTAGATGGATACAGGAAAATGGCCTTGTGATGAAAGCTCCACAGTTGAGTGACGAACTCTTTCGTAAGAAGTGGCTGTGTATGATTCTTCAAGGTCATTGCCATCCACTATTAGACATTCATTTTTTGTGAGAAATTGGGCAAAATCATGCACAATATCATGCATCTTGAATACCATAACTTTTTTAAGTAAGGGCTCCTTCTCTTTAAAATCTTGAAAGAAAGAACGTGCTGCTAAGATTTCGAAGTACTCCTCGCCAACCACCTCCATATCTCTACTTCGAGTCTCTTTAAGATAACCTTGAGCCATCCACATCTTTATCAATTCATCCTTGTCCATCTGGTGGTCTTTTGGAAACATGGCACAATATATGAAACATCGTCTTACCACAACAGGCAAATCATAGTAACTCAAAAGCAAAGGTGGAAATAATCCTCTTTCAACATGTTCTAACTCCCACAATTCACTAGATAAAACTTGTTCACACTCTTCTCTTCTCCTTTTAACCTGCATTAGTCCTCCTAGTACCTTAGCAGCTAGAGGCAAGCCCTTGCACTTGTCTGCAATTTTCTGCCCGATCTCTGTCAATCTTTCGCACTCGTCTTCGCTTCTTTTATGGAATGCCACCTGACTGAATATTGACCAGCATACCTCATCAGACAATTTCGAAAGGTCGATCCATTGGGTGGTCCCAATCATGGTTGCGACAGTGTCCTTACGAGTGGTCACTAGAATTCTGCTTCCTGGTGCACCACCTTTGAGAGAGAGTTTCAGTGGTTCCCATTGTCTATAGTTTTCTGTCCACACATCATCAAGGACAAGAAGGAACTTCTTTCCCTTAATGGATTCAGAAATTCTCTGCAGAAGGGTTTGCAATTCAACTAAATTTGGAGCAGGCTCATTAAGAGCCTCAAGGATAGCTTTCGCAATTCTAGTCTCATCAAATGGATCTGAAACACACACCCACATTCTTTTCTCAAAATGACTCGTAACCTCATCATCATTATAGGCTAGTTGGGCGAGAGTTGTCTTTCCAATTCCGCCCATCCCTGCTATGGAGATGACATTAACTTCCTCAGCTTCATGACTACTTCCACTCAACAACTTGCTTACTATAGTTTTCTTCTCAGCATCTCGACCAATCACCCTTGATTCATCAACAAAGGAAGTACTTATCAAACGCTCAGTTTCTTCAATGCCCTTGTCAGATTCAAACCTATACCTCGCTTTCTCTTTGGCTATCACATCTAATCTTTCACTGACCTTTTTTATCTTGAGGGCAATATCACGACGGTGAATCACTTTTTGGAAACAAGAGCAAGGGGAGGGCAAGAAGGAACATACCATCTTCTTTGAAACCGCTTGATTTTCAGCTTCCTCATGTGTTTGTCTTTTAAGGATAGCTGTGCTCCACTCATCCAGCACGTCATCAATATCATAAACCAGTTGTTTAAGCTTGTTGATCCAATCTCTTACAACAGCCTCCTTGAGTTGTCTTCTCTCAGCATCTTCAAGAACAGCTTGGATTGCACTGAGATTGCTAGTAAGCTTTTCGACTTCTTCCTCCACACCGACCACTAATGTCACCTCTTCTTGTACCTGCTGAGTAGCGATTGTTGTGATCTGCTCCAGGAGTGGGGATACAAGTGATTCAGCCATGGTTGTTTTTGGTAATCGATTGTATGGACAAACAGGAAGACGGTTGTTGAGTGACAGATGAGGAAGAGAAGAAAGGTTTGTCTGCTTTGGTGTGCTGCTACGTTCTCTCTCCTTCGTGGGACCTTAGACACACTTGTGGTGAGCAACAGAGCAACTTGTATTTTACCTGATCATCTTTGACTCCCACCACACGTCGAAAAATAAATAAATAAATAACTTACACAGAGAAAAATGAAACGAGAGGAGTAAATTATACATCAATCTCTTTAGTTTTGAGATACTAATTAATTAATCCATTTTGTTAAATTAATTATTTAATTTATTGACTACATTTAATTTTTTTCCTCAAAAATACTGTTCTCTTTGATTTTTTTTACACATTAAAAAATTATTATTTATTTTACTGTATCAGAATTTTAAAAATTATTATTTACTTTACTATATATATATATATGCAATTAGTAGTATTTTAAAAAATAAATCACTTAAAGTTTTGATTACATAAACATTTTAAACAAATATAAATAAAAAAATAGATAATATTTTTGGAATATAAGGAGTATTATTTTTTTAGCAAAAATATTATTCTCATCAATATTTCTAAAATATCCATTTTTTCTATTTTTTACAAAAATAGAAAAGAATATAAAACCATAAAAATAAAAAAATGAAATAAGAAGAATTAATTACTTAGTTTTTCAAAATTAGAAGGATTAATTTGTAATTTAATCGAGAAAGGGGGATATAGTTGTTGAGACAAGACTAGATTTTTATGGGTCGGTAAGTTAACAATGGTAAACAAAGAAACAGGCCCATAATAATGGTAAATGGATCATAAAACTGTTAACAATGGTAAATGGATCATAAAACTGTGAGCCCATTAGTCTTCCATGATTAGATAATATGTAAACCAAGAAACAGGCCCATAATAATTATCCAACAATATTAATCCAATTAACAGATAATCAGATTAAGAAACAAAGCATTATTGATGCCCAAATCCAAACAAATTTACACAATCTAAACAAAAAACGGAAGAAAAAGAAGGGAAAATTACAGAGTCTCAATCGGAAGGGGAAAAAAAAATCCAAATCCAATCCAACACTCAAAGTTCACAAATTCAACTTCATTCAAGGAAATCGATCTGTTTCACGTAATTTGTATCAAGAGGTAAAATATATAATTATTTTATATCAGTAAGTGATATTTTTTTCTCCTATTTGTCTTTCCTCCTAAAACATTTGATACCGTATTATTAAATTATGGTGCCTATGGATTGTCTTGTTAAAGGATATGACAATAAATGAAAGAAATTAAATTTTTAATTCATTTAATTTTCATTGTAGCAATGTCCTATATCATTAAAAATATAACTTGTTCATCGATGACACCGGGTTCGATTCTCTCTATGCACGATCGTCACCCCGCGGTGCCTTACTCGTCCACTCGGGCTTGCGGGGTGTTCATGGGTCCAAGGATTAATCGAGATGCGCGCAAGTCTGGCCGGACACCCTAGGTTATCATCAAAATATATATATATATATAGAAAGTCATCATGAACGAGTACATGTGAATAGTAATCATGAATAGTAAAAATGTACGAGTAAAAGTAAATAGTAACTTGCTACGGTGTCTTCACGTGTTGATGAACGAGTAAGACGCCGAAAGCAATTTTGTCTTCTTATGTCACGTGGGATGAACAATGATGATGCTTGTGAATTCTTGTTTCGGAGAAGCTGTTTTTGTCGACGGATAGAAAGATGCTCGAAATGTGTAATTTTTTGTCAAAGTTCACAGGTGGTGAACTGGAGAGAAGATGCCAAAACAGTCGTCTTCATTAAGATTTTCCAAATCTAGCATATACATATATATATATATATATATATATATATATATATATATATAACTTATAACTTGTTCACCTTCTATATTGGTAATGTACTATTTAATTAATATAAACATGACTTATCAACTTTAGAATTAGTCTTTAAATTTATGAATATTGGTAAAAATTATAAGGTATATTATTATTTAATTTAATTCGAATTTTTTTTAATAATAATTTGATGAAAATAATGGAATGAGATATATGATATATTTTGTGTATGCATAAGATAGATATGCAAAAAAAAAAAAAAAAAAAGTAGAAAATTAAAAAAAAATGAAAATGTTAGATAGAAAATGGTTGCCAATTTAGCAGTTTTTTCCTTCAATCAATAATTTTTCAATATTAAAAATAATTTCTTCAAGTATTTTAACGTGGGAATATATATATATTTGTATCTTTACACAAGGCTAAGTTGAGAGACCTTATCAATAGATAAAATAAATAATTATTTTATATAGTTGAATGTTAAAGTTACTTTAACAAGCTATATATCAGTAAGAAATATTTTTCTTTTTCCTATTTGTCTTCCCTCCTCCTAAAACATTTGAGACCTTATTATTTGTTTTTTCCTATAGTTGAATGACAAAGCTATATGACTTCAGAGTTCAACTGTCTTCGTCTTCCACTGGCCATTGCTTTTTTGTCTTTTCTTGATTTCAAGGCAAGGCAATTTTCCGAAAGAATGCAAAACCTTGATGTATCTAAAATAACTAAGTTGAAGCACCCTTAATTTGGGTTAATGACATCATCCAACTGAGCAAAAAGATACCGCAGTAATCATATATGTGCAGAACTTCCAGGTCTGAAGATGGCTGTAAAGCTTCAATCAAAACATCCTCATTCACTTGCAACTCTGTTTCTCTGCATCAAACTTCAATCCCAAACTGTGCAGGTGCTTCTTATTCTTGAGCTCTGCTTTCACAGCATCACTTGCATCTGCTATAGTTCGTAGTTTCTCCATCCATACACGATGAAATTAGTCCACTTTTGAGGAGAACTTAATCTCTTTATTCCCTTTGGTATGAAAGCCAAACCTGACCCATCAAACTTGAGATGCCTCAATTTGGTAATTTTTCCGATTGCCTGACGTGATTCAACGAGAGATTCACACAAAGAAACGTCTAAGTACTGCAATACATAAATCACATATGGTTTTAGGTAGTACCTCCAACTCCATACAATGTGCCAAATTGAGATGTCTCGAATCTATCTGTCCCTGTCGAGACATTTAGAGGACTTTCAAAAATAACTATTAAGAATTTATTATTTATTTTATTTTTATTATTTATTAGAAATGTGAGTTAGTATTTTTTAGAGTCGCCACGTAATATTAAAATAAATTAAAAAAAACCAAAAAATGACACTAGTTTAGAGATTTCAAAATAAAAAATTGGTTAGACTCGTTAGAAAAATATAGATAAACCAAAGGTATTCTTTTCGGAAAAAAGGTAATATGTATAGTCTATCCTAAGAATTTATCTCCTAAAAATTTTAATTTTTTTCAAATTCTTATAAGTCAATTTCTAAGTTTATTATTAAAGCCAAATTAATTTTTTTTTTTTCATTTGTGGTATCATATTGAACCGATCATTGAATTCCGTTCTCGAGAGTTTTATTAATTCAATATCGGATCCGGTTTAAGTTTTGATATAACCGATATGTCGAAGAAAGACTTAATTACTAAATTAGTTGATATTATTTAGTCAATAACATTAGTCCCTATTAGATATGAGACTTGTTAAATTAATCTAGCATTTTCTATATTTTTTTCTTAGTTCTTTTCTTTTTCTTCTTTATTTTTAAATTTTTTTTGGGTATATCATTTTTTTATCATTTTTATTTGACACGTTTGTTTTTTTTTTTTTAATGATAGTGGAGGATTGTCATTAGTCCCTAAAAATTAGGAGACTCGACTATCCACCTATCTATTAATTTTATAATTAAACTAACGATATTAAGCAATATTTAACATTAAATAAATCTGAAATTAATTCATAAAACTTAAAAGATTAGATTCCACAACCTATATACAAGTCTACAATCATTCGTCAAAATTTCAGATTTAATTAATATTAAATAATAGACTAAATTGAAATTCAAAAATTCTAAAAAATTAAAGTAGAACTAGAAATAAACATATGGAATGTATATAGAAATTTCAGATTTAATTAAGGAAGGGAGACCAGTTAAACACATGGAATGTATATAAAAATTTCAGATTTAATGAAGAAAGGGAGACCAATTAAATAAATCCCTTTGGACCTATTGGGCTTTAGGTCCACTAGGCCAAGCCCATTGGACAAGCCCAAGCCCATGCTGACCAACCCATTATCTACCCTAAAAATTAAGCCCAGTAAGCCTAGCCCAGCCTAACCACGTAAGTAAACCCAACCTAACCAAACAAGCCCAGCCTAGCTAAAGCCCAAGATACCCAGCACAAAACTAACCCAAAACGTTTTCAACCCATTCGGCCCCTAAATCCATTGCTACTTTGTTTCTCCCTAAAACAGATTCATCTTTCGCCAGCTTCCTCATCCATCCCCGTTGTCTTGTAACTTTTGTGTGTGTGTGTGTGCGCGCGCGCGCAGGTGAAGCTAGGGATGGAAATTTGCCTCGTCCCAATGGAGCCCCGCCCCGCCCCGCATCAATTTTCCCCGATCAATATGGGGATTCCCCACATTGACTCGGGAACGAGGCAAGGCGAGGCGCCCTGCGAGCATGGATGGGGCCGGGATGGGATTTGCTCGCCCCGCCCCGTTTGCCTCGTTTGCCTTATTTTTTTTCATTAAAATTAAAATTATACCCCATATAAAATCTATAATTAGTGACTTTTAGGATTTATTTTCTATATAATTTTGCTATAATTTAAAATTTGATAGTAAAATTAGATAAAATGAGATGAAAATAAAAAATAAAAAATAAAAAAATTTTGCGTCATTTACACCTCGTTTGGGGTAGGGATGGTAGGGAAAATTTTATCCCGTTCGAGGCATGGGGCGAGGACAGGAAACTTTTTTTAGGGGTGGGGATCCCCGTTCGGGGCACGGGGCGGGGACGGAGATGGCAATCCCCGTCCCCGTCCCGCCTCGTTGCCATCCCTAGGTGAAGCTAGGGAAAGAAGTGAACTCGTAGTGTGCAAGAGTACTCCTGTGAGGGAGTGAATGATAGGTCGTTCGGATTGGTTCCGAATTGGCCTTGTCGTTAGTCTCTTTCTTCAATTTTGGTTCCTATGCATCCTAAATTTCTTATGATTGTACCCTTTAGGCATGTTATTTTAGTCCCTAGTTCCTTTGATCTCACAATTGTGTTCCTACGTCTCTCGGTCTCACAATTTCAATTCTAGAGCTTGTAATTATTTCAATTGTGTCCCTATTTATTTTTAATTGTATTGTTTGTTTCATTCAATTGTACCCCTACCAATTAAATATATTATGTAACCTAATTGATTTTTATTATTATTTCTTTTATTTTTTTGTTTATGACAAAATAAGAGGATAAATTAAAAAGAAATTCTAGAATTAAAATGAAGCTAACACGGGTAAAAATGAAGCAAGATAAAATAAAATAAAAAACAATAATAATAATAATAGTAGTAGTAGTAGTAGTAAAAATAAAATAAAAAATAAATATAATCCAAAATTTAGGTTATGATAATATCAATTTCCTTATTTCACTTGTATTTCTTCGATTCAAGAGTAACTCAAATTCAATGACTTAAGGAGGTCATCTGCCAGAATAAATCAGGTAATTTTACATCAAGTGAAAGATCTTGACTGTTGAACAAGAGGCTGTGAAGATTTTTTTTCGCTTTGTAGGTGGAACAGGAAAATAGTAACTTCCAAAAGCTTCACGCGTACGTGAATTAAGTACTCTTCTGTGAAGTGTTCATCTTTACTTTCTTGAGGTTATTGAAATCAACTGCTAGACTTTCTTTTATTGTCAAAATGAGAATTTAGTGGATGAGAGTATCGGTGGCGGAGATGAAACAAGGCAGATGGTTGGAATGAAGAATAAAAGGTCCAAGGATTAGCTGAGGGAGCCTGGGGAGTCGAGTCATATGCTTGCAGATTGGAAAATATTTTTTGATGCGTATTCTCTATTTGAGTATTTGAGTTAGGGAAGAACTTTGTATCATATTATTTGATATAATTAAAAAAGTTTGAGTAGACTATGATCTCAAGATGTTTTCCCCATATCAAAGTAATCTATATTAAAAATTCATGTGTTGACTGTGATTGAGTTTTTATTTATTTTTGTAATAATTATTATTAATTGATTAATCTTAATTTTAATTGTACGAAAAGGAAAAATAATTTAGAACTTATGGTTTGTAATTTTGATTACGCAATTAAAATGGAGAAGAAAGATTTGGGCATATCCAATAATTTCTTCTCGAAGATATTGTCGCTACACGACGTCGGACGGGACCCTCCAAAAGAAAAATTAAAATTCTCGCCGTAATTAATTATAAAATTATTTACAGAGCTTTGGAGTCGCCATCTAGTATTTAAGGAACTAGGAACCTAAAAGTAGCACTGGTTCGAGAGATTCCTAAGGTAAGGAGTTGGTTATGCTTTTACGAAGATATTTAATCACCTAAAAGCACCTTTTTCGAAAAAAAGATACCATGTACGGTTTAGCTCCGAATCATCTCTTAAAATCCATGTCAAGCTATTTTCTAAATTTTAATCTCCTATTTTCTTTTAGACTAAGTGAAATTTTTAGTTTTGGGCGTGGCATCATATTGAAACGATCATCGGTCCCCTTCGTTGGGTGATACATCGGTTTAAACATCCGATCCACTAAAAGCCTTGACACAACCAAGGTGTGTCGGAGGACGTCTTAATTAAAAGTGATTTTTTTAGCACTACATATTAAAGAACAGAAAATAACAAATTAAAATAACAAATCTAAATTAATATCTAAAAACGACAAGAAATAAAAATAAACGAAGCTAAAAAATTTAAATGAAAAAAGAATATAAAATAAAAAAAACCATCCCATATAAATAGGTTTAAAAAATAAATGAATAATAAAAGTAACAAAAAAAAAAAAATCATCCTATACCTAAAATGTTAACCCATAACTCTTTTTTTTTCCATCATTTTTTTTTAAAACCCATCCCTTTTTTCCTTCTTATTTTTTTTCTTCCTTTTGCCTATTTTTTTTTCCTAATTCTATTTTTCTTTATTACCCCTTTTTTTTTTGTTGGGAGCAAGTTTCAGCCCTGACCCCTTTTCTCTCGTTTTTTTTTTGCCTCTGGTTGGGCTAGGTCGAAATCGATCCGACCCTTACTTCTTTTTTTTTTTTAAAAAAAGATAGGCTGGACTCGATGAATCCAGCCCTTCCTTTTGTTTATTTTTTTCCCGAGTTGGGCTTGAGCCTGAAACACATCCAACAAAACAAAACATGCTAGATTTCGATCAAACGCAATCCTTAACCTATCTCTCTCCTCGTTCTTAGTTCGTTCTTCAATTTCTCTCTCTAGTTCTTGAAGCTTTTCGAAATTAAAGACTCCCTTTCAAGCAACAAACTCAATCACACACACCACAATTCAAGACAAGCAAATAAATAGCAAGTAAACATCCGGAATTAAAGCGAACAACGAAACTGAAAAACAGGGAATCGAATTCGAGGGCTCACTCGGAAAACTTCGAAGAACACCAAGATGAACCCGAGAAAACTCAAAAAAAAAAAAAACCCAAAAACGCAAGCACCAAGAATGCTTGTTTCTCACGAATTTATTGAAATCTTGCTCTCGGTTTCCTTTCCTTCGCCCGAACGAACTAAAATCTTTCTTGAATCAAAGTTAAAGACGCTTCAAACCGGTTCCGGGTTGAAGAACACAAACCCATAAATATGAACCTTCAACCCAAAACCCGTAAAATTTGACTCGTCGTCAAAAATTAAAAATCAATCTTTTACTTTTTTCTTGCTTGGATTTCCTATCTCTCAACCCGAATTCCTCCCTCTCCTTTTTTTTTTTCTCTCGTAAATTCAAAACGTTTTATAGCACAAAATTTCCTAAAATCTCTCCGAGAATCGAATCTCAAATCTTGAAATTTTCTCGTCAAAATTTTTCCTTTTTAATTCATGATTAATATAAAATCAAAACAGAAATTGCTTGATTTTCCGTTGGTATTAATTTCGTCCAATAATGCATAATCAAACGGAAATTTGATATTGGATTTGGGTAGATTTCTCCAAAGATTTTTGGAGAGAATTTTCCTTGAAGTGGACGACGAGTCGTCTTCTTCCATTTTAGTCCTGTCGTTCGCTCCAAACTTTTAGTTTGGTCATCGCATTTCAATTTTCACAATTACACCCTTCGATGGTATAATTTTAGCACAATCTCATCAATTAGGTCCCCGGATGTGCAATTTAAGGCCTAATTTTTTTAATTGACTCGATTACACCCATAATTACTTCAATTGCGTCCCTAAATGAATTTTTTTATGTTTTTCATCATTTTCTTTCTTTTATTTTTTTTTCTTTTTTTGTTTTTTTTTAAACTTCAAATTAAATAAAAAATAAAAATAAATAAAATAATAAAATAATATTAAAAAATACAAAATAAAAATAAAAAAAGAAATTTTGGGTTATTATAGTTGCCCCTCTTTACGATGCTTATGGCGCAACGTCGAGTGAAAAGGTTGGTTTTCGCCGACTTTGTTTAATAAGCTTGTAAAGAAATTTTTTTTTCTTAATCAAACTAAAGGCAAAGCTATGATGGGATGGCTATAAAAAATTAAAATGCGATGCATGGCCATATTGTAAAGGGCGACCTACCCTAAATTAAACGTGCGATGCGTGATCTTATTGTAAATGACAACCTACCACGAAAAGTAAACGTGTAATGAAAATTAAACGTGCGGTACATGGCCTTATTGTAAAGGGCACCTACCCCGAAAATTAAACGTGCAATGCGTGACCTTATTGTAAAGGGCGACCTACCTTGAAAATTAAACGTGCAGGTGCGTGGCCTTGTTGTAAAGGGTAGTCTACCTTAGAAATTAAATATGCGATGCATGGCCTTATTGTAAAAGGCAGCTTACTCGAAAATAAAACGTGCAATGCGTGACCTTATTGTAAAGAGCAACCTACCCCGAAAAGTAAACGTACAATGAAAATTAAAAGTGCGATACATGGCCTAATTGTAAAGGGCGACCTACCCCGAAAATTAAACGTGCAATGCATGACCTTATTATAATGGGCGACCTACCCCGAAAATTGAACGTACGATGAAAATTAAACGTATGGTACATGGCTTTATTGTAAAGGGCGACCTACCCCGAAAATTAAACGTGCGGTGCGTGGCCTTCTTGTAAAGGGAAGCCTACCCTAGAAATTAAATATGCGATGCATGGCCTTATTGTAAAGGGCAACCTACCCCGAAAATTAAACGTGCGATGCGTAGCCTTATTGTAAACGGCAACCTACCTTAGAAATTAAATATGCGATGCATGACCTTACTATAAAGGGCAGACCTACCCTAAAAATTAAACGTACATATGCGTGGCCTTATTGTAAAGGGCGACCTATCTTGAAAATCAAACGTGCGGATGCGTGGCCTTATTGTAAAGGGCGACCTACCCTAGAAATTAAATATGCGAGTGAAAATTAAACCCATCTCCTTTTTTTTTTAAACCCATCCCCTTTTTCCTTCTTTTTTTTCTTCCTTTTACCTATTTTTTTCCTAATTCTATTTTTCTTTATTACCCTTTTTTTTTGGGAGAAAGGGTGCGGGCTAGGCTGAAATCAGCCTAACCCCCTTTTCTCTTTTTTTTTCGCTTTAGGTTGGTCAGGCTGAAATCAGTCCAGCCACTTACTTCTTTTTTTTTTTTTTTTTTAAACGAGATGGGATCGGACTGATTTCAATCCAGCCCTTCCTTTTGTTTGTTTTCTTTTCCTAAGTTGGGCTTGAGCCCGTAAACACATCCAACAAAACAAAACATGCTAGATTTCAATCAAACGTAGTCCTTATCCTATGTCTCTCCTGTTCTTAGTTCGTTCTTCAATTTCTCTCTCTAGTTCTTCAAGCTTTCCGAAATTAAAGACTCCCTTTCAAGCAACAAACTCAATCACACACACCATAATTCAAGATAGCAAATAAATAGCAAGTAAACATTTGGAATTAAAGCGAACAACGAAACCGAAAAACAGGGAATCGAATTCGGGGGCTCACCCGGAAAACTTCGAAGAACACCAAGACGAACCCGGAAAACTCACAAAAAAAAACCCATAAACGCAAGCACCAAGAATGCTTGTTTCTCACGAATTTATTGAAATCTTGCTCTTAGTTTCCTTTCCTTCGCCCTAACGAACTAAAATCTTCCTTGAATCAAAGTTAAAGACGCTTCAAACCGGTTCCGGGTTAAAGAACACAAACCCGTAAATATGAACCTTCAACCCAAAACCCGGAAAATTTGACTGCTGTCAAAAATTAAAAATCAATCTTTTACTTTTTTCTTGCTTGGATTTCCTATCTCTCAACCTAGAATTCCTCCCTCTCCTTTTTTTTCTCCGTGAAATTCAAAATGTTTTATAGCACAAAATTTCCTAAAATCTCTCCGAGAATTGAATCTCAAATCCCGAAATTGTCCGTCAAAATTTTTCCTCTTTAATTCATGAGTAATGCAAATCAAAACGAGAAATTGCTTGATTTTTTATTGGTATTAATTTCGTCCAATAATGCATAATCAAACAGGAAATTTGATCTTGGATTTGACGATTTCTCCAAAGATTTTTGGAGAGAATTTTCCTTGGAGTGGACGACATGTCGTCTTCTTCCATTTTGGTCTCGTCGTTCACTCCAAACTTTTAGTTTGGTCCTCACGTTTCAATTTTCACAATTACACCCTTCGATGGTATAATTTTAGCACAATCTCATCAATTAGGTCCCCGGAGGTGCAATTTAAGGTCTAATTTTTTTTTAATTGACTCGATTACACCCCTAATTACTTCAATTGCGTCCCTAAATGAATTTTTTGTGTTTTTCATCATTTTCTTTCTTTTGTTTTTTTTTCTTTTTTCTTTCTTTTGTTTTTTAAAATTCAAATTAAATAAAAAAATAAACATAAATAAAAATAAAAAAATAAAAAATAAATAAAAAAAGGAAAATAAAAAAAGGAAAATTTGGGTTATTATAGATATTGATAAAATATCACATTTATTATAATAATATAGCTTTGTTGCTTGAATGCAATGAAGAGAAGAAATCTTTGCTAAGAAAAAGACACAAAACAAGGATTTCACGATCGGAGACTTTATAAACTTGAAATACAAAGATGGTGAATATACTTCGAGTGCACATATATGACTTTTAGGAATTCCTAAATTAATTGTCATTGAAAAATTTTGAGTTAGCCAAAAAGATAAAAGCACTAATCATATTCATTACCGGATAGTTATGAGATTTTAATAGTGTCACTTCCTAACTCTACTCCGAATGAAAAGTTTACTTTGAAGATGGTGAAGGATAATATTCTTCATGAAAAAAAAAAGTTAAGGAAATGATCAAATACTTTAGAGTCACATGTAATTGTTATGAAAAACTAGGAGAGAAGTCAAAATAGATTTTTTTTCACAGTAATCAAGATAAAGAATTTGATGATAGAAAAAAAGTTGGAAGTCTAAAGAGATATCTTAATCGAAAAAGGAAATAAGGTGTTATTATTAAAAAAGACTTGGACATATCCAAAAGGAATGTAGAAAGTATACGAGAGATTAAAAAGATAAAGTCTAAGACAAGAATGAAGAGAATAGTACCGTTTTAATTGTTTACGATGGTGATTTTACCATTATTTGTAATGATGGTTGCGTAAATATTATTTATTAAATATCACTTGGGTTGTAGATTCATCTGCTTCTTACCATTTTAGTAAGTTAGGATGGAAAATCAAAAAATGCCTAGTGTTGTGGGCATTGAAGATATTTAGTTAGAAATCAATATTGAATGCATGCAAATTACAGCTTAAGGATGCTAGACGTGTGCTTGATATGCATCTGTACTTGATCTTTATATCTATACTTACTGAAGAAAGCTATTATAATTTCTTTGGAGATGGCAGATAAAAGTTCTCCAAAGGTTTTTTTTTTTTTAATTGTTAATAAAGGCAACAAAGATGAGTCTCTACGTATCGTAAGCCAAGGTGATTAAGGAAAAAGTGAATGCAATTAAAGATACCTTTACTGATTTATAATATAGACGACTTGGACACATAGTGAAAAAAACCTTTGGTATCCTTGTCAAAAAGAATTTTCTTCTTTTGAAAAGTATGAACTTGAAGACTTGCATTTTTTGTTTAGCTAATAAACAATATAGAGTGTCATTTTATAAAGTACCTCCACATAAAAGATCTTATGTTCTTTTACTTAGTTCACACTGATAAGTCTTTTGAAGATCCTTTGTAATTTGTTAATTTTACTGATGATTATTTTTTAAAAAAAATTGTCCACTTGTTTAATTTTTAAAGATTAAGTGCTTGATGTCTTTAAGAATTCCCATGCCAATGTTGGAAAAACTAAAAAAAAAAAAAAACTTATAGAAAGCTAAAATGTTTATGAGTAGTTAATAATAGTGAATACAGAAATCCATACTATAGAAAAAATTAGCATTAAGCTTGAGAAAACAGGGGTCCGGGCGGACATGGTATTTTTTTTTTTTTAATGCTCTTTAATTTTGAGGGTTATGACAGTAAGGAAAGTTCTTGTATAAAATATCAGAAGTTCTATAGAGTGGGGGAGATGGGTAGGTGATTTTGTGAGATTCTTCATTTATTATTTCCATGCAGTGGACAGTGGTTTGCATGTTTACATAATTTCTCTTCGTCAATGTTAGATAAAAGTGTTAGGCTAACAAACCTCATAATGTATTTTGTTCCTTTTCAAAGTAAGAATTGGTAAAGCATTGGGACCATTCTAAGAAAATCATTTCTTAATTCTGTTTTCAAAAACATAAATGATGAGCGGCCTACCGTTATTGGTTCTATATTCTCTAGTAATTGAACGTGGAGGTTTAACTCGAGTGATCGAAGAAAATGTGGATGAGATTTAGTCTCGATACATGAAAATTAGCTCAAAAATAACTTAACCGTTAAAAAAAATAAATAAATAAAGCGAAATACTAATAATCATAGTAACAAATGGATGGTGCATGCATGTCATCGTTGAAGCATCTTAATGATAGGAAAAAATTGATTCCTCAACAAGTTTTTAAGGGAATAAAAATGCCATTTTACCCCCATGCACCAAATCATCATGGGTGGCTGTGGCATTAACTAGTAAGAAGTAACCATTTGTCCTGATCAACTTTCTGAAAAGGGATTTTCTTTTAGCTTTGAATTTTTATAATTGATTTCAGATTTATTTGGATGAATGGAGGTTGCTTCAAGACTGTATGAACATCAAAACTTGAGGCCAAAAATGAGACTCAAAATTAATATCAATTATATGATCGCTTTAGAAATGATTTGAATGCAATTACAGAAAAAAGATATTTAAAATGTGGTGCTTATTACAAAACTGAATCAAATCTACTATATATAGGCTTACAAATTATCTAACATAGTCTTTCAAGGAAAAAAAAAAAAAAGAAAAAGAAAAAAAAACTCACACAAAGAAGTAGAATCATAGAGAACCTAAAGAACCTCTTTTCTGAAGTAGTCTTTCAAGATATCCTAAGTTCAACCTGTCAAATAAAGAAATAAAAGCAAACATAGTCATAACCTAGTAAGTCCAATGGGTAAAAATCTATAGATATCCAACACATATAGATGTTAAGTGAAGTCTTAATTGATTAGACCATAGATCATATAAAGAAATGTCTTTCGATAAAATGAAATTGAATCATGGTAAATTCCAATAGTAAAATCTTCAAGCGTAAAAAACTAACAGTAGTAGAAGAATTTACCCGTTGTACCTGGCATCTGCAGCTGCTAAAGAGTTTCGTCTGCGGTTGTCTATTTCTCGTACCTATCCGTAAATATAAATGTTTGGAATGTGAGAAGTCTTGTGCCACTCGTCACCCATCTCCTCCTTCTTGTAACGATTTCTTAGAATGGGGCAATATTCGATCTTCAATGTCTGAAGCGATGTTGTCAAAACATAATTCGGCAATGCCCTCAACGTTGGGCAGCTAGAAACTTGCAAGTATTGAAGTTGTGGCATTATAGTTGAAGTTGTAGCATCTTTTTCTCCTACTCTACTTTCAATCCCATCCCAATCTTCTAGTTCTTTCAGAGACCTAATTACGAGTTTTTTCAACTTGGGGAAAGCAGTGACCCTTGCAATTTCTCCTTCATTGTCAACATTTTCTAAACCTAAGAATCCAACATCCAAACTTCTCAGATTCAGAAATCTTAAATGTAGGTTTTCAAGGTTGGGCAATCTTCCCAGAGGAGGCAAAACCTCAAGGTTTCCACAATTTTGGAGTTGAAGCTCTGTTAATCTGGTTAATGACGTCATCCAATTGGGCAAAAAGATTCCGTTGTAATAAACTATGTTTAGAATTTCCAAGTCTGATGGTGGCTGTAAAGCTTCAATTAAAGCATCCTCATTTCCTTGTGACTCTGTTCTCTCCCCATCAAACCACAATCCCAAACGATGCAAGTGCTTCTTATTCTTCAGTTCTGCTTTCTCAGCTTCACCCAAATCTACTATATTTCCTAGTTTCTCTATCGAAAGAGTCCCTCTAAGGTGGTTTAAGTTTTTTAATTCTCCAAGATTGGCTGCTTTACTTTCATTCTCACCACCACCACACACAGTGAAACAATCTAATGTTCGAAGAGAACTTAACCTCTTTATTCCCTTGGGTATGAAGGCTACTTCTGAACCCTCGATCTCCAGATGCCTCAATTTGGTAATTTTACCGATTGCCTGGGGTAATTCCTTGAGAGAGCAACAAGAAACGTTTAGGGACTGCAGGTTGCATAAATTACATATAGTTTCAGGCAGTGACTTCAATTCCTCGCAATATGCCAAATCGAGGTATCTCAAATGTATTAATTTCACCACCTCACATGGTAGTTCTTGGATTGAAGAACTTGACAAATTCAATGACCTGAGGCATGTCAACTGCTTGAATAAATCAGGTAATGTGGCTCCAAGGGAAGGATTTCTAGTGTTGATCATGAAGAGGCTGCGAAGATTTTTTGCTTTACAAATGGAGACAGGAAAACGACCCTCTTCTGAAACTTTTATGGTGGAGTGACGAACTCTTTCATAAGAAGTGTCTGTGTTTGATTCTTCAAGGTCATTGACATCCACCATTAGACATTCATTTTTTGTCAGAAATTGGGAAAAATCATGCACAATATCATGCATCTTGAATTCCATAACTTTTTTAAGTAAGAACTCCCGCTCTTGAAAATCTTGAAAGAAAGAACGTGCTGCTAAGATTTCGAAGTACTCCTCGCCAACCACCTCCATATCTCTACTACGAGTCTCTTTAAGATAACCTTGAGCCATCCACATCTTTATCAATTTGTCTTTGTCCATCTGGTAGTCTTTTGGAAACATGGCACAGTATATGAAACATCGTCTTACCACAGCAGGCAACTCGTAGTAACTCAAAAGCAAAGGTGGAAATATTCCTCTTTCAACATGTTCTAACTCCCACAATTCACTAGATAAAACTTGTTCCCACTCCTCTCTTGTTCTTTTAAACTGCATCAGTCCTCCTAATACCTTGGCAGCAAGAGGCAAGCCCTTGCACTTGTCTGCAATTTTCTGGCCGATATCTGTCAATCTTTGGCACTCATCTTTGCTTCTTCTATGGAATGACACCTGACTGAATATTGACCAGCATACATCCTGAGACAATTCTTCAAGTTTGATTCGGTGGTTGGTCCCAATCATGGTTGCAACAGCGTCCTTACGAGTGGTTACTAGAATTCTGCTTCCGGGTGCACCACCTTTGAGAGAGACTTTCAGTGGTTCCCATTGTCTATAGTCTTCTGTCCACACGTCATCAAGGACAAGGAGGAACTTCTTTCCATTTATGGATTCAGAAATGTTTTGTAGAAGGGATTGCAATGCAACTAAATTTGGAGTAGCCCCAGTAAGAGCCTCAATTATAGTTTTTGCAATTACAGTCCCATCAAAAGGATCTGAAACACACACCCATATTCTCTTTTGAAAATGACCCATAACCTCATCATCATTATAGGCTAGTTGGGCGAGAGTTGTCTTTCCAATTCCGCCCATCCCTACTATGGAGATGACATTCACTTCCTCTGCTTCATGGCTACTTCCACTCAACAACTTGCTTACTATAGTTTTCTTCTCAGCATCTCGACCTATCACGCTTGATTCATCAACAAAGGAAGTAGTAGTTATCAAACGCTCACTTTCTTCAACGGCCTTATACAATTCAAAACCATACATGGTTCTCTCTTTGGCTATCGCATCTAATCTTTCACTGATCTCTTTTATCTTGAGGGCAATATCACGACGATGAATCACTTTTTGGAAACAAGAGCAAGGGGAGGGCAAGAAGGAACATACCATCTTTGAAACCGGTTCGTTTTCAGCTTCCTTATCGGTTTGTCTTTTAAGGATAGCTGTGCTCCACTCATCCAGCACGTCATCAATATCATAAAACACCTGTTTAAGCTTGTTGATCCAATCCCTGATTGCAGCCTCCTTGAGTTGTCTTCTCTCAGCATCTTCAAGGACAGCTTGGATTGCAAGGAGATTGCCATTAAGCTTTTGGACTTCTTCGTCCACACCAACCACTAGTTTCACCTCTTCTTGTACCTGCTGAATGATGATTGTTGTAATCTGCTCCAAGAGTGGGGATACAAGTGCGTCAGCCATTTATTTGTTTGGTATTAGGTTGGAAGAAACAGAAACAAAAAGACTGGTTTTTGAGTTACAGAGAGAAAAGCAGAGCAAAGGGTTGTCTAGTATGGCGTGATAGATTTGAGAAAAAGAAAAGTTGTTGTATTTCGCGTTGAAGGACCTATCTAAATCATACAAAGGGAAAAATAAAACCAAATTCAACTATGGTGAGCTTGGAACAGGTTACCAAACCATTTTAAAATTATTCTTTCTCCATCAGAAGGAGCAACTTGTAGCTTTTTTTTTTTTTAATATATATATTTTTCTCTTACCATTTGCCAAAGACGTTCCCTCTATAACAAAATATTCCAAATGTTCCATCATATGGTCGGCCATTGTTGTTTTTCGTATTCGATTGTTTGGACAGACAGGAAGATGAATGGTGAGTGACAGAACGAGGAAGAAAAGAAGGTTTGTCTATTTTGTTGCGCTACTACGTTGTTTCTCCTCCATGGGACCTTAGACTCATCTGCCGTGAATAATAGAGCAACTTGTTTTTTTATAAATTCCTTGTAGCTGTAATATATATACATATATATAATGTCTTACCTAGTCATCTTTCACTTACAGCACACGGTTTTTGAAAAATGCCCATAGAAAAATAAAACGACAGTAGAAACTAATTGGACAAAACCTCTATTGATTTTAATTTATTTAAAAATTAGTTTTTGAATTTTAATTTTAAATTTGATTTTATCTGAATTTTTTAAACTTTTGTCTATTTTATGATTTCTACCTATTACTCTTTCTTTTAAAAATTTTAATTATTGGTATTTTGAACTTATATTTTGCTCACATGTTAAGAAAAATCTAATCCATTTTTTTGAAAAACTTTCAAAAATTTTCAAGATTGGAAAGCATTTTTTTTTTAAATTAAAAATATAAAAAATTGAGAAAAATAAAAAATAACCTAAGATGATCTCAAATTTTTTTAAAGAGACTCGGATAAATTTTACTGAATACATGAAACTATTTATGCGATTGCTATTTTTTAAAAAAAAGAAAAATAAAATAAAAAATGAACTGTATTTTAGAAAAAAAAATCTAAAGAGGTCAAACTTGAAGCTAGAAGTTTAGGAATTGATTTTCAAATAGACTAAAGTTTAAGAACTGATTTTCAAATAGATTAAAGTTTAAGAGAGGTTTGACTCATTTAACACAGAGTAAATTATAAATTAGTCCTTCTAGTTTTGATAAATAAATTAATTAGATTTTTATTTCAAAAACTAATTATTTAATCTCTTAATTAGTGTTAATATACTTAATTTAATATTATTTAAATTTAAAAAATATCTTTTATTATCATCAGTTTTTTTCATAATATCTATCTCTTTTTTTCTATTTTTTAAAACAAAAAAACAAAGCAAATTAAAAAAAAAACTGAAATAAATGATTTTCGAAAAAAAAAAAGGCTAATTAATTTGTTTTTCAAAATTAAAGGGACAAATTTATAAGTTACTTAAGAAAGAAGTTATAATTTTGATTTCTTAAGTAATTGATAATGGAAGCGAAGTGCAATGATTGACCACTAAAACTTCTAGTCTACTTTGCATAACAAAGAAGATAAGAAAGCATGGAATTATTATTTGTGTGATGTCTAATAAATATATTTTTTATTCTAAAAAAAATTGTCTTTTTTTATTTAAATATGAAAAAAATACTAATGTGATATAATAATTAATAATCTGTCTATTTTTATTTAATATTTTAAATATGAAAAAAATAATAATATGATATAATAATTAATAACTTGTCTATTTTTATTTAATAATTTAAATATGAAAAAAAATAGTAATATGATATAATAATTAATAATTTGTTTTAGAAATGACAATTTTTATTTAGATTTATCTAGCTTGTGGATTTCATCTTCTATCATTTTTTTTATGAACCATCATAAATTTTCACTTATTACATGTCATTTGTTTGGAAATGGCACATCAACTTGTGCTTAACCTCAGTTTTGTGGACCAGCATTTTCTTGTACGTACTCTATTGGTTGGCTTTGTTGGAATTCGGAAATCCCACAAGCAGAGGAACCAGCCACCAAATGGTTTGGGCCATTTTGATGGAGATTGATCCAAACTATAAAAAAGGCTCAACAACGAAGCCCAGAACGGCCCAACTGAAGCAAAAAATATTAGCGGGCTGGTCCAATTAATTACAGCATGGTTTCAGAGTCCAAAGGGTTCGACAGCCTCAATTTAGATCCTAGAGTCCAACAAACTGATCTAAAGACTGGTCCAGTGAAAAAAGACAAGAAGCCCAATAATTTTGGAGTATATAAAGAGACCTCACGAAGACAAAAACCCACTCGACAACCTTTCAAAAGCATGCCCGTCCAAATACTGAAAGCCCAAATAAGAAAAGAAGCCCAAGCCAACCCAAGCCCAAATAAATTATAAACAGACGTACCCAAAATAAATTCCAACATGTTCGGCCAGGGCTTGGAAACATTTCGGGCGAGCAAAAGGGGAGGGAGGAAAATAGTCTTTTCTTAGAGTAAATTATAAATTAGTCCTCTTATTTTTGTGAAATAAATTAATTAGTTCTTTTTTTTTCAAAAATTAATCATTTAGTTTTTATATTTTAAAATCCACTTATAATTATAAATTTTTTTTTGTTCTTTTGTAATTTATTTTAATTTTTTATTTCAAAAAATAGAAAAAGAAAAAAATATGGAAATATTCATTAAAAAATGAGATTTTATGGAATAAAAATAATATTAAATTAAGTATATTTAATACTGATTAAAAAAATAAATAATAGTTTTTCAAATGAGGAAAGTTAATTAATTTGTTTCTTGACACTAGTGGGACTAATTTATAATTTATTCTCTTTTCCTATTTGGATTTGTAACTAGTGAATGAAAGGTTTTTTTTCTTTTTTTCCTCCGTTTGGTTGATGGATGAAAAAGGTTTCATTATTAAATTATACATTGCGTGTCTTGGAAGTAGAATTGGTTGCTTGAAATTGTTAAACAATAACATTAATTAGAATAAGGTTAGAAAGAAAACTAGAGTAAAGTATTATTGATTTCCAAATCCAAACAAATTTATACAATTTTGTTTATTGATGGCCTTACCTAGTCATCTTTCACTTACAGCACCCGGTTTATAAAAAATGCCCATAGAAGAATAAAACGACAGTAAAGACTAATTGGACAAAGCCACTCTTGATTTTAATTTATTTAAAAATTATTTTTTGAATTTTTATTTTAAATTTGATTTTATCTGGCTTTTTTTTTTTAATTGAGTCCATTTTATTATTTCTACTTGTTACTCTTTCTTTTAAAAATTTCAATTATTGATATTTTGAACTCACATTTTGCACATATAGAAAATCAAGAAAAAAATGAATTTAGAATGATCACAATTTTATTAAAGAAACTCAAATAAATCTTACTGAATAAATTTTATCATAAAACTATTTATATGATCACTAGTTTTATAAAAAAAAAACAATTATTGGTATTTTGAACTCACATTTTGCACGTATAGAAAATCAAGAAAAAATAAATAAATTTAGAATGATTGCAATTTTATTAAAGAGACTCAAATAAATCTTATTGAATAATTTTTATAATAAAACTATTTATATGATCGCTAGTTTAGAAAAAAAAAAAAAAAAAAACCTAAAGAATGGAATATATTTTAGAAAAAAAAATTCTAGAGAGGTCAAACTTGAAGTTAGAAGTTTAGGAACATATTTTCAAATAAACTAAAATTTAGCGGAAGTTTGGCTCATTTAACCCAAAGTAAATTATAAATTAGTCCCTCTAGTTTTGATAAATAAATTAATTAGTCTTTTTAATTTAAAAAACTAATTATTTAATTTCTTAATCGATATTAACTATGCTTAATTTAATATTATTTTATTTTAAAAAAATATCTTTTTTTTATCAATCTTTTCATAATATCTATTTTTTCTTTTATATTTTTTTAAAAGAAAATAAAAAACATAAAATGAACAAAAAAAACTGAAATAATTGATTTTTGAAAAAAAAAAGGGCTAATTAATTTGTTTTTCAAAGTTAAAGGGACAAATTTATAATTTACTTGAGAAAGATAGATGCATCATGGAGATAGATACCAATGAGACCTAGTTTTAATTAGGTTTCGATATATGATGGTTTTTATAGGTCGTATTTTAGTGGTTTCTTGCCCATTAAAACCTGAATAATTTTTCCAATTCTCATAATTAATTACAAATTAAAATAATAGTCGATCTTATTTGAATTGGTTGCTTGAGATTTGCAACTTAAAATACTAGACATCGGAGAAATTTGATAGAGAATAAGCTGGAATGATGCTAAATTGGTCCAGGGACACATTTTACTGTTGAATAAAAAAATAAAAAAAGTTTAAGTCAATGTTCAGATATTTTAGAAATTGTTGTTTGTGTTAAAAAAAAAAACTGCAAAATATATAAAAAAAAAAACTACAAAGTTCTCAACAGATTTTTATCTTATGTTTTCAGTTTGTTTTTAATATTTTTTTATTTTCTTATATCTATCTTATATATACATAAAAGATACTATCTTTATCCCAAAGAAATCAACATTTTTTACTTTTTCACACAATTTAAGAAAATTATTAATTGATATGTCATATGAGTATTTTTTGTCCATACTTTCTTAAAATATATCAAATTTAATCATACATTACATAGAATTAATATTAATTTAAGTAGTAAATCTATCCTAAATTAAGGTGGTAAATTAAAAAAAACATTAAGTTAATTAACAATCAAATTTAAAACAATTATAAAAAAAAAAACATACTAATATAAGTTTTTAATTCTAAAATTTTGGATGCAGTAAATCCGTACAAAAATGTAATATAAAATTTTCCTTCAATATTTTTATGTTAAAGACATTTATATGTATAAAAAAATATTGATTTTTTATTAGTGACTAACAGAAAATGAAAGAAAGAATTGACTTTCTTTATCAATTAGAAATATTTTAGAAAATAATATATTATTTAAATTTTTAACGAGATATATATAAATAAAAGAGAAGACAATCTTTTTGAAGCAGAGGAGAATATCATATATCCCATTTCATAGTTTCACAAAATTTATTTGAAAAAATAATTAATTAAGATAAATATGAATTTACCTTATATAGTTTCACATAATTTTAATCAATAGATAAAATTAATGATTAAAATAAATTATTACTTTATATAGTTGAATGTTAAATTACTTAACAAGCAGTAAGAACTATTATTTTTCTCATATTTTTCTTTCCTCCCAAAACATTTGATACTTTATTATTTTTTTAAAAAAACTTATGGTTTACATGGATTGTATTCTTAAAGAATATGACAATAAATGAAAGAGAATATTTTTTTAATTCATTTACTTTTCATTATGGCAATGTCCTATATAATTAAAAATATAATTTATTCACTTTCTATATCAGTAATGTACTATTTAATTAATATAAATATAACTTATCAACTTTATATTTAGTTTTTAAATTTATGTATATTGATACATATTATAAGGTATATTATATTTTATTTTAATTCAAAAAAGTTTTTAATAATAATTTGATGGAAATTAAGGAATGATATAGTTTGTATATGTATAAGATAGATATGAAGAAAAAAAAGTTGAAAAATTTTATTTCAAAAAAAAAAAAAAAGATGAAAATGTTAGATTGAAAGTAGTTGCAAATTTTGCAGTTTTTTACTTCAATCAACAATTTTTCAATACATAAAATAGTTTCTTTAAGTATTTTAACTTTGGAATATATATATATATATATATATACCCACTCTCGAAGTTAGGTAGGAAGACCTTCATTTTTAACCTCAACTATTATAACTAATCGCATACTAAACACAAATTTATAAGAGTTAAAGACATATAAAATTCGCTGTTTTTTGTTGAAATAAAAAGTTAACAATATGAAAAAGTAGTTTCCTCTTAATTTTCAGTTTTTAAAATTTACGTCCATCAATTTATAAGGTACACTATTTTTATTTTAATATTAAATAATTTTCTAATAATAATTTGGTAGCAATTGAATGAGATATATGACATATTTTTTTGTATGTATAATGGAGATAGATATGCAAAAAGAAAAAAATTATAAAAAAATAAAAATATGAGATGGAAAATGGTTACCAATTTTGCAATTTTTTCGTTCAATGAATAGTTTTTCAACACAATAACTAGTTTATCCAAGTATTCTAAAATATATATTGAGTTATCCTAAAGAATGAAACATATATTTTGTATTTTTATTAAAGTCTAGCCAGAGAAGCCTTTTGGTTTTTAGCTTCAACCATTCCAACTCCCTGCATACTAAGCACAACCTCATAAGAATTAAGACATATAAAAATCTAAATTTTTTTTTCTTTATTAGAATATGATGTCAAACATATGAAAAGGTCGTTTTTCCTCTAAAATATCAGTTTTTTTTTTTAATTTTTGTCCATTGACAAATTATAAGGTAAATTATTTTTTATTTTAATTAATGAATTTCCTATTAACAATTTGATGGAAACAATGGAATAGCTATATGACATATTTTGTGTATCTATATGATAAATATAAAAAAGAAAAATGAGAGACATTAAAAAAAAAAACGTAAGATAAAAAAAGGTATCTATTTTGCAGTTTTTATAACCTTTTTTTTTTTTTTTTTTTTCATTTGATCAATAGTTTTTCAATACAAAAGGTAGTTTATCCAAGTATCCTAGCATTTATCCAAGTATCCTAAAATTTTGTTATACTGATTAAATATACTTATATTTTGTATCTTTACCAAAAGCTTGGTAGAGAGACCTTGTAATTTTTAACTTCAACTATTCCAACTCACTACATTTTTAAACACAACTTCATAAGAGTCAAGACAAAATCTAAGGTTAATATATATATATATATATATATATATATATATATATATATATATATATATATATATATATATATTCAAAATTTCATTTTTTTTAAATTTTTTGTCAATTGATATAAATTATAAGATATATAAATTATTAGTTATTATAAATAATAATTTGGTGGAAATGATAAAATGATATAGATGACAGATCTTGTGTTTATAAAAGATAGATACGAAAAGAAGAAGAAGAAACTTATAAGGTAAAAAAACATAGTGACATGTTTTGTATCATAGTTTTTTCTTTTAATTATTATTGAAATAAAAAGTCAGAAATATGGCAAGCTAGTTTTTCCTCTCAAATTTTTATTTTAAATCTATGTCCATTGATACAAGTTATAGGATATATTATTATTTACTTTAATTAAGGAATTTTTATACTACCAATATATGTTTCTTTAGCATAATCTGTCATTTGGATATTTGAAAAAAATTATTATTTGTGCTAATAAAACTATGATTTGAAAAAAAAAAAAAACTGCAAAGTAGATTAAAAAATTGCAAAATGGATAATATTTTGTCTTATGTTTTTTTTTTTCAATTATCATCTTTTTTATCTTTAGATATACATCTTATAAATACATAAACGAGATTGTACATCTCATTCTATTATTTCAACCAAATTAATATTAAAATTTTCACGGTTAAAATAATTAATAATACGCTTTATATTAAAATATAAAATAATTTAAGATGAATATTATTATTAATAGTCGATTTGAACAAAATAGATATTAATAACAATGTCTTAACTTTTAAGATAAGTTTGGAAACCAAATTTGACAATCAAGAAAGTGGTGTGATAATATATAATCGGATGACAACATGGTTTTGCAAAAATCTATAATAAAATCCATGATTAAATTTTAAAAAAACTAACATAAAATTAAACAAGTGTAAGAAAAACATGTACATATCTATTAAATATACTACCTTACATAAAACAACCAAAGTTTAAAATTAAAATCATTAAACAAACTCATTTTGAAAAAGAAACTATTAATAAAAAAATCTAAAATAATATTAGAAAATTAGAACGATAGATTTATAACTTCAAAATAAAAATATCTACCACAGATCATAAATCAGTCAAAAATAAAATCAAAATCATCTCAAAATCACTATCAAATCAAAACAGTTCCTATATCTACAAATGATCAAAATAGTCCGTAGTTAATCTTAAACAACCACCTAAGGTTCATAAATGTCACTTCAAATAAGCTCATGTCGTAAAAACTAAGCATAAACATTGAACATACAACAATCAATTTTACTACGCATGGATACATAAAAATTGGATTAAGGGGTTATCTGAAGTAATTAAATGTTTGAGTAGCATAATGAATCGTATAGAAACCTGGAAGATAAAAAAGTTCATGGACCAAACCATATCTTGTCTTATGCTCCCCGGATTCTAGAAAATTTGCCAAAATCTGGAAATGTTGTCGGATTCTGACCTAATAGCGTCGGCCACTCTGAAAAAACCCTTAGTTTTTGGTTTTTTTTTTTCAACTACAAACTCATCAACTCCTCCAAACCTACTAAATTCAAATCGAACCTAAAAACTCATTTTTAAACAACTAGTTTAGACTAAAATCTAATTTTATACTTTTAAAGTCTAAAACTTTGTGTCTCATAATTTTGGTGGTGAAATAGTCTAATTTGTATTTTATGAAATTCTTGTAAGAAACTATTTTTTCTCATTGTGTTTTTTATTTATTGATAATTAAGGCTAGCCAATCATGGCTGAATTTTGCCCGATAATTTTCTCTCTTGTTTTAGTTTTTTTTGTCCCTTCAAAATAAGGATAGAGTGGTAATAGGTGTTGGAGATCTTTCAAATTCGATATTGAAAAACATCAATATTATCAACATTATTATTAGGAAGTAAATCAAGCGAAAAGAAAAAAACAATCACACAATATAAAGATTTTACGTGATTCGACAATGATATTTACTTTATAATTGCACTAGAATTCATTATTATGTTTTTTTCAAGTGACAACTATAAATACAAATTATGTTATCTCTATTATAATGTGAATAACTAGAGTTTTTTTTTTAAAAAAAAACTTAATAGACTTATACACCTAGTCTAATATTTTATAGACCTTCGAGGAGCCTCCACTTACGTCAATCTCCATAACTTAATGATATAATTACTCTAAAAAAAAAGACCATTCCTAAAACTATAAGGAAACATGAATATAGATAGCTTCATCTGCAATTTTCTACAAATGCGTCATATTTCAAATAAATTAATGGTGAAATGACTTATTTCTCAAGTAACATAAATACGTAGATTAAAGTATTATTTAAATAATGACGTTCAAGAAGTAAGAAGGATGACGAGATTGGATAATCTACTAATGCAGGCGTATTTATGAATTATTATTTTTTTAGCACAAAAAACATTTAGGTACTGCTTTGGTAATCGGGAATAAAATGATAGGAATGAGAATGCGGGAATCGGAATGAAAATTAAGGAATCGGAATGGTATTTGTATTCCAATACTGTGTTTGGAATACTAATAAGGAATCGGAATGCAATTTAAATTTTTTAATATCTGATTTTGTATATAAATATAAATAATGATTAAAAAATAATTTTATTAAACTATAATAGTTATAAAAATAATAAAGGTGATGGTAGTGATTGTGGTGGTTCTATCGGAAATAAAATGATGGGAATGAGAATACAGGAATCGGAATGAAAATTAAGGAATCGGAATGGTATTTGTATTCCAATACCGTGTTTGGAATACTAATAAGGAATCGGAATGCAATTTAAATTTTTTAATATCTGATTTTGTATATAAATATAAATAATGATTAAAAAATAATTTTATTAAACTATGATAGTTATAAAAATAATAAAGGTGATGGTAGTGATTGTGGTGGTTCTAGTAGTGGTGGTGATAGTGGCGAGTGGAGGTAATGATTGTGGTAGTGATGATGGTTGTGATTGTGATATTGATGGTTGTGGTGGTGGTGGTGGTTGTGATGATGTTAGTAGTAGTAGTGGTTGTGGTGGTGGTGGTTATGATGATGTTAGTAGTGATAGTGGTAGTGGTAGTGGTGATTATGATAGTGGTTGCGGTGATTGTGGTGGTGGTCGTAGTTATGATGGTGGTGGTGGTGTTAATGGCAATGGTGGTGGTGGTGATGAAGATAGTGATGGTGGTGGTGGTTGTGATGGTGGTGATGAAGGTAGTGGTGGTGGTGGTTGTGGTTGTGATAGTGGTGGTGGTGGTGATGAAGATAGTGGTGGTGGTGGTTGTGGTTGTGATAGTGATGGTGGCGGTGATGAAGATAGTGGTGGTGGTGGTTGTGGTTGTGGTTGTGATAGTGGTGGTAGTAGTTGTGGTGATGGTGGCAAAAGTAGTTAATAGATAATAAATAAATAAAATATATTATTATATTGAAAAAAATTCATTCCCATTCCTTATTTTTTATTCCCACATTTTATGTGGGAATGAAGTTGTGTGTAAATTTTCATTTTCATTCCCATTCCCACTTCATTCCTTTTAACAAAACAGCTACAATGTGAAAATAAAACTTCAATTTTCATTCTCATCACTCTAGTCCCGATTACCGAACAACACCTTAGGGTTTATACTCGAATGCGAACGTTGGAGGTTTTTTTTTTTTTGGCTCATATTTTCAAATTGGTTTTATAACGCCAAAATAAACCCACATTTCTAATCCAAGTAAAAAGTGAACTCTATCATCCCAATTAAAAAATTCATAAAAACTGATTTTTTGTAATTTTATATGAGTTTTGAATCAAATGGATTGAGAAGAAATCATATTGTTTTAATCATCAAGCTAGTTCACAAGGCAGCGACAGCTGGCAATAATAAATTACACAAATAAATGATTAGATGATGATGAAAAATATTGGAAAACCAATCTCCAATAAACAAAAGGTCCTGATTGTAAACAAAAAACATGATAAAGGGACTCAAATCTTCAAATAAATAGTAAAGGAGCTCAATTAATCAAAATGACATAGTATAGGGATGACACGAGTAATGACTTTTGAAAGAAATGAGGCTTAACACCAGTCGTTCTTGTCCGTTGAGTTGCAGCCAGAGCATTTCTTTCTACGAAGTTGTTTATGATTCACTATCTCTACAAATTGGTTTATAGCTAGATTGAATGTAGTTTTCCAATATTAGATATGCAACTTTCATTAAATCAACAACGATATATCCTATAGTTTGATTTGTTGAAATGGCATGACACCGAAGGATTGTTGGAATGGCTACCATCACTAGGCCAGATTAAAGGTTGATAAATTGAAAGAGAAGCCCAACTAAACGTTGGTAATTCTATCAACTGGATCAACTTTCCTCAGAGCAAAACATATCTGATATGGTGATACCAAGCCACAGACTGCAGTTCTAAAATCTCTTCATATCACAATTCAATATAACACAAGGGAATTCTTTTTTTTTTTTTGAAGCAAAATTCTCATTCTAAATCCCTGCTTCTCATCTGTTTCTCTATTTTTTGTCAGAAATAGAGCAGCTCTTCTGGTCAGTTTGGTGATTTTCCATGGATGATGTAACCTGTCAAATACTCATACACTGATCTGCCAAACTGGATCATGGCAAGATATACATCAGTCCACTTTGTTCTCCACGAATAGACATATAATGAATATCCAACCATAGTATATATATCCATTAAACATATGATCAGACAATAAAGATACATTTAGTGAAATCCAAACCAACAACAGATCCAAACTATTTTACACCATCCCACCGAAAACATAAAAATGAACGAAATCCACACTGAAAAGCATACGAATCCAATATTTTTTCAAGTACAATTAAAAACCAAAAATAGTAATAAATTCAAAGAAGCAGAATCCAACTTGATTGTGAGAGAGCAACCTCTGGACCAATGATCAAGTATATATCTACCAATATCCTCAGGCTGTCAAATAAACAAGACAAAAAATAAAATAAGAAACGGGTCGTAAGCAATGTAGAAATATACATTAAAAAGAATCAGAAATTTTATTGACAAAAAACACAAGTGAAAGCTGCATCTTTTTTTCTCTATGTAAACTAGAAGTTATGAAGTAAAGATAGTTAAAAGAAGTATGAATTCTAATGATGATCTTTAACCCCTAAGGAGTGTGAGGGCTAGAAGGACTTGCCTGTTGCTCTGTACCAATGGCAGGGCCTAGGATTTCCGCATTGGTCTCTTTCTACGCTCGTAATTAATTTGGATGTCTGGGATGTGAGAAATCTTGTGCCAGTCTTCACCCTTCTCCGCCTCGTAACGTTCTGTCAGAATGAAGCATTCGTTGATCCGCAATTCCACTAGTGCTGGTGCTGTCAGAATGTAGTCTGGCAATGCTCGCAACTTTGGACAGCCCTTAACTTCCAATTCTTGAAGCTGTGGCATTATTTTATTCGTTGTATGTTTTTCTCCCGCAATCCTTCCAATCCCATCCCACTCTTCCAATCCTTCCATTTTCCAGATACAGAGTTCTTTCAGCTTCGGGAACGCAGTAACCGGTGCCGTTTCTAGACCTAAAAATCCAACATCCAACTTTCTTGTTTTCACCCCTATTGTTAGCTTCTCAAGGTAAGGTAGTCTTCCGAAAGGAAGCAGAACCTCGAAGCTTCCACAATGAGAGACATCAAGCCATCTTAATTTGGTTAATGACATGATCCAATTTGGCAACAAGGCCCCTCTGTATTCAGATATGCTTAAAACTTGCAAGTCTAGTGGTGGTTGCAAAGCTTCAATTAAATCATTCTCGTCAACCCGCGACTCTGTTTCATCCCCATTGAACAGCAGATATAAGCCAATCAGGTACTTTTTCTTCTTGATTTCGGCTTTCACAGCTTCGCTCAAATCTCCGACATTTCTTAGTTTCTCTATCCATAAAGTCCCTTTGAGGTTGCTTAAGTTTCCCAATTCACCGAGATTAGCTGCGCCACTTTCGTCTCCACCTCCACCCACGATGAAGTTTGTTAATGTTCGAAGAGAAGTTAATTTCTCTATCCCTTTCGGCATGAAGGCTACACCTGAACCAAATATCTCCAGATGCCTCAATCTGATAAGCTTTCGTGTCTTTTGAGGTAATTTCTCTACGGCAACACACCAAGTAAGATCTAAGGATTGCAAATTACATAAATCACTTATTGTTTCAGGCAATTCCTTTAAATATTCGCAGTAAGAGAAATCCAGGTACCTCACATGCATCAGTTTCCCCACATCACTAGGAATTTCTTCAATTGGAGATGCACTCAAATCAAACAACCTCAGATATGTCAAGTTTTGGAGCAGTTCAAGCAGTGGTTTGCTGATTGCAGTATCGTTAAACGACCTGATCAAGAGGCTGCGGAGTTTTCTTGCATTGTAAATTGACCCAGGAAATCGTGCCCAGTTGGAAACTGTCATAATTGCATGACGAGCTCTTTCGTAGGAAAAGTCCGTTGTTTTGCTCTTCAGAACATCAGTTTCCACAGTGAAGCTTTCATCCTTCATCAAAAACTGGGCAAAATCATGCACTATGTCATGCATCTTGAACTTTATAGAGTCTGCCTCCGTTTCTTGAAAATCCTGGAAGAAAGCGCGCGTAGCCAAGATGTCGAAGTATTCCTTACCAACCAGCTCCATGTCGTTACTTGTACATTCCTTGAGGTAACCTTGAGCCATCCACATCTTAATTAATTTCCTCCTCTCCATCACATGATCTTTCGGGAACATGGCACAGTATGTGAAACAGCTCCTTATGGCAACAGGTAAATCATAGTAACTCAACAGCAAAGGGGGAATATGCCCTTTTCAACCTCCTCTATTTCCCATAGTTCATTAGATAAAACATTTTCCCACTCTTCTGTATCTGTTTTAGATTGCATAAGGCCTCCTAGTGTCTTAGCAGCAAGAGGCAAACCTTTGCACTTATCTACAATTTGCCTGCCAATCTCTGTGAACTTCTCACACTCATCCTGGCTTCTCCCATAGAATGCTACCTGACTGAACACCGACCAGCACTCCTCGTCCGACAATTTCCCAAGGGGCAAAGAATAAGTAGATTCCATCATCTTTGCTACCGTATCCTTTCGAGTAGTCAATAAGATTCTACTGCCTGGAGCACCACACTTGAGAGATTCTTTCAGTGGTTCCCATTTTTTAGCATTATCATCCCACACGTCATCAAGCACCAGAAGGAACTTCTTTCCCTCGAGAGATTCAGAAATTTTTCGACAAAGTGGTTCCAGCTCTACTAAATTTGGAGCTGCCCCACTAAGATCTTCAATGATGGCTTTTGCAACCCTGTTCTCATCAAAAGGATGTGAGACACACACCCATATTGTCTTCTCAAAATAATCCTTGACCTCATTATCATTGTAGGCGAGTTGGGCAAGAGTTGTTTTCCCTATGCCTCCCATTCCCACTATGGAGACGACATGAAGCTGCCTTGCTTCTTGACTACTTTCGCTCAGCAACTTGCTGATCACTTTTTTCTTCTCATCTTCTCGTCCTTGCACCCTTGATACATCAACAAAGGATGTCGTTCTTAGTCGTTCGAGTTCTTCGGTGGTCTTATGCAATTCGAAACCAAATTTAGCTTTCTCGTTGGCTATAACATCCAGTCTTTCACCAACATTTTTAATCTTGTGGGCAATATCACGACGTCGAGCCACCCGACCGCAACAACAGCAACAGGAGGCCAGGAAGGAAAATACCACCGATTTTGGAGCTGAAGCATTTTCTGCTTCCTTCATTTCCCAATTCAGAATTGCAGTGCTCCACTCATCCAGCACATCATCCATATCATAGGACACATCTTTGAGCTTGTTCAGCCATTGTTTCACAGCAGCATCCTTCAGCTGTTTTCTCTCTGCATCTTCAAGAACAGCTTGGATAGCAACGAAATTGTTTTTGAGATGTTCAATTTCTTTCTCCACACCTACAACAAGTTTCACTTCATGTTCTACCTGCAATGTAACGTATTCCATCAGACCAAATTCAAAATCAAAGAATTAATCTACTAATATTCCATCAGACTATATATTAAAGAATACTGACTCCGAAGTTGGAACTCAAAAGGTTAAAAAACAGAACAAACATCCTAGATTATGTCTCATTCAATAAGGAATCAAGTTTATGATGCCATGAATTTTTTGTGCTGAAGCTAGAAAATGCTAGCAATAGTTTGAAGGTTTGAAAATCCGTTTCTCCGTTATATTTTACAATCATTTTTTTTTTTTTCAGATGACAAAAGTCCAAGTATTTAAAATCTCCTCATGTTGGCTTTTGAATTAATTTTATGTTTTGTTAATTAACTACTTGAAATTTCAAATTTGCTTTGAATTGGAAGAATCCGTTAATCATAATTGGAAATCAATACTGAAAAGGAGCTCTTTTTCGCATACAAACACTTTATTATTATCAAACAGCAATAAATTAATTTTTTTCTTAAGAAATAAATTAATTTCAATAATCAGATTACGTGAATCAATATTCAGAACAATAAGTACCAATAATTAATGTGAAACATGCATGGTATGATTGAAGTGAATTGCAATTGAAATATATTATAAGGAAATATTCTAAAATAATAAGAACATTATATTAAATAATAATAATAATAATAATAAACAACGGGTTAATGAGAAATCAATTAAATATGCTTATATAGGAAATTACTAGCATATATACTACCCTAATGTTGTCAAGGTAAGTCTATATAATATGTTTTAAAATTGTAAATAATTTAAAAAATCTAGATGTAAAATAAAAATTAATTAATTTTAATTGTGAAAAAAATTTTAATTTAATATTTATTATGTAGTATTTGATAAGATATTTATATTTCTTGTTTAATTTTATATATATCTTATGAATATTTTTTATTTTGATAAATATTAATAAAAAATGAAAACAAGCAATTAATTTTGAAAAAAATCAAGTTAGAAGAGAATACTAAATTAATTTATGTTAGAAGAGTGTTTAAGTTTAGTTAATAAGTTTAAAAAAATTAAAAAAACAACCATTAACTATTAAGAAATTTTTATTTTGAGCAAATAATAAATAAGGAAACAAATAAAAGCATAAAAACAGAGAAAAATATTTTTTTTAAAATATTGTCGTTTGCAATTATGTTTTCATATCTTAATTAATTTAAAAAATCTACATGTAAAATAAAAAATTAATCAATATTAATTTTAAGAATTTATTTAATTTACTATTTATCATATAGTATTTAATAACATATTTATTTTTCATATTTGAACTCAAGTATATCCTATTAATATGTTTGATTTTGATCAATAAAAAAAAAAAAGGAAAACACACTATTATTGATTTATTTATTTCACTAATCAAATGAGAAGAGGGCACTACTAAATCAATTTATATTAAAAAATATTTAATTTTAGTTATAAATCTATAAAAAAAAAAACAATAACCACAAACTATTGAGAAAAAGATATTATGAACAAATAATAAAATACAAAAGAAAAAAGAAAAAAAAAGAGGGAGGGCTGGATGGATCCGTAGATAACCAAGGAACTGGAAGCGCAACCCAGCCATTAAAAAAAAAAAAAAAGATTTAGACAACATTCAAGAACCTAGTTCATTTGGTCATCGGAAAAGATGGTGGCCGTTGTTTTTAGTCTCCGCATATAATTTCTACACTATTTTCACCAAAAGACACCTTAAATTAGTTAAAGACATGTAAAAACCCATTTTGAACCTCAAAACACATTCTAATGTACCTTAGAAATCCAAAAAACCTAACCATCCTCTCTTTTCTACCTTCTCTCTCCTTTCTGAATATTCAAGAACCTTGTTGTAATACAAATAAAACTTAAAGATTGTTTCGTATACAAGTAGAACTCTTAAGGAGTAAAATGTAAAAAAATACATAAAATTTCCAAAAAAAATCACTCTTAAGGAGGAAAACAACGTCAAATCTACGTATTTGTTTACTATTGCAGGGCTAAGCCACTGTGAAACACAATTTCGTTTGGGCTTCTTTATAATTTTACCCCTACAGATGTAAAGAAATCCTTAAAGATGCATGCAAGGCACAAAGCTGGCTCACTGTTATCTTCATCATTTTTCTTACAAGATGAAACAATATTAAATTAGTAAAAACTATTTACGAATTCCTGAAAAAAGAATCTTAGACAAAAGATACCCCGTATATTAGTTCTTGAATAGAAATAACTGTCATGCATGAAAATCATAACGAAACCATTTAGTACCTGTTGACGAATGATCGTTGTTATCTGCTCCAAGATTGTGGGTACAAGTGCATCAGCCATTGTTGTTTTCGATATTGGATCAGAGGAAGGAAAGAAAGCTGAAAGATCAAAGATGGTTTATTGATTGATAGAATTGATGAGAAGCTGAACAAAGGGTTGTCTGTCTGTCTTTCATAAAATGTTCGGTTTGAGCTGGATAGTTCAACGCTTCAGTAGAAAGCAATCGTATCAACGCAGCTTTAAAGGTTGGCAAGTTGGAACCACAAGGTAAAATAATAATGCAATCCGAAAGCAGTTATACACATTCTGCTTTGCCATGAAAAATAATAAAAAACTAAAAAGCAAAATTTCATTACTTGAAGTTAGTGCTGAGTATGATTCTAACCTTTCGATGTTTTTTAATTTTTCCTGACAGATTGAGCTAACTTAAAATATTTATATTGTGGTTCAAAGAATAAAAATTAAAAATTAAAAAAAACTTGAAACATTTATCAGTTTCTCTAATGACCATTTGTTTTGGGAACTGATGAATGAGTAGTTAATGCAAAAGGGTAAGGATTTGAGCTTATAATCAATATTAAAGAAAGAAAGAAAGAAAAATATTAATGTATTTTATTGAGCTACACCAGAATTATATAAATAATATCATAACTAGTCGGCTTCTCATGCTATAATGTTAGCCAAATTAAACATATTTATTTTAGTTTAATAGTATATACTATGCTATCGGTAAACTAAAATATATTAAATTAAAGATAAAATTTCATAGTTTTTAATCAAAACTAAAGAAAAATATTTCAATTTTATTGAGTTACACATTCTACTTTGCCTTGAAAAAAATCATAAAAAACTAGAAAGCAAGATTTCATTACTTGAAGTTAGGGCTAAGTATGATTCTAACCTTTAGATGTTTTTCCTTTTTAGTTTTTCCCAACGATTAAGCAAACTTAAAATATTTATATTGTGGTTTAAAATATAAAAATTAAAATTAAAAAACTTGGAACATTTATCATTTTCTCAAATGACCATTTATTTTGGGACTTGGGAAATTAATAGTTAATGCAAAAGGGTAAGGATTTGAGCTTATAATCAGTATCAAAGAAAAATATTAATGTATTTTATTGAGATACCATAACTATATAAATTATGTCATAATTAGTCGGCTTCCCATGCTATGATACGGGTTAAACTAAACATATTTATTTTAATGTAATAGTATGTACTATGCTCGTTGGTTAACTAAAATAGATTAAATTAAAAATAAAATTTCATAGTTTTTAACCAAAATTGAAGAAAAATATTTCAATTTTATTGAGTTACACATTCTGCTTTGCCATGAAAAAATCATAAAAAACTAAAAAGAAAAATTTCATTACTTGAAGTTAGGGCTGAGTATGATTCTAACCTTTCAATGTTTTTTAATTTTTCCTTACGGATTGAGCAAACTTAAAATATTCATATAGTGGTTCAAAGAATAAAAATTAAAAATTAAAAAAACTTGAAACATTTATCAGTTTCTCTAATGACCATTTATTTTGGGACCTAGGGAATGAATAGTTAATGCAAAAGGGTAAGGATTTGAGCTTATGATCAATATTAAAGAAAGAAAGAAAAATATTAATGTATTTTATTAAGCTACACCATAACTATATAAATTATATCATAACTAGTTAGCTTCCGTGCTATGTTGCGAGCCGAACTAAACATATTTATTTTAGTTTAATAGTACCTACTATGCTATCGGTTAACTAAAATATATTAAATTAAAGATAAAATTTCATAATTTTTAATCAAAAATAAAGAAAAATATTTCAGCTTTATTAAGTTACACATTTTGCTTTGCCTCGAAAAAATCATAAAAAATTAGAAAGCAAAATTTCATTACTTGAAGTTAGGGTTGAGTATGATTCTAACCTTTCAATGTTTTTTTATTTTCCGGACCGATTGAGCAAACTTAAAATGCTTATATTTTGGTTCAAAATATAAAAATTAAAAAAACTTGAAACATTTATAAGTTTCTCTAATGACCATTTATTTTGGGAACTCGGGAATGAATAGTTAATGCAAAAGGGTAAGGAGCTTATGATCGGTATTAAAGAAAGAAAGAAAAATATTAATGTATTTTATTAAGCTATGCCATAACTATATAAATTATATCATAACTAGTCAACTTCCCGTGCTATGTTGTGGGCCGAATTAAATATATTTATTTCATTTTAATAGTATGTATTATGTTGTCGGTTAACTAAAACATATTAAATTATATTTTATAGTTTTAATCAAAATTAAAAAAAAAATTAGCTACACATTATGCTTCGCTTTGAAAAACTCATAAAAAAACTAAAAAGAAAAATTTCATTACTTGAAGTTAGTTAGGGTTGAGTATGATTCTAGTCTTTCAATGTTTTTTATTTTTCCTAACCGATTGAGCAAACTTAAAATATTTATATTATGATTCATAAAATAAATATTAGAAATTAAAAAAACTTTAAACATTTATTAGTTTCTCTAATGACCATTTATTTTGGGACCTTAGGAAATGAATAGTTAATGCAAAAGGGTAAGGATTTGAGCTTGTGATCGGTATTAAAGAAAGAAAGAAAGAAAAATATTAATGTATTTTATTGAGCTACACCATAACTATATAAATTATATCATAACTAGTTGGCATCGCATGCTATATGTAGGTCGAACTAAATATATTTATTTCAGTTTGATAGTATGTACTATGCTATTAATTAACTAAAATATGTTAAATTAAATAAAAAATTTCATATTTTTTAATCAAAATTAAAGAAAAATATTTCAGTTCTATTGAGCTACACATTCTACTTTGCCTTGAAAAAATCATAAAAAACTAGAAAGAAAAATTTCATTACTTGAAGTTAGAGCTGAGTATGGTTCTAACCTTTCAATGATTTTTAATTTTTCCCGACCGATTGAGCAAAATTAAAATATTTATATTTTGGTTCAAAAAATAAAAATTAAAAAAAAAACTTGAAACGTTTATCAGTTTCTCTAATGACCATTTATTTTGGGACTTGGGGAATGAATAATTAATGCAAAAGGATAAGGATTTGAGCTTATGATCAATGTTAAAGAAAGAAAGAAAAATATTAATGTATTTTATTGAGCTACACCATAACTATAAAAATTATATTATTGCATTGAAGAAATAAAACAATAATTAATATCAAAACTTGTATAAAAAATACCAAATTAGTCTTTTTTATTCTTATTTAACACTAATGACAAGATTAACTTTTTAAAAATATGTATATTTGATTTTTATATATATTTATTTGCAAAATAATGAATAATATAGTATAAAAAGTTATATTTGAATTATTAGGTAGTTCTTCTAAAATATTATTTTAACTAAGAGTTTAACTTTAAAATATTTAAAAATAATAGAGTATGGTTGGTGTTATGTATTTAGATGCATAGTTAATTTTTATTAAAATTAATGGTCCTAATTTTATTTATTTATCATGACCATACTTGGTGGGTTAAAGTGTGTTGTGTGTGGTTTGAATTTTATAGGCCAATAATATATTTAGCCCATTAGGTTTTTTTCTTTATAGGTATGAGGTATTTAAACCTTATTATGTCTCTGTTTAAGAAATGAGAGAAAGACGGAGACTTTGTATTGAACCTCCGGAGTTCTTGTATTCTTCTACTATCAAGCTAATAAAACTTCCTTTTGCCCATACAGGTAGGCAATTTATCGAACCAGGTAAATCTTGTGTGTTGATAATTTATTTAGCTTTATCTTTTGATTATTATATGTCATTACTTGTCTTATTTTCATTGTTTTTTCATAACAAATCGGTATCAAAACGTAGGTTACACATCTTTGGGTTTTTCCGTTCGTAATGACGACTTTAAAATTTGATGTTTTATCTTTTGATGGTCAAATAATTTTGGCCTATGGAGAATAAAGATGAAACTTTGTTACGACGTGAAGGTTCCGTCAAGGCAATTGAGGATATATTCCCAAATGACATGACTTTTGTCAAAATTGAAGAGATGGATGAGAAGGCTCATAAGTGCTCTATAATTATCATTGTCCAACAAGGTACTGTGAGAAGTCGTAGATGATGAGACGACGATATGATTGTGAAAAAAGTTGAAAAGCCTTTACATGAAGAAATCTCTTAAAACAAGATTGTATTTGAAGCAACGCTTTTATACATTAAAGATGCGAGAAGGTACATCTATTCATGAACACCTTGATAAATTCAATAAGATTGTTATGGATATGAAAAATCTTAATATTAAACTTGATGAAGAAGATCAAGTCGTTATTGTATTGTGTTCATTACCTATTTCATATGAGAAATTTGTTAATTCAATATTGTATGGTAGAGAGTCCATAACTTTAAAGGATGTTAAGGCCTCTTTTTGAATTCTATTGAGTTGAGACATAAGTCGAATGGTAAAGCCGTCGATAATCAAGTCGATGGTTTGCTAGCAAAGGGAAGACAGAATGATAAAGAGGGTTATAAACAAAGATCCAAATTGTGTTCTAAGTCTAGATCACTCCCAAATAAGAAAAACAATGTTAAGTGTTACTACTATCACTAGAAAGGACATTACAAATCAAATTGTCCTACATTTAAAAAGAAGGAGAAACCATAGGGTCAAAGTTTTGATATTAAACTTCATGAAGAAGATCAAGCTCTTATTGTATTGTGTTCATTACTCGTTTCATAAGAGAATTTTGTTAATTCAATGTTGTATGGTAGAGAATCCATAACTTTAGAGAATGTTAAGGCCTCTTTAAATTCCGTTGAGCTGAGATATAAGTCGAATCGTAAAGTCGTTGATAATCGGGTTGATGGTTTGCTAATAAGGGAAGACGGAATGACGAGAGAGTTACTAAGGAAGGCCTAAATTCTATTCTAAGTCTAGATCACTCCCGAATAAGAAAAACAATGTTAAGTGTAATAACCTCGTCGCAAAAACATACACTCGTTCATGCATACACCATACTTATGAATTACAAGCATATAATTATACCTGCATATGACATGTTAGTGGCGTATTGGATAATAAGTATTTTGAATAATAGGAAGAAATAGGGGCTCAATTGAATGTAATCTAAGTTGGGAGACTAGAATAAAAACAAACTAAAACTTGAGGGACCAAAACGAACTTTGCCAAAATATCTTCACAACCTTATCAAGATTACTTACCTGATAAGTATCTCTTCTTATCCCATCTGGTTTCCCGTTTTGAGAGAGGGAAAGAGAGGAAAAACCCATTTCTTTGTCAAAATCGGATGATCAAGTCGGAAATCTAGGTAAATTCATCTCCAGATCTGTTTTGCACTCTTGATTTCGAGAATTTAGGGTCAGATATGAAACAAGTTATAAGAATAAAAATTGTTTTCTTATGTCTTATATAGCTCTCTATGAAAGGGTTTGGTATTTAGTGATGTATATTTTGGGTTATGATGGTTTGAACACATATTGTTCTAGGTGATCCGATGCTTGGCAGATTAGTGTGCGAACTCTAAAAATATGGTATTCTTTGGGTGTTGAGTATTTCGATCTACTTTTTGGATATGTTTTATATTTATATGTCTAGTTCTTTTTAAAAAAAAATTAGGTCTTGATCATATCCCAATCTAGATTTATTGTTGTTTGTTTGGAGACTGGTTGGTAACAAGGATGCTGGAAACTAGTTAGAGTTTGAAAATATAGAATAAATCATGTATATAGAATATTGGGCTGATTTTTGGATATGTTAGATCCCTTTGAGTCTAGTTTCATTTGAAATTGGAATTTTATCATTTTACCCTGTATTTTAGGATTTATAGTACAAAGAGTGTGAACTGTGAAGGAGTCAAGTACCCATAAAGAAATGGCAGACAACTCCGATTTTTAGAAAATCACCATGAGTTATGTATTTCGTATCTAGACTTGATTTTTGTATATGTTAGATACCTATGCGTCTAGTGTCATGTGAAACTAGAATTGCATCATTTGAATCTGTATTTTGGGACTTATGATAGAAAGAGTGAAAAGGGGTCAAGTACCCATAAAGAAATAAGTTAACCTAAAGTCATATTTTGTACCTTGAGCATATTTAGCAATTTGATCATGATAAAATGACTTATAAAAGTATATGTGTATGTGTTTATAGACGCCGAGGAGCGTGAGGTGCAAGACACGACGCATTGATAAACGACGAAGACATCATTTTTGTGAGTTAAATAATAATAGTTGTGCCATAATATGTTATTGCTATTGAGTGCTAATATTATATTTATTGATATTGATACTATGATGTGAATGATGTGCCGTTTGTTAGTTGATGCAAACGTTATGTTTATTAATGTTATAACAATATTATGTTTATTGATATTGATATTATGATGTGAATGATGTGTCGTTTGCTAGTTGACGTAAACGTTATGTTTATTGATGTTATAATGGATATGTACCATGGTGTAAGCCATGAATGTTGTATATGCTATATGTGAAACATTCATGATATATACAAGACTAAGAGGTTAAGGTTATGACTGGCTTGTCTAAGTTTCACAAATACAAGTTTACAAGGACCTAACAGGTCAACTACAAATTATAAAAGCTGACCAACGAATACATGTGTACAAGTTTACAAGTTACAAGTACCGGGGCGAAACTTGACATGTCTAAGTTATAACCGATAAGAAAAAGAAAAGCAAGTAATCTTAGAGTCATATGAACTACATGTATTGTTTATATGTGATGATACTGGATGACGTGATTGCATGTTATGGTTTCAATGGATTATTGTTCTCTCATTGAGTAGCATCTCATTAAAAATGCAATTATCTTTTTAGGTACTAAGAAGTAAGAAGTGGAAGTTAAAGTCATCTTTTGTTGTTCAATTCACGTCATGAGTGACGAGTCGGCTGGTGATCTCCCTCTCATCTCTCTCATTATGTCGAGCATTTGCATCCTAGGAGATTTTTGAATTGTATATATAACTATGTAAATATGAACTCCCGAAGGTGTTTTGTAACGTGTTTATGAACAAAGAAAAAGTGGTTTTGATTGAATATCCAAGGGTTATAAGTGGAAAGAATGTTGTTGATTAGGTTTGAAGTGTTATAGCTGAAAAACCCTTGTTTTGGGCGTAAATGTACACGGGAAGGTACACGCTCGTGTGGAAGACCGTGTAACCTTCTATTTTCAAGGGAAAATGAGTTTTAAGTTACACGGGCAAGTACACGGCCATGTAACTTGCTGCCTAAAAAAAAAATCCTAATCTTTCTAATATGAGGTTTTAACGGTCCTAAGTGATATTTTGTGATTAATTAAGTTTTTTAGAACTAAAATGGCTAAGTTATACGAAGTTTTTGTAAGGAATTAGGTTAAGGACGCTACAATTTTGGTATCGGAGCGGGGATATGATTCATATGGGCATACATGCATGTATGGTATCGCATAAATGCACATGACATGACATAATTTCATATATATAGGATGGAAGAAGTAAGTGATCATGGTTCTAACCATGAGGCACCAAAGAGAGAGGGAGCAGCTCGATCAACATGCCGTAGAGGCTTCATATACCTCTCGGGTACATATGGAACCACCCGCGACTCGGGTTGGACAATAGATACCTCATGCACATGCATTACATCAATATGGTTTTGAAAATAGACCAAAAGAACGAAGATATGAAAAACTACGAAAATATAGAGCGAGTTGATTTTATGGGGTCTACGGATCCAGTCGAAGCCGAGAACCGGTTAAAAAGAACATAGAGGATTTTAAATACGATGCAATGCACTCTAGATGAAAGATTTGATTATGTTGTGTCTCTTCTCCAAGGATGATGCTGGTGGGAGACAATCCCAAATGCTACAGTGCAGACCTCCGGTCCTTCAATGGGTAGATTTTCTTCGAAAATTTTGAGATAATTACATGTCGGAGATTTATCAAGATGAGAAAAGAAAAGAATTTCTGAATTTGAAGCAAAATAATATGTCCGTGGTGGATTATGAGGTGCGGTTTAACCAGCTGTCCCGGTATGCATCGTTCATGATAATTACCGAACGAGATAAATGTCGAAAGTTTGAAGAAGGGTTGTCATATGCCATCGAAAGTAAGATCTCATCCGGAGATCTAGATAGCTATGTCCGGTTGAGAGCTGCAGACTATCCGAGTCGAAAGGTCGAACAAAGAAGTAGCGATCGAAAGTACGAGGTTTTTGGGTAAGAGAAAAGAACCAAGTCTTCCTACTCGATCAAAATTCACTCCAAGAAAGTTCAAGGGTGGCTATTCGGGAAGGAAGCAAACTTGGAGTGGTACCCGAACTACCGGAGGTCGAGCCCGAGGACGCGACTCTATGGATCCGAGACCCGTATGTGCGCATTATAATAGACTATATGAGGGGGAATGTCAAAGATTGACTGGTGGATGTTTCCACTGTGGGTCTCTAGATCACATGATTCGAGATTGCTCGAAGAGAAACGGAGTGAACGGTACCGCATCCGAGTCCACTTGTTTAGGGGCCAATGCCGAGTAATATGAATGTCCGGTATGGAAGAGGTAGAGGTCGAGGTAGACCGGAAATGTCACCGTGACACCAGGTGGAGCTAGAGCCGAGGCTCAAAGTAGCCGATCTCAAGCTCAAGCACGGGTTCATGCAATTCCTCGACAAGAAGCAATGGTTGCACCGAAGTGGTGACGGGTAAATTACTTGTCTCTAATATTGAAGCTTGTGTTTGAATTGATCCCGAGCCACGCATTCATTCATGACACCTGCATTTGCATCCCGAATCCATAAATGTGCTGAACCTCTTGAATATGATCTCGCATGTTAGTACGCCCTTAGGAGAATTACTTAAGGTTAATAAGGTATGTCGGGATTGTGTGGTACGAATAGGAGATACTTGAATTAGATGCTGATTTATTACTCATGTTCTTTCATGATTTTGATGTCATTTTGGGGATGGATTGGTTGACAAAGCATCATGCTATAATGAACTGTTTTACTAAAGAAGTTGAATTTGATTTGCCAAATTAAGCAAGACTAATTTTTCGAGAAGATCGAAAAATTTTACCTAATTGTTTAGTATCCGCAATTAAAGCATGGAAGATGATTCGGAAAGGGTGTGAAGCATATTTAGCTCATGTGATTGATGCTAAACAGACAGGGGTTAAGTTAGAAGACATACTTGTTGTGAATGAATTTTCAAATGTGTTTTCAATAGAATTACTAGGATTGCCACCGGATAGAGATGTGGAGTTTACCATTGAGTTATTGCTTGGCACGGCTCTTATCTCTATGACGTCGTACGGGATGGCTCCTGCCGAGTTAAAAGAGTTAAAGACTCGGTTCCGGGAATTACTCGGATAAAGGGTATATTCGACCGAGTACATCACCATCGGGAGCTCCAATATTGTTTGTGAAAAAGAAAGACGACACACCGAGATTGTGTATTGATTATCGACAGGTGAATCGAGTGACCATCAAGAACAAATATCCTCTCCCGAGAGTCGATGACTTGTTTGATCGGTTGCAAGGTGCTCGGGTGTTAAGTAAAATCAATTTGAGATCCGGGTATCATCGGTTGAAAATAGCAAGTAAGGATATACCGAAGATCGCATTCCGGACTCGTTATGGGCATTATGAATTTCTTGTAATGCCTTTTGGCTTGACGAATGCACTAGCGACATTTATGACCTTGATGAATAAGGTGTTCCAACCCTATCTAGATAAGTTTGTTATAGTGTTTATTGATGATATTTTGGTGTATTCCCGTAATGAGGAGGAGCATGCTGAGCAATTGAGAATTGTATTGCGGATATTAAGAGAAAAATAGTGTATGCCAAATTCAATAAATGTGAATTTTGGCTTAATCAAGTTGTATTTCTTGGTCATATAGTATCGAGTGAAGGTATAAAGGTGGATCCGAAGAAGATTGAAGTAGAGGTGAATTGGGAACCGCCCAAGAATATGGCGAAGTACGCGAGTTTCTTGGGTTTAGCCGGTTATTATCGGCGATTTGTAGAGAATTTCTCTAGTATTGCTACACCATTGACTAAATTATTTTGAAAGCGAGTTGAATATAAGAGGATCGAAGCATGCCAACGAGTTTTGATGAATTAAGAGCCAAGTTAACAGCGGCTCCAGGTGTTAGAAAGTCCAAGTGGTACCGATGGTTTTGTCATTTACAACGATGCTTCCTACCAAGGCTTGGGTTGTCTCCTAATGCAACATGGCTAAGTTATTGCTTATGCCTCCAAACGATTAAGGCCGTATGAAGTTTCTTATCCGATACATGATCCGGAATTGGCGAGCAGTGGTTTTTGCTTTAAAAATATGGCGACATTACTTGTATGGAGATACTTTTTAGATTTTTACGGATCATAAGAGTTTGAAGTACATGCTCGAGTCAAAAACAATCGAATATGAGACAAAGACGCTGGCTAGAGTTATTAAAAGATTATGATTATACTATTGAGTACCATATGAGAAAAGCAAATGTAGTCATCGATGTCTTGAGTCGAAAAACAAGTGAAAGAATTGCTAACTTGATTGCTTTAAGAGAAATGAATGTGGAGTTACAAATGTCACCGAGTGGAATCTTACTTGCTACTTTTAAAGTAAGACTCGTGCTACATGAGAGAATCCGAGAAGCACAAAAATGAGATGATTACATTGTTGAGCTTAGGAAGAAGATGGATCAAGGAAGGGGCGGGGAATTTGTGATTCATGCTGATGGAGCTTTAATATACGGGAATCGGATATATGTTTCGGATGTCGATGATTTAAGAAGAGAGATCTTAGATGAAGCCCATAATGCTCCTTATGCTATGCATCCGGGAAGTACTAAGATGTATCAAACAATGAAGGTTCATTTTTGGTGGCCGAACATGAAAAAGCAGGTAGTTGAATTTGTTTTAAGATGTATGACATGTCAACAAATAAAAATAGAGCATCGAGCTCCGCGAGAAAAATTACACCCTTTGTTGATTTCGAAGTGGAAATGAGAAAGGATCACTATGGATTTTGTTACGGGATTGCCTCGAACTCAAAAGAAAAATGATGCTATTTGGGTTATTGTTGACAAATTGACAAAGTCCGCTCACTTCTTGTCGATCAAATGGGGGTGTACTGCGGATCAATTGGCCAAGAAGTATGTAGATGAAATTATGAGACTCCATGGTGTGCCCTTATCTATTGTGTCGGACGGAGATCTAAGATTTACTTCTAGATTTTGGGTTAGTTTACAGCAAGCTATGGGGACTAAACTACATTTTAGTACTTGCTTTTCATCCTCAAACCGATGGACGGTCGGAGAGAACCATCCGGATGCTTGAAGATATGCTTAGAGCTTGTGTGCTCGAGTTTAAGGGATCTTGGGATGATTATGTGAATTTGATTGAATTTGCTTATAATAATCATTTCCACGAGTAGTATAGGCATGGCACCGTATGAAGCTTTATATGGTAGAAAGTGTCGATGTCCCGTATATTGGGATGAAGAAGGAACAAGAATACTAGAGGGTCCAAAATTGATACAAGAAGCTGTTGATAAAGTAAATGTGATTCGGAGCAAGTTAAAGATTGCACAAGATCGACAAAAGAGTTATATGGACCAACATAGACGAGATATGAAATACAATGCGGGGGATAAGGTTTTTCTTAGAGTTTTACCTTGGAAAGGGGTGTTACGGTTTGGTAAGAAAGGTAAATTGATTCCTCGTTATATTGGACCACTATGAAATAGTAGAACGGATTGGTCCACTTACATATAGATTGGCTTTTCCCCAAGAGTTAACGCAGCTACATGACGTCTTCCATATAAGTATGTTAAGAAGATACCGATTTGATCCTTCACATGTGGTTCAAGCCAATAAAATAGAGGTATCCGACAACTTGAGTTATATGGAGGAACCGAGTACAAATTCTTGATCGAAAGTTAAGACGGTTAAGGAAAAGAGAAATGCCTATGGTGAAGGTTTTATGGAGAAACCATGCTAAGGAAAAGGCAACTTGGGAGACTGAAGAATATATGCGCAACCATTATCCTCGCTTGTTTCCCGATACGAGTAAAGGAATTTTGAGGATGAAATTCTTTTAAGGAGGGAAGAATTGTAATAACCCCGTCCCAAAAACATACATTGTTCATCCATACACGCATACTTATGAATTACAAGCATATAATTATACCTGCATATGACATGTTAGTGGGGTATTAGATAATAAGTATTTTGAATAATAGGAAGAAATAAGGGCTCAATTGAATGTAATATAAGTTGGGGGACTAGAATAAAAACAAGCCAAAACTTGAGGGACCAAAATGAACTTTGCCAAAATATCTTCACAACCTTATCAAGATTACTTACCTGATCATTATCTCTTCTTATCCCATCTAGTTTCCCGTTTTGAGAGAGAGAAAGAGAGGAAAAACCCATTTCTTTGTCAAATTCGGATGATCAAGTTGGAAATCTAGGTAAGTTCATATCCAGCTCTGTTTTGCACTCTTGATTTCGAGAATTTAGGGTCAGATATGGAACAATTTGTAAGAATAAAAATTGTTGGTTTGTGTCTTATCTAGATCTCTATGAAAGGGTTTGGTATTTAGTGATGTATATTTCAGGTTATGATGGTTTGAACACATATTGTTCTAGGTGATCCGATGCTTGGCAGATTAGTGTGCAAACTTTAAAAATATGGTATTCTTTGGGTGTTGAGTATTTCAATCTGATTTTTGGATATTTTTTATATTGATATGTCTAGTTCTTTTTTAAAAAATAATTAGGTCTTGATCATATCCCAATCTAGATTTATTGTTGTTTGTTTGGAGACTTGCTCGGTTACAAGGGTGCTGGAAACTAGTTAGAGTTTGAAAATATAGAATAAATCATGTATATAGAATATTGGGCTGAGTTTTGGATATGTTAGATCCCTTTGAGTCTAGTTTCATTTGAAACTAGAATTTTATCATTTTACCCTGTATTTTAGGATTTATAGTACAAAGAATGTGAACTGTGAAGGGGTCAAGTACCTATAAAGAAATGGCGAGCAACTCCGATTTTTAGAAAATCACCATGCGTTGTGTATTTCGTATCTAGAGTTGATTTTTGGATATGTTAGATCCCTATGAGTCTAGTGTCATGTGAAACTAGAATTGCATCATTTGAATCTATATTTTGGGACTTATGGTAGAAAGAGTGAAAAGGGGTTAAGTACCCATAAAGAAATAAGTTAACCCTAAAGTCATATTTTGTACTTTGAGCATATTTAGAAGTTTGATCATGATAAAATGACTTATAAAAGTATATGTGTATGTGTTTATAGACGTCTAGGAGCGTGAGGTGCAAGACGCGACGCATTAATAAACGACGAAGATGTCATTTTTGTGAGTTGAATAATAATAATTGTACCATGATGTGTTATTGCTATTAAGTGCTAATATTATATTTATTGATATTGATACTATGATGTGAATGTGCCATTTTCTAATTGACGCAAACATTGTGTTTATTGATGTTATAACAATATTATGTTTATTGATATTGATATTATGATGTGAATGATGTGCCGTTTGCTAATTGACACAAACATTATGTTTATTGATGTTATAATGGATATGTACCATGGTGTAAGCCATGGATATTGTATATGCTATATGTGAAACATTCATGATATATGCAAACTAAGAGGTTAAGGTTATGACTAGCTTGTCCAAGTTTCGCAAATACAAGTTTACAAGGACCTAATAGGTTAACTATAAGTTATAAAAGTCGACCAACGAATACATGTGTACAAGTTTACAAGTTACAAGTACGGGGGTGAAACTTGACATGTCTAAGTTATAACCGATAAGAAAAGGAAAAACATGTAATCTTAGAGTCATATGAACTACATGTATTGTTTATATATGATAATACTTGGATGACATGATTGCATGTTATGGTTTCAATGGATTATTGTTCTCTCATTGAGTAGCATCTCATTAAAAATGCAATTATCTTTTTAGGTACTAAGAAGCAAGAAGTGGAAGTTAAAGTCATCTTTTGTTGTTCAATTCACGTCATAAGTGACGAGTCGGCTGGCGATCTCCCTCTCATCTCTCTCATTATGCCGAGCATATGCATCCTAGGAGATTTTTGAATTGTACATATAACTATGTAAATATGAACTCCTGGAGGTGTTTTGTAACGTGTTTATGAACAAAGAAAAGGTGGTTTGATTGAATATCCAAGGGTTATAAGTGGAAAGAATGTTGTTGATTAGGTTTGAAGTGTTATAGCTGAAAAACCCTTGTTTTAGGCGTAAACGTACACGAGAAGGTACACGTCCGTGTGGAAGATCGTGTAACCTTCTATTTTCAAGAGAAAATGAGTTTTAAGTTACACGAGCAAGTACACGGTCGTGTAACCTGCTGTCAAAAAAAAATCCTAATCTTTCTAATATGAGGTTTTAACGGTCCTAAGTGATATTTTGTGATTAATTGAGTTTTCTAGAACTAAAATGGCTAAGTTATACTAAGTTTTTGTAAGGAATTAGGTTAAGGATGGTACATTAAGTGCTACTATTGTCACAAGAAAAGACATTAGAAATCAAATTATCCTACTTTAAAGAAGAAAGAGAAACCACAGAGTTAAAGTTTTTAACCTACTAATGTGGCGAAGGCTACCGATGTTGATGTTGCTAAAAATGTTCTTGTTGTATATCCTTTAGATGGTTGTTCTAATCAAGAATGGATTTTGGATACATGTTTTTCTTATCATATGTGTCCAAATAAAAAGTGATTTAACATTATGAACTCGTAAGTGATGACTCTATTCTAATGGGTAACAATTCGAGCTTATAAGATGACTAGTATTAGTATAATTTGTATCGGTGTCATAATTCAATTGTGAGAACTTTGACATAAGTGAGACATATACTATATTTGAAGAAGAATCTAATTTACGTAAGTTATCTAGATTCAAGAGGTTATAACTACTTTGGTAAAAGTGAAATTCTAAGGTTTTCTTGGTTGTGATAAAAGCAACTCAAATTAATCGTCTCTATGTGTTACAAGGTAGTATACTAACGGCTCTACAGGAGTGATTACTTCCTACCTCGACAAGAAAAGGACTTAATTGTGGCATATGCATATGAGCCACATAAGTAAGAGAGGTATAACTAATCCGAGTAAACGTGATTTGCTTTATGGTGATCAAATGACATCACTTGATTTATATGAGCATTGTGTCTTACGAAAGCAAACTAGAATGCGGTTCTTTATTGGTACTCATTCTACAAAGGGCACTCTTGATTACATTCATTCAAATTTATGAGGACCAGCTCGGGTTTCATTCAAAGGTGGTACACTTTATTTTTTGACATTTATTGATGATTACTCTCGGAAGGTTTGGGTCTATTCTCTCAAATTTAAGAGTGATATTTTTGAAACCTTTAAACAATTGAAATTTCTAGTAGAGAATCAAACGGAAAAGAAGTTTAAATGTCTTCGAACGGATAACGGTTTGGAATTATGTGATGAAGATTTTAATGAGTTTTGTACAAACTGCGGGATTGTCCGACATTACACAATTAAACACACTTCTCGGTAAAAGAGGATGGTAAAGCACATGAACGGGACTTTGATGGAGAGAGCTAGATCTATGTTCTATAATTCGAGTTTGGAGAAAGATTTCAGGCTAAAACGAGTTAATACGACTTGTTATCTTATCAACCATTCTCTTTCTATTGCTATCGATTGTAATCCAAACAAGGTATGGTCGATTAAACTTAGTGATTATTCAAATTTAAAAGTATTTAGATGCATTGCTTATTATCATATTAAAGATGGTAAACTTGAACATAGAGCAAAGAAATGCATATTTGTTAGCTATGTTGATAGGTTGAAAAGTTATCGTTTATGGTGCCATAAACCCAATTCTAAATTCATTATTAGTAGAGATGTTATTTTTAATGAGAAATATATGCTTGATTAAGGAAAGATAGTTTGTGAGTCTACAAGAAAGAGTGAGAAAGTCATGGATAAGGTGGAGCTTCAAGTGGAGTTTAAAAGAAAGACTCCTAAAAAACCATCCCTATATGTATCCCCTACGATTATAGATGTGCAATAAGATTTAGATATGAATGAGGATGCCAAAGAAGTTGAACGACCTTACTCAATCACTACCGATCAAGAGAAGACAAATAAGACCTCTCTAAAGATATAATTATGTTGATCTAGTAGCCTATGCCCTCACCTGGAGTCGAGACAATGGGTATTCGGGAGCCTTCTACCTTTAAAGAGGTAGTGATTTGAAAAGAGAAGCTCGACCGTGTGAAGGAAAGAGACACGACCATGTGAGTTTTCTTCTCTCCCTATGCTTTATGCTTCTACCAGGTGTGAAGTACTTGTCTTGTGCCCATGTGCCTCGAGCATTTGTCTATGCATGCTCGGGGTTTTGTTGGAGAGAAGGAATTTTGTTAGTTTCAATGTTGAAGTCAATATTTTCTCTCTTCACATCTCTTATTTCTTATGTCGAATTAGCTCAAGTAAGCTTAAAGGTGTGTTTTGAGGAATTATTTGACATTTTTGAAGGTTTATAGGATTCAAGCCAAGGTAGAGATTTGTTGTGTGTGGCTTGAATTTTATGGGTCAATAATATATTTAGCCCATTCAGCTTTTTTCTTTATAAGTATGAGGTATTTAAATCTCTTTATGTCCGTATTTAGGAAATAGAGAGAAAGACGGAGACTTTGTATTGAGCCTCTAGTGGTTCTTGTATTCTCCTACTATCAAGTTAATAAAACTTCCTTCTCGCCCGTAGAGTAGGCAATTTGCTAAATTATGTAAATCCTGTGTGTAGATAATTCGTTTAGCTTTATCTTTTCCTTGTTATCTATAATTACTTGTCTTGTTTCTGCTGTTTGTCATAACAAAGTATGTAGCATAAACTTAAAAATATTTTAAAAAAATTTAAGTTGTAAAAAAATACATTGAAGTTACTATAGTGAAATAAAACAACTACATAATTGATTTCGATAAAAAATGATTATATAAAGAATAAGCAAATAAAATAGGTGAATTCTATTTTTAAAATTTAATTATACAAAGAATAAGCAAATAAAAACAACTTAAAAAACTTATTCGAAAATCCATACATAAAGAAAATAAATTATATTTGTTAACAAATAAATTACATAAAAAATATTTTAGAAAAAATTGGAAAATAAGATGTAATATTTATAAAAATTTGCATGTCAAATACCTAAATATAGACCTAAAATTACAAAAATACCATATCAAATATCTAAATAAAGCTTAAAAAATTACAATAATGTTATTTAATACACCATGTCAAATACATAAATGAATAGTAATCATTTCAAATCTTTTAGGCTTTTTGCATTAAGTTTGGTTATTTGTTTTTCTAAACTTTTCAATACAAATAATATGAGTGAAACATCAATTTAGATACTTGAGAGGGGAGGAGTTGAAAAACAAAACCATAGATTTCAAGGAAACAGATTGTGAGAGAATTATTTTATGTATGCGATAACAAAACAAGAAAATAATTAGTAAAATTTTAATCGAGAATGACGAATAAAAATGACATAAATAAAATCATCATTTTTTATGTAAAAAACTATCAATATCTTTTGTATGAAGACTATCGTTAGACAAATTAGTATGAGAGGGAAATCGAAGGAACTTCTAAAATTTAGGGACTGTTTTGTAATTTATCCTCAACGCTAATTTTATGACCTTCTAATTCTCCACTCTTCTTCAGATATTCACATCACTTGACATTAAACCTTTGATGTTGTCTTTTCTCTCTCTCAAATCTCATGGACTCAAAGCCAAACTCTCACTCTATTCTGTCTCTTACACACCTCTCAAAATACTATGTTACTACCACAGCACTGCTGATAATAACCTCAATGACGACGATGACGACAACAACAATAGCTGTAACATCCACACTTCACCACCACCACGAAAACAACATTTACAGCAGCAGCAGTCTCCTGTTAGATCAATTTGTTCACTTGTCTGGGAATCTTACTCCCAACAAAGCCCACATGTGAGACTATTACAATCTCCAAGTCTCAATCTTTCTGTAAATCCTGATTCATTGACACATGAACAGGCTATTACTGTCGTTGCTTCACTGGCAAGTGAGGCGGGGTCAATGGTGGCATTGAGTTTTTTCAATTGGGCAATTGGGTTTTCTAAATTTAGGTACTTTATGAGGTTTTATATTGTTTCTGCGACTTCTTTGATTGGTAATGAGAATTTTGAGAGAGCCCATGAAGTTATGGATTGTATGGTGAGGGTTTTTGCTGAGATTGGGAGGTTTAATGAGGCTGTTAGTATGGTTATTGAAATGGAAAATCATGGGTTGGTTTTGAATGCTAGGACTTTGAATTGTGTTGCCGGTGTTGCTGGTGAAATGGGTTTGGTTGATTATGCAGAGAATGTGTTTGATGAAATGCGTGTGAGAGGGGTTTGTCCGGATTCTATTAGTTATAAGTTGATGGCTATTGCTTATTGTAGAATGGGGAGGATTTCGGACATGGATAGGTGGTTAAAAGATATGGTTTATAGAGGTTTTGTTGTTGATAATGCAACTTGTACTTTGATGATTAGCACGTTTTGTAAGAATGGTTTAGCGAGTAGAGGGTTTTGGTATTTTGATAAGTGGGTTGAAATGGGTTTGAAACCGAATTTGATAAATTTTACAGCTCTGATTAATGGGTTGTGCAAGAGGGGTAGCATCAAGCAAGCATTTGAGAAGTTGGAGGAAATGGTTAAGAAAGGTTGGAAACCGAACGTATATACGCATACGGCAATAATTGACGGTTTGTGTAAGAAGGGATGGACTGAAAAGGCATTTAGACTGTTCCTTAAGCTTGTTAGGAGTGATGATTACAAACCAAATGTGCATACATACACTTCAATGATCAATGGGTATTCTAAGGATGATAAGTTGAATAGAGCGGAGATGTTGTTGAGCAGAATGAAAGAACAAGGATTGGTTCCTAACACCAAGACATATAGTTGTCTCATTGATGGGCACTGTAAAGCAGGGAATTTTGAAAGAGCATATGAGTTGATGGATTTAATGGGTAAAGAAGGTTTCAGTGCCAATATTTTCACATATAATGCTTTTATAGATAGCCTATGTAAAAAGGGAAGGTTTCTAGAGGCTTGTAAACTGCTTAAAAAGGGATTTCAACGTGGATTACAAGCTGATACAGTAACATATACCATTCTCATATCTGAGCTCTGCAGGCGAGCCGATGCTAGGCAGGCCCTTGTATTTTTCTGTAAGATGTTCAAAGTTGCAGTACAACCCGATATGCATACATATACCACATTGATTGCTGCCTTCTCTAGACAAAAAAGAATGGAAGAAAGTGAGAAACTTCTTGCAGAAGCTGTTGGTCTCGGCTTTGTTCCAACCAAGGAAACATACACATCCATGATATGCGGATACTGTCGCGATAGAAATGTTAGTTTGGCTCTGAAGTTTTTCAATAGGATGGGTGACCACGGCTGCACACCCGATAATCATACTTATGGGGCTCTAATAAGTGGTCTTTGCAAGGAGTCCAAGTTGGATGAGGCATGTCAGTTATATGAAGCTATGATTGACAAGGGGCTGACCCCATGTGAAGTTACTAGGCTGACATTAGCTTATGAAAATTGCAAAAAAGATGATTCTGCTACTGCCATGGTGCTCTTGGAGAGGCTAGACAAAAAGCTCTGGATTCGCACAGTTAATACGTTGATCAGGAAGCTTTGTAGTGAGAAGAAAGTAGGCATGGCTGTGTTGTTCTTTCATAAATTATTGGACAGGGACAGAAATGTGGACCGTGTAACTTTGGCTGCGTTTACATCTGCATGCCACGAAAGCAACAAGTATGCTCTGGTTTCCGACTTGTCTGACAGGATCTCTAAAGGAATTGGTTAGTGGCTCAGTTAAATAAAAGCAAGTGAATTTCATTCCCTTAACATGTCTGATTGGCAAGTTGCTTGGTGATTTTGAGGAGATTACTTTTCCTCGCTAGGGACATAGTTTTATTTGGTACTACCACTGGTCATTTCACAGCTTGAACACTGCTAGCTGGCGGTGTCACAAAATACGGCTAGAGGAGGTCCCTTGTTGAAATAATCAACGAGTGATATAATTACACTGAGTAATCCAACTGAGTTAGCCAAGTTGTTGTCTGCATGAGGATTTTGCTTTAAAGTTTCTGTGAATCACCTCTCCACTAAGGAATCACAGCTGGGTTTCGATGAAGCTGAGTTGGAAGGTTAGAGCGGAAGCTGGATGGTATTCTTGATTTTTCCCTTTTTTTAGTTCTGCTCACCATGAGCTGGGATGCTTTGATGCTGATGGAGGTGGAAATGAAACTTATTGAGCCACTTAAGTTGGTTATGATGATTAAGGAATTCCAGATATGACCAATTTTCTGCAGTCTGAAGTTACAGATTCTTTCATACACTTTCTGACTTCTCACGAAAGACAAAGATACACCCGATTTAGATTTACTCAATGGTTGCAGTCACTATCTTTACATGGGGTTGGAACTTTTTGCTTGCTAAAGATGGCAAACTGTAATTAGAATGATGCTAAATATTTCTTTCTTTTCACAGTAAGAAATTCTTAGTTTTCACACCTCTCTAATTAAGTAGAAACTTGCTTATATGCCATGGTTTTCTTTGCTGCATGTGAAAAATAATATATCTTAAACTTTTCGAACATGTAATGATGAAGGCCTGGGATCTCTTTGTTAGGAGACAGGAGTCAATGTTTGAGAGGTATCAGACCAAATCCTAGTGAGATTATATTCTCTTGCTTTTTTGCATAAAAAACAATGTTTTGCTTCAACGTTATTATTATTGCTATTCTTCTAGATCATTATACATAAAATTTATCATTCTTGTTGATGTGAAGAGAGACAGACAGAAAGTGCAAGCTGGGCTTCGTCATTGGAACTTGCTCAGACAAAACAATGCAAATATGCCAATAGGCTCAATTTGCAATCAGACTCGTCTAAAGCCAGCCTCTTCCCCTCAACACCCCCACCTCATCAATGACGACCTGTCGTTCGTACCCTTATCTAATATAGACGGCATGACGTTGCATGCTGATTAGAGAGAACAAAGACAAATTGATTCGCTAATCTTTTAAGATGCCATCTAGAACAGAAGACGTTAAAGTCGGTCCAAAATACGCGACATAAACAAAATGGAATGAAAAAACCAATGATTTCTGTCTTCACCAAACCTCAGTTATTAGCATTTGGACCAAACAAGAACAGCATCTCTTTTATCCTCCCACAATTTTCTTTGAAGGTAAAGCTAGCTAATTCTCTTGATTCTCTATTGAATTCGTTTAGCTACTAATCTATAGTACTTTCTTGATCATCTTTCTATATTTGAACATACACCCATTATCGAATTCAATCTTTTACGTTACATGTGATTGATTATTCATATTTTGATCTTATTTTTATGGCCTAAAGTCACAGATAAGCATAAATACTAATAATTTCTGTGAATTCTTGAAGTTTAATCTTCAAATGGCTCGATCTGCAATTGATGAGATGTCAGATACTGGTGCATTTAAGAGAACTGCTTCAACGTTTCGCAACTTCATTTCAAGAGAACCAAATTCAACATTCCCACCAGAGTCCGGAAGGTATCATCTTTATGTGTCCTATGCTTGCCCTTGGGCATCTAGGTGTCTTGCTTACTTGATGATTAAAGGACTTGAAAAGGCCATAACTTTCACGGTAATTTTTTAAGGATTATTGTGAAGATTCTATCTTTTTATGTCTGGAGTAATATTATGTGCTATAATATGTAAAGATTCAATCTTTTGTTAATGACCAAAGTAGTGTTTTGTTATTGAATTTGGTTCAGTCTGTGAAACCCATATGGGAAAGAACAAAAGAGAGTGATGAACATATGGGATGGGTGTTTCCTGCTTCAGCGACTGAGGAACCAGATGCTGAGCCTGATCCTTTGAATGGGACAAGAAGTATAAGAGAACTTTATGAGCTTGCAAGCACAAATTATGTCGGAAAGTACACAGTTCCAGTATGTTTCGTAGTTACAAAAAATGGTGTTTATGTTTTCTTTTTTTCTTTTTTAATTCTAAGATTTGCGTTGATGTCTTGAATTGAATGATGGGTTTTGGTTTATGATAGGTATTGTGGGATAAGAAGCTCAAGACAATTGTTAATAATGAGAGTTCGGAGATTATTCGTATGTTTAATACTGAATTCAATGATATAGCTGAAAATGCAACTTTGGATTTGTATCCATCCCACTTGCGAGCACAGATTGATGAAACCAATGAATGGGTTTATAATGGGATAAATAATGGTGTTTATAAATGTGGATTTGCAAGGAAGCAAGGGCCTTATGAGCAGGTGAGCATGTTTCTTGTCTTATTTTGTGTGTAACTGGCTCCAGCTTTGTGTTTATGATGTTAAAGTGATATGCTGGTTGAGATCTTCTCTGGTTCTTTTCTGCAGGCTGCAAAAGAGTTATATAAAGCTTTGGATAAATGTGACGAGATGCTTGGGAAGCAAAGATATATCTGTGGAAACACACTTTCTGAAGCAGATATTAGGCTGTTTGTCACCCTTATAAGATTTGATGAGGTAATAGATTTCCCCGTAAACGGAAAGTTTAGTTCAATGTATGCTGATATGATTGTTTTATCCTTTTCCCTCATCTTCTCAGAAACCAAAAATGGCTTTTAGTAAAATATGGAAAAAGTCAGACTAGCCCTGTAGAGAATCCTAATAGAATTGTGGTTTTGAAGTGGAATTGAGCCATTTGGAGCTTAGAGATTCAGTTACTGTATAGGGATAGCTTATAAAAAGTTGCATTATCACCTGTAAGGCTGTATGTTATTATATCCTTTTTCTTCGGTTATGGAGCACAGAAGGCTGGGACATATGAAATAGATGGTCTCCTTCTGTTTTAAGATTTTTCTTTCCGTCTGCCTTCTGAAGCCAGAAGGGCTTCGGAAAGGATTTCAATGACTGCTGAATTATTTTCCCTCATGTCCTAAAGATCATGAAGCAACCTTTTTAAAGTTTATCTAATCGAATTTCTAGCAGCTGTTCCCATTTGGAAGTGTAGGTAGAACAGTAATTGATGTTTTTCTATTGCAAAGATGGGACATGAGGGGATCTCCAGAAATAGAGTGAAAGGAAAACTAACTTTGAATGAGACAATCATTGCTAGCATTTCATTTATTCACAAAAATTATGCCCTTTCTTTGAACTTTGAAGCATATCATGGAACTTGGGTTGGTATGGTCAAGTAAAAGCCTTTTCAGAGTGTTACGAAATTTGCTCCCTCTTCACATAATTTTTTTCATGTAGCAAAAGGATTTGATGTTAGTTTCGTTACAGGTTTATGCAGTTCACTTCAAATGCAACAAAAAGCTACTGCGAGAATACCCAAATCTGTTCAACTACACCAAAGACATCTTCCAAATTCCAGGCATGAGTAGCACTGTAAACATGCAGCATATCAAGCGGCATTATTATGGAAGCCATCCTTTTATCAATCCCTTCGGAATAATTCCTCTCGGCCCAGACATTGACTATTCTTCACCCCACGACAGGAACAGGTTTTCTTCATAGATGATCTATATCTGCGGATTGAAACAACCATGGTTCTGCAAACCAAGGGCATGTGTACTCTTAAATAAGTCGTGTATAAGAGTGATTATAAGTTCCCCTGGTCCTTTTTCTTAAAAATAAATTAAATTGTTGTACATTATCAGTTGTGCACAGTGCTGTTTCCTCTTGGTAACTTTCAGAATAAGAACGCAACTGTTCCTTTTTTCTCTACTTTCGAGGATACATTTATGTATCAGTCTTTGTGCTATAAAGTTTATGATAAATTGCTATATTTTCTGTAATTACTTCTTGTACTTCAGCCCATTACCCCTCTGTTGTTTTACATTTTAGTACACACGGAAGCAAGAAACACCTGAGACCCTGCCTGTTGGTGACAACGAAATAGTATTATGCAGGTTTTCCAGTGCCTTTCAATACCAGAAGTACCCAGATACGAGGCAGCCACCAGATCGAGGTATAATGCTTTTGGAGGGTTTGGCCAATAGTGATCCTAACATGATATTCATTACTGAATCCAAAAACCTTCATGAACGTTAAAAAAATTTCTCTTAAACTTCTGTTTTCATTTCCATTGCAACATCCAAGCTCAACCCCAAACTACTTGGAGTTGGCTATATGTATCCTTACAGTCTTTTGCTCCATTCCATGCGATCATTATCATACAACATAACAACATAATAATAATAATCCTATAAAGAACACGAGAAGGGACAACCTTAATTTGAACCCAAAAAAGGAAAAAAAATGTTTTGCTTCAACATTATTGTTATTGCTATTCTTCTTGATCAAATATATCATTCTTGTTGATGTGAAGAGATACAGACAGAAAGTGCAAGCTGGGCTTCTTGGCATTGAGACCGTTTAAGTTTGGTCCCACCACTCGAACACAAACTACGAACAGCCTCTGACTCATCAGGACAAACCACCGCCACCATGCACTCTGCTAACGCCCTGTTCAGATGCCGACACGCAGTTTCCCGCCCTCGCCCCGCCGGGACACGGCGGTGACAATCGCAGAGGGCCTTGTGTAGCCTCTCGCAATCCATCTGTCGCGCCATCTCGGAAAGGATCCTGAGATTTGTTGAATTCTTGTATTTCGTTTGGTGGGTTCTTTATACGAAAGGTTTTAACCCGACCCGGTTTAATGCTTGGATTCAAATGGACTCTGAAAATATTTATCCAAATAATAGCGATAATCAATCCAGAACAAATTAATGGGCCTAGGTTTGCAATTTGAGCTTGACCGGGTTTAGTACTCATGGGTTCATAGTTTTCCTCTAAATAAACTAGCCCACGGCTCAATATAGACCCATATGGCTATATCTGTTTACAGAAGGGAAATGTTCCAATTTTATCACTTTACGTTTTTTTTTTTTATTATTTGAATTTAAGAGGAGATCGTGAGAAAAAAAAATCTCATTAATACATAAAATTATATATAAATATTCTATCTAAAATATAATTAAAAATAGACTTGATCCTGATAAACAAAATGCTAATTATATCATGAATAATTTGATATATATATATATATATATATATATATATATATAAAATTATATAAAATAAATAATTTTTCATTTTTCATTTGAATATAAACTAATTTAGCTAACACTAAATATCTATTTTTTATCTTGAAAGATATATAATATATTCAAATTGTGGTTCAGATTAATTAATTATCGATAATGGATGATAGATATTTTAGGAAAAAAAAGAAAAAGAGTTAATACCCTCACTTGCTTTATATAATCGGCCAATCTTTCAATTTATTCTTATATTTTGAGCTAATTTCTAATTTATTTTTCTAATCAAAATTTTCGATCAGTTTTAAAAAATTAATTTTCATATTAGTAGATATGGATCACTTATGTCATATAATAAAGATAATTAATTTCATCAAATCACATATCTTTTATAAATTATATGTTTAATTTGACTTAATTTAATCAAAAGTTTTAACTAAAAGAAAAAATTAAAAATCAATTTAAAATATAATAACAGATTAGATGTATTTTTTTTAGAGACGGATTGAAAAATTTATCTGTTATATAAGAACATGTAATAGTAATAATCCAAAAATAAATCAAGAATGAGACTAGGAAGATTGGAGCATTCAAATTCAATGCCCTTGAGACCAAAATATCAACATTAAGATCTTTAAAATTATACTGAATTTGACCCAAAAAAAATTCCTTTCTACAAAAAGATTTTGGAAGAAAAGGGAGATGAATTTGATACCAAATGGGGCAACAAAAAATGCAAGTGGAAGACTGTAGATGGGTAAGGTGGGGGCTATATCTACTGTACCAAAAGCTACATTAACGCACTCTGTCTTAGTGGATCCCATCCTTCTTAGATTTATCTGCAACAAAATTTTGTGTCATGGCCCATTTCCTTAATGCCCCTTTCCCAATTTCAATCCCAAATTTTGCTCTCTCTTAGCAAATGCCATTCCAACACCTCCCCTCTCTTGCATCACTGATGATAATAGTTGTGACAGCATTGAAAGGAGGACCAAGTTCAGGTCCCATGTCAATTTTCATGTTTTGTTTGTGATACATTTATGGGTTGGTGCAAATGGGATGGCAAGAATGGCCAAGCATTTTATCATTCGCTTTTGCTCATTCAATGCCCTTTTAAGGCTATGATGAGTGGTAAGTGGAATTGCTTCTTGCATGGTCACTCAAAATTCGATTTTAAAAGATAATGTAAAAATGAAAGTTTTTGTAATATTGATTTTTTATATAATTTTGATATGAAAGATAGCTCGAGAATTCACGATTGTTAAAGAAAATTAATAGATTAATTGAATTTTTTTTTATCGTTTGCTTATTCTCATTCAATACTCTTTTAAGCCTATGATGAGTGGTAAATGAAATTTCTTTTTGCATCATGAGTTGAAATTCGAATCTTAAAAAATAATATAAAAATAAAAGTTTTTATATATATATATATATATATATATATATATATATATAATCTCAATATAAAAGTTAGTTCGAGAATACATAACTCTTAAAAAATCAATAGATTAGTTGATTTTTTTATCGTTTGCTTTTGCTCATTCAATATCCTTTTAAGTCTATGATGAGTGGTAAATGAAATTGCTTCTTGCATCATCAATCAAAATTTGAATTTTAAAAGATAATATAAAAATAAAAAATTTTGTAGTATGATTTTTTTTTATGTAATTTTGATATTAAAATTAGTTGGAAAATACATGACTGTTAAAAAAAAATCGACCGATTAATTGAAGTAATATTTGTATTTCTTGTACATAAACCTGAAATTAATGGAGCTACAATAGTCCAACAAAAACTCTATAAATGTGAGTGCTCTCTCAACATCTTCCTTTTCTTTTTTCTTCTCGAAAAATGCCTGATTGTGGTGGAACCCATAATTGGTATTGATCCAATAATTGCATTGTTGAAATTTCTTGGGAAGAACGATTTTCATAGATTCTGGTTTCCCTTCTTTTCACTCTCAAGCACAATCTCGTCATCTCATGGCTTGTGGCCATCTATGAAATTATAAAGCTACAAATATATGTAACGAAAATACATACTTCCAACTAGAATGGCCACTAACCCTTTTAGTGTCAGACAATGAATAGACTTCTTTCCAACTAAAGATCTTGTTTTTTTTTTTTTTTTCTTTTATTGGGAAATAAAAAAAATCAATCCAAAAATATTACATCATTAATTAATCAATTTATATTGATCCACGAAACATATGATGTATTTTCTGAATTCGAATTCAAGAGAAAAAAAGAAATTTACCTAAAAATTAAATGTAATAAAAAAGAATATTTGATCTTATTGTTGATCCGAAAATATTCTTAATTGAAAAGAGTATGATTATTTTAGTGTAAGCATTACATTCAATAAAACACCTGAATTTGCATGTAATATTATTTTAATACGAGGTGTGGACTTATCATTATTTGATAATTGAATCATGGATAAAGATAATGGTGGTGATGTGACGAGGTGATGAAAGGTGAAGAAGATAATGTATTGGAATTAAAGAAAGACAATGTGTGAATGATTTTTAACTTCTAGAAAGGCAACTCTCTTTTGCAAACGCATGCTATCGGGGAAGGATAGAGTTTTGTGATGGAAAATAATGGAAGGAGAGCACATCATCATACATGTGAGAGAAAGAATTAAGAAAGAGTGAGTGGCATAGAAAAACAAGACTTGTCTTTCGATTAAAAAAAAAAACTCCATTAAAAAGAAGTAAAATAAGTGATGACATGTTTATGGTATATAAGGTTTTGATTCCATTTTTCAACCATATTAATTATGACCCACATGTAACTCTATCTTATATCATTTTTATTTCAATCATATTTTTTAAAAATAATACTTTTAGGTTCAACAATAAATATATTCATATATATATATATATATATTTTTACGCATTTTAAGATTAATTTTTTTCTAAATATGGTTAAAAGACATTCTTTAATCCACAGTTTTAGATATTTTAAAAATAAATTCTTAAGAATGCTGTCATAAAGATCGAATCTTATACCCGACTTATAAGTTAACGTTTACTTATCAATAGATTAATACATTGTGATTTAAAAAATAATACTTCATACTATAGTTCTTTTCGTTACATAAACTACATATAATAAATTAATGCTTTACATATCCATTTTATTAGAAAAAGAATAATGTTTGATAATGCAATTTCTATAACTTATATATTAGTCTGATCATCTAATAAATTTTGATTTATATGATAAAATTAGGATTCTATATCGATATCTATTATTTTTTTAATATTTTTTTTAGTTATGTGAAGAACTGTTATGTAAACAATTATCGTATAATTAAGCCAATCACAAATTTTCAAAACTTTCCTCAAGCTACTTAGAAATGCATTCAACAAGCAAAATGCACAAAACATCTGCCAATGAGCTAAATAAAGAAGGTAAATGAGAATGTAATAACAGAAAGAGATCATCTCTTATACCCTACCCATCACCCTATAGATAGGTGGGAATTGAATTATTTAGGTGATGAATGTGCTACTTTTGGGGAGCAAATATGGATGGGACCCTAATTTTCCCCACCATGCTTAAAAATATCAAAATGGGATCTAAAGAAAAAATTTCTCCTCCATTAAAATCCTTCTGATGCCCCTGCACTTCATTTTCCACCAAGAAATGTGATCACTCAGGTCACTCACTCACTCCATAAATGATACGTAGCCAAAAGAAAAAGAAAAAAGAAAAAAGAAAAAGAAAGGATAAAGACATCAAAAAGGAAGAAAGCAAATAAAAAGTGTTTGTAAGAAAATAGAAAAAAAACCCATTAATTATTAAATGGTTCTTTGTTATTACATTAATGCAAAATCAATAGCAGCAGATACTATAGATATTTGTCTGGCTTTTCTCTCTCTCTCTATCCCTCCAAATATTTTACTACTTAGTTCCCCCTGTCTGCCTAGAAAATATTGAGTCTTTTTTTAATTTATTATTGCTTACTTCTCTTTCTTTCTCTCTCTCCCTATATGTCAGTAGTAGGCACATAAAGGTTTTTTTTTTTTTTTTTTACTATGCAGAGTAGCAATTACTAATGAAAAAGATTGTGTACTAGGGCATGAACAGCTTCAAGGGGGCTATTTTTGGAGTCCCCCATCACAGCTCCACCTTTTTTGCTTGGTGAGTGTTGCTTAAAAATCTTGTTTTTAGTTGTATATCCTATCCGGGTTTTTGCTTAATCTGTTGGTTTTGGTATTAATTTAGATATGGGGTTTGTTTGTTTTAATAATCTTTAGTTTTTGCTATCTGGGTTTAATCAATTTGAGCTCATAAAAGAAGGTTCTTGAATTATTTTTGCTCAGTTTTCTCAGAAAGTTGTTGTTTTCATGAAGTATGTGCTCAGTTTTTCAAATAATCATTTCAAATATTTTGCTTTCCTTTTAGATTGGATATGGGTTTAGCTTCTTTGTATTGGTTTCTCAAAGACTTGCATTGACTTGATATCTCTATTTGCAGACTTCGGGGTGATACTGCTTGTCCTTGTTTGCTTGTGTTTTATTATGGTTTTCTGCATGGAAAAGGATGACACTATTCCCCTATCTATGTGAACATTTGTTATGTTAAGCTACTATTTCTGTGTTCTTTTTTCATTTCTCCTGATACCCTTTGAAGAATTTGTTTCCTTTTTGAGCTTTTATCAGGATAGAGATGCTTATATTATTTATTATTATTTTGGTAGCCTGTTCTCTATTCCTTTGTCTCCCTAGACTATAAGTTCAACAACTAATTATTTTATTGCTCATAGCTTCACATTAGGGATAGAATGCTTGTGTCATATATGTAATAATGGTCCTCGTTTTGTGCAACTTCCATGGTTTCCTATTTAGAGATATGTCACTGCAGGTGTTTCTGCAAATTTGTATGTGTGGAGTAGCTATAGTCTGGTTAACTGTTATTTCTAGTATCTATCTTTTTTTCCTCAAATGTTTTTTTTGAAGTGTTCCATGTTTTTGTATTGTGGGATTGTTCTTCAGTTTCATTAATTATTCTTACCGTTCAAGCATTCCAGTTTCTCCTGCAATTATCGAAGCCCTCTAGCTTCTTTATATTTTGAGAATTAAGCTGTTTAATTTGTTCTTAAGATTATACAGTCAATATGTTTATGTGTAGGAGAGCTGACAGATGGACAGGAACAGATTAGGTTTAAGGATTCATCACTCTGGATCATCACAATCAGAGGAATCGGCTTTAGATTTGGAAAGAAACTACTGTAATCATCCTAATTTGCCTTGGTTAAGTCCGTTGCCACTTCAACCTTTTGCTTCAGGTGGGCAGCACTCAGAGAGTAATGCTGCCTACTTCTCCTGGCCCACGTTGAGTCGACTAAATGATGCAGCAGAAGACAGGGCAAACTATTTTGGAAACCTCCAGAAGGGGGTGCTGCCAGAAACTCTTGGGAGGCCAACAGGGCAGCGAGCTACCACCTTACTTGAGCTGATGACCATTAGGGCATTTCATAGCAAAATATTGCGGCTGTTTAGTCTTGGCACAGCAATTGGATTTCGAATCCAGCGTGGTGTTTTGACGGATATTCCTGCAATTCTTGTTTTTGTTGCCCGTAAAGTTCATAGGCAATGGCTCAGCCATGCCCAGTGCCTACCTGCGGCCCTTGAGGTAAGAAAATTGGTGCTTCCAGCTTTACTCTGGCCTGTATTTCTCTCCTATAGACACTTGGTTTGTTTTATTCTGTTTGATCTACGACTGACTTCATTTTTTGCTTGGGAAGCTAAGCTGCCTTTTCATTGTTTGGGCCAGGGACCAGGAGGTGTATGGTGTGATGTTGATGTTGTAGAATTCTCTTATTATGGTGCTCCTGCAGCAACTCCTAAGGAACAATTGTATACTGAGCTTGTAGATGGCTTGAGAGGAAGTGACCCATCCATTGGCTCTGGATCTCAGGTATCGGCACTTTAGTGATGGTCCTGACTCTTGTACTGGTTAGATGGTAGGAATGGAATTCATTAATGATAAAGTAGCACTATTTGTTGGGTGCTCAATGAACTTTTTAGTTGCTATACGGACAGTTTCTTAGTTGTTCTGGTTGATTGAAGGATGAAAAAAATGAACGAGTATGTTAAATGTTTGAACTAGTTTTCCTGTTTTTGAGTTGGATATGTGCAACTCTTTAAGATAGGAGCCTAGTTCAAGTCGATTATATTTTCCCATTATAGAATGGTTTTGCCTTTTCTTTTGTACCAATAGAGAGTTTTAAAATCTGGAGAGAATTGTTAGGAGATCTTTATCAAAACTTTGTGTGCAAATAAAGGTGCTATTGATGTATCATGGATTTGCAGTTGGGTCTGTTTTGCTATTACTTTAGCAGTATTATTATTATTATTATTATTATTATTTTTTTTTTTTAAGTGAATGGTTTCGGTCCTTATTCTGTTTGCTGTCCTAATATATGTCCTGCATCTTATTTTGCTTGGGCAATGTATACTGTGATATGCAGTTGAATACCTGTTTCTTTGTTCATTGTGTGGAATTTACAAAATTGCTTTACATTTTTAGGTTGCTAACCAAGAGACCTATGGAACCCTGGGTGCTATTGTGAAAAGCCGAACAGGTAACCGCCAGGTTGGTTTCCTCACAAATCGGCATGTTGCAGTTGATCTGGACTACCCAAACCAGAAAATGTTCCATCCTTTGCCACCAAGCCTTGGACCTGGGGTGTATTTGGGTGCTGTGGAGAGAGCAACCTCATTTATCACTGATGAGCTTTGGTATGGCATATTTGCTGGAACAAACCCAGGTAATGTAGTTCCACATTAAAATTTGTTACAGCAATGTATATTTTGGTTTACCACAAGATTTTGTAGTTTGCATTCTTACTCTTAATAGACTATATTTAATGGCCTACATGTCAAGCCAAGGGATGTGTTATCTTGCTGATTTTCTAAGACTATGTTCGACTAGGAAAATAGTTTGACAGATAAATCCAAACTTTTTTCCTTTGAGGAAATTTGTGTCTGTTGGCTGGGAAAATTCAGTTTAGGAGAGTATAAGGTATTACCTCTTTAGGTTAATTGTGGATTTTTCCAGGGGATATTTTCATTCAACATATGGAAATCTGCTACAGCTTTAACCAAATAAGTGTTGGACATTGTTGCTCCCTAATGTTTCCATATTCTTCTTCTTTTTTCCCCTTTTCAATCAAAGAAATGCCAGCAAAAAATTGGAGTTCCTGCTGGCTGCAGGTGTACAATCAATTAAGCTGAGGTAGATTCAGCTCAAAGCCTAACTAGCTTGGGTTTCTATCACATGTATCTTTGAAAGGTAGCTAAAACTGAAATTCGTCTAGCATTCACTTGCCAAGTAAATTAATGGATATAAGATATTAGCAGATCAGTTTAATGGGACTTTTAAACCCTGACTTAGACGACTCAAAGTATAACAGCATTTTATCAATCTTGAAATGATCTAGCATTCTGTTAAGCAGACCAGACTGGGTTTGTTAATACTATTGTTGCATTGGTCCATGATAACAATCTTGATATTTTTTGAATTCGTCGTAAGTCTGACCTTCAATGAGAATGCTTCTCTGAGTTTGTAAAATCATGAGGCAGGAAGGGATTATTTCTGGCTTGGATAGAAGTTTTTTAGATCAAATCTATTGGAGTCTGAAAACTATGGCTCATGTCCAAGGCTAAGATACTCCCCAGTGAATGTTAGAGAGAGAAGGAGGGGGGGGGGGGGGCGGCAGATTGGACAAGGAACTTCAAATGATCCTTCTTCGTCCAGGCAATTGAGCTAGATGTTCGTCTTCACAGACTAAGCTTGTTGCAGATTTTGGAATATATGATTTGAGTATTGTTCCATGATAGTTGGATTTATCTATTTACATTTAGATGGCACAGAAGTACGATTATGTATGAAATCATAGTTGTGCTAATTGTTTTTTCTTTGTTTGCTGACCTCAACACTCACCCATTATGATTCCTTGCAGAAACATTTGTCCGAGCAGACGGGGCCTTCATTCCTTTTGCAGAAGATTTTAACATGAACAATGTAACTACAGCTGTCAAAGGTGTTGGTGAGGTTGGTGATGTCCATGTTATAGATTTGCAAGCTCCAATTAATAGTCTCATTGGAAGGCAAGTGGTCAAAGTTGGAAGGAGTTCTGGCTTGACTACTGGGACCATAATGGCCTATGCACTAGAGTACAATGATGAGAAAGGGATTTGTTTCTTTACCGATTTTCTCGTTGTTGGTGAGAACCAACAGACATTTGATCTTGAAGGTGATAGTGGAAGCCTAATTCTGTTAACGGGTCAGAATGGTGGGAAGCCACGGCCAGTTGGGATCATTTGGGGTGGTACAGCTAATCGTGGTCGGTTGAAGCTTAAAGTTGGCCAACCCCCAGAAAATTGGACTAGTGGAGTTGATCTTGGTCGCCTTCTTGACCTCCTTGAACTTGATCTCATCACAACCAACGAGGGGCTTCAAGGTTTGTACTTCTGATTAATTACCCATCCTTTTCTCATTCTACATTTTTGCATTTGTCTTTCAGAATTCATTGATATTTTTCCTCATATATGGAGGGCATATTGCCAAAATCAAGGATATTATAGTAACAAATGATATGCTTGCTTTGTATTGGATGGGAACTTTTGGCTGCAGTTTGATCAACTGTTCCTGATTTTATTAAACAAAAAACAAGATGACTGAAAAGAGAGAGAATGAAGTTTGGAGTTTGCTTTCAAATTGGATAAACTACATTGGTACCAAAATAACCTGTTGCCTGATCATGAAATTTTCTACTAGGTGCTCTTTAATATAAAGGGTTTATCATGAATTCTGTTAATCAACTGAAAAAGCCATTGTTATCAAACTGAAAGTATCAAGCTTAAGAAAAGATGATTGCATGTATACTTTTTGTAAGTGTGGAACTGTGGATGGTGTTCTACTTAGCAATGTTTGCTTAGCATCAGAAAAGAGTTCATTTTACTTTTGAAATCATCATTATCAAGAGAGCAATCAAAGGAACAAAGGGAAAAAACAGCATTTGTTTATATTTTGAAACATACTTTTTGGAAGTGAAAATTACTTTTAAATAATATCTAATGCAATTGCTTTCTGAATAACTTTTATACTTTCTGAATTCCAATAGCAATGATATCAAGTTTCCAACATGTGTTTCTTGAAGAGGTGATGCCAGCCTATGTAAGTTCATTTATACCTCTCAGGAGAAACTGGAAGTGCCAGAGCAAATACATAAATACATACATACATACATACATACATACATACATATATTGCATTACTTTTGAGAGAAGGTAAAGTTGACAATGTAATAGTTTGAAACAAAACAAAGGCCTGGTGTGAATCTATGGCAAAATGTAAAGAGAGAGGGAAAAAAGCCTCGTGACATCTCTCTTCAGTAATAATTATGTGCGTGTTATCCAAACTTGTGATACTTTCTGACTTCAGTTATTGATATAGTTGCAGTTCAAGATCAAAGAAATGCATCGGCGCCAGGAATAGATTCTACTGTTGGAGAGTCATATCCTCTGGACCGAGTGCCATCAAAAGAAAAAATTGAAGAAAACTTTGAACCTCAAAATTTAAACATTCAGCAAGTGGTAGTTGAAGGTGAGTCCCAGCAAGGACAGACCCCACCCTTCATTGGCCCTGAATTTCATATAGAAGATGGGGTAGAAGCAGCTCCTAATGTGGAACATCAATTCATCCCAAGTTTCTCATGGAGATCTCCAATGCATGATAACACACCACAGGAAAGCCCAGAACTGAAAAACCTCTCAGCATTAAGGAGTGACTCTGATGAGGAGATGCGTTTTTCGCTGCAGTTAGGTGAGCCTGAACCAAAGAGAAGAAAGCAGTCAGATTTACCTTTTAGCATTGAGGAATCAAAATGAAGGTTCAATGTTTGTCAATGCTGCTTGGAAAAACTCTTGAAAACTGGAGTCCCAAGATTGTTTTCTCATCCTTCTCCAGTTGCTTGGCCTTCAAATTCTGACTTGTAAGTATTCTGAAATGTTAAATTGCAAAGAGAAATTTTAAGGTTCATACCTTCAACTAGGTACATTATGATTCTTTTTTTTTTTTTTTCCCCATGTTTTGGTTAAGGTTACAGCTTTAGGTTACATATGTGAGTCATACAATATCCAGTAGAAAAATGGTTAGAGAGGTGCTTCATTAAATATGTCTTCAATTGTATTACCTTTGTCGAAATTGTTGTACCATAAGCACTCCTAAAATGGGGGCATTCACAGTTAAACATAAAATGTCATTTTGACAAGCCATGTTGGTTCTATTTATTGCCCCAGAGGAGTCCTCCTTCACGACAAAACTTGTTCAGTAAACTCTAGCCGGTTGGAGTAAATAATGAAACATTCTAGTCTGCTTTAAACAGAGCACATTGTTCATATGTTTTTGCAGTATGTTTAGCTGTTGAATCCTTTTTTTTTTTTTAACAGATCGTTTTGGTACATATTGATCAAGATCTATTTATTTGTGTACTCATTTTGGTAAAGGGGTTACAGATTTTGGGAGAAAGGGGTTTAAGGTTGATTCTATGACGACTTTGGTATTGGTTTCCTTTCATTTTAACTCGTAACATTGCCTTTGCTTATTCTGTTGAACTATTGAGGACATCGAGTTATATTCCCCCGTCTGGATCTTGATAACCAGCGATCTATATAAAAATGGGTTTTCGTCTTTAGCTCATTGGTCAAGTTCGACACCTACGTTTTACCAATTAATGGTTAATCTTGACAAAGAAAGTGATGATCTCTTTCTAGTTATGATTTTCAAGGAACTTCAACAGTGCCTAATTTAAAACTCAGAATGTAGTGGCGTCACGACAAATTATAAACTGTTGTTAAAATGCAGAGATGTGCTAGCCTTTCACGTCTCTCCCATGGCTGTTCCATCTCAAGCTAGCAATTCACCAGTGTTGCACCACAATCTGTGTTTTCTTTTATATTGCAAATCGTAGCGTAAAATGGAAGATAAGGTTGTTTTTAAACTAGACAGTACCAAAGAATTCCTAACCGAATTAGTACTCTACTACTGCTTTTAAAAAAAAAACGAAAAAACAAACCCAAACCTACTACTCCTGGTGTATGAATATTCTCTCACTTATTATGTGGGATTTATGAATCGTAAGTATGGTTTTAAACGATGATCGTTATGTTATATAATAACGATTACATAACGAGTTTTAAAACATTTCGTTATCGTTATTTTAGTATTATAGTAAATCGCAATAGTTATTGTGATTATTTTTTTAACTGTTCGTGATTTAAAACTATAATAGTAAGTGGATTTACATAATGTCATAGAGGAATAGAGGAACAAGGAGGATTGAAGAATTTGAGGATATTCTTGTCCAAGGGCAGCATCAGAGGACATAACGAGGCCAACTATTCCAACTTTTATCACTTTTTGGAAGCATTTGGCAACTTCTTGTGGATCCATTATTGGTAACGATCCATACAGGATCTCTTTACCCCAGATATAGTGTTAAGTTTGCAATAGAAAGACTGAGGACTTGATTGCATCATGTTGACATGTTCATTTAGTAATTGCTGCTCACTTGGCTTCCATGAAAGGGAAGATCAGATGACCACGTGGCCATGAGTTAGTAGTTGGCAATTTTACTTCTGAACGTGGATGTGCAAATCCCATCATAACTAGCAGCATTACGTGACCATTCTTTACCGGTTTCCAGTTTTTTCATGATTGCTAGGTTGAGATGCCAAAACACTTTCGGTTTTTATTTGCGGTCTATCCATACTTTTAAGTAGCAAATGAAGTTGTAAAAAAATTAGTAATTGCGAATTGTGATTAAAATAATAATTACAATAGTTATCATGACGTCAGCAAACTAACAATCATCAATAAATTTACTCTAATTTATATATTTTTAATAATTATACTAATTAACTATAATAATATTAATAACAATATTTCTAATAATTTTATATCACACAAATAATAATAAAATATAAAAAAATTATTTTTTTTAATATAATCATCGTTAAATAACAACTTTATACAACAATAACGATATATAACATTATTATTTATATAAAATATCATTCTGTTTCTTATAATAATAATAATGAGTATGTCTAAATTTATTAAATATCAATAATTAAGTATATACAACGATCATTATTTAGAACATTAGAAAAAGAAAAAAGAACAAAAAAGAGAGGATGCATAAGTTGGTTGCTCCGTAAAGTAGTGTCCAAATTTATTAGTTCCATGATTGATTAAATGTAGGGTTTTTAGGGAACAATTTGCTACTAACTCCGTCCTCTTTTGAATGCCGTGCTGCTTTTAAGTCTATAATGGCCACTCGTTCGAGGCATGCAATTATAGCATATTGCCTTGGTCACTAGGCAATTGATTAGTCATTTCATTACGATAGATCATCTTAACTCAAACAATCATCAGTCACAAGTAACAATGAATTTGGTAAATTGAACTGTGAAGCACCAACTTACAAGCTACTTTCTTTTTACCTTTAAGCCAAATCATTATGTCCACATTTATCTGCAATCATTATGTTCTGTTTATTGCAATTTGTGGAATAGGAACAGTTTGATGAAGGAATTGTGCACATCACCCACTTAATCCCCTTCTTTAGGCATCATCCACTTTTGAAGCTTGGTACAGATCGTATAAACCCATTATATATATATATATATATATTTACAGGTTGTGAAGTATAATGAGATCAGTTTTCATATTAATCAAAACTTATAATTACATTACTTCTTATATTAAACCAATGTTAGAACACATTTGGCATTTTGATCAATCACCAGAATGTTTTTTGGGATAAACCAGCTCAAGTTTAATGCTACAAATGTATAGTTATAATTAATTATTTATGAATAATGAGAATAGAACTTTGATTTTGATAAAATCAAAACAATCTTGTTATTGCTAGACAACATTTCATGATAATAATCCATTAATTTTTTGAAAAATTGGTATTCTGGCTTTTTATTATATTATTAATTACCTTCGAGGTATAGTGCATGCATCAAATGGATTTATCGTTTATATTTCCAGTGAAAAGCCCCCGACAACCATTATAAGTTCTTAGTAAATTTACTTGATAATTAGTAATAATCATTAATTAACTTGATATGAAAACAATATTTTTTTCCTTTTTAAAATAATAATAATATATATTTGTTGAGTTATAATTATTCTTTATCGTTAATAATTAACCAGCGTAAGCGTGGGGTGTCAATGTAACATCATCTAAGATCGTGGACCAAATAACCAATAGAATTTTTATATCAATAAATGATGAATGTATTATTAATTATTTCATTATATAATTATGATTATGTTCTTAAGTGTGAAAACAATTTAGGAAAAACCCAATTTAGAGACCCAATGTATCCATCAAATTCGCATATTAAACCTTGTGTAAATAATTTTACGAATTCATCTTGCATTCAACCAATTCAATCCAACTTTCCTTATTTTTTGACAGAAATCCATTTGTTATATTAAAAATTGTTGAGTTGGAAAATATTAGCCACGTGCAACACAAGTTTGACTAAGATATTTAGCTTTAATTTTTAAAAGAATTAAAATAAATATAAAGATTTACAAGTTATTCTCTTTCTATTATTATTTTTTTTTTCTAAATAGTGAGTCAAAATTTAGGTAAAACATCTTATTCAAAACATGGATCTTTGTTAATAATTGAAATCAGTTAGATTGAATTGCCTAAATATAAAGAATATATGATTGAATTTAAAAATTATTTACACATAAATCAATTTTCTGATTTGATACAAGCACAGGGTCTTTCAAAAATTCACTTTCTAAGTATAATTTACTATATAAATGATCAGACAATTTTTATTATTTATAATAGCTCGATTGGTTTGGTCCATAATATAAAATGATGCAATACATCCATATATATAATAATTTCTGATCAAAAGTAAATGTAGTTGATGACTAGTAGATAACTTGAATGTAATCTAACAAAGTAGTCATATAGATTGACCAGATAGCAAAGCCTTATTGGTGAAAGGCTTTTGATTGTTACGTGTGAGAAAAAAAGGCACCAAGCATCATCACTATTGGAAATATTCAGGCACAAGAATTTACAGATCTTTCATACAGATTTCATCATTTGTGTTTGTCTTACATGTGTCACCCACGAGCTAAAAGGGTACAATTAATGGCAATGACATTGGAGTTTGCAGGAGCAAGATTTCTTTGTCGTCTGAAAGCTGGTGCTTAATTATTTCTTCAAGTGGCAGATTCTATAACAGAAGATCTGTTTTTTTTGTGCAGAAAAACAGGCACCCTTTTGGCCTTTTGACAGATTTTTAGCAGGATCTTCTTTCTGCAGATGTAGCAACTAAGCTCGAGGAGATCTTAAAGAAACAAAGCTCTTTTCTTTTTTCCTGCTTTAGTAGCAGACTTTTAAATCATTTGCAGCCTTAGTTTGTGGCATAGATTCCTGCTTCACCCTTAAATTGTTCTATTTGCATGCCTAGTAATTATTCTAATTCAACAACAATCAATATTTATATATACCCTAGCTAAAGGGGATTATTCATTTCATTTTTTGATGAAAAAATTGTAATTAATTTGCTAAGAATTTTCAAATAATTAAAGAACTTACTGTATGATCTTGTGATGGTTGAACCAATATTTAAGCATCAATTATTGGTGCTTAGTGGCCTGAAAAACCTCATCAAATCATATAAGGTATGCCCTCACTTTCATATACAACACTAATCTAATTATGATCTCTTATTTCTCCTAGCAATACATAGCTTGTGGACCTTCATACCACAAAGATAGATCGCTATTCTCTCTGTGCATGCATTGAATATTCCTAATCAATTCCCAGTTGTATCTAACAGCATAAGGATCAAAAAAGCATATATAATCATCAACCACCATAGATGTTTAAATCATAATAGATAAAAGAAGCATATAGAACTTTGTTTTCTAGTAATTTAAATCCAAAATAAAAACAAAATGCTTCTCAAATAAAATAAAAATAATATCCAGTTCATCACAAAGGGTATCCAGAGGTCTAAATGTAACACACAAAGTCAACATAAAAAAAAAAAAAAAAAAAAAAAGATGATGAAACTTTGCCTTCTCTTCCATAGAGATCTTCAAGTCATCTGCCAAACCATGACACTAATCTAAGCTCCAAAAGAGGAGTGATGAACTTCACAAATCAATCAAATTTTGTAGTAACTTTTAAGTTATAGAAATCAATTATGATTTTCCTACTAAGAGGCAGCTCCCAGATGAAAACAGAAATGGCTCCTAATGTAATTTCTTGTGTTGCTATCAAATTAAAGTACTAGATTGATGGGATTTCAAGTAAAAAATCAAAGAAAAAGGCTAATGAAATATATATGTACACAAACAAATCCTCCCAAAGGTAATAATTCTTTAACTTTTTGTTAGGGCAAAAAAAGCCTGCATCTGCTCTTTCATTTCAAAACTGATATGTCCCTTGCCATTTTAACTGATTCAAGTAAGAAGACAAGAACACAAAGAAAAGAACAATATTTTCCAAAATGCTTGGTTCTCAAGTGTTAAAAAGTAATATAAAACTATTTCTGAAATTTCATTCAAAAGCTTAATCTTTAAGGTGATTTTTTTAACATAATATCAAAGTCTTGCTAACATAATTGTCAAGAGTCCAACTCCTCTTATTTCATAAAAGCTTTCACTTGAGAAATTGTGTTAGAGAATGATATAAAATTATTCTTAAAATCTCACTCAGTAAATCAAGTTTTTGGGTTGAAATAACCCTTTTTTACCTTAATTGCACTAGAAAGCAAGTTATATCACAAACAAAAATCTCATTGTTATTGATATACCAATTTCCCATTGTTATTCTGGTAGCAACATGGTAGACCAAGAAAAGAGATATCCATCTACTCTTAGAACTGGAATATTTTGCATCAAGGACAACAATTAGCTCTCTATAAGGTGCTAAAACAGTGAATCCAATATTCAGATGCTGATAGCATGATAAAGATAGGAAAAAAGAAGTGAAGAAATAAAATGGCAACAATCTAATCCATGTTATCACTAAAATCACATCAATCAAAGTTGCATTTTCAAGAAAAACCAAACCAAAACACTACTAAATATTCCCTTTTCGACAACTTAACTAAACGGCATCCGTTCTATTAGGTACCTAATCAGGTTTATCAAATCTTTCAAATTACTACATGAAGAATAAAGCCAAGAAATTACAACTGGAAGCATCTTTTGCAGATATGAAGAGACTAAAAGCAAGTGGTTTCCCTATGTTGATAGCAACTTGAAGGAAAAGAGTCTTACACTTGTCCATGATTACCAACACTATATCAGGAACTAACGAACTTTTCAGACAGCTGATATAAAAGCACTACAATCCACTTTTACATAATTAGGATCTTCCCTATGGGGCCTTAACTCTTTTATGTTGGTGCAATATTCATCGTGCAACTTATCTGTGTCTTGGCCTGAAATTAGATATAGAGTTGGATTCAAAGACCCTATTTCTCCATTTTATTTAATTTGTTATGTGACGAAATTGTTACTGAGAGATTCCTAATATTTGCAGCAAGAAATTTAAACTCTTGTCACTATAAGACTTCAAATTGTGTGCATGGTAATGAACTATACAATGTCATGCCCTTGAGCCTTGTTTTGGATCAAATCTTTTTAGAAACTATTGTCATACCAAATCTTTCTACCCTAAGATACATAATGAAGAATGCATGAAAGGTAAGAACAACAATCTCATTTTTGAACATAGAGACAAAACGTTAACACCCCAAAAAATACAGCTTATTTCTTGCTAGAGAAATTAACAAACATACCTATCCAAATATTCACAAGAGAAGCTGAAACTGAAAAAACCAAAAAGAAGAAAAAAATTCTTATGTTATGCTTGAATGTTTGATAGAAATTGAATCAGCTAAATGCTTTTATATATGAAGCATCACTCCATAAAATTTCCCAACTACCACATTATATGGAGGACTAATACTGTGTGGAAAAATCACTACAATTTATAATTTAAGAAACCACAGAATGCTAATTAAATTATCCATCAGATGAATGTATCATCCTGTGTAGGAGTGTCAATGTCTGTTCAGAATTGTGGGTCATGCAACACCAAGCTGGACCCCTAACAGTGTGAAATTAAGGATGAAACCAAATCTGTACCGCTTTTTGTCTACCATTCAGTTTGAGTCCCAAAATCATTACAAATTAAAACAGTTAGGTGAGGCCAAAATTAATATAGTGAGGGAAATGATGAACAGATTGCAGAAACCAAGTATATATGCAATTATGAGAGCATTTGATTTATCACCATTTACACAATATAATAAAAAATATATATACATTTTCTAACCAGCATGCCTTTCTTGTGTTTTGTGAATTTCTTTTACATATTTGATTCTTGATACTACCTGCAGCCAAGTAAAGACAAACATGGAAGCTTACAGCCATGCAGGGAGGATAATATATTGTCTTTCTTGACATTGTTTAGTTGTTGTAAGAGATATAGCTGGATCTGAATAGGTTAAAACTTCACAAAATTAAATTCTGATTGGACAGGCAGATGTGTGAGTGTCTACTTGTGTATGTTTGCATATGCATCATTCTTGTGTTTGCAATAAAGAAAAGTAGAGCTGTTAATTAATGAGATAAAAAAAAATCAACTTATAAATTAACCAGAAATCGAAATTTCAATGGTAATTAATCTAGATAAAAAACAGAAGAAATTTGAGCAAGTATCAAAGAATTAATCACCTGGTATGAAGAACTTGCGAGAGAAAATTAGACCACAGAAAAGCATGTTTCAGAATCTCTATTGCTGTTGGTGAGTGAGTGATTGAAGCTGCAAGATGACCTGATGGAAACATATACTTATATAGCTCCAAGTTTAAGCTATAGTTCCTAATTAGGTTTCAACCCTCTTGCCTAGAAAATACATATATCCCATATATTTCCATTTAGGCACAGTTTTACCTATTTGTCTTACAGCTCCCTTTTCTTGACAATTATACTGGAAAAAATCACCAATTTATTCTATTTTCATTGCCTAAAAACCCCAATCAATTGACCATCATATATATGATTAAAACATTCATCCTAAACTAGTAATTAATACAACCTACCGTGATTCATCGGTCTATAAATCCATTTATAACTATGACAATATTAATTTTGTCTACCTAACAATAGTGCTATAAGGCTAATAATACTAATTATATTTATATGAAGAGTAACAGGTTCATTACCAGATCATGCTGGCAGCTTCAACCTCTCAAACCAACATATCAAACAAACTGAAGGATGAACCAAAATGGGGGGAGTGAGGTTTGGTTTATGTTGGGAAATTTGGAGAATTAAGAGCTCTAATTTAAAGGGGAAGAAGCAGAAGCTTTCACACACCTCAAGATTGACAAAGGAAAGCACGAGCCATGCATGTTGTAGGTAGGGGAATCCTCGTGACTCTCCCTCTCCATTTATATAAATGCACCTCTCTCTCCTTCCCCCACTCTGTTGTACTGTGTCATAGATGGAGTATTTAATGGTGAGTTTTGGTCCTTCCTTACAGCTATTGACACAGACCTCTTGCCTCTCACTCTTTCCTTCTCTCTTCTCTCACTAGACTAGTATGAATGAACATATCAATAAAAAGGGACCACTACTGGGTCCTCTTAACAATCAAAGAAACCCTGCTTTCAACTAAGATTAATTAAGTTAATGTTACTGTTTTATGTCAAATAAATTAAGGTCAAACTAAAAAGTGGTTGGATGAAAAATCAACTGAAAGTAACATGCATGGTTAATTATACTTTTTAACAAAAACAGGTATTGTTAATAATAATTTCTGTCAATATATTAGGCTAGATGCAGTTGTAAATCAAATAATAAAAAATATTAGTCGATAAAAATCATTAATTGCTGTCTCAAGAAGTTGATTCAGATAATAAGAAAAAGACTCGTTTAGGCTGTGTTTGTTTCAAGAAAAATAAGTTTGAGGAACTTGTTTTTTTTCACTTTTTCTCATTTTTCGATCTTTGTTTCATGTTTAGAAGAAAAAAAATCAACGAAATTTGATCTCTAGTCAATGAAAATTAATAGACAATTTTTGAGAAAGTGACATCCCAGTTAAAAAGAAAAAAAACATTTTCTCTTTCTCACGAGTCTGTTTCGCTCTCACGTTACTCACCTCTCTCTCAATATATTTTAACAATTTTTTCTTTATCTCGTTTTTTATTTAAAATATATCAAATTAATTTTTAATTATTTCTTATCAATTATTATTAATTATTTAATCATTTTTTCTTTATTTCTACTAATATTTGATTTTTTGATTTATAAATACATTAAATATTCTTAAAAACCTTTTTTACACCTTAAAATTCTTTTTATAATAAATATTTCAATAATTTATCTTCATTTTTTGTACCATCATCCCAAACACCGCTTAAATTATACTTAAATGATTGAAAATAATTATTACAAAATTGCAATCATTTATGAAAAATTTAAAACTAATTAATTTATTAATAAATACATTATTTTTTCAACATTATTCATTTGCAATTAAATGAATAATTTGTGACTAATTTTAATCGAGTTGAAAAATTTTCTTGGTAATTATAGTCAATAATTAGTTACAAATTATTCCAATATTAATCTTTTGAAACCACATAGATAATTATCTACAAATGATAATTAATAATTTGTAAAACTATTTTTTAGACTAAATTATCAGTTCATTTTTTTTTAAAGAAAAAAGAATTCTTAATTGAGTTACCAAAATAACAATGCAAGGATTACTTAAATTTTTATTTTTTAATCAAATGTGAATATTGACTTGATTTTATTCCAAGTAGTTTTGATGAATTGGTTTGATAGTTAAAAACATATTTTTTATTTTTTGAATTTAAATCTTAAATTCATTATTTATAAAAATTTATTAAATATTTCTAAATGCATCTTATTGATTTTTAAAATATATTTTTAAAATCTTTCAAAAAAAAAAAAAGATTTAGTTTCAATTGTAAATTGATTTTAAAATATTTCCTACATCCGAATGAAAAAGAAATTACGGCCCAAATGATATTTCAACACTATGAGTCTCTGTCTTGATATATTCTTAATTATAACTGATGCTTTTTGTTTGGTACACCAATATATCAATAATTCATATTCTATGTTTTTATAACTTTTTGTATATGGACTATTATAGATGTGGGATCTTTTAATAATTTTTATATTATGAGATTGTGAATATGTCTTGTTTAAATTCTCTCAAAACTCATTGATGTAACAATCACAATCTGTTTTTGTATTTCAATTTTCTCGTATTAAACAAATGCTGAAATATATTTTTCAGCAGCTTTTTAAAGTAATTATCAAACGTCAAAAAATATTTTTTAGAAAATAATTTTTTAAAAAATAGCTTCTCCAAAATTACTTTTTTTATTGAAAGTTGCTTCCATCGAAAAAACGAAGCCTTAGTCTGAAAATCTCATATTCGAGTTCAGTCATTGACTTGTTGGAGAAATAGCGTATCTATGTTTGCATAGATATTCTAATTAAGTGTGCAGTGTTTTTTATTTGCATATTGATTTTATATAATACCAAAAAAAAAAAAAAAAAAGATTTTACCAAGAACAAAAGGTTAGAAATTAAATGATGCCCTAGAGACAACGGTTTGTTAATTTGTAGAGTAAGGGTTAGCCTTTTGACCTATTCTAAGGGCAGGGTTTTCTAATAGAAGTGGCAGTAAGAATAGGTTAATTGGAAGATGGGAAAGAAAAAGGGTGCACGCTTGATCTGTCATAGATTATGTCCTTTACCCTATGGACTGCATGGTCCTTGAAAAAAAAAAGTATTTTTCTTTTTCAAAATTTTGGATGTTGCTAGCTGCCTTGCTTGCTAGAATACTACTGTCTGTAATAAATCTTGGCATCAACTAGCTAGCTAGGGTTTCTTGAGTTTACTCTCACACATTAAGCATATCTATCGACTAGAAAATAGGCAGTTGCCATGTGCTTATTGGTCTCTTCGGACCTACAGCAATACCATTTCAGTAAATACGTTTCATTATTTATCTGAAGTGTATGTATTGGCCAGGTTGGTGGAATCAGTTGAGGGCATCCTTTTGTCCTTAGCTTTGGGTGGTTCTTCTGTCTTTGGTTGACAAACAATGACAAGTAGACAAGCCCTAATGGAAAGGAAGGACCACACCTTTTTCTTTAATATTTTGATTAAATGGATAGGGGTCACATGGTTTTGCTTTGTAATTTAGCTCAAAGAGTTGAATCTTCATTTGATTAAGGTAGGTTGTGGTGGTGGTTGTGATAAAGATGCAATGTTAGGGTTTTTCTTTGTTAATTCATCACTGTTTTCTTCTTTTTCCTATATTTTTGGTCTTACTTTTGTTTGGTTATTCACTTGTTCTTCCTTTATAGATAGGGTTAGCAGATGCCTTTTGTTTGCCCCACAGATCATTTTCTGTGTCCAGGGTGGCCTGTGATATTCATTATCTCTTAAAGTAGGTTTTGTGATCATGATTAATTTGCTAAAAAAATAAATAATAAGATAATATATTCAAAGAAAACCAATGAGCAATTTCGTTCTTTTTTGTACCCTCCATCTCAAGTTTCTTCTTATCTTTTTATCATTTTTTTGGGTAAAGCTCAAAGTTTAGTTGTTGGACAGAGACAGCACCATTAATGAAGTTGATTTTTTAACCAGAAATTTGAGAATGCATTTAATTTCCTCTTCGTAGGAGAAAAGGAGTAGTCAAGAAAATTAGAATTGAAGAATTCAAATGATTAAGAATTTTCCAAATCAAGCTCTGATCATGTGGCTGCACTTGTAAACAAATCTATACTCTTCTGTCTTGGCTGGATGTGAACTGTGAAGTAGGGTTTTTCTCCATCATTAATAAGGATATTGTTCACTTTTTTCCTCTTTTGTTCCTTTGAATTAGCTTGCATGAAATACATACTTGTGGAATATATATATATATATCAACCAGATCTTTCTTTTTTTCACTGTAATTTAAGGTTCCACATGTATGATCTTTTAAATGTAAGAAAAAAAGAAGAAGGTGCTTTGGAAAACTAACTCTAAAATCCTAAATTGATGTTCTTTTCCTATTAATCGAGGTCAAGTAGCATCACATGGGATCAAGAGAGGCGACAACTTGTACCAACCAGAAGCTTTTTAGCCAGTCTTCCTTTGACCTTTCTACAGTTTTTTTTCTTTTTTCTTTTTTTAAAAAATTTCTCCCTATATCTTTACATTTTACTCATTGGAAAATGGATTTCTTGGTTGTCCTATCTGCCTCATAACATGTGTAATTTGAACTTTAGCTTAACCTTGAGCTAAATACACAGGTCCATTGCTCATGGAATCTTTTCCTCTCCTGTTCTGTAAAGTAAGAACAATTAAAGAGATTGATTGATTAATATGACTTGTTAACTGCTCATGCATTTCGATGACCTAATCTTGGGAGCACTTTTTGGTTTCATGGAGCAATATCTTACATCTATTTTTTTTTATATGCTAGCTAGGGTTTATTGGAAGGAGGATCTTCACAAACCTAATGTCACTTGTCCTTCATTCGTTGGATTGGAATTGAGAGCAGAGGCTTCTTGGGAGCACAGACACATACGTTTTCCTTTTCTGATTCTTGTATTATGCTCAACTCGTCAAGAATTGGAAAAGAGTCTTTGTACATCTATCTAGTATCTACCTAAAATAGGAAAGCCGAAGATTGTGCTATATATATATATATATATATATATGCTATGCCAAATATTTTAACAACGTTTAGAGAACACTTCCCTCAAGAAAAAAAAAAAAAAAGAAGAAGAAGAAGAAAGAAAGAAAGAAAAGAAAAAGCACTTTCCTCAAGAAAATAGAAAAATAATTATTCAAAGAATACTTTATCAAGAATAGATTTACAGAGAAAACATTAATGGTGGGGAAGGGAAAAATTAACATGGAGCACATATAAAGGTATCCATTTCAAACAATTATATAATGATTAGACAACCTTATTAAAAAAGAAAAATTAATTCACATTATGAATTTAAAAACTGATAAATCATTAATTTCCCTCCACCCCTCTTCACCGGAAGGAAAAAAAAAAGGAACAAGGAAAAAATGAACTCAAATTCGTCATAATTAAATGTTATATATATGTAAAACAAGCACATCATCCAAGTCAAAACTCATGTTTGAAAATTTTACATGATGATACATTTGTTTTATGCTAGCTAGCTAGCTTGTTAGTAAAAAGCATAAGCATTGTAAATAGTATATAAAATTACACCGTATTTATTTTTCTTTGGTGTCAAATTGTAAATAAATATTTGAGACACAGTTCTAAAAAGAAGCTAGACGTGTCTGTTGGAGAGCATATATAATTAATTAAGTGGGATTTTTTTCTTCTCCAATTAACTACTTGTGGGGGTCCATGCAATGTGATTGTGTTTCTTTGTTTCCTATGCTGATCATGATGATATAATTAAACGTGTAATGATGCTCTGGATCGATAATGAGCATGGCAAACATGTTTAGTTCAAATCTATGTACAAGATAATGATTAAGATGCATTAACCATAGTGACAAGTGATATGTTTAAAAATTATTAAATATGGAAAAAAGGCAAACTAATTTCTTTCCTCGTAATTGGGCAAAACCCAAATCGACGTGTGAAAGATGTAGTAATTAGTTTAAGTTATTTAGACATATAGGTTCCCAACTCAATAATTCTCTTCCAAATTAAGAGGGTAGGTAAGATTTTGAGTTTAAATTCATCTCTCTTTTTTAGTCTGTTCTATACTACTTTAAAATTTTATATATATTAATCTTCCAAAAAAAAAAAATTATAAGTGATTTAGAGAATATATATGAGAGGATAAAAAGGCAATTCTTTCCGAATTAAATTTAAGTAGCTATACAATATAATATATGATGTAAAAAGTCACAAACAAATAGGATAAATTATTCTTCCATGCTTACAATTAATGATATTATTAATAGTACGAATATAGAATCAAAACTATATGGTAGAAAACTCAAAATTTTTATATTATTTTTCAGATGGAATTACCCTTGTGGTCCCAAACTTTTAAGGTTTTCAAATTCTACCCTCAAGTTTAAGGATTACTTCAAAAAAAATGCGTAACATGGCTGCTCGAAATACTATTCATTTTCTTTGTAATACACTTCTTTAGGTTATTTGATTATGAGATTGATCCTTATATGTCCTGTCATTGGCTTCCCATTTATAGATCTGTTTAATTAGTACCTTTGTAATCCTTTTTCTCATTAAGGTGAAGTCACCTATACCGTCATTGAAGCACCACAAATGGACTAGAGATTCTTTTTTGCATGTTGGTGTTCTAGAAGTATCGAAGTCTTGGAGAAGAAGATGTGCCTAGGGTTGACACGTCAAGGCACATCACTATAAGGTTGAATAATAAAAGGAATTATTTGCCTTCTTTCCCAATCAGGTCAGCAAATGTTTTAGGCAAAAGTTTGATTAGATAATTTGAACCAAAAGAATAGTATAAGAAAAGCTTAAAGTATAAAGCGTAAATAAAATCATATTTTAGGATGAAATAGTTAAAATCTTTTTTTAATAGATTGAGTTGATGTGATCAATTAAAAAAAATTATGGTTGACCAATTAAAGAAGCATCTTCTTTTTCTTCGAATAATAGAATTAGTATTTGCTCAAAAGAGGGGGAAAAAAGAACAAAAGATGAAAAGAAATCCAACAAGCATCCTATTTCATCTTCTTAAAGGACCAATAGCTTAAGTTCTTTTGAGTTTTAAATTTGTACAAGCCCATCACTACTTTGTGTTTAATTGTGTAAAACAAAAGTGAGAATGATGATATTCGAACCCGTAACCATTTGGCTATTAAAACTCTATACTTTGTCAAGAAATCATGCCAACTTAAATTTAAGCAAATAGATAAAGTCTTAAAAATAATTTTATGTTACTCTCTAATATATCTTATACACTCATGCCACTTTTGTTAATAGTTATTTATGAACAAGAGCAATTGTATAAAGTATTGATGAAGTTATTAAAGTAATGAGCTGCTGTAGATACCAATTTTTGGTTGAGATTATTAAAATATGTCAATGAATTATAACTCGATTAGTATTAGTATGTTTGAGGAAGTTCTTAAGAACAAGTGAAAAACATATTGGTAGATTGGTCAAGTATAGAGAACTAGTATTATGATTATAGAATCGACAAGTCAATCAATTAAATAAAATAGATACAAGTATTGAGAGGTATAAGAGAAGAAGACAATAGTAGTAAGGTGTAAGTCTAGTAATAGACAAGTGAGTGGTTAAAATCTAAATAGATGAAGCATCAAATGATGTCCGGTGGGTGATTAACGAGAGGGTTTTGAAAGAGTTTTCAAAGGTTTTGTCAAATATCAAAAAGTTAGAATATTCTCTCAAATGATATAAAGTTGGTATTTATAGTAAAAGAATGATGATCATTGATCGTTAAAATTGTGTCACATCATTCATATTTGGACAATCATATTTAAGTTGAAGAAATTATGCTTTTTTTAGCTATGTAACTTCAATTTATTAACAAAAGTTAAAGAAAGTAAGGCTTTCTTTTGCTGGACTCTGCTATGAATCTATCAAACCAAACTTCTTAATGCATCCTAAAGACAAAGTATGAATACTAGTCTCATTAAAATATTCATTTACATCCTTATGCGGCTTAAAATATTGTGTTGGACAAGGTCATCCTCAATTCAATCTATTTATTACGTAGCTTAAACCCATGTCTTGCATAGTCCAAAGCTTTGTGCTAGACGAGACTTATCTTTAGTTCAATCTTTTTGCTATATAATTAGATTTGTGTCAAAATCATAAAATAACATGGATTACAATATACTAAAATTAGCTAAATTACTTAATTAATTTTGAAAAAAAAATCAAGCATATACATTTAGTCTTCTCATAAGGACAACTTTGTCAATAAGGGTGTTCATACAATCATATATGACGAGATAGCTAAAGAAAAAAGAAAAAATAACCTAACAATGACTATAGTAAACTTATCGTGAGTTTTTCATTGCATACTAAATAAATAGTGAAGGGCGCCATTGGCTAGTCATAAGCCTTTTAACATACAAACATAAATAAACAAGCTTGCTAAGAGCCTCTTGGATAAAAAATTGAAAATAATTACTTGCAGACCTAGCTTCGTACTTCCTAAACTCAAAAAGATTCATTAAAGATATTATAGAAATTTTCTTACTAAAAAATACCCATATAAAAGAAAAACCATAGTTTTCAAAAAACAAAACCAAAAAAAAACCTTTTGCTTTGTCATAACTCAAAATTTGGGTTATATTTATATTTAATTGTTTAGTTTAATAAAAAAATTATTTTTTATTATTATTAAATTTAATTCCAAAAAAAAAAAGCAAAAGAAAACAAATAAAAAAAGGAAAATACATAAACTAAATTTGGAAGCCAATAGGGGCCTAATTGCATTAAATTGAGTTACTATTGGAAGCTAATAAGGATTAAATTGAAAACAAATCAAGATAAAATTAAAGGTCTAATTGAAAGAAAATTGAGGATACAATTTTAATTTAAAACGTGTGGGGACTGTTTTGTAATTTGGTGAATGAAACGGTGAATTGTTCAATTCACTGTTTCATTCAAATTTTTGTAAAAATTCAAAAACCAAAAATGGTTTTCGATTTTAGGTTTGTTACATCCCTGATTGATTCCCTACCAGCATATGATCCCTTTGATTGAACCACAGTCCACGCTGCAATAATTGAAGAAATTTGGTACGAAATGAGAGAGAAACAGGGGAGGGAAATCTAAAAAATTGAACAGGAAATTAATTAGTTTTAAGCTATAAATAGGGAGCTTGAAAGTACAGTAAAAGGGGGGCAGGATTCTGGGTTGAGAGAGAGTGAAAATCAATAAAAAGGTGGGAAATCAAAGGATTTTCGAGAGAATAGTTGCTGTAATTTCTAGGTTTCCAGGCAGCTGTTCTTCCTGTTCTTATTTTTTGGGTTTCGTATGAATTTCTGGGTTAAGAGGGAATAGTTGGTTTATTGAGGTTCTTCAATTCTAGGAAGGAGGAAAAAAAGAAATCGAGAACAAAGAGTGAAAATTGAGGGGGCTTTGGCATTCTGGTTGTTGAAATTTCTAGGTTTCCATATGAACTTCAGAAGAACATTGGAATTTTTAGGTTTTCTTTAGCTTGAACTTCTGGGTTTTTGTATGAGTTTCTGGGTTTCTCATGAACACTTGGGTTTTGGGATTTAAATTTTTGGGTTTTAGTTCCAACCTTCTGAGTTTTGGGAAACAATCAAATCACCCTATAACCATTCGTAGATCCTCAATCAAACCCTAAATCGTTCAATCATCATCTACTCAAGCCCCAAATCATTCCTCATTATTTACTATCATTCGTTTGAAACTACTGGGTTGCCTGAAGTCAATCACTTCAACAGATTCAATCGATTGCAAGCAAAGGAATTCAAGGCATCTACGATCGTATTCTCAACCTCAATCACCAGGTAATATATCGATTATCATCTCTAATTCAAATTTCGGTGAGTAAGGAGGATGATTAGTTCAGTGATCGAGAGAGAAAATGAAGAAGAAAAGGAAAAACGAAGAACATGAGAGAGAGAGAGAGAGAGAGAGAGGGTCAAAGACTAATTTTGATCTAAAATCGAAAAAGAAAAATTCCAGGGCCTTGTTTGTGGACTTAGTCCAGCCTGTGTAAAAAAAAAAAAAAAGGGGGAATGGGTTGGGCTTAGTGCAACCCTACACCCAGTCAGCCTTAGTTTTAAAAAGGAAAGAAATCAACCAGAGTTCTTCCCCCCCCCCCCCCCCCCCCAAAAAAAAGAAAAAAGAAAAAAATAACAATAAATAGCCAAGGCATAATAAACTGAAACTAGTCCAGTTGATAGGAAAAAAAAAAAACTAAGAAAAAAAAAAGGAAAGAAAATAGGTAGAAGAGAATAAGGCAAAGGCCAATGGGCTTGGCTCAGTAAGATTTTTTTAATGTTTTGATTTCATTTTTACTTAAGTCTAAATATTTTGGTTTCCCTTTGTATTTTTATTTTTTGCATTAATTTAGATTCAATTTTTTTAGATGCTTTTTTGGGGTTTATTTAATTAACTTTACATTTTAGAATTTTATTTTAGTAATTAGGTTAGATAATTACTTGATAGAAGAATTGTCAAGTCTTCTAATTTTTAAGGATCGATAATAATTTTTTTATCAACAAAAAATAAAAAATAAAAACTTTTAATGAAGTTTCCTATCGGATAGGGATTGTCGTCACTAAAAAAATAACAAAAATTCTTAACGAAGTCTCCTATTTAATAGGGACTCGTTGTTGCCAAAAAATAACAAAAATTCTTAACGAAGTCTCATATTTGATAAGATTGTTGTTAGCAAAAAATCAACATTTAATAATCGGGATGTTTTCTCGACACATCGATTATATTGAGGCTTAAAATGGATCCGATGTTTTAACCGACGTGTCACCCGACGAAGGAGACCGACGATCATTTCAATATAATGTCATGCCTAAAACTAAAAATTGAATTTAACCCGGAAATTGGAGTTCAATTAGAAGATAAGAAAAAAAAAAACTTTAGGAGATGAATTTAAGACTAAATTAGACATGGTACCTTTCGTAGAAAAAGAGCGTCTTTAGGTTATCGGTATCTTCCCAAAGGGTAACCAACTCTTTATCCAAGAATCTCTATACCCGTGCTTATTTTTAGGTTTTTAGTTTCTTTAATACTAAGTGGTAACTCCAAACTCATTAGTAACTTGTATCCCTATAATCACTCACATACGCGATGCAAATCTCTTAAAACCTAGCTATTTTTCGTGAATCCCATCCAACGTTAGGTAATGACATGCTTTATAAATCCCTACATGAAATAGGATGAACAAACAAAAAAAATCTATACCTCAAGATCTCCGACAAGATATCATGGCATAAGAGGAAAAAGGAAAAGAAACAAGAGTTAAGTTTCCTTCTCATCTTCCATTTTTCTTTGTATGCACAACCTTTTTCTCAATTTTTTTCCTTCATAAATCTCTAATTGAGGGAGGATGAATAATAATAATAATAATAAAATCTACTTCAAAATCTCTAACAAGATATCATGGCATAAGAGAAAAAAAAACACAAAAGTTAAGCTTCCTTGTCATCTTTTTTATTTCTTTAAGCACACAACCTCTCTTTCTTTCTTTCTTTCTTTCTTTTTCCTTTTTTTTTTTTTTTTGTTGTTGCCCTCATAAATCCATGTTTGAGAGAGGGCAAATAATAAAAAAATTCACTATCTTAGGTTCCGTGACAAGATATCTTGGCATAAGAGAAAAGAAAAAATAATTAAGTTTCATTGTCATCTTTTTTTCCCTTTTTCAAGAGTTAAGATCTATGACCATCGATCTTTTTTTTCTTGCATTTCCTAGCCTCTAATTTTGTATTACCACTCCATTTTAGTTATTACCTATCCAAATCAAATTTGCCTTGCTATACCAATTTAGCCTAATCATTCTATTTTTCTCTCTTCAGGAAAGTTATAGACCTATCTCTCATATTTCCAACGCACTAGGCCTTGCATTAAACAAATGTCCACAACTCGATTTATGGGCTAAATATCGTCATCGACTCAACCGAGTCCTTCCGGACTTAGGAATTCAACTTTGTAGCTAAATTTCTACTTCAAACCGACCTAGTTTGGACTCGGACCCTTCATAAGACTTGTATATATGCTTTCAATCGCTTCCATGGGCTTGTTCTTGCATCAATTGGAATTCTAAAACTCCATATATGAATTAAAATAGCAACTGGCTCGGTCCGAACTCCAAAAAGGAATCAAGTCAACTTTTTAGAATAGAATATAAAATATTGTTTAGAGGCCGAAACTTGGTTTTTGACCCACTATATATAATTTATGGAAATCTTGGCATGTCCTCCACAAAGCTCTAAAGACCATTTCTTCTAATTCTATCCCAAAAGCTACTAAAAACCTACAAGAAACTTATAGAGTCTAAGTAAAAAATGCAGGAATTTCTTAACTTTAAGCACAATTTCACTCAATTTTCAATTTTATGTCCTAAATATGAATATAAGCATTAATTATTGTAGTAAGTCATAAAACATAGCAAATAAACTAAATATAGAAAGAATATAAATATAGTATAATGCATCTATCAATAGTCAAAGTCGAAATAATAGAGCTTTAGGTTATATCTCGGTGTGTGAATAACGTAGTTTTAAAAGAGAATTCGAAGTTTTACTAAAGATCAAAGAGTTGGAGTTCTCCTTCACAATAATGTGAGGTTTGTATTTGTAGTAAAAAAAAAAAAAAAAAAAAAGGAAGACTCTTGCTCGCTAAAATCATGTCATGTCATCCATATTTGAACGATCACATTTAAGTTGAAGAAACTAGGTTTCTTTGGGTACACTACTTCATTTTGTTAGCAAAAACTAAAGAAAATAACAATTATGCATTCTTTTAGCAAAGCATACTCCAAACTTATCAAGTCAATCTTTCTAATGTGTTGTAAAGAAAAGACATGGGCGCTGGCCTTATTAGAATAATCTTGTCAATCATTCGATGATCTAAAGACTACTTGTGTTGGGCAAGGTCCATCCTCAGTCCAAGCAATCCAATACATATGTTGTAGCTTGGACTGATGTCTTGCGCAGTCCAAAACCTTTGTACTAGGTGAAGTTCATCCTCAATCTAATTAATTTGTTGTGTAACTTAGATACATACCAAAATCAAGAAAAATAACATGTAAAATTTATTATTTGTAAAACTTTAACTTTCAAAATGGCCAAATAAAATGAAACAACTAAAAATTACGAGAGTACTTATAAAAATAAAACGGAAGAAGTAATTCATAATCTAAAAGGGAGTCATGAATCAAAATTCTTAATTAGAAGGGAATAGGAGAACCATCATTATATCCTAAATCTTCGGAGCACTTTCTGTAAAATAGTTTGTATTCGATCATATTTTTTTATCTTGATACAAATGTTAAAAATTAACTAACGAAATAAACTATTACTCTATAAGTAATCAATTTCGTTATATATATATATATATATATATATCTGTGTGTGTGTAATTTTTTTAATTCAATTTACATATTGTTAACAGTACTTGGATTTCTACTTTGGTTTGTGAGGAGACAACAATTATTTAACAATAAATTCCAATCGCTTATTATGCGACTAGTATGATGCATCTGTTAAGATTTTAAAGTAAAACATGTCAAAAAAATCATTTTAGTTTAAAATTTTAAATTGTTAGATGAGGTCTTAAAATGATTTTACATTATTTTTTATCAAAAAATAAAAATAAATAAAGTTTTTGGTAGAAAATATAAGAAAATTAGTGCAGTTTTCTAATAGAAAAACCTAGCAACACCATGAGATTGACAACGAGAAAAAGAAATGCAATACAATGAAGGTAAAAAATAAATTACAGAGATAAAGGAAAATTGATAAATTGAAAGACATAATTGATTTGAAGATTAATTGTAACGAGTTAATTTTTTTTCTATCTATAGAGAAATATTAAACTTGTTAACTAAATAAAACATACTAATTAAAATATAAGTCTCATTAAAATATTTTCTAAATAAAAAAATAACTAAATAAAAAAAATAATTAGAATCAAGACTAAAATATCAAAGATTTAATTCCATAAAAATCCAAAAAAAAATATTCATTTTTGAAAAATCATTAAAAATTTATATTGATATTATTGAATAGAATACGTGTCAAGAAAACTAGTATTATTAAATTTTTCACTTGTAATGTAATTTGATGTTATTATTAAAATAATTCTTATTGTGGCTCTCAGCTATCAATTCTATCGCTCGTTCATTTGACGGACTGAGCCCAATAAGATCAGACTCAAGAAAGATCTGGTATCAAATTCCTGGGCTAAATCACATCTGGTGGTTTTGTATTTCTAGAAACATGGTCCCAAGACAACCACCCCGGCCCAATCTACAGAATAGGAGTAAAGTATACATTAGTCCCTCAAGTTTCAAGGAATGAATTAATTAGTTTTTTTCCGTTTTGAAAATTATCATTTAGTTTCTTAATCAGTGTTGATCATATTTAACTTAATATTATTTTTATTTTACAACATGTCTTTTTTTCTCATCAATCCTTATATATATATTTTTTCTTTTTTTATTCTTCAAAAAAAATTAATTAAAAAAATAAAAATGACTAAATTATGAGTAGATTTAAATATATAAAGATTAAATAATTAGTTTTTAAAATGAAAGAAACTAATTAATTTATTTTTCAAAACAAAAGGGAATAATTTATAATAGATTCACATAAGTAGGAATGTAGACTGTAGGCTTAAAAAAAAAAAAAAAACTTACATCGAGCTATAATTCACCCAAATTGCCGCAAGTTTGTACGCAACTCGTTTTAAGGACATAAATTTGGGCATATAAAGGCGACAAATGAACTTTCAAATGTATTAGTAATTTTGATATGATTGCTAGAATACAAATTCATGAGAGAAATCTTGTTTCCAAGCTGAGAACCAATAAAAAAAAAATTACAGTGGTATTAGCATATATAACTTCTACAAGAATTGACATCTTGATGCATGCTGAACGCAACAAAAAATAAGTTATTTTATTCTTTACTTCTAAACTGCAGATAGAGTGAATAAGGATAGAATCTACATAGACTACTTAATCAAATTGATTCCTTAATATAAGAATCAATCAATGAAAAAAAAAAAAGGAGGATTTCTTGGTAAAGTAATTATGAAGAAAAATAGAATTTAACAACTAAAAATTCAATGAAACACAATATCGATTTAAGAAAAATTTATCACAGTTACAAATTGATTATTGACATTATATATTTACATATTTCTTTATTCAAATAATTAAGCAATGATTTACTTTTAAGTTAAGTAAACCCTAAATCTTTCATACATTCATTAATTCGAGTCCAGCATCTAAACTAAATACTTATTACTAATTGATTCCGTATCAAGCAATCATTTTGAGATTAATAATAGCATTATAAAAAAACTAATATCGAATCACGTTAAAAAAATGTTGATATGACAACTAACAATGGTCTTACACTATTATTAGCACTGTAGGCCTATAAATAGTTCTAGCTAATACATGTTCAAAAACATTAGAAATTATAATGACTTGCCAACCTCACATGGATCAAGCTCGTGAACCTCTGCATGCCGACATTGATTATAACAAGACCAATGAGGTTCTTACTTTAACTTTAAAATTCAATTCTTTCATAGAAATGAAAGGGGAGGGTCGCCTGAACTCAACAGTAACGGGGCAACAACTCTGATAATCATGGATAAGGTTAAATTATCCTGGAAAGTTGCACACAAGTACATGAGGCAATACGTATGCATGGAGCTAATATTTAGAAACCTTCCTTTGCTTTGAGACGATGGATCTTCTTGTCGATGCAGAAATTTTTCACCGTTTTGACCTTTCCCTTCGTTCTAGGAAATCAGTTCACCTTCCATGAGTTTGGCAAGGCGTTCTTCTTGACGGGGGACTGAGTTGATCCCATCTTTATTGAGGAACAGGGGTCCTTATCTTTCACGTAGACAGGATACAGGTTCTCGGCTACCTCTGTTCACCTTTCCTTCTTTTCTAGTATAAATTTTGTATCTTCAATCATCATAATGTCCCGTTCCCCCTCCGCACAAGAGGAGGCACACTCGTGGAGGTGAACTGATTTTCTCTTATTGTAACCTTGCCTCTCTCACTAGGGAATTTTATACCTTGATACTTAATGCTAACAGTAACACTTTGTTAGGAAACGAATCAAGCAAAAAAATATAGTAGAAAGACAAGCACAATCACGCAACATAAAAATTTTACATGGTTTGGCAATGATATCTATTCCACGACCGCACTAGGATTTCTTATTAGGTTTTTGTGAAATGAAAATTACAAATATAAGTGATGTTATCTCTATTTATAATATGGATAACTAGGGTTATAAGAAAAAAAAGAGACCTAATTGACCTATATATTTGGCCTAATATTATGTAGACCTTTTAGGAGCTTCGCCTTCGAGCCCTTATGCCCTTTTGGCTCCCATTCATTAATCGGCTATTAAGACCATCGAGCTGGATTTGTATAATGCCTTATATTATGAGCTCTCATTCACATCAGTTTTCATAACTTAACATACTTATCTCATACAATAACAACTTTCCCAAAATACCATCATAGATTGGCATGATAAGGAAACCACAAAAGTCTATTAGAATGTCTTAGCATGGCGATGTTCCCTCAAGGTTAGGATGTTTACAGCACTCCTATTATCTACTAGAATTTGTTGCACTTAGTTATTGGAGATATTGACAAAAATGACTAGGACATCCTCACAAGGGAGAGTTACCCCTTCTAAATCTTTGAGTGAGAAGATGATAGGAGGAGGTTTTGAGTTTGATTGCAAGAATCGACAGAGGATTTCTCCCGGTGTCGATGAAAGACCTCTTTTGAAGATTTGGTAGTGGTATCTAGGCTCTTTGGACAACTTCATGATTCTCTTTTAGGCTTATTTCTCAAGCGTCACCAACATCTTTGTATGTGAATTGCTTAAGGTAGCCTTTGGAGGTCAAACTTTCTACCTTGTTTCTCCATACCAAATAATTTTATGTCATGCCCTCCTTTTTTGTGAAAGCGGTAGTACTTTCTCATTTTTTTTTCGTTGAGAGGCATTTGTCATAGAGCAAGGTTGCATGAGTTCTCTCTTTGTATAGAGGAGTAAACCTCATAGTAAATAAACTTTAATAGGTAGGCAACTTCAAGGGAGGGGTGAGGCTATGATCCTCTAGACCCTTCGAGTTCTTCTTTCAAGTTTGAAAGGAATTATGCATAACCCTTCTAACCCTCTATGCACCGATGTTCCCCTTATATGGCCTTTCTTATTGAGGACGGATCCCTTTTAGGGAGAATATAGAGCTTTTTCTATAGTTCCACATCTCGGATCCCGTCAATAAGGGCTTTAATGACAATAGGTTTAATAAGCTTATCATCCTTAAACACTTCCTCATGAAATCGAGAATGGTATATCAATGTGCTTTCATCTTCCTTTTGAATAACAAAAAAGAGGTTATAAATTTTTATCTTGGGAAATTTGCTAAGGGAGAACCTTGTCACTAGTTGTGGTGAGAAGTATGAAAGTCGCCTATATAGTTAGGACCCAAGTGATTATATCATTTTCTAGTCATTCCCTCGAAGGTTATCGGGAGGATCTTGCGGATGGCTTATGTACTAAAGGTTGTAAGCCCGAGTGTTTTTTTTTATTGATCTATATATGATCTTAGGGATTTGTTCGGCCGCCATATATTCTTAAACTTGATTGTAAAAAGAGAAACCATTTTGAAAGTTTTTTATATAGGATATGGGCAAACAATGATGACTTGGTCATAATCTATTTTTTTAGAGTGAGGGCTATCGACTAAAGTCTTCCTAGAGCCATTTTAATGAGACCCCGAACTTCGTTTTTTCTTCTTCTTTTTTCCTTAAGACGGTGGTCACAAGGTTGTCCCTTATGAAGGGAAGAACAATATCATTTAGCGGTCGAGTCATCGGGATGTTCTTCTTCACCAAACTTTTTATTCTCCCTCACTCATATTCCAAAAGAAAATGACCTATGTGCCTCAAACTAAGATTGTTGAGGATGGTTCATCACTAGCGGCGTCAAGCACGTTCGTCAACACTTGGGTTGTTAAGAGTATATTAAATAGCTTTTAGATGTTTTGTTATAATTGAATAACGTAAACATGCTAAGCATTGGGACTAGAAAAATCTAGAAGAGTAGTACGATTATAAATTTCTAATTGTTCTGCTATAAGTAGGCATGGAGATAATCTAGAGAAAAAAGAGATATGAAAAAAAACTAGCTTTTTGCTAAGTTTCTCACAAACATCATCAACTAATGAGTCATGGAAGACTTATTTAGTATAATTACAAAAAAAATGGCTCACATAGAAGGGATGAGGGGTTTAAAACTCTCTAAGAATGTTGGATGGTTCTTTGCACTAAATACTTACAAAATAAGTTCTTCTATTTGATGAAGGACCCTTTAATGATCAAGTTAATGGTCGAAAGATGACAAATTAGCTTGAAAATGCTCTTTTGGAAAAAAAGTTGATTATAGGTAAATAGTTTGCACATGATCAAAGGACATAGTTAAGAAAATAGAACAAGTTTTGGAATGTTTTCGGACCTTTCTACTCTTTAGTAATTTGAGCTTTTATATATGCAATCATGGGTACAACTTGCAAGGTAAGAAATGTCTTTTTCTTTGGTGTCGATGGCTAAGCTAACATGTGATGGTGCTACGTTATCATCGATTTTTGTTTGTGACAACATTAATGCTATTATGCTGAGTAGAGATTTGATTGGCATCATCATTAAAAAGTCTTCATTAAATATTTTGTCCCTCTTGATGATAGTAGAGGAAAGTGATGTCTTCTTTTTTGGACTGGAACGCCTCGGGATAAGAGGGTTTCTATAATTTTTCTTAGGATGAAGGGTAAGAGCAATGATCTTTTAAGAACTTTGGGGCCATTTGATTGATTTATGCCTTTTGATGAGATACATGAGTGATTTGTTGATGATATGTGTGACATGTATACCGCTAATGGGACTAGAAAAATGGTTTAAATTCGGGCCTTTCAAGTATTTTTGAAAGTTATTTTTATTCACCTTTTTACCTCTAGACCATGCCTCCGATAGCGATGACAACTCCCATAAAGAAGGTGTGTAATTGTTAACGTGTTTGTTTTTCCTTGGCATACTAGCCATAGATTTGCAAATAGAAAGAGAAGAGATGGTATGGGATCTAAAGAAATAGTTTTTTTTTTAAAGGATGAAGTAAATATAATGTTAGGAATAGGTTGCTATTACTCGTGTGTCATGTGAAAGAATTAGTGTTTGATAATTACCATTATCCAAAGAATTAGGATAAAATTGATGCACTCAATTGGTGAAGGGCAAACATTGGAGGGAAAAAGTTAAGTTTTTATTTTTATTTGTTGTTCCGTGTTGGATTAAACGGAAAATTACAAATTTGGGATCGATCGGTGTTCCGTTACTAAATCTAAAACTAAAATAATTTTTTTATTTTTTTAAAAATAAACAAAAAAAATATGAAGAATCCAATGATTAGGACCGAATGTAAAGGAACTTGGTTGCATGACAATGCTCGTTCTATCCGTTATTGATCAACACAAGTTTGTATATATATATATATATATATATACGGTAGGGATTCCTATCCAAGCATGGACTCTTATAGAGTAGGGATTTCTATTTTACAACACTTGTTACAATAAACCTCCTAAAAGATCTCAAACATAATTATTTATAATTAATTTCATGCATATCACATACACTCTCGTCCGATCCGGTAAATGTCTTCCGTAATATCCGATTACCCTACCTCAAGTTGGTGTATAAAGGTTGTGAATACCCAACTTGTGTAAGACGTAATTGAACTAAGACCAAGAAAGAGCTCGGTGAGTATATCCACCAACTAGACATGATAAAAACATAGGAAGGGCGAATATATCCAACAAGAATTTCATTTCGACAAAATGACAATCCACTTCTATGTGTTCGGTGCACTCGTGGAAAACAAGATTCTTGGCAATGTGGAAGGCCACTCGGCTATCACGAGTAAACATATAGGTTATGGATGAGAAATATTAAGACAACGTAAATTGCTTTTCAACCATTTCGGTTCCCAATTAGTGGTGTCCATAGATCGGTATTCGAGCTTCGGTAGAGGAGTGAGAAATAGTATGTTGTTTCTTGGTTCGTCAAGAAATTGACGAATAGCCCAGATAGCACAAACTAACCAGTGAGAGATCTTCGAGTCAAAGGGCAACTAGCCCAATCCGAATCACACCACCCTTAGAGATTCAAGTCGCTATCTTTTCGCAACATGATACCTTGTCCGGGGTTTCCCTTCAAATACCTCACTATTCTTAAAGCAACATCCCAATGTTCTTGTTTGAGGTGTTGCATGTTCTTGCTTGGGGTGTTGCATGAACTAAGACAATGTATGTACGCCATAAGACAACTTAGGTCTAGTAAAGCATAAATAAATTAGCCTCCCAATCAAACGTCTATACCGTTCGGGATTAGGAAGAAGTTGTCCATCAACGAGAGCCAAACGGTGGTTTTGTTCCAAGGGGTGTATGTGCAATTTTAGCCCCAAGCAAGCTAGTTTCTTGAATAATATCCAAGGCATATTTTCTTTGACATAGAAAAATCCCGAGGGAGATTGAGCAACTTCAACACCAAGTAAATATTTGAGTGTGCCCAAGTCCTTCATATGAAAACATGCATGCATATAAGCCTTGAACCGTCTAATAACGGCTCGATTATTTCCAACTACAAAAAGATCATCCACATACACGAACGATAATATATACCCTTGGTTTCGTAGTAAGAACAAGGAATAATCGGATAAGGATTGTTTGAATCCATACATCCTAAGAGCAAGGGACAATTTTGTAAACTAACATCCGGGAGCTTGCTTGAGTCCGTATAGTGACTTTTTAAGTTTATGCACCATCCGAGGTCTGTGAAACATTAAAGCCGAGTAAGGGCTTCATAAAAACTTCTTCCTATAAATCCCCATGCAATAAGGCATTGTGGACATCAATTTGTCTGTAGCTCCTAATTCTTTACAGCAGCTATTGTTAGTACCACTCGCATCGTCACCATCTTTGCTACTCGGAGCAAAAGTCTCCGTGTAGTCAATACCTTCCACTTGATGATTGCCAAGTATAACAAGCTAAGCCTTGAACCTTTCTACTCGTGCCATCGCATTTTTGTTTAATTTTGTATACCTAGTTACATCCAAGGGCTTTCTTTTTAGGTGGTAAAGGCATAATAGTCCGGGTTTGGTTATTTTCAAGAGCACTTTCTTCGGCTCACATAGCCTCGTGCCACCTATGATCTTTCACCGCTTCATTATATGTCATAGGCTCCCATTCTTGTTCAAGTGAGGCAAGAAAAACACAATATCCTAAAGAAAAATTATGACTATTCACATAGTGAGTAATAGGATAGGACGCAATCGAGGATGGAGAAGATGGAGGCAACCGCTCGGATGGGCTCAATATCTTAATTACGTTGGTGATGTAGTCTCGGAGGCAAAAGAAAAGCAATTTGGCTCTGCACTCACGTGCCATTCATTCCTCGCTCGGGGGTTGCACTAGATTCTCTTTATGTGTCACCCAATGTGATCTCTAGTGATGAAACATGCTCTCTTAATGCTTTATTTATTGTTTCAAGCACCCTCGTCATCTATATTATTCAACTCATGACTAGAGCCCTCTTTGACACCAACACTAATCAGCCCATGATTATCCTCATCTATATAGTCCGGAACCATGATAATTCCTCGAGTATTGCATGATGAACTTGCTACATGTTCATTAGTGTTTGACTTGTTAAAAGGATAGTCGGTTTCAATAAATACCACATCCCTAGACACAATGTACTCTTTAGTCTCTAAATCAAACAATTTCCATCCTTTTTTCCATGAGGATACCCAACAAAAATACATTTCCTACTCCTACTTACAAATTTATCTCATTTCCTTTTTTGGTTACGAGCAAAACACAAGCATCCGAACACTCTCAAGTGTTTAAGGGAAGAGGTTTGACCATGTAACATCTCATAAGGTGTTTTTTCACCGAGGATATTAGAAGGTGTCCTATTTATCGGGTATCCCGTTGTTAATACACGTTCTCTCCAAAAATCAATAGAAAGGTTTGCTTGAAACCTAAGAGCTCGGGCAACATTCAAAATATGTCCGTGTTTTCTTTCGACTCTTCCATTTTATTGTGACGTTCCAAGACAAAAGGTTTGAAATAAAATACATTGCTCCAAGTAATAATTTTTCATGCAAATAAATTCAGCCCCATTTTCACTTCTAAAAATTTTAACTTGCTAATCAAATTGCCTTTTAACCAAAGCAAAAAAATTCATAAGCATTCTTATCACCAAGCAAGTAAATCCAAACACAACGAAGAATAATCATCTACTATGGTCATGAAATAGTAAGCACCATAAGAAGAAGGAGTTTTATATGGACCCAATTAATCACAATGGATTAATTCAAAAATACTTTTGGAATAGATTTCACTTACGGAAATTTTTCCCTTGATTGTTTTGCTCTAAAAAAATATCATAGTTTTTGTTTGATAAATCCTTACACTTATTCTTACAATATCGAGAACCGATTGTGTGATCTTAAAAGACAGATGTCTCAAACGCATGTGTCATAGTGCCACTCGATTTATTCCTTCCGTTTTGCACACCTTCTCATCACGTTTGCCACAAAAATAATAGAGCCCATCTTCACATTTACCCTTACCAATCGGTATCCTCAAAGTGTGGTCCTGTATAACACGGTTTATCGGTGAATTATATGATGCAATTTAATTCATCCACACGAGATATCAAGTTGCAACTCAAATAAGGGACATAAAGAACATTTGTAAGCTTTAAACCCCCATCTAGGAACACTATCCCCTCCTTGTTAGCATATGTTCATACACCATCCGGTAGGCCAACTGGACATAGTGCAATGTCATGCATCTCACTCAATTCTTCTAGATTCCCCATCATGTGGTTCGATGCTCCGGTGTTGATTATTCATGAGAATTTACCATCATCTTTTCACTAATATCTATTTTATTCAACATCTCTAGCAGTCGTTGCCATAGATCCATAGTTAGGCCCGCAAGCCCACTTCTATCGGCATCGATTATAGACGTGGAAGTACCTTCATTTACGCCTACCGCGCAGAGCATTGGCATGGACATTTCCTGTTCTTCCTTTCTCTCGCAACCATGCATTGCTGCGGCTTTCCTTTTGCACTCGGTTTTTCCTTCACCTTTCGCCTTGTCTCCCCACCAATCTGGGTAGCCAATCAACCGGAAACAGCTTTTCTACATCGTGTCCAACTTTGTTACAATGGATACGGATTTATGCTTTCTCTTTAGCTACCCTATGTCCTCGACTTTTGGCTTGTACTCGCAAGACCCATTATTTTACCATGTTCCTCCTTCTCTCTCGTACTCGCTCTTCCCGCACCATGACGGAGTAAACACGGTTCAAAGAAGGCGGTGGATCACTTGCTAACGAGTTAGAACGCACCGTCCCATAGATGACATCATCAAGACCTCTAAGAAACCGGTGCACTTTCTCCTCTTCTCTTCGTCGTTCCAGTTTAGACGTGATATCACAAGTGCAACATCCATACCCGTAGGTTGGTATTTGCTCATAGTTTGCCAACTCATCCCACAAAGTTTTCAATTTATCGTAATAAGCAACCATCGTCGGACCCCTTGTTTACAATCTACTAACTCGATTTTAGCCGATGAATCCTCGGGTCATTGATGATTGAAAATCGTTCTTTGATATCCTCCCATAGGTTTCTAACGTTTGCCACATAAGATATAATGGAACGCAAGCCGGGTTTAATGGTATTTAGAATCCAAGACACCAACATGGACCGCACCGTCCACCGCTCTTCCATCTCATACGAGTCTTCCTTCGGTGCTCCAATGGTTCCATCTAGAAAGCCCTATTTTCTTTGAGCACGTAGAGACATTCTCATGGCACGTACTCATTCTTCGTAGTTCTCCTCTCGAAGCCGCACTTGGGTAATCAGATTTTGGGTTGTCATTCGAGTTCAAATTATATGGATATGGTGTTTTCTTCACCATCTTAAAGTTTTCTCGTTCAAGGGACTTTTCTTCACAAGCCTCCTCTTTACGAGCCTCTTTTTCATAAACAACCATTTTATATGCCCTCACCAATCGTTCTCAATCGAACCTAGAAGCTCCGATACCATAAAGGAACTTGGTTTGCATGAAAATGCTCGTTCGTCCGTTATTGATCAACACGGGTGTGTGTTTATATATACAACACACGAGGATTCCTATTCAACATGGACTCTTATATAGGAGGGACTTCTATTTTTACAACACTTGTTACAACAAAACTCCTAAAAGATCTCAAACACAATTATCTATAATTAATTCCATGCATATCACATACGGTCTCGTCCGATCCGGCAATTGACTTCGCAATATCCGATTAGAATGTATTATTACATACCTGTGTTACTTTATCATGCTCCAAAAAAATATTATATAACCTTGAAGAAGTCATCACTGCCTCATTTGTTTCTAGATAATTTTGAGCTTTCTAGAAATGTATAAGAAGAAGAAAAATAAATGAATAAGCATGAAGTGATATTTTAACTATAATTGTCAAGAGTTGTGAGGACCAACTTAATTAGAATTGTAACAATCAACTTAGTTAGAATTGTAGCTTGTGTGTCTAGTAATTGAGAGGGTCTTAAAAAAATTAAGTGTGACCAAGTATTACGAGTGTTGTGAATAAATGTGTCCATGAAAGTGAGGTGAGCAAGTAAACGAAAAATAAATAAAAAAGCGAAAGTGAGGTGTATATGTATAAATAAGTAAAAAAAAATTTCCACCCTTTAGTTCAACAACCCTAATAAGGAAGAAGGCTATCAACAATTATCAAAATAATTTCTGATAATTTAATCACATTGTGATTAGCAATTGTTATAGGTGAAACTCCAATAGGTGCTCTCCGCTTGTAAATATCCTCACAATCTAGAACTTTGTTGGTTCCATCTCTAACCGAAATTGATCTCATCATAAGCCTTGGCAATTGCTAATTTGCATGCAACTTGAAACTTTCCTAGGACATCCTGAATAATCAGACCGGCTAACTCTACGTGGTTGCTTACCAATGGGATCATTGACTCTACCAAAATTGCCAGACATGTTTTCCAAAGTGCTTTGTAATTGAATAATGGCTGGATGAAATACATATTAGGGCCAAGCCATCCATGGCAGCTGCAGAAACACTTGGGTCGGTGGCTAGAATTTTTTTGGCAAGAATTGGGGTCCTGTGGCTGCCTGCATGTATTGTCAATTACCCCTTGCTTTACTTTTCCGTCGGAAGATGTTGCTTCGGTACGTACGAGAAGGATAGCGCACAAAAATGACAATGGGGAGGATATGAAAAATGAAGCAAAAGAAGTGACGCCAGTTCTGAAGATTGGTTTGATGGATAATAAATAATTGATTAATGGTTGTCTTAATAATTGATTAATGGGGTCATGTATATTCATATATAAAAAATTGGATTTGAATCTTTGACCAGTCATGTTCCTTTTTCATCATCGTTATCATCATCATTATTTTAAGATATCTGTAGTCAAATTTTAAGCAACTCAAAATTGTATTTTTTAACTTATGATATGAGGTACTGTGAAAATAAATTTTCATAAATACTGATTATAAGAATTAAATTTTAGACATAATTTATAAATCAATACTTATTAAGTAACGAGACTAACACATTATGATTATTTTTCATCATTACTTTAAATTCAAATAATAAATAGTTAAGTTCTGACCATTTTTATCATGATTTAAAAATAATACTAAAATTTTAAATAATATAAGTAGCAGTAATTAAAATAGTCTTTGGCATCTGACTTTCTATTTTTGTCCGTGTCAAAACATGTGTTTTCTATTTCTAAGCTGAGCACAGTTATAAAAGAGATAGAATTTGGAAAGGGTGTTTTAGAAAATATAAATTAAAAAAAGTAAAATAACATATTAATTAATAATATTTTTAATCTAAATGAAAAGTCAGATATAATAGTCGCTTTAAAAGAGAAGTAGTATGCTATCTAATATTTCTATTTTTCTTACACTTGTTCTCTAAGTACCTCATTTCGAAAGGCACTAAAAAAAGTAAATAAAATTGTTAGAGCTCCTAATATTTTGAAGAGGTCAATGTAAAATTGATCAAATTCCTACGCCCAACAATTTTTTTTCCCCTTATGTTTGATCAAAGAGTCAATGGCTGAGAATTCACAATAAAAAAGTAGAGTTAATTATAAATTAGTTCTTTTAATTTTCAGAAATAGATTAATTATTCTTTCTTATTTCAAAAACTAATTATATATATATATATTAATCATTTTCATTTTTTTAATTTATTTTAGTAAAGAAAAAAAAGTTAAAAATATGGAAGGATTGATGAAAGAAGATGACATTTTTTTTGAAATAAAGTAACATTAAATTAAGTATGGTCAATATTGATTAAAGAACTAAATAATTAATTTTAAAAACTAATTTATTTATTTCTAAAAACTAAAAGAAATAATTTATAATTTACTCTAAAAAAAAGTTAGTATGGAGTTTATATATATATAATTAATTAGTCATTTGATTATAGCAAGAGTTCATCTTTTCGTTGCGTTCCAAAAATCATTATTCAAGTCAGACTATGTTCCATTAATTCGATTGTATTGTTTCACAAACGGCAGATCATATTATTGCGAGGGAAAAAAAAAAACAAAGAAGTTATTTTAGGGATTGAAAACTATCAATTTGTCACTGAGGAGGCATTCTTCTTCTTCTTCATAATTTTTTTTTATTTTTTATTTTTTTGATAATTTTCTGTGTGTTTGTTTGCCATAAAATATTTTACAGAAAATTTTATGAGTAGAAAATATTTTACTATCAAATTTTAAACTTATAACTCATTTGTTGAAAAAATATTTTCAATTTATCAAGTTCTAGAGCATATTTGACGAAAAATAATCCAATTATATATCATTCAATTATTTCAACTACCGTCGTAACTTTATAATCATCACCCCCGCCACTACTATTGTTGTTGTTGCCTCCACCTCAACCACACCGTTATTCTGCAACTATCATTCTCACTGCCACTCTTATCACCAGGAGCACCCCACTACAACAAAACAACATTATTATTATAATACTATTATATTTTTCAAACCATTATTTATCAAATAGAGTATAACTTTTTTTCATTTTTACATACTTTATATCGGTAAAATGTTTTACACAAAACAAATGCAACCTCAATGGATTTGATCCATAATGAAATATGGATGAAATAACTAGCTTTTGATTAAAGTGCCATGTATATATATAGTCCAGACATTTGGGCACACACTTTTTTTTTTTTTTTAATGATAAGAATCAATCTTGACTAATTTCTATGGTTGGCCAGCCTTGATCTGCCTGTGACTTTACAAATTGAGCTAAGAGCTTAATCTCTTCATCCTGCAAACGTGGTCCAAATGTGCACTGTCCTCTTGGAGTACAATTCTCACCAAATCCCTATAGGATCACAAAATCTATTATCTCCTTAACCAAAATCAAGAAAGAAAAAAACATGGAGGCAGAAATTTTGATTTTAATGGAAAACTTACCGGCATTCTTCCCTTGCCAAAATATGTTATGCGATATATTTCTTCTTCAGTGTCTGCTCCATTTCTGCATGTACCATACATCATTCGATTTATTTCTACTTCTCTAGATAAAATCATTTTTCAACTCTAAAAAACAGAAATTTAGTATGCAAACTTAAATGGTTAAAAGTATGTAATCATTTTGAACTTTAAATTATTTGAGATTGAGTCTCTGAATTTTTTTATTGGTTTTGAAAATCCTTAAACTTTTGATTTTTTTTTTCAAATTTATCTTATCCTTTAGGTTTTTGTCATTTATCTAAAAAAAATAACAATCACATAAATAGTTTTACAATAGAAATCAGTGAGATTTATGTGAAGCTCCTAAAAAAAAAATTAAAATCATTTCAGAATTTTTTTTCTGATTTTTATCAAAAAATAAAAAATATATAGTTTTCGACTTTGTAAAATTCTGAAATTTTTTTGACAAAATCGATTGAATTTTTTCAATGTGTGTATAAAATTTCAACTCAAAATATCAAGAATTGAATTTTTTACAAAAGACGATGGCTGAAAATCATTGGATAGATTAAATTCAAAAACTTAAAATTTTAGAACTCCTTAAAAATTAATTTAAAAATTAAAAAACTCAATCTAAAATAACTTAAAGTTCAGAAGCGGTTAGACTCTTTGAGCCGACTTAAATTATACAATAAAATTTTATCAAAAGTTAGAAATTAAGTTTGTATATACTTAATAAATTAACATTAGTGATCGTCTATCTAATTTAACTACCTTTCGAGGTCCTTCGTGAAGAGTGTTGCACCCTGAAATGATACGAATATGAAACAAATGAGAATTAATTAAGAAGAAATCGGAAAAAGAAATTGAGAGATGATGATGATGATCTGAATTCCATGAGCTACAAAAGCCTCACAGGTTGAATTATGTTTCCACCGGCATCATGACACCCAATACAAGCACGGTTAAACAACTTGGCACCTTTTTGTATATCTAGGGTTTGTCCTAGTGACACTGCATAAACAAAAACAAGGTGAACCAAACCAGGAAACAAAAACCCTTAAGCTAATTATCAAATTAAATATTGTTAGACAAGGTATCTACCTTTTTTTTTTTTTTTTTTGGGTTCAACAAACCTCTATATATATTTTTTTTTCATTTTCTTTTTGAGAATCATAATTTTTCCTATTTAAATTTATACGTATATACAGAAGGTGGCAATTAGGCCATGAAAGCCCATGTCTTGCACAAACCACCCTAGCCCAAATAACATGTCAATAGCCCAGAAAGACATGCATTTCTCTACGGGAGGCATGCCATTGAACGAAAACAAAAATGATTTTTTTTAATGGAATTTCTTTAAATATATATTTTGAATGGGATTTTTCTGGGATAAAAAAGAAAAAAGATGAAGAACAATGAGATTTTCCTGCTGTAAGTTTCATAAAGTTCTCGTTAAAATTCACTTTTGTTGTAATGCTTCGGCTTTCGGTCGAGACTATCTCGCTTTAAGTCTTCATTGTTGTATAATGAAGCGGATGACATATTTTATCTTTAAAGTGGGATTGCGAAAAAATAAATTTATAACAATCAATTTGATCTTTTCAGGTAAATTATGTCTTTCCATCGGTTAATATTGACAGTAAAACTTTCATGCTAACTGAAAAAACTTAATACCACCAACGATTTTTTTTTTTTAAAAAAAACAGACATAAAACTAATTTTGAAAAAAAAAATTATTAAAACCTCTATGCATATGACTATTTTGTGTAAAACTAAAAAATCAAAAATCAAAATAACATCGTATTATGTTTTTCAGTTAACAATTAAAATTTGACCATCAATCTTACCGATCTAATCAAACGAAATTACATAATATTGATAGTAAAACTTTCATGCTAACTGAAAAACTTAATACCACCAACGATTTTTTTTTAAAAAAAAAACAGACATAAAACTAATTTTGAAAAAAAAATTATTAAAACCTTTATGCATATGATTATTTTGTGTTAAAAAAAATAAAAAATCAAAATAACATCATATTATGTTTTTCAGTTAACAGTCAAAATTTGACCGTCAATCTTCACGATCTAATCAAACGAAATGACATAATTTATCCAAAAAACAATAATTTAAGGATGAAATAAACCAAATTATCTTCCAAATCTTATTTTACCGCAACTCGAATAGCTATAAATAAAATACGCAATTAAAATACTGAACCGTATCGAAACCATAAAAGGCAATGAATGATGGAATTACAACACTTGGGTGATGATGCTGTTAATGGCATTTTGGAATTGTCATTGAAATTCAATTTTGCTGTAATGTTGGGCTATGACTTACTTGCAAGTCTTCATTTTTCTATGGTGAAAAGCAATGCATAATAATTACAATATTTTAGGTAATAATATTAGCACTGTCAGTGGCATTTAGGAATTATAAGAGAGAAGGAAGGGCATTTTGATTGAGTACACGAAACTAGCTAAAACTATAGTAGTAGATAAGAAGATATCCATTGTGTGGTTGTCTTTTACCTGGGGTGTTGCCTATGGGAGATAAGGCTACAAGGGCAGCCATTAGAGGTGGAGCCAAACTCTTAACAAACTTCATTTCCTTTTGCTTCAATACAACTGCGTTTTGGCTTATTTCTCCTTGCTTTTCCTTTCCCTTCAAACGTAACATTCTCATTTTTTAACAACCTCAAGCTAGCTTGCAAAACGTGAGCACACAAAAAAGAGAGAGAGAAGTACCTTTATCAAAAGGGAGTTAGGTCCATTGTTGCAACCAGAAATCACAGATGGAATCCACATCCTGGAGGTTTGGCTAGATTGGCGACAAGATAGTGTTTATGTACGGAGGAGGAGGAGGCGGTGGAGAGAGGGAACGGGGATGGATTATGGATTATCAACCTACTAGAGAATGTAATATAAATGGGATTTTGATATATAGTCTTGTTCATAGTTACGTTTATTTTTTGCATTAACTTTTTTGAGCAAAACATTTACCATTTGAACAAAAGAATAGTAACATTTGAGTTGTCATAACAAAAAAGAGAAAAAGAAATAGTAAGAATTGAAGTATAAAATTCACAATAACACCATGTTTATATTCATTTCTTACAATTAAAGTGTATTGTATGACAAATTCCTATATTCAATGTATGGACATTATTTCATTTTTACAAAATAAAGGTTAGAAATCGAGGGGTTTTTTTAAAGATAGTAGGCATATAAATTAAAAATATTGATCAATCAAGTTACTTCTCATTGACCATTATATCTTTAGTTTTTAACCAGACAATAAAATCAATCTCTATACATACAAGTTATTTTTATATACTCTCTTTGTTTCAAAGACATTATTTTCTTTTTATTTATATTTATTTCAAAATATTTGTTTGATTGAAATTTTAGATAGTATATTTTCCTACAATATTGTCAATTAATGAAAAAAATCAATTCTTTCTTCTATTTTCTATTTCATTAAAAAATTAATATTTTTTTATACTTTCTCTTTATGAATACAAATACCTTTGGCATAACATTTCTAAAGAAATTTTTTTAGTTACATGAAAAATATTATTTTTTTAGAGATTTTAATATTCTTTTAAAGATTTTACTGCATGTCAAAATTTTAGGAGTAAAATATTTTTATTAATGTATTGTTTTAAACTTTATCGTTAATTAAATTAATATTTATTTATTTATTATTTTAATTTTGGATAGATTTTCTCGTTAAATATTGGTTCCATATAATACTGATTAAATTTTATAACCAATGATTTTAACAAAAATATTATTTTAGAAACATATAAACAAAAATATTGATGTAACATAACAATTAATGATTTTTACAAAATGTACCATCTAAAAGGGAGCAATATATATCATTTAACCAACAAAAATAATTGGGAAATAAAAACTATACCCCCAACTATTCTCGATAAAACGATTTGTTTCCATAAGCTCCTCATCTAATTAACCGTGACCAAATTACCAAAGATTCCAGCTAAATTCAAGCCTACGTTAGTTGAATGGGGACTGAATCGGGTAACATCTAATCAATGATGGATTTGATTGAAAAAAACATTTTGATGGGGGACTTAATTGATTGGAGATAATATTTGTCATTCCTCCCAAAAATTTAGTGTTAAGAAGCTCAACAATAGGTTCTCAAGAAACTTAATTAGTCAACGAAAGAAAGTTGATTTCATTACCCAAGAAATCGAGTCGATTACTATTTTCTTTAGAACTTGTTGTGTCAAAACAAAACGAAAGCCACAAAAAATGGTTGAGAAAATACGTAGGTGTTACTTCTACGAAATCTACCAATTCTTTCTACAAGTTTCCACAATTATAGAAGGAGAAAATCTTCTGTGTCTCATGTTACATTAACTATCTTGTTACTCCTTTTTGACAAAAAACGACATCATTTGTCAACTCTTCTCCCGACATATTGCCATCTCCTCGGGATACCACCTTAATTGCACTAAGGTTGCAAGAAAATTTTGGATTAGTTGTAACTTAGTCACCTGATTATGGTAGGAACTTAAAATCATAAGACTTGTAATTTTACTAATGAACTACCTACCTTACCATGAGAAAAATAATGAGTTTGTGAATGGAGGAGGTATATGTAATTTTGGTGTCAAAATCTAATTCATATATATTTTATCTATTGATCTATTAAATAAAATTATCATATATGGTTTAATTATGATATAGATGATACTAGTTTTTTTAATCGTGTTATACTATGGATCAGCCAAAATGCATAAAATTATTTTTTAAAAAATTATTTTAATTTGATGTTTTGTGTTTTATTGTGCAAACATTAAATTATATCAAATCAAAATTAAATAAAAATTCATTCAATTTTATAATTTTTTAATCAAAATTTTATATTTAATTGATTATTTTTTATATTTTTCATAAATTTTTAGTTAAAAATATTATTTATTTATGTCTATCCACAAACTAAAAATTTATAATAGTAAAAAAAAAATATCAAAATCAATGAATTCTTAACTAAAAATTTATTTTGTAAATTATTTTTTCTTAATTTTTTTTTTTGCCTTAACATTTGTAATTAAACAAATTAGAGAAACAAAGATCAAAGTAACTAAAATAAAATATAAAAGGGACTAAAATTAAGTAAAAAAGTATTTATGGACTAAAAAATAATGTTTAAAAAAGAAAACTTAAAGTATAATATCATGAAAATTTAAATATTTAAAAACTATAAAAACATCATTGCATAGTGAAAAGAAACATGACACATCAGCCTTTGCTAATAATATTAATGAGTTTGAATAAATAATTTTTCAAAAATACCATTGCAGAGAGTAATTCGTTTTACATTAGTTTTTTTGTTGATGTTTTTAGTAGATTAATCTTAATGTCAACTTATAAAAGTAATTTGAAAATGTCATTTGATTGTAAAGCAAAAATATTATTTTATGGTTGAATTATCAATATTTCTCTTTATTTATATAATGATTCACATGCATTATGTGTATTATATGATAAAATCCATGTCCTAATGATATTAATTTTATTTTTCCAAGATCAATTTGATTTTTAAGCGAGCCGTGTAATACTCAAATTATAATAATATATTAGAACAAAATATAATAATTTGTTGGGCACATGCAAAGGAACAAAATTTACGTTATTTGCAATAAGAAACAGTAATTAAGTAATTATATTAATGAGTCAATAGTCAATGGTTGTTTTATTGATAAAATTGCAAAAACATTATAAAATTAGAAAATATTTCATAAATCGAGGACTGACTTGTAATCGTAGTTATCCACTTCCGTCTTTCGCTGACAGAACACTCTCTCTCTCTCCCTCCTCTGTCTTCAAGTCTCCGATCTGAAAAAGCCCCAAATCCCAAATTTTCAATTCTCCCTCAAAAAATTCCTAATTATTTTCAATCTATACTTAAAGTACGGTTTCGAATCAATCAATCATGGCTATGTTACTGGAGGACATTGTTCGATCGGTGGAATTATGGTTACACATGATAAGAAAACCACAGCCTTACGTTGACCCTAATCTCGACCCGGTTCTTTTAGTCCCAGGGATTGCAGGTTCGATTCTAAAAGCAGTAGATACGGAGAATGGTAGTAAAGAAGAACGGGTTTGGGTTCGGATTCTTGCTGCTGATTATACATTTCGAACTAAGCTCTGGTCTCGCTTTGATCCTCAAACTGGTAAAATTGTTTTTTTTTTTTTTTTGAATTTTGTGATTTTTTATTTGGGTGTTCTTAATATATATATATATATATATATATATATATATATATATATATATATATATATTATTTTTTATTTTTTATTTTTTTGTAAAATGGAAGTAAAAAAATGTGATTTTTGTGGGACTTTATTTAAGGTTATGTTTGGATGCTGAGAAAATAATGGATAGTTGAGGAATTTAAGACTAGTGTGGCTGATTAGAAACTGGGGAAAGTTTAGCTTAGTTTGCTCTACTTAAATAAACTGGAGGAGAAGGAAAAAATGGGTAAGGTTTGAGAATTTATGTAAGTTTTAAGATTATGATTCTTGTGGAAATCAAGAAATTAATTTTTTTTTTTGATTTTGTTTTTTAAATACGTTCTTTTCTATTTGGGGGTAAAATGATGTAATGAGTGTTTGGTTGATGAGCTTGTGATGGAAATTTCAAGATTTTCTTAGCGTGCTTGGTGCTTAGGATTTGGGGAAAGTTTAGTTTAGTTAGAAAATGGGGTGTAGTTTGAGAATTTCCAAATTTTTGAAGTTTGTGATACTTCTGAGAATCAGAAAGTATTTCTTTTTTTTAAAAAAAAAAATTAGATAGAAATTCTCTGATGAACAATTTGTGATTCTGAATAATAGCATGCCACTTTGGTCCATGGTTTTTTTTTTCCTTTTCTTGTGGTGCTAAATTAATGTGTTTATGGGAAACAGGAAGATCTGTGACTTTAGATTCGAAGACAAATATTGTGGTTCCTGAAGATAGATATGGATTGCATGCTATTGATGTATTGGATCCTGACATGGTATGCTCTTCATCTTCATGTCTTTTATGCTTACTTTACATGGTATTTAGATTCGAAAGCTTGCTGTACAGTGATTTTCCCATTTTTCTTTATAATTGGAAGTTACTTTATTTAATAACAATTGCAATGGCTCTAATTTGGATCATGAAGCATAAGCTTGCAATTACAGAAAGACTAGAGTCCCATTTTGCTGGAAATTTCATATGCATTGTATTGGATGTTGTCTAATTTAATTTACATGGCTTTAATGCAACTAGAACTTCATTATAGTTTTGTACTTCTTAAACAACTCTTTCTTAAGTATATGCAACAACGTTCATGATACTTGCTATAACGTTCATTGTTTTGTCATTTCTGATGTCTCTCATGTGTAAAATGCTTTTTCTATTTTCCATTATATTATGAAATGCCAAATTCATGGTTGACGTGGGTTGATATACAACTTTGTCTTAAATTTCTTCAGATACTAGATTTATTTTGAAAAATAGTGTGATAATAGATATTATCAAAATATATTGCAATAAATTGTGCTTTATAGTTCTCAATTAAATTTGCATGGCAGTTAAGTCCAACTGGATGGATTTCATATGCAGTATTTTGTTCCATGCAGGTACTAGGACGTGACTGTGTTTATTATTTCCATGATATGATTGTTGAAATGATCAAGTGGGGTTTTCAAGAGGGAAAACTCTTTTCGGGTTTGGGTATGATTTTCGGCAAAGCAACAGGTATGTATTAAACCAACCAGCTATCTCTATAATTTGCAAGTTCTTGGTCCTTTTTTTTTTTTTGGAAAGTGTTGGGTTTACAATGCGTGGAGCGTTTCTTTTCCTTTCACTGTTCACAATTTTGGGCACCTCATGCTTTGCTTATCTTCTAGGTTGCCGGAGACATTAGAGCGCCTTGCTAAAAAATTAGAGTCAGTGTATGAAGCATCAGGAGGGAAAAAGATAAACATCATAAGTCATTCAATGGGGGGTCTGCTAGTTAAATGCTTCATGTCCCTGCACAGTGATGTAAATTCCCACACTCTCTTGGATTACTGTTTCTTTTCTTACTTCCCTTCTATTTGGATGATTAAGTTGTTAGCCAATGCTTCTTTAATATTTATTTTATAAAAGTTCAATTTTATGCCTGTTTTTTGGCAGATATTTGAGAAATACGTGAAGAATTGGATTGCCATTGCTGCACCATTCCGGGGTATGTTATTCTATTATGTGTATGTAACCAACCAGTTGGCATTTGTACCTCCCATGGTCTTCTGGTGCTATGTAAAAGTTTGCACCTATATTTAGCTTAAGAGCTGTCGAAAAGTTCTTTTGGTGGGTAGAGTGTGACTTTACTTATATTCATCTCATAGTATTGATGCTGTTAGTAGTTAGAAGTGCATTCCCCAAAATGGTACTTATATACCCTGAAATAAGAGTCATTTATTTGTGGAGTATGAGCAAGTAGAATAGTAGAAAAAATTGCAGCTTATTTTTGACAATTTATGATTGGATTTATATATAGACCTATTACCAAGTTTTTTCAATGGTGTAATTTTATTTACTGAATAGAACTTCCAATTTTATCAGCACACTAAAAACTTCATAACTTTGATTCGTAATTAATCTTATAATTGGAATAACTGATATACCTTGAAATAGGAGTCATTTCCTTGCTCCATTTGAAAAAGGAAAATATAGAAACACTGTGGTTTATATCTGACAGTTTAGGATTGTGTTTGTATATGGACCAATTGCCAAGCGTATATTTACATATTCCAAAGTAGAACTTCTAATTCTGTTAGGGTAATATAAGTTTTCCAACTTACATTCATTTAATTTATCTTACAATTAAAATCTTATCATAATATTTTGTACAGTTGCACTGTGCTTTTAGTTTCCATTGCTACTATTTCAGCTAATCCGTGAAAGGTTTTTGAACAGTGTTCAAATGAAGCTGTATTTGTCATTTGTCCAACAGGTGCACCTGGGTACATTACATCTGCCTTTCTGAATGGAATGTCATTTGTTGAAGGGTGGGAGCAGAACTTTTTTATATCAAAATGGAGCATGCACCAGCTGGTAGGAGCCCATCTACTTTGGCATTTAATACGTGTCTATTAGGTCCTCTTTTTTATTGATTCAATTTGTGTATCTTTAATCACGAGAATTTTCTATGGTTTTCAAAGTTGATTCTTTTAAAATGGCTTTTCATGGATATTGTATACTGATTCTATGTGCATCAATTTTTCAGCTTATCGAATGTCCATCAATATATGAAATGATGGCTTGTCCAAATTTTCGTTGGCAACATCTTCCTGTTTTGGAAATCTGGAGAGAGAAGCTAGATAGTGATGGAAATTCTCAGATAATTCTAGAGTCATATTCCCCTGAAGAGAGCATCCAAATTTTCAAGGATGCTCTTTCAAGTAACACGGTGAGCTTAGAACTTGTATTATGTAAAATGCAGATCGCTGTAGTTTATCATCATTCGATTAGACTTCATTCTGATATTATCCATCCTGATTAATTGTTCATTTCTGTCACAAATTTTAACGATTAAATAATTGATAAGGCTAAATAATTGATGTTACAAATCTGATTTATCCTCTTCTTCTTTTTTTTTTTCTTTTCTTTTTTTTTAAACATTTTGCACGTTGAATGAAAAGAAAAATAGCATGCCTAATTTTACCTTTTAACCATCATGCCTTGATTATGTCAGTGAGATTTTCCACGTATCATTTTGTTTGGATGGTAATCTCTGTATTTTCTAATTCCAGGTCATTTATGATGGAGAGGATATTCCATTACCTTTCAACTTAGATATCTTGAAATGGGCTGATGAAACACACAAGGTTCTGTCTCGTGCTAAAGTTCCTCCTGGAGTTAAATTCTACAATATATATGGGACCAATCTGGAAACGCCTCACACTGTTTGGTAATGCTTCTATGAGGTCTTAGCTTTGCACTTTATAACTGCAATGCAAGCTTTGTTGCATAAGCTTGCAAACAACAAAAGCTTCAACAAAAGTCAAACTAAAGATAAAAGGAATTTCAAGTTATAGATTCATCTATATGTGGCAGGCTTGCCTCAAGTTCTTTTCTTGTCAAAATGAATTCTTATTTTAAGGGTTTCCATAACTTAAAGGTGCTGATATTTTTTATTACTTGTCAAATTCTAGGGTATTTTGAGAAAAGGAATCGCTTTTTCACAGCGATGCTGAAAGTCACTTGGAATATCCTATAATTGGCAGTAGTGCTGAAATGGCCCGAGTAACAGCCCATGGGGTCTTGCCCTAGTATAACTGTCTTTTTTAAGTGTTTTAAGTTTTGTATTTGAAGTATGAATTTCTTGTTTACTTGGAGTCCAGGTCCATTTGTTGGGATAGCAAGAGTTTTTATATCTTGCTGCACCATTTGTTACCATTATTATTTAGGTCTAATGGAAACCTTCCTGTTTTTTCTCCTTTCAGATTTGAATTTAGCAGAACTTCACCATATCATTGTCATAACTAAATATTTTCAGTCCCATTTTAATCCCTAAATCTTTGCCAAGGCATAACATTATCATTTGCTGCACCTATTCCTCCAAAAAGGGTGGTTTCTTTCACAAATCTGCCCTGTCCCATAACTTTTGAACTATCAAAGAAAACCTAAACTTCAAACTGTTGGTCAACCATTCTGCAACCCTAAACTCTAAACCCTGTCTCTCATTAGTAAACTGTCTAAAACTTCATCTTTGCATCATATGACGATGTCGTAACATATTCTTTTTACTATTTTATTCATGTATGTTGCCTCTTATTCAAATTGCTGATCTGCAGCTATGGAAGTGCAGAGGTACCTGTCAATGATCTACCAGAATTGCGGTTTTGTGAGGTCATTATCTTATACTCAACATTGTTCTTGATCTGATGATGATGTTTTCCCCACGTATAACTTGTGTGGTAGCCATGGCATGCTTGTGTTTTTCTTCTCTATTTGATAGTTCTTTTTAGTGAAAGAGTTGTGCTAAACAACTCTCCTTGTTGTATTCGTTTACTGCCCTAAGGTCAGAGAACTAGTTGATCATTGGGACATGGGTCACCTGATCGGTCATTTCTCTGACCTACTCAATCGCTGGTTTATATTAGAGCAAATAAATAGTTCTTTTAGTGAATTATCTCTGTGCATTCGTATGAACACTTTGCTGTGATTGTTGAATTGGTCAGAAAAGCTGATTTTTTTTTTTTTTTTTTGTGTTCTCAGCCTAAATACATTTCTGTTGATGGCGATGGGACAGTTCCTGCCGAATCAGCTAAGGTTTGTGACTTGCTTTTCGGTAGCTCTCTGATTTAATAGTTTGCCAAAGTAACTATGCTATGAATAAGCTTCTCCTCACCGGCGCACTGCTTTAGCTCATGTAGCTACTGAAGGACATGATGCTTACATTTTGAAATATGCTTCTTTCCAAGATTTTGTTTTTCTTTCCTCATTTTTGCCTTTTTTCAGGCCGATGGGCTCGATGCTGAAGCAAGGGTTGGAGTGCCTGGTGAGCACCGTGGAATTCTCAGCGACCATCATTTATTCCGGGTTCTAAAGCACTGGCTGAAGGCAGATTCAGATCCTTTCTACAATCCAATAAATGATTACGTCATTCTACCCACTGCATTCGAAATGGAAAGGCACAAAGAGAATGGATTACAATTTACATCACTTAAAGAGGAGTGGGAAATCATTTCAGAAGAGCAAGATGACCGGGACAATATGGTTAATAGAAATCCTTTCACGAGATCAATTTGTGTTTCTCATGCAGGAGATGATCAATGTTCACCTGCAGAAGCTTGTGCCACTGTAACTATGCATCCTCATAATGAAGGGAAGCAACTCGTTGAGCTAAATGCTGTAAGTGTATCCGTTGACGCCTGAAGTTGAATCGTGAGCTCTTCAGAAAGAGAAGAGTGCGAGTGTATGTAAATGTTGTATGTATATCATGCTTCTGCAGATTGTCACCATGGTCGGTCAGTTTGAACATGCACTGTTTGTACATAAAACCCCGTAATAAATCATGTTCTTCCTGGAATTTGCTAAAATGAATGTATGTATGTTGTTAAGTCTTCAATTTGATTGATGTACTTGATAAATTCTGGGATTCTCTCTCTCTTATGATTATTCTCTAAGCTCAAATCTCATTTGTTTTGAGTGATATATATATATATACTAGTGGATGGATGCTGAATCTAGGTTACTAAGAATTTTCATTTTGGGCTTTTTCATCCATTATTCTTCATCTTAAAACTTAATATAATCTGCTGTGAGGGGGAAAAAAAAATTGTAATCAATGTCAAATTTACATGCCTTTGCGCATGTTTTTTTTTTTTATTTGATTCATAAAAGTATTTTTGGATCAATTTATACGTTAATCAAGAGACAAAATGTTTTTTTAAAATGATTTTTAGAAGCGTACCTTTATATTATTTGCGCATACATATCAATCAGTGTTACGCATCCAGAAAAAGAAAAATTGGATTTCTTATGATGGTCAACATATTTTAAGTAGGTATCCTTCAATTTATCAATAAAATAAAATAAATAATATATAAACGCATGTATCCTTTTAAATGTTCAATGTCTTCTCAAGTAGGTTTTTTAATCACAAAGATTACCTATCAACTCTCTACCATTAGGTTTTAAGTGGGTCATATATATCCATATTAATACATATAAAATAATTTTCTTTTCTTTGGATTTGAACCTGAAATGGGAGTAAATGTTATTATCTCTAACCTAATGTCATAAGAGTTGGTCATTTGGAATTATATCAATGGCATGTACGCTAGAGGTTGGGATATAAATCTAAGATTCCTCCTATCAACATCATAGACTAACTTTAGTCAATGATTAAACATTTTGGCATTCATGGAGGATATGATTACAGGATTTTGGTCAAGCTACATTTATTAACACTGCAAAACCGTAGCTTTTAGGGCAAGCAAAAAATCGATTAAGACACCAAATCTTAGCTTTTAAAACCCTCAAACGCTTCTTCTACCTGCCAACAGTGTAGTCAAAATTATGAAGTGATTCTATATTTTGTATATAGTAAATGACAGATTACCAAACATGGTCAGTAAAACAATTTGTTACAATATTTTAATAATGAAATTGCCCATCACCCCTTGTTTTGGCTCCCATGGTTTTATTTGAATGCGACTCATTTTTAAGTATATTTCCATGTAATTCATGCCTAACTATTTACAGAAAATGTCAAAAATTAGCTGTTTCTTAAGCCCTATAAAAGGCACAAGATCAGTCCCATACTCATTGACTTAAAGAGAAAGGCAAAGTCTAGTAAGTAGTAGTAGCAGGCTAGCAGCAGCATTCAGCTTTGTTTTCTGATCAATCTCGAAATATGGAATATCAGTATCTATTGGGAGGAGTTATTGCTTCTGTTTTGGGTTTGGGGTTGCTTTTAGTTTTTCATGCAAAAGGAAAGAGAAGAGGCAGAGTTTCGAAGGGTATTCGAAAGGAAAGAACTTTGAAGAACTCTGAAAATGGAAGGAGCAGGTTATGTAATACTGAAAGCACAGAAATAATCATTGTTGGTGCTGGTGTTGCTGGTTCAGCTCTTGCTTATACCCTTGCCAAGGTGACTTTTCATGGCCACTGCTTTAGTTAAAATGACTACAGCAATGAATTGCCATCTTATTTTTCTCATTATATTGCAGGATGGACGCAGAGTGCACGTAATCGAAAGAGACTTGACTGAGCCTGATAGAATTGTTGGAGAACTCCTACAACCTGGAGGTTACCTGAAATTAATTGAGTTAGGCCTTGAAGGTGAGCCTTCACCTCAATATATCTGTGGAACCATCTAAAATTTTCAGTGTCGAAACTATTCATAACCTTGGGAGTGATTGCTAAGGAAAATATTTGTGTGACTGCAGATTGTGTGAGTGAGATTGATGCTCAAAGAGTGCTTGGATATGCAATCTTTAAAGATGGGAAAAGTACCAAACTATCATATCCATTAGAGAACCTTCGTTCAGATGTTGCTGGAAGAAGCTTTCATAATGGCCGTTTTATTCAGAAAATGCGAAAGAAAGCTGCAACTCTTTCCAGGTAATCTTTCATTCACATTCATTATACTTCTTATGTTCTGTTTCAAACTAGGATTTGATCATGATCTTTCTGGGGTAGTTGCATAAATAATAAAATTATCTTTACAAACTTCTTGCTATGTTTTGTCCAGTGTCAAACTGGAACAAGGAACGGTAACATCTCTTATTGAAGAAAATGGAAAAATTAAAGGAGTACAGTACAAAACCAAGATTGGAACAGAGTTGACAGCATATGCTCCATTAACAATAGTCTGTGATGGCTGCTTCTCAAATCTGCGGCGGTCTCTCTGCAACCCTAAGGTGAGGATCAATCTTACCAAATTGCAAAATAAATCCGTTTTCTCAAGTTTTATACTTCTGTGTGCTAATATGGAAGAACATTTTCCACCACATAGGAATTTTATCTTGAAAGTTAATTTGGCACTTCCATAATTCAATCTTCCTTGCCAGCTAAAATTAAGAGAGCCCTGCTAATTCTGCAGGTTGATATCCCATCATGTTTTGTTGGTTTGGTGCTGGAGAACTGCAACCTTCCATATGCAAACCATGGACATGTTGTTCTAGCAGATCCATCTCCAATCTTGTTTTATCCTATTAGTAGTACTGAGATTCGCTGTTTGGTAGATGTTCCTGGACAGAAAGTACCTTCTGTTTCTAATGGCGAAATGTCTCAATATCTGAAAAATACAATAGCTCCTCAGGTATATATCCAAATTTGCTTTCAAGTAAATAAATTCTTTCTCATTCCAGCGGTTTCATAACCAGACTTAACCAGCTTACACATTTCAGATTCCTCCTCAACTGCATGATGCTTTCGTTTCTGCAATTGACAAAGGGGGCATAAGAACAATGACAAACAGAAGCATGCCAGCTTCTCCTTACCCTACTCCAGGTGCACTTTTAATGGGGGATGCGTTCAACATGAGACATCCTTTAACTGGAGGAGGAATGACAGTAGCTCTATCTGACATTGTACTACTACGTGACCTTCTTCGACCTCTACACAATCTCAATGACGCATCTTCTCTTTGCAAATATCTAGAGTCCTTCTACACCCTGCGTAAGGTAAGACAAGCCATTGAAAATCCTGATAAAGCTTGTCGAAATAAAAAACGAGACACCGATTTTAACCAATGATTCATGAATCTCTTTCCAGCCAGTGGCATCTACCATAAACACATTGGCAGGTGCCCTGTACAAGGTGTTTAGTGCATCGCCTGATCCAGCTAGAAAAGAAATGCGGCAAGCATGTTTCGACTACTTGAGCCTTGGAGGAGTATTTTCGAATGGACCAATATCTCTACTCTCTGGTCTAGACCCTCGGCCGTTGAGCTTGGTTCTCCATTTCTTTGCAGTGGCTATCTATGGCGTCGGCCGCTTAGTGCTTCCCTTGCCATCCCCTCAACGGATTTGGACCGGTACTAGATTGATTTCGGTGGGTATCTCATGTAATCTAATGAATTTATTCTCAAATTTTCTTCTAAATTCAGTTTCTAAGCAAGATTTTCTAACAATGTTAACATCTATGTCTGCAGGGGGCATCTGGGATCATCTTTCCTATAATAAGGGCTGAAGGAATTAGACAAATGTTCTTCCCTGTAATGATACCAGCATACCACAGAGCTCCTCCAATCGCTTGACAGAAAGGAAACAAAATTCTTCCATCAACAACTATAACACTAATTCTCATTTTATATGAGCTAGCATTTCACCTTTGTGAGAGTAATTTTACTCTGTCGTCCATTCTTGTAGAATTTATACTACCCTTTTTTTTTTTTTTTTTTTTTTTTTTTTGGGATTTGCTCTCAACTTGGGAAAATATTTGCCTGTGAACTGTACCGCATGCCTTGATTTGTTATGTATTTGTTACCTTTGAGGCTTTAACATCTCCACTGCAGGTATAAAAATGATTTTTAAAAATATTTAATGTATTTATAAATTGAAAAATCAAATGTTAGTAGAAATAGAAAAAAAAACGATTAAATAATTAAAAATAATTGATAAGAAATAAACTAAAATTAATTTGATATATTTTAAATAAAAGGAGATAAATAAAAAAATTGTTAAGATATATCAAAAGATATGTGAGTAATATGAGAGCGAGACAGCTCTTAAGAGAGAGGAAAAATGTTTTCCTTTGATTAGTCCAACTATGATTAAATTATAAATTAGTTCTTTTAGTTTTGAGAAATGAATTAATTGGTCCTTTTTTAAAAAAAAACAATATTATTTTGTCCTTTTATACATTTTATGTTCTTTTTAATTTTTTTAAAAATAAATAGATATTATGGAAAGATTAATGAGAAAATAAAATATTTTTTGAAATAAAATATTATTAGATTAAGCATGGTTAAGAAATTAAATAATTAGTTTCGAATTAATAGGACTAATTAATTCATTTGTTGAAGCTAAAGGGATTAATTTATAATTTACACAATCGCACGTGTATAGGGACTGAAAAACATCTGGGTCTTTTCTTTTACTTCTTCTATTTTTCCCTGGGCTATGAGTCTTTAGCAAACCATCAAATGGATTGTATTGGGCCTTTGGTTATGACTTCGTAACCCAGAATCGTCTTTTTGGGCTGAGAACATTAAACGTATGAGGCGAAGAAACATTCACGGGAACCATTTTAAAGAACAAACTAAAATTTGGTCCAAACATGGAAAATTAATGTAAACATGTACATTATATTTTTTTCTGAAAAAATATATTTATAGGTATTCATTTATATTTATTTATTTATTCTATTTTTTAAAATATTCTGATTTTTAAGTTAGTGGATCCATATGTCATGTGTCATTCATTCACTAGCTCTCGTTAGGTCAATTAAAGGTGTTTAGGCAAACTAACAAAAATAGACGAAGGGACAACTAGGCGGAATTCATGATAATAAATGAGTCAATTATGCCCCTTTTCATATAGACGGGAAAATATGACCAAATGAATTTGATATAGCATTTTTAGGATTTGTACTTCTCAAGTGTATTATTCAACCACTATCAAAAAAATAAGTTTTAACGATGAATTTTTAATGATGGTATAGAAAATCATTGTTAAAACCATAAAATAGCGACTATTTTCATAAAACCATTGCTATTCCCTTCTCAAAATGGGATATTTAACGACGTTTTGTAAATCATCATTAATTTAGTCACCCATGACCATTTTTAGCGTCATTTTTAAACAAATTGTCGCTAAAAAGATAAATGTTTTGAGATTAGTGAGGGTTTAACTAAACCATTGTTAATTTCAAAAAATATGATTTTTAGCGACGGTTTGTGTAAAACCGTGGCGAAAAATCTTTTATTATGAGTGTATTTAGCGACGGTTATTAAAAATTGTCTTTAAATCCATGAACTTGGTAATTCAATTGAAAAAAGAAATTTATCCGATGGTTTTTTTTTTTATGAAAACCATCCCTAAATAACAAAATTAGAGATGGTTTATAAAAATTGTCGCTAATTTATTACCATTGGAGGGAAAACGAGCAAATTTGAATAAATTAATGTTTTTTGCAACGGTTTTAACCCATTGCTAAAAACTAAAATCCCTAAAAGCTACCGATCGAAATTTTTTTCTCCATTTCTTCTTTTTTTCTATTTTTCTTCCCGTAGCTATAGCTCCACCACTTCCTTTCCCATTTCCCCTCCAAATCTCGGTTGCAACTCCTTCCAAATCTCCCTTTTTTTCTTCTTTTCTTCTTCCCCTTTTCCTCCTTCTCTCCCTTCCCTCCTCATCTTCGACCACCGTCCAACAAAGCAATAACTCCTCCATTTATTTATCGTGCGTTGGCGGCAACACCTACCTCCTTCTCTACTCTTCCATTTGTATAATCTATAACTAATTAATTTTTTTATTAATTTAATATTTATTAATTGTTAGTTAGTTTAATTTAGTTTGTTTTTATAATTAATTTGTTAATTAAATTAATTACGTGTTAAAAAATAATAATGGTATGCCATCTAATTGGTTTCAGAAGTAAATTATAAATTAGTTCCTTTATTTTTAAGAAATGAATGAATTAATCCTTTTTTTTAAAAAATATTATTTTGTCCTTTTATCCATGTTCTTTTTAATTTGTTTTGTTTTTAAAAAATAAAAGAAGAAAAAATAAATAGATATTATAGAAAGATTAATTAGAAAATAAAATATTTTTTGAAATAAAATATTATTAAATTAAGTGTATTTAAGAAATTAAATAATTAATTTTGAATTAATAGGACTAATTAATTCATTTTCTGAAACTAAAGGGATTAATTTATAATTTACTCAACGGCACGTGTATAGGGACTGAAAAACATCTTGGTCTTTTCTTTTACTTCTTTTATTTTTCCTTGGGCTATGAGTCTTTAGCAAACCATCAAATGGATTGGATTGGGTTATGACTTCGTAACCAAGAATCCGTTTTGGGCTGAGGAATGGATATTTTTATTTAAAAGAGTTATTTTTAATTATATGTGATGTGAATAGAATTGATAATATAGTGACGAATAAAAAATTTATGAACTTTTATTTTAATAACTATTTTTTTAATTAGAAATTTTTTTCAAAAGGAATAACACAAATTTTATGGACCATTTTTTCTAGAGGAATAAAAAGTATATAATACAATAACAAAAAGAAAAAAAATCCTATAAAAGAATAAGGATTTAATTTAATAATTTGACGAACTTACGTAGCTTTATTATTTTTGGATTTTAATATTATTGACATTAATGGACTTCTTTTTACGTTTTGATAGGAAAAATAAAGTTCTAATAATGTCCCATGTAGGGTAGGAGTAATTTATGAAACTTATTTTGTGTTATTTAAAGTTTTATGTGATTAATAAATAGAAAAATAATTGTAAACGGGGATTAACCTTCTCTCTCTCTGTTTTTTTTTTTTTTTAATAAAAAATTTTAGAATTTCTTCAATGTTGGATTTTTCCTCTACTGGAAGGGGGTAGAATTTACATATTAGTATTGGAGATAGGTTATAATAGTATTATTGTATTAAAAGTATAATAGTTAATCAAAATTTTTAAGGAGTTTGCGCTTTTATATATTATTATAGATTAATATTATTTTTCTTTTCTAGTTTCTAATAAATTATTTCGAATTATTTACAAATGAATAAATTTGAATGTTTATTAAATAAATATGTTTGATTTTCAAATAATCTTATATAAATTTTGTTGATTATAATTAATTAATTTTTTTGAACTATATAATATAATTTATAATTAAACTTAAGTAAAAATTAGGAGCACTATTGAATTATCTTCTACAACTTAATAATTAATGCTTAGGATAAATATGCATAACTCTTAAAATAATAATTACTTAAAAATTATATGCGCATTAGTATTACTAATGGTATATTTTCGGTTCAAGCAATTTGGAATTGTGAATTTTTTTTCAATATATTTATTGAAAATGTTGGCTACAAGAGGGAGTGACACTGAGATGGAGAGACCATTAGATTGGATATGGTGTCGCTTTCATCTTTTACTAACAAAAATATTTGTGTACCATTGTGACATATAAACCAAAGAATTCAGCTTTTGAACACAAAACCAACCAGGAATTTGTGTATTGGAACCATCGTCTCTTTTTCTTTTTCTGTGTGTTTTTTTCTTTCCTACTGGTCTTTGGGCTCGTAATAACCAAACTATCAAAATTACCATCAAGTTTGATACATAATAAATTTAATCTTTTTCACAAGAACAAATTTGCCAACTTTAAACGAAACACAAGGAAAAATTTGAGAGTTTTTTCCAAGAGTTGCTCATTATGGCCTTAGGTATAGGTCAAGCATGGTGGAGGTCAAGACACAAATGTAGACCGATGTCAAAATCATGGCCGACTTGAGCCGATGATTTTCCATTTCGGTATCATTGTAGGTATGATTACAAGTTTTAGGTCATGAAAATCATGTATTGACGAACAAAACCTTAGTTTTTTTTTTTGTTCTTTCCTCAAGATAGTAGCTTCTAAACGCCAGTAGCTTAGTCAAACTTGTCAAGTGTACAACCGATCGATCCTATGTTTTGTATATATTATCTCATGCTTACAAAAAATTGGTCAGTAAACGAATCTGTGACAGTATTGCAACAACCGAACTGCCAATCTCCCCTTGTTTTGGCTCCCACGGTTTTATTTGAAAGCATGCAATTCATAATTGCTTAACTATTTCACAGAAAATGACCACACTTTTAACTGTTTCTTAAGCCCTATAAAAGGCACAAGATCAGTCCTGTACTCATCGACTAAAAAAGAAAAGCAAAGTCTAGTAAGAGGTAATAGCTTGAACAGCAGCATTCAGCTTTGTTTTCTGATCAATCTCTAAATATGGAATATCAGTATCTATTGGGAGCAGTCATTGCTTCTGTTTTGGGTTTGGGGTTGCTTTTAGTTTTTCATGCAAAAGGAAAGAGAAGAGGCAGAGTTTCAAAGGGTATTCGAAAGGACGGAACTTTTAAGAACTCTAAAAATGGAATGAGCAGGTTATGCAATACAGAAAGCACTGATATAATCATTGTTGGTGCTGGTGTTGCTGGTTCAGCTCTTGCTTACACTCTTGCCAAGGTGATTTTCTATGACCATTACTTTAGTTAAAAAAGACGACAGCAATGAATTGCAATCTTATTTTTTCTCGACATATTGCAGGATGGACGCAGAGTGCACGTAATCGAAAGAGACTTGACTGAGCCTGATAGAATTGTTGGAGAACTCCTACAACCTGGAGGTTACCTGAAATTAATTGAGTTGGGCCTTGAAGGTGAGCCTTCACCTCATTATATCTGCGGAACCAGCTAAAATTTTCAGTGAAGAAACTATTCATAACCTTGGGAGTGATTGCTAAGGAAAATATTTGTGTGACTGCAGATTGTGTGAGTGAGATTGATGCTCAAAGAGTGCTTGGATATGCAATCTTTAAAGATGGGAAAAGTACCAAACTATCATATCCATTAGAGAACCTTCGTTCAGATGTTGCTGGAAGAAGCTTTCATAATGGCCGTTTTATTCAGAAAATGCGAGACAAAGCCGCAACTCTTTCCAAGTAATCATTCATTCACACTCATTATACTTATTATCTTCTGTTTCAAATTAGTATTTCAACCATGATCTATCTGGGGTGGTTGCATAAATAATAATACTTCCTTTACAAATTTCTTGCAATGTTTTGTCCAGTGTCAAACTGGAACAAGGAACAGTAACATCACTTATTGAAGAAAAGGGAACTATTAAAGGAGTGCAGTACAGAACCAAGATTGGAACAGAGTTCACAGCGTATGCTCCCTTAACAATAGTCTGCGATGGCTGTTTTTCAAATCTGCGGCGGTCTCTTTGCAATCCTAAGGTGAGGATCAGTTTACCAAAATACAAAAACAAATTCCTCTGCTAAAAAGTTTACAATTCTGTGTGCTACTAGTAATGTGGCATATAACATTTTTCATCAAATGGGAATTTTATATTGTATGTTAATTTGGCACTTGCATAATTTTTAATCTTCCTTGCCAGCTGAAATTAAGAGGGCCCTGTTAATTCTGCAGGTTGATATCCCATCCTGTTTTGTTGGTTTGGTGCTGGAGAACTGCAGCCTTCCATATGCAAATCATGGGCATGTTGTTCTGGCAGATCCATCTCCAATCTTGTTTTATCCTATTAGTAGCACCGAGATTCGTTGTTTGGTGGACGTTCCTGGGCAGAAAGTACCTTCCCTTTCCAATGGTGAAATGGCTCGCTATTTGAAAACTACAATAGCTCCCCAGGTCATTAAATTAAATCTACCGCTTTTTCTCACTACTTCGATTCATCAGACTAATATATCAATCAAATTGCATGTCTCAGATCCCTCCTGCGCTGTATGATGCCTTCGTTTCTGCAATCGACAAAGGGAGCATAAGAACAATGACTAACCGAAGCATGCCAGCTTCTCCTCGCCCCACTCCAGGTGCGCTTCTAATGGGCGATGCATTCAACATGAGGCATCCTTTAACTGGAGGAGGAATGACTGTGGCTCTATCTGATATTGTTCTGCTACGTGACCTTCTTAGACCTCTATACAATCTGAATGATCCATCTTCCCTCTGCAAATATCTCGAGTCATTCTACACCCTGCGTAAGGTAAGACAAGCCGATGAAAATCCGAATAAAGCTTAATAATGCTCCGAGTTTTAACCAATGATTCACGAATCTCTTTGCAGCCAGTGGCATCTACCATAAACACACTGGCAGGTGCCCTATACAAGGTGTTTAGTGCATCGTCCGATCCAGCTAGAAACGAAATGCGGCAAGCATGTTTCGACTACTTAAGCCTAGGAGGAGTATTTTCGAATGGACCAATATCTCTACTCTCTGGTCTACACCCTCGGCCATTGAGCTTGGTTCTCCATTTCTTCGCGGTGGCTATCTATGGCGTCGGCCGCTTAGTGCTTCCTTTACCATCACCTAAACGGATATGGACCGGTGCTAGATTGATTTCGGTATATATCGAACGAATTTGCTCTCAAATTTTCTTCGAAATTTTGTTTAATTTCCAAGGTAGACTCATGTGTAAGAAAGATTTTCTAACATGGTTAAAATATATGTCTTCAGGGGGCATCAGGAATCATCTTTCCAATAATAAAGAGTGAAGGAATTAGACAAATGTTCTTCCCTGTAACTGTTCCATCATACCACAGAGCTCCTCCCATTGCTTGACAGAAAGGACACAACAATCTTCCTTCAAGAACTAATACTAATTTGCATGAGCAATTCACCTTTGTACATTCTTCTACAAGTAATACTACTCTAATTTTTTAATTTGTTCTCCACTTGGGAATTTGTAGTACCTGCCTTTTCCTTTCTGGCTTAGGCTTGAGTTCGGCAATTAGGATCTACGTACTTGTTCCTCCATCCAAATTCATTTCAATATTTTTTATTTGAGTCAACATTAATAACAAAACTAAAATATTTGGAATATTTATTGTCCAATGAGTAAAAAATTCTCTTTTACTGTAACAATATTTACCTAAACTTATGGTCATTATATTGTTATCATGTTAGCCAACATCTTATTTTAACAAGGTTTATCAAAAACCAATTTTATTGGATTCAAATATTTTGAAAATAAATTTTTAAAAGTATTTATCATAAAAATCAAACTCTGGATCTAATTTACCATCTTGTGGCTAAACAAAAACAATATTTTTTTATTTAACTAATGAATCTTTTTTTTTCCCTGAAATTTCCATATGTTTTACCGGCTATTTCTTTGAATTTTTTAAATTTTAGATGTCTTGTTATGTATTGTTTCTAAAAGTGGAAGAAATTTCAATTGTTTTAATTATATCTGATTATTATTAAAAAATGGAAACGAAGAAATTATAGAAAAATAAATATTGGTTTATTAATTTTTCTTTTTAATTACAAATGAAAAGAAAAATGTCAATTAAATTTGTTAGTTTACTGTTATGCCCAAGAGAGAGAGAGAGAGATGAGTGGCATGCCTTTCATATTCATCTCCCTAAGCAGTAAGCACTCCTTCGAGTTGAATGAATGTCGTTCACCGGCACCTTGTACAGTGGTTTCATCATTGTCTCAATGTGAGTCACGCTCCGGCCACCGTTTTCCACCATTACGGTCGCCAAAATCATCATTTTCACTAACCGATCAAGAATTTAAAATGAATTAAATTTTTAAGACCTTTAGACCCGGTTGGGTGTGGGCCTAAAAATTGCTATTTCCGACAGTGGTGAGCCCAAAATTAGATGATTCCATTTCCAAACCCAATAGCTTCGGCGAAAGAGGTTAAAAATGGCGATACGGATCAAATTCTACTCTTTTCTCCCTTCTTCCTCATCTCTTCCTTTATTTTGTTAGCATAATTCTCTTGATTCTGCTATTTTGTTTAATGGCTGGTATGTTTGCTATTTGTATTCAATGGTCAGGATTGCAAGACATAAGAAAAAAGATACGAGCGTTTCACACCAAAGATGTTGTAAATCTCTGTTCATTGACAACATGTTGTCAACCAATCTTTTCCTCTTGCCGTCGAAGGTAATTGGGAGAAATATATATAAAAAAATTGAATAATTATTATTGGATAAAAAAGAATTAATAAATGTCTCAATCACAAAAAAAAAAAAAAAAAAGAGAGACAATTTCTCACAAGAGATAATGGGAGAGATGAGCTACAAATTTTACAAAGAATCATAGTCTTTAAAAGCACATGTCTAAGAGGCAGCAGCAACATAAGGCAGCACAACTGTGTCAGAGGAAAAAAAAAATAATAAGTGCACTGTGAATCATTATTTAGAAGCAAATTAAGAGAAAAAAAAATATTGAATGTTAAATTACCATCCACTGCAAAATCCATCACCCCTGTTCTTAGTTTCTGGAGGAGGTGGTGGTTGGTATTGAGGGCCGTTTTTCGTAGGGTAACTAACCGGAGGTGGTGCAACAAAATGACCTTGAGGGTACCCTTGGACTGGTGGTGGATAAGATTGTCGTGGTGGACGAGGCGGAGGATACGACCGCTGGTTTGGTGGATAGTATGAACCAGGTGGGGGTGGATATGAAGTGGGAGGTGGAGGATATACTCCTGCAAAATCAACATCAATAGCAACGTACCCATCAATTTATCAACTTTGTAAATCACATAAAACTAAAAAAAAAAAAAAAACCAATATTTTCAAGTTGAACATGAACATAAATTCCATTACCTGCAGGAGCTTGGTACTGATTGTAGTTGTAACTCATTTTCTCTTGAAATCAAGAAGTATTTTTTTGCCTATTGGGGTATGAAAAAACTTAAAGTGAATGAAATGAAAGTTTGTTTTTTTAATTTTTATAGACTTGTTGCCTGCCTGATTAATTAAAAATATGGGCATGTAAAATTAAAATATAGTAATTAGTATTTGAGAATATTTTTTCGTCAATGTCGGTTGCTTACGTGCATGGAAAAAAAAAAAAATAGAAGACTTTAATAGTCAGGAGCCTATAATTTTGTGACACCTGGCATATTAGAACTTTTTTTTTTTTTTCTTGCTTTGTATTGTTCGATTTGTTCAAAGAAATAACTGCTGTTGCCACATTCAAACTTTCATAAAACTGGAAAATGGAGAGAAGGTCCCTCCAAAATGATATCTGTCTGCTTCTAGATGGTTTCGAAGACCAATTCAAAAGGTTCAGGATCAATTCACCGTGTCAAACATGTACATTCTTATCAAGATTTAAGTAAATTTATTCTTATTAGTTTATACTTTTAAAATGTTTCGAAAGAAAATTTTAGTTTCTCTTAACATGTAAACCGGAAGAAATTTTATAATATTTAAAAAGTAATTAGTATAAATTACTTTATAACGAAATATAGTAAAAAAAAAACATTAAAAAAAATTAACTATCATAAAAATATTTTTATCATTTTTATTGGATCTAGATGTGATTTTTTTTTATGTGTCTATCTTTTTCTTAAAAAGTAAGTTTACGAAATAACTATTATAAATTGATATATTCTTATCATAAAAAAAAAAAAAAGGGAGAGAGAAATTTGTGTTTGTATTTTTTAATTTTTTGGTTGGTTTCCTATTTTTCTTTTGGGCCTTGGGCTCATTGCCAAACAATCAAAACTACCTACTAGAGCTAATTAGTAATCTCATTAACAATGGATCTCTGTCCAAGTCATCAGTTCTTGGGCTCGGCCCACCAAAACGTACCCGGGTAAGAAATTCAACGAAACAGAATAAAATACATCATTCGTAGACTCCAATGTAAAGAACAGACTTGAAAGAAAAATGACAATATCGATGCATATTTTGTTGAAATAATAAATTCACATTACAAATGTAAAAATAAAAAAATAAATTAATTATTAAATAATTAAGATAAGTGATAATCCTAAATAAATTAAATTAAGACAATTTCTCACTAGATTTAAAGTCGTGACATATTAGGACGACACTCATAACAACACATAATACAACATCGAGTAAATTAGTTTGTTTGAAAAAAAATTAATTATTTTTTATTTTAAAAATTGATCATTAGTCTCAATATTTTTAAATCTATTTGTACCTTAGTTTTTTTTTTCATTTTTTTTTTGTATTTTTTAAAGGAATTGAGTAATTAATAGTTTTTAAAATACAGTATAGAAAAAACATGATCAACAATAAATCTATGATTAAAAAAAAAATCACTGAAAATCAGCGAGCATAAATATTTCATCATTTAAAAATATTGAGACAAATTATCAGTTTTTAAAATACTTTGGCTTGTGGGAATATTTTATGAAATGTAGTCTCTCTAGTTTTTAAAAATGTTAGCTGTCTCTAATATGGTTTTGATTGATGTTGTATAGTAAGTGAATATCATCACATCTTTGGAGTCATGTGGAGAAATACTTTGTGTGGCACCCCATCTAACATCCAGAGATATTTGGAGTGGGCTAATTATGGAAAATAGGATTTGTGCAAAACTGCATTTCTTAATATGACAGGTGCACTACCATGTTCAAATCTGCTTGTATATAGCATATGTTATAGCTATTCTTCTAAGATGGCATTTTTGATGCATTTTAACAAGGATTAGCCATTTGCAAATAGATTGATTGTGATTCATTTTTTAATACTTCAGACATTGCTATATTCCTTTCTTTGTTTTTGTGGCTTGATACTTGGTAGGGATGACAATCCAACTCATCCCGACGTCGTCCTGCCCTGCTCTGTTGAGGATGAGTATGGGGTGCGAAATTTTACCTTGAACAGGACACGGGGAGGAGATGGCTATCTCTACTTTACCCTGCCATTTTATCTTTAAAGAAAATAATCTGGCGAAGCCCCGCCCAGCTTTGTTTGAGGTGAGGATGGAGAGCGAAATTTCGTCTCGAACGAAATACTAGACGGGGATGAGTTTTTTTTAAGGGACGGGGCAGGGCGGGGTGGGGATGACGATGATGCCCGCCCCATTGCCATCCCTTGCATCGAAGCTCTTCATCTTGTTTTGGGCATGGAAGATGTGGCATGTCTAACTGTGATTTGTATGTACTCAGTCACACAAAATTGATTCTGAGACGAAAAGTCAACAAACTGCCTTGTGATAATGCAGGAAAAACTCTTTATAATTAAAATGGCAGCAGAAGAACCATGATTGGGCAAAAGATTTAAGACATAAAAACTATAACCGTTGAAACAACAGATGATACAAGCAAAGAAATTTAGAAATTGGCTCAGTAGTGCTGTTGATTGTACTCTGTATGGTCGAATATCAAGTTCAAATACAACTCAAAGCCATGAACAGTCGCTGCGCGAGCCTGGAAAAGTTTAGATGGCATGCCATGGAAAGATCTACTATGACAATAATCTGACTGTTAGTAAGAAGTAGAAGTTGAACTTTTTAATATTTTGGATATAGTAAAGAATTAAAGGGTGATTCACTTGTAGTCAAGATCAAGACAAAGCTTATAATTTGTCTGATGGAAATCTAAGATTAAGATTAAAATATAATTTTACAGTGTTTATGCCCCAAATAGTGAGAAATAAAAACAATATTAAATTAAACATGATCAATACTGGTCAAAGAATTAAGTAATTAATAGTTTTTAAAATGAGAAGAATTAATTAATTTGTTTATTGAAACTAGAGAGACTAATTTATAATTTACTCATACAACATCGTCAATCTGTATCCCCAATCGTCAATCGTATCTCTAACTAAAAGAATAATAAAAAAAATAAATCGGAGACAACAACTTTGTATTTAGACACATAAAGAGACTTCGAAATGTGAAATTTATTAAAGAATAAAATAAATTATATCTTAAAACTTTATCTAATAAGCTTAAGCTTTTGGATGAGATAGTTCTTTGATATGATATCCGAATGTTGATGACTAAACAGATCATGAATTCGAATCTCACCATCTTCATTTCTTTTTTAATTAATTAAACATAATGTGATATAAGTCTGTGCAAGTTTTAAGTTTAACCCCCTGTTTGGATAGGGATGAAAGCGGGGGAGAGGAAAGAAAATAGGGTAGAAATGAAAATTTTCCCCCCTTTGGATTGTAGAGGAAACCAAAGGAAAGAAAATAATAATAATAAATAAATGCTTTTTTCGTGGGACCCATTTTCCTTCCAAATTTAGGAGGAAACGGAAGGAAACCTGAAGCTGACTTTTTTTTTTTGGCTTTCTCGTTTTTACCCTTGCCCCATCCATGTGACGAGAAAAAAAAAATAAATCCTAATTTTCCTCCCACCCCACAGGCTGTAATGGATTAGTGTAGCATCGATATCAGTAAAGAGGACCACATCCATGTGAGTCAATTTGCCATTTGGATGCTGAAGGCTACGTTAAACAATATTATTGTGGTCCGCCTCCGACAACAGGAAGTCATAAGAGCTATGGAGCTTATTTCAATTGTTCCTTTCTCGTTTTTAGCATAAGAGATATTTTTCGTTTAACATTATGTTTACTATTGAAGATCAAAGGTAGTCACAAATTTATTATAAGTATTTAAATATAAAAATATAATCCTAAGGGCATTATAATAAATATATAATAATATATTTTCTTTCTTTTCTCTTTTTACAATTATCCAAACAAGAGAAATGTATTTTCTTTCATTTTTTTTCTACTCTTATCCAAACAAGAAGTGGAAAATGATTTTTTTTCCTCCTAAGAGGAATTATCCAAACAAGAGGTAAAAGACTTTCAATTGAAGAAATGTGTTAGAGAATAATATAAATAATATTTTGAAGTTTTATCTAATAGTTTAAGTTTTTGGATTGAGATAATTTTTTGACGTAATTATACTATTTATGCCTAGTTTTTAAAAAAGGAGGTGGCTAATATGGACCTTGATGGCACCCTTGAAGGTGGCGGCGGAGGAGGAGGATGGACCAGTTGGCTCGGTGATGGTGGTTGATATGCTCCAGAAAAATCAATAGCAACCCTTCAATTGATCGACTTGCATAAGTCATGTAAGAAACTAGTAATAATGTAATGACAACTTAATTAATTATAGGACAATAATTGTACGGTTTTACGTTGAGATTGGTGGGTATTAATATGGTGACTCATTTTTGAAATCAAGATCAACCTTCCAAGAAACTTAATTAAGTACCTATGAATATATATGGTTAGTGTTAAGGATACTCAACGTATTTCATTCTCGGGCTGAATTTATGTAGCAGCATTCTTCCCTTCCATGCATGTTCGCACCTCATACCATGCATCTGTGGTAGACGACTTGAGAACCTGTTGATCCTCCAGCATTTTTTATATCAAATAAAAGTAAAATATATTTTTTAACAGTTTTTTCATATAATTATTAAATAATAAAAAATATATTTTTGAAAAATAATTTTATAAAAAATAAAATTTTCAGGAATTAATTTTCTTATAAAATTTATTTTTCGTTAAATAAACTGAGCCTTATTAGACTTTGTTTGTTTTGTGAAAAATTATGATTGTAGATTATTCATTTCTTGCATCCCTTTTTCTTGACCCTCAACTAATGCTGAACGACGTGTATCTTGTCATGAGTGACACAATGCCACTCAGTCTCCAACAACCTTCCATCCGACGTTAGTACCAACTGCCAAGACAAGATTTGACAACACAGATGCTTATAAACCTGTGGCACAATCACAAGCACTAGCAAAATAAAAGAAATACCTCAGAAAGGTCCAAACTTTGCAGCTCAAAAAGTCACAAAATCAAGCACTCTGTAATTCGCATTGAAATGGGAAGGTCCCTAGTGTTTTCTACAAGCATTCCCCTTAAATTTTCTCAAAAACCCAGATCATTTTCTCTCTTAAATCACTCAAAACTTTGTGTTCCACAAAGATTTAGTGAGAATTCTCAATGTGGGCATCAAAGATTTCAGCCTTTGAGCATGAAATTAGCAAGAAATGTGTGCACGAAGGCTGCTTTATCTGAGATTAGCAATGAAAGGAAGTATCCTAAAGTGGGTGCTTCATCAACTGGGCCTATACCTCCTAGTCAGCTTATTCAAGTTGTTGAGGCTGCTGCTAAGACTGGTGCTGAGGTTGGTTTCTCTTTTTGTAGTTTTTCTTGTGTAAATTGTTAAGTTATGAGAGAGGGGCTTTGATTATGGTTCTCTGTGTTTAATTCAAAGTTCTTTGTTTATTTATAAGCTAATTGGAATGTAAAATTTATGAGATTTTGTTGTATTTTTGTTCTTTCTCTTAGCAATAATAACTTTATTTCTTCGGAAAATAATTTCCTGTTTTAATTAATCTGGAATGCCTCAGTTATGTTCTACTTTAGTACATGTAGGATATGAAGTTTTAATAAATAGTCAGTTCAATTATGGATATAATATTCCAACTCACTGCCATGTTTTGAATATATATATACGGGGAAGATAAAAAATTGCATATTTATATTTGTTTATCATGCTTTATATCTCTCAAGTGAACGTTTTGAGTAAATTTTATCTTAAAGTAAGGTTTTTAATTATAAATATGTGTTAGACTATATTAAACATCTATGGCTCAATGATCGACTGTTGTACATATATCAGGAATGAGGAAATTGAACCACGACTAATATGGTTGTGTTGGCAGTTCGTTGAACATAAGTTGTTTTGCCTTAGAGGCTCTTTGTATCACTGTTAATTTAGAGGCAGCTGTGGACAAGTATGTTAGTTTTTCTATAGATCAACAACCTGTAATTACGTATACATTCTCTTTTCTCTATCCAGGTAGTGATGGATGCCGTTAATAAGCCTCGAAATATCACATATAAAGGACTTACAGACTTAGTGACCGAGTAAGGACTTATGAAAGTTTCCCAACTAATGATGTATGTCTATATTTTTTTCCAATTCATACTCATATAGTGTTATGATCTTGAGGGGAAAAGTTTATTGTCTAGCTTAAATAGATGATAGATAAGATTCAAGGTGATCTGTGTGGATTAATTGTATTTGTACTTGTTTTTAAGAAATAAATTCATCTACCTCTTTTCTGTAGACTAGAGTATAATACTTTGAACTATTTTTTCTGGTTTGCTTGTTAAAAGACTTTCAGAAATATGTTGGATGTAATGTAATAGCAATTGATTATGGTATCCTATTAGATTTTTTAACAGAAAAACAATCTTTGAGCCAGCTTCAGAACTTCCTTCAAATGCCCCCTAAAAATGTTTTGATTTTCCTGTCTCAAATTCCCATTTTTAACCCAGCTGAGTAGTCAAGTGGCCAAGATTCACATGGTGTGTCTCTTGTGTTTTGGATGCTGTGAATCCTTCAAGTGGATAAAATGAAACTTTCAACCTCTATTTGGCCTTGTATCTAATGAGTATTCTCAATATGCAGACAAAAATAAAATATTTGAATCTAATCAAAGTATTCAGTGATTAATAGTCATGCCCTTGAATTTGATTTTCCTTATCAAGTATTTGAACAGACTACAGCCTTCAGAGGCTAGAAGATGTTTTTCCACAATCCTTTCTCCACCTTCCCTTTCCCATATATGATGAACGCTCCCACACACATATTTTGCTCCCAAACACAAAGCCATATGGCACAATCAACATGTGATTGTGCCATTCAACTATAGTGTGTAGTCATTTTACCATTTATAGTCCATAAAAATGATGCATGTATTGACTGTTAGGTTTCTTTCTTAATTGTTCATGGACAGATTTGTTTCTATATGGTCATTAAAATGCTTTTCAGTTAAAGATTTCTGAAGTACCTGATATATTGGTTTACATTCTTAATTTATCAGATTCTGGAACTGAACCATGCCAATTTTCACTTTATTTATCCGAATTTACTTGCAGCACGGACAAAATGAGTGAGGCTGCTATCTTAGAAGTTGTTAGAAGGAATTTTGGAAATCACCTCATTCTTGGGGAGGAGGGAGGAATCATAGGAGATACGTTATCTGATTATCTATGGTGCATTGATCCTCTAGGTTTGTCTCTTAAAATTCTTGGTTCATCATTCTTGTTTTTGCTTTTTACTCTTTTTTTTTTTTAACCCTTTTTGAAGAGTTTTTTTTTTAGCTTTCCCTTGTTGGGTGTTGAAAAGTTACAGTTATATAGCATTTGAGAATTCAATTTTAACTACCAATTTTGCCATCATTAGAAGTATTATGATCGGCAACTTTTCTGGACATATATTGGAAAATCATATCAGATGAATAGATCTAAATTGTTGTCTTGTTATGTTACATGACTTGAAGTTATCAAAACTTGTTATTTGTGTAGATGGAACGACGAATTTTGCTCATGGTTATCCTAGCTTTGCAGTTTCAGTGGGAGTTCTGTTTCGAGGAAATCCTGCAGCTGCTGCTGTGGTACTGATCAAACTTAATCTTGTTCTTAAAAGATAATGAAGTGAAAAAATCACTTGAACATTCAAGAACTGAAAAAGAAAGGGAAGCTGACAATTTAGCTTTTGTTTTTAGGTGGAGTTTGTTGGTGGTCCTATGGCTTGGAACACACGCATATTTTCTGCAACTGCTGGTGAGAAATTTTTGCATTAACTTGTAATTTTCTTTATTTAATTTCCTCAGTCATTTTGTTCATCTATGGATGGAACTACTGTTAATCATGTCAGGTGGAGGAGCATTTTGTAATGGCCAAAAAATTCATGCGAGTCAAACTGATCAGGTAAGTGATGATGTATTGATTAAAGCTCTTTAGTTTTCACACATTACCAAATCATCTAATATTACTAGAATGACCAAAAAAGCATGTTCCCTTCAAATGTTCTAGAGGTATGTTTAAAATCTGGATAGTTACTTGCTGAAGCATTAAGCGTTCATTGCTAGTGAGTTGAACTCACTCTTAAAAGCAAACTCATCATGGAGAGTTAATTGACTTGCATTATTTTATCTACATATAAAATTATCATGTTGCATCTTATCTTTCTAGAATCACGAAGAATGAAAAGGTAAATGGATGAGTTAATAAATGACATAAATTGATCATTTTGACTATATTAGCAAGGTAGATTATAACTATCCTCAAGTTCATAGTTTTTAAATTGAATCTCATTTCTGTTGGTTCTCCTTGTGCTTTTTGGTTTTTTAGGTTGAGCAGTCTCTTCTTGTGACTGGCTTTGGATATGAACATGATGATCCATGGGCCACTAACATGGAACTATTCAAGGAGTTTACTGATGTCAGCAGGGTATTGCCATTTTCCTTTTAAACCGTTTCTGGTCTGATAGGCTATTGTTTTTCGTTAACATAAAATATTCTTTTTCATATTTCTTCTTCTGCTCTCTAATGTGTATAGGGTGTTAGAAGGCTTGGTGCTGCTGCAGTTGACATGTGCCATGTAGCTCTTGGGACTGTAGAAGCATATTGGGAATATCGTCTTAAGCCATGGGATATGGCTGCTGGTGTTCTGGTAAAGTTCTATTTTTACAAATGTTTTTGCTTAATATGCAATTAGTCTTTATTTCTCTGTTTGAGATTGTGGAATTTATGGAGTGAATAATGACCTATTAGCACATTGGTGCCTGATATATCCCATGTAACAAGCTAAAGAACGCAACTTACCTTTAGTTGTGTATGGTGGCAAGGCTTCCTGACTTAGTTTTCTGCCTTGGAATAACTAACTCTTTGCTAATCTCTATAATGGATTCCTAGGTTGGTGTCCACATAGAAACTACTTAAGTTACCCCTTCAAAAAAGATTTGAAGGTAATGCTTGCTAGAAACTAAGGAGTAATTATCAATTGAATTTGCCATTTGAGTCATTGACCGATTGCTCTCCCCCTAAATATCCACGGTGACTCTCCAACCATAATCTCCACAGTGAATATAGTGCCACTGTTCTAGGCAATATGGTTATTTCTCTTACTCAATCCTTGTTCAACCTGCTATTATCACAAACACCATCCTTGGAATTCCCTAACTAACACGAACAGGTTCCTTCAAATTATATTGGTTAAACATGGACACAGTTTTGCTTGCAATCAGGGTCAGTTCTATATATTTCAATATGAATGTCTTCTTTGCCCTTTTCATGCAGATAGTCGAAGAGGCTGGTGGGACAGCTTCTCGCATGGATGGTGGAAAATTTTGTGTATTTGATAGATCTGTTTTGGTGTCTAACGGTGTGCTGCATGCCAAGGTTAGACTTCACTTGTTTTCTTTGACAAAATTAAACAGAATTTTGTTCTTTCTCTGTTTTCTCGCTCTTTGAGTGAAGACATAAGACCAGTGGCATGAAAAATGTCACCAAATGGAATGGCTTCCACAGTAAACATAGCTTCTGAAGTCACAATTTTGGATAGCTAATTGTTGGGCCCTCTTGTTCTACCTGGAAAATATCTAGTACCCATTTCTGAAGGAGCTTGTTCTTCCTTCCACCAGAAAAGATTGCCCTGAATCCCCTGATGGATGGGAAGAAGTCTAAACTTACTTCACTATGGAAATAAATAAATCAGATAATCTATATTCAAGTTGTAAATTGCACTATCTGATCCTCATCTCTTTTGGTAGCTGTTTCATGACTTCACATCATGTGCCAAATAATGTAGCGTGCTCTGTGATCTTGTTTGAACCAGATGATATATATTGATTATCTTTATAATGCAGCTTTTGGAGAGGATTGCACCTGCAACTGAGGAACTGAAAAGCAAAGGAATTGATTTCTCATTGTGGTATAAACCAGAAAATTACCGCACGGATCTTTAAAATGACCTAGCATTTATTCTCATTTGGAGCTTTGCTGCAACAAGCAGGTGTTGCATCTTGTACCCCAACTTGTTATTTATTTAGTTTTTTTCTTCTGAATTGATCTTTTAAGATAGGCTTCATTTTTATGATTGTTTTGCACTTTTAAATGTATCAGCTCCTTGTCATTTTCCATGAGAAGGAACATAGATGTTTCTTTATAAAAAGAATTAGTTTTATGCATCCTCTTCCATGGTCACGATCTTTACAATTGAGCTGCAAAAAAGCAATTTAGTTTCTTGATGATGGTGTCATGTGGGCCAAAATACAATATGTGAAAATGCCATCATATTGCAATCATTTCAAAAACGTAAAACAAAATTAAAAATTAACACAGTTTTATTTTCATTCATCCACTAATTAGAAATTTGGGGATCTTCATGCTCTGAATCTGTGTTTGATTATTCAACGCATGGTAACTTGGCTATCCTCTGCATGTTTGAAGGACATTGTAGATTATTCTTTCGCTCAATTCTGTCAGGATAGTAATATTAGGAGTATCATTCTAGTGCAAGCTTAAGTTTTGGTCGAATGGTAATCCCTTTAATAACAAGGCCCCTTTTCCATTCTCCACCGTCATATTCATACATACCGATCTGTATCTCCCCAACATTTTCCGGTGACGTTATGAACTCGCCAACTGGGATTTCTATCCATTGCTCCCTTAGCTTTGTCTGTAACTTTTCTTTGCGTTCTTGCTTGCATCCATTTGGGAGAACTAGCGAAACGGTCACTGGAGCTGCCCATCCATAAGCTGGGTCTTTCAACTTTATCACAAACACAACTTCATACAAAATACCTGGGGAGAGCATTTTTGTGTCGAATCTCCCATATATTTCCAGCCAGCAGACATTTAATAGCTCTGCCACATCCACCCAAACATCGCTGCCATAAGAGAACTTATGGTTAGCAATTACGAACAATGAACTCTCCGGGAAATGAAGTTAACATGAACTTTGAAGTGCACTAGGTATATGCATTATGCTTATCAGAATAAGTACCTCATAGAAACTAGGATTCCAGCATCTTAGAAATCAAATACTGAAGATATAAACCCAATTTTGGATTGAACTCATTTTACAGTTACCTTGTTTCATATATGGAAGGCCAGCGCCAGTAACTTGGATCTTCCCCCCAAGTGATTGATAGATCCTTTGCAAACACCATGAAGCAATTGCTGTTGTACTTCTTTTCAACCCAGTACTTCTGCAATAAAAATTGTACGATTGTGATAATAAGAATGGTGTTCCTTTGTTGGTTTTTTGTCAATGATATACAGACAAGAATAGTGATATAATTAAGGAGATGGAAATGAGACTAGCCTTGCTCTGTTGGTCCAAGAAAACTCCAGTGCTGAGTTGATCATACAATTTTTCCACCGAAGACCTGTCAATTGGGAAGTCTGCATCTCTTAATATGGCTTCACAGTTATGTGGTAACTTTACTTCTGCTACCTTCTTCGCTTTGGCATCACTAAGTAGCCTAGCATCTGCTGCTTTCTCGTGTACTCTCACTTGGTTCCTTACTTCTGCCGGTTTCTCCACCTTCTTCAACTTGGTTTCACTCGGTTTTGCTTCCATTGATGTTTCTTTCTTGTACTGTGGCTGATAGCTGGGTTCTGCCCTTGTCTCTTGTGACTGTGAAGCCTCATCCTGTGACGGTCCTGCTCCCATCTCTTCATAATCATCAGTTCCTCACACACTACTGTTTTTATAGCATGGTGAAGTCAGATTAGCCATCTTGTGCACTAGAAGGTCAAATTAGTCATAAATTAATCCTCCAAAAATGTGTTGGCTCTTGATCTGGCCGTCCAATAATGGAAAATTAATCAAGTCTCTAGGCTGTAATCACTTGATCAAATGTGTTGAATTATTAATTATTGACTTGTAAGCGGTCTTAGAATTTGTGGGCTAGAGAATATGTATTTTTGAGCTAGCTTTGCAAACCTTTCACATCCATATAGATGCATTCACATGCGCATTGGATTCGACAGAATATGTCGTTACGAGTGGTGAGATTACAACTTGCTGATAATGCATTTGGTTTTTGAAAAAGTGAAAAGACGCATATCTTGCGTACAATATAAAGGAAAAAAGTAATTATTCTGTGATAAAGCATCCATTAAAGTTATATTCCCTGAATGAAAATTGGTTTCTGGACTTCTGAGAAGATAAAAAAGAGCATCTTGGATTACTTTTCTACAATGTGGAGCTTGTTCTACCTTCCAACATCTTATCACAGGATTTGATACTGATAATAGTCGTTTTCATTTTATTGTTTGTTGTCAAACAACACGGTTCATCGAAAAGAAAAGAAAAGAAAAGAACGTAAAATCAGCTTAAATTTCGAGATTCGTAACCCTTACAACAAGAATATTTGCTCTAATAAACTGCTTTTGGCCTAATCTTGATACCAGCAAGAACCATGCTACCCTTCCACCAGTCACTGTCTACTTCAAACATGCCAAATTCTACAACTCCAGCTGCATTCTTTGAAACCGTAAATTCGCCACCACAAATCTCATGCCACACGTCATGTTTCTCCCTGTAAGACTGAAGTACGATGCTTCTCACGGACTCTTGTCCACTGAGCCTCACCCTGAAGTTGATTGGAACAGAATGCCAACCAAATGCATCAACTTGAAATTTCATGACATAGTATAGTTCATATTTTGTTGTTGAAGCAACGTTGAACACAGTTGTAGATAATTTCCCGGTGACCTCAACCCAGTTAACTTGAAGGAGCATTGTGCCTTCGTTGAAACCAATTGACCTGAAAAAAAATTCAAGCACAAGACAAAATGAGGTATACCTGCTGCTATCCTCGGAAAGGAAAGACTAACATATCTATATGATCAAATGCTGATGTTGAAAGCTTACCCTGTTTCCTCTTCTGAGAGTTTGATCCATTGCCAAAACCGGGGATCATTGCCCCATATGATATTTAGAGCCTTAGCTGGCACTCTGCATGTTGCAGGACATGCTGAGTCTGACGATACTGAAGAGCCATCCTTCAGAACAAACATTAACTTCATCAAATAAGCATAATTCACGATAAAGTTTTTGAAAATAATCAACTAAATAATTACTTTAGTGGTAATAAAATGAATGCGATTCTATGAAAATAAGATCAACTTATTCTATCGTGTCATCTTCTTCCCCTCCTCTTTTTTTCATCTAAAAATTTAAGCCATCACTTAAGAGAATCAGAAACTTTATTCTGAAAGTGAAATGAGACAAAGTCAGATTCAATCTCTACATGTCAGCAGGATCTTGAAATAGTTCTTACGATGTCCAGCATAAGTTCCTAAACTATGACTTGAGCATGTCCCTAAGAATATGAGTAACCAGAGATGAAAAAGAGTATTAAAAAAAAAAAAAAAAAAAAAAACGAGGGGAAACCACTTACACCCTTCCAGTGAGGGCCAGAGAGAGCCTCTGATCTTTCCTCATAATCCATATCGAAGTTCAAAGTTTTATGCACTAAAAAACTAAAAAGAAAGAAGATATATAAGCACTAGCAATCTAGCTAACAGAATTATTATTACCCTCAAGTTGCGTAAAGCTAACATCGGATTTACGAGTGGTGATAAGGAAGAGCAATATTTCATGGCCCATACCTTTACTTAGTTCTCAGCTGTCTCAGTTTCTTTGTTTTCCCCTTTTTGCTTTTCTGCCTACCCTTCTTTCTCTAGCTTTCACTCTTTAATTAAGCTTCTCTTGAACAAGTCAAGGATTTATTAGTTGAAGAATTGCTTCAAGAAATCGAAAGATGTACAAGGACGAATACAAATGGAATACGGGAAGTAATTTCTTGAAGTGCAATATATGAACTAGTAGGGATAAGATTACAGTGTAAAGTAAGGACACAGTACGAAGGCATGGTTAAAGGTGAGGGAACAAAATCCTTTTCTAAATCACACGCCATTTGAAGTGATTTCTCGTGCAGCTCGTGATTCTGAATTACTGGCCGTAAGAAAATTATAGCTTTCCACAACTAATCCGCAGATGGTCTTTAGAGTCTGTCATTAATTCTAGCAGTTTCACCTCAACTTACATACTTTAGTCACTGCCCTTACTAAATGGTTCTTAACATAGCTAAGCATTCTCAAACACAAGCTCAAAGATATTGTGCTTCTCCTTTCCTCTGATCCCGTTGTCTTGGTAGAAGTGACTATAATGGTTAATTTATGAGTGATAAATACAACAACATTTGACAAGACCTGCAATTGAACTAATTATCATGGTCTATAACTAAGATGGAATCCTAGTTTCATAGACTAAAATGACATATCAAGCTGCTGCCATGTTTTAAGTACTCCTATTGAAATCTTTATCAGTTTAAATGCGATTAATTAGACTTCTGCCAACACCGTATATACCAGCATTCGGGCGAATTTGTCAAATTTATTAGCAGTATTTTGAGACTTTCAAAAAAGCTGAACCAGTTTTATGACAATAAATTTTGGCTTTGCTTATTTGATATGAAAACATGACAGAGTTATCTTTTTATAGCTAGAAAGGAATCATTAAAGTAAGTTTAGTTGAAGATAGAACAAAAGAAAGCATTCATTTATTTGATAGCAGAACAATGGTACATAAATCTTAAAAACACACCATAAATAGGTAGAGCTTGGTAATACAAGACAGGTCTCATTATTATGTTACATCTTAAATAAACAGTATTGCAATAGACTGGTTTATTTGAACTGTGGCCTTGTGAATCCGCAAACCTCCCTTACATCGCCCACTCCACACTTCATACAGACCAAAATAGAGCTTGTTATCTTCTGATTCTCCAAAAACTTCAATCTGAAAGTCTGAGGTAACTAATTTCTTATCTGGGCCGAGATCTGCTAGGTTGATTTTGGTCCATCTGTACCTTCCCTTCTTCCCTATCTTACCCATCATGAAAACAGGACAGCCATTCCAACCGAATGCACCTTGTTCCAGCGATACTTCAAATTTAATTTCGTACTTCCCTACTGGCAGGGGTTCCTTTGTTTCACCTGTTATTTCAAGCCAAGTCACTTGTACTAGCTCTGCTGGTTTGTCCGAGCTGCAATATTGAAGTTCGAGTAGTATAGTAAATGTCTGCGTTAGCTTAGCAAAGTTGACGTATCAAATGCTATGAAACTAAGTTCCTTTTCCTGCTAAGACTGAATATCAAAAATTTTTTCAGAAACTCTTAAGAGAACATGTATTTTACTTTTTCTCTTCAGGCAAGTTCCAAGTAGCCTTTGTCATTACCCCAGGTGATGCTAAGGCCTCTTAAAGGACCATCTCACCTAAAAGCTTAAGCTGATAGGTGAGGTCCTAGAGTATAATTTATACTAGTCTCTAATACACCCCTCAAGTAAAAGGCCCAACATTTTGGGCATGAAACTTGCACAAATCCATATTGCCTTGTGCTTAATATTTGAGAAATTGGGGATGGTGAGACTTGAACTCGGGACCTCAAGGTCAACCAAGCTCCGATACCATCTTAAAGGACCATCTCACCTAAAAGCTTAAGCTGATAGGTGAGGTCCTAGAATATAATTTATACTAGTCTCTAATAAGGCCCCTAGGGTTAAACGTCCAGATGGTGCTTTTCCCGTAAACACGAAGAGGAATTCTCATCAAGGGATAACTTTCAACTTGAAATGATATGATAGTCTTCCATACATTTTGCCTTGAATAGAGTTAGATAATCGAAATTGATTTTCATCAAAAAGACAGGTTGGGTGGCCCTTTTTGAATGTTTTATTAATCATTTTTATTTTAAAAATTCAATATGAGATATGTTTTTTAATATTCTTCCTTATTTGAGCTTATCTTTTGAGGTCCGACAAGTGATTTGAGTTTCACACGATCTTTTTTAAACTATAATATTATATATAATTAAATAATTAAAATTGAGTTCTATCTAAAAGATTTAATTAAATATAAAATATAAAATATCAAATATGTGTTTTAACACTTTATATAACTGTTAACTGCCAAAATATTATGCTTCAAAAACTAACTTTTCCTGTAGGAGGCCTAATCTACAAACAAATACTGATGAAAAGATAAATAGTATTCTGACCTTTACATATTTCACTTCATCGGGATCTGCCTCGTAATGTAGTTTATTTGAGGACGACATCTTGAGAGCAAATAAATTCTATTGTTAGTTTTGAGACGAAAAGATGATATATTTATGAATCCTTACGAAGCCTTTTATATTCAGCACCAAAGATGGAAGTCTTTCTCAATTCATGAATATGTCAGCTTCCAAGATATGAACATCAAAAAGAAACCCAACCACACAAAGGAAAAAAAAAAAAGGAATATAGCTTGCGACGGCCAAAGGATCAAGTAAATGTGCTCGACTTTATCCGAACGAATGGAAACTGAACTTTTCTTTTCGTTTCTTTTTTTTTAATGTTAGTGCTCCACATATGATCAAGAAAAGAATCGATCCGCTTGGTAGCAAAGAGTTGAACTTTAAATATAAGAAGTTCTTTTACTATCGAGAAACTCGAACGAACATATATATGTACGCGCATGTATATCCTAAGTTAAGAAAAGAATGAAGGATTTGTAATTATAGGGAATCAGTTTGTCAAGCATAAAATCTACAGATTTAAATGGCTAGTTGACTTTCATTTGATATCCCCCTAGAAAATGATGGCGTTGAAGGGTCATGGATTAGGTGAAGATATTTGTAAGTCTGTAGAGTAGTGAAAATATGTAGAAGGGTGATAACCTTACTATCAAAGGCATCTTGAATAAAGTGACAATCAACCTTTATGTGCTTCGTGCACTTGTTGTAAACGGGGCTTACGACAATTTGAATAGCACTAGTGTTATCGGTATGTAATGGAGTAGGTTGAACCCGGGAGAAACCAAACTCGTAAGGAGACCATGTAGCCAAATGATCTTCGAGCTAGCAACGGACATGGCATGGTACTTAGCCTTATTAGATGACTTGGAGACACAATCTTGCTTCTTGCATTTCCAAAGGCTAAAAGCATCACCAAGAAACATACACTATCCTATAGTAGATTTCCTTATGTTTGGGCGACTTGCCCAATCAACATCACAAGTAGGCTCGTAGCTATAATGGAGAACCAATAGGGATGAATAAGCCATGACTTGGTGTGCCAAGGATGTATCGAATGATACGGTAGACAACGACTAGGTGGAGGTGTCGAGGTTATTGCATGAACTTGCCGACAGTTTGTATAGCATAAGAGATGTCCAATCGAGTGATGGTTAGATAGATAAGACTACCAACTAGCTTACAATAAAAAGTAGGATCCTCGAGGTGCTCCCATTCGTCATGCCTATATTTGACATTAATTTTCATAAGAGTGTCCACGAAGTAGAGTTTGTGAGTCTTACTAACCGAACCGGATCTTGAACATACTTAGTCCGATTTAAGAAGAGACCCCGAGGTCGACCAAGCACTTGTAACCCCAAAAAATAAGTGAGTTGGCCAAGGTCTTTCATTTGGAAAGTAGAATGTAACAGCTTTTGAATTATAGAGAGTGCTCGCTATATTTGAACTAGTGACAATGATGTTGTCCACATATACAAGGAGGACAACCATTCCATTAAAGGTCCTCCGTAGGAAAAGTGAGAGTCATACCGACTTTGTGTGAACAAAAAACTAAGCGAGTGATTCAAAATTCATCAAATCATGCTTTTGGTGCTCGTTTTAAACCATAAAAAAATGTTTTTAATTTGTAAACATGAGTAGTTGAGGTAGTAGGCATACCGGATGAAAGTTTCATGTAAATGTCCTCTTTGAGACCACTATGTAGAAAAGCATTCTTAACATCCATTTGATGTAAGGACCAAGATTGGGAGGCTGCAAGAGCTAAGATTGTTCTTACGGTGGTCATCTTGGCTATTGGTGCAAATGTTTCATCATAGTCTAGGCCATACTCTTGCTTGTTGCCAAGAATCAACAATCAAGCCTTGTAACGATCTAAGGAACCATCAAAACGAAGCTTAATGGAAAATATCCACTTACTTCCAATTGGTTTTACGGATGGGGGGCATGGAACAATATCCTAAGTTTGGTTTTCTTCAAGTGCGAGAAGTTGTGTTTCAATGGCTTTGCACCAACACTCATGCTACACTACTAATTTATAACATGAGGGAATAGGAATATAAGACAAAGTAGGCTGCCAAGGATAAAAGAAGAGTGAAACCAAACCTATTTAAGGGTCTACGAACCCGAATACTTTGTCCGAGAGGGACAAGTTGTAAAACCCCTAGCCTAAGACCTCGTAGGTCGAGAATATTATTGCCGTTAATCATATTCAAAGTACAATGAATGTAGGTTAATAAGGCACTATGATCTTATCGTAACTTATTTAAAGATGTTTATGCGGTGGGCGTCTAGTAATAATGCTTAGGTCCTATTTCTTTATTAAAAAGTCGTATAAATTTTTTAAGTTTCCTTCAATTGCTTACCTTTATTCATTCACCTTGTTAGGTAGTCATTAATGTAATTCACTTACTAAATTATTCGTTACTATTTATTTATAATAATTACATAACTATTACTACTCGTATCATTTTGTTTTTACTGGTTCGATTACACATCGTAGCTATTCACATATAAGACTAATTTTATGCCAATTACTACAAAATTGGTTCATTTGCTTTCACACCATTATCGAGTCATATCGCTTACTCGTTTCATATCCTTTCCTATTGTATAGGATAGGTCAGCTACATCAAGTACATATAAAACTATAACTCATAATATAATTAAAAAAAACATATAGTGGGTCTATCTAAAAATCAAACCCCATCCAAGATACACAGTTAGGTGCCTCATTCGATAATCGGCTCCACGGAGAAGTAAGCCATAGTGGTTTACTTATCTAGACCATAAGAAGCTAAATGAGCAATAACTCGGTAAGTTAATGGATGCATGTAATACATGCTTATGTCTATGTAAGTATGTAACACCGCTTTATGCAAAGTAAGTCTCCTTTTTCCTCATGTCATAAAATAGAAAATAATCTAAAAATCTTTTTTTATGTCTCGTGGATATGTCTCATTTAGGTGCTTCGGGGTTTTCATAATATATGTTCGACGAACCGGACTCGTCTACGGACACGCCCTACCGAGCCTCTAAAAGTGCACGTCCGCACTTACCCGACCCCGAACCATTACTATCACCGTATGAAAAATCTATGAAGTCCTTTTCTCAAAACCTTAAAGTCATGAAAATCTTTTCCTTTAAAATCATTCTAATTGCTATCGGATAACCATAACATAAAATATATTTCTATGACTTAAAAAATTATTCATGAGCTAAGCATGCGTATGCAATTGCAATGAACCAACATGCTATATGAATTCATGAATGCTTACTTTGAATGGTTATGTGACCAAGTCATAAGAATCGATATAAAATTAGGCGACATAACAACATAAATAACATCAATCCAATATAAACCAACACCGCCATCGTTGGCACATCAATCATCATAACCCAATTCTCATCATCAATCACATTCAAGCATAACCATTATTCATAATCTAATGCATTCATATAGCATTTAAAAGAACATAACCATAACATAAAGGAAGATGGACATTTTTGTTCCATTTTTTTATTCATTAAACTTACCTTTCACTTTACTTTCCTAAATTCTTTTTCTTAAGTTCTTAATTATCTTTTCATATTTGGTCTTTACAAAATTAAGTATCATTTCATGTTCTAACCAAACTAGGTATTATTTGATTGATTTAGGAGGTTCAATTTCGATTTGGGCCTTAATGGGCCTAAGGCCCAATTTTTCCTAACCTAATTTTTCTTTAAGTTTTTATGAGCCCTTTTCATTCTAAACCATCATTTTACTGTGTTTTGAGTCTGAATTATCAAATTTAAGGTTTAAAACTTGGTTTAAACCTAATTCCCCAAAATTCCCATTTAGGCCTAAACTTGACCTCTTTAGAATCCTAATATTTTCTCCTGATTTTGTCCCACCATTTTAACACTAAGTAGCATAGATATGTAAAAACTATAGGAATTAATTTAATTGAAATTTGGGATCTGAAATCTTGTCCAAACCCGTATTGGGCCTTAATGGGCCGAAATTGGCCCCAAGCCCATAAAACCCATTTTCTTCAACTTTTGATGAATTTTTCACTTCAATTCATCAAAATATGCTTATTTAAGTGTATATGACTCACCAAAACAGAATAAGATTGCTTGAAATTCCAATCTTAAATTTCTTTAGTTTAGGCCGAATGGTTACCCTTAATTAACCTTAGGAATTTTTGAGTTTTCACCAAAATTTTGAAGCCTAATTAACTTGTTTCCATCTTAATTATATGAATTATGAGTCCAAAATAATTTTCTCCAAATTTGGGTCACCAAGAACCCTAACCTTAATTTTTCTCTAATTTAGCAATTAAGGCAAATTCAAGTAATCAAACATGAAATTGACTTGAAATTAAATATTCTCGTGGTTTAGGGGAGATTAACTTACCTAAATATGCTCCAATTAAACTTCAAAAGGTGAAGAATTCAAAAATTTCTCTTTCCTCCTTCCTCAAAATTCGGCCTAACCACCTTTTTTCTCCATTGAATTTTTCTTGAGTTCTTAGCTTGATATCCTTACTTAGTAGGTTGATTTAAGGTGTGTAGGAGTGATTTTAGTAAGTTTTTGGTGAGAATTTGGTGTGATTTTCCTAGGGAAAATTTTCAAGAGTTTCCTTTAGGTTTTTTTTTTTTTTTTTGGTGATTTTTATGCCATTTTCATGCTTGCCTATTTATAGGCTTTTTTTTTTTTTTTTGAATATTTCTTAATCCATCTCAAACATTGAAATTATGGTGTTTTAGAGTGATCTTGGCAATTGAATTTTGGTTAAAGCTTATCCCTCCAATTGGATAATTTTAGGCTTTAAATTTTTCTTTAAACCAAATCCCTCCACCTTGCATGCCTAATAGCCTTTCCTTTTTATTTAAGTCAAAGTGCATTAATTTTGGCTCAATCATGGAGCCAAATTTTGGCTAGAGCATGAAGAAAAGCCTAAAAAATTCTTTAATTTTGGTCCCTTATTTTCTTAATTACTCCTTTCACCATCCCTCAATTTGTCAACGGATCACTTCAATCCCTTCCTTAAAAGACATTTTAACAACTTTTAAACTCCTTATATTTATAGCTAATTTAATTTAGAAGTTCAAACTTTAAATTTCATGCAATCTAGTCCCCAATTTCTATGCAATTAGCCCCTTAACTCTAAAATTTTATTTTGTAATTTTTAAAATTTAATTTATTTTCATAATAACTTCAAAAATTTATTAAGAGGATTCAATCTAAAGTTTCATAGTTTTTGAATCTCATATGGGCCTCTAAATTAATTACTTAATGTGAAAATTAGACTATTTCGATAGAAAATATTGCTTGCACCTAATAAAATTAATCTAAATTTATTAAGTATTCCTACACATTCCCTAGGATTTTCGTATGCCCAAAAAAAAAAAAAATTTCCTTATACTTCTAAGTCACATAATTTAATTCTTTATCTCTAAAAACACTATTCTACACTTAGAAAATTCAATGAAATATTCACCATATGTAGAAAAAAATCATAAAATCATATAAAATAATCTAGCACCCTTCTAAAAATTATTCTAAACAAATGAAATATTTTTCATACATAAACAACATGCTTTAATTAATTTTCTCATGCAATAACTACTATTCATGTATCGAAAAATCACTAAAATATTCTTCAAGCATGGAAAAACTATTTTGACCCTTCTAAATATTTTTTTAAGTTTCTAGTAATTATTTCTCATTCTCAAAAATATTTTTTTCACACATTTTTAATATTAAACTTTTATGACATTCCTATTTTAGCGGATAACGGGCACTACACAAGTGTAGTTGTTAAAGCAAGATCAACAATCAAAAGGTGAGTCGAAGGGGGCTCGAGAGGTATTGGAGATTAATTTGATGTGGAGTGAGATCGTCTTTGGTAGACAATGAGAGGCTTAGGCATTACTGAATGTATATGAGGGTTAGTAAACAATGGTAGAAAAAAATATGAAGAGGAAGGAGGATCTTAATGAGTGGTGAAAAAATACTGGTTTTCTAGAAAGATTACATTTCTAGAAACTCGAATATATTATAAATTTAGATAAAGAAAAGATAACCTTTTTGGTGTATTGAATATCCTAAAAAAGCACATTAGATTGATTGAGCTATGAGTTTTGTGTGTTCATGTGTAGGAAGATGAACATAACACACACAACCAAATGTACGAAGCATAGAATGATTTAAAGGATGACCAAATAACCTAATGAATGGAGACATATGACTCAATAAGGGAGAAGACAACCTGTTAATGAGGTGAATAGCGAGTGGATAAAACTTCACATTAGAATTGAGAAGGCACAAAAGACTCTAATAATAGGGTGCGAACAACATCGAGAAGATAACGGTTCTTCCTTTTAACCAACCCATTTTGATGAGGGATTGAAGGACAAGATCGATGTGAAATGATGCCATGAGTTTGCAAAAAATCCTAAAACAAATTAAACATGTATTCACCCCTATTGTCAAAATGTAGGATTTTTATATTGGTAGAAAATTAGGTCCGAATATGAGCATGGAAAAGTTTTAAAACCAAAAATACTTCTCCTTTAGATCACAAGAAGTAAATCCATATGAATCGGCTATAGTCGTCTATAAAAGTGATAAAGTACTTGTAATTAGCATGTGAAGTAACTCGGTGCCATATCCCACACATCACTATGGATCAAGTCAAATGGCTGGACAACATTTAGTGTGTGGGTGGGAAATGGCAATGCTTTACTTTTACCAAGCTTGTAAGAATTGCAATCAAATTGGACAACACTGCGAGAAGGTAATTCTATATTCTCAAGTAAACTAGAATTGAGCAAATTATGAAGTACGAGTAGAGTTTGAATGTCCAAGATGTTTATGCCATACTCGATAATCCATATGAACAGAATTACAAGTGATAAAAGGTAAAGAAAAACATAAAGATGAAGGTAAAAGGAAACGACGTCTCACTTTAAGCCCCCCACGATCATCATTTGTGATTGTAGATCCTGCATAACACAACAAGATTTAGAGAATTCAACTTCTCAATCATTTTCAACCAACCGACCAACAAAAACAAGATTAGTGATAAGGGTAGGAGAGACAAATACATTAGTTAGAAAAGGAGAAACATCATCGGTAGGTGTAATGGGTAAAGAACTACCATCAGCAATATGAATCTTAAGTGTTTCGGCATGTTTATGGACATTGGTAATAGATTTTGCACTATTTATCATATGATTGGAACTCTGCAATGTCAAAAAACTAAAGAGAAGATGTAGAAAAGGGTTTACTTGAGACTCTTAAAGTAGAGAATGCGAAAACAATCATTTGTTGGATCATTTCAAGAGTCATGGTTGGAATAAGATTAGAAGCATTTTGCATCAATGGTGCTGTATCAATAGAACTACTAACACTAGAAGACCTAACGAGTGGCAATATATTTTGTTTTGGATTTCTTGGGTGGTCCGGTAGGAAAATCCTTGATAATATGGCCCTCTTTTTTACGGTAGTTGTAAAATTTATTAGAATAATAAGAAAAATGACCAATTTTTTTACAACTAAAGCATTATACGGTACTCATGTCCTAGCCCATTGGCTTGCCTTGTGTTGCAAAAACCATAGGAATAGGAGAAGAAGTCGAGTGGCATTCTTCCATTACGGTTTATGTGAGGAGGTATTGTTCCTCATAAAATAAGTCATTGAGGCATGCATCAAAGGAAGGGACGAGCTCTCTGTTCATAATATTAGATCAAATGTCTTCAAATTCATGTTTTAGTTTCATAAGAAATTGAGCTTGCTTAGTAGTTTCATGAACTAATTAAACATAATTAAGACCTTTAAAAGGTAAAATAACATATACAATGTCGAGTATATTCAGCCTAAAGATTCATGAAGGTAGAGTAAAACTCGGAGATAGAATGACCGTCTCGTTGAAGAGTGGCCCAATCAAGTTTACGCTAGAATTGACGATAGTTTTTGAACGCTAGGGGTTGAAAATGAGGTTGGATTCGATGGATCCGAGAATCCATGACATGACTTGGGTATCCTTGACTTTCTATTTGGCGTATAGATCATCTTTATTAGGAACGGGTTTGTCGCCATCGGTATCTCCCCATAAATCCTTGCCTTTGACAAAAATCTTGAAGTGGAATTCCCAAGCCGAGTAGTTTTTCCATTGAAACAAATCAAGAAGGCATCGGACTTATCTAAAGACATGATGCTAAGAAAATTGATCAAGAATAACCAAGAACCAATAATTGAACGAGATTTTTCAAAATTGAGGCTCTAATACCATAACACTTTAAGAGAATTTTGAGAAAACTATTCTCTCTTGTTAGAGAATTCCCTTTATATAGAAATATACATATTGATTTACGACCAATATACATGCTCGAGTTACGACTCTAATAAAAGCAAAACTACTATACAAAGCTATCACAATCAATATACAACTAGTATATCCTAAATTAAGGAAAGACTCAAGGATTTGTAATTATAGTGAATCAGTTGTCAAGCATAAAATATGAAGATTTAAATGGCTAGTTGAGATTTCTTTGACAATTATAGTACCATACTTTTAAGGAATAGTAACCTCATCTTGATTTGGATACTTTCTTTGAATTTGAATAACACCACCATCCCTAACTTTACAAGTTGAATTCAATGAATGGCTAAAAGTATGAGTAAATTAATTTGGCATTTTTGTATGGCATTATGAAACCAATCAACTTTATACACTTTAGAATATGGAAGAAAAGTTAGGATTTGTAATCGTAATCCAAATTCTAGTCAGCCAGTGTGTTCATATTCTAAACCATTTCTGGTGATTCAATCAAAAAACCAAAGTCAAAGAATGGATTCCAACAATTTGATATAAAAATGCTTTTGGACTCTACTAAGTGGTTGATATGTCGTTGTAAATAAGCTAAATAAAAGGTTGTCTTATAAAAATTTCACCTTTCAACATCCTAATTTATGCCCAAAATTTATGTGGCACTTAAACAAGATAATTTGGTTTCTAATCCCAGATTAAGATTAAACCATCTTTTAATTTAAAGGAAAAATGAGTAACGAAAAGGCAAAGACAAAAAATTTAGCGAGTGTCAAAAGAGAAATTAACGAAAAGGCAAAGACAAAAATCAAGCGAAGACAATCAATAGTGAATTGAAGTCTAAAATAATAGTAAATGAATAGTAAATATCTTAGTTCTTTTAGTTTGTTCATACTAATATATATTAAATTAAAAATAAAAGATAAAATTTTTATTTAATTTCATAATTTTTAATCAAATTTTGTATCTCATTCGTGCTTCTTTATGTTTTTAATAGATTTTTTTTTTTAAAAAAAAACACAATTTATTTTTTTCTATTCATTCATTTTTAAATAAAAACCTACAATAATATAAATATAAAATTTAATATAAAATTTTTAAAAATATCTTAATATTTTTTTATAATACTATATCGGATAAATATATCAGCAATCTATATAAATTTAGTAATGAATCTTTTTAAACTTTTTAAAAATATGCACATTTGATATATAGACATATACACACACGAAACCAATTAATAATATTAGGTATAAAAACGTGTATTTAAATTATTAGGTGATTCCTTTAAAATATTATTTTATTTAAAATAAAATAAATTTAGAATATTAAAAATAAATAATAAGAAATAATTGGTGTTATATGTGTGAATGCAAAATTAATTTTTAATAAAATCAACGATCTCAATACTTTTTTGTATACATCATTACATCATTACCATCACCGTATAAATTAAAAAATATATTTAAAAAAATTAAGTTGTAAGAAATATATTAAAATTAATAGAGTGTAATAAAAATAATTTAAAATTTTATTTCAAAAAAAAAAATTTGATTATATCAAGAATAAGGTAAAGAAACACGTGAATTCTATTATTTATTAAAAAAACATATTAAAATTCATACACAAAGAAACATAAATCATATTTATTAAAAATAAAATTTCATAAAAAATAATAAGTTTAATTTGATGAGAATTTTTATAATAAATAAAAAATTTAAGAGATTAATTTTAATTAATAAAAAATATAATTCGATATATATGTTTGTTCTAAATTTAAAAACTTAAGAAGCCAAAAACATCTTTTAAAAATATGAGGAACAAAAACTATATTTTGAAAAAAAAATGAGACAAAAATGGATTAAGTTAAAAACATGAGATGTCAAAATATTTTTAAAAATATAAGGGTTTAAAAATACATTTTGAAAATATAAGGGATTAAAAATGAATGCAAGTATGAAATTTGAAAATGAATGTCCAAAAGGTTATAAAACAATTATGAAAATACCATTGCAAAAAATTACAAAATAGTCATAATGTGAATACTGAATAAAGGCAAATGAATAGTAAATAAATAGTGTTTTACTGTTCATTTGCCTCATTTAGAATATTAAAAATAAATAATTGGAAATAGTTGGTGTTATATGTGAATGCAAAATTAATTTTTAATAAAATCGATGATCTCAATACTTTTTTGTATACATCATTACATCATTACCATCAATGTATAAATTAAAAAATATATTTAAAATGATTAAGTTGTAAGGAATATATTAAAATTAGTAGAGTATAATAAAAATAATTTAAATTTTTATTCTAAAAAAATTGATTATATCAAGAATAAGGTAAGAAACACTTGAATTCTATTATTTATTAAAAAAATATATTAAAAATTCATATACAGAGAAAGATAAATCATATTTATTAACAAATAAAATTTTATAAAAAATAAAAAAATTTAATTTGATGAGAATATATATATATATATATGTTTGTTTTTTTAAAAATTTAAAAGCATAAGAAGCCAAAAACATCTTTTAAAAATTTGAGGAACTCAAAATATATTTTGAAAAAATGTGAGACAAAAATGGATTTAGTTAAAAACATGAGACGTTAAAATATTTTTAAAAATATAAGGATTTAAAAATAAATTTTGAAAAAATAAGGGACCAAAAATGAATGGAGTGCAAAATTTGAAAATGAATTTTCAAAAAGTTACAAAAAAAATTACAGAAATACATTGCAAAAAATTACAAAATGACCATACTCGTGAATAGTGAATAAAGGCAAATGAACACTAAATGAATAGTATTTCACTATTCATTTGCCTTACTTCTTTTAATGATATAGATTTAGTTTTTTTGTCTCACGCTTACACTCGTGAGTTGGATAAATTATATAAAATCATTTAGAAAGATTATTTCAATTTGATAATCTGTTTAATAGTGTGAATTTAGAAAAATATTTGAAATCAAAAGTGAAAAAAATTATTTATAATTTTTTAATAAAATATTTTGTATTTAACTAATTCTTATTTGTGTTTTTCATAATTTCTTCTTTAGAAAAAGGAGTTTATCCTTGTTAATCCATGCATTATTAAATAAAACAAAATTAAATAATTTTTTTTATAAAACTTTAGTATTTCATAAGATTGTCTCGAAAAACATATATAACAATTAGTAAAAGCTTATATAAAATTAAAAAGCTAATTTTTTTTATTTAATATTGGTGAGAATATTAGTTTTTGAAAAACATTTGAATTTAATTTTTATATATTTATTTGCAAAAGAACGAATAATATTAAAATAAAAACTATATTAATTTGACTTTCAACTATTAATGAATTAATTTGAGTTTTTTTTTTTGTAAAACAATGAGAAAAAATTATTTGAAATACACTTTTAATCTAAAAACGTATTTTAGACAAATTATATATATTAATCATGCCACTATAATTTAAAAGTTATCTAAATCCATTTTTGAAAAGAAAAAATAATCATGTTCTAAAAATATGTTCCAAAATCCGTACATATAAAACAATAAATCAAAATTATCAGTAAATATAATTTTAAATTAATTGGATGAAAATTTTTAAAAATAACAAATTAAAGTAGTAAATTTTAAATAATAAAAATAATTAACAAAAAATCTTAAACAAAGTGGGACCAAATCACAATATATTCCAAGTTTGAAATTGAATAAAAAAATTAAAAAGTAATGTAGTAAATTTTAAATAAGATAAAAAACTAAGAAAAAATTATTTGAAAAATAATTTTAATCTAAAAAAGTATTTCATACAAATTATATATATATATATATCATGCCACTATAATCTAGAAATTATCTAAATCTATTTTTTTTTTAAATAATAATAATCATGTTCTAAAAATTTATTCCAAAATGCATACATATAGAAAAATAAATCAAAACTCGTCAATAAATATAATTTTAAATTAATTAGATGACAATTTATTTTTTTAAAAAGACAAATTAATTCATAAATTTTAAATAATAAAAATATATTAAAAAAAAACACTAAAATAAAATAAGATCAAATCACAATATAATCAAACTTTGAAATTGAAACAAAAAAAAGAATTTTAAAAATGATAAATTAATGTAGTAAATTTAAAATAATATAAAAAATCGAGAAAAAATTATTTCAAATATACTTTTAATATAACGATTTATTTTAGACAAATTATATATATTAATCATGCCACTATAATTTAAAAATTATCTAAACCAATTTTTCAAAAGAAAAAATAATCATGTTCTAAAAATTTATTCCAAAATCCATACATGTAGAAAAATATATGAAAAATGTCCATAAATATAATTTTAAGTTAATTAGATGATAATTTAAAAAAAAATGACAAATTAAAGTAGTAAATTTTAAATAATAAGAATAATTAACAAAAAATACTAAAACAAAATGAGATCAAATCACAATATAATTAAAGTTTGAAATTGTAAAAAAGAAACAGATTTTTTTTTAAAAAATGACAAATTAAAGTAGTAACTTTTAAATAATAAAAATAATTAACAAAATACACTAAAACAAAATGAGACCAAATCACAATACAATTAAAGTTTGAATTTGAAAAAAAAAAGTGTAGAAAAATTGAGAACCAAAGTGTTACAAAAATACTATGAATAATAAAAAGAATAGTGATTTATGGGTATGTAAATAATATTTTAAATAATGAATAAATAGTTTACTTTAGTTTTATTGATAATGTACTGACTTGTAAGTGGTCTTAGAATTTATGATCCATCAAATTAAATAAAATACGTTGTGGGCTAGAGAATATTTTATTTTTTTATCATTATTTTTTCCCCCTTAACGGTCAAGGTATTTTTGAGCTAGCTTTCGATCTCATGTAGGCAAACCATTCACATTCATATTGATGCATTCACAAGCGCATTGGATTCGATAGAATATGCATTGCTTTTCTAAGTGCTAAACATATATATAGACTGCTCGGGATGCTTTTAAGAGTGAGAGATTACAACTTGCTGATAATGCATTTGGTTTTGAAAAAGTGATAAGTCACAAAGTAATTATTCTGTGATACAGCATCCATTAAAGTTATATTCCCTGAATGCAACGTTGAACAAAGTTGTAGATAATTTCCCAGAGACCTCAACCCTGTTAGCTTGAAGGAGCATTGTGCCTTCATCGAAACCAATTGACCTGAAAAAAATTCGAACACATATCTACATGATCAAATGCTAATGTTGAAAGCTTACCTTGTTTCCTCTTCTGAGAGTTTGAACCATTGCCAAAACCGGGGATCATTGCCCCATATGATATTTAGAGCCTTGGCTGGCAATCTGCATGTTGCAGGACATGCTAAGTCTGACGATATTGAAGAGCCATCCTATAGAATAAACATTAACTTCATCAAATAAGCATAATTCACGACAAAGTATTTGAAAATAATCAACTACATAATTACTTTAGTGGTAACAAAATGATTGCGGTTTTATGAAAATAAGATCAACTTATTCTATCGTGTCATCTTCTTCCCCTCCTCTTTTTTTCATCTAAAAATTTAAGCCATCACTTAAGAGAATCAGAAACTTTATTCTGAAAGTGAAATGAGACAAAGTCAGATTCAATCTCTATATGCCAGCAGGATCTTGAAATAGTTCTTACAATGTCCTGCATAAGTTCCTAAACTATGAATTGAGCATGTCCCTAAGAATATGAGTAACCAGAGATGAACAAGAGTATTAAAAAAAAAAAAAAAAAAAAAAAAAAAACCAGGGGAAACCACTTACAGCCTTCCAGTGAGGGCCAGAGAGAGCGTCTGATCTTTCCTCATAATCCAAATCGAAGCTCAAAGTTTTATGCACTAAAAAACTAAAAAGAAAGAAGGTATATAAGCACTAGCAATCTAGCTAACAGAATTATTATTACCCTCAAGTTGCGTAAAGCTAACATCGGATTTACGTGTGGTGATAAGGAAGAACAATATTTCATGGCCCATACCTTAACTTAGTTCTCAGTTGTCTCAGTTTCTTTGTTTTTCCCTTTTTGCTTTTCTGTCTACCCTTCTTTATCTTGCTTTCATTCTTTAATTAAGCTTCTCTTGAACAAGTCAAGGATTTATTAGCACGATAAGAATGGTTTCGGCAAGAATTTGTAACTAAGAAAGTTGAAGAATTGCTTCAAGAAATCGAAAGATGTACAAGGACGAATACAAATGGAATATGGAAGTAATTTCTTGAAGTGCAAGATATGAACTAGTAGGGATAAGATTACAGTATAAAGTAAGGACACATTACGAAGGCATAGTTAAAGGTGAGGGAACAAAATCCTTTTCTAAATCACACGCCATTTGAAGTGATTTCTCGTGTAGATCGTGATTCTGAATTACTGGCCGTAAGAAAATTATAGCTCTCCACAACTAATCTGCAGATGGTCTTTAGAGTCTGTCATTAATTCTAATAGTTTCACCTCAACTTACATACTTTAGTCACTGCCCTTACTACATGGTTCTTAAAATAGCTAAGCATTCTCAAACACAAGTTCAAAGATATTGTGCTTCTCCTTTCCTCTGACCCCGTTGTCTTGGTAGAAGTGACTATAATGGTTAATTTATGAGTGATAAATACAAAAACATTTGACAAGACCTGCAATTGAACTCATTACCATGGTCTATTACTAAGATGGAATCCTAGTTTCATAGACTAAAATGACATATCAAGCAACTGTCATGCTTTAAGTACTACTATTGAAATCTTTATCAGTTTAAATGCGATTAATTAGACTTCTACCAACACCGTATATACCAGCATTCGGGAGAATTTGTCAAATTTATTAGCAGTATTTTGAGACTTTGAAAAAAGCTGAATCAGTTTTATGACAATAAATTTTGGCTTTGCTTGTTTCATATGAAACCATGACAGAATTATCATTTTATAGCTAGAAAGCAATCATTAAAGTGAGTTCAGTTGAAGATAGAACAAAAGAAAGCATTAATTTATTTGATAGCAGAACAATAGTATATAAAAACACGCCACGAATGATAGGTAGAGCTTGGTAATACAAGACAGGTCTCATTATTATGTTAACATCTTAAACAGTATGGTAAGAGACTGCTTTATTTGAACCAAAGTTTAAGATACTTTTTGAACTGTGGCCTTGTGAATCCGCAAACCTCCCTTCCATTTCCCACTCCACACTTCATACAAACCAAAATAGAGCTTTCTATCTTCTGATCCTCTATCAACTTCAATCTGAAAGTCTGGGGGAACTAATTTCTTATCTGGGCCTAGATCTGCTATGTTGATTTTGATCCATTTGTATTTTCCCGTCTTCCCTATCTTAGCCATCATGAAAACAGGACAGTTATTCCAACCGAATGCACCTTGTTCCAGTGATACTTCAAATTTAATTTCGTACTTCCCTACTGGTAGGGCTTCCTTTGTTTTACCTGTTAGTTCAAGCCAACTCACTTGTACCAGCTCTGCTGGTTTTTCCGGGCTGCAATATTGAAGTTCGAATAGTTTAGTAAATGTCTGCGTTTGCTTAGCAAAGTTGACGTATCAAATGCTATGAAACTAAGTTCCTTTTCCTGCTAAGACTAAATATCAAATTTTTTTCAGAAACTCTAAGAGAACATGCATTCTTACTGGTTCTCTTCAGGCAAGTTCCAGTAGCGTTTGTCTTTACCCCATATGATGCTAAAGCCCCTAGGGTTAAACGTCCAGCGGTTATTTTCCTGTAAACACGAAGAGGAATTCTCATCAAGGGATAGCTTTCAACTTGAAATGATATGATAGTCTTACATACATTTTGCCATGTAGAGAATTAGATAATTTATATTGGGTTCATCAAAAGACAAATTGGGTGGTCCTTTTTCAACTTTTTATTAATCATTTCTTGTTTAAAAATTTAATATGAGATATATTTTTTAACATTCTCCTTCACTTGAGCTGATTTTTTGAGATCTGACAAGTGTCTTGAGGTTTAGGCGGTCTCTTTGAGACACAATACTATATAGAATTCATAGTTAAGATTGAGTTCTTTTTAAAAGGTTTAATCAAATTTTATGACATTGATCTTTTCTCAACTCTATATATTACTCATTTTTAGTTTAATTACTCAATATAAAATATGTTTTTTAATACTTTGCATAACTGCTTAAAACCAAAATACTATGCTTCAAAAACTGACTTTTCCTTTAGGAGGCCTAATCTACAAACAAATACTGATGAAAAGATAAATGGTATTCTGACCTTTTCGTATTTCACTTCATCGGGATCTGCCTCGTAATGTGGTTTATTTGAGGACGACATCTTGAGAGCAAATAAATTCTATTGTTAGTTTTGAGAGGAAAAGATGATATAATTATGGATCCTTACGAAGCCTTTTATATTCAGCACCGAAGATGGAAATCTTTTATCACTTCATAAATATGTCAGCTTCCAAGATATGAACATCAAAAAGAAACTCAACCACACAAAGGAAAAAAGAAAGGAATATAGCTTGGGACGGCTAAGGGATCAAGTAAATGTGCTCGACTTTATCCGAACGAATGGAACCTAAACTTTCGCTTTTCTTTTCTTCTAGTGTTAGTGGTCCATATATGATCAAGAAAAGGATCGATCCGCTTGGTAGCAAGAGCTGAACTTTAACATGGGGCGTGCACGTGTAGTGGTTTTGATAGATAAAAGTTAAAGTGTGGTAAAAAATTTTGAAAATATTTGTTTCCTAGCAAGATGTTAATTCCAAGTTATAAAGAAATGAAAAAGAGAAATACTTCATAAAGTAGATCTTTTGTAAAGTTTTAAATTTTTGGAAGAATTTAGAGGGAAACTAAGCGCATGAAATTAATTAGTTATATATATATATATATATATATATATAAAAGGAAATTGGCAGTTCGCTAATTAAGAAAAATCATCGATAATCACATTCGGAGATGGATTTGCGATGGTCGAATTTCATCGCTAAAATGCTTGTCCCTAAACGTAGCGACCGAAGAAACATGTCCGTTGCTAAATAGTGATGAAAATTTTGTCTCTAAAAGGCTAAATTCTCGTTGCTAATACGTCGTCAATCCTAGGATTTCATTGTAGCAATTCCATCTCAAAATCCATCGCTAAATGTTTCTATCGCTATTCTGGTCACTATTTTAAAACATTAAGCTATTACTATTCCATCGCTATGTTTGTTTTTTTTTTAAAGAAACATTATGCTATTTTTTTAAAATTTGTGATATTCTCGATAGTAATTAACAATTAGAAAAAATGCATTATTAAAATTTATTTTTATTAAAAATGAAAATTAAATAAATAAGTACAAAAATTATATGTTAGTATGTAAAAAAAAGAAAAGAAGAGAAATGTCACTCATTCCGATCATTCGATCCCCTCTCCTCATGCTATGGCTTGGTGGAAGGGATAGATCTACAAGCAATCCGAATGTCTACACTAGCCTAGTCAACATAGAGGTAAGTGTGTCATACCGAGACTACAACCTCTCGTATGAAACTTTGCCGCTACGTGACAATGTTTTGCGGCTCGTCTTGTTTGGCCTCGCATCCCCCGTATTGTTTGCTTCGCCTCCTCGTATTGCCTCCGAACCTCTTCATTAGACACATCTTTGGTATAATATGATGACACAGAGGACGAGCCGGGGCCACTTGATCGGGATAGATAATGCGATGCTTGTGTGCCTACACTATATACCCTTTTCTTTTTCTCTTCTATAGTCTCGAGGTATATAGCATTCTTGTCAAGCTCGGCTCCGGGATTCCTTTCGCCTATTGCATTGCAACAACTTCCTCTTCAACACGCTCTTGTATAATCGAAATAATTATATTGTTAAAAGATTAAAATAAATTTTAGATGATATTTGCATATATAAAATTTAATAATGAAAAAAACTTACTATCTTCGTCGCTTGTGAGTCACTTGAAATGGCTCAAAACTCATTGGCTCGCGCCCTAATTTTGCCTCATGAAAAAAATAAATCACAAATAATATGAGATGCAAATTAAATTTTTTTGAAACACATAATTAATAATAAAAAGTATGTAATTTATCAAGCGACGGCCGGCTCTTTCGAGATAGACCCCCCGTGTGCTTAGAAGTGGCCCTCACCCGATCCATCGATCTCCGACATCCGGTTCCGCAACGTCCGTTCCGAATGAACCTTGCTATGAGATTTGGTAAAATCTTGATGCCACGAGTCTCAAACCTCTTACCTAATAAATTAAGGCCATTCGGACATTGAATCATGGCCGTGGATGAAGTTAGAGTAGTGTTTCCTTGCCGAGGCTCTCAAGCTTCTCCGGCAATCGCCTCGATGGTCGGATCCCAATGAAAATATTTCTACACAAATTAAAATAATTAATATTAACTACTTAAATTAATGGAAATTAAAATTTTAAATATAATAAAACCAATTTATAAAAAATTATTCTAAATTCACAAAAGTAAAATTATTTAGTGACATCCGAGATGAACTTTCACGCGTACCCACCGATGTCCAACTCGCATCTTGAAAATCTTGGTTATCCCGGCGAATAGTCTTTACTAGGTGGACTAAAACTATTGAACATAGAAAAGAAATAGTAAGTAATTATAGAAATGATATATTAAAATAAACAAATAATAACAATGTCTTTACGGAATAACATACCGTTTATGAGCGATAGAAATAATCCACCAATTGGATAAACTTTGAGAGCTCTCCGGAGTGGCGAGATACATCTATGAAAGTGGCACCCGGTTCGATCTCGTGCCGGAACCCGTGTAGCCAATGTGGGAATCGCTATGACCGGAGACGCTATAGATGTGTTGGCTTCGTGGGACATCCCCGACCCATATACAAGTGCTTGAAGTTAGAGATCCCCAACCGATGTTGGTTGACGATCCTCGTGGGTTGTCGTCAACCGAGGATGCACTTCCACGACTACCCGAATCACGTGTCATAATCAAATAATATAACCTAAGACAATTAAATTAAATATCAATATTAATTAACAAATTGTAATATTATAATCATAATTCATCTAATTAATTTAATTATTATAATCAACTAAACATAATAAAATTAATTCTAATTCAAATGTTTACTAATTTTAAATATTAAAAATAATTAATAAATTATAATATTATAATAAAAATTTAATCTAATTAATTTAATTATTATAATCAATTATTATCCATTTGGACTATAATTAATGTTAAAAATCAATCAATAAAATCAAATAATCATAATTAAATTAATTCTGAATCAAATTAATTTATTATATTAATCGTAACTAATTACACTATTAATCCTAATTAAAATGTTAATTATATTTTAAATTCACAACAAAAAAATTAATAATTAATATTAACCTAACAATTAATAAAAACAATAAATAAAACAACAAATCAATTAAAAAATTAAAAATTAATATTGATCTAACAATTAACAAAAAAAAAATAATAATAATTAACAAAAATTTGACATACTAATTAATAAAAAATAACTAGCAATGAACAAAATTAACCTAATAACTAACAAAATTAATCTAATTAAAAAAATTAAAGATCTAGAGAGAGAAAAAATATTACCAAAGGCGAGGAGGAAGAAGAGAGACTAGCAACGGATATCGGAGAGAAATTTATGCCTTCTAAGACCGAGTAGATTGGGGTAGCATGAGGCGGTGATTGGGGGTTGTTGGGGGTGGCGGCAGTGGTGGAGGAGAGGAGGAAGAGAGGGAAAGGAGGAAATATGGGAGGAAGAAAAAGAGGTTGCAAGGTAAAAGGGTTTAGAATTAGCAACGGATGCGTTTCCACCGCTAATCCGTTAGTAATTACCGATGAAAGTAAGTGTTTATCGCTATTTTGAATTTCAAACGTTCACTTGAACTCGTCCGAAACATTGAGAAATTCGCCAAAATTTGTGACAAAATTATGTTCGATCACTAATCCGTTGCTAATTAAACACAAAAGTAAGTGCCTATCGCTATTTTGAATTTCAAACCTTCACTCAAACTGTCTAGAAAGTTTGAGAAATTCGCCAAACCTTGGGACGTTTAGTTGCTAATTCATCACTACTTAATGACGAAATGGTCGTATCCATCGTTGATTTAAATCTTCAACGATCGCTAATTTTATTTACAAAATTTCACAAGTTTTGTCAATGATCGACGATATGGTATTCTTCAATGAATAGTGATGGACTAGCGACATATATACAACATCGCTTGCCCCAATGCTGCACTTGGCGACAAAATTTGTTTTTTGTAGCCAAATCCTCTTACAAGATCGTCGCTAATCCGTTGTTGATTATTCAGTAGCGACATAATGTATTTTGTTGTTATATTTTCGTCTCAAAATCGTCGCTATTCGAGTTACTATATGATTTTTTTTCCTTCGTTATTCAATCACTACTAAGTAGGTAAAGTAACTTTTGTTGCTAATTGTCGATTTTCTTGTATATATATATATATATATATCTTTTGCAATCCTTTTTTAAAATTCCTTTTTTAAAAAAATTATGCATTTTCAAGATAAATTCTCTAAACGAAGTTTCGAAGTATTACTTGCAATTCTTTGAATGCAAAAATTTAATCCCAAAAAATCACTACAACATTATAGTAGAGGTAATAATCATTTTAAGGACAATATTAAAAGATTTTTACACACAATTAAGCACTATGATCTTCTATTTTTATTTTTAATTCGGTCACTGTTATTTTCTTATTAAGAACACGCGCAGTATATAAGATGTTTTTTACAATCAAGAAACTAACGAACATGTCTATGTACGCACATGCATGCACGTAGACAATTTTCCAGCTGCCTAGCCACAGAATCAAACATAAATACAAGGGAAAATTGAGCAAATTTTGCATATGAGAGAGTTGAAAAGGAATATTGCAGTACAATAATTTTAAGGAATAGTAACGTCATCTTGATTTGGATACTTTTTTTTTCAAAAAATCCGAATAACACCACCATCCCCAACTTTTCAAGTTGAATTCAATGGACGGCTAAAAATATGAGCAAATTAATTTGGCATTTCTGTATGGTATTGTGAAAGTATGCCACTTTATACACTTTAGAATATGGAAGAAAAGTTGGAATTTCTAAGCGCAATCCAAATTCTAGTTAGCCAGTGCGTTCATATTCTAAATCACTTCTGTTGATTGCTATCAGAAAAGCGAAGCAAAAGATGGATTCCAACAACTTGATGTCAAATTGTGTTTGGATTTCTACGCGCAATCCAAATTCTAGTCAGCTAGTGTGTTCATATTCTAAACTACCTCTGGTGATTGCTATCAGAAAAACAAATTAATAAAGAATGGATTCCAACAACTTGATATCAAAATGTGCTCGCACTCTCCTGTGTGGTTGATATGTCTTTGTACACAAGCTAAACAAAGGGTTGTATTATAAAAAATTCACCTTTGAACACCCTAATTTATGCCCAAAATTATGTGGCACTTAAACAAGATAATTTGGTTTCTAATCCCAGATTAAGATTAAATCATCTTTTGAGGTACAGAAAAAATGAGCTATTTGAAGCATTAAATCAAGCTATTTTTTCTATGCTGGTAAACGAAAGAACTAGCTGTTACAGCATTAATCAATTCGTGCCCTGCAGAGGTCTTGCTTCCTGAACTATGGCCTCAGGAATAGCAGATCCAGTTGATCCACTTTTCTTACTAGCCAAAATATGGCTTCGGATTGACTTTGAACTGCTTCTGATACTTCTCAGGACCAATTTCCTTTGGCTTCTCTCTTAGCATTTTTTGGTTTATTTTTAACTATATCTCTCTCATTTTGCTATCTTAGCCATCATAAAAATAGGACGATCGGTCCAAGACAAAGCATTGTTTTTCATGGATAACTTGAAGTTATTTCAAACTTCTTCCCTTTCATTACATGATCTGCTGAACCTGTCACTTAAAACCAACACACCTATAGCAGCTACTCAGGACCATCGTTAGCTAAACTCACCATAATTCAACACCTGAAGATTCACAGAACTTTGTCCCTTTTGGACCTTCCCTAGCTAAACACGTAACGAAGTGAGAATGGTATAGCAAAACTGCTACTTCTAATTAAATTCAGGACTTCCAAATAGAGATCTCTGGTTCAAGTTAATTTAAGATAGGTTGGTCAGGTTTTTGGAGATGAGAGGGAGTTATCGATTATAATATTTTTTTTTGGTTAAAATCGAGATTAAATTATCATTAAAAAAATAGCCAGCTGATAGCGGATAAAATTTACAATGTTGTGATCAATTTGAGATGTACCAATAAGAAATAAAGAAAAATGATTAAAACCAAGCTAGAAAATCATTATTTCTACGTAGACAATTCTTGACCAAAGAGTTTGTCACTGCATTGCCTTCTCAAAGAATATGATTAAAAATGAAATATGGCTTATAGATTTGATCAAAACATTATTAGAGTTGAAGAGATTCTGAAGACACCAAGACCTAGCAGAAACTTTCTTATTCATCCAAGCAATAGCATTTGTCGAATCCGATTCAATAATCCAATTTGCATGTTAAGCATAGATCGAACAACACTGTTGTCCAAAGCCTTATGTATAGCTATGACTTCAACCTCATTTAACTCCTTGATCCCCGTCGGAATAGAAAAGGTGCACAAGAAAGTTCCATCATGATTTCTTACGACTCCTCTTCACCAGAAATTTCAGACATGCCCAAAGACGATCCATTTACATTCCATTTCAAGAAGCTTAGACAAGGCTAAGTCCGAAGGATAGCCGGCTGACATCTAGAATGATTAGTCCACATCTTAATACAATCTGAACAACGCTCTAGGTCACTTTCTATATAAATTAAATGATCATCCACATATTTCACCAAATATGCTACTTTATGGAAAACTAGAGAAAGGATTTGATCCCAATTAGGCATAGTATCATTAAAGATCCTATTGTTCCTTGCCAACCAGATTGACCAAAAACCTACGTAAAGAACCAAAAACCAAACCTTTTTATGCATCTGTCCATGAGAAAAAAGTCTCATTCTTGAAACAACTCATCAATTGTACATGGCATAACCCAGACACTTCCCCACCAAGACATAATTTGACTCCATAATGACCATACAACTTCACAATAGAGAAGTAGGTGCAGAGTTGTTTCCTAATCAGAAATGCAAAAAGGGAAAATATTGACATTTTCTCCAATTATACCTTTTGCAGCATTATTTAGTCTCTCCAAAACAAGTAGCCAAGTAAAGGCTTCAACTTTTGATGGAGCTAGGTTTAACCAAACATAAGAATGAATTGTAGTTTCATTAGATAACAAATGACTATCAAGCAAAGAACAACAAGATTTAACCGAGTACCATTGCTATCATAAGACCATATCAGCCGATCATTAGATTCCTTATGTAGATAGATGGCTAAAACAACCTCTAAAAGTGAATTTTCTTGTCGAGTTTCACCGAAACAAAGAGGCCTGCTCCATCTAAATTTCCAACGCCAGTAAAAACTAGTCCAAAATCTGCTACGTTCCACGATCTGTCTTCAGTTAGCGCAAAAATAAATGGGAAAGAAAGGCTTAAAGGCATAGTACCCACCCGTAAGTCTTCCCAAAATAAAGTTTCTGACCCATCACCAATAACTTTCCTCATTCCATCTCTAACCAATAAAGCTTACTGATCGGCACCATCAAAAGTGGAGCAAATTCCTACTCAAATAGGAGAAAGCATACGGATGAAAGTAGGAAGGCCATTTCTGAATGTTGGATTGTATTTCTTTTTAACAAATTCATTCTAATTTGAACCACTACACCCACTGAGTCTCCAAATCCAATTAAATAAGGGGGCTTTGTTCTTGATCACCAGAGAACTAATGCGAATTCCTCATTTCCTCATAGAGCGAGCTAGGAAATTCCAAGTTACCTTACAAATGCATTTCTTATCGCCATAACCATTGCATCAAAAACTTTACTGTATTGCAACATCTTCTTTGCTACCCCTACTAGCATTTTAAAAAGTGAAAGATAATAGACAAGAATAGAAGATAAATTTGACTTTAGAAGACAAATTCATCCACCTAAAGAAAGTAGCCTTCCTTTCCAAAGCTTCAACCCGGTGCCTAATCTTATGAACCACTAGGGACTAGATTGACTTACGTTTAGGACTAGAACCTAAAGGCAATCCGAGATACTTTGTAGGAATTTGACTTGCTTTACATCTCAAAATATTTGCTAAAGCTGAACAATAGCTTTTATTAATATTAATACCTATCAAAGAGCTCTTAAAATAATTTATTTTCAATCTCGAGCAAATCTCAAACTATCGAAGAACTCTCTTGACATTTAGCGAAGTCTCTAAATCATTAAATCATTACGATAGAAAAGAATTGTATCATCAGCATATTGAAGGTGACTGACTTGTAAGCTTTGACCTATCTCTGTATTTTGGCTCATGTTTATTTTCATATAAATTAAAATTAAAAAAAGAATAACAATACAAAAAAATATATAAAATATAAAATATATATAAAAAAATATATTGAGAAGATGACTTATCTCTCCAATCCTAAAAATCCCCTTTATAAACCACTCTTTTCCTTTATTTTGAGGGTCACCACAAGGGCCACAATCATTCCTCTTGCCCAAAAAAAAAAAAAAAAAAATAATAATAATAATAAATAAATAAATAAACTAACCCTTCACTAATCTCCCTACCCCCCCCCCCCAAGCCTCTTCTTTCCATTTAACCAACCACTTTAACATCCCCATAGATCCAACCACCTTTCACCATCCAAAAAAAAAAAAAAAGTGACCATAAAAAATTTCCACACAAAAAAACATTGAAAACAGAAAAAAGAGCCAAATACATCCATACCGGATAAGAGAACCTAATGACCCGTTTACCCAACCAAATCTTTCTCTACCAAATCGACCACCTTTTGATCAATTTTGACCTCAACCACCACCAGCCACGGATAGCTCATCACTAGATCGGCTCATCCCTATTGGTTAGAAAAGGAGATGACATCAAAGGACGGAGAAATCTTAGTTTGAACCACCACGAGCCGACTCGTTTGGTGACCAGGTTATATCTTTCAATTTTGACCAAACCATCAACTATCACACCTACAAACTTGTCGTTCGAATCCTTTGAGTATTTATCCCTTGAAATCATGGCCTAAAGTCACCAAAAAATGATCTAATCAACAAAGACCCATTTTTGAACCATTTTAAAGAACCTAGAAAAATTGATCGATCGTAGCTAAATTGAACCATCTAACTACCATAAAAACACTCTTCTTAACCTTATGAGTTAATTGGTGTTCTCAAAATCCCTTAACATCACCAAAATCATCGTTGAAAAGAGGACGAGATCTAGTCGGAACTATAAGATCATTGATCTCCCTCCTTCATGAAAAGATCATGCATCCTATGGAGGTACTAAATAAATAATTTTTTTTTTAGCTCCATCTAAAGTCCTAAGGTCAGCCATTGAATTAGCCAACTCTATTAACAAAGATGGATCAAATGTTACCTCTTGAAAAGATGGATCGGATGTTACCTCTGAAGGCGATATTAAGTTTAAGAATTGTACCTTCCAAGCATCCAGGTCACTAAGTGATAATCCATGCAGCTTAAACACCAACACAAAAAGTAGCAGAACATCTAAAGAGCTAGTTCTAATTCTTTCTATTATGTAGTTTTTCTCATAAGAAATATTTTTGTAAGAAGATGTCATAATTCTTTTTGTAAAAGGTAGCATAATTTCTTTTTATAAAAAGGTTACGCCTCTCTCTCTATGGAAATTTCAACCACTCTTATCTATCCGGAGTAATGTGGCTTGATGCATCCGTTTATCTTTATAAACCCCGAATTAGATTTAATAAAATTTTGCTTAAAGTTCTCAAAAATGCCCTTTCACTTAAAATACCCCTTATAGATTTTCGATTAAGCCTATTGGCCCAATGACTCAGCAATTAAATGGACTATCCAAATAAACTAGGGTTAGGTATTTTAGGGAGGCTAATTGTAGGAAACTATTTCTAAAGTTACCCCTATAGTTTATGAAATCTAAATTAGGAAACTAATTTCCATTGTAGGAAAGTAATTTTCAATTTAGGAAAATTCTTCGCTTCTCTTTATTTGTGTCAATGTTTAAGCTTATATATATAACTCAATAGGCTTCTAGATATGTTAACAATGTGTTAAGAAGTAAAAGACATATCTTTTATCTCTTAATACATAATTCAAGATTGGTCTCTAGCAAGACACCATGACTACCCAATCATCTAAAAGCATTACTTAATATATAATACCTTTCATGAGTATGGTTTTCATATAATTCAATCCTCATGTGAATTTATCATAGTGCGATCTCAAACTTAGTTTGTTGTTTGTTCGATTATGATCACATAAGTTTTCTTCGATCTCCAAATGTTTTAGCTCTCAAGTAAACCAATCATGCTTTATTCATATACTTTCACTGTGGCCATAGATTCTTGAGTAGACAATCATCAAAGTGTAGTTATGATAACTCTTTTAGCATATAAGAAATAATATGTCTTATCTCGCTTATCCACCTATCTTTATTAAATTCCTTATGCACCTAATGAATTATTCACATGTAGCTATTTATTGAGCCCATTAAAATGAATGTCAAAATACACTAATTTTCTAATGAGATAACCGTGATAACTTTAAGTCAAAGGATTAGTACTGATCTCGTATGAGATTCTCATAGACTATACCAAATGGATTCTCATGACGAGTCACATCCAAGTGATATGTTCTCTAACATTGTTTACCTATGTGCTTACTTTGGCATCACCGTGCTAGTAGGTGTGAGATCTCCTACTACTATCTTATAGCAAGAGCAATTCTTATAATATATTGTCAATGTTCAATCTTAACAATGCTATGACTTAGGATATTTAATGATATCATTTGAGTACATTGATGTTTGTCTCATATCTATTGATCAATCATCAAGGTAATGAATATCATATGAATTTCTATCTAATTTTATCAAGTTATAAATAACATGAATTAATAAAAAGACTTCTATATTAATATAAAAATACAATAATATAATATTTTAAACCATCCAAACAAGGTTGGATCTTGAGCACCTACACTAATACTCTAATGATGGCTACCCAAGCCACAATCATTGTTGGGTTTGTGACGATCTCCTCCACCACGTAGGGTGATTCACACACCTAAAAGGTGGTTGGAAGGCGATCAAACATCTCAACAATAGGTTTGGGGTTTTGAGGGGCATTTTGGTCATTTTAATAGCATCACATGGGCATTTTAGTCATTGTTTAATGACCATTTGGTTTGTTTCTGTTACTTGTTTATTTTTATGTATGCATACTTTTTTATTATTATTTTAAGCTTAATTTAGATTTAGTATTTTGAATTTTTTTGATTTATTTAGTTAATGTCAATTTTATAACTTATTTCAATAATTAGGTAAGGTAATTAATAAGTAGATGAATTATTGAGTCTCCTTTTGAGACTAATGACAATTCCCTATTGACTAAAAAAAAAATTTTACAAAAAAAGAAATGTTAGGAAAAGAAAGAAAAGAAAAAAAAAGGGAACAAAAAAGAAAATGCTAGGAAAAAGAGAAAAAAGAAAAGAAAAAGAAAACTATATATATACATAAAGTCCGTTATCTAATAAGGACTCGTTATTAGCTAAAAATCACTTAAATAATTAAGGTATTTTCCAACATACCGACTCGTCGAGACTTAAAATAGATCTAATATTTGAATTGAAGTATCTCTCGATGAGGGATTTGGTTCAATATGATGTCATGAAAAAAAATTAAAAAACTTAGTTTGAAATAAAAAAAACTTGGAAATTGACTAAGAAATATTTTGGCAAAAATAAAAAAATTTTAGGAGATAAATTTTTGAACTAAACTAAACATGTTACCTTTCTTAGGAAAAGATGCTTTTGGGTGTTCTATATCTTCCAAAAAAACGTAACAAACTTCTTATTCTAGAATCTTTACACCAATGCTTATTTTAGGCTCCTAGTTCCTTAAATACTAGGTGCTGACTCGAAATCAATTATAACTCGCATACCTAGAATAAATCATAAATAATCAAAAATAAAAAAAAATCTTTAATTTTTGGGAGTCCTATCGGATAACGACGGATCGACGACTCTACTAGAGACTAAAGTTAGGCTATAGGTTTAGCCTTATTTAATTCTCATTTGTTTATTTTTGTCATTTATTTTCCAAGTCATTTATTTATTTTATTTCTTGTATATACTCTAAATCTTTTAATCATTATAATTTATTTTCTTTTTATTCGTGTATATATTTAATTTTGAACTAGGTTGGATACTTACTTTGAAATGTTGCATACACCATAAGGATTCTTGCAAAAACTCTAAACCCAAGCTAAAACCTTAATAGGATTCGGATAGAGAAATTTAGAGACAAGTATGATGAAAGTTTACTAATGCTCATTCGAACTCTCATTTGAACCGGAATTCACCCTATGCATAAGAAATTATGTAATGACATTTTCATATCTCTTGGTGAATAAGGTTAGAGGTTGGATTACCTAATTGGTAATTTAGACATACTAGAAACTTGAAAAGACTTTAGGATCGGACAAACTTTGCCTAAACCCCGAAAAAACTAGATTCTATCCATTAGGGTTGATCCGTTAAGACATGAACTATTAGTGTAGTCGCCCTATATCCAACCTTGTTTAAATAGGTTTGACTTATTGTAATATTGTATTATTTATTTTGTTAATAAAAGAAGTCTTTTTATTAATTCTTATTGTTCATATTTTTTTAATAGAATTAGATAGAAGTCCATATGATATGTATTGTATTAATGATTAATCGAAAGATGTGAGATAAACATTAATGCACTTAAATTACATTATTAAATATCCCAAGTCGTAGCATTGTCAAGAATAGATATTGGCTATATATGAAAAGTCTTGTGAGTGTTATGCTCATGCTATAAGTTAGTAAAAGGAGATCTCACACCTATTGGCATGGTGATGTCCAAGCAAACACTTAGGTGATTAATGTTAGAGAACATATCACCGGACTTAATTCACCATTAGAATCTATTTGGTTTAGTATATAGAAATCTCACACGAGATGGGTATAACTAGTCCTTTAACTTGAAGTCATCACAGTTATCTCATTAAAAAATTTATGTGCTTTGACACTTGTTTCGAAGGACCAAGTAAAAGGATACATATGGGCCATTCATTGGATGCACTAGGAATCTAATAGAGATAGGTGAATGACTAAGATAACACATATCATTCCTTGTATGCTAAAGGAGTTATCACATTGCACTTCGATAAATGTCTACTCAAGGAATTTGTGACCATAGTAAGAACACACCAATATAACATAGTTAGTTTATTCTAAGAGCTAGACACTTAGAAATAAAAAAACTTGTGTGATCATAATCAAACAGAGTAATAACCAAGTTCAAGATCACACTATGATAAATTGACAAGAGGACTCGAATTGTATAGTAATCATGCTCATGAAAGGTAATTATAAATTAATTAATCCTCTTAGAGAATTAGATAGTCATGATGCCTTACTAGAGGCCAATCTTAATTTATATATCAAGAGATAAAAAAGGTACCGTTTATTCTTGATACATTGCTAATATATCTAGGAGCCTATTGAGTCATATGCATTAGTTTTAGAATTCACATAATCAAAGGCAAGCAAAGATTTTAGAAAAAATTTCTAATTTTGAAAGTTTCTTATTTTGAAAAAAATTTTCGAAAAGGGAAAATTTCCTATTTTGGAAAAATTTTTCTAAAATGAAAAGTTTTTTATTTTAAAAATCAGTTTTCTAATTTGGAAGTCGGTTTCAAATCTGAAAGTAAGTTACCTAAAAAGGAAATTAGTTTCCTAATGTAGGTTTAAGGGTAATTTAGGAAAGTAATTCCTAATATGAGTCTCCTAAAAAATATCTAACCTAATTTATTTGGATAGTCCAAATTAAATGGTAATTAACTAGGCCAAATGAGTTTGGGCTAATAAGTTTAATTTAAAATCTTATAAAATATTTTGGTGGAAGGATAAACTTGAACTTTATTTGATAAGGATCAAGGTTTATAAGGATGAAATTAAAAAAAAATCCATATGCATTGCAACTTCTAATCCTTGGAGGACTACGAAGAAATAACCTAGAGTTCTTTTTGGATTTGTTGTTGCCCTTTCCTTGTCCTTAGAGGACAAAGAAGTCATTCCCCTTATAAATAAAAGGGTAGGTATGGTAAAGAGGGTATGAAAAGCTAGGTATACATAGTAATATAGGAAAAAAAGAGAAAATAGTTTTCTCTCTCTCAAAAACATGCCAACTCTCTCCCTCTCAATTAGGATTGTTGTAAAATATTCCTAAATCGATTTCTAAAGAAAAACATATTAAACAAGTCAAAAATAGGTAGAATTAGCACTCTATAACTTCTAAAAGCTTCTTGTATGGGTGCTTGGATTGCATAAATTATCCATAGAGGTTGGACACTTGGATGACTCTTTCTATAAAGGTTGAATTTACGTTACAAGAGGTAATCCTTTACTCATGCTTTAATGCATGTATGTATGATTAGTTGATTTAATACCTTAATATTGGGAGCCTTTGATAGGGGTGGTCGTTCGGTAATTCGATTCAGTTTTGAACTTTTTTTATCAAATTTCGGTTAACCGAATTGTCTAAAAAATAACCAAAATCGAACTGAATTATTATTCAATTTTTCGATTTGATTTTGAAATATATCGGTTTTTTATTTGGTAATTCAGTTTTCACTCGTAATTATCTATACTTTTGAATTTTGAAAGGATCATGCACTTTCGAAAAAATAAATTTAGTATTTGAATTATGATTTTAGGCTATGTTCCTATATGTATATGTTTTTCAATCTCATTGAACCCCGTCTATTTACTACTATTTTACTACTCCTCAATAGCCATTACTAATATAATATCAATTGATATATATATATATATATATATATAATACGAGATGTCATCATTACCATATAAAGTCTAATAATATATAATATATGTTATTGTCTATTAGTATCGATAGATAATATTGCTAAATATGTGTTACAATTAAGACATTTTAACAATTTCTTCTAAAAAGAAACAGAGCATGCTTTGAAGCTCAAATATAACCGACTTATTTATCTTTATGAAATACACTTTTAATTAACTTGACGTGATTAGAACTAATAATTTTGGGTAACTTGTCAAACACTATAGCCATAAGCTAACATTTGCTAATTAAATGGCAATGTTGTTTTTAAATAATGAAGAACAATAAAACTTTAAACACTCAACTTTCTTTAGCGCAATTTTAAATTATATGTGTTTACTAAAAAGAGACATACTAATTATTATCGTGGTCCATAAATTAACTAGTTTTCTTTCACATAGGAAAAAAAAACACTATCTCACATCTTTTCTTTTAAACTATAAATTGAATCAAGAAAGAAATTATGTACCTCATCGTGCAATTATAAACAAGAATTGGTTATGGGCTAATTGATTTAACTCCAATCGGTTCGGGTTTGCGTGTGGGTGAGGTGAGGGTGTGAGGACTCGGAATGAACGACGTCGTTCAATCGATGAATTTAAAAAAAAATTAAATAATTTTGATTATTCGATTTTAATTGAATTTAAAAAAAAATCGAAACCAAAATCAAAAATTGACTATAGTTCGGTTCAATTTTTTTTTTAGTCTCGAAAAAAAAAGCCGCATCGAAATTAATATTTTGGTATGGTTCGGTTCGGTTATTCGGTTTTCACCGAATAGTGAACACCCCTAGCTCGAGATGGAGGAAAATTTTTTATTTTATTTCGTACCTCCATAGGATACATCATCCCTCAATTGTTATTACGACCTCAATTAACTCTTTAATTGTATGCTTTATTAATTATGATTAACTACATGAATTATCAATTTTTGATTTTAAATGTGATGTTTTGGTATTTTATATATGTTTTAAAATGAATTTTTAGACTTAAAAGGAGTGGGACGTGCAAGGTCAATATTGGATGTTGGTGCTCGCACACACGATAAGAGGACAAGTGCCGGTCGTTCACTAGGCACATGATAGGTTTGGCCGATCGCACGCTAGGCACATGACATGCTAGGCACGCCTTGTGCATGCTAGGCCTCTTAGCCGGGCTAGTTGCACACTAGGGACGTGACGAGCCAAGCAAACCTCATGAACACCAAGCCTATTGGCCGGACCGAGTCACCCATTGGTCGTGCAACGAGTTAGGCGTGCCTCACACAAGCCAAGCCTTCGGCTAAGGCTAGTTACACATAAGGTGTACGATATGTCGGGTCCGTTAGGCGGATCGAGTAGCACGTTGGGCACTTGACATTGCGGGTATATGCTGGACACAAACTAGGCCAAGTCATACCTTGGCTAGAAGTATGCACGGCAAGGCCTTTCTAGGCTATGAACATGCATGCTAGGCCAAGCACATGCAAGCGCATCATGCCAATTCACATTGGCCTATGGGCGAGCTTAGCCGGTGTGTGGCATTAGCCAATTGGCCGGCCAAGGCCGAGTGCTAGGTCGTATGCCAAGCCAATGGCACCTGTTGGCCAATGCTAGGCACTAGCTAGCTTTGGCTCGGTAGTCCATGGGGTCTAAGGTTTGAAAAGTCTTAAAATTTAAATTTAGAGAAATTTTAATAATTTTATAAAATGAAAACAATATAGATTTATAATTGTAATTAAAATTAAAATTATTTCATCAATATGCCATGCATTTATATGATTAAAGCATAGGTGAATGGTATGGATGAGTCGACCTAGTTTATAAGAATGTATGTTTGTAATTTTTAGTTAAATGGGGCCTACGTATCCTATCTTTTCTATCATTTTGATGAATCTCTTCTCATCTTACTCCTCTCGAATGTAACTCGAGATTTCTTATTCAAATAAATGAAAAAAAGAAGAAGATATGATACTAGAATAGATGCATGAAGAAGAAGCCAATAAGAGAAGACAATTTCAAAAACTTTATAATAATTTTCACTTAGGTATTTAACCCATTAGTCTCCTTATGGCTTGAGGAGACTAGTAGTAGAGATTCATTACAATTCAATGACCTTTGATCATGCATAAGATGTATGTTTTTATTATGCAAATGATAGTATGGATGATGGGATTAATGTGATTGATTACAAGTATAAATGCTAGGATGAGACCTTTCATATTAAATCCTTCAAATTAAATATCCAGTTAATTACTTTCTAACATTATGAGGAAAGAACTCTCTTGGTCGTTGTTGGCTTGTTAAGATAACTCAAGGTCTAATAAATTTATAGGCAAAGATTGATATTCACATAAGATGTGAGATGAAAAAGAGTTGTCATGTCAATGAGATTAGGAATTGTATTGGATACAATTAGTAAAGAGTTATCTACTTAATTCTTCATGTATGACATATTGAGATAACTCGAAGTTAATGCATATTAAAGGATGGGATCCTAAACCCACTAAGGAAAACGAATCAAAAAGTTTTCTCAAATCCTATATTGAAGGTTATAGAACTTGAAGAAAATAGTAAGAGTAAACATAGATTTTACTTTTTTAATTTATGCTTTATTATTTATATAATTTAATTAACCAAACTGTATAATTTCTTATCCTATCAAGGTTGTTGCATAATATGACTGGCAATACACCGATGTGATTGATGATTAATAGAAGTAATGCCTTGCGTGGCACAAGCTTCCTTAACTAAAAAATGAATAAGAGGAATGTCCTTTAATATGAAAAAATGCTCTATGCGATAGACGATAAGGAGTACTATGAAGAGGTGCAAAAGAAGATATGACCTTCTTATCTCTACACATGGAGATATGTCAACTATATGAGATGAAAAACCTAATATTTATAAAGAGGCAATGTTAGACATTGATTCTAAAAAATGGCATGAAACCATGCAATCTAAAATAGAATCCATATACACTAACCAAGAAGTGTCAAACCTATTGGATGTAAATGGGTCTTTAAAAGAAAGAATGATATGGATGGATACTTACATACGTATAAAGCCGGACTAGTGGTAAAATTGTATTGTTAGAAATAAGGTGTTGATTATGATGAAAATTTTTTACTAGTAGCAATGGTTAAATTCATTTAGATTATGCTCGTAATTACTATATATCATGATTATAAGATATGGAAAATGAATGTCAAAACCACTTTCCTTAAAGAAAAATTAAACAAGGATGTGTGCATGACATAACTTAACAGTTTTATCACTTAAGGACATATAAATAAGATTAAAAATTACAAAGATCCATTTATGGACTTAAGCAAATATCTAGGAGTTGGAATTAATGTTTTGATAAAATGATCAACGAGTTTGACTTTTTTATAAAAAAAAAAAAGATGAAACTTATGCATACAAAAAGCTTAGTGAGAGCTTAATTATCTTTGTTGTACTATATTTAGACGACATACTACTTATTGACAATGACACTACCATGTTGTAATCTATAAAAGATTGGTTATCCAAAAATTTCTCTATAAAAGAAATGAAAGAGGCAAGCTTACATTCTAAGAATTAAAATCTATAAAGATAGATCATGAAGAATGTTAAGACTCTCCAAAAGCACGTACATTGACGAAATACTAAAGAAAAAGGATGAATTGTATGGAAGAATGCAAGAAAGGACATATTCCAATGTCACATAGCATAAAACTCTCAAAGGTCGAGTGTCTTAACATATAAAACAAAAGAAAAAGGATGAATTGTATTCCCTACGCGTTAGCCATAGGATCTATTATATATGCCATGTTATGTACGCTAGTTTGATGTATCATATGCTTTAAGCATATGTAGTAGATATCATGTTAATCCAGGTAAAAAACACTAGATTGCTATAAAGGGCATTCTTAAGTAATTAAAAAGAATTAAGGATGTTTTTTAGTCTATAGAGGAGATGAACTAGTGGTGAAAAGATTCATGGATGCTAGTTTTCAAACTAACCATGATAACTTTAAGTCATAGTTAGGATTCATTTTTTAATTACATGATGGTGTTGTTAGTTGAAAAAGTTCCAAGCAAGAAACAATAGTTAACTCAATAACCGAGGTCTGAATATATTATAATTGTAGAAGTAGCTAAAGAAACTGTCTGGATTTATAAATTTTTGTTTGAACTACAAGTGCTTCCTAGCATTGTTGATCTAATAGTATTGTAATGTGACAACAATAGAGCCATATCATAAGCTAAGGAACCAAGGTCTCACCAAAGGTCTAAGCATGTGATGCGACGTTAACACCTAGTTAGAGAGATTACTAGTCATGGCAATATAAGGATAGAAAAGGTCCACACCGATGATAATATAACTAACCCCTTGACTAAGCTTTTTTCACAACTGAAATATGAGACCCTTACTTAATCGTCAAGTATAAGGGATATGGTCGTTGGCTCTAATGCAAGTGGGAGATTGTTACTATAGGTGCCCCGGATCTAATCTTGTTTGGATAGGTTTGGCTTATTATAATATTGCATTATTTATTTTATTAATAAAAGAAATCTTTCTATTAATTCTTATTCTTCATATTTATTAAATAGAATTAGATAAAAGTCCTTATGATATGTATTGCATTAATGATTAATAAAAGAAGTTTTTCTATTAATTCTCGCCATCGTTAAGCATACTTCCTAATAGATTCCCTCGAGCCTTTTTCTATAGATCGTAAGCTTGATCCGTCGAGTGTTATCTCTAGGTTAAACTTATACTTGTCTCATGAATACATCCACCAAATCCTTCCATCTAGTGATCTTTGTCCGGTCCGGATCCATAAACCAGTTGAAAGCAGAACCGTCAAGACTCTCGGGGAAGAAGTGGATCATTAGCTTTTCGTTATATGCTACCTTAGCCATCTTATTCAGATACATCCTTAAGTGGGTTCTAGGACATTGATTTCCAGTGTACTTAGTGAGTTTGGGCACTTTAAACTTTTGAAGGATCACCATATTTGGCATTAGACATTTATCTATATTGAAGAGAGAATCATATATATCCGCACCTTCGATAGCTCTCAAGCGTTCTTCAATGGTCGTGAGCTTCTCAATTTCCAGTTTCGAGGCTATCTTTTCTTTGGCCAACTCTTCAATGATGAAATCGGTAGTTGTCGATATCGGTGCTTGGACGGTTCGAGGCAACATTAAAGCAAGGCTTGAAGGTCTAGAAGCAAACTCATATGTGCCCCCCGATGTAGGATAGTTGGCATGATTAGTAGTATCGGTAAGCTCTAAATGAGGCATACCAAAAGGTGGTATTGAGGCAACAGTCCGAGTAATTGGCGGTGACATGGTGATGAACACTTCGGAAAAGCCAATTACTAGTTGACTTTTCTTTGGATGATAATTTCGAAGACATGCGATTTTACCGACTTTCTCCCAACAGAGTAGTAAGCCTAGCAATCTCTTCCTTTAGTGCCTCTACCTCTTTCGATGATTTTGCTCATGCGAGCCCTTTCTTTATTTTTTTATCTTTTTTCTTCCTCTAGTGTGGTGAATATGTGAGGAAAATGTAGTTTTAGCGGATCGATCTATGTTTCTATTTAGACAAAAGATAAAAAATATAAGATGTAGATAATATATTAAAATGAAATGACACTCGGGATGGAACATGGAATAGCCTTCATGTGGGAATGATAAGAGGATCCAATTGTTGATTCTTTGACACTATCTCAAATTGGTTTAAAGATGAAATTGGGTTTCATTAGTAACCTTTGACATATTCTAACCACACTTTGAAACTTCTTTGGTATTCGGACATTGGAGATACTTGGACTTAAATCCTCTTATTACCCATCCCGAAACATCGTGACTCAATTGCTCGATCAAGGTTTCAATACATCTAACTTGCCTAGTGACATTTATCGGGTAAGATCCTAGGGTCCGGTTATAAGTCATTACATAAATGGGATAGGATCTACCAAAGTCTCAAAAGAGTCCTTTCAAGCCCGACGAATTATAATAGAATTGTTGAAGCCGTTAAAGGCGATGATTGATAAGTGTAAAAAATCATTGGTTACTCATTGTTCATTAATTACTAGTAAGAAGAGTTGAGATTTCGTGTGTTACTCGTGGCGAAACCCATTGGGGCACCATTACTACCTCCCTAAGTTCTAAAGCCGGTGTATGATAAAAAGTAACGAGTGAGTGTAGTATGTGCATAGACATTATTCCATATTCGATCCCAAGAACAAGAATAAAAATAAAAGCAAATAAAGATATAAAATGAAATAAAATAAAATAAATACAAGACAAACAATGGCAAAGGGCATGAATTCAAACAAATCAAGAAAATTACAAAAATTGGCATACGAGCACAAAAGTTCATCACATCATCGAAATCAAATTAAAAAAATTTATGCAAAGCCTAGCCCTAAGTATATTCCCCAATGGAGTCGCTATTCGTCGCGGAGCGACATTAAGGTGAGGCCAACGAATTTGAACAAAACAAAATATGAAAATTGGGAAAAAAAGAATTATAGTCATCACCTAGTATTATGGTTACTAGGAAACCCTATGACTAGTCCGTTCGCAGTTCTAGATAAAGGGTTTATTACGTGTAGGGAAGATTAAACATCACCTTACTCCGTCCTACCTAAAAAGCTGCATTGCATACAAACTTTGATTTGATTTTTGATTTTAAATTATGAACGTCTATACTTATCTCATCCTCACTCTGTAATGGATGGCTAAAGATGATGAATACAAGGATAGCAAAAAAGGAAAAATTAAATGGACAACAATTAATAAATGGGCAAAAAATAAGCGGATCGGCAAAATAGGTAAACGAGATAAAATTGGCATAATCAATAGAAATTAATGATTGAGAAAAAATTGGCAATTAGGTAAAAAAATATCGGTAATTTATGCAAATATAGGAAAAAGTCAACCATTTAGACAATCATAGGCAAAAATTAATAATTTAGGCAATCATATGTAAAAGTTGACGATTTAGGCAAAAATCGGTAAAAATCGATAACTTAGGCAATCATAGGTAAAAATCATCAATTAAGGCAAAAACAAGTAAAAATAGGCAATTTAGGCAATCATAGGCAAAAATCGACAATTAAGGCAAAAATAAGTAAAAATAGGCAATTTAGGCGATCATAGGCAAAAAACGACAATTAAGATAAAAATAACTAAAAATCGACGAAAATTGGCAATCGGACTAAAATCGACAAAGAAAAAAAAATCAACGAAATTAGTTGTCTTGACATACATATTAATTATGTTTGATGAATAGATTTCTATGGCAAAAGTCCAAACTTGTTTGATTTGACGTGATGCTTTTTTTTAATAAAATTACCACACAAGATGCACTTTAAAGATATATACTCTAAATAATAGCAAGTATTCAAACATTCAAACCAATACATCATTCATCAAATTGCAAACGCAACAACAACGTAGATCACCACAATTCAAATAAATTACACATGAACGACATATTTAATCAATTAAACATTGCACTACGATCAATTAATTGATTACAAGCACATACGGATACAAATTATATATAATACATGTTAAAATAAAAATAAGATAAAATAATATGAAAAGTGAAAAAAAAATTACTATAAAAAAACAAAAGAGGCGGACTAGTCTATTAAATTCGAATCGCTTGGACTTTTTCGACCCCGATGGAGACTCATATTTAGTCAATCGAGGAGGAAAGACGATTGGGAGCGGTGGTCGTTAGATTTAGAACGTCCGGCTTAATGGCCGTTGAAGGCGCTCCGAGGTCGTCGGTAAGTGTTGCACGATAGGTGAGGCACTATTGCGTGGGCGAGAGGTGAGGAGTTACTAGCTAGGCGAGCGAGCATATGGGCACCGGCGAGCGGTCGTGTGCTTAAGTGCTAGCGAGGAAGATGTGCGAAGCCGGGCGTGCGCATGGACGTTACCTACCCCGGGTGTTGGCGGGAGCACGCAGGGCCGGGGCACTAGCATGCATATACGGATTGAGGCATTAGCAAGCGTGCACTAACCGGCCCGGGCGTTGGTGCGGGCCGGCAAGCGCTAGTGCTGGTTGGCTTGAAAACCGGTGTTGGCCGGGCCGGCGTGCGTGTGAGGTAGGAGTGCCCATTGGGGGTCAAACGAGGCAAGCGTGTGTGACCTCTACCGCATGCTCGGGGCTGCCGAGTGTGCGCGAGAGAGGCAAGCTACTAGTGTGGGTGGCCTATTAGTTGCACGCAAGGAAGGAAGGTGCACTCCAAGCATAAGTGGCTCGTCGTGTGTGGGTAAAGGGCTTGAGCGAGGGTGAGGGAGGCTATGTGGGTCGTGGGCGAGGCGAGGGAGGTCGTGTGTAGGATGTAGGTAAAGGTGGCTAGAGTGTTTTTGGCGTGGGTGGCTGGTATGTAGGAGAGTTGGCGGCTAGGGTAGATTTTTTGAAGGGATGATGAACAATAACTCGTCATGTTTTGGAGAAAAAGAGAGTTTTTATACTTGGTTTGTTTAGGGTTTTTTAGGCTAAGTTTGGCTTGGTCCCTCATCTCGCAAACCCATTTTAGTTTGATCCTTTTCTCTCTTTTTTTTTAATTGCATCTCGCAATTGTATTTTTTTAGTCCCTTTTCTTTTTTATATTTTTATTTTTTTGAAAAAAAAATTGGGTGCTAACAAGTCTATTAATGTTATAGCTAATGAATCTAAAGGATGCCCGAAGCGTGGAAGATCGATCGATTCTAAAGATAAAAATCTCTAAAAGAAAAGGACAAGATGAAAATATAAAAGATGCAAATATTCACAAAATGGTCCAAGATAAATCCGATAATAGGCTTCCGGAAGAAGTCCAAATGCTTGAAAAAAATGAAGAGACTTTGATAAATTATGTCAATACGGGGAGAAAATAAGGATCGAAAAAAACATTTTTTGTATATCTTGAATGAAAATAAGGATCCCGAGCCTAAATTTATTAAAGAATATCGACATAAAGATTATTGGCCTAAATGAAAAGAGCAATCCAGGCATAATTATTATTTTTTTTTACAAATGAGTAGTTTTTGAACCCATAGTCAAAACACTCGAAGATGTTAAGCCAATGAAATACAAATTTGTATTTATGAAAACACGAAATAAGAAAGATGAGATTGTAAGATACAAAGCAAAAATTTTAACATAAGAATGTTTGCAAAGAGTCGACATTGACTATCGGGAACCATATTCTCCTATAATGGATGCAATTATATTTTGTTATCTTATTAACTCGAGAAAATATATGAAAAACATTCATATGCATGCATTTAATGAATGTGATCTCGGTTTATTTGTTCATTTAAAATGATATTAGTATGAAAGTCGTAGAAGAAGCATGTAATACATATTCTCGAGAAAAGAAGTTAATTAAATTATAGAGATCTCTATTAGAATTATTTTAATGTTATTGTTATTATTTTAGTTTTTAGAAATTCAATTTATGCTATACTTTTTATATTTATTTTTATTTTTTTAATAAATTCTTTGTATTACCGACATTCGTGTGCATGTGATATAATTATTTCAATAAATATTTATTGAATTTATAAAAATAACCATATTTATTTATTTATTTTTATAAAAAAATTTGAAAAGGGGTTTATGATAGTTGTTATATATGTTAATGATTTAAATATTATTGAAACTCTTAAAGAGATTTCAAATATCTTAAATTATCTAAAATGAAAATTTGATGTGAATACCTTGGAAAAATAAAATGTTATCTTGATCTCGTAGTTTCAAGCCCTCAAAGAATGAGATTTTTATTCATCGATCAATTTGTATAGAAAAAAGTTCTACAATGATTCTATATAAATATCATTCGTTGAGTAGCCCAATGGTAATTTATTCACTTGATATCCAAAAAGATCATTTTTTATCCCGAGAAGATAACAAAGAACTACTTAGTCTTAAAGAACCGTAGCTTAGTGCCACTATTGCATTGATATATCTTGCTAATAATACTCGACATGATATAGTCTTTTCTATAAATTTATTAGCAAGTCATAGTTCTGTTTCAATACGGAGACATTAAAATAAAGTTAAACATATACTACATTATCTTCGAGGAACAATTGATATAAGCTTATATTACTCTAATAAATCAAAGACAAAATTAATTGGTTATGCAAATGTAGGTTATTTATCCGATCCACACAAAGCTCAATCACAACTAGTTATATATTTAGATATGGAGATATAGTTATATCTTGGCATTCTATGAAGCAAACTATAGCTGCCACATCTTTAAACTATGGAGAAATACTAGCAATTCATCGAGCGAGTCGAGAATGTATTTGGTTAAAATGATCCATCATATTCGAGAGACATGCGGTTTATCTACTAGCAAGGAAGTTCCAACAATCTTGTATGAAGATAATACTGCTTGTATAGATCAATTAAAGGAAGGATACATTAAAGGTGACGGAATGAATCATATATCACCAAAATTATTTTTCACACATGATGTTCAATGAAATGGTGATATTAATGTTCAATAAATTCGATCAAGTGACAATCCAATGATTTTTTCACTAAGGCATTACCTACCATAACTTTTGAGAAGATGATTCATAAGATTGGAATGCGTCATCTTAGAGATCTTAAATAATGTTTTCAACAAGGGGAGACCAATATGGGGATTAGTGTGTACAAGGAATACTATACTTTTTTTCTTCACTAGGATTTTTTTCCACTGGGTTTTTTTAGTAAGGTTTTAACGAGGCATGTTTCTTGTACAATGGACATTCAAGTGGGAGTGTTATGAAATAATAAATGTCCATATGAATGTTCATCTATTTTTTATATCTCCACTACTCATAATTCTTAATGTGATTTAATTCATCATTCAATATGAGAAATTCAAAGGGTGATATAATTAATATACTTTTAATTATTCAAGGTCCCTTCCAATTCTCTTCTTAATTTTTAAGCATATAAATAAGTTTGATTGTTCATTAGTTCATGTACAAGTCTTCTAGAGAGAATAAAAAAAACTTTGAAGTTCTTATCACTTGCATTCACATTATAGTGATTTTATTTTATTGTTATCATTTTCTTCAATTCTCATATTATTTCTATTGCTTCATAACACACACACACACACATATCTATATATATATATATAACCCGATAAGTTAAATTTTGGGAGGACCGAAAAGAACTTGTATTTAATTGAATTTTTATTAGGCCCTTCATTAAATTTGTTTCCATTGGTCCACGTGTAAAAAAAAATTAGTTACAATGTTTTTTATTATTTTTTTTATATAAAAAAATCAGTGTCTCATGGATCCCTTTGTTTATAGAAAATTCTGAATCTTGCATAGATTCCTTCGTTCAACTCCCATAGAAGGATTAGAATTCATATATATTAATATAGTATTTTTTATATTAAAAAACCCCGACTATATATATATATATATATATAATTTTTTTTTAATAAAAAACCAGTCGCTTATGGATTCCTATTTTAAACTCTCCTAAAAGAATTAGGATTAATACTAATATAGACTGATCATGGTGTTCGGTTTCCACCAGATCCCACATTTTTTTTCAATATTATGTGTAAAAAAATCATTACTTATGTACTAAAGTCTAATTAAAAATTAATATCTCCATTAAATGTGGCTTAAAACACTCGAATAAATAGTTAAGGGAACTGCATAAATTGTATTTTCCAATTAAAACTGGAGTTTAACAGATCTCACATAAATAATTAAAGAATCACACAAAAACATGTCTACCTACTCTTCCATATGCATCTCTTTATTTTTATTTATTTCCCTTATAGAATTAGAAAATCTATATTCTAAGTGACCTTTTCAATGAAAAAATTAATTATATTCGTTTTGGTAATACAAACTCTTCTCCCATGCTCCTTGTCTACTAATCATTAACACTAATGCTCGAATTGTCTAAACTTTGCATACTCTCTTATCTACTAACACCAATCCTTGGACTATCTATAAAAAAAAACATGCTAAGTGGTTTTTTTAGTGATCACATAAAAAAAAAATAAAGAAAAATTAAAGATGAAGATATATATATATATATATATATATATATATATATATATATATATATATATATATATATATATAAAAGTTTATCCAATAATAATAAGTAAATCTTTTATCTCAATGATCCACTTGTAATTAATTTTAATTCACCAAGCTAAAAAGTGACATGATTATCATGATGTCACCTATGGAGGGCAATAGACCATTTTTGTTCATTTTGAAAATTAAAAAAGAGTACAACCGTAGCTCCACGTCGGTGGCTTTGATTTTATAATAAAAGAGATAAAGTAACACCCAGGAATAGTGCTATACAACAAATCAAATGAATGGAGCGTGATGATTTACAATTAAAATTTAAAGTAAATCAGTTTCCAATAGTAAAATACAAATAAAATGTCAACTATTTAAAAATAAATTTCAAAGTTTAATAAATTAATATGTGTTCAACACAAACGAAATGTCAAAAAAATAAATTTATTAAAGGTTAAGTTGTAAAATTCGGAAATTATTGTCTAGCTAAATATAAAATTAAAAATGCTTTCAATTTCACAGAATAAAGAAAGAAAAAGAAAAAACTCATTTAGGTTGCATTAGCCATAACTCGTCTAGGATGTACAAGACTGATTGATTTGACTAGGCATCTTTTCAACTACAGCCTCGTGAATTCTTAAGCCTCCCTTCCATCCTCCACTCCACAATTCGTATAATCCAAAATGGAGTGTGGTATCTTCAGCATATTTCGGAACTTCAAATTGAAGCTTGCCGTAAGGAACTTCCATTTCGTTGCCTACTTTCATATCTGCTATATTGATTTTTGCCCAGTTGGCCCTTCCTTTCTTCCCTACCTTAGCCAGCATGTAAACTGCAGGAACTGCATCCCAACCAAAATTCTGTTCCGACAAAGATATTTTGAAGCTCAGTGCATACCTCTTCCCTTTGGATAGGGGTTCGGGCGTTGAGCTGTTTATTTCAAGCCAACATACGTTCTGCAACTCCGCAGGATCATTCCTGAAATTATGTGTAGAACTTATGCATCAAATGTGCTGCTCTATGTCAGCAAATTCTTGTTCTGTGATTTTAAATTTTTTTGTCTGTATCATTGATTATTTGCAATACTTAACCTAAATATTGAAATTTTATTTCTGAAAAAAGAAGTATTGAAATTTGATTAAAGGGATAATTCTCAGTACTCTTTCTCAGGCATCTTCCAATTACTTGGGTTCTCACTCCATGTGATGTGCAATTCCCTTGGTTTAAAGCTCCACCTGCATTTATTCTGTAAACATAAAAATAATTCTAGCTCATCATTAACACCAATATTTTCAGTCTTAAATCATAGTCTAGCATATATTTTCCTTTTAACAAAATCATGTACAGTAAAAGCGGAATAATATATGTTTTTTCTTCAAAAAAAAAAAAAAATTGGTTTCAACATGCAAACCTAGATCCCAAGTTTGTTTATAGAAATGTTTAATCCAAGGGGGACTAAGCAAACTAATAGAACTACAGATCAATAATGGTACTGAAATAGCCGATAGAACATGTCCAACCTTATCAGATTCCGCTTCTGCACGACCAGCTGCCTCAGACATCTTGAGAGCAAATAAAAGTCTGTAGATTATTAGTTTTGACAGACTGCCATGATGTATATGAACCCTTATTGAGCCTTTTATATCCAGGGAAATGGAAATAACTTTTATCTCCTCATCAATATGTTCCTGTCAAGACAAGAACATCGAAGAAACTCATCCACAAAAGAGGGGAAAAAAAAAAACCAATATAGCTTAGAAACAAAGGAATCATGTAAAATGTGGTCGACTTTATGAGAAAAATGGCATCTGAATATTTTTTGTTATCCACTAATGGTCCATATATGGTCAAGAAAAGAATTGATCCATTTTGCTAAGAGAGAACTAGATTCATTCTATATATGATCGTGACTCACACTTCCATCAAATGAATAAAACTACGTTCCCTTAAGCTATCTAGATCATAAAAACAGGAGTAACTGACCAAATGCCTTCATTTATACTTAGAACTTACAAGTGGTAAACAAATGATTTATGAGCTTGCTTGATAGTTGGAAGAAAGCAACATTTAGTCTTACCAAATCTATTACATGCACGTCCAATAAAAATAAAAGTTAAATGGGTATTATATAAAGTTGAGAATATACTATTCATTATAAAACTTAATTTTTTGAGATGGAAACTAAAACTTTTTTTTATAAATAAATTCCTATTTTTAACTATCTAAAAGGATTAGGATGAATAGCAATTTGGATTAATCATGGTGTTACCAGGTCATCACATATTATTCTTTCAATAACGTTGTACAAAAATTAAATTATTACTTATTTACTGACCATTAACTTTGGCTAATAACGCTACAGTCCACTTAAAACTAGAATTTTAACGCATTTGACAAAAATAAAATAAAATAAAGAATGACACAAAGATATGCTTGCCTACTCCATATGCATTTTTTTTTCCTCCTTCTAGAAGTAGGACTCTATATTCCAACTTCCAAGTGACTTTTTCATTAAAAAAAATAATTATTTATGTTTTTTCTGTATATCTCAGTTGCAAGTTTTTTCTTCTTCTTTTTTTAGTAAAAAAAGAAAATTAAATATATATATATATATATAGCAAGATAAGCTAAAATTAAATATTATATAATCCCGTCTCTCCTAGATTCCTTTGTTTTTTTTTTTTTAATAGAACATTCTGAATCTTTCATAGATTTATTTGTTGAACTCTCCAAGAAAGATTAAGATTAGTAAATATTAAAAAAAATAAATATATTATTTTTTAATTAAAAAAACACAGTTTCTTAGGGATTTCTATTTTTAACTCTCCAAAGAATTAGGATTAATACCAATATAGACTAATCATGGTGTTTTGTTTCCTCTTCAAGTCACATTATTTTTCAAAAATATGTGTAAAAAATTAAATTATTACTTATCTACTAAAGTCCAATTAAAAATTAATATTTTATTAATATATGATTTTCACTGCTAACCCTCACATTTATTGTGGATACATTGAAGCTCGAAGATGGCTTTTTTGCGATTTTTAAGTTATTTTTGAGCAATCATAATCAAAATTTACATCATGTTTATTTTAATCCATGATGTTTTAAAATAATATTTTTCGTCCTCTCGTCGCACAGTGCACGACTTGCATAGAGCCTACATATGCAAGCCCAAGCGACTTGTTGTTGAAATATATTGGGTGACATACTTGTGAATATATAGAAAGTGGAGGTTAGTTAGTGGAATTAATTAGCACATTTAATTTAAGTTTGTTAGTGGAGTAGTTAGCCATTAAGGTGAGTTACTCAACAATTAAATGAGAGTATAAAATGCGCTCTCTCTCTCGGCGAATGAAAAACTACGGTACTATAATTTGGGGATTTTTTGCTCTAAGCTAATACAGAGATTTTCTACCCAATTCTTCTTCTTGTTTCTTTCCTCCCGTAACCCCTAGACTCGAATTTCTACATGGTATCAAAGCACAACGATCTTTTACAAGGAATTCCTCTTTTATGATTCTACATTGCGATTATGACAAATACGGTTGACAAAGGTGATATCTCAACACTTCTAGTGATAGCCTCCAATCCTCTGTTGTTGATGAGTTTAGATGTACTCGGAATGGTTCTTGTGAATCAACCTTTGATAGAAGCTTCAAATTACATTCCATGGCGTAGATCTATGGAAATTGGTCTCTCTTGCAAGAACAAGCTTGGATTTGTCAATGGTGCTATTCCGAAGCCAAGAGAAAGAGATCCAAGTCTTGCACAATGGGAGCAAATAAATAATATGGTGATTTCTTGGTCGCTTAGTGTGGTTTCTAAAGAAATTGGAAAGTCCGTACTCTATGGCAATACTATAGCAATTATGTAGTCAAATTTGCGAAAACAATTCTCGAACAGTGTTGGCTCTATGGTTTATGGTCTATGAAAGCTAATTTCGTCTTGTACTCGGGAGAATATGAACATTGAGACGTATTACATCAAACTCAAACAACTATGGGATGAATTGGAAGCTATGACTCATATTCCAACTCGCAAGACAAATGTTCACCGTGAAATAGCAAAGGTGTTAGAAGAACGGAATGATGAACGAAGTTAATGCAATTTTTTATGGGACTAAATGATAGTTTAAACCCGTTAGAGGTCAAATTTTGCTAAAGAAACCTTTATCGTGTGTAGAATATGCCTACTCTATGGTTCATAAGGAGGAAAAACAAATGAAGGTTTCACGAGTTTATGCTTATGGAGGATGTAACAATTGTTCTCACGATTAGGAATAACATGAGTCAATATCAAGGATACTAAGGGAGTTAGGTGTAGAATAAAAATACTAGGAAGAATCTATGGTGCAAACATTGTCAAATGTCATGACATATGAAGGCCAAATGCTTTAAGCTTCATGGATATCCACTTAATTACAAACTAAAAGGGAAGAGGAACATTGTAAATGTTCAGGAAAATTTGTATAAAGTTCAAAGTCACGAGTATTAAATATGGTGAATAAATGAATCTTTGTAATATGCCTAACAGTTTGCTTCTCAAAGGTCAAGCAATAGATGTACCAATGCTTGGAAGTACTCCAAGGTCTCAAGACACTAATGTCATAGCTACTCTCTAGCCTAATCTATAATTTACTCCCGACCAAATGAATCAAATACTCAAAATCCTTGTTCAATAGAATCAACCTCTTCCAAATTAAGTTTAACATCTAAGTAGGTATCAGTCATTATTTATCCGTATCGCATAAGCTAGATAACTAGATTATTTATAGTGGTGCCACCGATCATATCACTCACTATTTTTTTTTTTTTTAGAATCACCTACCAAATTATCCAATCCTTATTTAGTCCATTTGCCCGATGATTCAACTACATATAAGAATCGTTTCCATATATCCCATTATCACTTACACAATGTCCTTTTTGTTCCAACTTTTAAACATAATCTTTTATCCATTAGTAAACTCATCAAAGATTCGACTAAATCATCACCTTCAATTCTAGTTCTTGCTATATGTAAGGCCATGGACAGAAGACAATTGTGGAGATTAGTAGACAAATGAATGGATTTTATTATCTTAATTCTATTAATAAGGCATATGAGTCAAAAATTTTCTCCTTAGCTCCGATTGTTCAAAGTCACACCATAAATTCCTTAGATAATTCTACATTTTGGCATCATAGATTAGGTCATGCTTTTTTCAATAAACTTCAACATCTTGTCTTTATCATTCCAAATTTACATGAGATAAAACATATATGAATTGTGATCTATCCCCTAACCAAACGAGTCCAAATTACCTTTCAATAAAAAGTGATATTTCTTCTTTTATAACTTTTCACGTTGTCCATTGTGATGTTTGGGACCATATAAGGTTCCAACACATCATGGTTTTCGTTATTTTTTTATAATTATTGATGATTTTACTAGAAATACTTGACTTATTTAATGGTTACTAAAAGTGAAGTCCCTTCCTTGTTGTAGTTCTTCTTTAGGTTTATTTAGAATCAATTTCATAACTCTATTAAAATCATTAGAATTGCTAATGGTTTAGAATTTATCAATCGAACCTTGAAATCCTTCTTTCTTGATCATGGCATTATCCACCAAAATAGTTGTATTCATACTCCATAACAAAATGGCATTCTTGAAAGAAAACACAAGCATGTTATTGAAATAGCTAGAGCCTTGAGATTTCAAGCTTCATTACCTATACAATTTTGAGGGGAATGTGTGTTGACTCGCCACTAATGTCATTAACAAAGTTCCTTTTTCTATTCTTTGTAATAGATTACCTTTTGAACTTCTCTTTCAAACCCCACATAGTTATAAACATTTGAGAGTTTTTAGGTGTTTATGTTTTGTTTCCATCATTGCTCATAACAAGGACAAATTTGATCCTCGAGCTACCCCATGTGCCTTCATTGGTTATCCATATGCTCAAAAAGGTTACAAGGTATATGATCTAGAGACTCACAAAATCTTTGTCGGTCGTGATGATTGATTTGCTGAATCCATTTTTCCTTTTTCAACTCACATAAATTGTTCAGCTATCGCCCTTTTTTTCCCTCTAATCTTAGTGAATTTGATATTCACCCAAAGGTTTGTGATTATACCTTTTTACCTAATAATCAAATCCAGTCTTTTTCCTCTTCTATTCTTACTTCCTTATCCCATTCGATCCTTCTATAGTCTATTCTTCTCTTTTAAACTCTAGTCTTTTTGGTTTTATTATCCAAGAGGCGAGCTCTTCTCTTTTAACTTATCTGTCTCAAAAGTCGGATAGATAAAAGGTTCCTCCTATATGGTAGAAAGATTATATTTGTTCCTCCCATTTGTCTATCACATCACTCGTTCACATAAATATGCTTCCACATCACAATTGCATATATCCCATGTCTAATTTCATTTCTCTTCATTCTACTCCTCCTTCGTGTCATCATTTTGCACTTAATGTTGAAATACACAAAGAACCTACCTTCAACTCTAAAGCTTATTGAAATTCAAAATTGAGAGAAGCAATGGCATCGGAGGATAACCATACTTGTTTTATCACCGATTTACCCTCTAGGAAGAAGGTTGTTGGCTCTAAATGAGTGTATAAGGTGAAGTAAAAAGCTAATGGGTCTATAAAGAGATACAAAGCATATTTGGTGACAAAGAGGTATACACAAATTGAGAGTATTGATTACTAGGATACTTTTGCTCTTATGAAAAAAAAAATGACAAAAATCAAGACTCTCTTAGTTATAAGCAATTGCCAAAGGTTGGACTTTAGTTTAGTTGGATGATAATAATGCTTTTTTGCATGGACATTTGAATGAGGAGGTATATATGAACTTGCCTCTAGGCTTTTTTGTAACGAGGGCGGGAAGATAACCTATTTGCATGTTGGTAAAGTCCTTGTATGGACTCAAATAGGCTTCTCCATAGTGGTTCTCTAAGTTTTCATCTACTTTGATTTTAAGCAGGCTTTACTTAGTCTCAATGTGATCATTCTTTACTCATTCGAACTTATAGAAGTCATTTTACCGGCTTAATAGTTTATATTGATGATATGGTGATAACGAGGATCGATAAAGAGATCATTGATAGTTTGAAAAAGATTTTAGATCGAAATTCAAAATCAAATACCTAGGAGATTTGAAATACATCTTGGGCATTGAAGTTCTTCAAAACAAGGATGTAGTCTACCTCAATCAATGCAAGTATGCTCGGGATATTATTGTAGATGCTGGTCTTTCAAGAGTAAAACCAAGCTCCATACCAATGGAACAAAAACATAGATTTAATGTATGGGATGGAACGGACTTGGATGATTCATTGGTGTATAGAAGGCTGGTTGGCAAATTGATTTATCTCACTATTTCCGGACCTAATTTGACTTATCTAGTGCACATATTAAGTTAGTTCATGTCCCACCCTTGTATACCTCACATGAAGATGGTTCACAAGGTTCTAAAATATATTAACTATACTTTAGGACAAGGCTTATTGTTTTCCAAGTAGCTCAAGAATTTTGTTTGATAGCATTTTGTGATATTGATTGGGCTTTTTGTCCCATGACTAGAAGATCCGTCACCGGCTATTATATCAAACTAGGAGAAGCTCTTATTTCATGAAAAACCAAAAAACAACACATTCTCTCCAAATCTTCAGCGGATTCTAAGTCCAGTGGCGTGGCTTCGGCTTGCTATGAACTCGATTTGGGTTTTAAATTTATTGAAAGATTTACGAGTAGTGACTTGACTCTAGTGCCTTTGGCTTGTGACAACCAGACAGCACTCGTACATTGTTTCTAACCTAGTCTATCACAAACGCACGAAAGATATTAAGCTTGACTACCATCTAATTCGAGATAAATTATAGATGGGAATGACCGTTCCTCATTACCTTCTACTAAGCTACAAGTTGTAGATTTGTTTACTAAAGCTCTTGGAAAATCTTAGTTGCAATCTTTTCTTGGCAAGTTGAGTATTTGCAACCTATTGCAAATTCCCACTTAAGGAAGGATGTTGAAATATATAAGGTGGCATACTTATGAATATATAGAAAGTGGAGGTTAGTTAGCATAATTAGTTAGCATAGTTAATTTAAGTTTGTTAGTGGAGAAGTTAGCCATTAAGGTGAGTTAGTTAAAAATTAAAGCTCTCTCTCTCTCTCTCTCTCTCTTTCTCTCTCTCTCTCTCTCTCTCTCTCTCGTGCCTTATTGAAAGAAAAACTACTATAATTTAGGAACCTTTTGCTCCGAACTAATATAGAGATTTTCTACCCAATTCTTTGTCTTATTTCTTTCCTCCTACAATCCTTAAACTCTGAATTTTTACACTTGCCTTGGGCTTGCATTGGTTTTTTATTTTTTATTTTTTTTTTCACAAACTAATGTTCATTTTTTCTTTTTGTTATTAAATTGGATGTGAAAATTTTGAAAAACCAATTTGTCATTTTTTTTCTCACACAACTTGATGATTTTGAAATATATACAATATGTTTTGAGATTTTAGAATGAACACATATATCAAATTATATTATTTTTATTCTTTAAAATTGATCTTTTCATTTTGTTATTTCTCAAAAAATTAATTTTTATTTTTTATGTAATTTTATTTGTCAATAAATATAATTTATTTTCTCTATGAATTTATTTTTGAATAAGCATTTTTTTATAATTTTTTATTTTCTTATTCTTTATATAATCAATTTTAAAAAATAGAATTTATGCACACATTTTTTATTCTTTATATTATTATCAAATTTTATCGAATCAGTTTTGCATTTTTTTTTCACTCTATTAATTTTAATATATTTTTTACAACTATATATATATATATATATATATAGTCATTGATTTTATAGAAAATTAATTAAGTATCTACACACATAGCCCCAACTATTTACTATTATTTTTTAATATTTTAAAAATCAATTTCTTCAAATAAATTAATTGAAATAATATTTTATAAAAACTACTTAATAATTCAAATACAACTTTTTATGCTAATATTATTTATTATTTTATACATAAATATTTATAAATCAAGATGTATTTTCAAAAAAAAAAATCTTTTTTGTTAGTATTAAACAAGGATAAAAAAAGGTTTATTAGTAAGTTTGATACAAATTTTTATATTAATTTTGATATTAATTCTTCGATGTAATATTATGAAAAAAAATATTAAGACTTTTTTTTTAAATTTTATATTTAGATTATTACATATTTTTATTTAAGAATAAATGTATATAAAAACATAAGAAAAGAAATTTTAATCATAAAATTCGATGAAATTTTATTTTTAATTTAATATATTTTAATTGACAAATAGCATAATACATATTAATAAATTAAAATAAATATATTTAATTTGATTCACAACCTACAAAGCTAACAAATTGTGGCTAAAAGCACCTAAATAGATAGTTAAAAGAGAGTTTTTCCCGTTCGGATTTCGATTTCGGCAACTTGGAAAGGAAACGTCATAAATTTTATATTTCAATTAAAACAAGGAGTTTAACACATCAGTCAGAAATAAATAAATAATCACTCAAAAAATACCTACCTACTCCTCCGTATGCATCTCTTCATTTTTATTTATTTTCCTTATAGAAATAGAAATCTATATTACAAGTGACCTTTTCATTGAAGAAATTAATTATCGTTGTTGTAGTAATACAACTTTTCTCCCACGTCCCGCTAACCCAGCTAACTACTAACTACTGATTCTAATTCTCCGACTATTTAACTCTTAATTGTGGACTGCAAGATCACATAAACAGACAAAAACTGTTTTTTTTTATCACACAAAAAAAAGAATAATATGAAAATTAAATATCAACATAAAAAATAGTAAAATGACATAGGTAAATAAGATTTATATTTTTAAAAAAAATATTATCCTTTATTATTCTAATTCTCTGACTATTTAACTAATATTTTTTTTCTTTTTCTTCTTTTTTTCTTTTTTTTCCTTTTTATTTATCACCAAATTTGATGGTTCTCAGAGTTCAAATAATTTAGATCTAGATCCTTTTGTCTAGCTAAATATAAAATTAGAAATATTTGCAATTTGCCACGTAACCTGACAGTTTCACTAAATAATTAGTGACTTACGTTAAAATAATTGTGAGGATAAAAAAAGGACTTGTATTTAGTTGATTTCCTATTGTACCCTTCATTAAATTTATTTTCGTTGGTCTGTATGTAAAAAAAGAAAAAAAAACGATTAATTATAATAGTTTTTAATATATAAAAAAAAATCCGAGTTTTATATGGATTTCTTTACTAGTTTTTTATTTTATTAAAAAATCGGAATCTCCCATGGATTCCTTTGTTCAACTCTCCTAAAAGAATTAGGATTAATAAATATGGAGTATAATAATTTTTTATATTAAAAAAAAACCGATTAAATATAAAACTTTTTTTGAGATTGAAAAGAACGAGTGAAACATACTCGAAACGTCTCAGTCGGTATTTGACAAAAATATCTTACACGAATTGAGAATTTGAACAAGATATGATTAGTTTCGTTTTGTTTCATTTTTTAAAATGGTACTTTCATATATATATATATATATATATATATATATATATATATATATATATATATATATATATATATATACACACACGACATACATCAACCATTGGAGAACAACGAAATGAAATTAACAACTCTGCCTTTTCTATCTAGAATTTACAAGTAGGTTTTGTGATCGCTAAAACTCTATTTACTATATTCCTACAAGTAGCCCTCTTTTTCCTAAACTTGCTAGTGTTTTCTTTTGTGTGTTTTTTTTTTTTTAAATAGTCTCCTTGGCTTGAATGGCTGAAGATAAAGACAATCATACCTTATGGCTTTCGTTAGTGAAGAGTAGCCATATGCTCTTCTCTTTTTCTTTTTCTTTTTTTTTTTAAAAAAAATTACAAAATCTCAAATAATAAAATTATCAATTATATAGGATAACTATAAAAAATGACAAATTACACAAAAATGAATATCTAGAATTATTTTATTATGAATCTTATGAATCGCATATCCAAACTACATAAAAATGGATATCTAGAATCATTTGATTATGAATCTTATGATGTCTACGAATCATGTCTACTTGACAAAATGACAAAATCCCTTTTAGTGAAAAATGTGAAAGAGTTGTTGATTTGTTAAGCCTCATGCATAGTGATGTATATGGACCTATGCCCATCCACGTAAGAGTAGAATATGATAATTTTATAACTTTCACCAATGACAAATCACATTTTGGTTATATATATATATATATGATGGGGCACAAATTTGAAATGTTTGAAATGTTTAAAGAATTTAGGTTTGAAGTTGAGAAACGGACAAAAGTATTAAGACACTTTAATCGGATCGAGGTGGATAATACTTAAGCACCGAATTTTAGATCATTTAAAAAAGAATGGGATTCTCTTACGGTGAACTCCACCGAGAACACTAAAAATGAATGGTGTGTCCGAAAGGAGGAATATGATACTATTAAACATGGTCCAATTCATGATGAGTCAAACTGATATCCCCATTTTATTTTAAGGTATGCACTTCTTATCGCGATATTTATTTTGAACAAGGTTTCAACAAAGTCTTTTGATCGGACTCCATATGAGATATGAAAAGAAAAGAAAACAAATTTGTCTTTCCATAAGATTTGAGGTTGTGAAGTATGTGTCAAATGTTCTGGACAGAGACATGCTAGAGCCCAAATCAATAAAGTGTAAATTTATGAGATTTTCAAAAAAATAAATGGATATTACTTTTACCTACCACAAGAACAAAAAGTGTTCATGGCTAGACATATTATATTCCTTGAGAAGGAATTTATAGATACTAGAACTAGTGAGAGAAAAGTTGAACTCAATGAGATTCGAGAAGACTCACAAATCGACACTACACTAAAAGAACCCCAAGTAGATAGGTTACAAAGCATTATAATTATCCCATAAACCAATATACAAGAACTTCATAAGTCCGAGAGAATTTATCAAGAGTAAAAAAGATATGACCTTCTTATTTCTACACATGGAGATATGTTAGCTTGACAAGATGACAAACCTAATATCTATAAAGAGGCCATGTTAGACACCGACTCTTGAAAATAGCATAAAGCCATGCAATCTAAAATGGAATCCATGTACACTAACCAAGTATGGATCCATATAAAAGTGTCAAATCTATTGGATGTAAATGGGTCTTTAAGAGAAAGAATGATATGGATGGATACTTACATACATATAAAGCCAAACTAATGGCAAAAGAGTCTCGTTAGAAACAAAGTGCTAATTATGATGAAAATTTTTCACTAGTAGCAAGTTAAATTTATTTAGATTATGCTTGTAATTACTATATGTCATGACTATAAGATATGACGAGATGAATGTCAAAACCACGTTCCTTAATTAAAAATTAAACAAGGATGTATATATGAGACAGACTTGACAATTTTGTCACTTAAGGACATATAAATAAGATTTGCAAATTACAAAGATCCCTTTATGGATTTAAACAAATATCTAGGAGTTAGAATTTATATTTTGATAAAATTATCAAAGAGTTTGACTTTTTGACAAAAAATAAGATGAAACTTATATATACAAAAAGCTTAGTGAAAGCTCAATTATCTTTGTTGTACTATATATAGACGACAAACTACTTATTGACAATGACATTACCATGTTGTAATTTGTAAGAGATTGGTTATCCAAAAATTTCTCTATAAAAAACATGAGAGAGGCAACTTACATTCTAGGAATTAAGATCTACAGAGATAAACCATGAAGAATGTTAGGATTCTCCCAAAGCACGTATATTGACAAAATACTAAAGAGGTTTAGTATGAAAGAATCCAAGAAATGACATATTCCAATGTCACATGGCATAAAACTCTCCAAGGCTGAGTGTCCTAACACATAAAACAAAAAAAAAAAAAGGATGAATCGCATTCCATATGCTTTAGCCATAGGATCCATTATGTATGTCATGTTATGTATGCAATTTAATGTCTCATATGTTTTGAGCATAGGTAGTAGATATCATGTTGATCCGGTAAAAAATAATGGATTGCTATAAAGAGCATTCTTAAGTACTTAAAAAGTACTAAGGATGTTTTCTTAGTTTATGGAGGAGATGAACTAGTGGTGAAAGGATTCACGAATGCTAATTTTCAAACTAATCATGATAACTCTAAGTCACAGTTAGGATTCATTTTTTAATTAAATGGTGGTGCTCGTTAGTTGAAAAAGTTCCAAACAAGAAACGAGTAGTTGACTCAATAACCAAGGTTAAATATATTACAATTGTAAAAGTAGCTAAAGAAGTTATCCGGATTTATAAATTTTTATCCGGACAACAAGTGGTTCCTAGCAAGTGTTGATCTAATAGTATTGTAATGTGACAACAATGGAGTCATAGAATAAGCTAAGGAACCAAGGTGTCACTAAAGGTCCAAGCATGTGTTACGACGCTACCACTTAGTTAGAGAGATAACTAGTCGTGGTAATATAAGGATAGAAAAGGTCTACACCGATGACAATATAGCCGACCCCTTGACTAAGCCTTTTTTATAGCTAAAACATGAGACCCTTACTTGATCGTCAAGCATAAGGGATATGGTTGGTTAGCTCTAGTGCAAGTGAGAGATTGTTACTATAGGTGCCCTAGATCCAATCTTGTTTGGATAGGTTTGACTTATTATAATATTACATTATTTATTTCATTAATAAAAGAAGTTTTTTTTTTATTAATTCTTATAGTTCATATTTATTGAATAGAATTAGATAAAAGTCCCTATGATATGCATTGAATTAATGATTGATCGAAATATATGAGATAAAAATTAATACACTTAAATGATATCATTAAATGTCCTATTGTCATAGCATTATCAAGATGGACATTGATCGTATGCGATAAGACTTATGAGTGATGCTCATGCTATAAGATAGCAATAAAATATCTCACACTTATTAGCATAGTGATGCCAAAGCAAGCACATATGTGATTAATGATAGAGAATATATCATTGGACTTGACTCACCGAGAGAACCTATTTGATTTAGTATATGAAAATCTCATATGAGATAGGTACAACTAATCCTTTAACTTGAAGTCATCACAATTATCTCGTTAGAGGATTTATATACGTAGACACTTATTTCGATGGACCTAATAAAGGGTTGTATGTGGGTGATTCATTGGATGCACTAGGAATCTAATGGAGATAGGTGGATGATTAAAAGAGGATATGTCATTCCTTGTATGTTAAATGAGTTATCACATTGTACTTTGATAAATGTCTACTCAAAGAATCTGTGGCTACATTAGGAGTACATTAATATAGCATAATTGGTTTACTCTAAGAACTAAGACATTTGAAAATCGAAGAAAAACTTATATGATTATAATCAAATAGACTAACAACTAAGTTCGAGATCACAATGTAATAAAGTGACATGAGAACTGAATTGTATGGTAACCATGCTAGTAAAAGGTAATTATATATTAATTAATCCTCTTAGAGAATTGGGTAGTCATAATACCTTGTTAGAGAGGTCAATCTTGATTTATGTATCAAGAGATGAAAGATTTATCTTTTATTCTTAATAGATTGTCAACATAACTAGAAGCTTACCGAGTCACACGTATAAGTTTGAGCATTCACATAATAAAAGAGAAGCAAAAATTTTGAAAAAGGTTTCCAATTTTAAAAGTTTCCTATTTTGGAAAAAAGGTTTCAAAAATGAAAAGCTTTCTATTTTGAAAAAAGTTTCCTAAAATGGAGTTTTCGATTAGTAGTGCCTCACCTAATTTTATTGATGTGGTAGTCATTGATGAAAGAGTAGAACAAGCTCTTAGGTTAGGAAAGATTTTCGATACCTACTTAAAGAAAAGTAATTCGGCATCATTGAAAACAATGAGATTAACCGATTGGAGTCCACTAATTTCCAACCATGAGGGCTATGGAACAATTAGGGGTACCAAAATTATCGCTATACTCAATAAGGAAATAACAGCCTATCAAACTCCAATTACCACTACAAATGGTCCTCACTTCAACACTTTGAACCCATCATCAAACTACTAACTTCATATACAAAACCATTAAATACAAAATCAATAATCTTTCAATGGTCCCCGAAGATCATATTCTCAAAGTAATGGTAGAAGGTATCAAGACATATTGCCTCCTTTTCATGTTTCACTAAGTGAGCTAGGCAATCGTCTTATCACCAATGGACAAGTCATTCCTATTCATATAACTCTACTTCGACCATCATAACCTCGACGGTACAAGCCAAATAAGAAACGCGACTATCATGCCAGTGCAAATTGCCATAATATCAAGAATTACATGGCTTTCAAAAGAAGGATAATATCATTAATTAAGTAGGGGTAGATCTTTTTGGATGGAACTCCAAGGGCATTGAATGCTTAGAAACGATCCACTGTAGAGTCATACAGCTTACCAACATAAGGGATGGAGAGATTGAGTGAGAATTAAAGATATCATGAGGATGTATGCTCTTGATTTGCAAATGCTCTTTTTTAATTTTATTAGATTTTGAATACTATTTCCTATAAGGTTTGGTTATGCATGAATTAAGACATATCTTTGAATTGAAATATACCTATGTTGTCTTTTATAATTTCATATTATTTCATTTGAAATCAAAAGATATTCCTTTCAAATTATTATTTGAAATTGCATCTTCCTTCTTTAAGAAAATATAATGACAAATTCATTCAAAAATATTCAAAAGATTGATCAAATTTCCAAAACATGACACATAGATGCTAGAGATAATTCTTTAATTCATCAAACCCAAAGATACACTCTCCTAATAACTTTTCTAAATAGAAAGTAATGGGGGCAATCTCCCATTTTATTGAAACCAAAAAAAAAAAAAAAAAATCATTTTCCAAATAAATTCTCAAAGGAAAGTTTTGCTTAGAAAATCCTCAAGAAGCCCAAAGTTGAAAGATTAAATAATTGGTATCTTAAATAATAATAACAATACATCTTCAAGTCATGATCTCAAATTACATTCATCATTTCTTCTTTTAGGTTAACCTACGCGTTTTCCGGATTAATCATTATTTTTCAAAGAAATTAGCATTTATTAACCTAGGCAAATTAGTTTTTGAGATGAAGAAATATCATCTTTCATATATCTCACAAAAGTTTTGTCCCTTGTCATCCCAATTAACCTAGGCTAGAATCACCCCTCACACTTGGAAGGGAGAATGCAAAGTCCACAAATGGTCGATGAAACTCTCAAGAATTTTTTTATCAAAAGAATCCCATCAATTATATATATATATATATATATATATATATATATATATATATATATATATATATATATATATATATATATATATATATATATATATATATTAAAAAAAATAATATTTGTATTATTTTATTATTGAATTGGGTGTGAAAATTAAGAAAAATCAATTCATTATTTTTTCCATAACCAAACGATTATAAAATATATATGATATGTTTTGGAATTTAGGATGAACATTTATCTCGAATTATATTACTCTTATTATTTAAAATTGATCTTTTTTAATTTGTTGTTTCTTATAAAATTCTCAAAAGATTAATTTTTTATTCTTTTTTGTTTATGTAATTTGATTTGTTAATAAATATAACTTATTTTCTCTACGCAAGGATTTTCAAATAAGCTTTTTTTATAATTATTTTTATTTACTTATTCTTTATATAATTAATTTTACAAAATAGAGTTCATGTATTTTATTTTTTAATTCTTTATATTATCAAATTTTATTAGAATCAATTTTGTAGTTTTGTTATTGCACTATTAATTTTAATATATTTTTTACAATTTCAATTTTATTAAAAATATTTTTCGATTTATGCTACACATTCTAATTTATAGAGTATGACCATGATGTGTGTGTGTGTGTGTGTGTGTGTGTGTGTGTTTGTAAAGAATGATTGATTTTATTGAAAAATAATTCTACATCTACACACATAACGTCAACTATTTACTATTATTTTTTTAATATTATAAAAATTAATTCCTTCGAATAAACTAATTGAAATAATATCTTAGAAGAACCACCTAATAATTCAAATACAACTTTTTATGCTAATATTATTCATTATTTTGAAAATAAATATATAAATCAAATCTATACATTTTCAAAAAATATTTTTCTCACTAATATTAAAAAAGAATAAAAATATATATTAGTAATTTCATAAAAAAAATTTAAATTAATTTTGGCCATATTTCTTCGATGTAATATTATGAAAACAAATATTAAGACTTTTTTTTAAAAAAAATTATATTTAGATTATTATATGTTTTTATTTAAGAATAAATGCATAAAAAGAATAAATCGTTTTTTTAACTAGAAATATATATATATATATATATATAAGAAAAATATTAGATACAAAATTTTGATTAAAAATTATAAAACTAGTTGAAATTTTATTTTTTATTTTGAATTTAATATATTTTAATTGATCGATAGCAATTTATAGAAATTAAGTATAATTAAATTAGTTTAAAATGACTATTTCCTTTTATGATTAAAAATGAATTTTTTATAAATTTAGTTAAAGATGCAAATTAATTGTTTTTGGTCTAAAATATTTTATTAAATTATTTAATTTGAGTTCAATAAATATAAGTTTTTGACCAAATTTTGGGTAAGTATCTACGCATATTGTATTTAAGGAATATTTTTACTAAAGACTTTATTTTGAAAAAAATTTATACCTAATTTAATTTTAATTAATGATGAATCTAATTAATAGGCTTCACTGCAAATAAAAATTAATTTGACTACAAAAAGTGATGAAGCTTGATGTCTTATCTTTATTGCATTAAGAATGTGAGACATCATCGCTAATATCATCAACTAATTTAGGTCTTATATCGGAAGCGTTACGCATTCGGACCCTCCCTAGCTGAACACATGCAATGAAGTGAGAATGGTACAGATGATGGAGACTTATCCACTGTAATATAAACCAAAGTCCGGAGGACTTGACTCGTAAAGTCCGAAAAACTGTAGAATCTTTTAGATCTCAACAGACGAGTTTTATAAAATATTTCACACACACACACAAAAAAAAAAAAAACCCTCTTTCAGGTTACCATCATAACTCGTCTAGGATAGTACTACAAGAGTGATTTATTTGAACAGAAGCTCAATCTGGCATCTTTTCAACTACAGCCTCATGAATTAGTAAACCTCCCTTCCATTTTCCAGTCCACAATTCGTATAATCCAAAATTTAGTATGGTGTCTTCAGCATATTTCGGAACTTCAAACCGAAGCTTGCCGTAAGGAACTTCCATTTCGTTGTCTACTGTCATATCTGCTATATTGATTTTTGCCCATTTGGCAATTCCTTTCTTCCCTACCTTAGCCATCATGTAAGCAGGAATGTTATGCCAACCATAATTCTGTCCCGACAAAGATATTTTAAAGCTCAGTGCATACCTCTCCCCTTTGGATAGGGGTTCCGGCGTTGAACCGCATATTTCAAGCCAACATACCCGCTGCAACTCAGCAGGACCATCCGTCCTGAAATTTATGTGTAGAACTTATGCATCAAATGTGCTCTATGTTACCAAATTCTTGTTCTGTGATTTTTATTTTTTTGTCTATATCATTGCTTATTTGCAATACTTAACCTAAATATTGAAATTTTATTTCAGAAAAAAGAAGTAATGAAATTTGGTTAAAGGGATAATTGTCAGTACCCTTTCTCAGGCATCTTCCAATAACTTGGGTTCTCACTCCATGTGATGTGCAATTCCCTTGGTTTAAAGCTCCACCTGCATTTATTCTGTAAACATAAAAATAATTCTAGCTCATCATTAACACCAATATTTTCAGTCTTAAATCATAGTCTAGCATATATTTTCCTTTTAACAAAATCATGTACAGTCAAAGCGGAATAATATATGTTTTTTCTTCAAAAAAAAAAAAATTGGTTTCAACATGCAAACCTAGATCCCAAGTTTGTTTATAGAAATGTTTAATCCAAGGGTGACTAAGCAAACTAATAGAACTACAGATCAATAATGGTACTGAAATAGCCGGAAGAACATGTCCAACCTTATCAGATTCCACTTCTGCACGACCAGCTGCCTCAGACATCTTGAGAGCAAATAAAAGTCTATAGATTATTAGTTTTGACAGACTGCCATGATGTATATGAACCCTTATTGAGCCTTTTATATCCAGGGAAATGGAAATAACTTTTATCTCCTCATCAATATGTTCCTGTCAAGACAAGAACATCGAAGAAACTCATCCACAAAAGAGGGGAAAAAAAAAAAACCAATATAGCTTAGAAACAAAGGAATCATGTAAAATGTGGTCGACTTTATGAGAAAGAATGGCATCTGAATATTTTTTTATTATTCATTAGTGGTCCATATATGGTCAAGAAAAGAATTGATCCATCTTGCTAAGAGAGAACTAGATTCATTCTATATATGATCGTGACTCACACTTCCACCAAATGAATAATACTACGTTTCCTTAAGCTATCTAGATCATAGAAACAGGAGTAACCAACCAAATACCTTCATTTATGTCATAACCCAAAAATTTCCCATATTTTTGGTTAGTTTATTTATTCCTGACTTTTTATTTTATTTTATCTCATTTTACTTCATTTTTGAATTTACCACAAAAATACAAAAAAAAAAAATGGAAAAAAGAACAGATAATATAAAGAATATACAAAGAAAAAATGAAAACACAAAATTGGGAATTTTACATCTAAGGGCGCAATTGAACTAAATGGAAGTGTAATTGAAGTAATTGGGGACCCAATTGATACGATTGAAATCACGAAAACTAAAATTACATAACAAAAAGATCCAATTGATAAAATGCAATTATAAGGACTGAACTTGAATACAAAAAGGGTATGATTGCAAGAAATCGAAACTATAAGGGACCCAATTAAACTTTAAAAGAAAACGGTAGGACCAAAGCAAATCGTGGATTTGCTCTGCAGATTTCCCAGGATTCTCTGCATAATCCACAGTCTAATCCCTGCTTTTCTTCTGTCAAGTTTGCAGCAATCAAGGGAATTTTGCAGCAATGCCATGCTACACAGCAGCAGCCCCCTCTCTCCCTCTCACGGATTGATGTCAGGTTTTAGCTTATAAATAAAGGGAAGAAAATGATTTGAGGGGATAGAAAAAGTGGGGGGAAAAACTGGATTGAGAGAGAGTGAAAAGAAAGCCAAAAGAGAGCTGAAATTCGAAAAATTGGGGTTTATTTGGCTTGGCATTTTTTGGGCAAACTGGGTAGCCTCTGTTCATTGTTCTTGGTGTTCATAAAATCTGGGTTTTGGTTCTTCAAATTGCCGGCCTTTAAGTTCTTTTTCTTGGGTTTTTCTGGTTTAATTTTCCATCTTCAAGTGTTTCTCAACCACATTTCTTAAAATTTGGGGTTCAATTCTTCCGTTTTTGAGTTTTCCCTTTTGAATCTCTGGGCAGCCGTTTGAGCTTGTTCTTATTTTTCTGGGTTGGGGTTCTTTTTTGGGGTTGGTGTTCATGCTCTCGTTAGTTTGAAGGGTTTTTAAGGTTGTTTTAAGGGAGATTATCATTATTTGGGTGAGTTAAAACAGAAATCGAGTGTCAAAAGTCAAAAAATCGTGAGAAATCATCGTTGGGTTTTTTCGTCGGTGCTGGGTTTTTTCTGGGTTTTCTGGGTTTGTTCTTGGCGTTCTTCGGGCGTTTTCCAGGTCATCTCCTGGGTTTACTAACCATTAATTGTGACTAATAACACTACAGTCCAATTAAAATAAAATAAAATATGACACAAAGATATGCTTACTAACTCCTCCATATGCATTTTTTTTTCTCTAGAAATAGGACTCTATATTTAAAGCGACCTTTTCATTAAAACAAGTTAATGATATATATATATAGAATTAAAAATATAAACATGAGCAGGAATTTTATGAATTGTTTTGTTTAAGAGTCTTTTAATAATTAATATTAGTAGTGGTTGTAAAAGGAAATGAAAAAAATATGAATCAATTAGTCTAAAGAAAAAAAACTTAAAAATAATCAATATTCTCATAAAAAAACAAACTATCCGATTAATATTTATATTATGATCATTAGCTGTTATTAACTTATTGTTAGCCATCTTAGATTTTTGATAGTTAAAATTAAGTATCAAGAAAGTATTATATAGATTAGAAGTGACTTAAAAAGTTTACCTTATATTATTTTAATTTAAGGTCTCATGTGATGTGTAAATAAGTATATAATGAAAATTTTGGATTAATTTATCTTTTAAAAACTATATTAATTTTGAGTCTCTAAGTTGATTCTACATATTAGTATTGACATATATTATGTATTGAAATAAAAAAATAATTCTTAGGTTAAGTTTAATAAATTAATGTGTTCAACACAAATAAAATACAGAAATTATTTAAAATACATATCAGTTTCAAATAGTAAAATACAAATAAAATGTCAACTATTTAAAACTAAATTTCAAAGTTTAATAAATTAATATGTGTTCAGCACAAACGAAATATCACAAAAATAAATTTATTAAAGGTTAAGTTGTAAAATTCAGAAATTATTGTCTGGCTAAATATAAAATTAAAAACGCTTGCAATATCACATAAAATATTTCACAGAATAAAGAAAGAAAAAGAAAAACTCATTTAGATTGCATTAGCCATAACTCATCTAGGATATAACGAGAGTGATTGATTGAACAGGCATCTTTTCAACTACAGCCTCATGAACTCTTAAGCCTCCCTTCGGTCTTCCACTCCACAATTCGTATAATCCAAAGTGGAGTGTGGTATCTTCAGCATGTTTTGGAACTTCAAATTGAAGCTTGCCGTCAGGAATTTCCATTACGTTGCCTACGTTCATATCTGCTATATTGATTTTTGCCCAGTTGGCCCTTCCTTTCTTCCCTACCTTAGCCAGCATGTAAGCAGGAGCGTTTTCCCAACCAAAATTATGTCCCGACAAAGATATTTTGAAGCTCAGTGCATACCTCTCCCCTTCGGATAGGGGTTCCGGCGTTGAACCGAATATTTCAAGCCACCATACATTCTGCAACTCCGCAGGACCATCCGTCCTGAAATTTATGTGTAGAACTTATGCATCAAATGTGCTCTATGTCAGTAATGAAATTTGATTAAAGGGATAATTGTCAGTACCCTATCTCAGGCATCCTCCAATAACTTGGGTTCTCACTCCATGTGATGTGCAATCCCCTTGGTTTAAAGATCCACCTACAATTATCCTGTAAACATAAAAATAATTCTAGCTCATCATTAACACCAACATTTTCAGTCTTAAATGATAGTCTTGCATATATTTTCCTTTTAACAAAATCATGGACAGTCAAAGGGATAATTTATGTTTTTTCTTCCAAAAGGTTTGGTTTGAATATGTAAAAAAATATTGTAAACCTAAATCCCAAGTTTGTTTATAGAAATGTTCAATCCATGGGGGACTAAACAGACAAATAGAACAACAGATCAATAATGGTACTAAAATAGCTGATAGAACGTGTCCAACCTTATCATCATATTGCACTTCTGCAGGATCAGCTACCTCAGACATCTTATCAATATGTTCCTGTCAAGACAAGAACAATCGAAAGAAACTCAACCACAAAAGAGGAAAAAAAAAAAATCCAATATAGCATCTTTTTATTTATTTATTTTTTCCTTCTACAAGTAAGACTCTATATTCCAACTTCCAAGTGACCGTTTCATTAATAATAATAATTATTATTATTATAATTATACATGTTTTTCTGTACATCTCAGTTGCAAGTTTTTTCTTTTTCTGTTTTTTTTTAATAAAAAAGAAAATTAAATATTATATATATTCATAAATAGCAAGATAAGTTAAAATTTTTGCGAGGAAAAAAAAACTTGTATTTAGCTGAATTTTTATTACGCCCTTCATTAAATTTGTTTTTACTGGCGCTCGAGGGAAAAAAAATAAAACACGGTGTGTATATATATCTACTGAGTCTGTCTCGGATATTCCTTTGTTTAGATTTTTATAAAAAATTCTAAATTGATAAATAAATATTAAATATAATAGTTTTTATTTAAAAAGCAATTAAATATATATATTTTTTTTAATAAAAAACACAGTTTCTTATAGATTTCTATTTTTAACTCTCCTAAAAGAAATAGGATTAATACCAATATAGACTAATCATGGTGTTCTGTTTCCTCTCCAGGTCACATTATTTTTCAATAATGTGAAAAAAAATTACTTATATAATAAAGTCCAATTAAAAATTAATATTTTTATTAATATATAATTTTCATTGTTCACCCTCACATTTTATTGTGAATACACTGAAGCTGAGTATGTCATTTTTGTGATTTTTAAGTTATTTTTTTACCATTTATAGTTGAATTTTACATTATGTTTATTTTAGTTCCTAATGTTTTAAAATAATATTTTTTTGTCATCTGGCTTGCATCGAGCGGCTTGCCTTGGCCTTGCATTGGTCTTTTATTTTGCTTTTTTGTTTTTTTCACAAATTAATGTTAATAGTTTTTTTATTGTTGAACTGTGTGCAAAAATTATGAAAAATACATTCATTATTTTTTTTATCAAAAAACCTGATAATTGTAAAATATATATAATATGTTTTAATATGTTTTGAAATTTAAGAATGACCATATACATTAAATTATATTACTTTTATTGTTTAAAATTAATTTTAAAAATTTTTTGTTTCTTATAAAATTCTCATAAAATTAATTTTTTATTCTTTTATTTATATAATTTTATTTATTAATAAATATAATTTATTTTTTCAATACATGAATTTTTTAATAAACATTTTTTATAATTAATTTTATTTCTTTATTCTTTATATAATCAATTTTAAAAAATAGAATTTAAGTGTTTTTTTTATTCTTTATATTGTCAAATTTTATCGGAATTAATTTTATAATTTTGTTTTCACTCTATTAATTTTAATAAATTTTTTACAACTTCAATTTTATTAAAAAAACTTTTTGATTTATATCACACATTCTAATCTGCTGATATATATATATATATATATATATATATATATATATATATATATATATATATATATATATATATATATAACCCTAACTATTGATTATTACTTTTTTAATGTTTAAAAAATTAATTTCTTCAAATAAACTAATTAAAATAATGTTTCAGAAAAAGTACCTAATAATTCAAATATTAGGAATATTCTTTTCATTTTAATGTTATTTATTATTTTATAAATAAATAAATATAAATCAATTATATATATTTAAAAAAAATTCTTTTCATTAATATTAAATAAAAATAAAACATATTTATTGATAAATTTGATACAAATTTTTATATTAATTTTGACCTTATTTCTTTAATGTAATGTTATGACTTCTTTTTTTTTTTTTTTAACTTTGAATTTAGATTATAACGTGTGTTTATTTAAGAATAAATATATAAAAAATAAATCTTGTTTTTTTAACTATAATTAAAAAAATAAGAAAAAAATTAGATACAAAATTTTAATCAAAGTTAGATGAAATTTTATGTTTTATTTTTTAATTATAAAATTAAAAACTATATATTTAGTTCACTCATAACATAGCATTGGAAGCTAACTAAAAAAAATCCGACTAGGATTTAATTCGATTTCGGCAGCTTGGAAAGGAAACTGCATAAATTGTATTTCAACACATCTGTCAAAAATAAAAAAATAATCACACAAAAAATACCTACCTACTCCTCCGTACGCATCTCTTCATTTTAATTTATTTAATTTCCTTATTGAAATAGAAATCTATATTCTAAGTGCCCTTTTCCTTGAAGAAACTAATTATATTTGTTGTAGTAATACAACTTTTCTCCCACGTCCTGCTAACTACTAACTAGTAAGTTTTTTTTTTAGTAATCACACAAAAAAATAATATCAACATTAAATATCAACATAAAAAAATTAGCAAAATGACACAAGTATATGAGATTTATATTTAAAAAACTTATTATCCTTTATTATTATATATTGTTGCTGTTTGTAGGAATTATTATCCTTCATCATTCTAATTCTCTGACTATTTAACTAATAAATTTTTTTTCTTTTTCTTCCTTTTTATTTTTTATCACCAAATTTGATGGTTCTCAGAGTTCAAATAACTTAGATCTAGATCCTTTTGTCTAGCTAAATATAAAATTAGAAATATTTGCAATTTCACATATAACCTGACAGTTTACTAAATAATTAGTGCCTTTATTTTTAAAAATTATAAAATTATTCATTAATCATCAAAGTTGAAAGTTGATTTTTTTTTTTAAAAAATAAATTATCCACTAAAAGGCAGCAACTTAAAGAAGAGGAGAAGAGATCAAATCGTGTAGAGTACGGGGGCATTAATCGCCATCTGGGTAATGAACAGAAAGGTGTAGCTATATTGGAGATAGAATCTGCAGACCTGCGATTGATAGAGAGAGAAAACACCAAGAAAACTGACCTTGAAAATCGTTCTGGGTAAGCCGGTGGTGCTGATAGCAACCTGTGATTAATAGCTACCTTTTAGTAGTTTGACCTTATAAACAAACAAAAAAAAAAACACACCCTCTTTTCCTTTTGCTTCTGCTTCTCCTCTGATACAACACACACACATACAAAGAAAGAAAGAACGAATGAGTAGCAAAAAGAACTAAACTTTCCAACGCAAGAGAAAAAGAAAGATCCCTCTCTCTTTTCTTTTATCAAGTTCTCTTCTCTTTTATCAAGTTAAGCTAATTAATTTAATACAAGCTAATTGCCTAGGCCCATCCTATTTTATATCTATATTTATAAATAACACAATACGTTAAAATAATTGTCAGGATAAAAAAAGACTTGCATTTTGTTGACCTATTGTGTCCTTCGTTAAATTTGTTTTCGTTGGTCCATGTGTAAAAAAAAAAAAAATTAATTAATTAATTATTATATTTTTATATATATAAAAAAAGTCCGAGTTTTATATGGATTTCTTTGTTATTTTTTTATAAACAATCGGAATCTCCCACGGATTCCTTTGTTCAATTCTCTTAAAAGAATCAGGATTAATAAATATCGAGTATAATAGTTTTTTATATTTAAAAAAAATAAAAACCGATTAAATACAATACTTTTTTTTTGTTTTCTTATATAAAATAAACCCGAGAATTCCTATTTTTAACTCTCTAAAAGGATTAGTATTAATCCAATTTGGCAAATAAATTATTCTTCCAATAACATTGTAAAAAAAATTAAATTATTACTTATTTACTAACCATGAATTGTGGCTAATAAAACTACAGTCCAATTAAAATAAAATAAAATATGACACAAAGGTATGCTTACCAACTCCCCCGTGTGCATCTTCTTTTCTTTTTCTTCCTAAAACGAGGACTCTATATTCAAAGAGACCTTTTCATTAAAAAAAAAAAAAAAGGGTAATTATAGATGGTTTTCTATATAACTTAGCTATGTTATTAAATAAAAAATAAAAATAATAAGAGAATTGAAGAGAAAAATGATGAAGAAATGATTTCACTATAAAGAGAACATAAGAGATAACAACTCTAAACAATTCTTACAATCTCTACAAAATGCTTGTACACCAACTAATGAATAATCAAGCTTATTTATAGGCTTTAAATTTGAGAAGAGAATTGAGAGAAATTATGAATAATCAATTGCATCACCCTTTCAATTTCTCATATTGAATGATGAATTAAATCATATTAAGAATCATTTGTAGTAGGGATATGAAAAGTAGATGAACATGATGATGGATATTCATCGGAGATAACAACTACAAATAATTCTTACAATCTCTACAAAATGCTTGTACACCAACTAATGAACAATCAAACCTATTTATAGGCTACAAATTTGAGAAGAGAATTGGGAGAGACTATAAATAATCAATTGCATCACCCTTTCAATTTCTCTTATTAATCGATGAATTGGATCATATTAAAAATCATATGTAATGAGAATAAGTAGATGAACATGATGAAAGACATTCATATTGCATAACACTCCCCCTAGAATATCCATTGTACAAGGAACATGCCTCATTAAAACCTTACTAGAAAAAAACCCAATGGGAAAAAATCCTAATGAAGGAAGAAGAGTATAATATTCCTTGTACACATTAATCTCAATGTTGGCCTCCTCTATTGAAAACATCATTTGAGATTTCTAAAATGATGTAGTTCAATCTTGTGAATCATCTTATCAAAAGTTGTGGTATGTAATGCTTTAGCAAATAAATCTACTAGATTGTTACTTTGATGTATTCTTCCTTCGATGGAATTATGGAAGTAACATTATCCTCATATGATATTGTTGGAACTTCTTTTACCGATAGATAAACTGGTTGTCTCTTGGATATGATGGATCATTGATCTTAGCCAAATACATTCTCAACTTGCTCGTGAATTGATATTTTTACATGATTTGAAGATGTGGCAGCTATAGTTTGCTTCATAGAATGCCAAGATATAGTTGTATCTTCATATGGAAATTTATAACCGATTGTAATCGAGCTTTGTGTGGATCGGATAAATAACATGCATCTACATAACCAATTAATCTTGTCTTTGATTTATTGAAGTAATATAAGCTCATATCAATTATTCCTCGAAGATAACATAGTATATATTTAACTTTATTTCAATGTCTTTGTATTGAAACAAAACTATTACTTGCTAATAAATTTATAGAAAAGATTATATCGAGTCGAGTATTATTAGCAAGATATATCAATGCACCGATGGCACTAAGATATGATACTTCGGGACCAAGTAGTTCTTCGTTATCTTCGAGGTCGAAAAAAGGTTTTTTTGGATATCAAGTGAATGAACTACCATTAGGCTAGTCAATGAATGATCTTTATATTGAATAATTGCAGAATTTTTTCTATATAAATTGATCGATGAATAAAAATCTTATTCTCTAAGTGCTCGAACTATAAGTCGAGATAACATTTTTTAAAATGAATACAAGAGATAATAATTTTAAATGATTCTCTCAATCTCTACAAAATACTTGTATACAAACTAATGGACAATCAAACTTATTTATAGGCTTCAAGATTAGGAAGAGAATTAGAAGGGACTATAAACCATTAAAAGATGCATATTTAATTGAATAAATTATATCATCCTTTGAATTTCTCATATTGAATGATGAATTGAATCATATGAGTAGTGAGAATATGAAATGGTCATGGACATTTATTATTTCTTAACAATTCCCCTTGAATATCCATCGTATAAGGAACATGCTTCATTGTCATACCCCAATTTTTACTCATTTTAGTTCATGTTTGTTTTATTTCAATAATAATAATAATTAGGAAATTCGACAAAAAAGAAAAGTTCTTTATTAATATTAGAATTTCAATACTAGAAAAATACAAAAACTTTACAAAACAAGTAAAATACTAAAACTAAAAATTACAAAAAAAAAAAAAAAAAAGCTGGGATGGAGGGACAAATCCTCTCTCCCTCTATCTCAAATTTCCTCTACATCTTTGTGCGGTGTCCTTGCCATCATCAATAGCAACTTGCAATCCAGTCACCCAAGCCAACCTTTTATAGTCCACCCATCACCCATTCCCGTAACCGCTCTCACCCAAGCCAACTCCCTATAATCCCGTAATCATCCCACACCCCTTATCTGCTCGCAACTCCCGTAGCACACAACTCGCTAACTCCCCACAATCCTACAATCATCCAACAACCCTCATCATGCCACAACTCTACGCAGCCAATCAACTCCCCACTCTCCACAATACTATAATCATCCCATAATCCCTCATTTATTGTAACTCTTGCAGCATACAACCGCCCACTCCTTACCACCACAATCATGCAAAATCCCTCACCATCATGGTGGGGAACCAACAAATTCACATCCTATATAAATAGTAGAAGAAACACGAGAGAAATGAGGAGGCAATTCAAAAAAAAATTGAAAGATAAAATCAAAGAAAAACATAGAAGCAATCAAAGATAAATTAGGCCTAGTTACTAGAATTGAAGACAATAAAAAAAAAATCAAAAAGCAACGAAAAGAAACGAAAAGGGAAGAGGATTTTATCGATTTTTTTTAGAGTAGTAATAATCCATTAAGGCTTTTTCTTCAACAACAATTTGAATTCTTCTTAAGCTAAGCCATTTTTTATTAATTCAATCTAATTTATATCTTTGAATGTTGATGGCGAGTGATGTTTATCATAGCCATCCTTGAAACCGACCCTCTCTAATCACATACACATATGCGTTTGCTTTTCATTCAATTAGAAGTTTGAATTGAATTCAAACTTAGATCGGTTTGGGTTTGAATTTCAAAAATTGGAATTTTGAGGATTTTAGGATTTTTAGACGAGTTAAGGTTTAGAAAATTTAGGGTTTTTGTTTTTGATTGGAAATTGAGGTTAGGGGTTTGAAATTAAGGCTATTTGAAACTAATTTGAGTTCTAATTTAGGGATTAAACCCTAAATCTAGGCCGAATTGAGCTAGAACAAAACCTAGGGTTTTCCGGGTTTCCTAAGGTAGTGAAATTTGAGGGTTTTTTTTTTTTTTTTTTTAGAAATTTGGCTCGATGGGTTTAATTTCATTTGATTTAGAATTTAAAACAAAAAGGGAAAGGTGATAAGATCAAAGGGGGTTGAATTTTGACTTTTAATCGAAGCTTATTTTGGGAGAGAAAGAGAAGGGCAAAATGAGAGAGAAAACAAGAAGAAAGAATGGGATTGGAGGAAGAAAATAGAGAGAGCGAGGAAGGAAGAAGGAGGGGAAGAAGAAGAAATAGAGGGATAAAAATCAAGGGATTAACTAGTTCGTCCATAGAGGGAGGCGGTAGAGAGAAGAAAAAAGAAGGGAGAGAAAGAGAAGGGAAATAGACTAATCGAGTGAGAGAGGGGAGAAAAATGAAAAAAAAAAAGTGTTTTGATCAAATTTTTTTAAAAAATGGGTAATGGTTTGTGTTTTTGGGTTTAGGTCATTAAGGTATTGTAAATGGATTGGATCGAGTTCGATCCTAGCCTAGTCCGAAATTTTTCTTAAAAAAATGGGCTAGAATTCCATCCAAGCCCAAACCCAAACCTAAACCAAAAAAAAAAAAAAAAAAAAGGAAAAAAAAGATAAAAAAGGCCTTGGTTTTATTTCATTTAATCTTGAATTAATTTTTTGTATGTTTAATTGCTATTTTAGTGTTTGAATTTATCTTTTTTTTTAATTAATGTAATTTTAACTTTGAGTTATTTTTATACATGTTTGTTATTTTATGTTTAGTTTATATTTTAATGTTCAAATTTTTTATAATTAATTTAATTAATGTAATTCTTGTTTTTATTTTAGTAATTAGATTAAATAATCAATAGGTGGATAATTGTCAACCTCTCTTTTTTTAGGAACCAATGACTATTTTTCCACCAACCAAAATTTTAAAAAAATAAAAAGATAAAAAATCATAAAACCTTTAACAAAGTCTCCTATCCGATAAGAACCGTTATTACCCAAAAGAAATCATTTTTAATAATCAAGATGTTTTTTGACATACCGGTTGTGTCGAGACTCAAAGTGAATTCGATGTTTAAACCGACATATCTTCCAATGAAGGGGTTCGACGATCGTTTCAATACGATGCCACACCCAAAAATAAAAAATTAATTTAACTTTAAAAATTGGAATTTGATCAGAAAATAACTTGACACAAATAAAATACTTTAGGAAATGAATTTAGGACTAAACTAGATATAGTACTTTTCTTAGGAAATGGTGTTTTTGGATGATCGATATCTTCCTAAAGCATAACCAACTCCTTGTCTTAAATTCTCTACATTAGTGCTATTTTTAGGTTTCTACATTCTTTAATACTAGGTGGCAACTCCAAACTTGTAAATAACTCTATAAATAAAATCTTAAATTTTTTGAGAGTCCCATCCGATATCGAGTAACGATAGAATGGCGACTCTACCGGGGTTTATAGAGTTAGACCATAGTTTTCGTCCTTCGAATTCATCTCTATTATTTGTTTTTATTTCCAAATCATTTACTTTCCAAGTCTTTAAATTTCAAGTTATTTATTTTGTGTAATTTAATTTTTTTAAATTTTACTTCCTTTATATATTTCAAAGTCATATATTTTGTTGAATTACTATAAATATTTTTAATTTTTGTAATTTATTTTTTACTTGTATTTTATTTGAACTCGGGTTAGTTATCTGCTATAAACTATTGCATGCACCATGAGAAAACTTATAAAAGCTCTAGACTAAAGCCAAACCCCGTTATGACTTAGATAGAGAGATCCGGAGGCAAATATGATGAAAGTCTACTTATGCTCTTTCGAACTCTTGTTCGGACTAGAACTCATCCTATATGTAAAAAATGGTGGAATGATATTCTCCTACCTCCTCGATAATCAACATGGTCATGTACTACATTTTATTTTCGGGAGCAAGCCACCCTACATAATGAGGCTATCCCATTTTTAGTTTTGATTGGAACACTCACTTAGCACATCCAAGTCATTTTCATTAGTCGAGTTATTTTTTATTTTCCTTACAAACTCACAAAGCAAATACGGTTTGAAGTTCACACTTCTGCCGATAAAGAGGGAGCAACTCGTCATACCTCAATTTTCACTCATTTTAGTTCATGTTTGTTTTATTTCAATAATAATAATAATAATTAAGAAATTAGACACAAAAATGTTCTTTATTAATATTAGAATTTCAATACTAGAAAAATACAAAAAAATAAAAAAAATTACAAAAAAGATAAAATACAAAACAAAAATATAAAAAAAGAAAAAGAAAAAGGAAAGTTGGGATGGAGGGATAAATCCTTTTTGCCTCTTGCTCAAATTTCCTCTACATCTCTATGCGAGTGTCCTTATCATCAACAATAACAACTTGCAATCCATTCACCCAAGCCAACCTCCCGTAGTCCACCCATCACCCATTCCTGCAACCTTCCTCACCCAAGCCAACTCCCCACAATCCTATAATCATCCCACAACCATCATCTACCGCAACTCCTATAAGCACACGACTTTTAACTCCCTACTCCTCACAATCTTACAATCATCCCACAACCGTCATCATGTTGTAACCCCAGCTGCCAACCAACTCCTCACTCGTCCATAATACTATAGTTATCCCATAACCCCTCATCGTTAAAAAAATCATAATCCGAATTATCGTAGCAATAATCGTATTCTAACCTATGAAACCGCCTCGACTCTATTTGAAGGCAATCTTTGAGAGCTTTTAGAAGCCCTTTTGCTATTATTTTTGGCGGAAGATGACATGATTTGGATAGAAGAATTTTGAAGGAATTGTGAATAATGAGAGAAAAATTGATCTACTTGTTCTCATTTCAATAGAAAGTCAAGGTTACAAAAGTTCGGATTACAAACTAATTTCTCTTCTCCTTTTTGTATCGGAGAGGAGAAAATGTCCTCTAACTACTCGCTAAATAGCTTAATAATATTTCTAACCGACTAAACATGTTGTGGATTGACTAATTCAAGCTAGTTGTCCCCGTACATGTTTGATAAGGTTACTATGTTCGAGTTTGTTGTTATTGTTTAATGATTATGATTTTTGTTATTAGTCAAAGTTGTTAAGATATAATTTATTTTTTGTAGTTCGTGTCTCCTGTTTGTAAGGTCCTATTTCTCTATTTAAGGGCCGGGTGTTAACGCTTTAATAGTAGTGTGAATAAAGAGTTTTTCTTTAGTCTACATAAAATAAAATAAATGGCGAGATCCTTACCCCGTAAGTTCCTTCCACCATCCACTCGGTTTCTTAAAGGAGAAGGCTGGACCATGGTGGTTTTCTTTCATTAGCGTACTTTAAGACATGCCAAACAAGAACATTTCCAAATTTTCATCATTAAAACATTTGATTTCCCCCTCATCATTATAAACTCATAATCCGAATTAACGTAGCAATAATAGTATTTTGACCTATGAAATTGCCTTTATTCTATCCGAAGGCAATCCTTGAGAGCCTTTAGAAGCCCTTATGCTATTATTTTTTTGGAAGAAGAGAACATTTTAAATAGATGAATTTTGAAGAAATTGTGAAAAGTGAGAGAAAATTTGTCTTACTTCTTCTCATTTCAATAAAAATTAAAGGTTACAAAAGTTCGGATTACAAACTAATTTCGCTTCTCCTTTTTATACTTGGAGAGGAGAAAATCTCCTCTAACTACTCGCTATAGCTAAACAGACTTAACAATATTTCTAACGGAGTAAACATATTATGAATTGACTAATTCAAGCCAACTATCCCCGCACATGTTTATAAGGCTACCATGTTCTAAGTTTGTTCCTACTATTTAGTGATTATGATTATTTGTTATTAGTTAAATTTTTTAAGATATGATTTTTTTTTTTTTTTTTTTTTGCAGTATGTGTCTCCTATTTGTAAGGTCTTGTTTTCTTATTTAATGACTAGATGTTAATGCTTTAATACTAGTGTGAATAAAGAGTTTTTCTTCGATCCATATATTTGAGTTTCTTTTGATTTATTTTATTGAGGCTTATGACGTCATTGTCAAGAGGTTTTTATTTCCTCTTTCTACACTTGGTATCGAGCCGGGTTTGGAGAAAAGTTGAGTGAGTGGTCCTTGTTAAGTCGGAATCCATTAAATAGACAAGTCTTTAACCGACCAAGAAGAATATTAGTTAACAATAATACCTCTAATACTCAAAGTATTCCTATTTTCAATCGCACCAATTACCACTTTTGGGTGTGCCATTGAAAATAAGAACCTTGTTTAAGTCTCAAGATTTATAAGACTTTGTGGAAGGTGAATTTATAGAACCTACCGATCTTGAGTAAGCACCCAGATTGACGAGTAGCCTAGAGAAATGAATTAAAGGACAAGTAAAAGAAAGATGCGAAGGCCTTATTCTTGATTCGACAAGGTATGGATGATGCTCTATTCCTAAAGGTGATTGGAGCCAATACTTTAAAGGAAGCATGGGATTTTCTTTGAGAGCACTATCAAGGGTCAAACAAGGTAGCAACAATCAAGTTACATTCTCTCTATCGAGATTTTGAGAATCTATTAATGAAGCGCTCCGAGTCGGTTCAAGATTTCTCTGTAAGAACTACTATCCTTATGAATCAAATTAGATCTTTTAGAGAGTTATTTGAATAAAAGATTATTGAGAAGGTTTAGAGGAGCCTTCCCTTAAATTTTGATCATGTTATCACTCGCTATTGAAGAATCCAAAGATTTGTCCGATCACTTATTAGTTGAGCTAATGGGTTCCCTTAAATCACATAAAGCTCGTCTAAATAGATCAATTGGGACATTATTAGAGCAAGGCTTTCAAACAAAAATTGATGTGTAGAAAAACTTTAAAGACTCAAGAAAAGGAAAATTTAGTGGCAAAAGAGGACAAGGACATGGTCATTCCAACTGTGGAAGAGGTTGTGGCGGATCAAATGGCCAAGAGAGAAGTCAAAGTAACATTAATTTATTACTTGCTTGTTCTTGGTGTGGTAAAGCTAATCACATGGAGAAGGATTATTGGTATAAAAAAAATCAAATCAAGATTAAAATGTTGTTCGAGTGTTACAACTATAAAAAATTTGACCATAATGCAAAGAGTTGTCCGAAAAGAGCGAGGCTAATTTCCATGAAGAAAAAGATGAATTTATAGATAATTTATTTGTTACATATTGTAGATAATTTATTAGTTACATGTCTAGCTGCTAATATTGATGTTTCCTCGGAGATATGGTACTTAGACAATGGATGTAGTAATAATATTACCGAAAACAAAGATTGTTTTGTATAGATTGATGAGTCAATCAATTCATAAGTGACTATGGGCAATAATAGTCAAGTCTAGGTGCATGGTCTAGGGACTATTTGTGTGGGTTGTAAAGCTGGTAGGAAACTTATTCACAATGTTATATATATTCCTAGCTTAGCTTAAAATCTTTTGAGTTTGGGTTAGTTGTTGAAGAAAGGTTACTATGTTATGTTTGACAAGGATGAATGTTTACTTTATGATAAAAGGAGTATGTGTTTATCGTATTTAGTCAAAATGACTAAAAATAAAATGTTTCCTATCAAGTTTTCATAAGTTAATGCTTTTAAAGTCTCCAATTATGATTTAGTATTGTGGCATAAGAGGGTTGCCCATCTTAACTACAGTGGGTTGCGAGCTATCGCATAAAAAATATGGTGTTAGGCCTTCCAATTATGTAGATTATAGACAAAAAATGTGAGCCTTGCATTTTGGGAAACAACATCGAGATAAGTTTCCAATAGGTAAAGCTTGGAGAGCCATTAAACCCCCGATGCTTGTCCATGCCGATATATGTGGTCAAATGTAAACATCATCATTACATAGAAGTAAGTATTTCTTGATCTTCGTCGATGATTTCTTACTCGCGACATGGGTATGTTTCTTGAAGGAAAAATCTAAGGCCTTTGAATTTTTTAAGCAACTCAAAGTGACAACAAAGAAGGAATCTGGAAATTCAGTTATAAGATTACAAACTAACCATGGGGGTGAGTCTAAATCCCATGAGTTTAGTTTGTTTTACAAGCAATCATGGTATACAAAGGCAATTTATGGCTATCTATATACCACAACAAAATGGTATGGTGCAGCAAAAGAATTGGATGATTATTGAAGCGACCAAAAGTATGTTGAGAGACAAAGGACTCCCACATAAATTCTAGGCAAAAGTAGTAGCAATATTAGTGTATGTTTTAATCGAGCACCAAGCACGAATAGTTGACAAAGAAAGTCCATATGAAGCTTGGTTTGGTAGGAGGCCAAATGTGAGTCATTTATGAATTTTTGGATCTATTGCTTATTCCCTTGTTCTATTAGAATCGAGGAGGAAGCTTGATAAGAAAAGTATCAAGTGCATCTTCATCGGCTATAACAAGGAGATAAAAGGCTATCGATTTTTTAATCCCATCACCAACAAATTAATTATCGAGTAGAGATGTCATTTTTAATGAAGATAAGGCTTAGGATTAGGTCGAAGTCGGTGCCACACATGCCACTCAAGATATTATAACAACCGATCTTGATACTACACTTCGCTCATCCAATGGTAGATGATACTTTGGATTCTCCTCCAGAAGAGTCGAAGTCTATCGGATGTTTATGCCTCGAGTGAATTTGTTTGCTTGGCGATGGAACCTACTTGCTTTGTGGATGCAATTGATAAAGAAGAGAGGGTTGGAGCAATGAAAGAAGAACTATAAGCTATTATACAAAATCAAACCCGGACATAGGTGGATTTGCCCGATGGTAAGGATGCAATTGGTCTCAAATGGATTTACAAGTCCAAGTTTAATCCAGATGGCACCTCGAAGACGAACAACACATGACCGAGTGGTTAAGGATTATGCTCAAATTCTAGGTACTCATTTTTTAAAAACTTTTGCACTTATTGGACGATTAGATATGTGAGATTGATTCTAAGTATAGTTGCCCATAATAGTTGGTCGGTTTTTCAATTACATGTAAAATCAACATTTCTTAATGGTGATTTAGTTGAAGATGTATACGTCAAATAACTTGATGGTTTTGAAGTGAAAGGTGTTGAACAAAAAGTTTACAATCTATACAAAGCTCTTTATGGGCTCAAATAAGCACCCCGAGCTTGGTATAACAAAATTGACTCTTATTTTTCTAAAAATAAATTTTAGAAGAGTGCTAGTAAGCCTACTTTGTATGTTAAAAGTTATGGAAATGAATTTTTAGTGGTGTGTTTGTATGTGGATGATATCATATACATTAGAAATTCATTTCAGTTGATGGAAACCTTTAAGTTGTCAATGTTGAAAGCTTTTGATATGTCCGATTTGAGACCATTATATTATTTTTTTGGTTTAGAAGTTCGTTCAAGATGCAAGTGGAATATCTTTTTACCTAAAAAAATATGTTACTAATCTCTTGAAAAGGTTTGGTATGTTTAATTACAAAGCTACCAAGACACCTCCGAATGCAAATAAAAAGTTTTCCTTGGAAGATGGAATTGAAAAGGTCGATGATAAGCATTTCGAAGCATGGTGGGAGGCTTAATTTATTTGACACACATTCGACTCGATCCTATGTTTACGAGTGAGTCCGATTTTACGATTCATGAATAGCCCAAGTAGACATCATCTTGGTGCAACGAAAAAAATTTTAAGATATGTCCAAGGTACCATTAATTATGGGATTAGGTATGTGAAAGGTGAAAGTATTGATCTTTTAGCTTTTACCGACAATGATTGGTTTGAGTGTGTAGATGATAAGAAGAGTACTATAGGATTCATTTTTTTTTAATCTTGGTTGTGAAGTCGTTTCATGGATGTCTTAAGAAGTAATAAGTTAGTGGCTTATCTAGCACGAAAGTTCGAGTATATAACGGCTAAAGCTACGACTTGTCATGCGATTTGATCGAGAAGAATTTTGCAAGATTTGAAGCATACACGGATAGAGCCAACAAGAATTTTTTATGACACTAAATCCATTATTGAAATCATAAAAAATCCAATTCATTAAGGGAGAACCAAGCACATCGAGAGTCGGTAGCATTTCATCAAAGAATTGGCTTTGAAAGGAGAAGTTGAGTTGCATCACCGTATTATTGAAAAATAACATATAGATATTTTGACAAAGGCCTTGAATGAGAGCAAAGTGCTAAAGCTTTGCAATATGATAGGAATCATGCCTCTTGCTTGAATTAAGGGGGAAGTGTTGTGGATTGATTAATTCAAGCTAGTTGTCCCTACACATGTTTGATAAGGTTACTATATTCGAGTTTGTTCCTATTGTTTAGTGATTATAATTATTTGTTATTAGCCAAAATTGTTAAGATATGATTTGCTTTTTTGTAACACATGTCTCCTATTTGCCTATTTAAGGACTAGGTGTTAATGCTTTAATCATAGTGTGAACAAAGAGTTTTTCTTTAGTCCACATATTTGAGTTTCTTTTGGTTTGTTTTATTAAGTCTTATGAGGTCATTGTCAAGAGGTTTTTATTTTCTCTTTCTACAAAACAAACTTACTAACTAATTAGATAATTAAACTTGTACATATCGGTAGTAGCAACCACATAAGCAAACTAACACAATCGACGCAACTGACTTCTAACAAACTATGTAGTACAAGTTCGATACTAAACAATGATGGAAGCTAGCTTTGTTGTTTGGGAGTATCTATTTGGACAAACCAAGATTCTAAATCAATCCTTGTATCCTTTAAAATTCACCTCATTATTTTAAAATTTCTCTTAGTATCTATCTTCTAGTAAGAAAAAATTGTAATTCTTGTCTTTTATATAGTAAATAATTCAATATATTCTTATATAATACCCTAAGTTTCTTATCCGTTCCTAAATTTTTAATTATATTTATTTATTTGTAAAAGTTGTTTAAATATTCAATCTATCATTCCGATCAATTTTTTCAACTATAGACAAATATATATATATATATTAACACAATGCTCCTAATTGAAATGTTAAAAAAAAAAATTCCAAAGACTTCAAAAAGAAAACACGCATGTTGTATGATTTTAACTTTTTTTTCCTTCTTTTTTTGAATTTCAATAAAGGATATTTTTGGTAAAAACATTTATCTATAGTAAAAAAAAAAAATTGATTGAAAGAATAAATTTAATATTTAAACAATTTTTAGAAATAGATGATATGTAATTAAAAATTTCGAGACAAATGGAAGCCTAGAGTATTAAATCTTGGATCAAGATTAAAAATAACATGATGGACTCTATTGACATATTGGCAAGCATAAACACCATGAATTTTCTCATAATAATACTCCACTGAATCTAGCTTAAATCTTGGATCAAGAATCACAGCAATAATTAATGCCTAGCTACATTCCTTCTAATATTTGATGAACTTTTCTTTCAATCAATTGCTTTCCTTTTAATTTCACCCTAATTTCAATAAATTGGTTCTTTCTCCTTGTCTTTTTTTTGTGATTTTTTTATTTATTTTATGAACAAAAATAAGATAATGACAAATATAATAACGCCAACTCTTGAAAAGGTTTATATTTCAATTCATAATTTTTTTACAAAACTGAGTTAAGAAAATGACAATAAACTTACATGTGATTTTCTTGAAATATAGGAGGATATGTGTTATTTAGATTTTAGAATAAATAAACCCTAAATTTCTTCCAATCCATTTTAATATCTATATTTTTTATATTTAAATTTTTTAAAAAAAATTAAAAATTTTTATTTATTAAAAATAATATAATTTTTAATTTTGGATAGGATTAAAGTATATTCGAATTTGATTTATCTAATAAACAAGTTAATGAATTCAAATTATAATCATAATCGGATAAAAAGTTACTTATCAAACCTATCTAACTAGATCAAATTCATATGTAATTTGAGTCAAGATACAACCTATTAATAACCTTCTTCAAGAGCACATATGGTCTTTGAACATCCCATTCCCCACCACAATTTCCGTTACATGCAAACCCCTCTGCCAAGGCAGACCAGCCCAACACTTAGCTGAAGAGGAAATAGCTAGATACATATGCAACAAAGACCAAATAGTCTCTTAAGTCGGGTGTTCGTCTATCCATATCTATTCATTAAAAACCCAAAAAGAGACAGGTTATCTTGGATGCCTTCATTCTACCTCCACAAACATGGACTACTCTAGGCAGCCATGTGATATCATTATTCATTTGCATATTTCTATTCTCGATGTGATGAATTCATGACATCCACGTACAGCTACCTTTGTCGTTTCTATGTGGGAAAAGGGCGACTGAATTCAATTCAACAACTTCACCAACTCTGGCTCGGCCATATAAAGGTTAATTATTTCGACGGGACAATTTGTCGAAAAAGTTCAACGGTGGTGTCACTTTCAATATTAAAACCTAGCGAGTGGTGCATTTCCATTAAAATAATAATAATAATAATAATTGCTACCTTTGTCGTTTCTACGTGGGAAATGCTTGACCGACTTCCAAAGGAACAAATTCATCCACGCTTGCAGGGCCACATAAACCTTATCCTCTAAAAATTAAACGAGCACAACTAATGTCCATCATTTGCATATCTCTATTCTTGATGCCATAGTTCTGTTTGCAAGAAAAATTAAGAAAACAAATAAAAATTTCAGTCTTTTTTTTCCTTTTTTTTAATGGTAAAATCTAAGAAAACAATTAATTAGCAAAGAGAGGAGGAGAGTTTCTTTACCTTCAAAATTAAAATAGGTTTTTATTTTTTTAAACTTTACAGTTTCTTGTTTTAGAGTTAAAAGAGATTTTTAATTGACATGGACTTTTATTAGCCATTGTATATTTTTAATCAACTTGTTCTTCGCTATTTGGTCGTCAAGAGATGGATTTGGATCACACCAAGTTAATGATGGTGACGTTCTTGGTACTGCCATGGCTGCTACCATCATAAGCAACTAATTATACTTCATTTTCATGTCTTTTATATATATATATATATATTATAAGCTCCAACAATTTGACTAATTTACTAATAAATATACATTTCCAATAATAACTTCTGAAATTGTAAATTAGTCAAATCAATGAAGCTTATTATTAGGAATGCATATTTATTGGTTAAAATGGATTTTGATGAAATATATGGCCAATTTGGAAAAGGTGGGAGATTTTTTGTGTTAAAATTTTGAGGAATCGTAGGAGCATCTTTCCTTACACTTGGTGTATGAAGCAAAATTAGTAGGACCAGTAAAATATCGATGAATGTATCCATTTGAAAGGTACATATATTGATTTTAAATCCTTTATTAATTAACTTTTGAAAAATATTTATTAAGTAATATATATATATATATATAATACAGGTATCTTTGAAAATTAAAAAACAATGTCAAGAACAAAGTCGAGTCGAAGGATCAATATGTAATGCATATTTAGTTGAAGAAATGTCAATGTTCTATTCATATTACTTTGAGTCTCATGTCCATACTAGACTTCGAAAAATATCATAAAACTTTGAGTGTCTTCGAGAATCAAGTGACGACATTGAAGGAATGCTTCATATATTCAAACCCAAAGGTCTACCTCTTGGTTGAGCAAAATCATGTGTGTTGACAGATTAAGAAAATATTCCATCTAATAGCTATATTTTGTTGAACTGTGATGAGATGACATCTTACACTAAGTAAGTGCTATAACTATCAAAAATTATAATATTGAACTTCATTATTTATCAATTATTTTAATTACACATAATAAGAATTTTATTTTTTTCTTCTACGGATATTTCATGACCTAACTTTATCAAAGTAATCTTGACATATCAAAGAACGAGGTAAATGCTTGACTTGAAGCCGATTTTGCATCCCGATTCCATTGATATGTGAGCATCAAAAAATTTTGAATTTGTTTTTTTATTAAAATGGTTTTATGAAATGTCATACTAATATTAAATAATGAATTCAAAATTTACAAGCAAGTAAAGCACAATCCAACACGATAATCGATAATTACATTAAAGATCTTGCAAAAAGGTCATTGTATATAGCTAAGTCATATTCGAGATACATTATGAATGGGTACAAGTTCCACACCGAAGTTCATGGTTTTGATAGAGCAACGAATGTTTAATGGAGAGTGCATAAAAGAAGTTAGTTACGGTGTAAAGAAAAATGACTACTATGGTAGGTTGATTAATATACTCGAAACTTAAGTATCCCGCCTTACTAACCAAGAAAATCGTATTGTTCAAACATGATTGGTATGATATTACAAGTCGGTGTTGGTACAAGAGTTCATAATCATTATGGACTAATAGAATTAAATAGTTGTAGGACATTAAATAGATATGATCCCTTCATCCTAGCAACATAAGCACATTAAGTATATTATGTAACATATTCTACATCAAAGCATATCAAGCGCAATTGGTTGGCTATATGTAAGGTAAAACTTAAATCGGCTATAGATGTGCTCGAATCATTTGTTACAATCCAAACAATTACAGAACCATTTCAAGTAAATGGAATGGAAGGCCAACATAATGGCATTCAAGTTGATGATGATGAAGGTCACTCGTTGATTGATCTAACTGAAGCGTTAATAGATTTAAAAGGGAGTGAAACTAATGTAGAGAATGAAGTTAAGTTTGAAATGGATGTTAAGAAAGACTTAAATCAAGAATGTAACAATGATAACCATGATAGTGATTAGTGATATGGTTTTATTGTCCTACATAGTTTATTTCTAATTTTTAAGGTAACATTTAAATATATGTGTGTCAATGTTTTATTTATTTGTTCCTCATAAAATAAATATATTTCAAATTATTTATGTTAATATCAATGTTATATGATAATATTAATATTTTAACTAATTAATCTCATAATGTGTAGGTTATAATGCCTTGTGGTAGAGGACATTCCCTCATGCAAGTGGCCCATGTCATACGATAAGGGTCGTGGTTTAGACATTGATGATGGTAGTGATCGTGCTTGTGGATGTAGTCCTACTTTCATTCCTGTTCGGATGTCTCCCCCATTGATATGCCATTGTACTACCCACTTGGCCCTCCGTGTCAACCATATTGACGTTTGACTTGTCTTAGCCTAAGCCACTTTATTTTGGACCTCCACATCCTCGCTCATCTTACCTCGCATCGTTATAAGTGCCCTCGGCCAAACAAGATGACCATCATGTTCCTCAATATGGCTCATCATAGAACGTCCCTCCCGGATCGGCTTATGAACCTATCAAATCCACCATCGATCCTCGAATTACATCATTATCGTTAGTCGTAAGGAGTACGTTTTATGCCTAATTTTATGAAACATTTTTTTTCTTACGTATTACTATAATTATGCATTCATTTAAATGTTATTTAATGTCATCTTTCATAGGTTACATCCTTTCAATATTTGCGTTTTTCGTATCTTTAAAACATTCCATGAGTATGTTGACATATCTAGATAGATGTGGAAGACAATGAGTCCAAAAATGAAAGACTTCTACTAGCAAGAGTTTAAGGTAGTATTTTGTTTAATTAATTTATTATATGACTTCATACTTAAATAAAGAAATATTAATATTTAATTAAATATACTAATGAAGATTATTAACTTTCTTACGAAGTCATTCACGTGGGAGAAGAATATCGAGGAAAACTTTAAGAAAGTATAGTAAAGTCCGACACGGAAGTGATATTCCCACATCTTTTATCATATTAAAGAAAACCCCGAGCCAACATATATCTCACATGAGATATGGGATGCATGGCATAAAGAAGGGACAAAACATAAGTTTATTGCTCGATCCGAGATGACGACCCAAAACTATAAGAGCGAGACTAAGTGGCATCAAGCTCGGTCCATCTAGACATACGGAGGATTCGATTAGTCAAATAAAGCACGCAATACACATGGTAAATCTTATACGGATATAATGATTTTAATAGAAATTAAAGAGGGTTCGATCAGCCCCCCACATACACACACACACACATATATATATCTTATTGACATAACTATTTAATATTATATTTTGTGCACTTATGTAGGAGACCGTCAAAAAAATAATTGAGGAGGAGAGGGTACTTCATTGGCCGACATCAACAAGAATGAGATTTTTAAAAAAGCTATTAGAGGAGGAGATAGTAAGAGGAAGATGATGTACGATCTCGAGTCACAACCTCTCACTATTACTCTAATGTCGGTATATCTTCTACTTCGACCACTTCACGATTCCATGTCCGTAATAAGGCACAACAAAAGGAATTAGAGGATCATACTTCTAGATATGCGAATAGATCTAAGCATCTACAAAGTTCTCGTTACAACGCTTTTAGCTACTATAAATGAGTTGAAAGAGCACATTCGAGCGCAACATTAAATAATACAACGGATGCGGAATATGTTGCTAAATATGCGAGTAAGGCGGTTCATCCACCGAGCCTCTTACCGATGATTCCACCTAACCTTTGACTAACGACCTTATCGATTGCTCCTAGCTTTTATGTTTTCTTTTTCTTATAATATTAACAAACTTTAAACTTTTTTCATAATTTAATATTTTAATATACATTTCATTTTATTAAACTTATATTTTATAATAATTTTGTAATAGTTAAAAATCTTATGTATTTGATTTGTTTTTAGTTTTTAAAGTAGAATAGATTAATTTAAATTAATTAAAATTCAAATAAATATCAAAAAAATTTTAAAAAAATTGCCAACGAATTTAAATCGTCGGTAAACCACAATTTTAGTGACCCTTTTCACAAACAAGTTGCTAAAACCATCGTTAAATTTGATAGATTTGTGACATTTTTGTTAAAACGATTGCAAATTTTTCCAAATTTAGCAACGGTTTGTTTAACAAATATTTTTGAAGAATTAGTGACGGTATAGACCATCACTAATTCTTCATTTTTTGGTATTGTATGGATGATCCCACCGTGATTTTATCGACTCTAAGAAGTTCTACTCGGATCCGATGATAGATGGATCATCCGGGTCATGAATAATCGATAAGTAATATGTTTTAATTATGATAATTAGTTTTATATTTTCATATATTATATTAGAATCATTAATTCACTTATTTATTATTTATTTATTTTGTTCAACATTTTGCTTCCATCAATCAAGTGCTCCATAAAAATCACCGCAATTTTCAAGAAGCGGTTAGACGCATTGGTTCCACATGGAAGTCTATCTCCATAAAAATGAAAAATTTCTACTTTAATGAGTTTAGGATAATATATTAATTATTTACTTATAGTTTATTTAAAAAATTACTTTAACATAAAAGGTACTAATATTATTTTTTGCCTTCATGTAGAAGTACTTTTTGTGGGATGCAACCTTCGATACGACCGATTAAAGATGCATGAGAGAGTTTGACACGGAGGCGATACAATGACATGCTTAACAAGCTAAAGAATAAGGATTAACGGACATATGTTTGTTAAACAAGAGGTATGGGAGGCATGGCACCATGATGGGCCACTTTCAATTATCGAGCTCGATCTCAATAAGTATTTCGGAACTTCATGCCGGATACGAGTGGTGTCGATGCTCGGCCTATCCAAGAATACTTGGAGGGTCCATCTTTTTGATCGAACACGTTGCGCATTTGGTAAGCATTATATTATCCTTTTTTTATAAATTAATTTTTTATTTATTTCATCTCATATTACTTTGTTTATTTTTTTAGCTTCATAAATTGGATCGTAACGTAAATCCTTACGAGCCGTTTGTGACCACTCACGAAGTGAAAGGATGTAACATTCGTTGATAAACAATCACGGACGAGTAATTGTAGTGTTTTTTTAATATATATATTTTTAAATATATGTACATCTACCAATATAATTTAAGAAATATATTTATAATTTAATATTGTTATTATTTCGATAACTTAGAAGCGCGAGGAATCAATGCAAGAAAGAGTCGGGAAGGAGCAACATGAGGGTGATTCATCGTCTTTAGATATTGACATGTCCAAGATATTTTTGGATGTCGTCGGAGAGGAAAAGTAGCGAGAGGGTGTACGGCATCGAAACTTATACATCCCGAGTGTTACTCGCATTTGGCTCTAGCTCTTTCTTTGTCACTTTGTGGTATCCTAGTGTTAATATCCTAGAGGTTTACGTTCAATATGAAGATCGGATCAAAGGGATATAGGCTATCATCCGAGTAATAGGTCGGTAAAGTTGAAAGCATGCGGACTAAGTATTAGAGAGTTTGGGGATGATTAGAGAACCTCCAGTCGCCTCATGTCCCTCCCGTTGACCCTCGCACAATCCAATAGTCGGTTATTCTTCTTAACAACCAGCGGCTAAAAGATGATACAAGAGATAATGATAATGACTAATTTTTTTTAAAAAAAATCGTAATATTTGTTAAAATTGAAAGATAAGAGATGAGAGAATGAATAAAGGAATTCTCATTGATGATTTAAAAAAACCATACCCGTATACATTACGGTATCACTCTCTCTATATATACATTATTACTACATTCTAGAACTTATTTACAAAAGAAAAATTCTATAACTAATTTCTAATAGTTGTTTTCTTTGTATGCCAATAATTGTGTTGCGGGTTTGTAGGTAAAGGGAATCTCCTGCTTCTTCGGATTAGGCTGGCAAATACAACGGGCTTGGATGCTCGACTTTCGATATTGCGGGCGTGATCGAAGCATTGTAACAAACACCCGGTGGGCAAGTTTGTTACAACCGATTCTCCTTCTACTTATTCTCGTAAGGTTACCATGCATTTCACCATGCATATTCCCCCAAGCATATACCATCCTCCATACTCGCATTTACATGTTTTAACACTCCCCTCAAGTTTGAGATTAGTAAAGATGTTTCTAATCCCAAACTTGCTTAGTAAATGCTTGTGTTGCTTGCTGCCTAGTCCCTTTGTAAGTAAGTCTGCTGGTTGTTCTTTAGTAGAGACATATTGTGTGACTATTACACCTTTGTTTAGCTGCTCCCTTACTAAATGACAGTTTAGGTCTATATGCTTTGTTCTTTCATGAAAAACTTGGATTGCTAGCTATGAACAATGCTGATTTATTATCACAATAGAGTGTCGGCGGCTTCATGTTCTCTTCCCCTAAATCTATAAATAATCTAATTATCCACATGACCTTACATACTTGCATTTGTCATTGCCCCGTATTCCGATTCGAGTTGATGATCTAGAAATGGTACTCGTTTTTTACTCTTCCATGATATTGTAGACTCCCCAATTTGATAAGGAATCCCGATACCGATTTTCTTGTCATGCAACATGATCCCCAATCTGAATCACGAGTACACTTCTAACTTCAATTGACTTGTAAAGGACATTAATAACCCCACACTCGGATCTCCTTTTAGGTACCTTAAAACCCCGTGAGTCTCTGCCAAATGTGATCGCTTCGGCTTATGCATGAACCGACTTAGGAGTTGAACACTATAAGAGATGTCCGGCCTAATGATTATCACATAAATAAGTTTCCCTATGAGCCTCCGGTAGCTCGTAGGGTCCGATATTTCTTGATCCTCCATGTTCTTCTTGGTTCCTTCATCAAAATCTGTTGTAGTAAACTTCAAATGCTGCTCTATAGGTGTGTCAAAGTGGTCTTGCATTTGTCATTCCAACTTCTTCAAGTAGCTCCGAATATATTTTCTCCGTGTCAAGCAAATTCCTTCCTTAGACCTTGCTATCTCTATACCTAAGAAATACCTTAGGTCACCAAGATCTTTTATGTGAAATTTCCTATGCAAGAAACTCTTTAGTCGTCGTTATTTCTTCCTCATCATTTCTTGTGATGATTATGTCATCTACATACACAAGTAAGATGACTATTTTCTTATCATTCTTCTTCACAAAGAGTGAATAATCATTCAAAGATTGATTGAATCCAGCTTGTATCATAGCTTCACAAAACTTTATGTTCCATTGTCTACTTGCTTGTTTCAAACCATATAGTGATTTCAACAATTTGTATACTTTCTGCTCCCCTCAATCTCAAACCCCTCCGGAATTGTCATGTAAACTCCATTCAAGTCTCCTTGTAGAAATGCATTGGTTACATCTATTTGCATTAGTTTCCATCCTTTCACAGCAGCTAAAGCCAGTACTAAACCTCACTCGTCACCATTTTTGCAATTGGTGAAAAAGTCTCTTTGTAGTCAATACCTTCCTTTTGAGTGTATCCCTTAGCAACTAGCCTTGCTTTGTACCTCTCAATGTTGCCATCCGAATTACATTTCACCTTATAAACCCATTTGCTCCCTATTGCTTTCATTCCTTTTGGCAATGTCACTCGTAACCCAAGTCTTATTTAGCATCGTTGCTCGCATTTCTTCCTGCATAGCTTCAATCCATCTAGGGTCCAATTTTGCCTCATGATAACTAGTAGGTTCCGTAACATTGGCTAGGGTTGAAATAAATGCTTTATATGATGGTTTCAAGTATTCATAAGTGATGTAATTTGTGATAGGATAGTTGATTACATGTCTAGTGTTGATCGAGTCGCTTTCGAGGATTATAGGACATTCATAGTCACTCGACTAGATTGGTGGTTGGATTATCCTAGTTGATATTCTAAGGTTTTCTACATGTTGTGATTGATGTTTAGGTGGAGAAGATGAGTAGATTTGTGTGTGTGTTTGGGATTGATCGACCTGGAGTGTTATGTGGACTAACTTGAGTGACATCGGAATGTATAATGGGAGGGTTTGAGATTGGAACTAACTCATCAAATAGAAAATCATTGGATTGATTGTGATTTGGAGTTGAATTTGTTGGCTTTAATTCAAAAGGAAACAAATTCTCATAAAACAGAATGTCTCTGAACACAAAGAACTTCTTGGATTCTATGTCATAAACCTTATAACTCGATTGACTAAATGGATATCCAACAAAGTTACAAGGTTTTGATCTTGGGCTGAATTTGTCAAGATTGTTTAAGGTTTTGACATAGCAAAGGGTTCCAAAAACTCTTAGGTGATCAATTCTAGGAGTTTTGCCAAAAATCATTTCGTAAGGGGTTTTGTAATTTAAGAGTGGAGTAGGAATTTCGTTTATCAAGTATGTAGTCGTTAATATGCAATTTCCCCAAAACTTTATTGGCACATTTGATTGAAACATAAGGGATCTAAGCAACATTAAGAATGTGTTTGTGTTTTCTCTCTATCCTTCCATTTTGTTGTGGTGTATATGGTATGGTGCTTTCATGAATGACTCCTTGTTCTTCCAAAAATGACTTGCATTCATGATTAAAAAAATCTCTTGCTCTATCTATTCTGATTCTTTTGATGGTTTTACCAAATTGTGTTTTGATGAGATGAAAAAATTTTCTAACGAGTGGTGTTTGCATCACTCTTATAGTTCAATAAAAATGTCCATGTTCCTCTTGAATAATCATCTACTACCGTAAGAAAGTATCTTGCCCCATTATGTGTAGGTGTTCTATATGGTCCCCAAATGTCAAGATGTATCCGTTCAAAAATGTGTTTGGTTTTGGTTTGTGTTTTATGAAAAGGTAATCCGGTTAACTTTGCTAGTGGGCATATAGAACATTGGTTTTCTTCATGCTTACATATATCTTTCAATGGTGATAGAAATTTGAGTCTTAAGTTGCTAGCATGTCCAAATCTCATGTGCCAAACATTGCATTTTATTGATTTAGAAATTACATTATAGCTTGATTGAAGGACTCGTCACTAATGAACTTAGAAACCGACATGACGTGAGAGTAAGAACTTTAAGAATTTATGTGTTGATGAGACTTGAGAACTTGTGGTGAATGAGCATATGATAGTGTTTCTTTTTGAGATAGTATAATCCATTGTGCATCCTACTAATCCCCTTTATCAACCCAGATCTTGAGGTCTTGAAATAGGCAAAAATTAGGATAAAAAACTACAAAGCATTGATTATCTTTAGTGAATTTCGACATGGACAATAGGTTGAACTTGAAATCTAGTATGTGTAACGCATTTTTCAGTTTGAATGTAGAAGATAAGGATATGATGCTTGTGTGTGTTACTTGGGATGATTTACCATTTGGCAATTGGACTTCTAGATGATTTGAAACAATGTTAGAAATTAATGCATTATCATCTACTTCACAAGACATGTGCTCATTTGCCCCACTATCAATCACCCAATCATTTTTCAAACCAATATTCATTCTATTTGCACAACAAGTAAGGTTACCTGCAACATTAGTCGAAGGTTGGTTTGAGGATGATCCTTTTTCACGATCCGAATCGTCCCAAACAGATTGCATGATTTGATTGTATTGTTCGTTGTGTGAAGGTTGGTGCATTTCCCATTGTCCGGCTTTGTTCTTCTTTCTTTGAGATCAAGTCAACGTACTCGCCCTCTATAGCTAGGACCGATTTGCATGATAGCTTCTTCCTCCACTGCCACACCCATATGGCCTTCTTCCGCCTCTTCCTAAACCTCGTCTAGGTGTGCTTGGATAGCCCACCAATTTGTAGCAATCCTTCTTTAAGTGTCCTATCATATGACGAGTAATCACAAATAATAGCATCCTTCCCGCTCATATTCACTCGTTTTGAAGTGATTATTTGAGTAGAAGCTTACTGGAGAGTCACTCACTTGAATATTGTTAGATAGGTTCCTTTGAGATTCTTCACTCGCTCACTATGGAAAAAGCTTGGGTATGTGTAGGTAATGGCATCATCATAAGTATTTGTGACCTTACATTGGCATAACTCTCATTCAAACTAATTAGGAACTGCAATATTTTGAGGTGTTGTGTGTGTTCTAGGTATAGTTTTGAATTTGGGCGATCACGGAGTTGGAAATGTTACTAAAGTCTCAAATTCATCCCATAGCTTTCGAAGCTTGGAATAATAAGTTGATACGAGAGAGGGTACCTTGCATTATGTGAGAGATTTCTCTATGAATGGAAAACATTTGAGGGCCACCGATCTTATCGAATCTGTCTTTAAGATCCTTCCAAACCATTCGTTGCGGACTTGTAATAGACCATAGCATTGTATATTTCTTGTGACACGGTGTTCAATAGCCAAGCAAAGACTATGGCATTGCATCCGACCCGAGTGTGAGTATAGAGGAGATGTAGGTTCCGATTTCTCACAGGTTCCATCAACTAAACCATATTTGTTTTTTGCTTCAAGAGAAATCTTCATTGCTTTAGACCACACACCATAGTTCTTTATGCCTTTAAGTTCCAGTTCTTTTAGAACTAACACCAAATTTGGTGTATCGAAGCATGAATGTGAAGAGGGTTTGTGAAATCAATGACTCGGTGCATTGTTTGTTGTGGTGATTTCTTCAATATTCATGTTTAAAAAAATGCAAGGTTTCAGTAGAGAATGTTAAGCTCCGATACCATGTTAAAATTGAAAGATAAGAGATGAGAGAATGAATAAAGGAATTCTCATTGATGATTTAAAAAAACCATACCCGTATACATTCTGGTATCACTCTCTCTCTATATATACATTGTTACTACATTCTAGAACTTATTTACAAAAGAAAAATTCTATAACTAATTTCTAATAGTTGTTTTCTTTGTGTGCTAATAATTGTGTTGCACGTTTGCAGGTAAAGGGAATCTCCTGCTTCTTCGGATTAGCTGGCAAATACAACGGGCTTGGATGCTCTGACTTCCAGTATTGCAGGCGTGATTGAAGCATTGTAACAAACACCTGGTGGGCAAGTTTGTTACAACTGATTCTCCTTCTACTTATTCCCGTAAGGTTACCATGCATTTCACCATGCATATTCCCCTAAGCATATACCATCCTCCATACTGCATTTACATGTTTTAACAATATTTGTGTACATCTTAACACACATAAATGTATATGTTAATAAAGATTTATTTATATTTGTTTGTTATTATAATTATCAATAAATGACAATCGATTAAACAAATAAAATAATAAAATTAACTATGAAATTAATGATAGAATAAAAATAAAAATTAGCATAGATGATATTCAGTCCAAATAATCTCTTAATTCGGGTGTTCGTCTGTCTATATCTATTCATTAAAACCCAACGGAGACGGGTTATTTTGGATGCCTTCATTCTAGCCCCACAAAAATGGACTACTCTCTGCCCCTGCGAAAATGGACTACTCTAGGCAGCCATGTGATATTTTTTGCATATCTCTATTCTTGATGTGATGAATTCATGACATCTACGTACAGCTACCTTTGTCGTTTCTATGTGGGAAAAGGGCGACTGAATTCAATGTAACAAATTCACCTACTCTAGCTCGGCCTCATAATGGTTATTTATTTCGATGGGGTCATATGACAGATTATGGAACGAATTTTCTAATGCACGTGGTCCTCTTTTCCACAATTTGTTGGAAAATGTTTAATGGAAAAACTATTGTGGTGCCAATTTCATGATTAAAACCAGCACTTGTCTTCTTCCACGGGTTTGTGTTTTTATGAAATAGATCGAAGGATTTGTTGATTTAGGCCATAAAAATTTATTAACAGTTTTTTTTTTAAAACAAAAATAAATAAATAAAAGATATGTAGTCTATATCATACATTTCCGCCCGCGCGCGTGTTTTTCAGGGGGGGGGGGGGGTGGTTTACCTTCATATCACATCTTTTTTTTTTTTTTCTTTCAAACTTTCATCTCACTTATGTTAGGATCGAAACTTAGGGACTCTTCAAGAATACTTACGATAATGTGTGGAACATAAATAACCATTAACTAAAAAGCTGATTCGAACTCTCAACCTCGTTTTATAAAGAATTCATTTATCATTCTATCAACTCTTTGTTAGCTAATAACCACCTGCAACAGCTTGAAATGATTATTGTCTCAAAATTAAATTAACACATGGAATTAGAAATCTGTGAATCAATACACCGAGTTTGAAAAATTTTATAATACTTAAGAGTAATTAGTGATGTATTAAATAGTTACTTTATGAACTCACTCCATAAAGAGAAATAGATACAAGAAAAGAGAGGGAAAAAAATTGAACAAACGTAAAAATCATATTATCACTTTTAATGAATCGAATATAATTTTTTTTATGTGTTTATTTCTCTTTTCAAAAATGAGTCTAAATAATAACTACCGTATATATCACTATTTACTTTTTAAGTATTATAAAATTTCTCTACGAAGTTATGTTTTATTTTGTCTAATATGTATAAATAATACTTCAATGATCAAAGGATAAACATTCCATTTAAGTTACAGCCAAATTATACCTTTATTTTGGTTTTTGTCTGCACTCCTTTTTATATTTACATGTCCTTTATGATTGATTATGCAGTATCAACAACTAACCGATAAAGTACTCTATAGTCTAGGAGTTATTGTTATTATTATTTTATGTTATTTAGGGTTTTAAGTGGTATAAAAGTATAAAAATAATGAGAAAACGGAATAACCTTATTTCTAGGATTGATCATTTAGGAAACCAAATTTATGTGTTATCTTAAACTCTTTTCTTTTAATTTAATACTGGTACATATAAACATAATTTTAACTTCTCACCTCTTTTTTTCGTCAAAATAATAAAACTATATTATTTTCTTTTATATATCAATTATGTGATTTGAGTGTCAACTATTTACATATATACATTTATGACATATTGTTAAACTCTTGTAATTTAATTTTTACTCTTTATACAAATTTAATTATTACTTATATCAAATTTATTTATCAAATTTATTTTTTCTTTGTGATCTAAATCTTATCCAAAATCATAATTGAAATCTGAATATTTTTATAATTTTATGTTTAAAACTACATGAATAATGAAAATATAATGTCTATAGTTAATTTGCACAAATTTCTACATTTGTGGCTATATATATATATATATATATATATATATATATATATATATGAATGTTCGAAACGATGCTTCTTCTTCGTCTTCTTTTTTCTTTTTTTCTTTTCTTTTTTTTTAAATCCTATCTTTCATACATAAGGCATATTTGATGAGCAATCACTTCGATCTAGGAATGAAATCTTTAGTCATCATTCTAGGAATGCTTTCACTCGCTCCTTTAGTTATTATTATTAATCAATACTAAATAATCTGAAACTCTTTTTGTGCTATCATTTATGTGCTAAGAGATTGTCTTGCTCGCACTTGCAATTTGGAATGAGATTGGGGCAAGTATTATTATTATTTTGTGTTAATTTGAGAGATTTGGGAAAGTGTTTCTCTCGTTTATGCATTTTCACCGTACAAGAATACAAAGTTTATATATAGTAGAGGGTAGTAATCCTATGTATCTCACACACTCTTCCACATGTCTAACTCGACTAACCAACTCTAATTTAACTAATTAACTAATTTGTATAGCTGGAAAAACTAACTTCTAACACTCTCCCTCGAGTTGGTGGTTTATACAAATCATAAACCCCCAACTTGGACATGAGGAATCGATGTTGCTTATCGCCAAGACTCTTGGTAAATATGTCGACAACTTGATCTCCGATCTTCACAAAATTGGTCTTGATCGATCCTTCCTTCGACTTCTCACGAACTAGATGATAATCTATCATCTATCTCTATGTGTTTGGTTCTTTCATGAAAGACCGATTTGAAGCAATGTGTAGAGCGACTTGGTTATCACAATTAACTTCGCTGGTTCCAAACCCGTAAAGTTAAGTTCTTTCAACATCCCAATTATCTAAACAATCTCACAAGTTGCTCGAAGCTATTGCTCGATACTCGTTTCGGTTAAAGATCGAGATATGGTGTTATGTTTCTTAGACTTCCATGACAAGAATGAATCTCCAAAGAAAACACAAAAACCTATCAAGGATTTCCTTGTCATAGGGCAAGTCGCCTAATCCGAATCACAAAAGACTTTAAGTCTTATGTCACTAGAGGATGACAAGAGAATCCCAAGACCTAGACTCCTCTTTAGATACTTAAGTATCCTTAAAGCAGTAATGCATATGAGACATCTTTGATTTGTGCATAAATTGACTAAGAATTTGGATAGCATAACAAATATCTAGCCTTGTTACTTGTCGGATAGATTAGTTTCCTAACTAGCCTTTGATATTCGGATGGATCTAGAAAAATATCATCCGGACAGATCACATTTAACGACCTCATCATATCGACCAGGTGGTGAGCTTCGGGTTCTATTCTAGAGGAATTTCTATTGGTTTTGTATCAAGTAGATCCGCATCTTGTAATAACTTCATAACATATTTCCTTTGGTTTAAGCAAATCCCTTCTTTTGATCTAGCTACTTCAATTCCTAAAAAGTATTTCAAACATCCCAAGTCTTTAATGTAAAAGCTATCATGTAAAAACCTTTTTAGTTTGTTTATGCCTTCCATATCATCTCCGAGTAATCAAAATATAATCAACATATACCAATAAGATAACCCTTTTGCCTCCTGTGTGTTTGACAAACATTGAGTAATCATGTTTGGATCGAAGAAAACCAACTCGCAACCATTTTCTCGACGAACTTGGAATTCCACTAACGTGAAGCTTGCTTCAATCCATAGAGGACTTGAGCAATCAACACACCACATTCTCCCCTAATTGCTAAGTCTAGTGAGGCAAAGACATATATAATTCCTCATGCAAATCACCTTATAAGAATGCATTTGTGACATCGAGTTGAAAAATAAGCCGATCATGAATAGCAACGAAGGCAATTATAGTTTTTACGGTAACCATTTTCACCACTAGAGAGAATGTCTCTCCATAATCAATATCCTCTTGTTGAGTGTACCCTTTAGCCACTAACCTAGCTTTATATCTCTCTATACTTCCATCACAATTGAACTCGACCTTGTAAACCCACTTTGAACTCGACCTTGTAAACCCATTTACAACCTATAAGTTTCCGCCCAAAAAGCAATGGAACTAGAACGCATGCTTGGTTTAATTCAAGTGCTTGGAGTTCCTTGGTCATAGCTTCTACCCAATGAGGAATCTTAATGGCCTTTATATATGAATCAAGTTTTCTAATAGGAGACATAAAAGCTAAGAAAGCCATATGAGAATTAGAAACAAAACCAAGGGAGAAAGACCGTGATATGGGATGTCTAGTAGTAAATGAAGAAAAAACATTATTGGATCGAGGTAATATGAGATAATGATAGTCATTAGACTAGAAGGGATATCTTGAAGTCCTAGAAGATTTTTATGGAGGAATGAAAGTGTGGAGAATGGACTGAGAGGAAGAGGAAGAAGAAGACAAAGGAACAATAAAAGAATTTTCGGGGAAGTTAAAGATAAATATGAATTTAAGGTAGAATTTGACGAAAATCACCACCTAATAGAACTATTTTCCCACCAAATGCCCTTTCATGAATGTCATTGTTTGACCCACCAAAAACATCCCTAAGTGTCCTATCAAATGCTTCAAAGCAACAACGATTATTCATTAGGGCCTCATCCCAAACAATCAACGAAGCCATCTCAAGCAATTTGGAAAGTCTGTGTGTTTCTTTATTATACATGTTGTGGATTCATCAAGATTAAGAGGAATTTTAAATTGTGAATGTATGGTTCTACCTCTAGGAAGAAAAAGTGATGTAATATTAGATAAAGTGAATTCCGTTTATCACAGGTATGCCGTAGGGAATTTTTTCCAGTCCCTCAATGACCATGAACAAAAAAAACCATTTTTCTTATTTACAACCGCATCGATTATGCAATCATAAATAAGTTTCTATTCTTCGTTCAACTTATAAACCAATGATGAATGTTTGCTGATGAGATCTTGAATGTCATCATCAAGCTCTTCTCTTAATAATTTATTTCATATCTCTCGCCATAAGACATTTATCTAGCATTGGTAAGCCATGAAGGATCATACATCCTATGGTGGTATAGAATAAACAAAAATTTTTCTCCATCTAAGGCCCAAAGATCAAGTCGTTGAATCTACTAACCATACATACATGAATAATAAGCCATAAGTAAAAGATTACCTCTTCTAGCGTAGATCTAAATTAGTTTTCAGAAAATTTATCTAAGTGTCCGACCTTTATTGATGATCTTCGCGAGTCAAGTATCTACAAAGAAGCACTCAAAATCGGTATGGTGCTAGCTTCACCTTTTCCGATTTAATATTTCCTCTAGAAATCAATTTGGGTAATTTTGCAATAACTTTAAAGGAGAAGGAAAGAGTATAGCTTGCTAGGGTTTAGAAGAAAACTATTTTCTCTTTAATTTTCATCTTAGTTGTGTTTCCTCTATTATTTTTAGTGATGATCAAAACTTTGCACCTTTTTAATTTTCTAGGACGAATGTTGGTACATTATTTTCAAGCTTGGCTGAATACTCTCTAGGTTCATTAAACCTCTCCATGCTCGTAACTCTCCTGCTATATATAGGGGAGAGTTTTCTTGTCCTCAAAAGACAAAGAGAAGGACAACCATAAGTCCTTTTAGAACTCTAGATTGTTACTTCCTTATTCCTCAAGGATGAGGAGTTATTTTATATGTAGACTATTTGATTATTATCTTTAAAACATTCAACCTTATCCAATAAAGTTGATGTTTATCTTTAAAACATTTAACCTTATCCAATAAGGTTGATGTTTATCCTCCCACCAAAATATCTTAAGGCTTTTAATTAAACTTAATGACCTAGAACTATTTTAGCCTAATTAATTTATTTGAACTATCTAAATAAATATTCTTAGATTATTTTGGTGAGGTCTACATTAGGAAATAATTTTTTAAAATATCTTTTAACCTAAATTAGGAAACTTTTTTTATTTTAGGTTCTTTATTTCTAAATTTGAAACTAACTTCCAAATTAGAAAATTAATTCCTAAAATAGGAAATTTTTCATTTTAGAAAACTTCCATAATTATAATGTTTTTCAATATATTTGCTTCTCATTTATAATGTGAATACTTAAACTTATACGTGTGACTTAATAAGCTCCTATATATGTTAGCAATGTATCAAAAATAAAAAGCTCCTCTTTTATCTCTTGATACATAAATCAAAATTGGTCTCTAGCAAGGCATCATGACTACCCAATTCTCTAAGAGGATTAGTTAATCTATTATTACCTTTCATGAGCATGGTTATCATATAATTCAATCCTCATATCAACTTATCGAGTGTGATCTCTCAAACTTGGTTATTAGTCTTGTTCAATTATGATCACATAATTTTTATTCGATTCTTAAATGTCTTAGCTCTTAGAGTAAACCAATTATGCTCTATTGATGTACTCTTACTATGGCCACATATGTCCTAAATAGACATTTATCGAAATACAATGTGATAACTCCTTTAATATACAAGGAATGACATGCCATATCTTAGTCATACACCTACCTTTATTGGATTCCTAGTGCACATAACGAATCATCCACGTGTAACCCATTAATAGGTCCATCGAAATGAGTGTCAAAGTGCATAATTCCTCTAATGAGATAACCATGACGACTTCAAGTCTAAGGACCATTTATACCCATCTCGTATGAGATTCTCATAAACTAAAACCAAATGGGTTCTCATGGTGAGTCAGTGTCTAGTGATATATTTTCTAACATAAATCACTTAAGTGTTTGCTTTGGTATCACCATGTCAATAGGTGTGAGATCTCCTTCTACTATCATATAGTATGAGCATATCACTCACAAGTCTATTTATATATTATCAATGTCCATTCTTAACAATGCTACGACTTGAGATATTTAATGATATCCTTTATGTGTATTAGTGTTTGTCTCATCTCTTTCGATCAATCACTATTGTAAATTCATATCATAATGACGTTTATCTAATTCTACTGAATTTACCAACATGTAAACATAAAAATTAATAGAATGACTTCTTTATTATTATTAAAATAAATGATGCAATAATACATTAACATGAGCCCATCCAAACATGGTTAGATCTTGAGCACTATATCTAGAGCCCACGACCATATCTTCTTTATTAATAGAATAACAATCTCTCACTTGCACTTAGAGCCAACCAGCCATATCTCTTAATCTAAACAATCGAGTGAGAGTTAGATGTTTTAGCTATGATAAAGGCTTAGTCTAGAGTCAACTATGTTATTACGAGTGTGGTTCTTTTCTATCCTTTATGTTACCATGACCTTTAAATCTCTATAATCAAGTGATAACATTGTAGTATTTGCTTAGACCATTAATTAGACCTTGGTTCTTTAGCTTATGCTATGGATCCTTTGTTATCTACTTAGAACAAAATTTTCTTTGATTATTCCATACTAAACCTTTTAGTATCATATCATTGTAACTACATTAGGAGACTCCTCACATTCTAAGTGATCTATCTCTATAGATCTATACTCTTAGATTGTAAGTTTCTCTCACATGTCATCTTTGGGAAATTCTTCTAGATTCCTTAATATTTTGTTTACAACATGATAATATTATAGCCGAGGTGTAATTTTGTATTGAATAACCATGAATTAGTAAGCTCCCACTAGTTTCTTATATAAACAAGTTTTTTCTTTGTTTTTGATGAATAATCAAACTTTTTGATCGTTTCATAAAACATGGACTTATATTCGTAGAGGCTTGCTTAAGTCTATTAATGGATTTTAGCATTTTGTAAATTTTATTTGCATGTTCTTGAAACTATCAAGGTGTGTCAACTACATATCCTTTTTCATTGATCTTTTATAGGAATCAATGTCTAACATTGTCATTTTAAAAATATTAGTTTTGTCATCCCTTTTAGGGCTCACATCACAATGTGTCAAAACGAGAAGATTATATCCTTTTATCTTATAATGAATTTCTTTTAAACTTATAAAGTTCTTGTGTTTTTGTTTGTGAGAGAGTTACAACACTTTGTAATCATTCTACTTTAGGATTCCTTTATTAAAATGTCAATTTGTGAGTCTACTCAAATCTTATTGAGTTTGAATTTTCTCCCACTGTTTCTAGCATCCATAAATTCCTTCCTAAGGAACATAGTGTACTCGGTAAGGAACAACACTTTATTCTAGTGGTAAGATATTGACATCCTAATCTTACTTTAGGATATCTCACAATCTAGCACTTTATTAATTTTAGGCTTTATTTTGTTTTGACATACACTTTATAACCTCAAATCTTAAGAAAAGATTATTTTTTTCTTTCTATATCTCATATGTGATCTATTTTAATATATTAGAATCCTATTCTTTTCAAAGGTTGCAGTAAGGAGTATTTCCTATGACTCATCATGGACTCGATCATGTCTAACATGCGATGTCCATAGAGAATCTCATTTTCTTTTAGGTGATCTAATATTTTAGCATTTCAATATTCACCTCATCAATCTAATCGAGATGTTTTAAAACTCTTGCTAGTTCGTCACATGACTTTTCAAGTCTAAACTTTTAAACATTTTAAATATTTTAGACTTGTGTCTTATAATCATAACATGATCCACTATCATTAATGCTTATGTGACAAACATGTTCTCCTCTTGCTTGGGTGAATATAAGCCCATATACATCTCTATGTATAAGGCTTTTATTGATTAGTAACTTTTTCTCCTTTTCAACTAAAAGGGGATACATGTCCTTTTGTTAAGTAAATAAGATTCCTTAGACATCATCAAATGATTCTAAATATCTTTTTCTATAAGTAGGTTGGATATGAGATTCTTGCTTATAGGACTAAGTTTATTTTCTTACTAATTAATGATTATTTAGATCATTTGAGTCTTCTAGTATTTATGTTATACATTTGGGAGTTATGTTTAAAACATATAACCATTATCAAACTATTCCCATAAACTTTCATCCTTAAAAATAACTATTATTCTTAAACATGAAATATTTATTCAAAACAATAAATGAAAATAAGATCTTTAGTCTCTACTAAAATAATAATGATCGAGTCTTAGCAAATCTCAACATGGTAGTGCTAGCTCATAAATACCTATATCTAATGGTCTAGCTTTTTGATATATTATTATTATGTAAATATTCTCCATTGGAGCTATCTTCTTTCCTTTTTAAGCTCTTACACTTTTGAAAAACGTAAGTACCATATTTAGTATCATTTATTTATGAGATAGAATTTAGAAATAAAATGATTAGCATTAATAACATAAATACCGAGGTGGTGGTAGAACTTTTCTTTTGCACCCCTTATAGATACTCTTTGCAGTTGTGCTTCTAATGCCTTTTCTTTTTCCAATAAAAGCAAACTATATCCTTTGAGCTATTTTGAGCCTCGACCTTTTTCACTTCTCTAGTAGATGCGAGTTGAAGACTTCTTCTTTTTCTATGCTTTTTCTTGCTTTTTACTCGTGCCTTTTCCCTTGTTAACTAGAAGTACTAAACTTTTGTTCTTCTTATTAATTTTGGATTGAGCTTTTCTTAGCATGGACAATAACCCTCTAAGAGTCTTTTGCATTTGCATTATGTTGAAGTTCATAATGAATTATCCAAAGTTATTAGGTAACGATTGCAATACTAAGTCAATGGATAATTTAGCATCTATTCTAACTTCAAGTTTGACCGGTCGATCAATATAGCCTATCATTTTAGTGATATGCTTTTTGATATTGGATCCCTCATCCATTCTAGCCTTAAAGAGATTCTTTGCTATCTCATAGTGCTGATGCCTAGTATTCTCCTTAAATAAGCTCTTGAGCTTTACTATGATGTCAAAAACTTATGAGCTTTGGTGTTAGAGCCTATGCTTTAATGTCATAGCGAGTAAGCATGATACTACGAGTAGTGATCACATCATCTTTGTGTTTGATCCATGCTTCATGCGCTTTAGCTTGAACCGGAGGAGGCTTATCTAGAAGAGCTTTATCTATCATATAGAGAATTTTCTCATGTTAGAGGACTATCCTCAAATTTATTTCCTAATCGAGAAAGTTTATGCCATTAAAGGCATTATCTCCATTAATGATCGATTGTATTGATGCGTTATCATTCATACTGTGCAATATGATAGAATAGAAAAACATACGATTTGGTTAATTAAATTACATAAAATTAAACAAAGTAAAAATTAAAGAAGTAAAATCTATGTTTGCTTTCATTATTTTCTTCAAGTTCTATAACTTTTAACATAGTACTTGAGAAAACTTTTTGATTCACTTTTCTAGTGGGTTAGGAACCCATCCTTTAACATGCATTAACTTTGAGTTATCTCAACAAGCCATATATGAAGGATTAGATAGGTAACTCCTTATCAATTACATCTAATATAATTCCTAATTCCATTAGTATGATAACTTCTTGTCTTTATCATATCTTATGTGAATACCAATCCTATTTACAAGTATATTGGACTTTGAGTTACAATAAACCCAACTCATTTAAGTTAGACCCAACGTTTAGGGATATCACATGGGTCATGATTTGTTTCCCTTAAGAAAGAAGTGATCTTGAGTTATCTAAACAAGCTTACAACGACCAAAAGAGTTCCCGTCTCATAACGTTACAAAGCAATTAACTTGTTATTTTATTTGAAGGATTTGATATGGTTGGTCTCATCCCGGCTTGCATACTCGATAATAATCAAATTATTCCTCATCATGCATACTAACATTGATCTCATCACATTTATACATCTCATACATGACTCGAGGACTAGTGAATGATAATGGATCTTTGGTACTAACCCTTTTGAGCCACAAAGAGACTAGTTTGGTCAATTTCTAGGCAAAAAATTATTACAAACTCTTCATGAATGTCTTCATTCCTTGGCGTCTTCTTCTTGTATCTATTCTAATTTCTATCTTCTACTTTTACATTTATTCAAAATAAGAAACCTCAAGTTACATTCGAGGAGAGTAAAATGAGAAGAGAAATATAATAGAGTAATAGAGAAGGCGAGGATAAGCAAGTCTTATTTACCCAAAAAATAACAAGCATTCATTTATAACACTAGGTTGACTTATCTATACCATTCACCTATGTTTCAATCACAATGATATATGGCATACTAATGAAACAATTTCATTCATAAAATGATTATAATTATATAGCTTTGGTCATTTTATAAATTTATCAAAATTTTTCTAAATTTTAATTTTAAAAACTTTTTGGGCCATAAGCCCACTTTGGACCCATAGGCTTTTCGGCCTTGAGGGTTCACGGGTTTCGAAGCCCAAACCCTCGAGTTCACATGCATATACACGTCCGTCCACAATCACTAGCCTAGCGTTAAAACGTTTGGCCAATGGCTTGTCGTATTGCATATGCGCCCGGCGCGCGGGGTGGTAGGTCACTATCCGGCACCTAGCACGCCCGGCACGCGAGTGCCTAGTGTGCACGTACGGTGCGTGTTGCCTAGCCCATGTTCCTAGAGCGCGGATCGGCTGGGCAGCACACGATGCCGAGTGTGTGCGTAGTGCGTGTTGCTCGGCTTGCCCGCTTAGCTTACCTACCGCACGCCTAATGCGTTGTTGGTAGTAGAGTCGTCACACATGTGAGTGTTGACACTCAACGTCAACCTCATATGCTCTTACCGATTTTGACCTAAAATGTCAATTTCATATTTATATAAAACATTAAAAACACAAGATTTATAATTAGGCAAAGCTAATTCATGTAGTTAATCACAAGTAACCATTCATACAATTGAAGATTGAATGGAGGCTTTGATACCAATTGAAGGATCATGCATTCTATGGAGATGCGAGAATAAATAAAAATTTTCCTCCATCTAAGGCTCTAAGATCAAGTCGTTAAATCTACTAACATACATACATGAATAATAAGCTATAAGTAAAGGATTACCTCTTATAAGCATAGATCTAAATTCCTTTTCGTAAAGCCATCCAAGTGTCTGGTCTCTATTGATGATCCACGCAGTCTAAGTATTTATAAAGAAGCGTTCGGAATTGGTAGGGTGCTAGCTCCACTTTTTTTGATTTAATATTTTCTCTAGGATTTAATTTCGAGCAATTGTGGCAACCTTAAAGGAGAAAGAAAGAGTATAGCTTGCTAGGGTTTAGGAGAAAATTATTTTCTCATTTTTTCATTCTTGACCATGTGCTCTTTATTATTTTTAAAGGTGATCAAAACTTTGCACCCTTTTAATTTTCTAGACCAAATGTTGCTATATTATTTTCAAGCTTGGTCGAATACACTCTAAGTTCATTAACCCTTTCCATGTCATACGCTCTCTTCCTATATATAGGGGAGAGTTTTCTTGTCCTTCAAGAACAAGGAGAGGGGCGATCACAAGTCCTTTTAGGACTCCAGGTTGTTACTTTCTTATCCCTCAAGGTTGAGGAGTTATTTTATATGTAGACTATTTGATTATTATTTTTAAAATATTCAACCTTATCCAATAAAGTTGATGTTTATCTTTAAAATATTCAACCTTATCCAATAAGGTTGATATTTATCCTCCCATCAAAATATCTTAAGGCTTTTAATTAAACCTAATCGGCCAAAACTATTTTAGCCTAATTAATTTATTTGGAATATCTAAATAAATATTCTTAAATTATTTTGGTGGGGTCGACATTAAGAAATAATTTTTTAAAATACCATTTAACCTAAATTAAGAAACTCCTTTCATTTTAGGTTCTTTATATCTAAATTTAAAACTAACTTTCAAATTAGGAAATCAATTTCTAAAATAGAAAAATTTCCATTTTAGGAAACTTCCATAATTAAGGAAACTTTTCATTTTAGGAAACTTTCTATAATTGAAATTTTTTTTTAATATCTTTGCTTCTCATTTATAATATGAATACTTAAACTTATGCATGTGACTCAATAGGCTTTTAGATATGTAGGCAATGTATCGAGAATAAAAGACTTCTCTTTTCTCTCTTAATACATAAATCAAGATTAGCCTCTAGCGAGGCATCATGAATACCCAATTCTCTAGGAGAATTAGTTAATCCATTATTACCTTTCACGAGCATGATTACCATATGATTCAATTCTCATTTCAACTTATCACAATGTGATATCAAACTTGGTTATTAGTCTTGTTTGATTATGATCACGGATGTTTTTTTCAATTCCTAAATGTCTTAGCTCTAAGAGTAACTAATTATGCTCTATTGGTGTACTCCTATTATGGGCATAGATTTCCCGAGCGAGATATTTATCAAAGTGCAATGTTATAGCTCATTTAGCATACAAGGAATGACATGTCCTATTTTAGTCATACACCTACCTTCATTGGATTCCTAGTGCACCTAACGAATTGCCCATATGCAACCCATTAATGGATCCATCGAAATGAGTGCTAAAATGCATAAATCCTCCAATAATATAACCATAACGACTTCAAGTCTAAGGATAGTTTGTACCCATGTCGTATGAGATTCCAATAGACTAAAATCAAATGGGTTCGATGGCGAGTCGAGTTCGGTGATACGTTCTCTAACATAAATCATCTAAGTGCTTGCTTTGGAATCACCATGCCAATAAGTGTGAGATCTCCTATTGCTATCATATAGCATAAGCATGAGCAAAGCACTCATAAGTCTACCCGTAAATTATCAAAGTTCATTCTTGACAATGCTACAACTTGGGACATTTAATGATATCATTTATGTGCATTAATGTTTATCTCATATTTTTCGATTAATCACTATAGCAAATAATTATCATAAGGACTTCTATCTAATTCTACTGAATTTATCAACATGTAAACATAAGAATTAATAGAATGACTTTTTTATTATTATTAAAATAAATTATGCAATGATACATTAACATAAGCCCATCCAAACATGATTGAATCTTGAGCACCAATACTAACAAGCCATGCTCAGCCAAAGAAGTTGATGATGCACTAAAGACGAGCTCAAGTTCATAGAGGATGTAATTATACAATTCAGAATTGGATAGCTATACGTTGGGTATTTGAAAGGACGACCTCCAGTTCGCAAGGATGTCATCATATATATGATGCCAATAAGCATTGAAAAAGTTTACAAGGCTAGTAATCCCACAAAAAAGAATCATGTTAACAAAAATATTCCTTAGTTGTATGGAAGAAGCGGTTGATATAGCCTCATCAAAAGCTCATTCCATTCTTTATCATCTCTAAGCAAACCGAGAGCACTACAAGCTGATTGAAAGCTTGTATGAATGACCCCCCAACTGTTCTGATAGATTGAAAACCAATAGCACCCTTAATATGGTTAAGCAACATCCTAAGAAAGAAAAGTTCATCGACAGCAAGATGTACATAAGCAATGCGATTTACACAACAAACCTTTGTTCTCGAGTGCCAATCTTTATCAGAAACATCCCAAACATAAGCAGATGGAAAGTACGAGTAATAAAGCATCCGAGCATCAGGATCAATTAAATTGCATTTAAACCACTGAGTAAGCATGGTCCTATCAACACCAGGCCTATTTACAAAAGATTGTAGAGAAGAACTTTCAGCTAAAACAATTTGCTGTTGCATAGGTAGGTGGACAACAAGTTGCTCCACATGTGGATCGTAACAATGGATAGGAAATTGGAAAAGGCACTAGGCAGCTTCATATGGATAAATGAATCAACAATTGAGATAAGCTTGTATTTCATCAAAGTTCTCTCTCTTAACAGCCATACGTGCCCTATCTGGGCCCTTGCTAACATACTTGAAAAGATATTTTATAAGCATCGATTGATAGCAGATTCGATGCTTATATGAGCTCTGTAACAGAGTAGAAGTTCTCTATTAAAAGGGACAACATGGGTGTTGTCAAGGGCAATTTCTTTTTTCATAATAGATTTTGATAGGTCAACAAGACACTTGTAAGAAACAAAGCCATTGTCATTAAAGCTTGTAGATTATCTTTTTTTTTTTTTGGAAATTTCTTACAACACGACTAAGCTTCATGCAAAGAGCATTAGGATTAGCATTTTCATATGGACCATGAATCATAAATTATGAGACAATTTCAAAACATTCAGGATCTAGATTCATATCAGGAATTTCTGATGAGACAATTAAATCAATGTCCTCAGTTGATCGCATTTGAATGAAGAATCTAACCAGATCAAAAGATGACAATGAGGGAGCTCTCTTTTTCGGAATTCAATAGCACAAACATCTGATTAACACAAACAGTAATCAAAATATTAGACAAATTTAAATCGATTTGATTGAACTAAAAATAATGGTTTGAGGAGATAAAACGTCAAGGCTTTGTCAAATCATACCAGCGATGGTTCTACCAAAAGGCTATCCAGATTTGATAAAAGATATCATGTCGTCAAGTTTTGCTTTGTGGACTCAAGTAATAATATCAGCCTTATCCTCGAGTTTGTAGATTTTTTTGGCCAATTAACATTATAAGTGAAGGTAAAAAAAGATTTGGGTTGCCATAACAATGACAGATTGCCATTGCATCTTGGTAGTTGTTAATCATCTCCGTAACACTCCCTATAAGAGAGGATGGAACAATGATACGACCAGTTTTAGAAGTATCAGTGTCACCCCTTAAAATGGCATCATGAATGCCCTTAAATTGTTCAGTTCTTAGAGTTTTTTTTATTGGCTCTAATGTAATCGAAACGATCATCTTCAACAGTCACAAAGGCATCAACCAAGAACTGTTGGAAAAGTTGAAACCCTTTAAGTAAGGTTGCATCTTTAGAAACATTCCCTTATAATTGGTAGGCATAGTAAGCTCTCATAGGAACCCGCTGTCTTTTTGGATGGGGTCCTCAAAAGTTGGGACTCCATTGGAGGTTAGTGGGATATCTATCCTCACCATAGGGAAAAAGAAGAGGATATTGCAAAGCCGTATATTTTGGATACAGCTTTGAGATTCTACGAAGGGAGGCAGACTAATGCTCGAGAACAATGTCTCTTTTAGATGAGAAATCCCCAATGTCCCCAATAACCAATCCACCAATGTCATCAGAAGATGACAGTGAGAATTATGAGTTGCTATTCCTCTTCCCCAACAATCGTAAACGATAATTGGTAGAATCGTTATGTAAGAGACAATCTTTTACCATCCGAAACAATTGTACCAAACAATTTATTGTATTTAGAGTTTTAATAAGGTCAATAACAATATGTTCATCAAGGTTTTGTGGGCTGTTTAATCCACTGAATGGACGAAGGCGAAGAGAAGCCTCATCATGCGTATCGTATCTATAGAGTTGTTTAAATTTTGGGACATCACCATCAAGCAGCAACAAAGACCCAATCAAGTAGTGGGCCTGACCATTAATGTTAAAGACATACAGGCCAGGTCGAGCATTAATAGAATTATCAAGTTTTGCACCCATTGATGTGAACGCAAACATTGCATTATATGCTCGCATGTTTTCTTTGAATTTTGTTGATTCAGAGCATCCACAAGGGCCTAAAAGTGTTTTTAGGGCTGATGGAGTCAGGAGAGTAAAGTGGAAAAGAATCTTACCGCCTAAACAACATAGAGGAAACTTCGATCGAGAAATAGAGGACACCTTAAGGCGTTCTTTCAATCAAAAAAACATATCGCAATGGACACACTCATGGGTTTTATCTCCGAAGTCACTATATTCGACAGATTGCCCTATTTGATTGAGAAGGTGTAAAATGTCAAGCGAAGGAACTTAATAGGAAAGCAATGGGATGATTTATTTTTCAAATAAGGAACAGGAGAAAGATATATTTGGGGATCATTCACACCTAAATACTTCTATAATTTTTTTAAAAAGATTTTTTTGATTCCATTTGGAAGCATAAACCAGAGGTAATTGGCAAAAGAAGTGGGTGAAAATGGTACGTCAGAGAAATAAACAAAAGCACCAACTCTTTGTTTTCCTCTGATATAGCGCTTGACTGGATGATCTAACTGAATGATCCTGAACATCAACCTCAATAAACGAAGATGTTATAGCGGGGAAAGGGTGAATTATTTATGAGTTACCTTCAAGATGGATAAGGAAAACAGAGTTAGTAACGTATGGCAACACATCAGAAGGTGGGTAGGGTGTATGTTAACTACCATCAGAGTCATTTAATGCATTCGATTCGCTATTCTCAGAAGAATTCGATGCAAAAAAGGAGTTGGAGATGAAGTTCGAAGGCATTGGTTGATGAAAAGAAGCAAGATCACTAGAAGCTGCTCGACATCCATGACCAAATATATTAGATTTGGAGCAGTATGGTAAATCCTAAGCAATAAGGTCAGTCCCATAATTTTGCACGTCGAAAAGATGTGTAGATCGCAACCGTTGCTACGGTGATGTTATATCGACCTCATAACCAGAGTCAAACATTGGTAATTACGGATCTAGAGGATCGATGCTAGTAGAAGGTATTTCATTCATAGAAAGAGACAAAGAGGCCCCTAACCGACGATCATGTGTAGCGCATGTGCCGCGAGATACTGATGACATGAGGGTACCTAGCTGAACAATAGTGTGGTTGTAAAATGCAATGCATGAATTGGTTCAAAACGGGGACCTAAATTTTGGCAGGCATCCAAATAACCCTCGCTTATTAAAGCGAATAAATGGGTGGCACAAAGCAACAAAAGCAAATCATAAAAGGCCCAGTAGCAATACATAAAAAAGGCATCACGAGGGAAAAAAATTGCACAAACATAGAAGAAAGGATCAAATATGAAAGAAAGAAAACCAACTTGGCACAACAACCAAAGAAGTTTGCTGGAAAAGAGAATAGGAACTGTAACAAAAAAAAGATAAAAAAGGTGAGACAAAAAAAATTAGGGAAAAAAACAGCATAAAAGGATCACAAGTAAAACTAATCAGAAGAAAAACGATCAAAGATATGAGCAAAATGAGGAAAGAATGTAAGCATAACTGAAGCATAATATGTAAGTAGAGGAGGAAAAAATTAAAGCGAAAGTTATAGAAAAAAGACAATATCTTAGTAAGGGTATAAAGCAAGAACAAATCTTTTCTAAAACCACTAACCTTAGAAAGGCAAGGAAAGCAGCTATAGGAGCAGAAGAACAATCATAAGTTAGAGCGAACAAAGACGGGAAAAAACCAGCAGCATAACAACAACCTGCATCAATAGGGAGTAAAACATGACATGAAAATAAAGCACAAGCCATAAAACAATGGCGAGAAGTTGATTGATAACAATGCTAATCGACATAAAGCACAGGCAATTACAATGATAATTAAATCTCAAATAACTTTGGTGATTAGAGTGCGAATAACTATTCTGTGATTCAGCAAAATGAAGACAGAGAATATAATGATGAGTGTATCAACCATTGTTTTTTTGTTCATTTTAATAAAGAAGATAACATTTAATGTAAGAATATAATATGAATTAATGCCAAACTATATTAGGAATTTGCAACATCAACCTATTTAGCAATATTTTCATACATAACCGTTTACAGTTTTCATGTTAGATAAGAACTTAAAAACTGTAGATAACTATAAACAATAGATTGTAATGTTAAGCATAATATACATGCAAGATTGATAGGTTCCACACCAACCAGACGATTTCTAGTTGTAAATGTGTCGAATGCAATTATTTCACTTGCAATAGTTTACGTAAACATATTTGTAAAGTTTTTTAAAGCCCTTTGGCTAGGCAAGCTTTAATGTCTTAATAGAAAACTACTTGTATCATTAATTATTTGGGACAACTATTCTAAAAAAAAAGGTATAAAGGAAGAGGTAAGAAGCAATTGAAAATTGTATGAGAAGACAACTCTAGGCTACTTGGTAAAATTTTAATACATAATCACAAACATTTCTTATCCTAGATAAACTATCATTGACTGCAGATAAATGTAAATAGTTAATCATATTGCAGAGCTCAATATAGCTACAGGATTGATATAATTAAGATCAATCAGACGATGTTCAATTGTAAATGTAACTAATGTAATTTTGACATCTGCAATTGTAAATTTTTAAACACATGCAACATTTTTAAAAGCTCTTTATATAGCAAACCTTCAATGTTTTAATAGGAAAATTTTTGCAGCATTAATCATTTGAACCAATCCTTTTTTAATAAAAAAAGAGAGCAACACTATAAAGGAAGAGGCAAAAATTAATCGCAAAGCATACAAGAAAGTTACAACGTTGGCTTAGTCGATGAAATTCTGATACAGCACTATATATATTTTTCAATGTAAGATAACCCCTCGAAGGTTGCAGATAAATATAAATAGTAGATCATATAATTTAGTTCAATATATCTGAAGGATTAATGGAATTGAGATCTACCAAACGCTTTTCAATTGTAAATGTGACCAATTTATTTATGTGAATTGCAATATTAAATAAACTTCCTTGTAATTTTTTTTTTTTTTGAGCTATCTGTTAAAGAAAGCTATAATCTTTTAATAGAAAACGTTTTGCATCATTTATTATTTGAAACCACAGTCTTTTAAAAGGAAAGAAAACAATACTGAAAAGGAAGAGTCAAAAAGTAATCGAAAACCATATTAGCAAATCACAACATCAACCAACTGGGTCAAATGTTGATACATAATCACATAATTTTTCTTTATCTTAGATAACTTCTCGAAGAACTTGAATAAATCTAAATAATAGATCACACCGCTAATGTTCAATAGATTCCAATGTAATTATATAACTTGTTACACCAAATCTGAACATATCTATAATTTTTTAAACCTCTCTGTTTAGCGAAGCCTCTCATGGCTTTAAAACAATTTTTTAAATAAAAAATCAAATTGGTTTCAAGTTATTAATTGTGTGCACCATATATCTTTTTGCTTTAGAGTTTTTGTTTTTGTTTTTTTTTTAAAAAAAAAAACAAAAAGAGGACTGATATTGGATTCAATATTCCTGTAAAGAATAATTTTTGTACCAATAATACTAAAATTTTGATACATTATCTTATGCATTTTATAATCTTAGATAAAATCTCAAAAGTTGTAGGTAAATATAAGTAATAGATCATATTGTTAAGCGCAATACATTTATAGGATTGATCAGAGCAACATCTACCAAACGCTCTTTAATTGTAAATGCGACCAATGCAGTTATGTCACCTGTAGGCTTAAATTTAAACATACGTGCATATTTTTCCTAAGGCATTCGTTTAGCTAAGCTATAATCTTTTAACAGGAAACCTTTTGCATGAGTGATTATTTGGACCCATTGTCTTTTAAAAACAACTGTTAAAGTGTCAGCATGGTTCTGTGGATATATAATGCAGCTTTAGTATCCCTTCAATCGAGCCTTTATTAGTAATTTGCATCCTGCTGTCATAAGTTCACAGGCTTGAAAAGATATCTCAAAATGCAGGTGGTTTAAATATACCTAACCACGGTGTTTTGTTGAATTCTTGGTTTGCATTGTTTTTGTTACATAATAATTAAATAAAAAAAAATTAGGATCCAAACTATTTTATTAAAAAAATCATCAAATGCATACCCACTAAAATATGTTTACCGGTTTATATTCCTCAAAAAAATTAGAAGAGGATCTTGTTTTTTACTTTACTGCATGGGCAGCTTAGCATCTCATCAAGGCATCAACCAAATATTATGATTTTCCTTCTTTCTTTTTCTTTTTCTTTTTTTTTTTTTTCCCAATGGCCGTACCATAATTATAAGGTAACTTTGATATCATATGCTGATTTAATTAATTACTTAGATCTCAAGTTTGTTAAGAGGAAAACACCTATCATTGTTAATTATTCAAAGTATCATTTAAAATGTAACTTATCCCTCATTTATTGATAAAGTCACTACGCATATAACAGTTAAGCAAGGTAGATATCATTATTTCTAATTACCATCCATAGCATGCATACTTTATTTTTAGTCAAACTAAAATTTGCAAATTTTTATAAGGAAGATAAAGAATTCTATCATATTTTCTTTTCCTTGTAATTTTCTATCATACACATATATATTATGTTATTGGTTAATCTATTAAAAAATAGGTGCTTTTAACCTTTCCATTGCTTCCAATTCGTCACCAAACTTGTAGCTCAAGACTTGATCAACTATCATTTACGTATTTTTGTTTTAGAAGATTTCAGATTCTAACCTCTATTGTTAATTAAGGAAAAAAATTCCAATCCTAAGCCTTTAGGGAAACATAAAAATCTGATTTTTACAAATCCCCATATGCGAAAGTAAATAAAACAATGACAAAAAGATAGAATAGAGAGGATGAAAAGAAAGGATCGAATATGTGGAGAGCCCAAAAGCCTAAGCACAATAGAAATCTAGAGTAAGTCATAAATTACTCCCCCTTATTTTGAAAAATTAATTAAATAATCCCTATTGTTTTAAAAATTAATTATTTATTTTGTTATGTTTTAATTCCATTAATAGCTTAATTTTTTTTATTGGTTTTATGTTAGATCAATTTTTTTTCAAAGTATCCTTCTTTTGATGTTTTATTTTTCTCCTTCATCTATTCTCTTTCTCAATCCTCAACAAAAAATAAAAGAAAGCACAATTTGTCAATAAAAATTACTAAGGTAATCAAAAACTGATGAAAACTAATTAATTAATAAAATTAAAATATAGAGGCTAATTAATTAGATTCTCCGAGGCCAATTTATAATTTACTACAGAAATCAATAATGCATAGATTATCCTAATTCCTGATCAAGCTTCAATTTTATGGTCCTAAACATCTGAAAAGGGTCTGTTGATTAGCACCTAAAGCGGATTGATCTGTCATCATTAACTCATAATCCATGGGTGGCTAAAGGTTCGAATTTTTTTTTGGCAATGCACAACGTCATTCTTGAATTGGTTACCCAAAACAGAAGCACCAATTTTTTTTGGTCACACAATATTTAACACCAATCCCTGTATTAGGTAGCTGTCAAAGTTATCTAAAAACATCACGAAACATGAGAGCAACAATAACAAAGAAAATAGAACCTATTGAAATAAAATTCTTCTCTTTTGGCTTTACATGATTCCAAGGAATTCTCACCAAAGCCAGATCACCATTTGGCATCTTCGTTGACCAAAAACAACATTACCACCATTGAAATTTTTATAAACCCACATGAACATTTTTCTTATTCGAGAGGTTTCTTGGGTTTTCTCTTTTCTATCTTTTTTTTTTTTTTTTTTTTTTTTTTGTCGTTAATCTATTAGCAATGAGCAGAATTAATTCCAATTTACTTGCGACCACATCATATGATCTTGTCATTACTTACATGTTCCATTATTGCTTTGAGATTGGTTTACACTTTAAGAAAAACTTCCCGGAAATTATACACTAATCAAGAAGGGAGTTTTTAAAAAACAATTGGCTTGTGGCCTGATTAGGTTTTTGCTTATCAGCAAGAAAGCATGGCTGTCACTGCATTTGGCCTGTTCACCCTTCTTTGCGACTATTAAGAAGGATCTCCTAGGAGGCTTAATGCCCATATCTGGTGATAAAAAGTGAGTCAGATTTTTATATTAGTTTATGCCTGCACCGTTACAATGATATTCAAAAAGTATGCTTGATGCATGCTTGTGTTGTGGATGCACCATGCTAGAAAGTGTCAAAGATGATTGAGTTTGGCATTTCTCCGCTGGAGATGTGCTTTTCTCACCTAGATATGATTACTGCATTTCAACTTTGATATTATTAGCATGGCTGGGAACTTAATTTTATTAATTTTATTCGCTTTACAATGGAAATGTTATTAATCCCAAATGTTTTCCTGGCTACCTCCAACATTCCTACATCCCTTGGTTCCTAAAAACTCCTGAAACCAAAATCTCTGATCCCAGCAAGCAAACAAGTGCTTTTCTGTCCTTAAATTCCTACATTATCTTGCTTCCATAGAACATCAATTTAACTCCAGTTCATCTAAGAACATTTAAATAACCATATACTGGGAAAATAGCATCGACAAATGAAAACGAAGCAGCTGAAATGGGAAAACAGAATGGAGGGGAAAGCTAGGAGAAGGTAAAAAATACTAATTGGTGCTGGAAAAGGATGAACACAACATACAGGAACTGAAACACAGCAGGAAAAGTTTTGAAAAAACAAAACAAACACACTCAGCAGAGGGCGATAAAATAAAGCCTAGGTAACAAACAAAGGAAAAAAAAACAGAAGAAAAGACAATGAAAAATGAGAGAAATTGATACAAACGTAAAAGAGTCCATGACTAAACATACCTACCGATATCAAGAGTTGAAGATGACAAGAGCAAAAAGACAGGTGAAAAAAGATGAGCTCTCCGAGCAAAGAGAATGACAAACAGAAAAAACGAGAAACCACCTGTGAAATAAGAAACCAATAAGAAATGGTGCACAACAGAATGGCCACCCAACAAATAAACCCATAAACAACAGCATTGTAAAATGAAAATCAACAATTGTATAGAAGAAAAAATAAACAATAGCAGCACACACCATGTAGCTCTCTGAGCAAAATATGAATGCCAAACAAAGGGCAGCAACCAAAAAAAGCCAACCCAGCAGCTCTGAGAAAAACACATAGAAAAGGATACAGAATACAAGCAACAATATACATGCGATATATAAACAAATTTTATGGCCATGTGCTCGTGAAAAAAGACAATCAGAAAATGATCTCCAAAACTCAAATCAAAAGAACTTGATGAGGCAGCAACAATGCAACAAAGAAAAATCAGGGAAAAGTTTTGAAATGGTGGAAGCGAAGAAGGGTAGCAGTTAAAGAAAGAAAAGACTGGCAAAAATCATATAGCAAGAAAAACAAAAAAATGAGAAGAAAAAAAATTATCAGTTTCAATGAATTTAAGATATAAAATAAAGAATATGATATGAAGGGTAGTCTACATTTTCTTATTCGAAGACCAGTTGACAATTATTTCTAATTATGTCAATAATGCTTATCTATCCTTCTTGTGTCTAACATATTTTTCTCTCCTCCTACCCTTTTCTTTGATGGTCATGTATTTTAACCTTTTATGTAGCAAAACAATCAAATTTGTGCAGCAAACGAAAACAAAGGATGACAATTCTTCTTGGTATACAATTAATATATCTTTATCTTTATCATAAACAGGCTTAGAAGTCCAGAGCAAAAAAAAAAAAAAAAAAAAAGAAGAGATAACAATACATAATTACAATAAGTTTTAAGCAAGTTTTTGATCCAATACTGCTTAAATACCTAACTCAATCAATGAACATTAAAATAAAGTATTGTATTAGTCCATAAAACTATTTATTCAATATTATTTATTCTTACATGTGTGTTGCCACCAACTTAGTTAGATATAAAAGAAAAATTATTGTAGAAACTAATATACATGAGATTAAAAAAAAAGATTCAATGAGATAATTTTTTTTTTCAAAAAAAGTAACGAAAACATTTTGAGTGAAAGGAAAAAATCAAATTCATTCTCTCTCTTCTTGTGATTTATATAGATGTAATGAAGGGTGAAATAAGAAAAACTAAACTAAACTAATCCGTTATATAAGTTAAAACGAGACTTAGGGTATAAAGGTAAAAAGACAAAAAAAAGCTTAACAATAATAGGAAAAGAATAACACTCATGAGGAGAAGAAGAAAGTAGAGAGCAAAGGAAGTGATGCGGCACTTCAAGCCATGCTTGGATCATAGCTAGCATGTAATGCACGTGATACCCTCTCTCAAGTCGGAGCATAAATGTCCGGAATGCCCAGCTTGACAATGTTAGTTTGGAAAGCGGTAGGATGACAAGCTTTTGTAAAGCAATCCGCCAATTGATTTGAAAAAGAGACGGGAAGAAGATGAATTAGACCGACCTATAACTTCTCACGAACAATGTGGCGAGTCCAATTCTATATGCTTCATATGCTCATGAAACACGAGATTGTGAGCAATATGTAGAGCAGATTGGTTATCACAAAAGAGAATGGCGGGGTTTGGGTGAGCAATGTGAAGATCGGCTAAGAGGAAAACAAACCACTGGATTTCATAAGTGAGTACGACCAACACACGATATTTAGCCTCCGAAGAAAAACAAGAGACGGTCTACTTGTTTTTTGGACTTCCATGAAATGAGAGAAGGACCAAGGAAAACACAAAACCCTATGATGATTTTCTTAAAGCTGGATATGTGGCCCAATCGAAATTAGAGAAAGCCTTCGGTTTTAAGGAGTAATCAGCGGCTAAAAAATTCCTTGCCCAGGAGAACCTTTAATATATCACAAGACACGATGGGTTGTTTGAAGATGAGCTTTCGTAGGCTTGTCAAGGAATGGGGATAGGCTGTTGTACGACAAGAAATATCGAGCCTAGTAGTTGTTAAATATAGCAAACTCCCGATTAGTTATCCGTAAGAAGTAGACGTTTGTAAGGGTGGACTAGTAAGATTGTACAAAGAAGTCGAGTCTACCATAGGGGAGTGAACGGGTTTGTCGCCAAGAAATCCATAGTCCTGCAGGAGGTTTAGGGCATATTTTCGTTGACTCAAATTAATACCGCATTTAGACCGAGCAACTTCAAGCCCTAGAAAAAACTTTAAATCCCCTAAGTCTTTAATCTTGAAGGCATTGTGGAGGAATTGCTTGACGAAGTAATCTCGGCAATGTCATGACAAGCCAAAATCATATCATCAACATAGTTGAGTAAGGAAATGAAGTTATGACCATTATACTTAATGAATAAAAAGGGATCAGAGGTAGCCTGCTAAAAACCATAAGTGACAAGGGCGATGTAAAGCTTAGAATACCATTGTCGATTAGCTTGCTTCAACCCATAGAGGGACTTGAGTAATTTACAAACTATATTAGCGGGAGTATTATCAATACTAGGAGGCAATTGCATATAAACTTCTTCATCAAGATCACCATGTAAGAATGCATTATTAATGTCAAGTTGTTTTAGATACCAATTTCCACTCGCAACAATAGCCAACAAAGTCCTAACGAGTGATCATTTTAGCTACTGGGGAGAAAGTATCCATATAATCTATCCCTTCTGTTACGTGAGCCTTTGGCAAAAATCCCGGCTTTACACCTTTCAATAGATCCATAAGCTCTATGCTTGAGCTTGAACACCCATTTATAACCAATTAGGTGTTTATGAGGGGATAAGATAACCAATTCCCTGTCTTGGTGTCCTTCAATGTTGTAATTTCAACGGATATGGCATTTCTCCAACATGTATATTTAATAGCTTTATTAAAAGATTTGGGTTCAACGAGTGGTAGTAATGTGGATAGAAAAGGATTTGTGATATGAAGAACAATGGTCATAAGATAAAACAGAAGAAAGAAAATGTGGAGTACTCGACATAGGAAAAGGAGTACAATCCAATGAAGATGATGTAGCATAGCCTTGGGGGATGGATTTGAACTCATAGAACAATGATAGTCTTTAAGATAAGAAGAAGGAATGATGTGCCTTATGGATCGTTTGAGTGTAGGCAAAGATAGAACCATTGGAGGGAGAGATGAAGGATCGACGAAGTTGTGGGAGAAAGAGAAATAAAGAGAGGTAGGGAATCATTATCAAGAGCGAGAGGGGTATGAATGGGGAATATAACAATAGGGTTATTGGATGATGAAGGAGTTATGGAATTTTGGAAAAAAGGAAACACATCCGTATAGAAGAAGACATATCTAGAGATGAAAAACTGGAGTGTTTAAAGATTATACAATAGATAGCCTTTAATTCTAAGTTTATAACCAAGGAAAATGTACTTGATCGGCTCTAGAGGCAAACTTGGATTTACGACCAAGTACTCGTGGAATAGCATAAGGAACCAAAGACCTTCAAATTGTCATAGGATGGAGGTTTATGGAAGAGAAGTTCAGAGGAAGTTTTGTTATCAATAAGAGGTGAAGGAATTTTGTTGATGAGGTGAACAACATGTAATATGCGATCAGTCCGTAAATATAGTGGGAAATGGGCTTGGAATCTTAATGCTCTTGCAACATTAAGAATATATTGATGTTTTCTCTCTTTTATACTATTATGTTGGGGTGTTTTGGTGCAAGAAGTTTGATGTAGGATGACTTTGGAAGAAAAGAAGGAAGGCATGTTAAACTCTTGGACATTATCAATTCTAATGGTTCTAACTTTAATGTTAAATTGAGTCTCCACAAGAGCACAAAATTGCTTTAAAAACCCTCTAGTTTTAGATTTATTTTGCATCAAATAAATTTAGGTTGCTCTGCTATAATCATCCACAATAATGAGAAAATAAGAGTGACCATGAATAGAAGGAATGGACATGGGACCTCAAATATCCATATGCACTAGTTGAAAACAATGAGTAGTAAAAGATTGACTATCCGAAAAGGGCAATCTATTTTGCTTAGCATAATGATAGGTTTCATAGTGTTTTATAGAGTCATTACAAGAAATTATCAAATGAGATGCATGTAAAATCTTTAATCTAGAGTTAGATAAATGCCCTAATCTATAATGCCTTAAGACATCGAATTATGAGAAACGGATGAACAAGTTCTAAGTGTGCCAACGGAATTGATAGAAGGGAAAGAAGATTGTTTTAGTAGATATGAACCATGTCTCTCCTTAGCTAAACCAATCATCTTCTTGAATTATAGGTTCTGAATAACATAACGAGCGAAGAAAAAACCAAACAACAATTCGAGTGATTTTGTTAACTTGCTTGCGGATATCGAGTTAAAAGAAAAAGTAAAAGCAAATAATGCATATATCGAATAAGAAAACTAGATAAAATGACGGTGCCTTTATGAGTGATCGGTACTTCCTAGTTATTTGGTAACTTTACATTTGTATGTGTGACATACCGATATGAAGAAAAACTAGAAAAAGAATAAATAATATGATCCGTAGCGCCGGTATCAAGAATCCAAACTAAGGTATCAACGAGTGTGAGAAGAATTACGGGAAGAAAAATGAATACTTGTAAAATTTAATGCAATTGAGGAACTACTATTAACGGTGTTAATAAAAGGTGTGGCATCATTCGGAGAGACGTTAGAAGATTGATTAGGCAAAAGGGACAACAAATGCATATATTGATCTTAACCGAGGGTAAAACGGTTATATTGAGAGTCAACACATCTACTGCTATCAGGCGAAGCGGGATCCCGAGAACAATGAGAATCGGAATCAATAGAGGTGACTCGATTAGCACTAATTGATCCTTGCTTATGATTTTTGAAACCGGTGGAAATCCATGCTTCTAGTAGCAATGGTCCACCACATGACCTACTCCATTATAGTGAGTACAAACATGTCTCCTTCCCTTAAACCTTGAGCTCATACAAACATTGGAACTAGCATGTGATGAGTTATTATATGATCGATTACCAAAATTATAACCACTAGGTTTTGAAGAATTAGAATAGGAGGCTCCTTTACTCGTAGAATAATGCTCGAAGTATGGTTAAAACCATTAGAAGCAAAGGGAACTCTAAGTTGTCTTTCATGTTGAAAAATAAGAGCAAATACAAGATTGATGGAGGGTAAAGGATCCATCAACATGATTTGAGATCTAACGAGTAGCAAAACTATCATTCAACCTCCTCGAAATCGAATGACATAATCACTTCTCCGAAATTCTTTAACTCTGTTGAGGGTAATACATGAACATCTATGAGTACAATCACAAATGGATATGACAACAAGTTTGTGAACTCTTCTCAAAGTGTCTTCAATTATGTATAGTAAGCACCGATAGAGAGTGCCTTGATTGAATGAGTGAATATCCTCCCGAAGTTCAACAATATGAAAATGATGACCATGGGAAAACTATTCCTTAAGATCAAGCCATAGATTAATTGTTGTGTCGATCCATAAGGCACTTTGAGTGATATTAGGAGATAAAGACCGAAATAACCATGAGAGGACCATGGTATTACAATGTTCCCAATGAGTAGATAGGATTAGTTTACGGTGGAACAGGGATGCTTCTATCAATAAATTTCAGTTTGATTTTAGAAACCAAGGCCATATGCATGGCACGAGACCAACTATGGTAATTTGAATATGTTAGAAGAGAAGAAACAAGGACCAAAGATGGATTCTCATTTGGATGTATATAATATGGACTAGAAGGATGATCTTTTGGTCTAGAACCAATGCTAGTGGTAACAACTACCATGATTATAACAAATGAAGAAAAGCTAAAGGAGAGATGAAAGTATGAAGAATATTAGCTCAAACGATTATGTTTCGCTACTCGAAACTAAAGAGCAAAGCACGATAGAAAGAAAATGCAAGCTCGATACGATAACAAAAACATTTTGAGTGAAAGTAAAAACTCAAATTCATTCTCTCTCTTCTTGTGATTTATATACATGTAATGAAGGGTAAAATAGAAAAAACTAAACTAAACTAATATGCTATATAAGTTATAACGGACTTAGGGAATAAAGGTAAAAAGACACAAAAACAAACTTAATAATAATAGGAAAAGAATAACATACATAAGGAGAAGAAGAAAGCAGAGAGCAAAAACAAAGGAAGTGATCCGGCACTTCAAGCCACGCTGGATCATAGCCGGCACGTAATGCATGTGATAAAAGGAATCAAATGATATCATTCTTTTGCCAAACCATTACTATTTGAAACCCTATGTTCGGTTACGTTATTTATGGTCTTAAGTATAATTTAATTAGTTTCAAAAATTTACATAGCCTAATCCTAAATCACTTAATGGGCCATGAAAAAGAAAAATTCAATCCACAATAAAAGAATTAGTTTGAATTTTTTTTCTATGACATAAGGGAAACATTGGCGATACAATAAACCAATGTGAAATGAAAATGTAAGAAAAGGCGGGGATAACAATTTTTAGTCCCGATTGCTGAACAAAGTCGATCTTCACGTCTAAGTTTGAGAATCAAGAAAAAACACAAATGACTTGCAAGAAGTCTTCACTCCCGAATACGATAAATTTTTCAGCCCAAGTTTAAAAAATGAGAAAAAACTAAATAACTTACAAGAAACCGACAAGAACATAATCCGTAATTTCAAGAAAATCCAAAAACCCAATTTGTTTCACCTACCATTATTAATCAACTCTCGAAGCTAAAGAAAAAAAAAACTTGCCAAAGCAAACATAGACAAGTATAACAAAGTAATGTTAAGGACTCCTAAAGAGAGTTAATTTTTCGAGTGTTAATTTTCAAATTGGAAAAAAACATAGATGACTTGCAAGAAACTCGGAGAAACCTAAGTTAAACTTTCAAAGATATCCAAAATTCCAACCTATCTCACCCAACGAACATTAATTTACTTTCTAAGCAACAAATAAAATAAAGAGCAGAGAAAACACAACGGACACTTAGTAGAGGGCAATCAAACACAACGTAGGGTAAAAACAAAAAGGCAAACAATAGACGAAAACAATGTCAAATGAAAATGTAAGAAAAGGTAGAAGAATACAGAATGAAGAGAAAAGCAAAAAAGAGAAATAAAATCACCAATTGGCATTGGAAGGAGAGAAAAATAGAATAGAAAAGAAAATGGGTGAAAAATAATATATGAAAGGGGAGAACCAAAAAAAATGAAAAGGCACCGATAAAAAAGGGGCTCGAAGAAGTAAGAAAATTATTTTAAAATAAGATTTACTGAATCAAGCCTTGTCAATAGGTGAAAAAAACATATAAAAAAGAGAAATATAATCGAGTATGAACGAGAAAACTTATATGGTTACAATCGAATTGGAGAGAAAATAGAAGAGCTACTAAAATGTGAATCGACCAAGCAATCACGGAGATGCAATCCCGAAAAGGCCATCACTCCCACATGACAACCATGGATAAAAAAGAAGAAACGGGATGAGAGAACATAAACAAAATAGCCATTATGATCGAAGGAAAAAAAGGGATAGCAATCGGAAACTAAAAGTAGTGGGTGGGATTATGTTGCTTAAATATTACGACTATGATTGTTTTTAAGGCATGATTTATGTTCATGGTGCATTCATGTTTTAATTGCATGCATACTTAATTTATGTAAAATATGGATTTGATTGCATTATTTATTTTACATGTTTTTAAGGTTTAAAAGTATGCATGTTGAGGTTTATGTTAATGCAAACTTATTTGTATTTAAATGCATTTGCACATCATAATTATGAAAGAGATTTTACATTCATGATTTTGATGAAATTTTGATGAAAGGAAAAGGAAAAGGAAAGGTTTGCAAAAAGGAATGGCTTGGTACCTTCTTGAGGTTATGGGAGAGGAATGATCATCCTCTCTTAAGGAAAAGGGCATGCTAAGGGAATGATCCGGTGTATACACTTAGAACACAAAGGAAAATGAGGGCATGCCAAGAGAATAATCTATTGTGTACTCTTGGCATGTGAAGGAAAATAAGGACACGCTAAGAGAATGATCTAGTGTATACTCTTCGACATGTACGGAAAATTTTTATGGGAAGGTACTTATGCTTTTGTGAATTTTTCATAATTGTATGTTTTAAAAGAAGGTCGACTATATACACAATCGACGAGTGTGCCCAAAGAGGAACATGAATTTCAAAAGGCATGAAAAATGATTTTTAAATGCATCACATACATTACATACATATAAGGCACTTCATGCATTGCATGGATTACACTTATTGGGCATTGCTCATCTTTATTTCTTATGGTGTAGGAGAAAAGAAAGATGATTACGGATCGTCGTCGAGAAAACTTGAAGATTTTCATTTTTGTATGCTTAGTATATTAAAGTGTGAGGAACTTTACTTTTGTTTAACTTGATTTTGGTTATGCGTATTTGATAATAAGTTAAGCGGGGTTGGCTTAAGAAAAGTGTTGATGGACTTAGGGTTTGGTCTAGGTCGAAGAAATGAGAAGGGCTAGGATCGTGCCTAGCCTATGTAAGGCATGATTGGTTGGCTTTGGCCCGACCCACTCGCTACCGAGACTTGGGTTGAGTCGAGCATGGCCTAAGCTCGAGTGGAGAGTGAAAGGCTAACCTATCTAATAGGCTAGCCTAACAAACCAAGCCCACTAGGCCCAAAAAAGCTTAATAACCCAAATTTTAGCCCTTTTTCTAGGAAAATTAGTCCTAAAATTTTAATAAATGTTTTTATTTTCATGCCTAGTTTTAGATTTGATATTTTTGGAATGTTTTGCTCCTTATATCTATTTACTTATTTAGTCAATGTTTAGATTTTAAAACTTTCTTTTGATAATTATATTATATAATTAATAGATGTATGATTCGTCGAGTCTCCTAATTTTTAGGGCTAAAGACAACTCCCCACCAACAAAAAAAAAAAAAAGATTAAATGATTAAAAAAAAGGAAAAATGATAAGGAAAAAAATAAAAATGAGAGACCAAAAAAAAAAAAAGGAAAAGAAGGAGAGAAAATGTTAGAAACTACTAGGTGAAAATTAACAAAATATCCTATCTAACGACTACTAATGTTAACTCAAATCAATCATATTTTAGTAATTAAGTCATTCTTCAACGTATTGATTACGTTAAGATATCCTCTAGCGATTAATATTATTAATATTTCAATTTCTTTCTTTAAGGAATAGTAATTCTCTGTATTATAATCGTATTTTTTATTGTAATTGCAATATTTCTTTTGGTTATGGAGATGAGAGGGGTCTCTCATAGGAGGGGGTAATTCATGTCCTTCCTCTTTTATCGATGCAAATACTTTTGCTTGAGCTTTGTTCAAAGACGTGGTTCGGAGCTCGAGGAAGACCAATTGACTACAAATTGACACTTTTAGGTTCTTCTTTGGACTCAAGCAGTTTGGTGGGGATATCTTTCTTTTTCATTTACCATAAGGTCTCTAGAAAGGAAGATGCATTTCCCTTACTATCATTGCTTTTTCCACCTAAATATGGCTTTCTACTAATTTCTTCAACTTGCAAAAATTTTTGCTAGAGAGGGCGTATGTTTTCCTCCATAAGCTGGCATTGCTTACTCCCTTAATGAGGGCTTCAATTTACCCGTATTGAGACTGCTGAGGAAAAAAATTAGCTTACATCCTGATGCTTTATAAGGCAGTTGCTGTTGATACAAATGTCCAATCCTGTGGCATCCCGATGGTCTCTAAATATAGATGTTGCAAACTGCCATAGGAAGAATCGATCAATCATCTGTTCCTTCATAATGAGGCTACTGAGGAACTAATTTATTTTGGCAGATTGCTGGACACACAAGTGGGGCTGAATAATATGGAGTAGCTTGTTGCAATCTGGCTAATTCCAGGTAAGTTGCTTTCTCAAGGAACAAAGTTGTTTTTTATAATGATGAGATAAGTGGCCTTAATATTAGATTTAAGGTCTGTAAGTGGTTGTATGAATTTTCCTCGTTATTTTGGCCAAGGAAAAGCTTACGCTTTCATGAAAAAATTAGCTTACTTAGTCTAGGTGTACGGGTACAACAAGTAAGAATGAAGAGGAGGTGTTCGATTCAATGGCGCTATCCTCCCATGGGTAAGTTTAAGTTAAATGCTGATGCAACCTCTAGAAATAATACCTATAGTAAAAAAGGAATCCTGAGAGATGATAGGGGTAACCTTGTAGTAGTTTTTCAAAGTTTTACGGTTTTGGAACCAACTCAAAAGGTGAGGCCCTTGCACTTTTAGATGGATTAAGATTATGTAGGGACCTTAACATGCAGCTTGATATAGTGAAGCAGATTCTTCACTATTATTAGGTTACCTTGCTCGCGCTACTTTAAGTCCATGACAATTAACTTATATTATCAGGGAATGTCAGAGTTTGATCCATTCAGATGTTGTCCTTCTACACATGTTCAGGGAGGATAACATGGTTGCGAATTGCTTGGCAAATTGGGCTTTTCAGCACTATTCCAGTATAAATTTGTTCTCTGTTTCAGAACTGCCAACCCCATGCAGAGTTGCTCTTAGAGATGATAGATTGTGTCTTTATAATTTTAGGTCTAATTAACTGTTTTCCTCTTTTAGATAGCTTTTCTTGTAATCTATCTATTAATGGATGTATTGTGTAATGTTCAGTTAACCTGTCTGTTATCTTTTAGGGATCTTTCTTGTAATCTTTCAGCGGTTTAGGCTCTTTGTCCTTCCATTCTTGGGCTAGGCTGGCTTGTCCCTCCTTGTCTTTTTCCATATTATATTTAATAAATTTATCAAGGTACTACACCTGTTTCTTAAAAAAAAAAAGAGGGCTTCAATTGCTACTTATTTTAACAAATTGTTCACTTTTATCATTTTCTCATAAAATCGAGAGAAATATGCTCGAGTTGTCTCTCTTTTTTGTTGGTAACCAAAAAGAGGTTCGCTAAATTTCTTTTAGCAGGTTTACTAGTGGAAAAACAAGCAACCATTTTGGAGTTGAGTTCCTTAAAACGCAAGATGGATTATAGGACTATGGTATTGTATTATTTTAAAGCAATACCTCAAAAAAATAGTAGAAAGTACTTTGTGATGGATTATGCAACCTATGGAGGTGCAAAATAAAAAAAAAAAAAATTTGTTGTCCTCTGTCTAAAGTTCCCAAGATCATGCCATTGAATCAACTAATCATACATAAACATGAATAGAATTAAAGTGAGTGATTACTTCTTATAGTGTAAAAACAATTATGCGAACGATACCGTCCAAGTATTCGATCTCTATTGATTATCCACGCAGTTCATACACCCATACAAAAAGCGATCGAAATAGTTGAGTGCCGGCTCCACCTTTTTCTGATTTTTTTTATTTTCCTCTTTAGACATCGATTCAAGGCTTTTATGTGATAACCCTAGAGAGAGAGGTGGCGGGTTGGGGAGAGAAAACTCTTCTCTCTCTTTTCTTTCGTATGCAATCATATTTTTCTTACTTGTTTGTAGTGTCTCTCTCTTTCTCTATTTATAAAGGGCGGCTTCCTTGTCTTAAAAGACAAGAAATGTATAACATGTGTGGATTTATTTAATCTTATCCTTGTATACCCTAAGACTTATTTAATAGGGCTCAAGTTTATCTCTCCATCAAAATACCTTGCGAGCTTTTAAATTAAATGTATTGGCTTAAACCACTATCGAATAAATAAAAATAGCGATAATTTTTTTACGAGGGTCTAAAAGGTCGTAGCAAAAACCAATTTTTGCAAAGGTTTTAATAGAACCATAGCAAATCGAGATTTGAAAAACAAGATTAGCGACGATTCACAAACCATCACTAAATTGATAAAAAATGATCGATTTTAATGACGATTTATTTGAACCGATCGTTAAAGCAGATTTTAATTTGGAAATTAGCGACAATTTAACCAAACCATCTCTAATTTCCAAATTAAAATAGATTTAATGATGGTTAAGCTAGACCATTGCTAAAATTCCTTTTCTTACAATAAGCATTAATGACAGTCCACCCAAACTATCGATAAATCAAATGAAATAACAAAAAAAAGTTATTTATGTGCAACGATTTTTTGGAAAAAAAAACCATCGCAAATAGAGATAAATTAGTGATGGTGTCGTTACCCGACGTCGGACGGGACTCCTAAAAAAAAAATCTCATGGTATCCCTAGTTTTAGATTTTTATTTTATTTATAAAACTATTTGCGAGTTTGGAGTCGCCACCTAGTATTGAAGGAACTAGGAACCTAAAAATTGGCATCGGTTCGGAGATTCTATGGTAAGTAGTCGGTTACGCTTATGGAAAGATAATTAATCACACAAAAGTGCCCTTTCCTAAGAAGGGTACCACGTCTAGCTTAGTCCTAAATTACCTCCTAAAGTATTTCATTTTTGCAACATTATTTTTTCTTAATTTTTGAGACTCTAATTTTTTTTCAAGTCAAATTAAGTTTTTTATTTTTGAGCATGGCATCGTATTGAAACGATCGTCGGACCCCTTCCGTCGGGAGACACATCGGTTTAAACATCGGATCCATTTTTTAGTCTCGACACAACTGGTGTGCCAAAGAACACTTGTTTATTAAAATAAAAAAATGGCTAACAACGACCTCTATCGGATAGAAGACTTTGTTAAAAAGTTCTATGATTGATTTTTTTTAATTATTTTTTTATGTTTTTATTATATATATATATATATTTATTTTCATAAATACTATTTTTTTATTTTTTTATTATTTTTTAAGTGAAAGATTGTCATCGATCCTAAAAAAATTTAGGAGACTTGACGATCTTTTACTTATTACTTACTAAGCCTAATTCTAAACAAATAAATTAAAGCTACACGAATTAAAATAAAAAAAATTCAAATACTGAAATTCAAATTAGTAATAGGTGTGCATAAAATAAATTCAAGGGTAAACTCAAACAATTACAAAATATTAAAATGACAAATTCTAACTAACATGCATAAATACACCTAAAATTAGATTTACAATAAAAATAAATAAAGATCATTTAACATTTAAAAAAAATTAAAATAACATGCATAAAATTAAAATGTAAAATTTATTACACATATTTTTTTTGTTTTTTTTTTGTATTTTTTTTGTTTTCGAGTCGAGTTGGAATCAATCCAGCCCAAAAAAAAAAAAATCCATTCGAGCTATGCTTGGAATCAATCCATCCAAAAGAAAAAAAAATCCGATCGCACCGAAGCGGAAAATGGGTTGGGCTAAGCCCAACCCAACCCTAAAAAAAAAAAAGACCAAACCTATAAACACTCCCTTTTTTTTTCTTCTTACATTTCGGATCAAAACTAAAAAAACCCTCTTTTTTTATTCCATCCCGTCTCTCCCTCTTTCCTTTTTTCTTTCTTTTTCTTCTCTTCTCCCTCTCTTTTTCTCCGTCGGCTCCGGCCTCTATGGACGAACCGGTGGAGGTTCGTCCCTTCTCTTCCCTTCTCCTTTCATTTCTTTCCCTTCTCCCTTTCTTCTTTTCTTCCCTTTCTCTTTTCTCTCCTTTTCCCGTCTCTCGTTTTTTTTTTTATAAAACGGCTGCTGCTGCCATGGACGAACCAGTGGAGGTTTGTCCATGGCGGCTTGATTTCCCCTTTTCTTTCTTTCTTTTCCCCTTTTCTTTCCTTCTTTTCCTTGCTCAAACAAAAACCCCCAAATCAATTTCACAAAATTCTCCCCAATTCGACCGAACCCTAATTTTTCAATTCTTCAAATTTTCATGTGATTGGCTTTGATTGGATTAATTTCTCTTTAAATCGAACCCAATCCCACTTATTAGGAACCCATTTCTTGAAAACCCCCAATTTTATTGGTTTGCAAGCTCGGGAACCTTAATTTTTTTTTTATCTTAAATCGAGTCTCCAATTGAGACTTAAACCCTAAATTGAAACCCCGCCCAACTTTAATTAGCCTTCCTTTTAATTCCTTAACCTAAATTTCAAACCAATAAAAAAAAAACCCCAAATTCGAAACTCAAATTGTTAAGAACCCCGAAATTCCCAAAAATCCAATTCAATTCTCAAATTCAAAACCCAAAAGCATCCGGGTTTGAATTCAATTCATCTTCGATTAAGTGACAAAGCAAAACATATATGAGTCCGATTGAGGGGAAATTCGGGGATGGCGATGATGAACATCACTACCATCAATTCTACGAAAAAATAAATTTACATTGGGATGAATTAGGGGTGGCTTACTTAGAGGAGAATCCGGATTGAAGATGAAGAAAAAACCTATCCGGGTCACTGCTTGCTCCAACGAAAAATTGGGGTAAAATTCTCTTTCCTTTTCGTTTCCTTCTTTCGGTTTTGGTTTTCCTTCTTTTTTTTTTAGTTTGATTTCTTTCTAATATTTTGAACCGATTTTCGGATCCTCCTCTTTTTGTTTGTGCTTCTTGCTATTTATAATATGTGTTTTTTTGAATGCTTGGTTGGTTCCCCCACTATGATGGTGGGGGATTTTCTGTAGGTTTTTTGGAGTGGGCGTGTGTGACCATTTTGGGTTGTAGGGGATGGTTGTGGCGAGGCTGGTAATAGGAGGAAAGTTGTGCGATTCTTGCCGGTTGCGGCATGGTGAGGTCTGCAGGAATTGGGGGATTGCACCTGGAGGTTCGTTGGATATGGGGGAAGTGGTCCGGAGGGACTCGTGGGAGTTGCGGCAGAAACAGTGAGGTCTGGCGAGTGGGGGTGCTTGCTATTGTTGATCTGGGTGATGAGGGAGAAATGGCAGCTGCAGATTGACGGAATTAATTTTTACTAGGATTGGAATTCAAGACCAAAATTGAGCACGAAATTAGTTCCCGCAACTCGAAACTAAAAATGATTTCGTGAAGCGAGGAGAAAAAATAATCCCGTAAATTAGTTCGAGGCGGGAGGGGTGCAAACTTTGTATTTTATGATTTTTTTTGTAATTTTTTTTGTTTTGTTTTTGCATTTTGGTCACTCGTAAATTGTTATTAGGTCAATTTGGTCCTTGTCCAATGTAATCGGCTCTTGAATTTTTAAATGATTCGATTGTATCCTCAATTATTATAATACTTTTGAATTTATTACAATTGCATCCCTGAATATTAAATTCACCTTGTTTTTGTATTTTTGTATTTTTTTTTTTGGCAAATTATTAAGTGAAATGGAATAAAGAAAACTAATAACACAAATTAAGATAATAAAAACAAATGAAATAAAAGAAAACAAATAGCTAATTAAAAATAAAAATTTCTAAAATTTTGGTTATGACAGATGGCTTAGTAGAATTGTCACTAATTTTGAACCATTAGGGGAGGAAGCTATAATTTGAATTTTTCAATTAGCAACGGTTTAAAAACCTTTGCCAAAACTAAAATCCCTAACACATTCTACCCATTTTCCCCAATTTCTCTCCTTCTTTCACACTTTTCTAGCAACTCGAAATACCCTCTCTCCCCATTTTTTCCCCTAACCGACAACTTAAACTCTCCCCTCTTTTCCTCCATTTTCTCTTCTTTTCTTCTTCCCCTTTATCTCTTCCTCTCGTCCTCCTCCCTTTTCTTCTTCTTTCTTTCCTTTCCTCCTTTTCCCTTCAATCCTCTTCTCCGTGGCGGGACCTCCTCCATGACTGCAGTAACTCCTCCACGACAATAAGAGCTCCTCCACAGGTAATAACTATTTCTCCTTCTAGCTTGGTAGCGACTCCTCTTAATTTGGGTATAATGTTTTTTCAAAATTTTTGTATAATTTAATTTTTTATTAAGTATTTGTTTTTAATTATTAATTATTGTTAGTGTTAATTATTTATTAGTTAATTTTTAGTAAGTTTAATTGTTTATTGTTGTTGTTGTTAATTAATTTAATTTATGATTTAAATAATTTTTAAAGTGTTTGGTTAATGAAATATATGTTAAATAATTTTGATTTATATAGTTTTTAATGAAATTAAGTTTATTGGTTGGTATTTAAAAAATTTAGTTGTTAATTGTTGTTAAATAAGTAATTAGTTGGTTAATGTTATTTAGTTTAAATTATTTTTTTAATATAAATATTTTTTATTTGTTAATTAATTTTATTTTATGTTTAAATAATTAATTAAGATTTATTTTAATGAATTATTTTTGAAATAAATTTTATTTAGTTGTAAATTATTTATTAGTTAATTGTTAGTTAGTTTATTTAATTTTTTTGTTATGAATATTTGTTATTTGTTAATTAATTTAATATTTTCTTTATTTTAAGTGTAACTATAATTAAGAATGTGTTAAATAAATTTTATTTATATAGTTGTTAATGAAATAAAGTTTATTTATTGGTATTTCAAAATTTTAATTGTTAATTGTTGTTAAATAAGTGATTTATTGGTTAATTATTAATTAGATAAACTAATTAGTTTAATTTAATTTATTATTATAAGTATTGTTATTTTTTAATTAATTTAATTTTTTTTTAGAAAATTATTTAAGTGTTAGTTTAATAAATTATGTTTTAAATAAATTTCATTTAGTTGTTATTTAAATTAAGTATGTGTTAAATAAATTTTATTTATATATTTAAACGAGTTTGTTCTATTATAATGCTTTTAGCTACTACAAATGAGTTGAAAGAGCACACTCAAAAGCAACATGCAATGAAGAGGTAGATGTAGTAGATGTTGCTGAATATACTATGAGGTAGTTCATCCATCGAGCCGTCGACTAATGATTTCACACAACTCGTGACTGACGACCCTATCGATCGTTCATAACTTTTATGTGTTCCTCTTCATGTAATAATAACAAACTTTAAATTTTTTTGGTAATTAAATATTTTAATATATATTTAATTTTATTAAATTTTATATATTATAATAATTTTGAATGCTTAAAAAATTTATGTATAGGGTTTTTTTTTAGTTTTTAAATTGGAGTAGGTTAATTTAAAACAATTAAAATTCGGGTAAAAATAATAACAAAAATTCCCAACGAGTTTTAAAACGAGTCATTAAATACAAAATGTTAGTGACAAATTTGACAAAACATCGCTAATTTTGATTTTTCTAAACATTTACAATGTTTTTTGCAATAAATTAGAGAAGGTTTTTTCAAAAGCTAAATTAGCGATGAACTTAAAAAAAAGGTGCTAAAAAATTAGCAACAAGCTTTTTGCAAACGGTTTAAAACCGTCATAAAAACATTGCTAATTTTATTTAGCGATATTTTTTTAAGAATTTACAACGGTCTAGATCATCGCTAATTCTTTGTTTTATTATAGTGAACTCTTTTAGCCTAATTAATTATTAATTAATTTAGACCATCCAAATAAATTGTGTTAAATACTTTAATGGACCACATTAGAAAATAATTTTTTAAATTACTCTTAAGAAATTAATTTTCATTTTAGATAACTAAATTCCAAATTTGAAACTAACTTCTAAATTAAAAAACTAATTTTTAAAATAAGAACTTTCCATTTTAGAAAATGTTTTCCAAAATAGGAAAGATTCCATTTTAGGAAATTTTTTCCAAAATAGAAAAATTTTAAAATTAGGAAACAATTTTCAAAATAGGAAACTTTCTAAAAAAAGAATTTTTTTTTCAAAATATTTGCTTCTCTTTTATTGTGTGAATAATTAAATTTATGTGTGTGACTCAATAGGCTCTTAGAAATGTTGGCAATGTATCGAGAATAAAAGACACACCTTTTATCTCTTGATATATAAATCAAGATTTATCTCTAGCAAGGCATCGTGACTACCCAATTCTCTAGAAGGATTAATGAATCCACAATTACCTTTCATGAGCATGGTTACCATACAAATCAATCCTCTTATCAATTCATCATAGTGTGATCTCGAACTTGGTTTATTGTTTGTTCGATTATAGTCACTCAAGTTTCTTTGATTTTCAAATGTCTTAACTCTCAAATAAGTCAACTATACTCTATTAGTATACTTCCACTATGGCCACATATTTATTGAGCGAGAGATTCATCAAAATGCAATGTGATAATTCATTTAGCATATAAGAAGTGACATGTCCTATCTTAGTCAACCATTTATCTCCATTAAATTTCTAGTTTACCCAATGAATCACACTGTATGGAGCTCTTAACTAAGCCAATTGAAATGAATTTCAAAGTATATAAATCCTCTAATGAGATAGCCGTGATGACTTTAAGTCAAAGGACCGATTGTACCCATCTCGTATGAGATTCCTATAGACTAAATCAAATGGGTTCTCATAGTGAGTCAAGTGTAGTAATATGTTCTCTAACACTAATCGCCCGAGTGCTTGCTTTGGCATCACCAAGCTAATGATACAAGATCTCTTATTAGTCTCTTACAACGAAGAGCACAACCCTCACAAGTCTCACTCGCATATTATCAATGTTCACTCTTGATAATGCTATAACTTGAGATATTTAATGTTATCATTTAAATATATTAATATATATCTCACATTTATTGATCAATCATTAATGCGACGCATATCACATGGACCTATATCTAATTCTATCAAATTATAAATAACAAGAATTAATAGAAAGACTTCCTTTATTCATATTAAAATATATCAAACCATCCAAAAAATGTTAGATCTTGGACACCTACGAGTAACAATCTCTCATTAATACTAGAGCCAATAAGCCATATCCCTTATGTTCAACAATCAAATAAGATTATTATGTTTCTATTGTGACCAAGGCTTAGTCAAGGGGTCCACTATGTTATGATAGTATGGACCTTTTTTATCCTTATATCATCACGATTGATAATCTCTCTAATCAAGTGGTAACATTATAGTACATGTTTGGATCGTTGATGAGACCTTGGCTCCTTAGCTTGCTCTATGATACTTTATAGTCGATCATCAAGCTATGTGACATTGGAAGAAGTCTTCTCATTGATTCTTTCATACTAAACCTTTTAGTTTCATATCAATGTACGTTCTTTGGGAGAGCCATAACATTGTACGTGATCTATTTTTATAGATCTCAATTTCTAAAATATAAGTCGTTTTTCCGTCTTTTATGAAGAAATTCTTAGATAATCAATCTTTGCGGATCGCAATATGGTAATGTTATTCTCGGTTAGTAGTATGTCATCTACATATAGCACAATAAGGACTATTAAGCTCCCGCTAACCTTCTATATATACAAGGTTCATCTTCATTTTGTGAAAAAATCAAACTCTTTGATCGTTTCATCAAAACATTGATTCCAACTCCTAGATGCTTGCTTAAGTCCATAGATAGATCTTTACAACTTGTAAATCTTATTTACATATCATTTGGTTATAAAATCATTAGGATGTATCATGTACACATCCTCGTTTAAGTTTCCATTAAGGAAAAAGATTTTCATATCCATCGGTCATATCTCATAATCATGATATGTAGTAATTGTAAGTATAATTCAAATGGATTTAACCATAGTTACTGGTGAAAAGGCCTAGTCATAATCAACATCTTATTTTTTTACGATAGTCATTTACCACTAGTCAAGCTTTGTATGTATGTACAATAGGTTTGACACCTTCAAGTAAATCAACCAAAGTTCATACTTATTTAGTGTATATAGATTCTATTTTAAATTGCATAGCCTCATGTTATTTTTTAGAATCAATGTCTAATATTACTTCTTCATAAGTATTAAATTCTTTATTCATTATAAGAGACATATCACCATGTGTAGAGACAAAAAGACCATATCTTTTTGACTCTTGATGAATCCTTTTAGACCTATAAATTTCTTATGTATCGGTTTGTAAGACAATCATAACACTTTGTAACCTATCTAATTAGGGTTCTATTAGTGAAATATCAATTTGTGAGTCTTCTTGAATCTCATCAAGTTTAACTTTCCTCCCACTCGATTCTAGCATCTATAAATTCCTTCTCAATGAATACATTATATCTAGCCATGAACACCTATTATTTTTGTGGTTGGTAAAAGTAATATCCATATTTTATTTTTTTGGATATCTCACAAATTTGCACTTCGTTGATTTAGGCTCTAGCTTGTCTCTATCTAAATATCCGACATGTGCTTCACGACCTTAAATCTTAAGAAAAAATAAATTTGATTTCTTTTCTTTTCATATCTCATATGGAGTCCGATTAACGATTTCATCGAACCACGTTCAAAATAAAAATTATAATAAGGAGCACATATCCCCAAAATGAAATAAGGATATCGGTAAGACTCATCATGGATTGAACCATGTCTTACGAGCATCCTATTCTTCTTTTTAAACACACCATTCATTTGTAGTGTTTTAGGTGGAGTCTTTTTGAAAGAATCTCATTCTCTTTCGAGTGATCAAAAAATTCATCTCTTAAGTATTCACCAACTAGAGATAGAAGAGCCTTAATTCTTTTACCAATTTATTTTGTGGCTTCAAATCTAAATTCTTTAAACTTTTTAAATGCTTTAGATTTGTATCTCATTAAATGCACATAACCAAAATATGAGCTATCATTAGTAATGGATTGTGAAATAATTATGTCCTCCTCTCGCTTGGTAGACATAAGCCCACATACATCATTTTGTATAAGGCTTAACAAATCGGTAGCTCTTTTACTCTTTTCACTAAAAGGGAATTTTGTCATTTTTCTAAGTAAATATGATTCGCAGACATCATAAGATTCGTAATCAAATAATTTTAGATATCTATTTTTATGTAGTTTGGATATATGATTCTCATTTATATGGCCAAGTTGACAATGCCACATATATGTTTTATTTAGATCATTTTTTTAAAAGTATTTTGGTATTTATATTATAAATAGGTGTGTTTATCTTCAAAACATATAAACCATTGTTAATTTAAATACTTTCATATAAAAAACATCATCTTTATAAAAAGAACAATCTCTATTTTTAAATAAAACAAAAATCATCTTCGCGTAAACAAGAAATGAAAATGATATTCTTAGTTATACTTAGGGATGGAAATGGGGCGGGGTGGGGCGGGGTGGGGATCGTCATCCCCATCCCCGCCCCGTGCCCCGAACGGGGCAAAATTTTCCATCCCATCCTCGCCCCAAACGGGGACGGGATCCCCGTGGGGCAAATGGGGCCCCGTTTTCTTGTTTGTGTCCACCCCGCCCCGCCCCATTTTGCCCCGTTTTGATAGATTTTATAATGAGCACACACAATTTGCATAATTTTGTTTCCCAAGCAAGAGATCAAATCACTAAAACTCAAAGAGAAACAATGAAAAAACATGTTCCAAGCACATACTTAATTCTCATAAATTATAATACAATTCATAACATATTAACTCATTTTCAACCGAATAAATAACATACTTAATTAAATTGATAAAATATCACAAATACAATTAAAGAAACAAATCTTTGCAGGTTACTACTCAAAGATCATCAAGACTCACTCATTACATTGGAGTTCAACATAATTGTCGATTACTATAGATCCTACATTCATTAAAATTAAAAGTGAATTAGTCATTATAAAATTTTTTAATATTGTCATTTAAACTTTGACATATTATTTTATACCTTCATCTTCTTCTGGATACTCCTCATACATAGTACAATAACCATCCGAAACAAATGAAGTTCTACCTAGAAACAAATATAATAAACATAAATAAGATATATAAAATTTTTAAGAAATTAATAAAAAAATCAAATTCATATATAGAGTTTTAGTGCATTACTTTTATTTTCAGCTGTCCACAACCAATTTTGAGCACACATTAATGCTTTCACCGTCTTTGGATGAAGTCTACTTTGATGTGGACTTATTAGCCTGCCATCGGCACTAAAAGCTAATTCCGAAGCAACGGTTGACGCGAGGATTGCCAACACATCCTTAGCAATTGCCATCAAAGTAGGGTACTTCACTCCATTTACTTTCCACCATACTAAAATATCAAAATCTTTGGTTCTTGGAATAACACCCTCATCTAAGTAGTAGTCTAGCTCTGTCTTGATAAAAGTAACCTTGGCCTTTTTTTTTTTTGAAACATACAAGTCAAACTCAAATTCCATATCATCATAAACTGTTGAAGAATTAGCCACAACGGAGCTACCACATCCTACATCCACATTCCTATTTTCTTGGTACACGACCAACAAACCATAACAAAGTTTTCTTATATTCTCAATCCGAACCATAGCCTCACTCCCATAAACTTTTTCAAAATAAAACTCTAGTGAATCCATTTTGTACCTAGGATCTAAAACTACAGCCTACTCCCATTATTTCATGAATCACACTCCAATACTTATTGAACTTGACTAACATACTTTTTGCCATTTCACTAACCATTTGATTTGGACAAGTGAGCCATTGAGTCAATGCAACCTTAATTTCATAAATTTTAGTGAAAAACATATTTGACGTAGGGTATCGAGTTCCCGAAAACAATTCGAGTAACACTATAAAAGATCTTTAATCTCTCACATATTTCCTTTACGAATTCTCAATCACTATCAATAGGCACAACCTTATAATAAGGTTCGCGATGCTTCAACCTAAAGAAACAATCCTTATATAATAAAGCAATTTCAAGCATCAAATAAGTAGAATTCCATCTAGTTGGACAATCTAAAACCAATTTCTTCATGATAGCATTGAGAAGAAAGTTAGCGGCTTCCTTAAACTTTTCAACTCTTTTAGAAGTTGTTGTCCAAAATGCTACATTATCTCTAATTCGTTCAAACCCATCCTTAATGGCATCTAACCCATCTTTCACTATTAAGTTAATGATATGCGCACAACACCGCATATGCAATAAAGAACCAGAATTCAACAAATCTTTAGATTGTAATTTTTCCCTTACATACTCAACTATGGAATCATTAGTGGAACGAGTTATCTAATGTAATAGTGGATAATTTTCCTTTAACATTCCAATCCATCAAACAATCAACCAAAGTAGTTGCAAGGACAATGCTTGTATGTAGACAAGGAACATACATTAACCTAAAGTAAGATATAAATTAGTTATAAACTAGAAGCATTAAACTAAAACAATTAAACAAATATCATTAAGATAAGAAAAAATGAAGAGTACCTTAATAGGTAACTTCGTAATGTCCAAGAACTATCAATGTAATGAGTTGTAACGACCATGAACCCTTTTTTTTGGTTGCTTGTTGTCCACAAATCAGTAGTGATGGCAACTCTACTTTCAAGTTTTTTGAAACGTCTATTCATTTTGGCTCTCTCATTGTCATATATCTTGAAGGCATCACTTTTCATTGTATTTCTACTTGGACACCGGAATAATGGTTAAAGAGTACTTATAAACTTCCTAAAGCCGATATGATCAACCATAAAGAGCAGGTATTCATACAATATGATCATAGAAACAAGCTCATTTCTTCCCATCTCTTGATCAAAAGTAAGAGACATTGCATCACTTACTAAGTTAAAAGTCAAAACCTTCGATCTTATGTCCGTAATTCTTCTCCTTGGACATCTCTTAAAGTGATCATGCAAATGTTTAGTATCATTCCATGACTTGCCTCCAAGTTGCTTCGTACAATAATTGCATTTTGCCTTTTCTTCACCATTCACAATTTTCTTTGTGAAATGGTTCCACACGACACTAAATTGCTTTCTATTAGGGAGATCGAAATCGCTTTGAAGTTCACCCGTAACAAGTTATGGAGATGAAATTGATTTGGTAATTGGAGTTGATGGAGTGGAATCCAAATGTATTGGTGTAAAGTTTGTAGAGTGATGGGAGCTACCTCCATCTCCATAGCTTGTCATTTTTTGAAAATATATAATAGTTTAAATTCCAGTACTATCAAACAAAAGAAAAATATTTAGACACTTGGATCTAATATCTTATACATTTATACTTGAGAGAGAATGACATGAGAAATATATAGTTGGATCTTAATAGTTGGCCAAACACTCATATATAAATAGTTTCAGAATCACAAAACTAAATACAAGAACAACTAAATAATCAATTTAATTAAACATATTCAATAACGGGATCCATTAATTCTCAAGATAGAATTTAGCTCATAATAGTTTCGGAATCATAGAACTAAATGCAAGAATGTTCGCTAAAACTCGCAAACTTCACTCGTAGTCTCGAAGAATAGGAAATCGATTGTCACGCCCATGTGAGCCAAGTCACTATCGTGACTTAAGGAAGGTCACGCTCGTGTGAAACAAGCATCTGCGAAAGGTCACGCCCGTGACTAGTTGGTCATGGCCGTGTGAAACAAGCATCGTGAAAGGTCACGCCCGTGACTAATTGGTCATGGCCGTGAGCTTTTCTTTCCCTCGAAGTCATAGCCGTGACGTGCTTGCATGCCAGTCGCCGACGCACGTTGCTGGGTGTGTATATATATATATATATATATATATTTGTGTGCGTGTGTGTGTAAGAAAAAATGAAATCTAACATAATTTGAATGTATACATATATAAACTAAGGTCTCATGCAGTCATGCCTCCTTGTATCAGCTGTTGTATCAGCTGCAAGCATCCAAAAACCGAGAGATAAATAATTCATTGTGCATGTTCATATTTTCATTTGGTCCTAAGAATGTAAACTATATCCACATCATTAATATAGGCCTCCAAACCAAGCTGAATGCATGAGTCATTTAAGGGTCGATCCGGATAAATTAGTTCGGTACAAGTAAATGGATCTCTTGTCATTGTGTCAACTAGAAGTCATGAAAAACCTCTGCTTAAATGTAGAATCTAGCCATCTAGGAAGCATGGACTTGCAGTGAATTATAAGGACGAGATAAAATAATGATATTCTTACCCGAAAATTATCACATTTCGACTTTTTCACATATAAAATCAAGTTCAAAAAACCCAATAGAAAGAAATTACAGTTTGATTGAACTAACGACCTCAACAAATAACAAGGAAAAATTTATCAATCCACATGCTAGAGAATAATAGAAACTATAGTTAATTAGATCAATTTTGGAAAAAATCAACATTCTTTTTTCATGCTTAGCTGAAATCCTTTCAAAAAATTTCCCATACCACATCAAGTTTCAATACTAAACAAAAGCATAAACGAAGATTTAGGAATTATTCTATTTATGTCCCTTGCCTAAATTTAACCACCCCGAATCAAGAAAATTATCATCAAGAAAATAAATAAAAACCCAACACTCATTTCATACTTTCATGCTAATGCAGTATGTAGCAGTTCCATATAACTCTCTATCCATCCAATATCCATGCTTTGAGGGGAAAAGAAAAACAATTAAGAAGCCATTAGCGGATTAGCCTATAAATTACCCGGTGGGTTGGCGAAATGATGGCTACTTGGCCGGTGAAAGATGGAATGTACCTTAAGACTTTAGTGTCCGGACGATCGGATAAGCTAGACTCCGGTGAAGTGGTGACTGGTGATGACCGGAGATCTAGAGAGTGGAGATGTAAGTCTAAAGAATCAAGACTCGAACTGCGAAACGAGGCCGAGATTGAGAATTTGAGATAGGTAAGGTTTTCTACAGCAGCCATTAGCTAACCCTAAGTAACTTACTAATTTACTATAAGTCACTATTGACGGGGAAAAATGGGACGGGGTGGGCAAATCCCATCCCCGCCCCATCCTCGTCCAAAAATTATCCCCGCCCCATTCCCCAATCAATGGGGGAATCCTCACGTTGACCAAGGCGGGACGGGACGGGCGACCTCGGGTTGGGTCATTTTGCTATTCCTAGTTATACTAGGAATGTAATAATAGTTTTTTAGTTTAAATATAAGCCCATATGGCAATGCTAACTCATAGGTACCTACTACTAATGGTATAAATCTTGAACCATTACCAATATATAAGTCAACCTCCACTAAAGCAATTGTTCTTGACGCTTTTAGCCACCGCACATCTATATAAATGTGAGCACCACATCCGAGTATCAAATACCCATGATATGGGACTAGAAGTAAAAAAATTTACTTCAATAATATAAACATTAAAGATGCTTGTAGAACTCTTCTTTTGAACCTCTTCTTAGTACTCCTTACTCTTTACCATATAGAGCATTTTCCCATATTAGAGGACATTCCTTATATTCATTTTGCGATCAAGGAAATTTATGTCATTTAAGGCATTACTTTTGTTAATCATATATCATGTCGATGTATTGCCAATCATATTGTGCAACAACCTTGACAGGATAGAAAAATGTATGGTTTAGTTAATTAAATTGTATTAATAAAACAAAGCATAAATTAAGAAGTAAAATCTATGTTTGCTCCCACTATTTTTTTTAAGTTCTATAACCTTCAATACGGGACTCAAGAAAACCTTTTTATTCATTTTCCTTAGTGGGTTGGAATCTCATCCTCTAACATGCATTAACCATGAGTTATCTCAACAATCATACATGAATTGTTTGGTAGGTAACTCCTTATCAATTACATCCAATGCAACTCCTAATCTCATCGGCATGACAACTTTTGTCATCTCACATCTTATGTGAATACCAATCTTTGCCTATAAATTTGTTGGATCTTGAGTTATCTTAACAAATCCAATAATTTGTTTCAAGTTTGACCCAAATGTTTGAGGACATTGCATGACCCATGATTTGATTTCCTCGAGAAAAAAGTGACCTTACTTTATCTCAACAAGTTAATAATGACCAAGAGAGTTCTCTCCTTATAAGATTGAAAGGCATGTAACTTGATATTTATTTGAAAGATTTAATATGTTGTGGTCTTATCATTTTAATCCTAGCATGCATAAAAAATATCAATCACATAATCATGTATATAGGAGTTCAATCACATCAATCTCATATATGACTCAAGAATCGATGAATGGTAATAGATTTCTACTACTAGTTCCCTCTAGCCATAAAAAGACCGATGGGTCAAATACCTAGAAAAATTATTAAAATTTCTTTAGGATTGCCTTCTCCTCTTGACTCCCTCTCCTTACATCTATTCTAATCATCTACTTTCTACTTTTATAATTCTTGAATAATAAACCTTGAGTTACATTTAAAGAGAGCGAGATAAGAAAAAAAAATTATATTAGAATAATAGAGAAGGCATGACACATAGGCCTTATTTAATCAAAAATTTACAAATGTACATTTTCAAAAGCTAGGTTGACTCACCCATACCATTTACCCGTGCTTCAATCATATTGATGCATGACATATAAATAAATGAAAAATACTTTACTTTAATCATAATTATAAATCTATGGTTTTGGTTATTTCATAAAAGTATTTAAAAAAAAATTAATTTTTAATTTTTTTTACCTTTGGGTCTTGGGCCCATGAGCTTTAGGGCTTTGGAGGCCCACAGTGCTATCATGCTCCAAGCTGGTCGGTCTACTAACCGCCACTAGCCTAGTGTTGGCTCTTAGCTAGTGCGTGGCACCGGCCAAACTACCCACGGATCGGTGCCCAACACTAGCCTAGTGCCATCGGGCATGGCATGCTCACGTACGTCCGGCCTAGCTTGGCATTGGCGGTTAGCCAACTAGCCAACGCCTCATTTGGCTAATGCTTACACTAGACGAGCCAGCAGCCTTACTTGCCAAGCATGGCCTACGCATGTCCGGTGCGCTCGAGGCAAGTCTACCTTAAAGCGTACTCGGTCTACCCATAGGCCTAACATGCGTAACACATGCACGGCTTAGTGAGCACCCGAGCATGGATGCCTAGCCTAGCCTATTGGCGTGCATGTGAGCGCCGGCATCTAACGTTGGCCTCGCACGCGTCCACTATTTTCAACCTAAAAATTAGTTTTAAAACATTATAAAATACCAAAATCCTAGATTTATAATAAAAAAAAAACTATAATTCATGTAGTTAATCACAATTAACATAATATACAATTAAAGATTCGATTGATGCTCTAATAACAATTAAATGATCATACATCCCAAGGAGGTGTGGGATAAACAAAAAAAATTATTCTCCTCCATTTAAAGTTCCTAAGATCATGCTATTGAATTAACTAATCATATATAAACATGAATATAATTAAAGTGAGTGATCACCTCTTGTAGTGTAGAAACAATTATACAAAAAGATATCTTCCAAATATCCAATCTCTATTATTATCCATACAGCTCAAACACTCATACAACAAGCAATCAAAAATTGTTAAGTGATGACTCCACCTTTTTCTAATTTGTTTATTTTTATTTTTAGAAATAAATTCAACGCTTTTATGTGACAACAATAGAGAGAGAGAGAGAGGTGGAGGGTTAAGGAGAGAAGACTCTTCTCTTTTTTTTTTTATGTGTAATTATATTTTTCTTGTTTTTTATGTCTCTCTCTTCCCGTATTTATTAGGGTAGTTTCTTTGTCCTCCAAGGATAAGGAGTTATGACATCCTTATCCTACAAGGACAAGGAAGTTACAACATGTGTGGGCTTATTTAATTTTATCCTTGTAAATCCCGAACCTTATCCAATAGGGCTTAGGTTTATCCCTCCATTAAAATACCTTATAGGTTTTTAAATTAAACCTATTGGCCTAAAATCTTTTAGCCCAATTAATTATCAGTTAATTTGGATCATCCAAATAAATTAGGTAAAGTATTTTAGTGGGAACTATATTAGAAAATAATTTTCTAAATTATCCTTAAACCTATATTAGGAATCTGGTTTTCATTTTAGGTAATCGACTTCCAATTTTTAAATTGACTTTCAAATAAGAAAACTGATTTCTAAAATAGAAAAATTTTCATTTTAGGAAACTTTTTTTAAAAGAAGAAACTTATTCTAAAATAGGAAACTTTTTCCCAAACAAAAAACTTTTTTTTTCAAATCTTTTCTTCTCTTTCATTGTGTGAATATTTAAACTTATATGTGGGACTCAATAAACTCTTAGATATGTTAGAAATATATCGAGAATAAAAGACGTCTCTTTTATCTCTCGATATATAAATCAAAATTGATTTCTAGCAAGGCATCATGATTACCTAATTCTCTAGGAGGATTAATTAATCTGTAATTATCTTTTATGAAAATGGTTATCATATAATTAAGTCATCATAACAATTTATCATAGTGTGATCTCGAACTTGATTTATTGTTTGTTCAAATATAATCACACAAGTTTTTTTCAATTCCTAGACATCTTAACCCTCCAAGTAAACCAAATATATTATATTGGTATGCTTTCATTGTGGCCACATATTTCTTGAGCGGACATTCATCGAAGTGTAGTTTGATAACTCCTTTAACATTAAGGAATGTCATGTCTTATTTTAGTTTTTTTACCTATCTTCATTAGATTCCTAGTGCACTCAAAGAATTGCCCATATGTAGCTCTTGACTAAGCCTATCAAAATAAATGTCAAAGTACATAAATTCTCTAAATGAGATAATAGTGATGACTTTAAGTTAAAGGATCAGTTTTACCCATCTCATATGAAATTCTTATATACTAAAAAAAAATGAGTTCTCATGGTGAGTTATGTTTAGTGATATATTCTCTAACACAAGTCACCTATGTACTTGTTTTGGCATCACCATGTCAATAGTATGAGATCTCCTATTGCTATCTTATAATAAAAGCATAACACTCACAAGTCTTACCACATGTTGTCAATGTCCAATCTTGACGCTGCTACAACTTGAGATGTTTAATGATATCATTTAAATGCATTAATGTTTATCTCACTTTTATTAATGAATCATTAATGCAATGCATATCATATAGACTTCTATGTAATTCTATCAAATTATAAATAATAAGAATTAATAAAAAGACTTCTTTTATTCATATTAAAATTTAATATTACAATAAATCAAACCATTTGAATAAGATTGGATCTTGAGCACCTATATTAACCCTTTGTAGATAGTATCAGTCCTTCTTAACACTAACTGAGGATTCCTCTCATGTTTTGCATATGTTTTTTTATGATCATTGAAACCATCATATGTGTCCAAGTTCATCTTTTCCAAGATGAACTCTTTAGAGAGTTTTTTGTTCAAAATATAAAAGGCAAAAGGTAAAGCTTGGAATTTTATCCGTTGTGATTGTAATGTAAATGGGTGGAGGCATTTGGTTTTCTTTTAACATAGTAATGCTTAGGTTGTTGGCTTAAGGAGGAAGTTCTTAACGAGAAGGAACTCTTGTACTAGTTTTCAAGGTTATCTCTCGCTAATATTGCATCTACTTTTAGCATCGTTATGATGCTCGACCTTTCTTCTCTCTCTATTTCTTTACATGAGCTTTGACTCATTGGCTCTTTTTAGAATGGCGAGCATGAATCCTTTGGGGCTTTAAAGAATGGTGATGTCTTTGTTTTCTACTTTTTGCACCATTAAATCCTCTTAATACTTCTTAAACAAAACACCGATCGTGTCGGTTTGAGTGGGAGAGCACTTATTTGCATTTAGGCTCCCAAAAAATACTTTCTTAAGATTCTAAATATGTTGGTGTAGTTATACAATGTCCACAAGCTAAGTAGTCGGACTGGCGAAATCTAAAAGGATCACACGTTCCAAAGTTTCCTATTGTTCGGCCATAGTCGAGCTTGGAGATTGTATGAAAAAAAATGGCTTTTTGTATAGGTCCCCACAAACAACACCAACTAATAGGTCTAAGAAAAATCATTCAATAAAATGAGAGTGACATGGCTCTCTATAGTTGAAGATAAATGAAGGAGATAGATAGAGTACCTCGCTTTCTCTAGATTGTGTATTGATAAAACAAGCCTTCAGAAGGTTGAAGGATCTTTTGATGATCTAATTAATAAATTATGCTCATGCATATCGCTTTAAATTTATTTATATAAAGTATAAAGAATTACCTATAGATATTAGAAATATTTATTAATGCATGCATAATTAGCATGAGTTTTATGCTCTATTATATTGAACTTTTTAGCATTTATTATACTACATTTAGGAAATTAAGATAAAGATAACAATTTTGAATTTTATAGAAAAAAATGTTAAATTAAAGTAAGAAACCTAAGCCAAAAGCAAAGAGAAGTCAAAAGCCACAAAAGAAGCTTAAAGAGACATATGGTCGTGTGTGATACAAGAAGAAAGAGCTATTGACCATGTGAAACTAAGAAGAAAATGGTATGGATGTCCAGCGATGATTAATTTAGACCTTTCGGAATTCTTAAAGATTTTCAAAAGCCTTAGAGTTAGATTTGGAAGAATTGAACTTCAAAAGACTTTTTAGAGAACATCTCAATCTTTCCAAAATAATATAGTAGATTAAAATCTAAGTTTTTTTGGGCTTCCAAACAATATTTCATATTCCGGTCTAAAAAACTTATCTAAATCTCAATCGAAGTCCGGATCAATTTTGGAGTTTAATTTATATCTATAGTTTTAAAACTCCAATTGATATAAGGACAAGCCCATGTAATAGTTAAGAGCCATACCTAAAAGTCTTAGGAAAGTTTGAGTCTGAAATAGGTCGTTATCATGGAAGAATTAAGCTACAAAGTGGAATCCTATGGCTAGGAAGATAGGTTGAGTCGGTATCAATATTTCCATCATAGCATAATCTATAGATAGTCGGTTGATGCAAGCCTTAATGAGTAAAAAATCTAAGAAAGAGGGCTACAATTTTCATGAAGAATACAAATCCTAAATTGGTCCGTATCAAGTTCATTCAAGTTGATTATTCGGAGATATGGGATGAAATGAAAAATCCATATGGGCGAAGCTTAGGACATGGGATGAAGGCAAAACGTTACATGATTAGTAGCTAGGGACACGGGATGACTAAAAAAAGACATGAGATGAAGTATAAAAGGCACATAGCCATGTCCCTTAGTCAAGCAAACCATGTATCACAACAAAGAAGCCATATGGGGTTGCTATTAATATGTTGTTACTTATTTTTGGTTATCAATAGAGAAGTTAAGATTTCATTTTATTTATTCTCTCATTCTAGGAAGAGATTCCAACTTTTGACGACTACCATTGATAGAAAACTCTCTCTTTGTAAGCCATGATAAGCAACTAGACTCTATTCTTAGTTGAATCAACTTGAACCTTTTAGGTAAATCACCGTGATAGTACATATTTTATTTCTAAACTTATCTTGCTTAAGTATTTTATGTTTTTTTTTGTATGATTAAATTGATTAGAATGCATCCTAGCTTGTTTGATCATATTAACTTATTGCTAGCTAAGTATTCAAGTTCATATAATTACTTGTCTAAACATGCTTGAGATAGTAACTAGGGTTTAATGATTATTTTTCACATTTTCATTCAATCATTTGAAAAACATAAAACTAGGTTACATCTTCTCTAGCGCTCGAAGGTGACTTAGCTTCACCTATCTTTCTCCGATTATTACTCGTTATTGGATTAAATATATCTAGCATTTAGTAGGTTATTCGGTAGCTAGGGAATTAATCGAGCATCGTATGTTCGGTTAACAACTAAGGAAAGACTAGGGATAACATACATGTTGTGGTCTTATGATGAATATTCATGTTTAGGATAAGTTAATTATTTAATCGATGATCAGCAACCAAATTAAAAATGGATATTGAAGTTCAACTAAGGTCCTCTTAATATTATTATTTCAATTCTCGTTACTTGTTTTCAAACACTTTAAACAAAAAACCATCTTTTATGTTACAAGAACACTCCACCAAAATAAATTGTCAATTAAGCCTTCTTTCCATAGGTTCTACCCTTAGTTGCCATGATTACATTATTGTGGTTAAGGTTCCATGTGGACAAATATAAAAACATTAATTTATTGGTGGTATAATATGCCATCAAATTTTGGCACTCGTTACTGGGGAAGGATTGCACTCAAGTTAATTGTTTCTTAGTATTCCGGTTATTTTTATCTAATTTTTTGTTAATATGACTTGATATTCTCAATTGTTTAGCTCTTAATATGACTTACAATTCAAGAGATTATCTGCTATTGTAAAATAGATTTTTAATCTAACCTCTCTACTTGTATCAAATGATTGTAGAAAATGTGCAATAAGTCTATAATTGTCACATATGTTCTATATCGGAGCGTTCATCAAATATGTGCCTAATGCTTCAAGAAAAACATATTAGTATGTGTATTATACCATAAAGGGATTTTCAGAATAGCCATAATATGAATATGACCCCTACTCTAGCACTTACACTAGTTATGGGAATCAAGTGGTTGGCAATGCAATTCATAATTGTCAAAGATATCAACAAGTTCAACCATCATTCCAAGCTAGATAACAAGTTACTCCAAATTTAGCTATATCTCTTAAGGATATCATTGGTTCTCTTAAGGCGAGATACTATGCAATTTTAATAGAAAGCAAGAGTAAGTCTTCAAAATTTAAAGACTCGAGTGTATTAATTGGCTACATTAATAGGTGAGGTAGAAGCACAAGTGCGAAGCAACTTTTCCTCCAAAATAAAAATGAGTTCAGAAGAACATTCAAGTGTAACAAGTGAGAGAGAAGATGTACTATAAAAAGAGCAAGTTATTAAAGATTTTGAAATAGAGCTAACTTGTAATGAAGAGCCAAACAAGATTGTGGTTGCTGATGAGCCAACTAAGCAAGAAAATGATTTTGAGCGAATGGAATTAGATAATATTTTTTATGTGCCCATGATTTAATTTGTCATTCCAAATGAGTTCAATAACAATGCTAACAAAATTGAGTTTTTCTTGCCATTATTGCTTCCTGTTTTAGAGGTCTTATTCATGCCATTAGCACTTTTGTTTCTTTGTTATGATCAAATTCGAGAAAAGATTTTCTTGAATGATGTGAAAGTGAGTGTCAATTGGAACTAAAGTTGAGAAGCCATATGTGGGAAATGCTTAGAGGTAACTTTTGGGTGTCAAGCTTGACACGACTAGATCATCATTATGAGGACTCGAATAGTACCAATATTAAGCAAACGATGTTAAACAAAAGTACTTATTGAGAGGCAACCTAATAAATTTCTTTTGAATTTTGATATTTTGATTGTTTCAATTCATGTTTAAATTAGTTTTGTTTAAGTTTTTTTAGATTTCCATCATGCTTGACTTGATTTGGAGAGTGTTGCAACATAGCTAATCTTAGGCGTTGAAGGAAAGAGGGGAAAGAAACACACATGGGTAAAAAGGAGAACATGGGTTGTGCATGTCAACAAGCATGCCTATGTATATGTTGTGGTTACAAGTTCAAAGAAACAAAAAATGCGAGGCAGCAATGGGATGTTGCACTATCTACAAGAGGAAATCCATATGCTTGTATGGGTGATAAGCTCATACAATGGTAAACAAGAAAGAAAAGAGGCACTGAGCAGGTAGCATTTTACATAGGTTGTGTACCAATTTTGGCATGCCCGTTTGGCCATTCAATTTCTAAAAAAAAGATGAAGTGACATGGGCATGCCTCTCTAACTCTTTTGTCTCCACCAACACCTTTTTAGCTACTACAATTTCAGATTTGATCTCTAACCCTTTCCCTTTCAATTTAATATGTTTTGTGATCAAGTTTGTTGAACATTGAGGACAATGTCCAATTTAAATATGTGGGTGCATTTAGCATTTAGGTTTTTTTTTTTTATGTTTATTTGTGAATTTTTTATGTTTATTTTAGGTTATTTCCCTATACAAAAAAAACAAAGAGATGAAATGAAAGCCATGGTTTAGTATGATGTTCGTCTTGATTGATGTTTGATGATGAATTTGATGAAATTTGATGAGATGAATGAAATATTTGGGATATTATTATTATAGATATGCATATATATATATATATATATATATGCTAGAAAGCTTTATGTGTCTTTATGATTGAACATAATTTAGGTAATAATACCGACTTTGAAAGAGAAGAAAACCCTTTGGAAACCGGACCTATGCATGATTTAAATAAATAAGATTTTCTAAATTTTATGAAAATTTGACAAAAAAATCTAAAAAGCATTAAATTAGAAAATTCGTCCTAAGTAAGCAAAAAAATTCTACTCTAATGATTTGAATTGTTTTGTAACTAGGAGCATTCCTAATAAATGTTTACTTTTACGTCAAATGATAATTCGGATTATGAGTATGCAAAGCACTCTAGGTTGATGACTTGCTAAGTAACCGGTTGCCTTCATCACAAATGTCGGTAGTCGTATGAAAAGGTAAGTGATCGCTTAGGAAAATCTATTATAGGCCTTGAAAAAGAATTTGGGATGCTTAAAATGGAAAATTTTTTATTAAAGAAAATCTCAATTTATTGCTTTGCTTGTAGTGGTGAAAAAGGGATAAAAGTAAAGTTCGTCTTTCGTGCCTTTAGTATGTTAGGTTATAAAAAATGCACAAATCGATTTAGAGACACGCGTTGATATGATAATAATATCTTGAACATGATCGAGTTGATTGTTGAATTTTGTTGAATTCTAAATTGAGCATAAATGTTTGAAAAACGATCATACCGGCATGATATTTTTTGAACAATTTTATGGGTTTATCCTCTAAAAACCCTCATGAGACATAATTCATCCACTAGGAGTTAACCTAGGGGTTTAAAGGCTAGCTGCATATACTAAATGCAACCATGATTCCTACGAAAGTGAATTAGGTTTTATTTTGTTTATTTTGCTCGAGAACTAGCAAAGTTTAAGTGTGGGGGTGTTTGATGAGTGCAAATTTAGCATGAGTCTAATGCTCTAATTTATTAAACTTTCTAGTGTTTATTATACTATATTTAGAAAATTAAGATAAAGATAACGATTTTGGGTTTTGTAGGAAAAACGTTGAATTAAAGCAAGAAACCCAAGCCAAAAGCAAGAAGAAGCCAAAAGCCGCCAAGGAAGCTTAAGAAGACACACGATGTATGATACAAGAAGAAAGAGCTAATGGTCATGTGAGACAAAGAAAGAAACCGTGTGGATGTCCAACATGATTAACTTAGACCGTCCAAACTTGTTATAGATTTTTCAAAGCCTTAGAGTTGTATTTGAAAGAAATGATTTTCAAAGACTTTATAGAGGATATCTCAATATTTCGAAGTTCTTTTAGGCCTCTAAATGATATTTCATATTCTAGTATAGAAAATTGATTTAAATCCCATTTGGAGTCCGGATCAATTGTGGAGTTTACTTCATGTCTAGAGTTTCGTAACTCCAATTGATGTAAGTTCAAGCTTATGGAATACTTAAAAGGTATGCCTATAATACTTTTAAGGTCTTGAGTCCAAAATATGTCGTTATCATGGAGGAATTCAACTACAAAATGGAATCCTAAGGTCGAGCGAATAGGTTAAGTCAATGTCAATATTTCATTCATAACTTAATCGGTAGATATCATTGATGCAAGCCTTAATGAGTTGGAAAGCTAGGAAATAGGGTTACAACTTTCATAAGGAACAAAAACCTTAATTCAACGTTTATCAAGTTCATTCAAGTTGATTATTCGGAGATACAAGATGAAGTGTAAATTCCACGTGGGTAGAAGCTTGGGACACGAGATGAGGGTAAAAAATCACACCAGCAGTAGCTAGGGGCATAGGATAAAGAAAAAAAGACATGAGATGAAGTGTAAAAGGCACATGGTCATGTCCCTTAGTTAAGAAAGTCTGTGTATCATAATAAACAAGCCATATGTGTGTTGTTATCTTACTTTTGGGTATAGATAGAAAATTTAGGGTTTCACTTTATTTATTCTCTCATTCTAGGGAGAGATTCCAACTCTTGGTTGCTACCATTAATAGAAAAGTCTCTTTTTGTAGCCTATTATGAACAACTAAACTCTATTCTTGGTTGAATCAAGTTGAAACTGTTGGTTAAATCATTGTGAGATTACGGGTTTTACTTTTAAACTTATCTTGTTTGAATATTTTATGTTTTTCTCGTATAATTAGTTTATAGTTGTATGATTAAATTGATTAGAGTACACGCTAGTTGTTTGATCTTATTAACTTATTGCTACCTAATTATTCAAATCCGTGTAATTATTTGTCTAAACTTGCATGAGATAGTAACTAGGGGTTGATGATTATTTTTACACTTTCGTTCAATCCTTTGAAAAACATAGAACTAGGTTACATCTTCTTTATCACTTAGAAAGGTTGCTTAACTTCACTTTGTCTTTCTCTAATTAATATTGTTATTGGATTAAATCTATCTAGCACTTAGTAGGTTGTTCGGTAGTTAGAAAATTAATCGAGTATCGTATATTCGATTAATGACTAAGTAAGAAAAGAATGAAGCTAATACAAAATTATCTCTCTTATTAATACCGTTATTGTCTTATGGTGAATATTCATGTTTAGGATAAGTTAATTATTTAATCGATGATCAATGACCAAACTAAAAGTGGATACCGAAGTTCAACCAAGGTTCTTTTAATATAGTTATTTCAATTTATTTTACTTGTTTTCAAGCACTCTAAACACCAAATCCACCTTTTACACCATAAGAACACTACACTAAAAGAAACGATCAATTAAGCCTCTTTTTTATGGATTCGATCCCTACTTGTCCCGATTACATTATTGTGGTTAAGGCTCCATTAGGACAAATGTAAAATCATTAATTTGTTGACGGAATGACATGCCATCATTTATACTTATGATTCATATGGAATATATAGCTATAAAAAATAGCATAATCCATGTAATATTTGGGGTTTGGGCTTCTTGTCCCCTCAATTTTTGGATTAGGCTCGAATGTCCCTCCTTTGTATTTTTTGGCTATTTGTATAGGTCCTCACAAACAACACCAACTAATAGGTCTTAGAAAACTTGTTCAGTAAAATGAGAGTGATGTAGCTCTTTATAGTTGAAGATAAATGGAGGGGATGGATGGAGTACCTCGCTTTCCTCTAGATTGTGTACCTACAAAACAAGCCTTCTAGTAGGTTGAAGCATCTTCTTACGATCTAATTAATGAATCTTGCTCATACACATCACTTTAAATTTATTTATATGCAGCATAAAGAATTAAGAATTACCTATAGATGTTAGGAATATTTGTACTTATGATTCATTTGGAATATATAGCTATAAAAAATAGCATCATCCATGTAATTTTTTGGGTTTAGGGTCCTTGTCCCCTCGATTTTTGGACTAGGCGCTAATGTCCCTCCTTCGTATGTTTTGGCTTTTTGTATAAGTCCCCACAAACAACACCAACTAATAGGTCTAAGAAAACTTGTTCAGTAAAATGAGAGTGACATGGCTCTCTATAAATGGAGGAGATAGATAGAGTACCTCACTTTCCTCGAGATTGTGTACTTACAAAACAAGCCTTCTAGTAGGTTAAAGGATCTTCTGACGATCTAATTAATGATTCTGGCTCATGCACATCCCTTTAAATTTATTTGTATGCAGTATAAAGAATTACCTATAGATATTAGCGATATGTGTACTTATGATTCATTTGGAATACATAGCTATAGAAAATAGCATATCCATGTAATTTTTTGGTTTTGGGCTCCTTGTCCCCTTGAGTTTTGGATTAGGCTCGAACGTCACTCCTTTGTATTTTTCATTTCCATCTACTAAAATTTATCACGGTATCTTCCATGAAATGAAGAGGGAGAGAGAAGGGGGGGGGGGGGGGGTGGGTGGCGCGGCGGGTGGGGTTGGTTGGGTAGAACCATCCTTTAGCCTGATTTAAAAATTATTGTGAGATGCAATTTTAAGTTTGTAAACTGGCAACTAAAGAAATTTCGGGTGTTTGTTTTTCTACTCCATGAATGTGATTACAGTTCTCATCAAAGTTCCTTAAGCACACTCCATCTTAATATATAAAATACGTACCAGAATATCTAGGTGGAATAGGAAGTGTAGATCCCTTTAACTTCCTGCTTCTAAAATAAGCTTTCTCAACTTTCATCCCTTCCACTTCTGGCCCTACAAAATCACCTAAAATACAGAATTATAAGAAACAGCGCATAAATTGAGATGGGCCAAATGGGTAAAGAAGAAGTATATTTTACTTACCAGTGGGTTTAAAGTAGCGAGAAACAAGAAGGGCCATCATATTTGATGCAGCACGGCTGTAAATGAACTTTGCCCGTTAAATTTGGAACTTCGGCTTCTGATTTCTATTGATTTATTTTTCCTGCTTTTGAATTTGCATCCAAACCCATATTCGTTGATTGTTTTCTTGATTTGGGCTTTTGATTGACCTTAGAATCTAGTAGCCCCTCTCTATTTTCTGTTTTCCCGCGCTTTCTTGTCTCCAAAAACGAAAGACATAACGATGGACTTGTTTAGATGTGCGACTTGTTGTCTGCGGAAGACGACGTGGAGTTAAGGATTTATGTTTTTGATGAGCATACATAATTAAGCTATTATTAGTAGATAGATAACATTTTTTTTTTTGGTCAAATTTGGCAATTACTACTAGTATGCTTTTAGAAGTTTGAATAGGATTGTCGCTATCCAACGTCGGATGGAACTCCTTAAAAATATCTAAAATTAGATCTCGTAGTTAATTTTTTTATTTACGGAGTTTGGAGTCGCCACCTAGTATTAAAGGAACTAGGAACCTAAAACGGGCGATAGTTCGGAGATTCTATGATAAGGAGTTGGTTACGCTTTTGGAAAGATATCGATCATCTAAAAACGCCCTTTCCGAAGAAAGGTACTACGTCCGGTTTAGTTCTGAATTTATCTCCTAAAGTATTTTATTTTTGTCAAATTATTTTTTCAATTTTTGAAACATCATTTTTCAAAGCCAAATTCAATTTTTAATTTTTGGGCGTGGCATCGTATTGAAACGATCATCGGTTCCCTTCGTCGGGCGACATGTCAATCCAAACATCGGATCCACCATTAGCGTTAACATAATTGATGTGTCGGAGGACATCCCGATTAGAAGGTGATTTTTTTTTAGTGTCATCAGTCCTTATCGGATAGGAGATTTCATCAAAAATTTTGGGTATTCTTTTTGGTGACGTCGGTCCTATCGGATATGAGACTTTGTAGAAAATTTTAGATATATTTTTTTTTGTTTATTCTCTAAAATTTTAATTCATTAAAATCAACTAAAATAAATTTTGAGAATTAAATATATTGAAATCATCATTCGTCCCTAATAAATAGGAGACTCGTTGTTCTAATATTTTAATTTTATCAAAAATCGCATATTAAAATAAATTTCACACTTAAGTATCTCTAGATTTTCTAATATACATAGGACTAAAAAAAATTCAAAAAACATAAAATAAAATAAAATAAAAAATCAAACAAGTCCAAAATTCACCTACACTATAAAATTATAAAAAATGCCCATGGAATGCCAAGAGTCACCGCCAAGTGACCATTCATCTTTCGGTGACCGTTTAGGCACATGGACCACCCCACCTTGTAGATCATATTGTTGCGAGTCCAACGGTGGTGTTATCGACTGGAGACAATGCTTGGAGAAGGGAGATCGGAGCCTCCAAAGATCCGATCGGATCTCCTTTCTTCACCGATGATGAATCCGATCTCCTTTCGGGATTCCAAGAGTACCTGGTCGACTCGTGAGGTTGAGAGAAGGATTTCGTGGTAGTTAGGACCTCCAATTCTTTCTAGATCGGTCTATTTTTTTGGGTTTTTCAAAACGGATCGAGTTCAATTAAATCATTTTTTGATGTCTTTGGGGTCGAGATTTTTGAACGGGAAACTTAGGGAGATGGACGATCGGATCCGTGGTGGTAGATCTCATTTTGGTGATTGGAGTTGAGAGAAACTATCGGGTCTTTTTATGAGTAGGGTCACAAACGTTTGATCCTTGATTTCTCTCTCCTCCGTGATTGGTTCTCTCTCTAACCAGTGTTAATGGACCGATCTAGTGATGGGCTACACGTGGGTGTGGTAGTTAGGGTTAAAATCGATCGAAAAACGGTTAGATTGAGAGTAAAACATTCGGTTGGGTAAACGGATTGGTGAGCGGGTTAGGATGTGTTTGGCTATTTCCAATTAGGTTTTCGGTATTTTTTCTTTATGTTTTTTTTTGGCTCTCTAGCTGCGCTTTTTTTTTTTTTGTGTCCCCCTTGTAAATTGGAATTCGAAAGCTTTTTATAGGCCGAAACCTCCTAAAATTTCTCCCAAAATCAATTCAAATTCAAATTTTAATTGTCAAATCTTAATTTTGAGATTTGATTAGCTAAAAATAAGGAGATTCCAATTCAAAAAGATTTGTGGAAGATTTCAACAGATTTTTGAATGATTTTAGGGAGATTTAATATTTTTTATATTTTTTTCCTTTTTTTGTTTTTTTTTTTTTAGGGAACCCAAAATTGGATTATGAAAGTTGCCTCCTCTTTACAATGCTTACGACACAAATCTTAGTCGAAGTGTGAACTTCGGAATAGATTTGTTTAGCGAGCTTGTAAAGAAATTCTTTTTTTTCTTTTTTACCGAAAAAATAAATATGAAGTACATGAAAAATTAAGTACAAAGTACATAAAAAATAAAAGATGCGAGTACATAGCCTTGTTGTAAAGGGCGACCTACCCTAAAAATTAAACGTGCAAGTGCGTCGCCTTGTTGTAAAGGACGACCTACCCTAGAAATTGAATATGCAATGGTTTGTTGTGAGGCGACCCTACTTGAAAGAATGATCTATTGTAAGGTGACCCTACCTAACATGATGATTTATTATTGGACGATCCCGCCAAAGATGATGGTCTATTATAAAGCGACTTTGCCAAACATGCCGATCTATTATTGGATGATCCTATAAAAAATGATGGTCTATTATAAGGCCTGCTAAAGTAAATGATCTATTATTAAACAATCCTGCATGAAAGAATGGTCTATTGTGAGGTGACCCTACCTAAGTGAATGATCTATTATTAGGCGATTCTACCCGAAAGAATAGTCAATTGAGAGGCGACTCTACCTATATGAATAGTCTATCGTGAGGCGACCCTACCTAAACAGATGATCTATTATGAGGCGATCCTACCCGAAAGAATTATTTATTATGAGGTGACCCTACCTAGTCACCTACCTAGCATGATAATCTATTATTAGGCGATCCCGCTCGACATGATGATTTATTATTAGATGATCCTATCGAAATGATGGTCTATTATAAGGCGACCATGCCAAAGTAAATGATATATTATTAGGCGATCTCGCATGAAAGAATGATCTATTGTGAGACGGCCCTACCTAGCATGATAATCTATTATTAAGCGATCCTAACCGACATGATGATCTATTATTGGACGATCCTACCGTAAATGATGGTCTATTATAAGGCAACCCCGCCAAAGTAAATGATCTATGATTAGGCGATCCTACCCGAAAGAATGGTCTATTGTGAGGTGACCCTACCTAAGTGAATGATCTATTATTAGACGATCCCGCCTGAAAAAATAGTCAATTGAGAGGTGATCCTACCTGTATGAATGGTCTATTGTGAGGCAACCCTACCTAAATAGATGATTTATTACTAGATGATCCCGCTCGAAAGAATGATCTATTGTGAGGTGACCTTACCTAGCATGATAATCTATTATTAGGCGATCCTACCCGACATGATGATCTATTATTAGATGATCCTATCGAAATGATGGTCTATTATAAGGCAACCCCGCCAAAGTAAATGATCTATTATTAGGCGATCCTACCCGAAAGAATGATCTATTGTGAGGCAATCCTATCTAGTATGATAACCTATTATTGGATGATCCTACCGAAATGATGGTTTATTATAAAGCAACCCTACCAAAGTAAATGATCTATTATTAGGTGATCTTGCCCGAAAGAATGGTCTATTATGAGATGACCCTACCTAAATGAATGATCTATTATTAGGCGATCCTGCTCGAAAGAATGGTCAATTAAGAGGCGACCCTACTTGTATGAATGGTCTATTATCGAGCAACCCTATCTAAACGGATGATCTATTATTAGGCGATTCTCGCTTGAATGAATGGTCTATTATAAGGTGACCCTACCTAGATAAATGAATGATCTATTATTAGGTGATCCCGCTCGAAAGATGTGTGAGGAAAGATGACCCCCTTTTTGAATTTTAAGCTTGATTGATTGTTCTTTTTTTTAGTTGAAATTAACAACAATCTTACATGAGAGAAACGTAGGTCGCCCTACCTTGTCGGCATTCAACTCCCCCATTGGTGCCTCATTTTAAAAATCACGTGTCGGATTGTATCTCGCGGTATCGTCAAAATTTCCTTGCCCCTAAGGCTTGGACCACTATTCACGAGTGAACTTGAGTCTTTTGTCTCTTTTTTTCCAACCAATTGGTCCTTACTAGATTTTAAAGATGATAACCCACCACATGTTATGATCCACCCTCGTGAAACCATACTCGATTGCTTTGATTGCTTACCAAACTTTGATCGAGTCATTATCCTCCCTTAGGACTCGCTCTTTGTCCCTAGCTTGATGGCTTTGATTGCTTTGATTTGAGCACAAAAAGCATACTATTTAGACCTCTGTTCCTTCGGTTAGCATAGCATAGTGATGCCATTGTCCGACAAGTTGTTGAACCCAATTAAGTTTCTAGACTATTGATCTTGCCCTCAAGTATTCTCAATTTAATGAAATGCCATTCGGTCGAGCTATGAAATGCCCCCAAGCGTTGGTCGAGATTCGACACTTATCATTTTCTTGACATAATCACCGCTTGTGTTCGAATGCTTGTTTCTTGATACTTGCATCACAATTTGCAAATTGATCTTAAAATTTTTATCATCTTTTGAAAAAGATCATAAACATTTGGCTCTTATGGATTGAGTTATATATTTGAATGATTCTCTTAAAACAATTCGATTATTTGAACAAAATATAGAGATGTTTCAATGAAAGTACTTTCATTCATGGAGATATTTAAATTTATTGATCAAAAGTCAAATCATGACATTTAAATGCTATGATACAATTTCTTCAAGAAAGTTGGGCTAAACAAGCAAAAAACGTTTTGGGGTCATGCAAAGTTTGCATAAAAGTTAACATTTGAGGCATTTAAAGGTAATTAGTCCAAGCTAAGTTCATTTTGGGTAAATGAAAAAGTTTTGAGCAAAAAGTATTTGAAAAAATAAGTGATTTTAAAGGATAATTTTGACTTAGAATATCTTGATTCTATTTATTTTGCCCCAATGTTTGTTGATGAAGACTCATGATTCAATGTCATAAAAAATGACAAACAAGCATACCCGACGTCGGACAAGACTCCTTGAAAATATCTAAAATTAGATCTAAGAGTTAATTTTTTTATTTAGAGAGTTTGGAGTCGCCACCTAGTATTCAAGGAACTAGGAACCTAAAGCTGGCACTCGGTTCGAAATTCTATGATAAGGAGTTGGTTATGCTTTTGGGAAGATATCGATCATCCAAAAGCGCCCTTTCCAAAGAAAGGTACAACGTTTGGTTTAGTTCTGAATTTATCTCTTAAAGTATTTTATTTTTACTAAATTATTTTTTCAATTTTTGAAACATCATTTTTCAAAGCCAAATTGAATTTTTAATTTTTGGACGTGGCATCGTATTGAAATGATCATCGGTCTCCTTCTTTGGGCGATACGTCGATCCAAACATCGGATCCACCATCGGCCTTAACACAATCGATGTGTCGAGAGGACATCCTGATTAGAAGGTGATTTTTTTTTAGTGGCGTCGGTCCCTATCGGATAGGAGATTTCATCAAAAATTTTAGGCATTCTTTTTGGTGACATCGGTCCCTATCGGATAGGAGACTTCGTCGAAAAATTTTAGATATATATTTTTTTTTACTTTTTTTATTTATTCTCTAAAATTTTAATTAATTAAAATCAACTCAAATAAATTTAGAGAATTAAATATATTGAAATCATCGATCGTCCCTAATAAATAGGAGACTCGTTGATCTAATATTTTAATCCTATCAAAAATCGCATATTAAAATAAATTTCACACCTAAGTATCTCTAGATTTTCTAATATACATAAGACTAAAAAACAAATTACAAAACACATAAAATAAAATAAAAAAATCAAACAAGTCCAAAATTCACCTACACTCGCAAAATTACAAAAATGCCCCTAGAATGCCAAGAGTCACCGCAGAGTGACCATTCATCTTTCGATGATCGTTCGGGCACGTGAACCACCCCACCTTGTAGATCAGATCATTGCAAGTCCAACGGTGGTGTTATCGACCGGAGACGACGCTAGAGAAGAGAGATCGGAGTGGTCATAACCAAAATTTCAAAATTTTTTATTTTAATTGGCTATTTGTTTTCTTTTATTTCATTTGTTTTTATTATCTTGATTTGTGTTATTAGTTTTCTTTATTCCATTTCACTTAATAATTTGCAAAATATATATATATATAAATAAATAAATACAAAAAATACAAAAAAATATATGAATTTAATATTCGGGGATGCAATTGTATTAAATTCAAAATAATTACGATCATTGAGGACACAATTGAATCATTCGGAGTTCAAGGACTAGATTACATTGTATAGGGACTAAGTTGACCTGTAATAATTTTCAAGGACCAAAATTACAAAATTACAAAAAATCAAAAAATTAAAGAAAAAATTGTAAACTTGCACGGAGTGGATAACCGGTCCCACTCCCGCCTGTAACTAGTTTCGGGATCTTGTCCTCTCGCTTCATGGAACTAGCTTTCGTTTCGGCTTGCGGGAATCAATTTGGTTCCCAATTACGGTTCCAAATTCCAGCAAGCAATTCCCTCCACTTGCAGCAATCAATGCCCTCAACTTGCAGCTGCCATTTCTCCCCTCCATGGTCAACAATTTCGACACCTCCCTCTACCCGCTCGCCAGCTACCCTACTGCCGCAAATCCCAGCAGCTCCATCATCACCCAACTCCCTACCTGCCGACCCCCGCACGACCCGAATTTCCTCCCTCACCGAGTCAATCCCCGTAGTTTCACCACTACACGACCCACAACCACAATCCCATCAACCCCACTCCATATCCTGCAAAAAAATCTCACACCATCATGGTGGAGAACCAAACCACACACACACACACACACACACACACAGATATATATATATATATATATATATATATATATATATATATATATATATATATATATATATATATATATATACGAACGACAGATAAAAAGGGGGAGGGGGAAAGGAAAATTGGATCCAAAAATCAGTTCAAAATATTGGAAAGAAATCAAACAAAAAAAAAAAAAGGAAAACCGAAACCGAAAAAAAAAGAAGAAACGAGAAAAGGAAAGAGAATTTTACCCCAATTTTTGCTGGAGCAAGCAGTGACCCGCAGAGGTTTTTCTTCATCTTCAATCCGTATTCTCCTCTAGGTAAGCCACCCCTAATTCATCCCAATGTAAACCTATTTTTTCGTAGAATTGATGGCAGTGATGTTCATCATCGCCATCCCCGAATTTCCCCTCAATCGGACTCATATATGTTTTGCTTTTTCACTCAATTAGAAGATGAATTGGATTCAAAACCGGATGCTTTTGGGTTTTGAATTTGAAAATTGAATTGGATTTTTGGGAATTTCAAGGTTCTTAACAATTTCAGCTTCGAATTTGGGGTTTTTGTTGATTAGTTTGAAATTGAGGTTAAGGAATTGAAAGGAAGGTTAATTAAAGTTGGGCGGGGTTTCAATTTAGGGTTTAAGTCTCAATTGGAGACTAATTTAAGATAAAAAAAAATTTAGGGTTCCCGAGCTTTCAAACTAATAAAATTGGGGGTTTTCAAGAAATGGGTTCCTAATAAGTGGGATTGGGTTCGATTTAAAGAGAAATTAATCCAATTAAAGCCAATCGCATGAAAATTTAAAGAATTGAAAGTTAGGGTTCGGTCGAATTGGGGAGAATTTTGTGAAATTGATTTGGGGGTTTTTTGTTTAAGCAAGGAAAAGAAGGAAAGAAAGGGGAAAAGAAAGAAGGAAAAGGGGAAATCAAGCTACCATGGACAAACCTCCATTGGTTCGTCCATGGCGACAGCAGACGTTTTATAAAAAAAAAAAGAGAGAGAGAGACGGGAAAGGGATAGAAGAGAGAAAGGGAAAGAAAGGGAAGGAGAAGGGAAGAGAAGGGACGAACCTCCACTGGTTCGTCCATGGAGGCTAGAGCCAGCGGAGAAGAAGAGAGGGAAGAGAAGAAAAAGAAAGAAAAAAAGGAAAGAGGGAAAGACGGGATCGAATAAAAAAGAGGGGTTTTTTTAGTTTTGATCCGAAATGAAAGAAGAAAAAAAGGGGGAGTGTTTGTGGGTTTGGTCTTTTTTTTTGGGTTGGGTTGGGCTTAGCCCAACCCATTTCCACTGGTCGGATCGAATCGATCCGGCCGTTTTTTCTTTTGGGTCGGATTGATTCCAGCTCAGCTCGAATGAAATTTCTTTTCCTTTTCGAGTCGGACGACTTAGCCTAAACCCAAAAAAGAAAAAAAGAAAAAAGAGTGAATTTTTTTTATAGGGATTTTGTTATTTCGTATTAAAATTAGCCATTTAATTATTTTTTTATTATTTTAATTAATGTAATTTTTAATCTAGAATTTATTTTATGCATGCTCGTTACTAATTTAAATTTCGGTATTTGATTTCTTTTAATTCATGTAGCTTTAATTTATTTGTTTAGTAATTAGGTTCGGTAAGTAATAAGTAGAAGATCGTCGAGCCTCCTAAATTTTTAGGGACCGATGACAATCTTTCATGTAAAAAAAATAATAAAAAAAAATAAAATAAAATAAAATAATAGTTTTTATGTATGTTAGTTAGAATTTGTCATTTTAATATTTTGTAATTGTTTGAATTTACCTTTGAATTTATTTTATGCATACCTATTATTAATTTAAATGTCAATATTTGATTTTTTTTATTTAATTCGTGTAGCTTTAATTTATTTGTTTAGAATTAGGCTCAATAAGTAATAAGTAGAAGATCATCAAGTCTCTTAAATTTTTAGGGATCGATGATAATCTTTCACTAAAAAAATAAAATAATAAATAAAATAAAATAATAATAAATAAAATAATAACGATAAAAATAAAAATGAAAATAAAAAATAGTATTTATGCAAGAAAAATTAATAAAAAATAAAAAAATAAAAAAAATAAAGAGAGAAAAATAACAAAAAATAAAAAAATCATAAAACTTTTTAACAAAGTCTCCTATCTAATAGGGATCGTTGTTAGCCAAAAAGTTTTTTCTAATAAACAAGTGTTCTCCGACACACCGGTTGTGTCGAGACTCAAAAAAGGTGGATTCGATGTTTGAACCGACGTGTCTCCCGATGGAAGGGGTCCGACGATCGTTTCAATACGATGCCACGCTCAAAAAAAAAAAAAAAAAAACTTAATTTGACTTGAAAATTGGAATCTCAAAAATTGAAAAATAATTTGGCAAAAATAAAATACTTTAGGAGATAATTTAGGACTAAGCTACACGTGGTAACTTTCTTAGGAAAGGGAACTTTTGGGCGATTAATTATCTTCCTATAAGCGTAACCGACTCCTTACCATAGAATCTTTGAACCGATGCCAATTTTAGGTTCCTAGTTCCTTCAATACTAGGTGGCGACTCCAAACTCTGCAAATAGTTTTATAAATAAAATAAGAATGCGAAACTAGTGATACTATCGATTTTTTTTAATGGGAGTCCCGTCCGACGTCGGGTAGCGACGAGAGTCTCCAAAGATCCGATCGGATCTCCTTTCTTCACCGGTGATGAATCCGATCTCCTTTCGGGATTCCAAGCATACCGATCGACTCGTGAGGTTGAGAGAAGGATTTCTATGGTAGTTAGGACCTCCAATTCTTTCTAGATCGGTCAATTTTTTTGGGTTTTTCAAAACGAGTCGAGTCATATTAAATCATTTTTCGATGTCTTTGGGTTGAGATTTTTGAATGAGAACACTTAGGGAGATGGACGATTAGATCTATGCCGGTAAATCTCGTTTTGGTGACCGGAGTTGAGAGAAACTATCGGGTCTTTTGCGGGTCGGGTCACGAATGTTTGATCTTTGATTTCTCTCTCCTCCATGATTGGTTCTCTCTCTAACCGGTGTTTATGGACTGATCTAATGATGGGTTACACATTGGTGTGGTGGTTGGGGTTAAAATCGATCGGAAAATGGTCGGATTGAGAGTGAAACGTTCGGTTGGGTAAATGGGTTGGTGAGCGGGTTAGGACGTGTTTGGCTATTTTCAATTAGGTTTTCGGTAATTTTTCTTTGTGTTTTTTTTTTGGCTCTCCGGCTACGTTTTTTTTTTTTTTTTGTCCCCCTTTGCAAATTTGAATCCGAAAGCTTTTTATAGGCCAAAACCTCCTAAAATTTCTCCCAAAATCAATTTAAATTCAAATTTTAATTGTCAAAGCTTAATTTTGAGATTTGATGAGCTAAAAATAACAAGATTCCAATTCAAAAAGATTTATGGAAGATTTCAACGATTTTTGAATAATTTTAGGGAGATTTAATATTTTTTATATTTTTTTCCTTTTTTTGTTTTTTTTTTTGTTTTTTTTTTTTTAGGAACCCAAAATTCGGTTATGACAAGGATTAGAAAAGAGAAGTCAATGTACGGACAGAGAGAGAGAAAGAGAAGGAAAAAGAAGAATCAAGAAATAGGTAGAAAAACACTTTTTAGGGAAAAAAAACAAAAAGGTAAAAAGAAAGTGAGAGAGAAAAAAAGGAAGAGGATAGCAAGAGAATAATCTGTTAAAGAATAATATAAATCATATTTTAAGGTTTCATTTAACAATTTAAATTTTTAGGTTGAAATAATCTTTTGATAAGGTATCAAAATTTGAATCCTACTGTCTCTACTTTATCTTCTAATTAAGTTAACACAAAGCAATATGAGCTTGTGTAAGTTTCAAGCCTAAAGGTCAAGAGTTCAAATAATGTGGGCTTGTACAAGTTTCAAACCTAAAAGACTTTTACTTTAAAGGATGTGTTAAAGAATAATATAAATTATATCTTTAATTTTCTAATTAATTAAGTACGGGATAATGTGAGCCTCGTACAAGTTTCAAGCCCAAAGGTTAAGAGTTTGAATAATATGAGTCCGTGCAAGTTCAAATAATATAAATCATATTTTGGAGCCTCATGTAACAGACTTAAAATTCTAAGTTGAAATGATCCTTTGACATAATCATAAATTTCTATTAAAAAATCAATTTTAATATTCTTTTGTTCATATTCTTTAATATACATCTTTATTAATTATTTTTTATAATTAAAATTAATGGTATCAAGTGTAGCACATGATCATTAGTTTCAATATGAATGGATGAAACTATTCTTTTTAAGTCAATAGAATTCAAGCAAATCTATGCTTGTTAAAAGATTTGAATTTGGATTAAGATTGATTACATTTATATTAAAATTATAACCTATAGTGCTTGTGAACATTATTTTTTTCTTTTATTTAAAGAGTATTTTTCTCGATTCAAATTGAAACTATCACGTGTTGTTGTGTTTTTGTGTGAGTGATGGTTAATCTTACTAAAAATAATTGATAAATGGGTATGTTAAAAACTATGAACAAATTATAAGTTACCATTGATTTATTTATATATATATTTTGGTTTTTTTATTACTATCATCTTTCTTTTCTCTCTATGATAGTTATATATAAATGAATTATTATAATGACAATAATACAGTAAACTCTTTAGCATTAAAAATATGTTAAATGACACCTTTTTATGTAATAATCTCGAGAAAGCCTTTGTTGTCTTCAGATGTGTCCCCCTGTTAAAGCTCTAAAGCAGCTTTCCATATTAATTTTTAGGATCTAATCAGACATCCAAATTATGAGAATTTCGATTTTTTGCCTTTAACTTTCTTTCTTTACCCTTCCCTGTATCCTTTTGGAGCTTCTGTTTGTCATTCTTATCCCAGTACTTTTCTTCCAGTTGCTCCTCGTGAGATTGAGATGCAGAAGCAAAACCATCAAGATCATTATTAGATCTAGAAGTAGAATTGGACGCTTCCGGGCCAGTATTAGATGTAGAAGCAGAACCCTCAGCTGGTCCCTCCTGAACTATGGCCTCATGAATTCGCAGACCACCCTTCCATTCGTTAGTCCACACTTCATACAAGCCAAAATAGAGCTTTGTCTCAGTGCTTGCAGTTTTATCATCACTTTTAAACTTAATCTCAAACTTCTCCAAAGGAAATACTTTTTCGTCCTTGCCTAACAGTGAAAGATCTACTTTTACGCATTCATACTGTCCCTCCTCTCCTATCTTTGCCATCACATAAACAGGATCTTTCCAGCCAAAGGCGTTCTCTTCATTCATGGATAACTTGAAGCTAATTTCATACTTATTCCCTTTGGTTGCAGTCATTGAACCAGTTACATCAAGCCAACACGCCTCTAGTAGCTCTGCAGAACTATCCCTACATTTTGCAAAGAGCAAATAGATTCATATAGACATAACCAAAATAGTTTCTACAAAAGCTATAGCACCATTATTCAGAATCTGCTGATGCACAACAGGGTTGTGCTACAGTTCCATCATGAAGGTAAACCAATTTGTCTCTAGTTTAAGATACTCACCCCAAGGTCGTACTCATACATGATACAATCTTAACCGAAAAAAAAAAAAAAAAAAAAAAAAAAAAAAACAATCCTGCAAAGTTAACACCTTCACCATCTAGTGATTTCTAAACCTTTGTCATAACCCAAATTTTGGGTTGTATAGTTTCCTCCAATTTTTATCCCTTTTAGGTTTTTATTTTGTATTTTATTTTTATTATTTTTCTACTCTTTTTTATTTATCCTCCGTTTATTATTTCATTTTTCACTTTTTATTTATTTATTTTTGTAATTACTACAAAAAAAAGGAGAAAAGAAATAAAAAATGTAAAAATACAAAATTAAGAGATATGTTTAATCAGGGACATAATTGCATTAAATCAACTTGAAATTAGAAGCTAATCGGGGTTAAATTGAATAAAATTAGCGTGAATTAAGGGCATAATTCAAAGGAACCAGAGAACATGATTGAACATCTTTTGAAAGTTGAGGGACTGATTTGACAAATTGCTAAAAATCTAAATTTGAGACAGCGAACGTTCGTTCACTGTCTCTTTCATTTCAAAACTAGAATGGTTTTGATTTCTCCTGGTTTTCCAACATATTTGATCCCTAGCTAGCTCACTAGTCCCTCTCATTTGCTTGATCCGCAAATCGTGCTGCAACAAGAACAAAGGGTGAAGACGTTAGGGAAAAAAATACAAAAATGGAGGAGCATAAGGTTTTGATCAAACGGTTTGAAATATAGGAAACAAATGGAGAATTGGATTTGTTAGCAGGAAAATGGGTATAAATAAGAGAGGATTTTGGAGGTTTAGGGAGGGAAGGATCGAAGAAGAAAAGAGAAAAAAGAAAAGAAAAGAGGGAGAGAGAGAAGTGTGGAGGATTGAATTTTTGGGTTTTTTTTGGAAGAAGATGTTTCTAGGTTTTGGAGAAAGAAAGACATTCCGGATTTAAGAGGAAACAATTCTAGGTTATTGAGGGTAGAATTGAGACTCCCAAATACATTACTTTGATAATCCAAACCTTTCCAGAACACTAAAACAGAGAGATCGAGAGAAGAAAAATATAGAGATCTAGGTTTTCCTTCAAGTTTTCTAGGTTTCTTGGATTTCTAGATTCTTCCTTCAAGTTTTCTGGATTTCAAAAGCATCAGCAATCCTTCTCTTCAAGTGGCTGTTCAATACATGATATTTCCACCTCTAATCTAGTGTGTTTTCTAAACCTTTCTCAAGCTACAAAAACCAACAACAATTTGTCAACCATTCACCCACATTTTCTAGTCGGCTTGAAGGGTATCACAACTCAAGCCTGGGCATTCAACGCCAATAGTAGGCCTCCTAGTTTGCAACAAACCCTCTAGAAACCCTACAATCATCAATCAAACCTGCAAACAACCTTCGTCCCTTTCAGGCAACCCAGTTCAATTTTAGTTTCAATTTCAATTCATTTTAGAATTGTCATTCATTTCCTTGTTAGTTGAGTTTGGAATTTTAGTTCATCAACAAGGTTAAGATTAGAAAAAAGCCAGTTGATTTCTATAATGTACCTTGGCCCAAGTTTGGTGTTTCTGTTCTATGTTCTACGAGAGAAACAACGAGAGGAAAAAGAGAGACTAGGCCAGAGAAGGGGACAAAAAGAATAGGGTTAGCCCAATCCAAAAAAAAAAAAAAATGAGACAGACAAAATAGGACTGGATTGGGCTTAGTCGAGTCCAAAAAATAAAAAAATAAAAAAGAGGAAGAAGGGAAAATGGGCTAGGTCTAGCCCTGCTTGAGAAAAGAAAATAGGAATGAAAGAGTCCTTGTGGGCTCAACCCAACCCACTAGACTCATCTGAGTGGCCTTAGTCTAATAGGTCGGATTAGTAGACCTGGCCCAATGGGTCAAAGGCCCACTAGACCCAAAGGGCTCAACACCCCTAATTTAGCTTCTTCTTTTTTTAATTAAGTCAGCCCTGATTTTGTTTACCTATTATTCCATGCCTAATTTATATTCAATATTTTGAATTGCTAATTTTTTATTTACTTGGTCGAAAATGTTTAATTTTAGGTTTTATTTCAATAATTAGATTAGATAATTAATAGGTAAATGAGTCATCAAATCTTCTAATTTTTAAGGACTTATGACGATTGATCACCAACAAAAAAAAAAAGATAAAATAATGATAAAAAAGGAGAGAAATTGTTAGATAAAAACCCAAAAAAGAACAAAAGAAAAATATAGAAAATACTAGGTGAAAATTAACAAATTCTCATATCCAATAGTGACTCATATTAATCCACATCGATCATATCTTAGTAATTAGATAGTTCTCTCGATATACCGATTATGTCGAGACTTAAACTCGATCCGATGTTAAGATGACAAGACATCCAACGAAGGATCCGACGATTGGTTCAATATAATGCCACAAACAAAAATAAATAAATTAATTTGGTGTAGGAAATAGAACTTGAAATTTTGACTTAGGACCAATCTTGGTAAAAAAGAGAAATTTTTAGACAATAAAATTTAGAACCGAACTTGATGTGGTACATTTTCTAGAAAAAATATGCTTTTAGATGATTGATATCTTTGTAAAAACATAATTAACTTCTTATCCAAAAATCTTTGAATTAGTGTCTATTTTAGATTCTTAATTATCTTCAATAATAGATAATGATTTCAAAATTATTAATAACTCACATTTTCAAATAAATAAAATTTTCGACGATAACAAATCTTAAATAAATTTTGAGAGTTCTGCGAATATTTGGTAGCGACAACCTTAACTTTCTAGATCTAAGAATGAAACAATTTGGCCTTTTTTTTATTTTTTATTTTTCTATTTAATGTTGAAAAAAATAGTTTTAATGACTGAAGTGATATTAGGAAAGTTATGTAGATTATTGGATGTTTTGATACAAAATTTCGTGCCAAGAGAGTATACACAGTTGCCAGAGATCGACTAGTGCAGGTGGAACCTTTCCTGTGATGAGTCATTCAAAGCTAGAAAGTGGTGTACTTGGGTTTAGCTGTAATATACATAGTTCTAAATAAAGAACTTTATATAAATTTTTATATATATAACTTAATGACCATTATCTAATAGATTTAAATATTTTTGTTACCGTTATAAATTTTACAAGTATAATAACGATGTTATATATTATATATTATTATTATTATATAATGCTATTATTTGATGAATAAAAACTAATATATATATATATATATATTTGCACTACAACAACAACACCAATCCTGACTATACAAATAAGGAAAACCCTTCCTAAGAATTACTATGAAGTTTTACACAAATAATAGCATTATACATTATTATTATTATTATTATTATTATATAACATCGCTATTTGGTGAGTAATACTATATATATATATATATATATATATATATATTTGCACTACAACAACACCAATAATGGCTATGCAAATAAGGAAAACCCTTCCTAAGAATCATTATGAAGTTTTACACAAATAATAGCATTATACATCATCATTATTATTATTATATAACGTTACTATTTAGTGAGTAATATTAATTTATTTTATTTTATTATTATTTGTGTGGTCTTAAATTATTGAAAGTATTATTAATTTTATATTTATAATAAATTTAATTATTGTTATATGATATTAAACTATTAAATATGTTATTATTATACTTAATTAGTAAAATTGTTAAAAATAGATAAATTGGAACAATTTATTAATAATGCTAATGCATTTATGACATCAATAATTATAATTATTGTTTTACTATCACGATAAGGTACGATCCTTAATCCAAATAAGAACTATTTTTACAACCACATTTTGAATATAAAACTATAATAATATAAGCTTTCAACCAATTGACACCTTATCCAAAACTTCAAAGAAATAACTAATTAACCACATAGGAATTATATTTGTGTTATATATATTGCATTTGTTGTTTCATGATAAAATGTATAGTTACCAATCGGTATAAAAGTGTGTGGCCCAAATATAATAAATATGATTTTCAAAATCCTATGTAAAAACATAGGGTAAATTAAAATAAATTCAGATAAAATATTATAAAATTACAATAACATATAACCTAAAAATTAGATGATATTACAAAACCTCCTTTTGTATTCAAAATATTCTGAATGTTAAAGGGAAATAGTGCAAAGATATTAAACATAAACATTAGGATAATTTGTTAAATTAAACTTTTAAATGATTCATATAACTTTATAATATTTCAGAGAGAATTTTATAATTTATCCTAAAACATAAACACCATATCTATCATGCGGATTTGAGTATTAAATTAAATAGTTTGTTTAGCTAATTTTCATCGAGAAAGATTGTCTATTTAATTCAAATGTCAATTTATTTATTTATTTTTTGTAATGAAGAGTATTGTACAATTTTTGTGAATAGAGTTGTGTTAGTGAAATTGGCATAACAAGTTAGCTAAATTTTGTGCGCTTTCCTCTATTTGTGTTTCCATGGATTTTTCACAACATGTTATTAATTTAATTATGTAGTAAAATAACTTAATGAAGATATTGATAAAATTGGGAATCAACCAATTTTGATTTAGACAAATCTCTTGTGTGATTTAGATCCTTCCAAGTTTTGTATACTTGTTAATTATATTTATTTTTTATAATTAATACAAACTAAAACATTCAAAATTTTTATTGTCAGTTAATATTTCTAATTTTATTTTTATTAACAAAATATTAATTGTATCCTAACAATAGATAGATCAACATGCACACTAAAATTTGTAACATAACAACATATCCTCACCCTTCAGATATTATCCAAGACTGACTTTCTTCCTCCAAACCAATGCTAAGACCCTTTGGTTTAAACGTTGTTTTACGACCATCAGCACCCTATAACACATGTCACGCAACAAAAAAGTTTCCAAATTGTTAGCATTAAATCATTGCATTTGACTCCTGATCTTTACGAACTGATTATCTTAATTATCATAGAAGTTAATAGTATTCTGACCTGCGAGGTGGTGACTATACCCGTCTTTGACTCATTAGGATTTTCATTTTCTAGAGGTGATTGTTGAGAGTTGCTAGTTGCCTCATTCCTGATAATTCCGGAAAGAGTATCATAATAGGTAATATTAATTTTCACATAACATCTTAATTCAGCACACAATCAATGACAGTAAAATCAATAACTACTTATAATTCAGTTGACATTAATATTCTTTCCCTTCTCAAAAGTTATTAGATTACTATTTGATAATTAATACATGCTATATTATTAAAACTAATATTAATAATTGATTAATAAACGGTGTTGAACCTACTTCAAACAAGCATGCACATACATAGAAACTCCAACAAGAAAAAAGGAAAAAAGAAAAAGAAAAAAGGCATATCCTCACCTTGTAGATTTTTTCTTGAAGGGATTTTCAAACTTAGGGAAGAAGCCGGTAGACGATGTTCTTGTGATACCACCGCCCTTCCAAACATGCCAAAGAAGAAAATTTACAAATTGTCATCGTTAAAACATTTCATTTGCTCCCCTCATCATTACAAACTCATAATCTCAATTACCGTAGCAGTATTCTGACCTGTGAAACCTCCTTGACTCTATCAGCTTCTGGCTCCAGGTTTTTATCATCGGAAGGCCATCCTTGAGTGCCTTCGGAAGCCCTTTCGCTATTATTTATGGCAAAGAAGAACATGATTTGGATGCGAAAGAGTTTTCAAGGAGCAATGTGGTACAAGTTCGATACATGACAATGATGGAAGCTAGCTTTGTTGATTGGGAGTATTTATTTCCACAAACCAATATTCTAAATCAATCTATGTATACTCCCTATAATTCACCTCAAGAAAATTTTATATATTAGCTAATTATATTGATTTTTGATAATTAATAGAAGAAATTTTAGAATTAATATTCAAAATTTCGATTGTCAGTTAATATTTCTAATTTTATTTTTATTAACAAAATATTTTTAGCATAACAGCATTACTCTTCAAGGAGAAAAAAACATATATCCTCACCTTTCAGAAATTTTCCCAGAGGGACTTTCTTCCTCAATAAGAGTGCCAAGAACCTTTGGTTTTAACGTTGTTTCACCATCAGCATCCTACAAAACATGTCCAGCAATAAAGTTTCCCAATTGTCAGCATTAAATAATTTTATTTGACCTCTCGTCGCAACGAACTGATCATCTTAATTACCATAGAAATAGTATTCTGACCTGCGAGGAGGTGACTTTAACCGTCTTCGACTCATCAGGAATTTCATTTTTCGGAGATGATTGTCGAGAGTCGCTACAGTCGCTGTTAATTTCGAAAATAATAAGTTGTAGCTCCATTGGTATTAATATCTTTTATTTTCTCAAAATACTGGAGTTCGAACCTTTCTTTTATAACTAAAAAATAATGAACTTTCAACTTAAATATATAAGGTTTGAAACGGAAAATTAATTGCTCCATCTTGTACCCTAGCCTCCATAGGCTTGTATTTAAGAAAAACTGTTAAACTAAATGATAAAGTATAAGCAAAATTTTTATACGTACAAAATTTTGCATACATACACAAGTGAAAATTATTTCTTTTATGGAAGATGATATCAACCATTGATCAATTGTACGACTCACATTCTATCACTAATCAATTGAAAAAATAATATATCTATATCAATTGAAAAAATAATATATATATTTTCAATTGATATATATATATATAAAACTCATTTTCCAAATAAGAAAAAGAAATTAATGTTTTGAACGAAGGGTGATGTTATTTCCACTCCTTACGTTAACATATATAGTGACAAAATGAACCCTCTTTCATACTTTTTATAGGGATCTTAATATTTTTCTAAATTTTCTTAGCGTCAAATAATGAAAGGAACTCTAAATTTAATATAGACTATTGAAAAATAAATTAAAATTTAAAAATATGTGCATTTTTTTGAATAATTGATCTCTTAGGTTTTATATTTATTTTAATGTAAATAGTCTTCACAGGACTAATTATTTTTAAGGGGGAAGTATTTGTGAAATAGTTATACCAGACTAATTAAATTTTGTGTGCTTTTCACGCATAATTATTGTGTTTGCATGAATTTTCACAACACAATATTGTTTAATTTTGTAGAAAAAAACATATAATGAGGTACAGGAATAAATTTTATATCTTTTATTATATTAATATTTGATAATCAGTACATTATATAATATTAAAATAATGATTGTAGCTTAATAATTTACTGTTTGTGATTTTATTTATATGAACACAAAATCTGTAAAATCACAATAGATCAACGTCCTTTTTCATTCTATCCCCTGAATCATAAATTTTCGCATTACCCTTGTATGGCTTCCCTTTCGACATAAAATAGAACACTGGACCTTATGCCCCTTTCTATGCACAGATCATATACCAAAAATAAACTGACTAATAAGCGGTGTTGAAACTACTGCAAACAAGCATGCAAATAGAAACTTCGAGAAAGAAAAAATATAATATAATTAAAGGCGGATCCTCACCCTGTATGTTCTTTCCACCATTCCTTCAGTTTCGTAAGGGAGAAGCTGGACGGCGGTGGTTTTCTGTCATCAGCGCCCTTTAAGACATGCCAAACAAGAAAGTTTCCAAATTCTCATCATTAAAACATTTGATTTGCTCCCCTCATCATTACAAACTCATAATCTGAATTACGTAGCAATAATAGTATTCTGACCTGTGAAGCCGCCTTGACTGTATCTGGAGGCAATCCTTGAGAGCCTTTGGAAGCCCTTTTGCTATTATTTCTGGGAGAAGAGGACATGATTCGGATAGAAGAGTTTTGAAGGAACTATGCAGTACAAGTTCGATACTAGACAATGATGGAAGCCAGCCTTGCTGTTTGGGAGTATCTATTTCCACAAACCAAGATTCTAAATCAATCCATGTATAGTCTCTACTCTCTAGAATTCACCTCACTATTTTAAAATTTCTCTTAGCATCTCTCTTCCAGTAAAAAAAAATATTGTAATTCTCGTCTTTTTAATGCGTAAATAGTTCAATATATTCTTACATAATGTTCTGAGTTTCTTTGCTATTCCTAAAATTTTAATTAGATTTTATTCATTTGTATAGAGTTATATAGTTAAAATTAGATTTCATCCAAAAAAACTTAAACTTAAGTTGGTAGCCCCTTTTTAACTTTATATATTAATTATCTTTGATTTAACTATTCAATGTAGAATATGAGCTCTAATATTCTCTTTACTTGCAGTCTATCTTTTGAAGTCCGTCAAATAACTTAGATTCTAAGATATTTGTTAGGCCGTTAAGCCTTTTGAGGCTCGATATTATATAGAATTCGATAGTTGAGATTGGGTTTTATCCAAAAAACTTAAGCCTTGTGATAGATGATTTCTTTTCAACCTTATATATTAATCATTTTTTGTTTAACTATTCAATGTAACATAGCTCTAACAATCCGTAAAAATTATTTAAATGTTCAATCTATCATTCGAATCAATTTTTTTGCCAATAGGCAAATTTTTTTACCAAAACACTCCTAATTGAAATGTGAAAAAAAATAAATAAAAATTCTAAAGACTTTATAAAGAAAACATGCACGTCGTATGACTTTAAGTGTTTTTTTTTTTGAATTTCAATAAAAGGTATTTTGGTCAAAAAAATTATCTATAGCAGGAAAAATTGATTGAAAGAACAAATTTAATATTTAAAAAAAAATAGAAACGAGATGATATGCAATTAAAATTTTCAAGACAAATGGAAGCCTAAAGTATTAAATATTGGATCAAGATTAAAAATAACATGATGAGCTCTATGGACATATTTGCAAGCATCAACTCCATGAATTTTCTCATAATAATACTCCACTAAATCCAGCTTAAATCTTGGATCAAGAATCACAACAATAGTAAATGCCTAGCCACATTCCTTCTAATATTTTATGAACTTTTCTTTCAATCAATTGCTTTCTCTATAATTTCACCCTAATTTCAATAAATTGGTTTTTTCTTCTAGTCTTTTTCTTGTGATTTTTTTTTATTTTTTTATTATTTTTATTTTTATTTTTATTTTTTGCAAAAATAAGATGATGACAAATATAATAATACCAATTCTTGAAAAGGTTTATATATCAATTCATAATATTTTTTTAAAAAAAGTTGAATTAAGAAAATGACAAGAAACTTACCTATGATTTTTTTTTTTTTAAATAGAGGAGGATATGTGTTATTTAGACTTTATCCATAAATTTCTTTCAATCTGTTCTCATATTTATATATTTTTCTTATATTTAAATTTTCAAAAAATTTTATTTACTAAAAATAATGTAATTTTAAATTTTAAATTGGATTCAAAGATATTCGAATTTGATTTGTTTAATAAATGAGTTAATGAATGCAGATTATAATTAGACTTGGATATAAAAAAAATACTTATCAAACTCATTTAATTAAATCATATTCGGATCAAAATTTGAGTCAAGATCCAATCTATTAATAACCTTATTCGAGAGCATATAAGGTCTTTGACCATTCCATCCCCTACAACAATTTCCATTACATGCAAACCCTTCTACCAAAGTAGACCAACTCAACACTTGGCTAAAGAGGAAATGGCTAGACACATACACAACAAAGACCAAATAGTCTCCGCCAAAGTAGATCACCTCCAAGTTGGATAAAACTTAACAAAGATAGAGCTTTGCGTAATTTAGTTGGTATTTTTACAACTTGAGACATTCTTAGAGATGAAACAAGTATTTGGCTACATGGCATCTATTATCATATTGAAATTTGTTCTACCCTATGTGTGGAGTTTTGGGGTGTTTCGATTGGTTTGGAGATGGCTTAGAATTTGGGATACTTGCACATTCTTTTGGAAACTATATCTATGGTGACAATCCATTTACTTCGAGCTCTTGAAGATCATCGAGGGAACTATAATCAACTTGTTTTCTCTATATATTTATAAACTTCTCTAAAATCTTTGGCAAGTTTGAATGGATGACAACTATAAAAAAAAGCTAATCATATGATTAATTAGCTTGCTTCTCGTGCTTATATACTTTTGATTGAAATTTCTTACTTTGAGTATTGCTCCTATAAAGTATATTAGTCTCCTTTTAAATGATATAAAGACAGAATCCTATTGAGAAAACTATGAAAGAGATAAACAACTGCTATAGTTTGATGGTTACATGGATTCTATCTACTTATAGGGATTTTTATCTACTCGTTACGGGGATTCCTATCTATTGTATTACTTAGAGTTCTATTTACATTATATTTGTAAACATATAAAGGACATGTTAAAGTCCTCGTAAAAAAATAATACAAAAAACATTTCCATATCTTAAACTAACGACTTAATTTGATATTAGAGCCTCGAGGGTTAACTGCCAATTTTTTCTCCCACACAACCCCTTCCCTTACCCAACTTTTGTTGCTTCCTCTTTCTCATCCGAAACCAATGGCCTCCTCTAGCAACACCACCTCTCCTACCACCACTATTGAAACTTACCCCACCACTCATCAATATACCATCCTAATGAGTCACCTAACCAATTCCTATCACTTCATTTCTTTTCATTTCTTTGAAATTAACCCAAATAAACTACTTGTTGTGGCAAGTCCAACTTAAATTGTTTCTTCTTGGCTAGGATCTATTCGGGTTCATTAAAGGCTCCTTCCCTTACCCTCCCGACCATATTCCCGCTCCTACTAATGGCCTTCCTTAGAATAATCCAACTTACAAAGCATGGATCCAGCAGGACTAACTCCTCATGAGCACGTTGGTTTCCTCTCTTAATAGATGTATTACCTATAGTGATTGACTGCAACATCTCTTGGGAGGTATGGTGCATAATTGAAAGTGGACTTTCTTCCCCCTACAGCACTCGAATAATGACCTTCCACCTTGCCTTGTAATGACTTAAACAAGAGCATCGTGAGTTTGTCTCCATATTCCTCCATCGTGGTAATTCCCTTAGTGATGAATTGACAACGATTTGGTTAGCCTCTTTCTTTGATCGACTTCAATCTCTACATCTTCGAGGGCCTCTCTAATAGCTTCAAGGATATTATCACCACCCTTTCCACACGTCCCGAACCGATAACATTTATCGACCTTCATAAAAGGTTAGTCACGAGTTTCTACTCCACGATTTAGATACATTATCATCACCACGGATAACACTACTACCCATACCTCCCTACCGCCTTATCGCCCATAGCTCTTATAGCCCATATGGAAACCAAAGGCTCGAGGTATCATCCATCTAGTGACCATTATGGTGGCTTCAACCATAGCCATGGCGAGATAAATTAGAGGCGAGAGGCATGGTCGCTCTAACTTCGTGTATGATAACTCCTTCCATTCCGATAACATAGGTTATTAGTACTATAATGACACCTACACCAAATGATTGCTCTGCTATTCCTAGAACCATATTGTTGTTTACTTCCTATAGTGCTAAACGGGACAATAGCGACCCCCGGCTAATCTCACGACTTCTCCTCACGACTATGCTCACATGCTTGGTGACCTAGCACTACCGCCTCTCACCACATAACTCCTAAATTGGCTAGTTTTAGCACATACAAACCATACATGGGTAATGATCAACTTTAGTTTGGCAACGGTGAGTTTTTACCCATTTTGCACATTGGTTCAAGTCATATTAAAACTCCTGCTAAAAATCTTAAATTATTTGATGTGTTATGTGTCCCACAAATAACCCAACCTTTGTTATCCGTTAAACGCCTTGCTAAAGATAATGACTTATTTTGAGAATTTCACCCTTCAATGTTTTATGTTAAGGACCGAGTACACAAGACCAAACCTTTTTCAAGTAAGAGTGATGTTGATCTCTATTCCCTACATACTCCATCTTTCAATTCCGATCCTACGACTCTTTCAACAAAAGTCTTTATAAATATTTAGCGCTTCGAATGAGCCATCCCTACCACCAAGTAGTAAATTTTCTTTTAATATAGCATTCTTTATCGAACCACTTTAAAATTATCTAATCGAGTGCTTGTCTTATCCATTAGAAAAAGCTAGTCACTTATCATTGCCTCTATCAAACACTTTAAGCACTAGTATTTTGAATTTGATTTTCAATAATGTTTGGCGACCTTCCTATATTATTTATGTTGATGAATTTAAATATTACATTATTTTCATTGATCACTTTTCTAAATATATGTGGTTTTATCCTTTATGTGAAAAATCAAATATTTATAATGTTTTTATTCAATTTTAAAAATTTCAAAACTTGGTTGAATGTTAGTTTAATCACAAAATTAAACAAGTCTAAACTAATTGGGGTAGAAAATTTTGAGGACTAAATAAATTTTTTTAAAATATTAAAATTGCTCATCGCATCATGTGTCCTTACACACATAAGCAAAACGATATCGTAGAGAGATGACATCATCATATTATGGAAACAAACCTCACTCTCTTAGCAAAGGCCTATATTCTCAAACAATATTAGACCTACGCATTTGAAACTCGTTATTTTCCTAATTAAGAAATGTCTTCTCCTATCATTAAATATAAGTCACTATTTGAACTTGTCTTTCATAAGAGCCTAGATTAATCCTTTCTAAAAGTTTTTGATTGTGTCGCTACGTGACGTCGGACGGGACCCACCAAAAGAAAAATTTAAGTAGTTTAGGTGTTGATTAATCAAAATTATTTATAGAGTTTTGGAGTCGCCACCTAGTATTTACGGTACTAGGAACCTAAAAGTAGCACTCGGTTCAAAGATTCCTAAGGTAAGGAGTTGGTTACGCTTTTAGGAAGATGTTAAATCACCTAAAAGCGCCTTTTTCAAAAAAAGGTACCATGTATGGTTTAGTTTTGAATTATCTCCTAAAATCTATGTCAAGCTATTTTTTAAATTTTAATCTCCTATCTTTTAGCCTAAATAATTTTTTTTAGTTTTGGGCGTAGCATCATATTGAAACAATCTTCGGTCCCCTTCGTTGGGTGACACGTCGATTCAAACATCGGATCCACTAAAAAGCCTTGACACAACCGGCGTGTCGAGGCCGTCTTGATTAAAAGGTGATTTTTTGTATGGTGTCGGTCCCTATCAAATAGGAGACTTCGCCAATTTTTTTTTTTTTTACGACGTCAATCCCTATCGGATAGGAGGCTTCGTCAAAATTTTATATATATAATTTTCTAGCAATACATATCAAAAAAGAAAACTGAAATAAAAGTTCTAAATTAATAAAGAAAACTACAAGAAGTAAGATAAATAGACTAAAAATAAAATGAAAATAAAAATACAAAATGATAAAATAAATCATCCTATGTAAGCGAGTAAAAAAAAAAACCGACGATAAAAGTAAAAAATTCTATACCTAAAATATTAACTCACCACTTTTACTCTTTTTTTTTTTTACACCCATCCCTATTTTTTTTCTTTTTTCTTCTTATTTTTTTCTTCCCTAACTCTATTTTTATTTTTTCATTCCCCCCCCCTTTTTTTTTTTTTCGAAGAAAGGGTGTGGACTGGATTTCCTTTTTTTTTTTTTTTTTTGGGTTAAGGACACGAGTCAGGTCGAATTCGGTCCAGTCCCACATTTTCTTTTCTTTTTTTTTTTTTGTAAAGAACGATGGGCCGGACTGGAAGGAGGTCCAGCTCGTTTCCTTTTTTTTTTCTCGGGTCGGGCTTAAGCCCAAAAACAAGTCCACCCGTTTTCATTTCTTATTTTTCGCATCAAAAAACCAAAATTTCAAGTTCATAACTCTTTCTCTCTCCTCGTTCTTCGTGTTCTTCATTTTCTCTCTCTAGTTCTTCAAATCTATTTCAAAATTTAAGGACCCTCTTTAAAAGAAAAGATTTGATTACATAAATCGCTATTTAGAACATGAACAAACCCAAGAATTGAAACTAAAAACACAACGGAATTAGAAACTAAAGATTCAAAACCCAAAGACCGACTCGGAAAATGGGAAGAATATCAAGAACAAAACCCAGCAGAAACTCGACGAAAACCTAGAAATGCAACGAACCGAACACCACTTCTTCACGAATTCCTTGGAATCTCACTCGTGATTTCCTTTCCTTCGCCTTAATAAACCAAAATTTTCCTCGAATGAAGGCTAGGGGTGTTTCAAATCGATTCCGGGTTGAAGAACACAAACCCGTAAAGAAAAAACCTTCAACTAAACAAACCCGTAAAACTTCGCTAATAAAAATCGAAAAAAAATCAACCTTTTGTTTTTTCCTTGCTTCAATTTCCTACCTCTCCAATCGAATTCCTCTCCCCCTTCTTCTCTCGAAATTCCTAACGTTTTATAGCACCAAATTTTTGAAAATTTCTCCGAGAATTGAATCTCAAATCTCAAAATTTTTTGTCAAATTTTCCTCTTTAAACCATGATTAATTATGAAATCAAAACGAGAAATCCTCATTGATTCTCGTTAGTGTTGGTTTTGGCAACAAAATCCATGATTAATACACAATCAAAAACACGAAATTCATGGAGGATTTGGGCGGATTCTCCCAAAGATTTTCGGAGAGAATCGCCTTAGAGCGAACGACGGGTCGTTTGCTCCATTTCGGTCCTATCGTTCGCTCCAAACTTCCGAGTTTGGTCCTCGAGTTTCAATTTCAGCAATTACACCCCTCTGCGAAATAATTTCGGTGTAATCTCAACAATTAGGTCCCCGGAGGTGCAATTTAAGGCCTAAACTTTTCAATTGACTCGATTACACCCCTAATTACTTCAATTGCACCCCTAAATGAAATTTTTTTTTATCATTTTCTTTCTTTCTTTTTCTTTTTTCCTTAATAAAATTCAAATTAAATAATAATAATAATAATAATAATAATAAATAACAAAATAAATAAATAAAAAATAAAAAATAAAAATAAAAAAATAAAAATAAAAAAAAAGAAAATTTTGGGTTATTACGAGTTGCCTCCTCTTTACAATGCTTATGGCGCAAAGTCAAGTGAAAATGATGCTTTTCACCGACTTTGTTTAATAAGCTTGTAAAGAAAAGGTTTCTTTTTAAACCAAAGGCAAAGCTATGATGGAATGACTGTAAAAATTAAAATGCGAGTACATGGCCTTATTGTAAAGGGCGACCTACCCTAAATTAAACGTGCTAAGCATGGCCTTATTGAAAAGGGCGACCTACCCCGGAAATTAAACGTGCGATGCGTGACCTTATTGTAAAGGGCGACCTACCCCGAAAATTCAACGTGCGATGCGTGGCCTTATTAGTAAAGGGCGACCTACCCCGAAAATTAAATATGCGATGCGTGACCTTATTGTAAAGGGCGACCTACCACGAAAATAAAACGTGCAAAGCATGGCCTTATTGTAAAGGGCGACCTACCCCGAAAATTAAACGTCCAGATGCGCGGCCTTATTGTAAAGGGCGACTTACCCTAAAAATTAAACGTGCGATGCGTGACCTTATTGTAAAGGACGACTTTCCCTAGAAATTAAATATGCGAGTGAAAATTAAACGTGCGGTAGGTGGCCTTATTGTAAAGGGCGACCTCCCCGAAATTAAATATGCAATGCCCGGCCTTATTATAAAGGGCGACCTATCCTGAAAATTAAATGTTTGAGAAAAACTTCGCAATCCTACCTGCCGAATTGAGTTAACTTGTCCTTACTCGAAAGTGGTTGTTCGACTCGGGATTTCGCACTTGGGCGATGGTCTATTATGAGGTGACCATACCGAGGTGAATTTTTGAAGAGTATTGCTTCTCCATTCCCTTTGTATCCGTTGAGATTACAATGTACTCGAAAACAAACTCGGCATACTCGGTTAGTCTAGGCCACCCCGCTCGAATCCCTTTGTTTGACTTGTCTCTTTCAACTATTAGTAGTCGATCGGCTATCGGTGCTGCGAGCTCCGTGGCCCTACCCCCGATTGTGTTTTTACTTTATTGTGAACCCGATTGATCCATCCTTCGAAGTTACGAGGAGTACGGTAGTCCTCTCGGTCTATTGATGGTAATGGTCGCTCCCTAACTTGATCAACCGCCTACCGACCGCTTATGGGGAGGATGGTGGATTTGTTCGTTGCTTTAAATTGATTGCTCGTTTTGGTGACCTTCCTCGTAACTTGAGGTTCCATATGCTTTTTGAAATGTTTGACACTTCTCAATTTCATGAATTTTCGCCTTCATGGGGAAAGTTAGGTAGATCTCATTCGGAGGTTTTGGATTCAAAGGTCGAGCAAAACCCATCGGGCTCGTGGACTTGTCATGCAAATGTTTTAGGGATAGAGATAATGGTTTTTTGGTTCGAATGCCGAGCTTTAACGGTGGGAAATCATAGGTTCGATGATAAAAGATATTGTTTTCCCCCATGTATTGGCACCAACCATGATTTTGACTAACCTATGCTTCAATTTTGACTATCTCGTTTGATAAAGTTTCCTTTGTAGGGGCTCGCGAATCTAACACTCGTCCGACTAGTTACTTGTCTTTAGTTAGAAAGGATTTTTATTGGTCCGTAACATAGGCTAAGGCATGGTTTTTCAGAAAAATGGATAAAATAGGCTCAAATAGTGTTTCGGGGTTCACTTGACATAGGACCACTTTTTTTTTCTTTTTGAATCAGATTTGATTAGAGGCATGTTTGATTTTGATCTTGCCAACCTAACTCAGGATTGGGGTCTCGTGAGGTGATTTATTCTTTTCTCTAATGAAGTACGACCCTTTTTTGTGGAAGCTTTGGTCTTCTTCTTCTTCTTCTTCTTCTTTTTTTTTTTTTTTTTGCTTGAGCGCGTGGAGGGGTCATGACCTTCTTCCTCTTTCATTCCCAATCACCTTTAGTAATGACTCCCCTTTTGATTTTCTTAGATCACAAGTTGTTTGGTGACATCCCTCTCAAATCTTTTTTTTCTTTTCTTTTTTTTTTTCGTCGCCCCCAGGTGTAAGGGGTGATCCTAGTCCGGGTTTCATGAAGAAAAATAGAAAGCTCAAACTTGGTTTTCAATGGATATGTACCAATGAAAATGATTTTGGCTCGATTTTTTTTTCGACATGTTGCATGACAAGCCTCGAGTGTCGACAAGACGTACTCATTCCTTTTCACCCGAATTACCTCTGCCTTGACATCTTGGTTGCTTTCCTTAGTCCGGAGTAATCTTGATATGTTTGAAGTAACTCCAATTCAAAAGGCATATAGATCCTAAGTTCTCATAGGGTTCATCGGGTTCTTCTTCTTCTTCTTTTTTTTTTTTTAGATCGAGCTCGCTCGTTCGTTAAGTAAAACACTCGTTATCTTAATTGGCTTGCATATTATTCATAATATTAATAGAGATCATGAAATGACAAAAGAGGTGATGTGTTTATGGGGTCGAGGAAACGAGAGATGGAAAGAAAAATACAATGTACATGTTTGGCTCCGAATTTCATTCTTTATTTCATGAAGAAGAAAACAACAATCCTCAAGCATAATATTTCTTAACCGCATCGAATTTACAGGTTTGCCTATGTTCTCCCCATCCATACCGGTCAAAAGGAGTGTTCCCCCGAAAATACTTTTCTTACTACATAAGGGCCTTCATCGTTGGGCGACCACTTGCTTCTATTCTCCCCGAGTAGCAACAAAACTTTTCTAAGCACCGGATCTCCTTCACGAAATTCTCTTGGTCGAACCTTTTTGTTGTATGCACCGGCCATCCTTTTCGATGCATCCTTGCATGACAAATGGCGGCTAGCCTCTTTTCACCGATCGGGTTCAACTGTTCATATCCGATCCGAGCTCATTCTACTTCTTCCAACTATGTCTCCATGAGTACCACGAGAGAAAGGATTTCAACTTCCAAAGGCATCAACGCCTCCATCCCATAAACCAACGAATATGGTGTTACCCCAGTGGATGTTCTTACGGTCGTACGATATGCATGTAGGACATATGAGAGCTTCTCATGCCGGTCTCGTATGTGACAACCATTTTCCGTATGATCTTCTTGATATTCTTATTTGCGGCTTCAACCGCCCCATTCATCTTGGGTCGATAAGGTGTCGAGTTCATGTGTTTAATCTTCCACATTCGCATAGTTCTTCGATCATTTTTCTATTGAAGTTTTGAGCATTATCGATAATTATCATATTCGATAAACCATACCGACAAACCAAACTCTTCTCTATGAACCGTTGGACCACCTTCCGAGTGACATGAGCATAAGAAGCGACTTCAACCCATTTGGTAAAATAGTCGATTGCCACCAAGATAAAGCGATGACCGTTGCTTGCTTTGGGATTGATGGGCCCAATGACATCCAAACCCCACATGGCGAAAGGCCAAGGTGATACCATATTATTGAGTGGAATAGGAGGAGCGTTGATCCGATCTCCATAGACTCGACACTTATGGCACTTCCGAACATACTCTATGTAATCCCGTTCCATTGTCAATCGAAATATCCGCATCGTTGTATCCGACGGGTCATAGTGTGATCGTTTACATGAGTCGCACAAATTCTCTCATGGACCTCTTCAATAACTCTCCTAGCCTCAATCGCATTCGGACACCGAAGCAATGTCCCATCAAAACTCCGTTTGTACAACACTTCACCATCTAAGTAAAAATCCATGGCCAACCTCCTCAAGGCTTTCCGATCCGTCTTAGAGATACCGGAGGATACTCTCGATTTTTAACGAACATCCGAATGTCATGGTACTATGGCTTCCAATCTATTTCTTCCTCAATAGCTCAACAATGGGCCGGTGCATTTCTAGTCTCAATGCAAATGGGTTGTACCACGACTCCGGGATCAAGTCGAGTCATCGAGGCTTAAGTTACCATTGCATCGACAAACCGATTCTTATCCCTTCCCATATGAGCAAATTCAATTTCATCAAACTCCTCGACTAATTTGGTAAGATAAACTCGATAAGGCTTCGACTTCTCATCTTTGGTTTGCCATTCTCCTTTTACTTGACAAATTATCGGCATCGAATCACCATACACCTCAAGCTTTATGATCCCTTTCTCTCTAGCTGCCTCTAGACCGTGTATGCAAGCTTTATACTCGCTATATTGTTGGTACAATCAAAATAAAGTCGGATAGCTATTGGATATCGCTTACCATCCGGCGAGATCAAGCACGACGCCCACACCATTACCCGATACATTCACTCGCCCCATCAAAATACGTGGTCCATTTCTCATCATCCGACTCGACCAATGTAACTTCGGATGCCATGATATCTTCATCGGGAAAGTCAAAATTTAATGGTTCATAATCATCGATCGCATTTTCCGTCAAATGGTCCGTAATTGCACTCCCTTTTACCGACTTTCCGGTCATGTACATAATGTCATATTACGCCAATAACACTTGCCATCTTGCAATTCCGCTTGACAAATATGGTTTCTCAAAGATATATTTGAGAGGATCTATTTTCGCAATCAACCATGTCGTGTAATACGAGTATATATTGCCTCGGTCGTCGGGCACTCCATACCAAGCCATAGCACATCTTTTCTAAGGTACTATACCGAAACTCACGGTCCGTGAACTTCTTACTCGGAAAGTAAATTGCTTGCTCCTTCCTTCCAGGTGTCATCATGCCGACCCAAAACACGACTCATTACGGACTTGGTTATCGTTAGATATAGAATCGGAGGTCGACCCGGCATCGGTGGAACAAGTAAAAGAGGATTTTGTAGATATTGCTTGATCTTATCAAAAGCGGATCGGCATGCATCATCTCATATTCCTGGATTGTTCTTTCTCAACGAGTCTAATGATAGGTTCACACGTCACCGTGAGTTGAGAAATGAATCGGGCTATGTAGTTCAATCGGTCCAAAAAACCTCGAACTTTCTTTTCGCTACGGGGTGCTGGCATTTCTTGGATGGCCTTGGCTTTATCGGGATCCACTTCTATCCCTCTACCACTTACGACAAAACCCAACAATTTTTTGGACTTGACCCCAAAAGTGCACTTGGCGGGGTTCAACTTCAACCGATACTTTCTTAACCGCTCGAACGAGCTTTCTCGGTGTCCGAATGTGATCTTCTTCGGGCTTCATCTTGGCAATCATGTCATCGACATATACTTCAATTTCTTTATGCATCATGTCATGGAAAAGAGTGACCATGGCTCGTTGGTAAGTCGCCCCGACATTCTTCGGACCGAACGGCATGACCTTGTAACGATAGATCCCCCATAGTATGATGAAAGTGATCTTCTCCATATCTTCCTCTCGCCATCTTAATCCGATTGTATCCCGAGAACCCGTCCATGAAGGAGTAAGTGGAATTCTTTGCGGCATTGTCTACCAACATGTCAATGTGGGATAAGGGAAAATTATCCTTAGGATCGGCTTTGTTAAAGTTTCGAAAGTCAACACACATTCGATCTTTCTATTTTTCTTGCTAACCACCACGATGTTTGACACCCAAGTTGGGTACTTGATCACCTTGAGAAAACCTACCTCAAACTGTTTGATGACCTCTTCCTTAACCTTCATAAGGACATCCGGCCTCATCCTCCTTAACTTCGCTTTATCGTTTTATGATTGGGTAATATTGGAACCACGTACACCACTATGCTAGTATCTAGACCGGGCATATCTTCATACGACCATGCAAACACATCTACATATTCATGTAGTAAAGCGATCAGACTCTCTTTTCTTTTTCTCAAAATCGGGGTCCCAATTTGAAGCTCTTTTCTGTTCTCCTCTCGTCCCCACATTAATGATTTCTAACTCCTCTTGATGGGGTTTTATAGATCGTTCGGATAATTCTACAAGCTTAGCAAATTCATCCACATCTCTTTCTTCTTCGTCCATAGCAACCAAATTCTCATCAATTTTAGGCCAAACATGTTTGATCCAATTATTTTGGGTTTTTAAAGGATATTCATTTTTTATATCCCCGAAAATGGAAAAATACGAAAATAAAAAGGGACGTAAAAGAAAGGATGCAAAGTGGAAAGAAAATTCATGATCTCATATTAATACTAGAAATAAAATGCTCCACACAAGTCTTTCCCGATACCTTGAGCTAGATAACCGAGAGATTAAGATAAAAGATAAAAAACGAGTGAATTACTCAATAGTGCATGTAGGCAAAATCTTTCCCTTCCCAATTGTTGAGCCCCTCGCCCGGTGCTCCTTTCTTGATAAGCAAGTCGATGGGCGAGCATATCCTCCATGGCATTGGTAGTTAGTTGTGGCGGCATCCTTGCTTAAGGAACGACCACTAACATCTCATGGCCAACGATCTCTTCGTCTCCAGCTCTTTGTCCGGGTAATTGATGGATAGATCAACCATTTTTGCCCCCAAGTTTACCACTTCTTGATTCGATTGATGATGCAAGCGGGGTAGGGGAAGGTAGCTCGAATATGAGGAATGAACATCCTCTATTCATAAGGCTCTCGACCCTCGATTCTAGCCAATCGTTTTTTCTTTTTCAGCTCCACGGCTTTTAAATAATCCTTTCTAGTGGGCTTGAATCCTAGCCCAAAATGATGCTCCGAATTGGCACCACCTATCGCTCCCTATGCGCCATCACCGAGATCTTTACTCATTGAGAATCCACACTTCATCAAGTATTTGGTCGTCATTTTTACAGCATTTGGTAATCTTGGATGTCTCAATACAACATGCTCGGGTACCCAATCCGTGTTCACGATTTTAAAAGCATGAAGATCACCATCTCGACTCCCTTCGGCTTCAATGTAGAGTGCCGACACATTCTTAAACAAAAGCAATGCTTCTTCTACCATTATCGTGACCGAACTTGTCATTCGCCACATACTTCAATCTTTGGTGTAGCGACGATGCAACGAGCACCAGTCGAGTGGATCCATGGCCTTCCCAAAAGCATACTGTATGATGGTTGTATGTCAATTACTTACATAGTGACTTGGAATTGGTTGGGTCCAATGTCTAAGTTAATGTCGATATCTTCTATCACCTGCCTTGGAGACCCATCATAAGCTCTAGCCATCATACTACTTGGACGCATGTGAGATGCATCCATGAGCAATCGATCTAAAACCATCTTAGGCAAGACATTCAAAGCATACCCATTATCAATTAGCACCTTAGCAATCACGTGGTCTTTACATTTGACCGTGATATGTAATGGCTTATTATGTCCTGTGCCTTCGGGACCCAACTCATCTTCGAGAAAATGACGAGTAATTGGTTGCTTGAATCCTTTCCACCAAATGCTTCACGTTATCCAAAGTAACATCTTGAGAGATATACGCTTCATTCAAAACCTTTTGCAACACTTTTCGATGAGGTTCGAATTCAAGATTAATGACAATAGAGAAATCTTGGCGGTGTCCTTTTCGGTTGCTCTACCACACTATAATCACCATTCTTCATCACCTTGAGGAATTCAATGGCTTCTTCATCATCAACAAGCTTGTTCACTTCTCTCACCTTATTGAGGTCTATTACTTCCTTGCCCTTTTCGGCTCTCCTCGACTCTTCCGAGGTATAACATCTCCCACTTCGGGTGAGGCCAACAATACCGGTATTAAACGATGTATTTAATACCGGATAAGTGTGGCTTATAGTATTGTAAGGCGGGGCTAGATGATTCTTCGACATGGATAGAATCATTCTAGGAGGCCCGTTACCCGTTGGTTGATACCTACAAACTTCTTCCTCTATTGGTGAGACCATCCCTACCGGTAGTCCTTCCCCATCTTTCTCGAATTGCAAAGTTCCCAAAATCATCATGGTCTCCACCTCTTCGTGGAACTCCTTGCAACTCGTCAATATCATGTCCTTCCGTCCGATGGTATCTATATTACCGACCTTTGTCCTTCTCATTCGATTAGCAACCGGCCTTCTAAGATAGCTGGTTTGGGTTGGCATTGAAAATAAGCTATCCATCGATACTCTAACCTTCCTCTCTTCAAGCGTTATCATGCTTACATTCCCTCCTCCAGGTAGCATGATTTGAAAGTGGATTAGTGTTGACGTTGGGTGTGTTGGAATCATCAAAACTTATCCGGTTGTGCTTGATAAGGAACCTCTTCCTCTTAAAAGCTAGGCAATCTTCAATAGAATGGCTAGTGATACCACTGTGGTACTCACATTGTTCATTGTCTTTATACCGGGACGGAAAAGGAGGTCGTACGGGCTCGAGCGGGATAGGGATCACCCGACCAATGTCGACCAGACCGATGGAACAATTCTTTCAAAGAGAATGAGAGAGGTGGTAATGGTTCGTAGTCTTCTTTGTTGTAATTATTGTTGCGGTTGGATTGGTTTCGTGATGTTTGGTTATAGTTGGGAGGACCTCGGGGTGGTCCGATCGAACGAGGGAATTGGTTGTTTTGATAGGTGGGTATGGTTAGGTAGTATTGGGACGATGGATTCGATTGATGAGGTAGGTAGGTTTGGTTTGTCATGGGGGGTCTTGTTTGTGTTGCGGGAAAGGTAGCGGCTATGGGATGTGTTTGGTAAGGTGTTTGGGGGTAGGGTAGTGGTTGTACTTGATATGAGCTTTGATGGGTGTACGGCCTTGAATTGTTCCAATTGCTTCTAGGCCCATATGAGACGACTTGGTGAACTTCCCCTTCTCTCTTTCTTACCCCCACATTTGCTCTCTTCTCCGTCCCTCCAGAGATCTTTCCGGCTTTGATAGCTAATACAACTCTCTCGGCGATGACCACTACATCGGTGAAATTGGTTGAGGCGTTCCCAATAAGATATTTAAAGTATGGCACTTTGAATGTGTTTGAGAAAATTGAGATCAATTCGGATTCGGGTAACGGCGGATGAATCCGAGCGACCACCTCGCGCCACTTTTGCGCATATTCCTTGACCGTTTCTCTCGACCCCTTCTCCATCCCTTGGAGATCCGATCTATTCGGTGCTAACTCCATGTTGAACTTATACTCGCTTGAGAAAAGCATCCGCTAAATCCTTCCACCTTCGAATCTTCGACCCTTCTAACCTTATGTACCAACTCAAAGCTGAACCTCCCAAGCTCTCATGAAAGAAATGGATTAGCAGCTTCTCGTCGTGGACCACTTCTGCCATCTTGCTACGGTAAACCCTCGAGTGGGCTATGAGACACTGGGTTCCCGTATACTTGGGAAAATTTGGCATCTTGAACTTTCTTGGAATCACTACATCGGTACCAATCACATTTCGGAGGCCCTAATCGGATCGTAGGCATCCTCCCCTCCATTGCTCTTAAGCGTTCTTCTAATGCCATGAGTCTATCCATACTTGGGCCTTCCACTACCCTAGGCCCATGAGTTTCTTCTTCTACGGGATCTGCTAGAGGCATTTGTGAGACTCTTGGGTCCATAGGGTAAGCAAATGTCCCAACAGGGTGTGAACCTTCAGCATGAACAGTTGCTCGATTGGAAGGCCCCGACCGATGAGGCGACAAAATAGCATGTTGTACTTCGGGTTATCCTCGATTCAAGCTACCTCCCTCTCTTAATGCTTGCTCTAACGGGGATGTCATCCGAGCCACACTTTCTTTCAACATGTCAAACTCTTGCTGGCTAATTGGCTTTTGTCGTGGTCTTTCTTCGTTCTCCATTTGACGAGCCCTAAATCGAGTGTTGTAGACACGCGGAGGGGATTGAGTAGAGTGGCATATGTTTAATTCCTGGAAAAAATATAGAAAAAGAATATATACATAAATACTAGATGCAAATGCATGCTTTTGAATTGGGTTGAATACCTTTTTTTTATTTGTTGCACATTAAATCATGACAGAATCTTATCGAGGACGGGTCGGATCAAGCTAGTACTCGCCGAAGGAAAAATTACCCCACGGATACTTGGGCAATTAGGGAGATATGAATTACTCAAATTTCTATCGTGATCGGATCTTGAAACCGTTTCCTTGTAACTCGGATCTTGAAACTATTTTATTAACGATCGAAAAAATAAAATAGAAATAATATTTTTATTACAATTCAAATCTTTATCACATTCTAAATGTGATTTATTACAATAAGATAAAAGCCCTATTACATAGAAAATCCTATTCTAAGTTTGGCCACGGACCCAAGCCTTCATAGGAAATCATGCCATTTATGAGCCTTCGGAGCTTCTCGTAAAATAGTTGAATCGCTTCATCTTCCGGGCGAATGCCGTCAACTAGGAGCTTTATAGTATTTCGCATTCCCAAAGCGTAGTCTTTAGCATTCGAGCTTGTAAATGATACTTCATGGTCCTACTTCCCCACTCGCAGCCTTCCTTTCTTAAGGCATCCCTTTCTTTTATCATTGTTCGCATAGCCATGGCGTGCTCCTCTCTAGATCCGACCAATCGCTCTTGGTTGACCCTATCTTTTCTTTTTAATTCCTCCACTCGAGTACCCAAATGACGTATTACATCCGATTGGTTAGCCATCCGTGCTCGTGTCGTGTCTCTAAATTCCATGAGGCTATCCTTCTCATCTCTAAGCTTTTCAACAACTCCCTTTGTCAGTTGGAGTTACCTACGAAGCTTCTTGTTTTCTTCCTCTAAAGCCTTCATCACATGGTCTTTAGTATCCGGAATCTCCTCTAACTTCCTCTTCTTTTAAGCTAGTCCAACCACTTGAGCATTTAGGTCTTCATTGAGTATCTCATGTTGGGCATTCACTTCTTGGCGAACATCCTTCATTATCTCATTCATCAATCGAGATGGGCCCTCGAATGGTGGTACACGGTATCCCTTTCCTCTAGTGCTTTGACATTTCGGATATCCAGGTGAGGTTCTTCCATCCACTCTTCTTTCGGGAGTGACAATCCCTCTATTTCTCCAAGCAATCCTAGCCTCCTCTAAAAACTTTTTAGAGACCCTCGGATCCTCATAATATTCGTTTAAACCAGTCGTCCTTGGGATGAATTGCTCGAACCCCAATTGCCTTAAAAACATGTTTGGACAATGAATCGATGCAACAACGAGCTCCAATTAATGATACCCAAGGAAATTTACCACAAAAGGCTATGTAACTCTAAAAGAAGGCATATCGTGCTCTCCAATGAAATTTCGACTTCTCTAAACCGAAGAATAATTCGACCCACATTGCCTTGCCCAACTCGTTGAAGGCGTGACAAGCAAAATTTTCCAACTTAGAATACAAGTGCCATGGGGTACGAAAAATACCCGAGGCTTTCCTAGTCACCACATGGCTCACGATCCATACAAACAATAATTGCACACAACACGTCAAATGCCCATCTCCTTTTCTTCGACGAAATTTAATGAAGAGAGAGTTTCTGCTAGGATTGTTGCGAGTGGGATTAACCTTCGGAGATACTACAATTTTAAATACGTTGACTCGCCTCAACGTCGATCATGCTTTCGGCTGATGGTAACAACACTAGTCCATATATTGCTAGTGCCAAGATTTGAAGTCCGACTTGATTATCATCATCTTGTAAATGCTTCATGAATTCCGCTTGAAGGACATTCCAAAACCAACCTTGATATTTACCCCTTTGGGTTAGTTGCTTCTTGGCTAAAGTGGTGTTAGTCCCAATCAACCATGCAAAATTTGATGGAGCATGTTCTAGCGGATCGTAGAAGTAGATGGCATCCGTCTTGGGAAATGCTAGCGAGCCTCATATTCCTCAAGTGTAGGTGACGAGTCTACACTCCCAAAGGTGAAGCAACGATAATCTGGATCCCAATGGCCTATCATGGCTTGAAAGCATGCGGTCTAGGTCTTAATCTTGAGCGAGATAAGCTATGTCCCCATATGTTTTCTCGAAAATCAAGTTGGTCCTTAGAAGTGAGCATCTCCCAACAACCGAGAAGCGGATCGGTGTTGGCCATCCTATCGACCAATTTAATCCTTTCCGGTAGTTTCGACATGAAATTCGAAAGCGGATAATCTCCTTCCTCGTTTTGGGCCCACTCATATCCGACCCTAAAATCCTCGACCTCATTTCGATTTCTTCTGTCATGATTTAATATGAAGGATAACCTATAAAACCAAGGGTTAGTATCGTCATTTACTTGATAATAATTCGTGTCTTAATCATGTCAACCCTAATAGATAGGATCTAGCTTTTCTATGGTCGGGCGAAGTTTGACTAGTCCGAATGATTTTTCAAGTCTCTAGATCGCCTAAATTACCAGTGGGGTAATCCAGTCTCTAACCTTATACGTAGGAGGTAGGGGAAGATTATTCCATCATTTCCAATGCATAGGGTGAGTTTCGGTCTAAACGAGAGTTTGGAAGAGCATCGGTAGACTTTCGTCATACTCGCCTCCAAATCCCTCTATCTAATTCCTATTAGGGTTCGACTCGGGTCCAAAGCTTTTAGGGATTTCTTTCGTGGTGTGTGCAACGGTTAAAAGAAAAAGCATTCAACCCAATTCAAAATAAATAAACGTGCGGCAAAAAAAAGAGAAAATAAATAAATGACAAAATTTTAAATATATACACAAATAAATAAATAAATAAATTTCAGAAAATAAAATGACAAAAAGTAAACATAGGATATAAATTAAAAACAAAACCTATGGCCTAACTCTACTCCCCGATGGAGTCGCCATTCTGTCGCTACGCGATGTCGGACGGGACCCACCAAAAGAAAAATTTTAGTTTGGGTGTTGATTAATCAAAATTATTTACGGTACTAGGAACCTAAAAGTAGCACTGGTTCGGAGATTCCTAAGGTAAGGAGTTGGTTACGCTTTTAGGAAGATGTTAAATCACCTAAAAACGCCTTTTTCAAAAAAAGGTACCATGTATGGTTTAGTTCGAATTATCTCCTAAAATCTATGTCAAGCTATTTTCTAAATTTTAATCTCCTATCTTCTAGCCTAAATAATTTTTTTAGTTTTGGGCGTAGCATCATATTGAAACGATCGTCGGTCCCCTTCGTTGGGTGACACGTCGATTCAAACATCGGATCCACTAAAAAGCCTTGACACAAATGGCGTGTCGAGGACGTCTTGATTAAAAGGTGATTTTTTGTATGGCGTCGGTCCCTATCAAATAGGAGACTTCGCCAATTTTTTTTTTTTTACGACGTCGGTCCCTATCGGTTAGGAGACTTTGTCAAAATTTTATATATATAATTTTCTAGCAATACATATTAGAAAAGAAAAATGAAATAAAAGCTCTAAATTAATAAAGAAAATTACAAGAAGTAAGATAAATAGACTAAAAATAAAATGAAAATAAAAATACAAAATGATAAAAAAAAAATCATCCTATGTAAGCGAGTAAAAAAAATAACCGACAATAAAAGTAAAAAATTCTATACCTAAAATATTAACTCACCACTTTTACTCTTTTTTTTTTTTTTTTTTTACACCCATCCCTATTTTTTTCCTTTTTTCTTCTTATTTTTTTTCTTCCCTAACTCTATTTTTATTTTTTCATTCCCCTCCCATTTTTTTTTTTTTTTAAAGAAAGGGTGTGGGCTGGATTTCCTTTTTTTTATATATATATTTTTTGTTTTGGGTTAGGGACACGGGTCAGGCTGAATTCGATCCAGCCCACATTTTCTATAAAGAACGATGGGCTGGACTAGAAGGAGGTCCAGCTCGTTTCCTTTTTTTTTTCTCGGGTCGGGCTTAAGCCCAAAAACAAGTCCACCCGTTTTCATTTCTTATTTTTCAGATCAAAAAACCAAAATTTCAAGTTCATAACTCTTTCTCTCTCCTCGTTCTTTGTTTTCTTCATTTTCTCTCTCTAGTTCTTCAAATCTATTTCAGAATTTAAGGACCCTCTTTAAAAGAAAAGATTTGATTACATAAACCGCTATTTAGAACATGAACAAACCCAAGCAATTGAAACTAAAAACACAACGGAATTAGAAACTAAAGATTCAAAACCCAAAGACCGATCCGGAAAATGGGAAGAATATCAAGAACAAAACCCAGCAGAAACTCGACGAAAACCCGAAATGCAAGCAACTGAACACCACTTCTTCACGAATTCCTTGGAATCTCACTCACGATTTCCTTTCCTTCACCTTAATAAACCAAAATTTTCCTCGAATGAAGGCTAGGGGTGTTTCAAATCGATTCCGGGTTGAAGAACACAAACCCGTAAAGAAAAAACCTTCAACTAAACAAACCCGGAAAACTTCGCTAATAAAAATCAAAAAAAAAATCAACCTTTTGTTTTTTCCTTGCTTCAATTTCCTACCTCTCCAATCGAATTCCTCTCCCCTTCTTCTCCGAAATTCCTAACATTTTATAGCGCCAAATTTACAATCAAAAACACGAAATTCATGGAGGATTTGGGCGGATTCTCCTAAAGATTTTCGGAGAGAATCGCTTGGAGCGAACGACGGGTCGTTTGCTCTATTTCGACTCTGTCGTTCGCTCTAAACTTCCAGCTTGGTCCTCGAGTTTAAATTTCAGCAATTACGCCCCTCCGTGAAATAATTTTAGTATAATCTCAACAATTAGGTCCCCGGAGGTGCAATTTAAATCCTAAACTTTTCAATTGACTCGATTACACCCCTAATTACTTCAATTGCACCCCTAAATGAATTTTTTTTTGTTTTTTTTGTTTTTTTGTTTTTTTATCATTTTCTTTCTTTCTTTTTCTTTTTTTCCTTAATAAAATTCAAATTAAAAATAATAAAAATAAATAAATAAAAAATAAATAAAATAAAATAAAAATAAAAATAAAAATAAAAATAAAAAATAAGAAAATAAGAAAATTTTCGGTTATTACAGATTGTTTCGCCTTTCATATCTAAGGCCTTATAACAATCACAAAATTGACTTTTGATCCATACCTTGTACTTTTTTAGGCTACAACCCATCACATATGGGTTATTGCTATTTTGATAAAACCAATAATCGTCTTTACATAGCCCATCATGTTCATTTTCTTGAGTTAATTTTTTGTTTGCTCAAAATAAATTTCTTATCAAAAACTTCACTCTATCTAAAGTTTCAACTCCATGGCTCAATATCCCCATTTAGCCCATTCCATCTCTCCATACAAGTCGAAATCACTCCTCTACCTCTACAATACAACCGCATCTAAGCCTAAATTCAAACACTCCCACAGATAATCCATATCCAAGCAATGCCATGCTAGCCCAAAGACCTACCTCACTCGCCTATTATCCATCAACTCAATAACTCACTCCATCAATCACCAAGCCCAAGCCACTCCTCCACCACATTAAGTTTAAATTTATTGTAAGATTTTAGCAAATATGACTTGACTAACTAGTGTACGGTGTAGTGGTAATAATTCATCATCAATTTGGAACCCAAATGAACCTATCATATGGTCCTACGACAATGGGCCTAAAGCTTCTCTTGCAGTATCTCCCTTAACTATTCCGAAAGCTCATCTTGCTATACTAAAGCTAAAAACTATACTTGCATGGTGACTAACAATGGAGTCCGAGCTCAATGTTTTTTAAAAATCGACACCTAATTTATTGTTCCTACCACACCGTCAATGAATATTATAGGGAACAAGCAGGTCTTTAGAGCAAGAAACAAAATGCATATGACAACATTAAATGGTATAAGACAAGGTTCGATGCCAAAGGTTACCATCAACAAAAAGGAATTGACCTTGGGGAAACGTTCGATCCAGTGGTCAAGCTCACAACTATTAGAGTTATCCTAACAAAGCCCAATCTCCTATGATTAGCCCATCGGACAAATAGATGTGCACAACGCATTTCTAAATGGCATACTCCATGAAGCAGCTTTATATGGCCCAACTAGTGGGCTTTGTTAATGCCCAATTCCCCGACTATGTTTGTAAGCTTCACAAGTCTTTTTATGGCCTCAAACGGACCTCGCGAGCTTAGTTGTCATGTCTTTAGGAATTCCTTCTAAAATTTAGCTTTGGAAGGTCGAAAATAAATTCCTTTTCGTTTATCTATAAGGTCGAAGCTTGTAGAGTTTTCTTGTTGGTATATGTAGACGACGTCCTTATCACTAGTAACAATTCGGATTTTTTACAAACGAGTAATCCATGCCATGAACTCTAAATTTACAACATGAGATCTTGGTGATATTAGTTTCTTTTTGGGTGGGAAGGTGATCAAAACTTCAAAAGGTATTCTCCTTTCTCAACGTAAATATATACATGACATTTTTGCCAAATAGGAAATGCTCGACTCGTCGGTCTATCACCACACCCATGCCAACCACGTTAAAACTCAAAAATAGGATAAATAATTATTTTCAAACCAAACCTTGCATCGGCAAGTTATGGGTGCTTTCCAAGTATGCTACTCTCATTAGATCGGATATTGCATATGTAGTGAATAAAATGTGTCAATTCATGCATCAACCTAATTCGGATCATTGGGTAGCTATGAAACGTATTCTGCAGGATCAAATTGTAGATATTTTAACTAAACCTCTGTCTAGTGCACATTTTGAATTCTTGTGGAACAAACTTACTAACCGTTCATAGTTAGTTTGTAGGGGAGTATTAAGATAGAGTCCTACCGAGAAAACTATGAAAAAGATAAACTACGCTACAGTTTGATAGTTATAGCTATCTAGTTATAGAGATTTTTATTTATCGTTACAAGGATTCCTATGTATTGTATTACTTAGAGTTCTATTTACACTATACTTGTAAAAATATAAAAGGCATGTTAAAATCTCAATAAAAAACAATATAGAAAACACTTTTTCCACATCTTAAACTCATGGCTTAATTGATGTCATTTGTGGGATAGTCTCTTCTAATAGTATATAATAGACATCATCTTATTTAGAGTTTTGTCTTTCTCGTGAATAAAAAAATAATAATCTAAAACCAAACTGAAGCGCTACTCTCTTCTTTTATCTCTTCTTTTTTTTATAAGGAAAAAAAACCTAAAATCTAGTTTTTTCTATCTATCTATCGTTGGTTGTTCCTGCGAAAATAACCTCTCGCTTTTTTATTATTCATCATTTTAAATTTTTATTTAAGATTTAGATCTATGCGATCATATGTTTGTCGACTATTTAGTTTCTTCGTACTCCCCGAACGATGTGGGGCTTCGTCCGATGCTTTTCACGGTGACATTATTTCTCTATTCTAATAGAAAGACATGTCTATGACAAGTGTGAACATTTATTTCATGCATTATTTATCCTTTGATGGATAGGGTCTTTGACTTATTAATGATTAAAGATACCCAAGGCTTGATTAGTCGTACAAGTGGACACATCTCGTTTGGTTAGGGGTGATTTGTTAGAGTTAGACGAGGTTCTCTTGTCCACCAAAAACTAAAATTTATTCCTAATCTAATTTTAATTTCCAAATCCCGTCGGCGTCGGCGTCTCTCAATCCTCATATTAGATCTCACTCTCTCGTCTCTCTCAACTCAATCTCGGATCTCACTATCTCGGTCTCACTCTCATCTCTCACTTTCTCGACTCTTAGATCTCGCCTCTTTTTCAGCCTTCAAGCTTCGGCTTCATTCCCTTCTCCGGTTCTCCTCTTGTCCTCCACTTTCCGGTCTCCACTCCACTCCTCTAGTGGCGGTCTAGCCAATCCTCCGACCTCCAAGCTCTAGACTCCGGCTTGCTCACCCGTTGTTGATCTCATAGAGTCATGAACTCATGGTCATGGTCATCTTCATCATTCACGGGCTCCACCACTCCGAGTGTGCTCACCCCACCCGTCGCCGGATGTCGATTTCACGCAGTTCTATGCTTCGTGATTGTAAGTCACTAAGTTAGTCTCTCTCTCTCTTTTTTATTTATTTTACCGATAACAATAATGTATTGGTAAAAGAATATATCGTGTATAGGTTGAATTCTTAATAACTTGTTTAGTTGTCTATATGGAAATCCATCTTGTTTTCCTCTATATTGATGAATCATGCAATGTTACTTATAATTGTGACGAGCGCATGAAACTCTAATGGGTCATGGCATCTCAACTACGGTTACTTATATCTCTTCTAACCGGATAATTCAAGTTTGATGAACTTGATTCATTAACTCGGAAATGTATAAGGTGCATAACCTTAATTAATTACACCTTAATTTCTTAGTGATAGCCAAATATGTTGAAGGACATTATATTAGTTGGCTAATTAGGGTACATGAATAAGTCGTCATAGTGTCATTGGTTATTATAATCATCCCAAGTAAGCAAATACTCTTACTATCATATTGTTATAACTCGTTATAGGGTTGCATGATTTATTTAATTACATAAAAAATCAGTATCATAACGCAATTATTTGGTCTTTTAATCATTGAATTTCACTTTCAATACCGGAAAAAGAATGAATTTCCTCTCCTATAGTGATTGCTTGATTGGTGCGGTGGTTTAATGGTTTCTCATTTTTGTTATGTTGAACTATTAAGGTGTTGATGGTTGATGAGTTTGTTTGTTATTCGGTTCATTGTTGAACTTATCTAGTTTGTTTGTTAAACTCGTTGAACTCGTTGAAGTGTTGATCCTCGATTTTCGTTCATTGTGTTGAACCGAGTTTTGGTTCATTGTTTCCAGTAGGCCTACTACTACGGTGCCTCCTACCTACTATCGGTAGACGAGTGCCATAGTAGGCTTATTGCAAGTAAGCAATATGCCTATTACCTCGGTGCCTCCCGCTTACCGTCGGTAGGTAGTAAGCCTTGTTAGTAACTTCACTTAAATAGGTTTGCAAAGTTCTCTCTCTTTTTTTATTTAGTTTTGTCTTTCCAATGTTGGAAAGTTTTTTGTTTTCTCTTTTTTTAAGAAAGGGGATTGTTTAATGATGTCAAGATTAACTCGTTCTTCTACTCGCTTTTGTTTTTTACTATGGATTGAGTTTTGTTTTTGGTTTCTTCATTCTAGCTAGATTATTAACTAGGAATAAACAACTAGGAAAAAGAAAAATTTCACTATGTAATATTCAACAATAAGATAATATGGTAGGCAGAGCAATTTTTTTTTTTTTTTAGCTTAAGCTTAAGGAGAAGCTTAATACTCTTTTTCCTATGTTTTTATATAGATGTCTCAATCTCAATCCATAGAGATGAATTATCAAATATGGATTCAAGTAATCCCAATCCACAATCGAGTGCAACTCCAAGTAACACTCAAGACGGTGGCAAAGGAAAGAAGAGGAAATCAATGAAGCCGAGATCAATCGTGTGGGATCATTTTATAAAGTTTAAAGATGACAATAAAGATATGAAGGCTAAATGCAACTATTGTGATAAGGTATTTGCTTGTGATCCTTCAAAAAATGGGACAACCTCACTTAGGTCTCATGTTTTGACTTGCAAAAAAAAAAAACCCTTTTAGTCGTATTGGCTCTACCCAAACTCAATTAAACCTAAGAAGGCTTGAATGGGAGAAAACAGTCTTACCATATGGAAGTTTGATCAAAATATTCATAGAAAAGATTTAGCTAAAGTGATCATTCTAGATGAACTTCCATTTAAGCATATAGAATGCGGGGATTCAAAAAGTTTTTATCTAATTTGCAACCTAGATTCAAACTTCTATCTCGTTTTACGATTTTGAGATATTGCTATCCACTTTATTTAGATGAGAAAATAAAGTTGAAGCAATTTTTAAAATAAAATAATCAAAGAATTAACCTCACTACGGACACATGGACATCTATTTAAAGAATCAATTACATGTGTTTAACGACTCATTTTATTGATAATGATTGGAAGTTGCATAAAAAGATCTTATATTTTTATCCGATTGATAGTCATAAGGTAGTAGATTTAGGTATTGCCATTGAGAAATGCTTGATTGATTGGGGAATTGAGAAGGTTTTTAGTGTTACGGTTGATAATGCAAGTTCGAATGATGTGGCAATTACGTATTTAAAAGATATGATTAAGAATTGGGGTTATAGCATCTTAGATGGTGAATTCATTCATATGAGGTGTATGGCACATACTTTGAATCTAGTTATTGTTGATGGGTTAAAACATTTTAATCGTTCAATCGTTCGTATTTGATCGAGCGTTAGGTTTGTAAGGCAATCTTCGACTAGGTTGAAAAGATTTAAGGAATGCATTCAACTTGAGAAATGTGATTCTAGGAGTTTGTTATAACTAAATGTTGCTACTAGGTGAAATTCAACATATTTGATGTTAGAGTCACTCTAAAGTTTGAGAAAGCTTTTAAGAGATATGAGCAAATTAATCCTTTATATAATAGTGAATTTGATGTAGAGCATGGTGATAATGTTGTTGGGCCACCTAATGTTGATGATTGGAAGTCTTGTAAGAAGATAGTGGGCATATTGAAAATTTTTTACAACCTTACTTTTCGTATTTCAAGTTCTTTGTATATGACTTCAAATATTTATTTTGAAAAGATTTATGCTCTCGAACATGTTTTGAAAAAATGACAACGAAGTGGGAATTTGGATGATTTTACGTTGGCTAATAAAATGAAAGAGAAGTTTGACAAGTATTGGGGGATATTAAGAAAATGAACAAGTTGATTTATATTGCGACAATACTTGATCTTAGGCATAAACTTGTATTTATTAAATTTTTAATCAATAAATTGTATGGTGATTTCGAGGGTCAAAGAATGTCAAATATTATCAAGGATCTATGTATACTATGTATGATTTCTATTGTCATTCGTCAACATCTCAAGATGAAATTGGCTAAGGTAGTGGGAGTCGAGAAATAGACGTGGGTTGTACAAATGAAGAAATGATTGATGAAGAATAAATTAGAATAAAAAGAGAGATAATGATGCGTTTTGAAAAATACAAGTGTGATATTAGAAGTGGAGGAAATAAAATGGAGTTGGATAAATATCTTAGTAAAGGTGCTGAAAATAATAGTGCTGATTTTAATATTTTATAGTGGTGGAAAACTAATTCTCCTCGGTTTTCCATCCTTTCACAAATGGCTAGGGATGTATTGCGGTTCTCGTTTCTACTTGTTTCCTCATAATCGACATTTAGCATTAGAGGAAGAGTTCTTGACTACTTTAGGAGTTTTTTAACTCCTACCTTAGTGGAATCTTTTATATGTGCTCAATATTGGATTAAAAATTCATCGACACCAATTATTATTGAAGAAAATTTACAAGATGTTGAGAAAATGCAAGATGGTAATTTCTATAACTTTTATCTTTTTATTTGTTATTTCTTTCCTTTATATTAATGTTAAAAGATTAATTTTTTTATCTTATAATTTTTAGAGTTACCAATTGCCATTACCTCTACTACAAATACTTGAATCTTGATGGGTTGATGACTTGATGGTGTTTTGGCTTGATGAATGGTATGTGACTATGTATAAGTTACTAAATTTCTACTTTCTAAGTTTGATTTACTATGTATAAGTTACTAAATTTCTACTTTCTAAGTTTGATTTTTTTTATTTATGTTGCTTGTGCAAGTTTAGTCGAGTAAGTGGGAATTATAAATTTTCATTTTTAGTTGCAAGGTTGAAACTTGCAAAGATAATCTAATTAAAATAAAGGTTTAGGTCTTCTTCAAATAAGAAATGCATGTATTAAGAAATGCACACTTATTACAAACATTGAACTAGAGAAGAGAAACACGAGTAGGCGGTAGGCCTACTACCTTGGTGCCTCCCGCCTACTCGTCGGTAGGTAGTAAGCCTTGATGGGTTGTTCCTTAAATACTTAGTTCAAATTAAACATTATACGCAAACATCAACCTAATAAATGCATGTATTAGTGTATTACCGCAAAAGATGTCATGAATTAAGGACTTTCTTCCAAAAAAAAAAGAAAATGTTCAACTTTGATTCCGCCTTAGCCGATGTATTTAAATGTTGTTCATCGGAAATTTTGGCTTGTGATTATTGTGGTTTATAGTTTCTTCATGTAAATCAAGGCCAAGTCATAAATGATTGTAATTGCTGGTTCATTTTCGTAGCATGTTAATATCCTCTTTCGGGAGTATTGAGTGTTTGTTGGGATTTCATTCTATTGCGGATCCCGAATGAGTGAAGGTATTGTAAATGCATAAAAATCACTTGGTTTAAGACAAGAAGAGAGGTCATGTCTCATCGTGTCCGTTAAGAAATGAGAACTGACATTCTACCATGCTTTTGCTCGTTTAATGTTGATTGTATTGTATCTAGATCTTTGTTTTGCCAAGAATTGTTTTGCATGACTTATTTCCTTTTCCTATATATGAATGTTAAACATGCTGGGTGTTTAAATTCGACTTTAATTGTGAGTTTTTTTTTTTTTTGGTGTAGAATCATTTTTAAAAAGAAAGTGGTAATCTGGTTAACTCGGCATTGCTAATTACCCGAGCTTAGGCAAAGAAAAAATAAAATGAAGTTTTAGGAGAATTGTCCGAAGTCCGAACTAGAGAAGTAATGAAAAAGTTCGATTAAATCGAATTATTTCGAAACCGAAGCAAAATAATTTGGTTTCAAGCCGAATTAATTTTGGTTTTTATTTTTCTCGCTTCGGTTAATTGAAAACCAAACCGAATTATGCTTAACCAAACCGTTTAACCGAATGATCACCCCTATCTACTCTAGCACGACTATATAAATGTTATTTATTTCGATTGGGCAATATGGAACCATATTATATAATAGATTTTGGATTTAATTTAAAATTTTATATATATATATATACACACACACGAACTACTATTTGTTTCTTAATTAAATTATTTAGCAGTTCTATTTACTTTTAATAAACCATATAATGTTTTTATTTATTTATTTTAACTAATGTTGTTTTTTATATTTGTCTGCTTTTGATATTCTTAAACAAAATATTTAATTTAAATTATGTACTTATGATAATTTTAATTCAAATAATACAATAATAGATTATCAATTATCAAATAATTTAATATGTTTAATTTTACAGTCCAGCACAGCAATCACAACAAAGGCTAAATAGTCTCTTAATTCGGGTTTTCGTCTATCTATATCTGTTCATTAAAAACCCAATAAAAATATCTTGGATGCCAGTCTTGTGATATCATTTGCATATCTCTATTCTTGATGTCATGAATTCATGACATCTACGTACTGTTACCTTTGTCGTTTCTATGTGGGAAAAGGGCGACTGAATTCAATTTAACAAATTCACCTACTCTGGCTCGGCCATATAAAGGTTATTTATTTCGATGGGACAATTTGTGGAAAAAGGTAACGGAAAAAAATGTTGTGGCGCCAATTTCAAGATTAAAAACCTATCAAGTTGTCCATTTCCGTAAAAAACGATGCTACCTTTGTCGTTTCTACGTAGGAAAAGCTTGACTGACTTCAAAAGGAACAAATTCATCCATTCTTGCACGGCCACATAAAGCAAACGAGCGCAACTAATGTCCACCACTTGCATATCTCTACTCTTGATGCCATAGTTCTGTTCGAAATAAAAATTAAGAAAACAAATAAAAATTTCAGTCTTTCCCCTCTTTTTTATGGTAAAATCTAAGAAAACAATTAATTAGCAAAGATAGGAGAGAGTTTCATTGCCTTCAAAATTAAAAATAGGTTTTTATTTTCTTAAACATGACTGTTTCTTGTTTTAGAGTTAAAATAGATGTTTAATTGATATGGACTTTTATTAGCCATTGTATATTTTTGATCAGGTTGTTCTTCGCTATTTGGCCGTAAAGAGATGGATTTGGATCACACCAAGTTAATGATGGTGGCGTTCTTGATACTGCCATGATTGCTGCCATCACTTTTAAGCACCTACCTATACTTCCTTTTCATGTCTTATATATATATATATATATATATATATATCCGAAATTGTAAGTTACTTAAATCATTGAAACTTATAATTAGGAATGTATATTTATTAGTTAAAATGAATTTTGATGACATATATGACTAATTTGGAGAAGGTGAGAGATTTTATGTATTGATGTTATGAGGAATCGATTGTGAAGAAGACTTTATATAGGATTGGGATGTACAAGTTAATTCTTAGAAAATTTGGGTTAAAAATATGTTGACAGCTAAGGAAATTATATCAATTATTCATTTGAATAAAATCCATTTACAAGGTAGGATAAAATGAAACTAGATATTATGGCCGACTTATTGTTCGAATTGAGAGAGGAGAAGTTGCTTAGCGACTTCAGATTCTTAGACTTTCACTTCCATAAATCCTCAATTACATTGAATCTTCATATTGATTTATTAATGTCGTTTAAAATTTTAATAACAAAAGGTATCCTTTAGTATCATTTTTGTTTTTTTTGTTTTTTGTTTTTTTTTACAGAACCAAACTTAGAAATAAAAACAAAGAATTTAGTATTTTATGTATTTTGTAAGTTTTATTATAAAAAAAGGACTAAGAATATATACACATTACATTGTTAATAGAAACGAGAGAATAGGGAATAATTCCTATAATTAAGCCAAGGAACATCTGCTTAATTATTCCCTTGACTAAAATATTTCTTTTAAACCCTAAAATCCAGTTTTTTCTATCTATCTGTTGTCGGTGGTTCTCACGACAACAACATCTGCTTTTTTATTATTCATCATTTTAATTGTTTATTTAAGATTTAGATCTATGCCGTCGATTGTTTGTCGACTATTTATTTTCTTCGTACTCCCTGAAAGGTGTGGGGGCTTCGTCTGTGATGCTTTTCACAGTGACATGTTTCTCGATTCAAATAGAGAGACGTGTCTATGACAGGCGTGAACATTTATTTCATGCATTATTTGTCCCTTGATGGATGGGGTCTTTGACTTATTAATTATTAGAGATACCCAATGCTTGATTAGTCGTACAGGTGGACGCATCTGTTTGATTAGGGTGGTTTGTGAGAGTTAGACGAGGTTCTCTAATCCACCACAAAATCTTGTCCGATTAGAGAGTTCCTAGTGCGATGGTAAAGGTTTCTAGAGTACGTGTTTTCGGTATCATCAACGTTAATAGCTATAGACTAACAGTTTTTCTTGGATTCCCTCCATTATACAACAAAGGTCAAATAATCTCTTAATTCGGGTTTTCGTCTATCCTTATCAATTCAATAAAACCCAATGGAGACACAGGTTAACTTGGATAGCTTCCATTTTACCTCCACAGAAATTGACTACTCTAGACAGTCATGTTATATCATTTGCGTATCTCTATTCTTGACGTGATGAATTCATGACATCAACGGCTACCTTTGTCGTTTCTATGTGGGAAAACCGTGACCGACTTCAAAAGAAACAAATTTACCTACTCTAGCACGGCCACATAAGTGTTGTTTATTTCGATGGGGCAATATGGAACCGTATTATATGACAGATTTTGGATATAATTTAAAATTATATATATATATATATATATATATATATATATACACACGCACTACTATTTTTTTTATTAAATTATTTGGTAGTTCTATTTACTTTTGATAAACCCTGTAATGCTTTTATTCTTTTTTTTTTAACTAATGTTCTTTTGATATTTATCTGTTTTTAATATTTTTAAACAAAATGTTTAATTTAAATTATGTACTTATGATAATTCGAATTCAAATAATAAAATAATAGATTATCGATTATCAAATAATTAAATATATTTAATTTTACAATGCAGCACAATAATCACAACAAAAGCCAAATAGTCTCTTAATTTGGGTTTTCGTCTGTCTATATCGATTCATTAAAAACCCAATAGAAACAGGTTATCTTGGATGCCAGTCTTGTGATATCATTTCCATATCTCGATCCCTGATGTCATGAATTAAGGACATCTACGTACAGCTACCTTTTGTCGTTTCTATGTGGGGAAAGAGCACCGAATTCAATTTAACAAATTTACCTACTCTGGCTCGGCCATATAAAGGTTATTTATTTCGATCGGACAATTTGTCGAACAAAGTTTAATGGAAAAAAGTGTTGTGGTGCCGATTTCAAGATTAAAAGCCTTTCACGTTGTTCATTTCCACAAAAAAAATGATTCCTACCTTTGTCGTTTCTACGTGGGAAAAAAGTTTAATGGAAAAAAGTGTTGTGGTGCCGATTCAAAGATTAAAAACCTTGCAAGTAGTCCATTTCCAAAAAAAAAAAAAAAAATGATTGCTACCTTTGTCGTTTCTACGTGGGAAAAGCTTGACTGGCTTCTAAAGGAACAAATTCATGCATTCTTGCACGGCCACATAAAGTTAAAGCAGCACAACTAACGTCCATCATTTGCATATCGCTATTCTTGATGCCATAGTTCTGTTCGAAATAAAAATTAAGAAAACAAATAAAAATTTCAGTCCCCCCCCCCCCCCCCCTCTATGGTAAAATCTAAGAAAACAATTTCATTACCTTCAAAATTAAAAGAGGTTTTTATTTTTATTAAAGTTGACAATTTTTTTATTTTTATTAAAGTTGACAATTTCTTGTTTCGGAGTTAGAAGAGATGTTTAATTGACATGGACTTTTATTAGTCATTGTATATTTTTAATCAAGTTGTTCTTCGCTATTTGGTCGCAAAAGAGATGGATTTGGATCACATCAAGTTAATGATGGTGGCGTTTTTAGTACTGCCATGACTGCTGCTATCACTGGTAAGCAACTACTTATACTTCCGTTTCATGTCTTATATATATATATATATATATATATATATATATATATATATATATATATATATAAAAGCTTCAACGATTTGACTAATTTATTAATAAATATACATTCCTAATTATAAGCTTCAAAGATTTGAGTAATTTGACAAAATTGTAAAATTACTCAAATCTTTAAAGCTTATAATTAGGAATATATATATTTATTAGTTAAAATGGATTTAGATGACATATATGACTAATTTGGAAAATGTGAGAGATTTTATATATCGGTATTCTGAGAAATCGATTATGAAAAAGACTTTATATATGATTGGAATGTACGGGTTAATCCTTAAAAATTTTGGGTTGAAAATATGTTAACTAAGAAAATTGTATCAATTACCCATTTCAATAAAATCCATTTCCAAAGCAGGATAAAAAGAAGCTAGATATTATGGCTAACTCATAGTTCAAATTGAGAGAGGAGAAGTTGCTTAGGGACTTCAGATTTTTAGACTTTCACTTCCCTAAATCTTCAGTTGAAATTCCCTACAATGTTAGGGCAACCAAATTTTACACTGAATCTCCATATTGATATATACTTTAATGCCATATAGAAATTTAATGAAAAAATATATCCTTTAGTATCATTTTTGTTTTTTTGTTTTACAAAACCAAATTTAGAAATAAAAACAAAAATTTTGTTTGTTTTTATATTTCATTTTCAAACACATAAAAAATCAACAATCAGTTGTCAAAAGTTTTTAAAACCAAACAAAATGGTCTCAAAAAATGGTGAGCAAAGGTTATCTATTAATTCAAATCTTTGCAATATAAGTCACATAACATTATTGTTTTCATTTTGTTTCATTGCAGAAAAACAACATGGATTCCAAAAATAAGATGAAATTGCAAGTTCACATTTAATTTGTATTTTTATTTTGTTATATGCAGTTGTTAAAGGATTGGATAGAAGGAAACAAATCAAGCAGATATAAATTTTTTTCCCTTCTCAATTTTAATGTTTGTACTGAGGTGAATGTATTGATTTTTGAATGGTAATTTGAGTTTGAAAATCTTAGTTTCATTCCATAAAAGTATTAGCACAACCCTACACTTCAAATTAGAATTAACTCTATTTATATATAGCAACAAATAACTCATATTTGTTAGTTTTATTTCTTCTCAATTTGAATGTTTGTACTATGATAAATGTATTAATTTTAAACGACAATTTGAGTTTAAAAATCTTAGTTTAATTTCATAAAAGTATTTGTGCAACCCCTACGCTTCGAATTAGGATTAACTCTATTTATATATAGCAACAAATAACTCATAATTATTAGTTTTATTATATGGTTACTCTTACCAACTTAAAACAAACTTGAATTGCTTTAAAACAGATTTATACTATCCTTGGTTGAACTGTTTCCTATAGTTTTTGTTATGTCCTTGAGCAAATAACAAAATGAACTTTTACAAAAGATTTTCTTTATATGTAACTACATTTCCATATGTCATACACATTAAAATGTTTTTCATTATTTTTCTCAATAAATGAATGCTATTTTTTTCTTTAAATATTTCTATTTGTTCTATCCAATCTGTAGCATAGCACGGGTCACAAGCTAGTTACGGATCTAAATTGAATTATATTTCAAATTATATATATATATATATTGAAAATAATAATTATCAAAAAACTTTCACTTAACATTATATTATTATAAACCTTTATTTTGAAAAAATTCTTTTCAATTATATGTGACATGAATTTAAATTAATTAATATACATATATGAAAAAAAAACCATAAATTATTTTTAATAAATCTTGCATTTTGTAATATTATCAATGTTTGTTCAAAAAAGTAAAATAAAAATAAAAATTACATAAGACAATAACAAAAAATAACCTATAAAAAAAAAACTCAGGATTCAATTTAATATTTTGATGAGTTTTGATATAATTTAATTTAACTATTTTTGGATTTTAAGTCTTTATGTTTTTTATTGAATGTTAAAAATCAGTTGTTCAACTTTTGAGAGTGAATGGTAATTTTTATATAAGCATGTTAAATGTATATTAATTTCTATTTTAAAAAGCATTAAAAGTGATTTTTTCTTTTTTTTTTTTTTTTTGGAAGCAAGGACGGTACCCTAAAATTTTAGAAATGAAAATGTGAAAAGAGATAAAGGGGTACAAATTAGCCTAACCCAACATGATGAAGGGACAAGAAAGCCTAGACCCCTGAAATAAAAGTAATAAGGGATCCTTAAAATCTTAATAAAACTTTGCAATATAACACAAAGATAGCAATGGAAATCGCACTACAAATGTATATAGCTAATTCCTGAACCTTGCTAAGCCATAGTAGTCTTCCTTGAATGCCCTATGAACTGAAGTAGGGAGTCCATCCAGTGAGTGGTAACTAACCTGATTAACATGTACATAGGCCTGCTTGCTAATCTATTTGCAGTAAAGTTGCCTTCTTTGCAAGTGTGAATAAATTTGGCACGCCCCATCATATGTTTGCATTGTCGTAGTAAATATGTTAAAGACCATGGCACTCTAGATATTCCATTGACATCATCAATAATAAAGTTTGAATCCAACTCAACAAAATGAATTGTTAAGTTAAATTTTTTACGCAATTCAAGACCTTCCACTATTGCACTTATTTCTTCCTTGTTATTAGAACATTCTCCGTAGTGTAAAGAGAATGCAGTAATCATTTTACCATTTTCTTCCCTTACCAAACGTCCTCTAATGCACATTCCTTCCCTTGCTAATCCATCATAGTTTAATTTTAGCATTTGCATAGGGGGACCAAGCAATCCATTTTCCTTTTGTAACTATTAAAGAAAGTAGAGGGATACATAAAGCTTGAATGCTTAAAGTATCATGGAAACCAAGGGTGGCTCGCGGCATGAAAAAAGTTTAGATATCTACCATCCATCTCTTAACTTTGAGGATGATTTCTACTGTCAACATGTCCTTCCCATCAAGCAGTGCTCTGTTGCGTGCTTTTTATAATTCCCAAAGGGTGCAATGAAGCATCACCATTCTGCATAATTGTTTTTACTGTATGGAGCCACTTACCTATTAAAGAGTGTAGGCTACTGTAAACCACGAGGACATTTAGTAAAGGACCAAAGAACTTCCAAAATAGTTATAGCAGTCTTTCTATGTAAAAATAAATGCTCTACTGTCTCTATTGCTGGATGTTTGCAGTAGTGGCATTGGGAGGGAAGAGGAATGCCTCATCATTGAATTTTTCCATCAACAAGAACTCCATTGTTAATGATCTTCTAGGTCAGAATAGCCATTTTAAGAGGAATCCATGCATTCCAGAATAGCTTTCACCACTCAAAATGTGAACCTGATGTGTGAAGCTGTTATCGATATGAGGCCGTTTTGGACTGACCCATAGTCACTGAAGTGTCGACCAGATTATTTGATTCATCTGGAGCTAACTTGACTAGCCTTAGCTCTAGTTAGGTTGACTTGGATAGAGATGATAAAACTTCTTCATTCTGCAGTACCTCTCTTACAGTAAGCTTTTTATAAGGGCTTAACATGCTTGGCTTCTACACTTCTAAAGAAATCCTTCCCTCCCCTATTAACCATCTCGATTTATCCATGATAAGTAGAATATGGGGCAATAGTTTTCTCTAAACAAGAGAGCCTCCATTTCCCTCTACATTCAATGAATTATAATTGCCATCTTTTGAAGTTATAAACCGTGCCCATAAAGAAGTTCCATGTAGGTAAGCCTAAGCTAGTTTACCTTTCATTGAGTTAATTAGCTCCTAAAAGTTATGAACTCCAAGTCCTCCCTCTGAATAAGGTTTAGCAATTTTCTCCCAACTAACCCAATGATGTCGCCCTTCTTCACCATTATTCTAGAAGAAATTTGAGATGCAAGACTAAATGTGCTTTAATGAACTCTTTGGAATAGGCATAACTACCATAGTGTACATTGGAAGAGAGGATAGCATTGATTGTATCAGTGTTACCTTACTACCCGTGGATAATAGTTTTTCCTTCCAACCTGTTAATTTTCTGTGCATCTTCTCTTCTAAATTCTGGAAAAAGGATACTTTAGCACACCTCATGAAGAGACGGATACCCAAATATATGGTGGGAGCTTTCATATGTCTAAACCTTGTCCATCTCTTTAAAAGTCTGATCCTGTTTATGGGAAGTTTACTACTACAAAGAAAGCCACTTTTACCAATATTCATCAGTAAACCACTACAGTCGCAGTATTTTCTAATTGTCCACATTAGTTTATCCACTGAACATTTTGACCCATTACTGAAAAGTAGCATGTCATCTGTAGTTATGCTTTAAAAAACAAATGACTAATATTAATGGTGTTCTAACCAGCATAGTTTGGTTAAATTCGATCCTATAGAACTTGATGGTTAAGATTTTTACTTAGAACATCCTGAACAATGATGAACAATGCTAGTAAAAAGGGATCACCTTGTCTAACACCTCGTTCTAATTTAAAGAAACTATAAGAACTGCCATTTAAGATCATTGAGTACCAACAATTATCAAGACACCGTAAAATGAGAGAGAAACAGTTAGTAGAGAAACCAAACTTAATCATCACTTTGATAAAAAAAAAACACCATTCTAAACGATCATATGCCTTTGCCATATCTACTTTAAAAACAATATTCCCTTCGACTGTTTTTCGATCAATCTCATGAAAATGTTCATGTGTTAGTGCTATATTTTTCTATATCAGTCTTCCTTTTACAAATCCACTTTGTTCTTTTGAAATAAAATGCGGTAAAACTTTGCCAAGCCTTTGAGTTAGTATCTTGGCAATTAACTTGTAAGGCACATTATAAAGACTAATTGGCCTCAAATCATTATACTCTGATGGGTTCCTACATTTTGGAATAAGGACCATGGATGTTGCCATTACTGCTTTTGGTATACTACCACCTATAAACACCTCTTAAACCGCATGAATTATGGATTTTCCAACGACTTCCCAATAGGTCTGATTGAAAGCCCTAGTAAAATCATCCAGACCTAGTGCATTGGATAGATTAATGTCAAATACTGCTTGTTTTATTTCTGATGCCGATGGAATCTCTGTAACATGAGATTCTATTCTGCAGTGACTAAAAAGGGGACAAATTCAAAGAGCTCATTTGGAGGAGGGACTGAACTCGTTTGCACGAGGCTTTGAAAATATGTGACTGCACCATTGCCTAGTACACTGTCATCTCTGCAAATATTGCCATTAATTCTCAAGAAGATGTTATTTTGCTGTTTACCAGCTCGTATACTTACATGGAAAAAGGCTTGGTTTCGATCCCTTTCTTTTTTATCCTTGATTTTTCTCTTAGGAAGATTTCTTCCTGCAAAACTAGGAAAGATAGTTTGTTCTTTGCTGCATTCAAGCTTTGAACCACAACCTCAGAATTATTGAACAGAAGTTCTGCTTCCCAACGAGTGACATCATCCTCTACGTCCAGGACTTTTTTTATATATATTTCCATAAACTTTCCAATTCCAAGTTCTAAAGGCACGGCATAACACTTTCAGATTAAGCTAAAAGTTTATTAATGGATTCCTTGTATCATGATTTTGCTAGTGTTGCGTGATCAGTTGAAGAAAGGTTTCATGATGTGTCCATATTTGTTTAAAAAAAAAAACCTGGCCGGTTTGTTACTTCTCTCCTTGTAGGTCAACAGCAGAGGGCAATGGTCTGAGAACACTCCTAGAAGATGGGTGCATTCTAGACTATTCATGAGGGATTGAAACTACATATTATATAAACATCTATCAATTATTTTCAAGATTCTTGCCACCCCTATCTGATTGTTGCACCAAGTGAACCCATTGCCTATATATCCCGCATCAACCAGACCCCCTATGCTTATGAATTGATTGAACTCATCCATTACTACTGTGTTAAGGCCACAGCCTTCTACTTTTTCAACCGGGGAAGAGATGACATTGAAAGCTACTTATTTTATTTAAAAGACAAAAGTAGTCCTAATAATTTAAAATTACAAATACACACACACATACACACACTACTATTTGTTTCTTAATTAAATTATTTAGTAGTTATATTTACTTCTAATAAACTATCTAATGTATTTATTCCTTTTTTTTTTTTTCAAACTAAAGTTGTTTTTGATATTTTTTTTTTTTGATATTTTTAAACAAAATGTTTAATTTAAGTTATGAACTTATGATAATTTTAATTCAAATAATACAATAATAGATTGTCAATTATCAAATAATTTAATATATTTAATTTTACAGTGCACCACAACAATCACAAATAGTCTCTGACTTAAGGTTTTCATCTATCTATATCTATTCATTAAAAACCCATAGGATTTGTTGATTTAGGCCATTAAAATTCATTAACAGTTTTTTTAACAAAAAAATAAAAATAAAAAGGTAGGTAGTATATAACATTTATTTTGAAAAAAAATTGTATTCGTATCATACCATTTTTTTTTATTTGAGAAAAATTTCACCATACTTATATTAGGACACAAACTTATGGATTTTTTTGGAAAGAGTTACAATAATAAGTAGAGATGTATATATGCCAGCAATTGCAAACTGCATAAGATAAGATTCAAACTCTCTACCTCATAAATAAACGAGTTTTTTTTTTTTTAAAGGATACTTTCAAATCTTATTTGCAAAAACAAGGTAGTTTTAATCTTATTTGCCAAAAACAAGGTATTTATTGCCATGTGGATCAAATCACCTACACGTGTCCTTTTTTTTTCAATGCTAAATTAACTAATAATTTTTTAAAATTTTAGAAAAAAATATCATTTGTAATACACCCGTTTCATTAGTTATGATTACTAGATAAAATCAAATACTAGTAGACCCAACCCTACCAACTCATCAACAAGATCTAGAAACAATTGTTCCAAGTAAAGCCAAAATAAATAAACCTTCAAGAACCAAGTAACTCCATTAGCAACCTCTCTTCGTAAAAATTGAAATACTCAACAACAAGATCATCAAAGAAATGGAGTTGAAGTCAATGAATCCACACCCAAAATCCCAAACCTTTGCAAAACCCAAAACAAAATTGTTTATTACCAAAGTCATAGTTCTTTATTGAGCATTAAGAAATTATCAAACAATGTTGTTTTGCCTTCTAGAGGCTTACCTTTATATGTAATTTATGATCTCTTTATGTAACAAGCTTAGTTTTAATTACTACCCTCTTTTGGTATTAATGTTTGTCTTATGGCTTAGGAATTCAAAAATCGTTTTTTTTTTAATGCATGAATTCAAAGGTGATTTTTTTTCTAGTGTTGTTAGGATTGCAATTCCTTCAAAAGGGAAAGCTTTGGTTTCTACATATTCATCAAATTTAGTTTTTTATTATGTTTTTCTGTTTTTCTACTTTGTCGCTTAATAGAATTGGGTTAGGGAAGCTCTCTTTCCCTATCAACAAGTCTTCGCTATGTTTGGGTTTTATTTGAATTTTGTGTTCAATATGCTTCAAGAGTAATCAAACTCGTATCTTGGATTCAAATGTGATTTTTTTTCAAGTGCTATTGGGATTTCAATTCCTTCAAAAGGGAAAGCTTTGGTTTCTACATATTTGTCAAATTCAATTTTTATTGTGTTTTTTGTTTTTCTACTTTGTTGTTTAATAGAATTGGGTCAAGGAAGCTCTCTTTTCCCTCTCAACAAGTCTTGCTATGTTTGGGTTTTGTTTGAATTTTGTGTTCAATATGCTTCAAGAATAATCAAACTATATCTTGGATTCATTTCCTACGATGCAAAATATAATTAAATTTCACTAATCATGAAAAAAATTAATAAAATTGGTAATTTTTATATTTAATAGTTTGAAATCAATACAATTATAATATCATCAATTTTATAAAAGGATAAGAAAGGAGTTACAATGCATTAATTAAATTGTTGTTAAAAATGCATTAATTTAATTTGAATTTAACTTTTAGCTCAATTCTCTTAGCTAAACCAAATTAACGTTATGGAAGTTATTGGCTCTATTTTAGATGTTGGTGTTGGGGTCATTGATGATGATTATAGAGGACCATTTGAGGTGGTGTTGTTTAATCATTTTGATCTGATTTTGTTTTGGGTTTTGCCAAGTTTTAAGATTTTGAGTATGGGATCATTGACTTTAGCTCTAGTTCTTTGATGATCTTGTTATTGAGAATTAAAACATATGATGTTGTTGGAAGAGTAATTTCTCGACCTTGTATTCCTAGGATGTTAACATGTCATTTATATATATGTACAAGTGTAGTATGACTAGAATTCTAGGTAATATAATGGATAAGAACCTGGAGAGTGCAAGTAATTAACAAACTACTGCAGTAGAGTTCTTATAACTAGCAAACCTTATAGTAGAATTTATCTCTCGAAGTAGTTGCATTCTAATAAACTACTCCACTACAGATAGAGTTTATCTCTTCCATGTGTGGTGTGATCGGATCTTGTCTTAATACTCCCCCACAAACTAACCGTGGATGAATTTCAATAGTGAGTTTGTCCCTTAAGAATTCAAAATAAGCAAGTGGATAAAGGTTTGATTAAAATATATGTAATTTGATCTTGTGTGAAAATGAACTTTACTTGTAAGCTTCTATTGCAACCATGTCTATAACGAAGTAAAAATCAATTTTTACGTGTTTAGTTCTTACATGGAACACTAGGTTTACTACCAAATACGTGGCTCTAATATTATCACACCAAATAATCAGCTTGTGAGTCGGTGTGACATCAAGTTCACCTAGTAGAGACATGACCCAAGTGATCTTGACGACAAGATCCGCGACGACTTTTGTGCTCGACTTTAGTAGAGCTTCAAATGATTGTCTTCTCGCTAGAGGATTTATAAGTGATTAAATTCGACCCTAAGTATATGACAAAACCCCCTATAGATTTTCTATCATCCAAAGAATCGATCCAATCCGAATCGAAAAACCTAGCAATAGTTGAGAGTTGAATTTTCGAATGTGCAAACCATAAGTATATGTGGACTTCATGTGTACAAAATGCATTTTATAACCACCTAAGTTCTAAAGTAGGTTGGTGCATGAATTGATACACTTTATTCACAAGCATACATAATGTTTGGTCTAGTTAGGGTAGCATATTGGAGGGCACCTACAACTTGTCTATACAAAGTTTGATTTAAGAAATATTCAAGCATCTCTATTTTTCAATTTTGAAGTGATGGGCATGGGTGTAGTGATAGGGTGACAATCAAGCATTCCCATTTTAACAAGAAAATCATGTATATATTTTTATTGAGAAAGTATAATACTCGTTGATGATTTAATCACCTCTATGCCCAAAAAGAAGCTAATATCACTAAGGTCTCATATGGTAAATTTTGAGTTCAAAGCATGTATTACCTGTCTCTAGAAAAGCCAAATGGTCACTAAGCAATGATGATGTCATTGACATAGACTAAGCAGGAATGCTCTATAACCCCCAACTTTGTAGATAAATAGAGAAAATCTATTTTCGACCCCTTAAACTCAAAATTTAGGAAAAAGCCTTGAAGACATGAGAACTATGCTCATGGAAACTGCTTATAACCATAAAGAGACCGATATAGCTTACGGACATAATCAAGAAACCGGGACTTAACAAAGCCCACTAGTTAGGCCATATAGATTGCTTCATGTAATGTGCCATTTAGGAATGCATTATGCACATCTAGTTGCTTAATAGGCTAATTGTATGAGACTACTAAGGACGTAACAACTCGATAGTTACGAGCTTGACCATTGGATCGGAAGTTTCTCCAAAATCAATCCCTTCCTAGTGGTGAAAACCTTTAGCAACTAACCTTGCCTCGTGCCTTTCTATGTTGCCATCCGTATTTTTATTTTATTTTGAAAACCCACATGTTCCCTATAATATTCATGGCTCGTGTTGGGGGACTAGGGACCAAGTTTCGATCTTTAGGAGGGCCATTATCTCTCGACTCCATAGCCACTCTCCTTGCCGTATGGTTTTTAGCTTCGAGTATAGCAAGTAAGATTTTTTGGGATTGTTGAAGAAGATACTACAAGGGAGGCTTTTGGACCCATATTCCTTAGAATCATAGAATAGGTTCATTTCAATTCCTCATTGAATGATGAATTTATAGTACTACATGCACACTAGTTAGTCAAATCATATTTACTAAAATCTAATTATAAATTTATATCCGGTGTGGTGGAGGTGCGACTTGGAAAGAATGGTGACTTGGGCTATTGGAGTTGGGGATAATGGGAGGTGGAGGTACGGCTTGGAACTATATTTGGGTTGTCACGGATTGGTAGTGTAGTAATCATGTCCGTGTGGGTGTTTGGTGTTTAGGAGTCTATCATAGGGGTTTGTATACATAGGTTTTGAAGTGGTTGACTCTGCTAGGACGATGGACCGATGCCGATTGGGTTAGAGTGATGGAGATGGCTAGAGTAGAACAATGATCCACGAGAGTGAAACACTAGATGGACTTGTGTTTGTGACGGACGAATAAATCTATGTAAATGGAAATATTAACTCAACAAACCGGACATGGACGAGCAATGTAAAAATGATTTTTAGCTTTGTCAAAATAATGATAGCCTAGATGTGATGGGCTATATCCCAAGAAAATACAAGGTGCAAATTTAAAGTCAATTTTATATTTGTTATAAGGTCTTAAATATAAAAAATAAAGACAATCAAAATTTTTTACAAAAGAGTAATCTAGGCTTTTCTTAAAAATAAGTTCAAAAGGTGATGTATATTTGATGATAGAAGAGGGCATTCTATTAATTAGGAAAACGAGTAGTGTCGAAGGCGTATGTCCAAGTATTGTTTGAGAACATGGGGCTCGCTAAGAGGGTGAGGTCGATCTCCAAAATATGACAATATCATCTCTCTAGGTATCATTTTGCTCATGTGTGTGAGGGCACATGATGCGGTAGGCAATTCCTATATTCCGAAAGAATTTATTTGTCCTCGAAATTTCCCACCCCAATCAGCTTGGACTTGTTTGATTTTGCAATTAAACCGACGTTTAACCAGATTTTGGTATTGAATAAAAACATTTTAAACATCCGATTTTTTGTATAAAGGTTAAAACCATATATACTTAGACAAGTGATCAATAAAGATAACATAGTATTTAAAACCATCAACGAAGTAGTATGAGAGGGACTCCAAACATCACCGAAAATTAAATTCAAAACACTCATGCTTAGGTTGTTTGATAGAGGCAAAGATAAACAACTAGATTTTCCTAATGGACACGATAAGCATTGACTCGATAAATTTAAAGGTCTTGATAAAAAGTCCTTTTATAAAAGAAAATTGATTGCTCAATAGTGAGGGTGGCCCATTCTAGAGTGTCAAACCGGTGCAAAGACTTTTGCTAAGAATGTTTTAGGAATGGAGGTAGGATATGGAGCATGAAGGGAATAGAGGTTGGCATCAATCCTCGCTTGAAAGAAGTTTGGTCTTATGTACCTGGTCTTGAACACAAAACATGGAGGGGTGAAATTCCAAAAATAAGTCATTGTCTTTGGCAAGGCGTTTCACGGATAATAGGGGTTGGGTTATTTATGGGACGAGTAACACGTCAAACGATTTAAGAGATTTAGTAGGAGTTTTAATATGACTTGATCCAATGTGCAAAATAGGTAAAAACTCACCATTTCTAACTTAGAGTTAATCCTTACCCGTGTATGCTTTATATATGCTTAAGCTAGCTAAGTTAGGAGTCACATGATGTGAAGCATTGATATTAGGACACCATGTATGTGAGTACAATTGTGGGGTAAAGGAAACCGAGATATTTGCAATGGGCTATTAATGGTCGATATGGAGTTGTGGGCGGTGGATAGATGTATGGCTCCATACATGGCGGATCTAACATTTGGTGTGGTTGTCTTTGTTTTTCCAATAGCTACGGTTTTAGGATAAAATAGGTGTTTCCATACTCGTGGTTGGAGCGACCATGTTCCTTTCCTCCGGAATGTCTACTACAGCTTTTATTGAAGATAATGTAACGATGTCCTTAGGGCTTATAACCCAAGCCCCTAGCCGTCATGTGAGCCACAAGAGGCGTGGGTAATAAAGAAGTAATAGGTGTAAGCGGTAGTCCATGCTCGTGGTGATGATGCTGAATCCGAATCAAGATTAAGGAATTCATGGCTAACCAAGAAGCTATGGAGGTCGATGAATGTTACCGGTTCGGAATGTGTGAAGAGAGTAGTGACAATGTCCTCGAAGTCACTAAAAAGGCCCTTAAAGATGTAAGAATTGAAGTCAATCGGGAGAAGAGGACAACAAACTCTTATTAGTTCATCACTAATTGATTTGGCATGATGGAGGAAGGTAGAGACTAGTTTATAGTGGTCCTATTTAAGCCGTTATAAGGCTAGTTATAGGCTCATTATTCGAGTGCTAGATGGGAAAGCAATGCCTCTTTCAAGTGTGAAGCAAACCTCACTAGGTGTGGTGTAGTCAATCACTATAGGGAGCACTTCTATCAAGAGAGAGGAGATAAATGTGCTCATTAGAAGCCGGTCCCGCTGGATCCATGCTTTGTGGCGTGGTTTTATTGTGGAAAGCCACCATTAGAGGTTGGAATGTGGCTTCGAGGGGTAAAGGAAAGATCCATCAACAAACCGGAATAAGTTTTAACCAAGGAGAAAGGGCTTGAGTTGAATACGCCACAGTGGGCAATTTGTTTAGGTTAGTTTCAAGGAGTTAAAGTGGTGGGAGTTTGTTAGATGACTCATTGGAGTGGTGGGTTAAGGAATGGTTGGAACGGTTTCAGCAATGGTGGTGGGAGAGGTGTTGTTGCTAAAGGAAGTCATTTGGTGGGGCTAGGAGATGCTAGACAGGTAGCTAGTATTGGTTGAACGTATTTGTGGTAGGGAGGAGGCAATAACGTCCGGAGTATTTTGGCGGGGAGGAGGAAGTAGCAACTTAGACTATTTTTAGGAAGGAATAGGCAATAGCGTCTAGAATAGTTTTAGGAAGGAGGAGCAATAGCTAAGCTAGCATCGGCCGGTATTATTTTTAGGAGGGAAGAGTTCATGGAATCTTGCATATCTTAACCAAACCCTTTGCATGGGCTCGTCATACACTTGTATGGTCCGAGGAGGCTTATTCATTCTCTTAACCGTGGTTTCATCCAACAAGAAATAACTCCTAATCTAATATGCACTCGCGAAGGCATCTTGGGTAATAGGTGTGTTCATAAGAACATCCGTTTTGTTGTTAGTCTTTTTTGTGCATATTCTACCGCTTCGCTCCTTACTACATGTGTACTTATGTATCAAGTTCTCCCCATAGTCAAGATTCAATTTAGTCCTCAAACTAGTGAGGCACGCAAGTGAAAGTAGTAAGCTTTTTTTTGTTTAAGCAATTCTTAAGATCAACAACTCCCACGTCTTAACCTAAAGAAAGCATAGTAAGATAGACAATAGACTATTAAGAGAACGATTGGCTAGGTCGATTGGAACATCTCATGTTTTCTCCCTTTCGACTTCCACGAAGGGACGTCATGCTTTATGTTTCAATAGGTAGCTAGCCCTATCCTAGGTTAAGTAGGTATGGAATATTTTTAGGAGGGAAGAGTAGCAGCTAGTGTCGGCGAGAAGAAGAAAAGAGGAGCGATTAGCCTATAAAGCTTTGATACCAAATTAAAACGTATGATGCTCGCTGGAAGAGTAATTTTTCAGCCTTGTATTACTAGGACTTTAACATGTCCTTTATATAAGTACAAGTGTAGTGTGACTAGAATTCAAAGTAATACAATGGATAAGAACTAGAGAGTACAAGTAATTAACAAACTACTGCAATAGAGTTCTTGTAACTAACAAACTCGCAGCAGAGTTTATCTCTAAAGTAGTTGCATTCTAACAAACTACTCCACTACGATAGAGTTTATCTCTTCCATGTGTGGTGTGACCGGATCTTGCCTTAATATTAAGCCATTTCAATTTTTACAAAAAGAGATTACTAATTGAGTTACCGATTCTTGAAGGTTTATTTATTCCGGCTTTACTAGAGCAATTGTTTATAGATCTTATTGATGAGCTAGTGAGGTTGGGTCTACTAGTATTTGATTTTATTTGATAATCATAACTAATGAAACAAATATATTGAAAATGATATTTGTTTCTAAAATTTTATAAAATTATTAATGAATTTAGCAATAAAAAAATTGATATGTGATGGTGATTTGATACAGATAGTAAAAAGTATTTTGTTTTAACAAATAAGATTAAAACAACTTTGTTTTTGTAAATAAGATTGATTAAAAAAAAACTCGTAGATAAACACGTATATATATGCCAAATTTATGTGTTCTCGTAACTTCTTTTCTTTTAATTTTAACTTCGAGTGCCAAATACTTGCATACATTTATGACTTATTGTTTCTCTCTTTTAATTTAAGTTTTACTATTTACAAAAATTTAAATATTAGTTATATCAACATTCATTTTTTCTTTGTGATCTAAATCTTATCCAAAATCATAATTGAAATCTGAATATTTTTATAATTTTATGTTTAAAACCACATGGATATATATATATATATATATATATATATGAAAGCTTTAGTCATGGTTCTACGAATCCTTTCACTGTTTTTTTAGTTATTACAAGTTAGCATCCCGTGCTACGTTATGGATGGTCAAGTATTGTTTATAAGACTGATGAGTTGAATCGAATGAAGGTTATTAGGCAAGTATTAAAATGTTATACTAAATAATTCAAAGTATCAATAAACTTTACAATGTTTATGATTTTATTTATTTATTTATTCAATAAAAAAATTTTTTGATGCATTGATTAAAATAAAAATATTTAATCTCAGTCATTGATGAGTTAATGATTGGTATTCACTCATGGATGTCAAATAAAAAAAGGAATGTTGCAAGTTTTTTGAAAAATAAAAACAAAACTTTTTTTTTCTCGATTCAGTAACTTTATTTTCCTTGGGTAGGTCTGCGGTGAGTAAATTATAAATTAGTCTCTTTAGTTAAAATAAATAAATAATTTTTTTAAAAAAACTATTATTTATTTCTTTCAATATTATTAACTACGCTTAATTTAACATTATTTTTATTCACAAAATATCTTCTTCTATTTTCTCATCAATTTTTCATATTTTTCTTTTCAATTTCTTAAAAATAAATTTAAAAATATAAAAATTAATTAATTCTTTTCTTGAAACGATAGGGACAAATTTATAATTTACTCTTCCGCGGGATGGGACAGGTTATAACAGGCTATATAACGCGATGAAGCTTTTTGCCAAGGCTGTTGCGTTGAGGAATTTGTGAGAGATTCAAAAATCTGTGACCGTAGAAGATTAGGGAGAGCGTTGAGGGGGAAACAGTGAAAGCCCAGAGAAGCAAGAAGCGAACCTGGCGATTCCACATTATCGGCTGAGGTAAAAGTACTCTATATATACCTTTTTTTTTTTTTTTTTTTTAAGTTGTTTTAATCAGCATAAAATCCCTCCTTCAATGCATTTTCAAACTGAAAATTTGATATACCTACCTACCTACAATTTTATGCGCTCCGTCGAGATTTTTTACTTTTCTTCGTAACTATGATGAGATAGAACTACTGTAAATTTAACCGCAATTAGGTCAGTTTCCTACATGCTTTAAATATAATAAATTTCCAGCCAAATGAGATGGGTTCCTTTTTTTCCTGCCTGCATGCTTGATTCAGTAGTTTCCTTAATTTTATGCTATGTTAAATAGTGCATGGTTGGTATTCCTTGCCATTTAATTCATTATAATTTTTTTCTAGGCTTTTTAGATGGATGACCGGAAATTTATTGTAAAACTTAAACCTCCCTCATTTCATTGAGTTTCAATTATGTGAGAAATTTTATAGGATTCAAAATGTAATTAATATTACTTACTTTATAAGGGGGAGAGAGATATACACAAGCAAAAAGAAAAAAGAAAAAAGAGAGAAAGAATTAAAAAAAAAATAGAGCTTTGATGAAAATATTTATTTTTTATTTTTTGTTAATTCACGTGTATTTTCAGAGAAAGAATAAATATTGTTAATTATTCATTGAATACATTAATATTTCTCCAGTTATGTGATTTATTGTGGCGTCCATTGTAAATTAATGATGGCTATTATTATTAACTACCAGAATAATAATTTAATATCTTTGGATTTGTATTTTTATCTTTCACATTTTATAATGAATTCATGTTACCATCATGTACCTAAGAATTTCTCTAACTATGAAAGAAAAGTACCAATTATTTGGCATTTTCTATGATTACGTAAAGACATTATAATTATAGTATTTTTAACTTATAAATTATAAGAAAACATATTATTATCTTGTAATAATTTATCTTGTCACCCAGTAACTTAATTAATTATCTTGTAATAATTTATCTTGTCACCCAGTAACTTAATTAATTATCTTGTAATTATGATATTTACTAATATTATTTCATAATTATGATTTTTCAAAGATATATTATTACTTATAAAAGAGAAATAAATATTATTTACTTCCTAACAAGTAAGTGATTACAAATTGATTGATAGATTTACTAAATCAATTAAAAAATTATATTATCTTTTTATAATTTAACTAATTGCTTTAATATGATTATGATAGTTACGAATAATGAAATACAATTTCAACAGTTTTTTTTTTTTTTTACTTTAGAGAAAAAATACTATTTAAATCATAAATAAATTAATTTTCAATAATTAAGAATACATTTGAAGACACTATATAATCATAATAATGTTTTGAAATAACCATATATATCAAGCCTCCAATTATTGTGGTCGCAACCAGGACTGTCAAGCTACCTTCTCCTCGGGCAGTCCTTTTTTTTTTTTTCTTCCTTGCTGACACTTGGCGTGTCCTGAATGCTGAAACTGAAAACCAATGAATGCAGCAGGTTAGTGGTATTATTGTAATATAAGGAAACCAACTAGGCCTCTTTTATTCTCCACAGCCAACCGGCTGATGCTCTAATGGATCGTATTTGTCGAACAACATCTCAAATTTATATTATTCTTTAATATTTTTTTTTAGTGAAAAATTTTTAATTTTAAAACTTATGTTGACTCATATTACTTTATTCTTAATTAATTAAAAATGAAAGTTAAAGTGATAGGATTTAAACTTATAATCGTTTGATTATCAAAATTTTAATACCATGTCAAATGATCATTTTACTCAAAAATTTTAGTTTTTAGATAAAGCTCTAAGATATGATTTATATTTATTTTCTAAAAAATATTTCCTAAAATATACCATCCTCAAAATCGTATGGATAGAAATAAAATATAAGAACTCTCCCCTGTATCCATGTAGTTAAAGGTTATCGAGTTCATTTTATCAAAAAAAAAAGAAACATCCGATTTTGAACCTTTTTTTTTTTTTTTTAATTTCTGGGTTCAGTCATTTCGTGAGGACGGTGAGGGTTCAGCATTTTATTAAAACACGTCCTTGATTTTTATTTTTAAATTTGATATATCAGTTAAGTATATAAACGACATGCTAATCTTTCTGAATATTTTTTCACTTTCTGAACAATTCCATGCTTTGAATGAAAATCACATCCATTGGATAAAAGAATTTCTCAAGAGAATCTAACAAATCCAATCATTGATTTTTTTCTTGGAAAAAGTAATTTAGAAAGAAATTTGGGATAAGATTGATTACCACTACTTTAAACCTATTTTAATAGACCAACTAGAAACAATCTCATTAAGACAAGAGAGTATATGATTTTCTCACTATTATATTATATTAACACTTGTTACACAATCTGAACCTTTTAATGAGGGAATAAACTTGAACAACAAACCATGGCAAAATTTCTTTGTTACACATCTGATATTCCGCATGTTACAAACATTGGTTCGAAACTAATTGATTGTCATTAAATTTTGAAACATGCAGTTAAACACAATTTTTATGGTTTTACCAACGCAGAATCTCCCCCAGTAGAAAGATGGAATCGATCTCCCTTTCTTTTCTATACAATAGGCAAATCTTTTTTTTAATCCTAGATTTTAATCCCCAAGGATCGGTGTTGGGAGCGAAGTCTTTGCTCTCTGCCTTCATCAATCTTCTAAAATATATATTTCTTTTTATTTTTCTGGATCTATAGTACGTACAATTACGAGTTCGCTCCTAATTAATAATGCAGTTGCAAAGAACTTTAAGATAGACAAAGAAGAGAAGGCTCGATGGGTTCATATGAAACTGTAAGGAAGGAGGCCTACAAAGCAGCTTTGAAAGAAAAATGGAATGAGATGATTGGTGCTTACCATGGAGAAAAAGTTATTTACATGATGTCTCCAATAACGGCATCAGAAGATACTCCATTTCACTTGGCAGTATATAGCAGAAGTGTTCAACCGCTTCGAAGACTACTTGATATTGTTAATAATAACAAAATGCTCGGGAATCCCCTTACAAAAACTAATGCATATGGAAACACAGTTCTTCTTGAAGCAGTTGTTGCTGGAAATATGGAAGCAGTGGAAGCTTTACTCCAGTTTGTCCCGAAACACGCGGCCGGTAAATATGATCCTTCAGAGCAACTGCAGACTGAAAATGTGCTTGGCGAGACCCCATTTTATAGAGCTGCTTCAAGTGGTAAGACAGAAATAGTGAAGCATTTAGCTGATCAATTTGGGGGGCAAATCTTTGATCAGGGAAAAAAGCTAATCGAAAAACACCGCAAGAGAAAAGATCTCAAGCCGATTCTTCATGCTGCCATCCAAGGGCAACACTTTGGTTTTGCTCTTATTCTCTCTCAAATTAAATGGAACTCTTACGACATCTATAGACACGCACACACATTCATCCCTAAACACTAAAGATTACATATCAACTTAAATTTACAAGTGATTTAGAAACAAATCAAATGTCATTTTTTTTCTAATGCAGAAACTGCTCTGAAGTTGCTGGAACTGGATAAATCACTTCATGAAATGAAGGACGAGCAGGGCATGACCTGTCTTCATCTCCTTGCTGATATGCCTAGTGCTTTCAAGAGTGGATATATACAGCAAGCATTTTTCTTTGAGAAATGGCTCTACTGTTGTATGTTTGATGCAAAATTTTCTTTTCTGTTTATTTATTTGATCAGCATTAAGCTAACATCACCTCGAACATCTGCTCTCAGGCACGTTTGTTTAACGGAATATTGATTGAACACTGATTTTCGGGATTTAATTTTTTTGTTTTTTCTCTTCTTCTTGGGATTATGTCAAACTCCAGGACCATTTTATAGTATTGCTTACGCTACTTTAAATCCCAGAAGGTTTGATTGACTTAAGTTTTGAGTTTTTTGCAGGCCTTCCCGCCGCAGGTGGTGATCGCGACCAGCGTCGGTGTAAAATAGGTACTGAGATCGAAACCATTTTGGCATCCATCAAGTACTTCCACAGTTATATTGATAATATTGCGCTTACCGATGCTCCCTGGGTCTTGTGATTTTAAACTCAAGCAACCACGGCTTAAGCATTGATATCAGTAGTATTAGAAACAACAATAATATTGTTCATGCAACAAAATCGTCCTTAGTAAATGCCAGAAGTAATTCGTGGAAGGACCGAATTTCCTGCTGTCGAGCAAGAACAGCAGGAAATTTCGTCGGCATTATCCTTGGGATTGGGAGATAGACCACCGACGCTGGCCCGATTGATTGGCCCGGTCTGGAAGCTTGATTACTAACTGGGTCGAGCTTGGGTTTAGCATTTCCCCATGGAGCTGGTCACGCGAACATATTTACACCAAGAAAACTGCTATATAATCTATCTAATAAAGATTGAAAATGATGTAAAATTGTTGACATCAATCCTTTCAAAAGCAATACCTTGGGAAATTGTTGAAAAGGCTGGAGTGAATTAGTCTACAGTATGGATAAAACAACAAAAAATCTCTTAAAAAAAAAACATCTATCCAAATAACACAAACTTTTTCTCTTTTTTGAAAGTTGCTTTATAGAATTAGATAACTGAGATTATATTTCATATATAATACTTACAGCTTTGTAGTAAGTGATCCTTTTTTTTAACTTTAGATATCAATCTTTTTTTTTAATTTAACTATTTAACATGAGATATATGTTCTAACATTTTTTCTTATTTACAACCCATATTTTGAAGTCTATCAAGTGGCTTGAACTTCAGTTCAATGACATCTTTGATGCTTTAATATCATATAGAGTTAGATAGTTGAGATTAAGTTTTATTCAAAAAACTTAAACCATGTGATGTGTGACTCCTTCTCAACTTTATACATTAATCTTTTTTTTGTTTAACTATTTAGTATGAGATATGCTCTTTAACACTCCTCCTTAACTTGCAATCCATTTTTTGAGATTTGTTATGTGGCTTTATAAAATTAGATAGTTGAGATTAAATTCTATCTAAAAGACTTAAATCTTGTGGTAGGTTGTCCCTTTTCAACTTTATGTATTAATAATTTTTTGTTTAAGTATTTAATATAAAATATGTTATCTAACACTCTTTTTCATTTCTATTTTATTTTTTAGGATCTGTTAAATGGTTTGGGCTTGAGGATTTTTATTAGGCCGTTAAGTTTTTTTAGTGCTCGATACCATATAGAGGTAAATAATTGATATTGAGTTTCATATAAAAGACTTAAACCTTATGGTGAATGACATCTTCTCAACTTTATATATTAATCATTTTTTATTTAATTATTCAATATGAGATATGTGTTTTAACATCTTGAACTTAGGGATTACTCTTGGCCATGCCGACTTTGGAGGTTTTCCTTGTCTAAATAATATAGTAGGTTTCTTAGTTTCAAAAAACATAATACTAAGGTTTCCTAATCAGATCATGCTAAAAGAAAAATGGGTCTAATTATGATTAGATTAGATTTGGAAATATGAAGCTATTAATAATTAAAGACAATGCCAAAATATATATATTCTAGAAGCATGTTAGAATACATTAGAATATTATTTTAATAATGGAGGCAGTGAATAATATGAATTGATCCGAAATCTAATAACACTTATGGGTACAAAAGAAATATATTGAATCAATTGTTATTGTGCTTTATATTAAGTTATCTCTTTCCCATATAAAAATTATGATTCTATTTCTTATTTAGGTGTACAGTGTTGGAAAATTAATCCATCATATTTATAAAATTAAAAAAATAATAAATGGGTTGGAATTTTTCGAGGACTGAGCTCAAAAGGTTGGCAAATTAAGAACAAAGCTTTTTCATTGAGTGAGTGATCACAATCCAATTGTTGTTTTGTTGCATCCTCCAACTCTTCTCCCTTTGTTGGTTCAACTAAATCCTTTTCCAAAATTTCTCCATAGCCACTGTTTTTCGAACATAATTCCATCAATTAATGTTTCCCACATCGCAAAATTTGTTTTTCCATCCAACTTGAAAACTGTTGACTGCACTTGCTAAATTTATTGTGATCCTATGCTTGAACTTGAAGCCATCTTGTTATGACGGGCTCTGACACCAGGTGTAGGGAAATTTCAAACAATAATTTCTCAAAATAATTTAATTGGACTAGAATAAATATAAATTACTCAACAAGAAATTTATTAGTTGAACAATACCCTCACAAATAACACTCTCACAAACTTTGGCTTTTGTTATATTGATTTATTTTCTTATTATATTCCTAATACAAATCCTAACATATATTATACTAGTTGTAAGTAGGTTAACAATCTGACTTAAACAACTAAATACAACTAAGAATACAATAAACTTAAGAAATTGACTGGTCAAACCAAGATGGTTAAGAACTCGTTTGAGTTGATTTATTTTTTCACTCACAATTTTCTCTCTAACTCACTTCTCTCTTATTTTTGCTCCACACACATGTATTCCTAATACAAACCCTAACATTTATTTTTACTAGTTGTAAATAGGTTAACAACCTGACTAAACAACTAAATACGACTAAGAATACGATGAGTTTAAGAAATTGACTGGTCAAAAACCAACATGGTTAAAAAATTGACAGGTCAATTTCTTAACTAAGTTTTTTTTTTTTTTAATCTAGAAAGTTGTAGATTGATTTTCCACTTTCTAGTAGTTGATTGATCAAACCAAGATTAATTTCTAACAGTAGTAAAGCATTTTTTTTTATATATATCTTCTATCATTAAAAATCATTAAACCGGCGGTAAATTGTAGTTGTACCCGTATCCCTATACGTGGAAGAAAAATTGGAAAGTCTGGAAAATTGACATAGGATTAGAAACTTGTACACTTGATCTCACCAAAATTGAACATTTGTATTATTTTCTGGTATACTACTCTGTTCATATTTGCAGAAAATTCGTTATAGCTAGCTCTCTCTCTCTCTCTCTCTCTCTCTGTCTCACATATCAAGAAACATATAGGGTGGCCACCGGCTGATAGAATCCGGAAAGACAAGCACAGGCATGAATCTGCGTTGAAACTTGCCGAGCAGCTTATCGGAAAGAACAGTAAGAATTGGTGGCAACCTATCGAAGTTGAGTCTACCAAAGGTAATATGAAAACCGGGTTTAAAAAAGGAAATCCAGGAAGAAGTGAACGACAGGGAGACGCACAAGGAGGGAGAGGAGACCCAGGAGAAGGAAGAGGAAGAAGAGGCGGCGAAGGAAAAGGAGGACAAGGAGTAGAAGCACAAGAAGCAGTAGACCTCGGGAAAGGAAGAGAAGTAGGGGGAGGAGGACAAGGACAAGGAGCAGATCCAGGAAAATGTGGAGGAGGGGGAGAAGTAGAAAATAATGAAAATGTTCAACCAAAGATAGAAGAAAACAGAAGACACGAGAATCCTCCTCCAAACCCGTTTCTTATAGCAACTACTAATGGAATAGTAGAGATTGTCAACGAAATACAGAGAAAGTTTCCTCAGGGTATTGAGCTTGTTTATGTTCAACCAAAGATAGAAGAAAATAGAAGAAAGAGTCCTCCAAACCCGTTGTTTATAGCGACTAGTAATGGAATAATAGAGATTGTCAACGAAATACTTGAAAAATATCCTCACGGTATTGAGCTTGTTGATAAAATGGGGCTAAACATATTGCATGTGGCTGTGATGCATCGACAGAGGAAAATTTTCCGTCTTATAAAGGAAAAGAAAATAATAATGTCCAGGCTGAGTTCGATGATCGATAATAATGGCTACACATTGTTGCACCAAGTTGCACACATGAAGCACTACCGCGGAGGAACCAAGCCCGGCCCTGCACTCCAGCTCCAGGAAGAGATAAAGTGGTTTAAGGTGAGTTACTCTTGTACAATCGTAACTCCATGCCATATTTTTATGAAATGCAGCTCTATACGTCTAGCTGCAAGTAAGATTTGATTGTTACTTACGAGGAAAAGGATGTTTATTTATAATTTGCCCACGTTCCAAGTTAATTCAAAATCAGTGAAATTAATTTGCATCTATATATAATTAACGACTTTACCAAAACTAATGATTTTTCTTCTTTTTTTCCCATGTTCTCTGTCCGTGCAGCGTGTGCTGAAGGTAGTTCCTCCTTATCATGCATTGCAACGTGAGAAGGAGCACAACATGACTCCAAACGAGCTCTTCGAAGCGTCGCATAAAATCCAACTCAAGATGGCGCAAGAATGGATAGAGAAAACCTCTCAGTCATGCTCGGCGGTAGCCGTTCTTGTGGCCACCGTTGTCTTTGCTGCCGCTTACACTATACCGGGAGGTTCTGACGATCGTGGCTTTCCCATTTTCCTTCGCGACCGTTTCTTCTTGGCTTTCACTGTCTTGGATGCTATCGCCTTAGCGAGCTCCTTGACCTCAGTTGTGATGTTCCTTTCTATCCTTACTACTCCTTTTGAATGTGAGAAATTCTATCACGACATTCCTCGGAGACTGATAAGTGGCTTCACTTTACTCTTCTTCTCAGTGATGACAACCATGCTTGCTTTTGCTTCCACCCTTTTCCTTGTCATTCGCTTAAAGAAGCGATGGACGACGGGTCTGATTTCGATTGCTGCTTTCCTTCCCGTGTCAGTATTTGCAGTGATGCAGTTCCCTTTATATGTGGCATTTTTAACTACTCTCATGGACTTCTTTAAGGAAGCAAGGAAGTTCCTTCCATGGTGTCACTTTCCTTTTAAGTGCTGTTTTAGGAGCCTTTTTTTTGGGCGCTGTAGCGGGTGCTGCAGGCAATGAAAGACCAGAAACAATTGGTATTTTGAAAAAGTATCTGTTTGCTTCAATAGTTCGATAAGAGTTACCAGGTCTGGTAAATGTGTAAGCAATAACACATTACATGTTATGGTTTTTTACGTTGCATTTACTTTTATTGTTTCGATAAGAACCCCAACTATTGCCTTAGAGTTGAGTATTACTTTTGTTGTTAGTTTGTAACAGAATTTAATCCTGTCTCTTCTTTGCGGGAGGCAATGTCTCTCATTTTTCACTTTGGACTCTACTGAATCACAAGGCTGCTAAATGAAAAGGAGAATATTTGTGAGGTTTTTATGTGTAGAGTTCTTTGCTAAGCTGACTCCTGCTTATCCTTACACGCACACTAGAGAGGGTTAATTTCACAAAACGTTTTTCTATTTTTTTTTATTTATCACCTATCTTTTTCCTCGAGTTATTTTAATGTGACTTCCCAGACAATTTTTAAGTCAATTTTTTAATTGAAACTGACAGTTGGCATATAAAATTTGACATGACATTACAAGTCAGACTATTTTGCACGTACCTAAAAATATATATATATATATTTTTTTTTTTTTTTTTTTTTTGCAGGAAAAAAAAAACTAGGTATAAAAATACTAAACTTTTCTCTCACCAGCTTACTCCATAAAAAATTGTATAAAATCAATTTTGTAACATTTTCTCTGATATATTTTTTTCTTGGTATAACCAACCAAGAAACAAAAAAGAACAGTAACTAAACAAGAAAAGAAAAGCTTTCTTGAGCTATTAGAACTTAAAAGTCAAAGCAAAAAGTAAGCAAGCTTGAAGACTACTTACAGGTTTTGATGGCTCAAGAGATGAAGCCAACCTCATGCCCTCTTCAAGATTCAAGTGCAGATTCTTCTGAGCAGAAATGAAAAAGATAGACAGAGAGGGGGAGAGAGAGAGAGACAGAGCAGTGGATAGTGAATTTAACAGAGATTGCGTGATTTTGTGTTGCTTTTTTCTGCTGCTTTTCTTTGTTTATTTATACTTTTCTTTCTAGCGTCATCGAAAAAGACATGGATGACATGTCGATTTCCAAAAATGGTAAGTGGCATCTACCTGTAATATTTGATCTGGGATAAATTAGCATGGATGGATTATGGGTAAAATTAGTTGACATTAGTAATTGATTTTCTTTTTTATAAAAAAGTGAAAAATGATTTAACACTTCTATATATATATATATATATATATATATATACAGCACTCCTTTTGCAAGGGCTTAGAGAGGCGGAGCGTCCAGCTGCCAATGTATCTGCTATCTGGCAGACAACATAAACTAAAGAATGAAAAGATGGGTGACAGCTAAGTAAAGTCTCAACCAATAATGTGAAGGCCTGAAAGAGAGGGTTTCCCTTTGTACAGAATTCACCTTCTGATACAGGACAAATTCTGGAGTAAGATCAAGCTGACAATGCTGGCGTAAATGAATGACAATTCAACAAGTGAGGCACGCTTGTGTGGAAAAAAGCACGTGCGAGAGAAAAGTGAAAGACATGTCTGGTGTAATACCCGGGAGTTTGAATGATAATGTAATTATGTGTGCAAATATGCTTTAATTGTATATTTAATTTCATGTTTTGATGTATTCATAATTTTGAGAATTGAATGGTTAATTAGGTGTTTGACTATAGGATTTGATATGTTTTCGGATGCTTAGGTTGTATTTAATTATTTGTACAAATGTGCTTTAATTGTGTATTCAATTTCATGTTTTGATGTGTTTATGCTTTGAGGATTGAATGTTTAGATGTTTGATTGTCGGATTTGATATGTGCTTGGGTTGTATTTTTATGAATAGGACACTACAAGAAAATGGGTAATTAGTGACGGATACTATTCTCGTCTCTAATTGGAGATAAATTAACGACGGATTAAAAAAGAAAATTTTTACCAGTAAAAAGTGACGGAATTAAAACTCGTCACTAAATAACACAATAAAAAGAAAAAGCATCACATTCAGCAATGAAATTCCATCATTGATTTAGCAACAACTAGAAATTTCGTCGCTATCCATTGATAAATTACGATGGATAGTTTCGTCGCTAAATAAAATGCAATTAGGGAGTTCAAGATTGAATTTTAAATAGCAAGGGATTACTAAATTCATCGATAATTGGGCAATTTTCTCAAAAATTTCAAAGACTTTGATGCCCGTTTGAAATTCAAATTAGCGATGGACACTTATTTCTATAGCTAATTAACGGTAGAATAGAGACAAAAACGCATCCGTCGCTTAAAAAAAACTTATAGTTGAGTCGTTTCTCCTCTTCTTCTTCATTCGAACTTTCCCTCTCCTCCACAAAACGCAACCGCCGCCGGCAAATTGCCTACCCACACCAATCACCGCCTCCCTGCACCATGTAACTCGGCTGAGGCGCATCTTTCTCCCTCAAACTCCGATGCAGTCTCTCCTATCTCTCGTTGATCTCTTTGATAATTATTTCTCTCTCTAACTTTTTTATTTATTAAAAAATTAAATTAATTCCATAAGTTTTGATGTTAATTTTTGTTATTTGTTGGTTGATTAATTTTTTGTTTAATTTTGTTATTTATCGGCTTAATTTTTTTAATAATTATTTGAATGTTGTTAATTTACGTTAATTTTAATTATGTTAATTTGCATCTTAATTATTAGTGTAAATTTATTATATTATTGATGATAGTTTTCTAGTTGACATATTTAATGATGAATAAGATTAAATTAAAATTTTAGCTTTAAAAAAATAAAAAGATATAGATTTTAGTAATGACATGTTTGACCGTAACTCTTCAAATAAGATGTTAGGGGCCACGTTCATTACTCCTAGCACTTGATGAAGATTATAAGTGGCTTAGAGCGGCATGTCAAAGTTAGTTAGTTGCTTGTATAAATGAAGGGAAGAATCCTTATAGGGGCTATGTTGGCAAAAAAGCCGATCTCTCTCGGTTTCTCTGTAGTTCTTTTTGTGTTTCCTCTTTGTTGAATAATTCTTGTAACTTTGCTTTTGCAATACAAATTTGTAGCACAAACTCATTGATTTCACGGATTTCCCTCTTAATTGACTCAATTCAGCCATAATCTTTGACTTACTCTTAGAACTAGCAATTCATTCTTTAGTTCTTCTTGCTGGAAATTCTTGAAGTGCATCGCCTTCCCTTCTAGCTTGACTGGACAAAGAGAAAGAAGCTATCTCTACGCTGGAGCCTTACAGAGACCTTTCAAATGGTGTTAAAAAGGAGGAGCATGAACTAAAAGTAGAATTAACTATTGTGACTACCAATAGAAGAGCAATACGAGCACAATAACTGGGAGACAAAAAGATGGACAAAGAAAAGACACCGTGTTGGATCTAGGAAATCCATGAATCAAAATCGATTCATAAAAAAAAAATAAATAAATTAGTGTTTTTATACCTAGGTTTTATTTTCTTTTTCTATGAAAATAGTTTTTTTTTGTTCCTTTTAGGCACTGGCACAAATTACTCGACATGTGGAGACATGATACATGAAATTTTTTTAATGTCACTCGTCGGTTTCAATAAAAAAATTGACTATTGGAATGTTTCATGTGATTAATCTAGAGGAATGTTTCATGTGATCAATCATATATACATGTGTGCTCGCATGAGTACGTGTGAATTGAACTCCTTTGGTAAAACATAACCTGATTCTTTTTCCGATCATTAGTACAAACCCACCTTCCAACTCAAGAGAAAATTGAAAAATATAGCCCACAAACTTGTTCTCTAATCCCCCACTCGAGGTCAAAATGATGAAGAAGTCGCCCAAGGTTGAAGAAAGCCGGCGAAGGGCCAACAAATGGGCTCCCTCAACTTCGAACATGTAGACCCAAAAAGAACATTTTTTGGCTCGGTAATTTAAGGAGCGTAAGCCTACCTCGAGCATGCACTCTTCGTTTTTGATTTATCTTGCAACTTACTTGTTTTTTTTTCTTCCGGTCGTGTCCGTTACATTTAGTTTCCACAGACCTTCTAGAAGAGAATTGCTAGCCTCCGCCATCATTCCAAGATTCCCGGAATATGGTTGTAACAGTATCGCCGACCTTGCACAATGACGCCTCTAAAGGGCTCTCTTTCATTCAATAAAATTTAAGCCAAAATGTTCATCATCTAAATTTTGTCATGGTATCGGAGCACTGCACCAGCCTTTGTATCCGTTCTCCGTCACAATTTTTTTCATGGCTTCATTTTAGTATCATTTCGCCACCTTTAGAGTGTGTTGATTTTTTTTTCTCTTTCAAAAATATCTCTATCATGTCGGGGCTTCTTATGCCGGTATTGCTGCAAATCAAGGACAGCAGAGTCGGTCTCATGACCAAAATACTACCGGACTTGAAGATCACCCAACTAGTCCATATTATCTACATCCTAGTGAAAACCCTTCTCTAATCCTTGTTTCATCTCTCTTAACCGATGCAAATTATCATTCATGGGCAAGATCCATGCGTATGGCTTTGTTGTCCAAAAATAAACTACGGTTCATTGATGGTTCCATTACTATGCCACCTAAAAATAACCCCTTATATGTTTATTGGGAAAGATACAATACCATGGTGTTATCCCGGTTGATGAGATCCGTTACGGAATCTATAGCACAAAGTGTGATATGGTTTGATTCAACGATAGAAGTGTGGAAAGATTTGGAGGATAGGTTCTCACAAGCGATTCTTTTCGAATTTCGGACCTCCGGGAGGAGATTTTCAGCTTTCGTCAAGGTAATCTCTCGGTTTTAGACTACTACACTCACCTAAAGATTCTATGGGATGAGTTTTTCAATCTTAGACCAATGCCTAAATGTCAATGTGAGCCACAATGCACATGTGACGTTACGAAAACTATCAAATCCTATCGGGACGGTGATTGTGTTATTAGATTTTTAAGAGGTTTGAATGATTCTTACTCCACTGTGAAATCCTAAATCATGCTCATTGATCCCTCGCTCGATATTAAGAGAGTCTTTGCTTATGGTAGCTCAACATAAAAGACAATTAAACAATTCCACCCAAACTTTCCCGAACCCAAACACCATTGAACCACAAGTTTTTTACACCAAAACATATCGGAGAAGGGGTTTTACATAGACCAAAAAAACCAATTTGCACCTATCGTAACAACGGTGGCCACATTGAAGACAAATGTTATCACAAACACGATTTTCCTCCTAATTTTTCCCCAAACACCCGTCCCAACTATACACCAAGAGACAACTATAAACCCAAGTTCGGATCAACAAACGTTGTGGAAACTCACTCGGATACTTGTTCCACTACACTCGACTCCGCCACTTCGGCTCTAACAAAGGAAAATCCTCATGAGAGCTCGGTTATCGACTTACGGTCGATCGGTATGCACAAGTGATGCAGCTTCTACACGAGAGGGAGATCACAAAGGCAAATCAATCCATGTTCCACGAGATCAACACCTTTTCCACTAGTCAAACAGGTACCTCCTTACCCATTATGTCTTCTTCTTTATGGTCATCCACATGGATTCTTGATTCCGGCGCCACGGACCACATCATTTGCTCTTTGGACTACTTAACCACCTATAAAACAATCCAAGGTTTAGACATCGGACTCCCTAATGGCCAATTTGTGGTTGTCACACACATAGAAACAATCAATCTTTCATCTCTCACTCTCACTAATGTCTTCTTTGTCCCTATATTCACTTTCAATTTAATTTCCATTAGCAAACTTACCACTTCTTGTCATTGTCAACTAATCTTTACTCATGACTCATGTCGGATTTAGGACACCACGTCTATGAAGATGATTGGTTTTGCTAAACAAGTGAATGGCCTATACTACCTTTCTCCACCAACTCATGTTCCAACTACTCCTCTTTGCAATGTTATTACTCAACCAATTCACCTATGGCACCAAAGACTAGGACACCTCTCCAATCAACGATTACAAATTCCGTCTAAAATAGATTCCTCTCGTTGTTTTTCATTTCACCGAACAATGTGACGTTTGTCATTTTGCTAAACAAAGAAAAAGGCCTTTTCATGTTAGTCCTTCTATTGCTATCTCTTATTTTGATTTAATTCACATAGACATTTGGGGGCCTTATCATACCCCATCCATTCTTGGATATAATTTTTTCTTAACCATCGTGGATGATCATAGTAGAATGACATGGGTGTACATGATGACACATAAGTCCGAAACTAGAGAACTCATCAAAGGGTTTTCGTGCATATGTGGAAAGATAATTTGACAACAAAATTAAATGCATCGAAGTGACAATGGTGTAGAGTTTTCCATGCTCGATTTCTTCAAGAAAAATGACATTTTACATGAAACCACCCGTGTCGAAACACCTCAACAAAATGGAAGAGTTGAAAGAAAACATCAACACATTCTAAATGTGGCAAGAGCACTAAAAATACAAGCAAACCTACCTACCCGGTTCCGGATAGAATGTGTCCTTCATACGATCTATTTAATTAATCCCATCCCCTCTCTCATTTTATCTCACAAATCTCTATACTCTATATTATTTGGCTCTCACCCTAATCTAACCCCCTTAAAAGTATTTGGTCGCCTCGTTTTGCATCTACAAAAGTAGCAAACAGAGGTAAGTTCGATACTAGGGCAAGGAAATGTGTGTTTCTTAGTTTCTCTACAGTACTAAAGGATACAAGCTGTTTGATCTTACCGCCAAGTAATTCATTCTCTCCGGATATGTGATTTTTTATGAAAACCGTTTCCCTTTCCTTGCCTCATCTCAAAACTCCCTCATACCCCCTCCCATATTACCTCTTTCTCCACTCGGCCCATATTATGACATTCCCCCACTATCTTCTCCACTCATATCCTCCTCGATTCATAATGAGGATTCCTCCCACCCTTCCCCCCATCTTCTACTTCCCCTTCCTCTTCCTCTCCTCCACATTCCCCATCACCATCACCTCCTCCAATCCGCCACTCTACTAGGCAGTCCGGACCTCCCTCATACCTACAACACTATGACTCGCTCTACCTTCACCCGTACCTCCCCCATCCAATGTCTTCTTTCATTTCCTATCATAACTTATCCCTCACCCATCGAGCCTTCTCTCGCCTCTCTAACATCCCTCAAAGAACCTACCACATACAAACAAGCTATACAACACCAAGCATAAAGGGATGCCATGCAAGTTGAATTACAAGCACTCGCAAGATAATAAAACATGGGAACTTACTTCATTACCACAAGGGAAAGTTGCTGTTGATTACAAATGGGTTCATCACCTCAAGTTCAATGCCGATGGAAGCTTACAACGCCGCAAAAGCGAGTCGTTGCCAAGGGTTTCACACAACAACATGGCCTAGACTATACCGAAACCTTCTCCCCCGTTGTCAAGCCTACCACCATACGGCTCTTGCTTGCTCTTATCGCATCCCAAAATTGGTTTCTTCACCAATTGGACATCGCAACGCATTTTTACACGAAGATCTACACGAAGAGGTCTATATGCAACCACCCATTGGACTACCTCTTCCACATCCCGCCATGGTTTGTCGATTGAAGAAGAGCATATATGGGCTCAAACAAGCCAACGGACGATGGCATCACAAACTTACTTCGCTCTAATTACTTCGGTTTTTCTCAATCCAATTCAAACCATTCCATACTCGCCAAGCTCCAACACGATAACTTCATCATCTTGCTTGTCTATGCCGATGATGTTCTATTAGCCAGACACCAAGCATGACTCGATTAAAACCACCAAGCATTATCCGGATTGCACCTTCAAAATCAAAAACCTTAGAGAAGCTAAGTATTTTTTAGGCCTTGAACTTGTTCGCTCCTCCTCCGGTATAAACCTCTCCCAACGCAAGTACACTATGGATCTTCTCCGAGACACCGGTTTCCTTGACTCCAAACCAGTTTCTACTCCTATGACACCCAATAGCAGACCTATCTTCTAAAGGTGAGCCATTCTCGGATATTACTTCCTACCGATGCCTAATTGGGAAATTAATCTATCTCATAACTACAAGGCCCGATATAAGTTTTGTTGTTCAACAACTCTCTCGGTTCCTAGACAAACCCACTACATTACACATGCAACTAGCTCATCGCATTCTTCGTTATCTCAAAGGCTCACCCAGGCGGGGTATTCTCTTCCGCCGTGATTATCCTCTCCAATTGCGAGCCTTCTCCGATTCGGATTGGGGCACCCGCCCCGACACTCGCAAATCCATCACTCGGTTATTATGTCTTTCTCGGCTCCTCTCTCATTTCTTGGAAGTCCAGAAGCAACCCACCATCTCCGAAGTTCTTCCGAGGTAGAATATCGTGCCCTAGCCATGACCACTTGTGAATTGCAATGGCCGTTATATCTCCTTCGAGATTTTGGTATAGAACACAAACAAGCAGACTTACCTCTACCGTGATAACAAATCTGCCATCCATATTGCAAAAACCCAATTTTTCACGAACGAACGAAACACATTGAGATCGATTGTCATCTCGTTCGTGAAAAACTTCAATCCGGCACCATCCATCTCCTTCCCGTAACTTCCCGATCACAACTTGTCGATGTCTTCACAAAGGCTCGTCCACTCCTTCCTTTGAATCGATGTTGCTCAAGCCGGGCGTTCACTCGTCTACCTTCCAGCTTGTGGGGGCGTGATGAAGAAGTCGCCCGAGGTCGAAGAAAGCCGACTGAAGGGCCAACAAATGGGCTTCCTCAACTTCGAACATGCGGACCCAAAAAGAACATTTTTAGGCTCGGTAATTTAAGGAGCAAAAGCCCACCTCAGCATGCACTCTTCGTTTCTAATTTATCTTACATCTTATTTGTTTTTTTTTCTTCTTCCGGTCATGTCCGTTACATTTAGTTTCCACAACCTTCTGAAGAGAATTGCTAGCCTCTGCCATCATTCCAAGATTCCCGGAATATGGTTGTAACAGATCACCGACCTTGCACAATGACGCCTATAAAGGGCTCTCTTTCATTCAATAAAATTTAAGCCAAAATGTTCATCATCTAAATTTTGTTCTCTAATCCCCCACCGAGGTCAAAATAATTCGACTTGCAATGTAAATGAGCTATCCGAAACATGAGTCGACTATTTTCTTCGAGTTGCTAAGCATAAATAACAACTCGTCTACTAACCATAGTTTTAAATAGCGGACGAGTGAAAAAATAATCACGGTCATCATTGAGGATCACGACTCATTATAATACTAAAATAACGATAACGAGATACTCCGAAACCGTTATATAACAGCTTGTTACATAACGTAACGAGAGTTATTTAAAACTATGCTTCTAACCATCAAGAGCCTCAAGAGAACAGCAGGAAAAAACCACCCCAAAAAGAAAAGAAAAGAAAAAAAAGGTTTTAAAGAGGTAGCAAAATAAACAAGGCAGGTTTATAAATCATACAAAACTCAAATGGTAACAGATTTGAGCTGAAATGTAAATACAAAGCCAATGACAGTAGTTATAGGATAAGTAAAAGTGCCGACGTCCTGTTATTCTTCTCCAAGCCGAGTTCACAGAAATTTGATCCGCCTAGCAAGGAGGGCAGCTGACAGCAGCAGAGTCACTGACTGAAACTCATCTTTCAACTACTTATCAAAATCAGAGAAAAACAATTTTCTTTCAAGTTTCCTAGTAAAATATCTTGTTAGCCTCTAGCATTGGCACACTAAAGTAGCAGCAAAATTTACACGACAATCTGACACAATTCCTTCTCCACTGCCTCTGGATGACCCAGGTGTTACTTATTGCACTAGATGACAGACTTCGAACATTCGCACATTAGCAAAGCAAAGCATCCATCACATCACGTCTCCACCACACCACATTGGACTGCTTGGATTTGCCCATGTGTTCGTTAGCTGTCAAGATCGTTACCCTCACACTATGGCCTTACAAGGTATTGAAGTTGTATTTGGAAAGTTCACACAGAATTATAAGGTCAAGGTACAAAACCAAAAGGCTATTTGAGAAAGATCACAAATGGGCTTCATGGCCAAGACACTAATATCAAATGGTAATTTGTAGAAGATCCTTCCCATGGATGGTCAACCTGCACCGTCATAAATGATATGGACGAATTATAAATAATCAACGTTTCAGATGCATGCATGCTTGAGAGCTGAATCTACTGAATAAATCAATGAGTTGAGCATCAGAAGTACACCGAGCTAGTAGCAGAATTCACAAGGAGCTCTTCCCGTTTCTTCATCACCTTTTCTCCAGAGCAATAGATGCAGAAGCCAAATCTTCAGCTGTTACTGGCTTGTGTAGCTGCAATCATAAACCAAATTCTCAACTAAGATACATAAAGGTGATTAATGTTGTTTTATCCATAAAAAAGGTATGTTCTGTAATTTGAGATACTAGTAAAGTCCTAAACAATGGAATTTCTTTGTTTTCTAGGCAATAACTGCATCGTAGAAATTACAATTGGCTCCAACAAAGATATGAGAAATCTAGTTTTACATACTGCAAGAACACTGCTGCATGCAAATGAATGCAATAACTAGCCAGTGCCCAATTCCCAGTTAGGCTACTGGAAGAAAATGAAGCTTTCAGCTTAATTCTCTTTACTGGCTTGTGCAGCTGCAATTGTAAACAAAATTTTCAAGATTAATAAACGTTAAAGGTTCAATATTCTTCCAAACAAAAGGGGGTAATACATTCAATAATCTAAGATTCCGGTAAAATCCTGAGCAATGCATTCTCAATGTTTTTGTAGCAATGAAATACCACTGAACTACATCACTGAAGTTAGAATTGGTTCCCAGAAAAATCTGAAAATTCTGGTTCAAATTTTCCAGGACTTAACAGCGTTGGACAAAAATGATTGCAACACCTAGGAAGTTATCCATTTCCAACTAGACTGACTGCAAAAGATGAAGACTTTGGGCTTCTTAGCTCAATTCTATTTAGTAAATCAATAGCCCTAAACATAAACTATTCCCACACATATATTTGCGAGTTACTTTTCAATCCTCGAGATTTTATGGCCCAAAAAGGTCATGTGCATTTATGTGATAATTTAGTTGCATGTTCACACAGATGCAGGTGCCTAAATGAAAAACAGCCACTTATTGATGTATCAACTTTCTTACACCCATATCCATGACAAATACATCAAAAAGAAACTTACTGCTTCTGCCACCGAAAACCAATGAAGGGAACGCACAAAAGCATCATCTTTTGAAGGCAGGCTGTCATGATTCCAATAAGTTACATTCTCAAATTTTGCATTTATCTTCCAACCATCAGAGTTCTGTTCAGACATGTCGGAAGCTTTTCTCTTGTCAAGACTCTTCTTTCCTATGACAAAACCTGCAGACAACAATAAAAAAACAACTTCGAACTTCTTAGGAATAGTCCATAAACTCATCCATGTCAGTAATCACAAACAATCTTATCCATTATCAAATCAAAAGCATGCCAAAAAATCTAAAAAAATCAGCCTGTTTAAGATCTATCTTCATAGTGAGGAGCAAATATAGGCAAGAATCCGTTCTAATCTAAGAATATTGTGAGGAGATACAATTTAGCTTCTAACATATTTGATGCCATCTTAAAATTATAAATCCGGATGTGAGTGTACGTACACTGACATCCGAAGAGATTTCTTGTGTTCTCTTTTATTTTTCTCCATGTTTTATGCCTATGAAGAAGGTTAGTTCTTCAACATAGTTCCTTAACCACTCTCCACCCTAATCCACATATATAATACCAGGTAAAGACAGCTGTATCTTTATAATTAACTTTTAAATTCTGATTCCAATAACTACTAAAACCCAAAACATGCTATCCCAACGAAAACAAATAATAATAATTTGATCCCACATCCCAGCATTGCCAATTTCTGATTTAATCACATGACGCACAAAATGAGAAAAAATAGTATTCCTTTTAGAGAACGCATTCTATTACTGAACCAAACTAAAAAACTTAAGCTACCAGACAAAGCCTAAAGAAACCATTTTATACCTTTTCACAAAACCATTACCATAACGTTAACACAAAAAATTGGAAACACCCAAAAACAATTCACGGATTAAAAAAAAAAAAAGTAATGAATAAGAAAACAAAAACAAGAATCACACATACACTCAAATTATTTCCCAAATTAACTGAAAAAAAAAAAAAAAAACCTTTTTTTTTCATATTGTATCACAAAAATTAAAACAAAAAAATGAAAAATAAAAAATTGGGTTCAATTCCTTACAATATAACATACTTACCAGAATACCCATTTGGAATAGGAACTGTGGCTCCCTGTAACTTCCTGCCTCTAAAATAAGCTTCCTCAACTTTCATCCCTTCCACTTCTACCCCTAAAAAAGCACACACAATACATAGAATTATAAGAAACACCACATAAATTGAGATGGGGCAAATGGGCCAAAAAAAAAAAAAAAAAAGTTGAACTTACTTACCAGTGGGTTTGGCTTTGAAGTAGTGAGCAACAGCAGAAGGGCCATCATATTTGATGCAGCAAGGTAGCAAATGGACTCTGCCTGTTAAATTTGGGACTTCTATTTCTGATTTCTTCTGATTTACTGTTCCTGTTGTCCCTGCTTTTGAATTTGCATCCGAATCCATTTTTTGCTGATTGTTTCCTTGAGTTGGGTTTTTGGATTGGCCCTTCAAATCTTGCCGTCCCTCTCTCTCTCTCTCTCTCTCTCTGTTTTCTGTTTTCCCGCGCTTTTTTGGCTCCGAAAATGGAAGACAGAATGCCCTAACTGAACCTGCAGACAGAAGACAAGACTGGCTTAGTTTAGATTCTTTGGGGATGTATGTGCGACTTGTCATCTGCCCAAACATTAAATCGCGGGATTTCTTTTGTCTATGGGCATTATAAGCTATTATTATCATCAAGCAATTACGTGCGACTTGTCATCTGACCAAAACAACATTAAGTCAGTGGATCTCCTTTTTGGATGGGCATTATAAGCTATGATTATTATTATTAGGCATTTACGACTTTTGCTATATATTTATATACATATAACCCCACTGTCTTGAAGAAAAACCATTACAATGGCAAATATTACGGTCTACGCAAGTAAATAGAGGAAAAGCAAATGAAATTGTACTGTAAGAGCTCAAAATCTTCCACTTGTTATATTGCAAAGCAGCAGGAGCTTACAAAACTAAGTGAAAATCTGCCGTCATTTGACAGTTTTAATTTCCAAATTGCATAAATTAAATCACTTGATAAGATACATCAACTGGCAATAGCAACCACAAAGTTGTTCGGCATGAAACATTGCTCTTATATAACAGTTCTACAATTACATTTATCGGCAAACATTGGTAGATACTACAACAATATAGTTTGCTACAACATTTGTGAGCATTACGTCCTATGACATGCATAGGCCTAAGCTTCACAATTTGAATCTTTACATCCAAATATTTGATCGGAGATCACCATCACAGCAAAATTTTCAGCCCTCTGGATCGGTGAAATACACGGGACTATCTAGTTCACCCATGCTTGCAGAAGCAAAAGATTCAAATGATTCTACTGACGAAAGGGAAGAAGCGGTCTCGTCGAAGTCTGAAACCATTTCATCATGTATGATAATATGGTCCTCATCGATCTCAGATGCTTCTGACCCAGACGTTCCTAACAGAAGTTTGTTGATGGCTGTCTTTGCAGTTTCAACAAACCATTCATCCTCGGGCAGGGCACTTTACAGGAAAAAGTTGGAAAAGTTTAGCTACCAGTAAGAATAGGAGTATCCAGTGGAAATGAACTGTGAGTACCTTTGTGGGTCTATGCCTCTAGCTGAGAAGGTCCTGATTGCTCGAGCAATTATGGCTGACGCAATCTGGTGCACATGTCGAGATGGGTAACCAGCAAATCGGGCAATTTCAACAGTGAAATGCATGTCAAGAATCAACTGCATAAACAAATTCAAGTGATTGTCAATGAATACAGAGTAGGAGAGGAGTGACCAAGGAGAGCAAATCTACCCAGTTGAGGGACCAAGTCACTGACTCATTGGTCCAACTGATCACTCAAACACTAACTTCTGCACTCAAACACTAACTTCTGCACTTTTGATTTTCACAATACTCAATCAGTCCTACGCTCTTAACTTGTGATATAAAAGAAGATTATTCCTTGCAGAGATTATTTATTAATTGACAAACTTTGATGAGCAACGAATAAAAGTTATTCTTTGCAGAAATCGTTTTTCTAATAACTTGGAAAAGGCAGGTAAATGTATTATATTATGACCAAAAAAAATAATAATAATAACAACACCCCCACCCTGGAATCCTCTCAGAGGAAACAATAATATACCTGCTGCAAACCAAGTGGCTTAAGTGGAACTGATTCATCTGCAAACAAGTCCCAGAATTCCTGCTCCTCAGACAGCCACATCACAACAGTCTCAGTTAGCCTAGCAAGCAAAATTTTCTGTATTTTCTCTTTCCCAAGCAATACGTCTCCAGCCACAGTTGCTAATTGCTGAAGCTTTGCAAATAATGCCTGCAGTAAAACATAGCTTCAGTATCAAAAGGATACTGGTGCAAAATGTAAAGTAACCCCAATTTCATGGTGGCTGAATGAGAGAAAGCAGGTTGGATTCAAGATCCTTGGCCTGGCTATAGGTTTCTTGAGAGCACGTTTTAAGTTGGATGGCAAGTGAAATAGAGTCGGATCGCAGCATTAACACATTTTTTGACTCAACTGACAAAGATAAAACAATATATCACAAAGGACTAAAACACTCACATAAGTGCCAAAAAGCACGGAAGTTTGAGTCCTCTTCAAGACATCAATGTTAATGAATGCTTATTAAATAAGCAATTCAATAAACGATCTCAGATCTATTAAGTATATATCAATATTGATTCCATCCTATATCTTGGAACAGGAATAAGTTTGGCAGGGGAAACAATGGGTTGACATTCAGCATTTATTCAAACAAATATGCATTGAGAAAAGAAATGGAGATAGTTTAAAAGGTAGTATGAATGTGATCACAGTAACAGAGGAACCAAATTCGTGAAGTTTCCTGGATATACAAGGATTACGAGAAATACTGAAATTTAGAATGGAAACCCATAAACATAAAAGAGTAGCATTAACAACCTTAGGGAAAAAATCAGTAACAGGAAAAGAAGGGTAACCTGAAATGGTAATGACGGAAGAGGATCAGAGTCCCAATACAAATCCTCCCCTTCCCCACTCAAATAAATTAGTGCATTTAATCGTGTTTTTCCTTCTCTTGAATAGATGAAACTCAGAACATATTGCCGACAGAAGTGATCTCTAAGCTTGTCAAAAGAATGCTGAAGGTTGCGCTTCCATTCCTTCAATTCTGCCGTAATGCTAGCATTAGGCACAATATTTTCACTTTCCTGCTCCTTGGTTTCATTATTTACATTCCAAACTTTTATTACAGCAAGTGGTAAAAGTTCATCCAGAATAGTAAATGCTAATCCCAAAAGCGCAAGCTGCTCTGAATCGGTTTCAGCTCTGAAGTGTATAACCTCCTTCAGCTCTGTGAGATTGTCTTCATCAGAGGGACACGGTAGGGATTTAATCAGCATATCCATGTATTTATCAAACAGCTGTGAAATTCTTGTTAATACATTTGCTCCAAAATGCAGGACAGCCATGGGCGTTAGCTGTGCCAATATATCCTGTATAAATTATTTGAACTGAACATTATTCTATGAAATTATCATTATCATAAACTACTAGACTAGCGGATCAATAAGTAAACTTCAAACCAGAAACATTGTGAACCAAGAAAGTGTCATACATACATACATACTCAAATGCATTTGTATGTGTGCAGACATATTCACAAGCACTAGGAAAACAGGTCTAAAGATGCTTCTTTGAACTTTGACGTAACTGTGTAAAATCAAGTGGCCAAGAATCATCATCTTAATTTATCAAGTGCAACTGCTGGTTGGAAAGAGATTATCTTCTTCCAAGGCATGTATAAATGAACACAATGCTCATGCTGATTTGAGTATAAAGGTACAGGATTTTCCATTTTCAGAATAACAGAAGAAAACCAGCTTACTTCAATGATATCCATGAATTTCATTCCACTATCAACAAGCACACTGTCTGACGATGTTGCAAAAGCAGATAATGGAGACATAGATCGAGGTGAAAAAAGCGAGCTCTCGTCTATTTCTGCCACATCCAGAGCTGCCCTTCTAGCCCGTCTAAAATTCAACTCTAACACTTCTTCAATGTATGGTCGTAAGAGCACCAAAAGCAACTTTGACAGTTTCAGACCTTGTGATTCCAGCATTGCGGAGTATGTAAGACTAGCCTGAACACAATTGCAAGCTGCACCCAAAGCAAAATCTGTCTCGGAAGAGGGTGCATTCTCCTTCACCAACCGTACAAAGTATTCGATTTCCCACTCCGCCCATTGAACAACCCTATTTGTATATACAGGATTATCACCAAATATCAAACCAGATTCTTTTGTTGTCACCGAAATTGTTGAAAAAACAAGCCTAGATAGCGTAGCTGGAAATGTTTTGGGATACACAGAACATGAAGGAAGGAAAACCTCAACTCTCTTTTGGAGGCGGGACCCATATGATTTTAGCAGTAGTTGATGTGCCAAAGGACCTTTCCCAAGCTTGATCAAAGCAGATAAAGCTTTCTTTAGTTCCAGAATGCCAACCAAAGGCTGTTCAGTAATCTCAATCAGTTGATCCTCAAGCATTGACTTTCTCTTCAAAAATGCTGATCTATATGAGGATGCTTCCGTGGATGCGGTATCTCCAGGACCTTTCAGCTCCAGACAATTTCTCTCTTCAGTTTCCAAAGCTTCAATTGCTTCTTCCACTTTATGTTCAGCCAAGAGAACATCAATATTCTCCAAGAATATTGCTTTCCGATTATCTGCATCACTTGGCAAGGAACCTTGAAGTTCATCAACTTGAGGATCTAGCTGAGAATCGCCAATGTCGCTATTAGCAGATTTCCACTCTTCCAATTCACGGCAAACCCCAGTCATTAAATCCTGCACAAGAATCCCTTGTGCAGAAATATGCTTTCTCAACTCAACCAATTCATGCTCCATTTCCACTACTTCTTCAGACATTCTATAAATATCATAAAACAATATTTAGGAAACAAGATTAGAAATTCAAGGTAATTTACAGCAGGAAACTGTGAAGCAGAACTGAAGTGACAATAAGCAAAGCATGCAAGGAAATGTTCAGAAGAATATCTACAGAAATTATCCATTTTAATTGTTACAAGGAGATGTTATCTATAAACACCTCCCATGTACTGCAATAGATGAGTATAGGTTTGAGCTCGCACAGATAGTCCATACAGAAGGTCACCTATCCAGACCACCAGTGTTTAGATGGCTACTCAAGTAAGAAAAAGACAAAACAATATGCAAGTTCTAGTATTTCGGTACATGCAACCCAAATTGTAGTGAATTGGAAGCCCAAATTCTTCTGGGATTCAGAACGAAGCTTAAATGGAGGAAGCACTTAAAAGCCAGGAGAAGAGGAAGCAATATGCTGCATAAAGTCAGAGAGAGAATATATGCCTCCAAATAGCTTGCAACATTTCCTTGAAGAGCTTCAGGTATGATAATCTAATTCTAAAGTCTGAGAATAAAAAAAAATCTCTCTAGCTTATTTTCTAAGATCGTGCATAAGATAAGGTACATTGCAATTTTGACTCATTATCAAGCAATAACACATGGAATTTATTACCTCAAGAAAGCCAGGTACTTTGTTTGCATGTTGCCACATAGATTCTCCACTGCATCCTTCAAATCCAAAAGTTCACAACAAACTTTTCTGATTCCCTGCGTTGATGAACGTTAGGAAAAAAATATACAGCTGGCTGAACACAGTAAGATTCTTAAAATCAACACAAAATGATGACATAAAAGAAAACCATTTGGAATGCCCAAAATCAACACAAGCAGCTCTAGCCTATCAAAATCCAGATGTATTGAATGCCCAACAAAGGGAAAGATGCCACTAACACGTCTAAACATTACAATAACTAAAAATGCAATTCAATGCACCAAAACTTTTGAATCGATTCAACTTGATACAACTTAGACCACCACAGAACACCAGGAAACACACTTTTGCACAGTTTGAGAGAAACCCAGATGACAAAAACAGCTCTTGACACAAATTGAGCTCAAATAAAGAAACCCCAGATTCAAAAATCAAATCTTTTCTCAAATAGTCACGGCAAAGAAACAATTAAACTCAAAATTTAAGGTCCAAACTTTAACCATTTAAGCTTAAATAAGATACATTTTGAAACAAGAAAACAAACCTTTTCAGTGTGAGATTGATACAAAGAGTCGATCTTGGACTGATGGGTAATGCTTTCAATAGAAGGGAAATCATCGTCTTCCTCGCTGCTCTCCATTTCTTTTGTCTGGTGGTATTTTCTCGCAAAGCTACTCTTTTTCTTTCTTTAGTAATGCTTGGCTAAAACAACAAATGAGAGCTTGAAATATAGAAACGAGCAGTGGCAACGTGGGGGCCAGCTAGAAGACATGTTGGCTCCTCCCTTTGGGGCTTGTGCTCTAGTGCAGCAGTGATAGTGTTTTTTTTTCTCTTCGTTTTTATCTTCTCAATTACGGGAAGAAGGAGCTCGAACTCGAGTGCTAGCTTAGGTTACCACGAGATGGATACCCATGTTACACTGTGATCATACACCTATTATGTATATAACATTAACAATTCACATTATATATTATAAATAAAAATTTTATTTTTGATAATTAATATAAATCAAATTTATATATTGAGCGAAATCATTTGATATATATATATATATATATTAACATAAAAATTTGTATTTGAATAATTGAAAAGTTCTTTCAAACAATTATGTAACTTATTTTGTTTAAAAAATTAAAATATAAAGAATTGATATGATGTGTGCATATAAATAGTTAATTTTTAATAAAACTAATAATATATATATATATCGATTCAGAGTATACAAAATGAATAGAAAAATATACAAAAAAAAAAACTCACCTAAATTGTATGAAATATATTAAAGTCAATAGACTAAAACAACTACAACAAAATTGATTCGATAAATTTTGAATAAATATATATATAAAAAATAAAACTTGTGAATTTTTTAAAAAAAATTGAGCTAAACTACCTAAAACATACTTTTATCTCTCTCTCTCTCTCTCTCTCTCTATATATATATATATATATATATATATATATATAAAATCATAATTTATAAATTATAATAATATATTTTTAAAAGATAAAACACCAACGTTCTAAAATTTTATTCCAAAATTCATATATTAAAAAAACATTTATTAACAAATAAAATTATATAAAAAAAATTAATTTGAGGAGAATCTTAATAAGAAACAAATAATTGAAGAAATAAAATTTAAACAATAAGAGTAATATAATCAAATATATATGTCAAAACTAAAATCTTACAAAAATATCATATATATTCTATCATCTTCAAACTATATGTAAAACTAAAAAAAATAACAATTTATTTTCTATATTTTTCACACCTAATTTCATGATAATATATATATGAAGAAGAAAAAGATTAGGCTCGTTAAATTATATGAAATATATTGAAGTCAATAGATTAAAATAAAAACTATAATAAAATTGATTCGATAAATCTTGAATAAATATATATAAAATAACAAATAAATTTTTTGACTTTTTAATTGATTATTAATTTTTTTAAAAACAAATTAAACCAAACTATTTAAAATATACTCTCTCTCTCTCTCTCTCTCTCTCCCCTTTCTATATATACAATCGAATTTATAAATTATAATAATATATTTTAAAAAATAAACACACTCATTTAAAAAGCATAAAAATAATTTATTATATTAATTATAATAATATATTTAAAAAACAGATGTTATAAAATTTTATCAACAAATGAAATTATATCAAAAAAATTAATTTGATTAGAATTTTAAAAAGAAACAAATAATTGAAGAAATAAATTTTAAACAATAACAGTAAAATTTAAAAAAAAATAAAGAAAAATAATAATTGTGAAAAATTTTAAAAAAAATAAAAAAAAACCTAAGATTGAGTAGTATAATGTGTTTATAAACCGTTAAATTAGACTAATATTATTAGCAACCGTTAGATTAAAAAATAGTGGCGTTAAAAAAAAAAAAAAAAAAAAAAAAAAAAAAAAGGAGAAACAGATGAGGACAAGAGAACCTCTTACAACATGTGTCTGTTTTTCAACAACCAATTGGTCCCGAATTTCTCTACTCAGGGACAATCGATATTTAGCTAGCGAACTACTGTGTTTAGATTTATTTATTTAATACTGCACTTAAGCATACGGCCGTCTTAGCTCAGCTGGTAGAGCGCATGGCTTTTAACCATGTGGTCGTGGGTTCGATTCCCACAGACGGCGATCTATTTTAAACTTAGGCAATAACATTTCTTTTTACGCTCAAGCAAGGAGTAAATTATAAATTAGTCTCTTTTATTTCGAAAAATAAATTAATTAAATTTTTTTCATTTCAAATGCTAATTATTTAGTTCTTATGTTTTTAAATCTCTTTACAACTTAGTCTTTTTGCTCTTGTTTATTTTATTTTAATTTTATATTTTAAGCATATATATATATATAGAGAGATTGATGAGAAAATAAATATTTTATAAAATAAATATAATATTAAATTAAATATGATCAACACACATCAAATGATTAAATAATAATTTTTGAAATAAGAAATCAATTAATTTGTTTCTTGAAACTGGAGAGACTAATTAATAATTTACTCCTCAAACAAAGCCATATCTCTCAAAAAAAAAAAAAAAAATTCACACGGGTTGGCTAGCTAGTAAATCAACAATAATCCTCACTATGTATTGAAAATTTATAAATTTATTTTTATGAAAGATTAAGATGTCTCATTTCTCGAATTTACGTTAACAGCAACAGAAAATTTTATTGTCTATTTGAGGATCATTACTACAATACATAAAAAAATAATCATTACTTAATACTTTTTATTAAATATATTTAAATCATCGAATACTATGATTTACTTTCAAATTAAAGACTTCAACCCAAATCAAATTGATTATACACCAAGGCTTCGAATGTTTTGTCTTGAGATATAATTTTATAACTATCACGGAAGGAATCTGCCTAAAGCTCACTTTCCAAAATGTGCGACAACTAGTCGCACAAAGATTTATTTAAAGAAAATGACACTAAGTGTCATAATGTATGCTAAGGTATGAATAACTTAGACCAATGTTTTGGTTTCGAGATAAAAATACTTTTAGAGAACCCTCACCCTTCTCAGAGAACCCTCACCCTCGCAGCCTCAACCTCTTCAGAGAACCCTCACCCTCCTTCCTCAACAAGCCCCTCCGTTCCACACACATGGCTTCCACCTTCACCCCTCCCAAAGCGAAACCCACATGGCCATATAAATTTAGAGATCGTCCACAATAAACCACTACTACCAAACACCTTCTCTTCAACAGTAAACCACAAACAATACTCATGAGCTCAACAATGGCAGCAGCAACAATGGCCCTCTCCTCCCCTTCACTCGTCGAAAAGGCAGTGAAGCTCACCCCCTTCTCCCCTGAGCTGATGGGCAACGGTCGTGTTTCCATAAGGAAAACCTCCAGGCCTGTTCCCTTCGGAAGCCCATGGTACGACCCAGACCGCGTCAAATACTTGGGCCCATTCTCTGGTGAGCCCCCATCCTACTTGACTGGTGGTGACTATGGCTGGGACACAAATGGCCTCTCTGCTGACCCAGAGACTTTTCCTAAGAACCGAGAGCTTGAAGTCATCCACTCCAGGTTTAATGAAGAGTGTAGAAGTGATGATACTGATTTGGAAATAGAGGATGATGATTTTGCAGATAGAGAAGATTTTTATAGTGAGAAACATAGATATAATATAAATTTGGTTTCAGAGGCTCTATTTCCTGTCCGTTTTATGCCATGGAAGGAAATGGAGAAGTGGGTCAGTTAGGGTGTAACAATTTTCAGTGTAGAAATGGTGATCATACAGAGTTTATGAGTTTGGGTAATACATTAATAGAATATAGGGAATTTGTGCCAAGATATGGGCATACAGGTTTGAATAAATTGAGGAGAGAAAGAGCTCAAAAAAAAAAAAAAAAAAAAAGGATGTTTATAAGCCTGAGGATTTTGCTTTGGGTGTTTTAGTTTGGGTTAAATGCAAGAAGAGGTACCCATGATATCCAGCTATTGTAATTGATCCCATCTTGAAAGCTCCTGCTGTGGTACTAAGTTGCTGTGTTCCTGGTGCTATTTGTGTTATTTTTTATGGGTACTCTAAAAACGGAACGCAAAGGGTATATTTCTCTTCCCTTTTCTGATGTTTCTCGCACTGGAGTTTTTATTGCTTAGTTTGTGTCGTGGATTTTAGGTTAATGATTAACGGTAATGCGCAGAACTATGCACGCGTGAAACAGGGGATGATATTCCCTTTTGCAGAATTCATGGACAGGTGTGTCGATGATCATACTTAATTGGTATTATAAATTGTTGGCGCACTTTTTGTTGATTTTCTGTTTCTTCAGATTTCATGTGCAGACCCAAATGTTCAAGTGCAAGCTGAGTGACTTTCAGGAGTTTGTGCCAAGATATGGGCATATAGAGGTTTGGATAAATTGAGGGGAGAAAAAGCTCAAAAAAGAAAGATGTTTATAAGCCTGAGGATTTTGCTTTGGGTGAATTAGTTTGGTTAATTGCAAGCTCAAAATAGAGGAGTGGAGTAGGCATATTAGTTAGTTAACCTCTGGTTCGTTAAATCCTCTAACTACTAAATTATATTTTTAATTAAGTGGATTTAATTAAATAGTTGGGTAACAGATGATTATCTAGATGTCTTCTGCAATGATTAAAATCTCCACCTATACAAAGCCTGTCTCTTAAAAGTAATTATTTCCAATGATAAACACGCTGATCAATGGGTTTCAACATTCGAATTAGTGGATTTAACAGTTAATTAGAAGTTGAATATGTTATTAATTAATTAATTAGAAGTTGATAAACAACATGTACCAATGGGAAAAGGTCACCCGATTTCATGTCCTATAATTGGTATTAAAATCTGGTGAAAGCGAGAATTAAATTAAGTGCTTTTCAATTTTTTAGTGAATGGGTGGCATCTCCAACATTAGCATTTATTATATATTACCTAAAACTTTACTTAGATTTTGTTTAGTGTTTTACACCATATAAAGGCAATTTTGGATTCCTTTGTCATTTTGAAGTTTGGACTATATAATCATTCACATAGGTTCAGTTGGAAATGAAAATGGGAGGTTTGTAATATAATTTAGGTAGCTTGCATTGGATGTAATTAAAAAGCTTTTTCCTTCTTCTTCCTCTTTTAATGGGTATCTCTTCTTTTGTATTTTTTTCATAAATATAATCAAATATATATAAATTCAATCTAATGTGATGACTAAAGATAACTCATAAAATTAGTCAAATATAAAGATATCTCTTTCTTTTGAAAAAACAATAATTCATAAAATAAGTTTTTAGCTAAAAATGTAGATATAGATAGATAAATAAATAATTAAAAAAAATAAATATAAAGAATAATTAGTCAAATATAAAATTTTGATTTAAAAAATTATAAAATTAAATGAATTTATATTCAGTTTTTGATTTGATATATTTTGATAGACATATAATATAAAACGAGATATCAAAATGAAATAATTTTATGTATTTTGTTCGACCCGCAAGACAACACAAGTTAAAAACCTAATATTAAACTATTCAAAATACCCACTATTGATTTGTTTGGAGCCTCGACACTATCACAATATAAAGCAAACCTAGTACCCTCAATTAAGAAATCTTTTTTATTATAATATTAGTTAGTATCAACATCAACCTCATCCTTATTATAGTCTCAAACAAAAACATAAAACCATTACAAATTAACATAATATTTTTAATTTGAGAATGCTCAAAATATAGCCAAGATAAAATTGGAGGAAGTTACCTTCTTCAATCAAGAATTGAAGATTGCCATCAACTACACTAAAAACTTGACCTTTGCTCAAGATAAGATTCCTTCTATTAGTTCTCATGGAAGATTTCTTCCCATTTTAGCAATTCTATGGAACAAGAGACAAAATTAACTCAGTTGCCAAGAAAGTGAAAAAAAAAAAAAACAACTTGGTTGATAGTTGCCAAAGAAAGGGAAAACAAAAAAAAAAACAATACGGAGGTCGAGTCTCTCTCTTCGTAGTCAACTTATTCATTACTCGTTATATGTCGTTATAAGAGTATAATGATGTTTAGCATAAATAATGGCATTATAAGTTGTTACTATTATATAACTACATTATTTGTTATTTGGTGAATAATGTCTTTTATTTATTATTATTATTATTATTTTGATTCTTCGCATATCATTATTGTTTGTGTGATATTACATTATTAGAAGTGTCATTATTAAATTTAATGATTAAAATTATTAAAAATATGTGAATTAAAATAAATTTATTTAAAACTTTTAGCTTATTAATACATTTACTATATCGATTGTCACGATTGTTATCTTACTATCTTAATAAACTCGTGATAAATAATAAAATTAGGGATCGTTCTTACAATTACATTAGCTATTTAAAATTATGTTTAGACTCACAAAAACTCTAGAAAAAATTGAGAATAACATATGGTAATATATTCTTTAGTATCTATCTTTTTGTTTCAATCTCTTAAAGGGAAAAATTTAGCAAAACATACTAAAACAAAATGTAAAAAAACAAATGAATTTCAAAAAATAATTTAGTTTAATATCAATTACCTTTCATCTTTCATAATTGGACGATTAAGCTCTCTTTATATTTTACTATGCCATCAATTTAACCGAGTAAATTACCTTTACTATCATCAATTGTGATAACATTTCTTAAACTCATGGTCTTTTGGTCAACCTAGTAGAAGTCCTTAAAAATTTAGAATAAATCAAACACATTCCATGACAACCTAAGGTGACCACCTTGTCTATCAAAACTCGTGATATTAAATTTCTTCCGTGCTTCTTGGGTTTCATATTCACTCATAATCCATCCACTATATTTTGACGAAATAACTACCATCATCATACAAATGCATATATTTGGAACATCAAGAGGATATTGATTTTATTAGTTAACAAGCACCATGCATTTTGCGATTATTTCAAACAACTTGTCAATGGCTTTTAAAGAGGCTATCATAACTCTATTATCACAATTCATAATATATATATATATGGAAACAATCTTCTAAAAGGAGTTTCTACCAATCTAAAATCACTACTATTCCCATGCAAACAAATCCAAAAATTAGATTTCAATAAATGCATTAAGATTTGAATGTTTTGTTTTGAAGTATAAAAATTCTAATTTTATAATCATTATGGAAGGAACCTACATAGAACTCATTTTTCAAAATGTGTGACAACAACTTACACAAATAATTATTTTGAGCAAAATGACACTCGGTAATCTTTTTATATTGCCTTATAGATGGATTTACCAAGTAAAATAAAATCACTAATACTCTTATGCAAACAAGCCTAAAATTGAATTTTAATGAATACATCAAGGCTTTCAATATTTTGGCTTGAAATATAAAAGTTTTGATTTTATAATCATCACAAAAGGAATCTACAAAAAACTTAATTTCTAGAATGTGCGACAACAAGTCACACAAAGATTCATTTTGAACAAAATAACACTCAAAGTCCTTTTTATATTGTCTTGTAGATGGATTTACCAAGTAAAATGAAATCACAAATACAATCATGCAAATAAATAGAAAAATTAGAATTTAATAAATACACATGTAATAACCCAAAATTTACCTTTGTTATTTATTTATTTATTTTTATTTTTATTTTTGTTTTTATTTAATTTGAAGTTTACTAAAAAAAAAAAAAAAAGAAAAGAAAGAAAATGATGAAAAAACACAAAAAAAATCTCATTTAGGGACACAATTAAAGTAATTAGGGGTGTAATCGCATCAATTAAAAATTAGGTCTTAAATTACACCTCCTGTGGACCTAATTGATGAGATTGTGCTGAAATTATACCATCGAAGAGCGTAATTGTTGAAATTGAAACGTGAGGATCAAACTCGGAAGTTTGGAGCGAACGATAGGATCGAAGTGGAGAAGACGACTCGTCGTTCGCTCCAATGCTAATTCTCTCGGAAAATCTTTAAAGAAATCTGTCAAATCCTCCATCAAATTTCCTATTTTGATTATGCATTATTGAACGGAATTAAACCAATAGAAAATCAAGCAATTTTCTCGTTTTGATTTTGCCTTAATCATGAATTAAAAAGGAAAAATTTTGACAAAAAATTCAGGATTTGAGATTCAATTCTAAGAGAAATTTTAGGAAATTTTGTGTTATAAAACGTTTTGAATTTCACAAAAAAGAGGGGGAGAAACTAGAGAAAATTTCGGGTTGAGAGAGAGTGGAAATCAAAAGCATAAGGGTTGATTTTTTTTATTTCTAGCAGTCTACGCGTTTCGGGTTTTTTCTAGGTTTGTGTTCGTTGTGTTCATAGACCACGGGTTTTGGTTCTTCGAATTAGCTTCCTTTTTTCGTTCTTTGTTTTGGTTTTTCTTGAGGTAAATTTTCACTATACGCAGACAGCTCTCACTTCCGGGTTTTCAATTGCGAAATTTTGAGTTCCTCATTCGAGTTCTTCGGGTTTTTTGGTTTGTGTTCTTCGCGCTGTTCATCCAATTCCCGTGTATTGCTAGAAAAATTTAACAAAGGAATCTTGACGAAGTCTCCTATTTGATAGGGATCGACGTCATATAAAAAAATTCCTAAAATTGTTTTGGCGAAGCCTCCTACTTGGTAGGGACCGACGCCACACAAAAAACATATAATAAATAAATTCGACGAAATCTCCTATCTAATAGGGACCGGCGTCACTAAAAAGAATATTCAAATTTTTCGATGAAGTCTCCTATTTGATAGGGACCGACGTTACCAAAAATCATCTTTTAATTAAGACATCCTCCGACATACCGGTTGTGTCAAGGTTTTTTGTGGATCCGATGTTTGAATCGACGTGTCACTCGACGATCTTTTCAATATGATGCCACGCCCAAAACTAAAAAATTCACTTAGTCTAAAAGAAAATAGGAGATTAAAATTTAGAAAAATAGCTTGACATGGATTTTAGGAGATAATTTAGAATTAAACCATACATGGTATCTTTTTTCGAAAAGGACGCTTTTAGGTGATTAAATATCTTTCTAAAAGTGTAATCAACTCCTTACCTTAGAAATCTCCGAACCAGTGCTACTTTTAGGTTTCTAGTTCCTTAAATACTAGGTGGCAACTCCAAACTCTATAAATAAACTTGTAAATATTCAATCTAATTTTAGATATTTTCGAGGAGTCCCGTCCGATATCGGGTAGCGACAGAATGACGACTCCACCTGGAGACTAGAGTTAGGCCATATGTTTAGTTTTTTAATTGATCTCCTATGTTTTTTTTATTATTTTTGTCATTTTATTTTCTGAATTCATTTATATATATATATATATATATATATATATATATATATATATATATATATACATCCTTGTAATTTATTTTCCGCATTTCATTTTTTTCATGGCATGTTTATTTTTTGAATTGGGTTGCATATTTTTGTTTATTCCGTTGCACACACCACGAAGGAAACCTATAAAAGCTCTAGACTCGAGCTAAACCCTAATAGGACTTAGATAGAGCGATCCGGAGGCGAGTATGACAAAAGTCTACCGATGCTTTTTCGGACTCTCGTTTGGATCGAAACTCACCCTATACATCGAAAAGGTGGAATAACCTTCCCTATCTCTAGTGTATAAGGTTAGAGGTTGGGTTACCCTACCGGTAATTTAGACAGTCTAGAAACTTGAAATATCTTTAGGACTAGTCAAGCTTTGCCTAACCATAGAAAAGATAGATCTTGTCTATTAGGGTTGACGCAATTAAGACATGAATCATTATCAAATGATGTTGATACCGACCCTTAGTATTCCAAGGGTATTTTTGTAATTTTCAGTAAAGGTTATCCTTCGTATTAAATCATGATCGAATAAGTCGAAATAAGATCAAGGATTTTAGATTAGCTTTGAGCGGGCTCGAAATGATGAAGAAGATTGTCTACCCTTAAATTTCATGTCGAAACTATAAAAAAGTTTTGCCTTTCGTGTGCTTATAATAAGAGTGGTTTCATCAATCCAAAATTAAGTCACGACCGAAATTGGGGGCATACATATCTCCTTAATCGCTCAAGTATCCGTGAGGTAATTTTGCCCTCGGCGAGTACTAGCTAGGTCTAACCCATCCTCGATAGGATTTTGTCATGATTTAATGTGCAACAAAATAAAGAAAGGTATCCAACCCAGGTTCAAAATCATGCATTTGCATTAAGTATTTATTTGTATATATTTCGTTACACATCCGAGTTGAAGTAAACATAGACCGCTCCACTCAATCTCCTTTCGTGCATCTACAACACTCGACTTCGGACTCGTTAAATGAAAAATGAAGAAAGACCACGACAAGAGGCAATTAGTCGACAAGAGTTTGACTCGCCGAAAGAAAGTGTGGCTCGAATGACATCCCTATTAGAATAAGCCTTAAGAGGGGGAGGTAGCTTGAATCAAGGATAACTCCGAAGTACCGTATGTTGTTCCATCATCTCATCGGTTGGGACCTTCCAATCACGTAACCGTTCATGCCGAAGGTTCACATCCTACTTGGGAGATTTGCTTATCCCATGGACCCAAGAATCCCACAAATCCCTTTAGTCGATCTTGCAAAAGAGGAAACTCATGGTCCTAGGGCAGTTGAAGGCCCAAGTATGAACAAACTCATGACACTAAAAGAACGCCTAAGAGCAGTAGAGGGGAGGACACTTATGATCCAATTAGAGCCTCCGAAATATGTTTGGTGCCTAATGTAGTGATTCTAAAAAAGTTCAAGGTGCCGCATTTTTCCAAGTACGAGTGGAACCCGAGTGTCCTATGACTCATTTGAGGGTTTACTATAATAAGATGGCATAAGTGGTTCATGAGAAAAAGTCGCTAATCCAATTCTTTCATGAGAGCCTAGGAGGTTCGACTTTAAGTCGTTATATGAGGTTAGAGGGATCGAAGATTCGAAGGTCGAAGAATCTAGTTAATTTTTTTCTCAAACGAGTATAAGTTCAACATGGAGGTAACACGGAATAGATCGGATCTCCAAGGAATGAAGAAAGGGCCAAGAGAAACGGTTAAAGAATATGCGCAAAGGAGACACGAGGTGGTCGCTCGGATTCATCCACCGTTGCTCGAATCCGAATCGATCTCGATTTTCTTAAATACATTCAAAGCATCATACTTTGAATATCTTATTAGGAACGCCTCAACCAACTTTATCGAAATTGTTATTATAGCTGAAACGGTGGAGCAAGCAATTAAAGGTGGAAATATTTCTAATGGTTCGAAAAGGCAAAGGGTGATGGTAACAAGAGAACGGATGAGGAGATACATCAAGTTGGGACCGGATTTTATCTATCTAAAAATCGAGGGAGTAACCAAAGAAATCATAAAAACTATGATAGCTACAACCAAAGACTTTCATTCACCTACTATACCCCTAGTCTAACAAACACCATGAACCAAACATACCCATCAAATCAATCGAACCCATCTTACATACCTCACCAAACTTACCAAGTAAACCAATTCTCTCAAGCTACTACATATTTTCAAAATCCACCAACTCACAACCAAGACTATAAAAAAGACTCGAGCAACTACCACCCTTACCTATCTCATTGGGTGAGATGTTTGAACATTGAGTAAGTACGGGACTCGATTACCCCAATTCCTACTAAACCAAAGCTCCCTCCTTATCCGGTATGGTACTAACAAAATGAACGTTACGAATATCATTCGATGCTATTAGACACAATATCGATAATTATCCCGCTTTCAAAAGGAGGCTTTTGGCTTTGGTTAAGAAAGGATAGATCAACCTTTATAGTTTTTTAAATATTTGTGATGTGAGCATGGATCAACTGCCAAGCCATACGAGTTGCCAATGCATGGAATGAAGAGATGGTGTGAGCTTGAAAGATATGGTGATGATGCATGCTCATCGATATGTAAATGTCATCTTTTAATTTTATCGGATTTTGAAAACTATTTTTTGAATGTTTTAGCTATATATAAGTTAAGACGTATATTTGAATGAAAGAATGCTTAAGTTTTCTTTTGCAATTTGATATTATCTAATTTGAAATCAAGAGATGTTCATTTGAAAGTATTACTTGGCATTAGTATCTTCCTCCATTAAGGAAGCATAATGACAAATTCATTCAAAGAAAGTTTTGCAAAAATTGATCAAATTTCAAAACGTGATAGATATATGCTAGAGAAAATTTCTCCAAAGCCAATGATAGCCTTTCCGAGCGTAAAGTAATGAGCAAAATCCTCCATTTTGTTAGGAAAAAAATTCTTTATCCTTTCTCAAACTTAACCTTTGAAGGAAAAGTGTTGCCTAAGAAAACATGATGAAGCCCAAAGGAAAGACTCAATGATTGGTACCTTAAATAGTGATGAACAATTTATCTTCTACTCATAATAGCATTCATCATTTTTCTCTAAATTAATCATCGTCGTTCAAAAGAGATTAGTTTGTAATGACATAGGTGAATCAGTCTTTGAGATAAGGAAAGATCATCTTTCATATGTTTCACATAAATTTTATCCTTTGTCGTCTCACTTTGAGCCCGATAATTTTCTTCATAATAACCCGAACTAGGATCACCCCTCACACCGGGGTAAAGTGTATAGTCCATGAATGATCGATGAAACTCTCAAAAACTTTTATTAGAAGAATCTCATCAATTATCTTAAGAGGAAAAGGAAAATAGGGGAGATAAAAAAAAAACTTCCCAAACATAAAAATCATAAGTCAAGATGGAAGTCAAAATTCAACAAACGAGACAAAGAGAGTTGAGGTTAGAAAACAAAGTCAACGATCAAAATGATAAAATCTATGTGGCAAGCCTAGAAAAATTTTCTCAATGACATAGTAGCCCAACTAACGGCTAAAGTGATAAAGTCCAAGCGACACGATCTAAAGAGATTTTCATGGACAACAAAGTGATTTTATGTCAAAAAAACATTCGAACACGTTTTGAGCCTTTATCCTTTTTTCATAAACCCAAAGCCATAGCTCGTATTACGTGCTTTTGCAAGTCCTTTCGATCAAAGAAAGTTTACCTAGGTTGTTGGATTCTAATCTAAAAAAAAAAATTGATGATTGAGGAAAAAAATATGATGAGTCGGTATGCTTGTTTGTCGTTGAATCATGAGTCTTCATCAACAAACCTTGGGGCCAAAATAAACAGAATCAAGATATTCTAAGGTAAAATTATCCTTCAAAACCACTTATTTTTTCAAATACTTTCTGCTCAAAACTTTTTCATTTACCCAAAATGAACTTATCTTGGATTAATTACCTTCAAATTCCTCAAATGTCAATTTTTATGCAAATTTTGCATGACCCAAACACTTTTTTGCTTGTTTAGCCCAACTTTCTTGAAGAAATTGCATCATAGCATTTGAATATCATGATTTGATTTTTGATCAATAAATTTAAATATCTTTATGAATGAATGTATTTTCATCAAAACATCCCTACATTTCGTTCAAATAATCTGAATTATTTTAAGAGAATCATTCAAATATATGACTCAATCCATAAGAGTTAAATGTTTATGATCTTTTTCAAAAGATGATAAAATTTTCAAGATCAATTTGCAAATTGTGATGTAAGCATCAAGAAATAAACATTCGAACACAAACGATGATTATGTCAAGAAAATGATAAGTGCCTAATCTTAACCAACACTTGGGGGCATTTCGTAGCCCGAATGAATAGCATTTCATTGAGAATATTTGGAGACAAGATCAAGAGTCTAGAAACTCTAATTGAGTTCAACAACTTGTTACACAACGACATCACTATGCTATGCTAGCTGGAGGAATAGAGGTCGAAATAGTATGCTTTTGCGCTCAAATCAAAGCAATCAAAGCGATCAAACCGAGGGCAAAGAGGAACCCTAAGGGAGGACAATGACTTAGTCAAAATTTGGCAAGCGATCAAAGCAATCGGGTATAATTTGACAAGGATAGATTAACACATGTGGTTGTTTATCACTTTTTAACAAAGACCAATTGGTTAAAAAAAATAGAGAGAGAGAGAGAGAGGCTCATGTTCCTCATGAATAGTGATCCGAGCCTAGTGGTAAGAACATTTTGACGGTACCACGAGATACGATCCGACACTGATTTCTAAATTGAGGTAAATGGGGGATTGAGTACCGACAAGGCAGGATGGCCTATGTTTCTTTCGGGTAAGATTGTTGTCAATTTAAACTAAAAAATATAATGTACAATCAAACTCGAAATTCAAAAAAAGAGGTCACATTTTCCCCACACATTCTTTCGGATAGGATCGCCTAATAATAAATCATTCATTTAGACAGTGGTCACCTCACAATAGACCATTCTTTCAGGCAGGATTGCCTAATAATAGATCATTCACTTATGTAGGGTCACCTCACAGTAGACCATTCTTTTAGGTAGGATCGCCTAATAATATATCATTCACTTAGGTAGGGTCTCATCTTAATTTACCATTCTTTCGGGTAGGGTCACCTAATAACGGACCATTCATTTAGGTAGGGTCACCTCATAATTGATCATTTTTTCGGACGGGGTCGCCCAATAATAGACTATTCATACGGTAGGGTCACCTCTCAATTGACCATTCTTTCAGGCGGGATTGCCTAATAATAGATCATCTGTTTAGGTAGGGTCGCCTCATAGTAGACCATTCATTCGGGTAGGGTCGCCTCTCAATTGACCATCATTTTAGGTATGGTCGCCTAATAATTGACTATTCATTTAAGTAGGGTCACCTCATAATAGACCATTCTTTCAAGTAGGATCGCCTAACAATAGAGCATTCACTCAAGTAGGGTCACCTCATAATAAACCATTCTTTCGGACGAGGTCGCCTAATAATAAACCATTCATACGAGTAGGGTCGCCTCTCAAGTGATCATTCTTTCGGGTAGGATTGCCTAATAATAGATCATTCACTTAGGTAGGATCACCTCAAAATAGATCATTCTTTTAGGTAGGATCGCCTAATAATAGATCATTCTTTCGGGTAGGGTCGCCTCACAATAGACCTTTGCATATTTAATTTTCGGGGTAGGTCGCCCTTTACAATAAGGCCACACATTGCATATTTAATTTCTAAGATAGGTCGCCCTTTACAATAAGGCCGGACACTCGCACGTTTAATTTTCAAGGTAGGCTGCCCTTTACAATAAGGCCATGCATTTGCACATTTAATTTTTAGGATATGTTGCCCTTTACAATAAGGCCACGTAACCGCACGTTTAGTTTTTTAGGGTAGGTTGCCCTTTACAATAAGGTCACGCATTTGCATGTTTAATTTTCAAGGTAGGTCGCCTTTTACAACAAGGTCACGCACCGCATATTTAATTTTTAGGGTAGGTTGCCCTTTACAATAAGGTCATGCATTTACATGTTTAATTTTTCGGGATAGGTTAACCTTTACAACAAGGCCACGCATCGCACGTTTAATTTTCGGGGTAGGTCGCCTTTTATAAATAAAGCCACATATTGCACATTTAATTTCTAGGGTAGGTTGTCCTTTACAATAAGGCCATGCACTCGCATTTTAATTTTTAAAGTCATCCCATCATAGCTTTACTTTTATTTAAAAAAAAACCCTTTTCTTTACAAGCTTATTAAATAAAGTATGTGAAAAACATCCATTTCACTTGACTTTACGCCATAAGCATTGTAAAGAGGAGACAACCTGTAATAACCCAAAATTTACTTTCTTATTTATTTATTTATTTATTTATTTTATTTATTTTTGTTTTTATTTAATTTGAAGTTGACTAAAAAAAAGGAAAGAAAATGATGAAAAAACACAAAAAAATCTCATTTAGGGACACAATTGAAGTAATTAGGGGTGTAATCGCATCAATTAAAAAATTAGGTCTTAAATTGCACCTCCTGTGGACCTAATTGATGAGATTGTGCTGAAATTATACCATTGAAGGGTGTAATTGTTGAAATTGAAATGCGAGGACCAAATTGAAAGTTTGGAGCGAACGATAGGATCGAAATGGAGAAGACAACCTATCGTTCGCTCCAATGCAAATTCTCTCCGAAAATCTTTGGAGAAATCGCCAAATGCTCCATCAAATTACCTATTTTGATTATGCATTATTGAACGGAATTAATAATAACGAGAAAATCAAGCAATTTCCTGTTTTGATTTTGCCTTAATCATGAATTAAAGAGGAAAAATTTTGACAAAAAATTCGGGATTTGAGATTCGATTCTAAGAGAAATTTTAGGAAATTTTGTGCTATAAAACGTTTTGAATTTCACGAGAAAGAGGGGGAGAAATTGGAGAAAATTTCGGGTTGAGAGAGAGTGGAAATCAAAAGCAAAAGGGTTGATTTTTATGATTTCTAGCAGCTACGCGTTTCCGGATTTTTTCCGGTTTTGTGTTTGTTGTGTTCATAAACCATGGGTTTTGGTTCTTCAAATTTGCTTCCTTTTTTCGTTCTTTGTTTTGGTTTTTCTTGAGGTAAATTTTCACTATACGCAGCAGCTCTCACTTCCGGGTTTTCAATTGTGAAATTTTGAGTTCCTCGTTCGAGTTGTTGGGTTTTCTAGTTTGTGTTCTTCGCGCTGTTCATCCAATTTACAGGTATTGCTAGAAAAATTTAACAAAGGAATCTTGATAAAGTCTCCTATCTAATAGGGATCGACGTCATATAAAAAAATACCTAAAATTTTTTTGACGAAACCTCCTACTTGATAGGGACCGACGCCACATAAAAAACATATAATAAATAAATTCGACGAAATCTCCTATCTAATAGGGATCGGCGTCACCAAAAAGAATATTCAAAATTTTCAATGAAGTCTCCTATTTGATAGGGATTGACGTCATCAAAAATCACCTTTTAATTAAGACATCCTCCGACACACCAGTTGTGTCAAGGTTTTTTATGGATCCGATGTTTGAATCGACGTGTCACCCGACAAAGGGGACCAACGATCTTTTCAATATGATGCCACGCCCAAAACTAAAATATTCACTTAGTCTAAAAGAAAATAGGAGATTAAAATTTAGAAAAATAGCTTGACATGGATTTTAGGAGATAATTTAGAACTAAACCGTATATGATACCTTTTTTCGAAAATGGGGCTTTTAGGTGATTAAATATCTTTCTAAAAGCGTAACCAACTCCTTCCCTTAGAAACCTCCGAACCGAGTGCTACTTTTAGGTTCCTAGTTCCTTAAATACTAGGTGGCGACTTCAAACTCGTAAATAAACTTGTAAATATTCAATCTAATTTTAGATATTTTTAAGGAGTCCCATCCGACATCGGGTAGCGACAACACAAAGGCTTTGAAAGTTTTATCTTGAGATATAAAAATTCTAATTTTTTAATTATCACGAAAGGAATCTACATAAAACTCACTTCCAAAATGTATGACAACAAGTCACGCAAATATTTATTTTAAAGAAAATGACACTCGGTGTCATAATGTATGATAAGATATGAATAGCTTAGACCAATGCTTTGGCTTTGAGATAAAGATGCTTTTATTTTGACTCAAGAAAGTCTAAAAATATTATGTCGGATGACCAATTTAGTAAACCACAAATATTTATTTTGAACAAAATGACACTCGGGGGCCTTTTTGCATTGTATTGTAGATGGATTTACCAACTAAAATGAAATCACAAATACAATCATGCAAACAAGCTCAAAAATTGAAATTTAATAAATACACCAAGGCTTTAAATGTTTTGTCTTGAGATATAAAAATTCTAATTTTTTAATTATCATGCAAGGAATCTACACAAAACTCACTTCCAAAATGTATGACAACCGAGTCACGCAAATATTTATTTTAAAGAAAATGACACTCGGTGTCATAATGTATGATAAGATATGAATAGCTTAGACCAATGCTTTGGCTTTGAGATAAAGATGCTTTTATTTTGACTCAAGAAAGTCTAAAAATATTATGTCGGATGATCAATTTAGTAAACGACAAATATTTATTTTGAATAAAATGACACTCGTGGCCTTTTTGCATTGTGTTGTAGATGGATTTACCAACTAAAATGAAATCATAAATACAATCATACAAACAAGCTCAAAAATTGAAATTTAATAAATACACCAAGGCTTCAAATGTTGTCTTGAGATATAAAAATTCTAATTTTTCAATTATCACAAAAGGAATCTACATAAAACTCACTTCCAAAATGTATGACAACAAGTCACGCAAATATTTATTTTAAAGAAAATGACACTCGGTGTCATAATGTATGCTAAGGTATGAATAGCTTAGACCAATGTTTTCGCTTTGAGATAAAGATGCTTTTATTTTGACTCAAGAAAGTCTAAAAATATTATGTCTAGTAAACGACAAAAATGATTCAAAAGAATAGTTTGCTTTATACTCAATTAAGAAACCTTTTTTATTATATTATCGGTATCAACATCCATCACATTTTTATTGACAATCTTAAACAAAAACATAAAACCATTACAAATTAACATAATATTATTACTTTGAGAATGCTCAAGATGTAGCGTGAGGAAATTGGAGAAAGTTACCTTCTTCAACCAAGAATTGAAGACTGCCATCAACTAGACTAAACACTTGACTTTTGCCTAATATAAGATTCCTTTTATTAGTTCTCATGGAAGATTTCTCAAACTCATGGTCTTTTGGTCCACCTAGTGTAAGTTTTTAAAAATCTAGAATAAATTAAACTCATTTCATGGCAACCTAAGGTGATGATCGTTTTTATCGGATCATGTGATATTTAATTTCTTCTATGTTTTTTAGACTTCATATTCACTCATAATTCATCCATTACTTTTTGATGAAATAACTGTCCTCATCATGAAAACATAATTATTTAAAACATCAAGATGATATTGATTTCATTTGTTAAAAGTCATATTGCATTCTAGAATTATTTCAAATGAAATGTCAATAGCTTTTAGAGATGCCATCATAACTCAACCATCCCAATTCATAAAAAAATATAGACTTATTTAGAAACTTTCCGCTCAAATGAATTTCTACCAATCCGATATAACTACTAGTCTCATGCAAACAAACTCAAAATTTTGATTTTAATAAATACAATAAGGATTTGAATGTTTTTTCTTAAGATATAATAATTCTAAATTTATAATGACTATCACCATCCAAGTAGTCGGACGTAACTCTTCAAAATTTTAATATTTATTTAAAAAATATTTTATTTATTTATTTTGAAGATATGAGTTATTATTAGATTTGAGTCTGGACCCAACGTATTTCCTTCCTTTTCGACTCGACCCAAGCCCATAAACACCAAGAAAAACTTTTCTTTCCTTTTTTTGGATTGAACTTCCTCTTTCTCTCCTCTCTCATTTTCCTTTCTCTCTTCTTCATCCGCCTCTCTCTTTGTTTTGTCTCTTCTCTCTCATCTCCATACATGAACTAGAGATTTCCGGGTCGTCCCTCTATTCTTTCTACTTCTCCCCCTCTCTCTCTTATTTTTCGCTTTCTTCTTTCTCTCTCTTTATGCCTTATTCCATGTTCGTCGGAGAATGAACCAGATTTCATCGGAGAACAAACCGGAGTTTATCTCCGGTTTGCTCTCTCTTCCCTTCAATCTTCTTTCCCTCTTATTCTCTCTATAAATACCCTCTTGAATCAAAACCCCAATTTCATCTTTTTGCCTTAAATTTCCCAAAAAATGACTAAACCTTAAGTTTTTTTTTCTTTTCCAATTAGCCTTAACCGACTTGATTTCTCTTAAGATTGGACCAATTCCAGCCTCTTAGAACCCAATTTCTTGAAAGCCCTTAAATTTTATTATTGTTAGAAATCTAGAAACACTCGGTTTCAATCTAGTTCAATTAGCCTAAAGTTGGGGTTTAATTCCTAGATTCACCACCCAAATAACTTAAATTAGCTTTAATTTTAATCATTCAAACTCAATTTCAATCCAAACATAAAAATCCTCAAATTTCGATACACTAAATATTAAAAGCCCTAAATTCCCAAAAAGTCAATTCAATTTCTAAATTCGGACCTTCAATTCAATTAAAGAATAACTATGTGTGTGTGTGGAGGGGCAAACTTGAGAGATGGCGAGTGATAAACATCACTGCCATTAATAAATAAAAAAAAGGGAAGTTACATTGAAAAGGAAAAGGGTGGATTACCTCAAGGAAGAATTCAAATTGAGGATGAAGAACAACCTCGATGGGTTACTCGCTACTCCAATAAAAATCGATAAGAATCCTTCCCTTTTGTATTTCTCTCTTTTGTTTACTTTTGTTTCTTTTTTTCGGTTACTATTTTTTTATTTCCTTTTTTTCAATTTTTTTGAACCCTAATTCGTCTCTTGCTATCGTTTTTTTTTTTTTTTTAATTTTTGTTTTGAAGAATTGATTCCCCCTCTTCCCCACTTTTCGTATTGTTATGAATTATGTATATATGCTATGAAGTTGTAGGATCGAGGCTGGAAATTTTAAGGTGATGGGTGGATTGTAGTAGGGTTGAGGCTGGACGAGAATTCGCCTAAGAGGTTTGTAGTTAGCGATGACGGATTGCTTGTAGCACAGCAAGATTGTAGAGGTTGCTTATAAGTTATGGTAGGATCTGTAGAGGTACCGTGGACGTTGCTTTCAAGTTAGGATAGGACTATAGAAGTACTATGGAGGTTGGCTTAGGAAGATGAATGTAGTAAGGGGTGGTCTGCAAGTGGACAAGTTGCTAAATACGTGGTTTTACAAGTGCAACTTAGGGAGAAATGAATTGTCCAGGGGATAATTTAGGTGCGGCAAGAGTTACTAGACAAAAGGGTGAAGGGTCTGTAAGTTGAAGGTTGGGAAGATGGCAAGAACTCGCTTAAAGATGCATAAGAAATTTGTATATGAGATGGAAAGGTACTATCCCTCCATCTTTTTCCCTTTTTTTTTTAGTGTATTTTTTTTTGTATAAAATTCCAAATAATAAATAACAAAATTTTTTTTCCTTTTTATCTAATTTCCTTAATTAATTAGTTTTTTTGTTGATTTTTTTTATTTTAATATACCAAACATGAATCTAAATAATAAAAACAAAAGAAACTAAAATAAAGAAAATTGGAAAAAAAAATAGAGGTATGACAATTACCACGAAAAGAATCTACAATAAAACCTATTTTCCGGAATGTGCAATTACAAGATTTATTTTGAAGAAAATGGCACACATGAACCTTTTTATATTGCCTTATATATGGATTTATCAAGTAAAATGAACTTTTTCCAACGAGTTATGTTATGCATACCAAACCATTCAAATCACCTACGAGTGTTACTTGGATATTCCACTCGTATGATAAATTTACGTACATCATCATGCTCTTAATTCGGGGGTTCGGATTGTTAGTAGACTCATCACGATAAGACATCAAAAAGTACTCTTTATTTAATAAACATGGTGAAGCCATTTAATACTATGATGCATTTGCTAATTAAATGATCTCAACTGACTTAAAGTAATTACATTGTAGTCGGACTCAAACCTACACAATTTTACTATTATTATTATTTGTAAATAAATTTAAAAAAAATAATTTAGTTTAATAACAATTGCCTTTTCTTTTTCATAATTAGATAGATCAAACTCTCTTCATATTTCATCAAGCCTTCAATTTAACTAGGTAAATCACCTTCACCATCATCAATTGTGATAACATTCCTCGGACACATGGTCTTTTAATCCATTAGTATAAATGTAATATCCCTATCCCAAAAATCTTTACAGTTCATGCATACATATATACATAAAGAATTACGTGAATACAAATTGATATACATATGATATATTAGAGGGGTTTAAAAAATATATTTAGTAGTCAAGGGCGTTAAGTGTCAACTTAGACTTAGTTGAGGGATTTATTATGAACTTTACCAAAATATCTACTTAAACGTATCCTAAAATTCCCTACACTCTTCCTAGATCAAAATTTTATCATTTCTATCACCATAGCGAGCCACCCTTGTCACATAGAGAGAGAGAGAGAGAGAGAGAGCACAAGTTTTTCATGGCTAGTTAAAGTGAGGCAAGAAAAGAGTGGAAAATCCAGAGAAAAATTGAGAGCAAGCGAGGAATCATGAAGGAAACCTAATTTAGCAACCTAAATCCATCTTCGAGCAAGAAGAAATCATGAGAAAAAGTTGATTTAGAGGAGTTTAACTCGAGATTTGGAGGAATTGAGTCAAGTTCTTGATCAATCATGAAGAAAAGTGAGGTGCTTTGTGATTTTTATTAATTTCTTATTCTCGCGTCTATTTTGAATTACAAATTTTTGATATTTTAGGTTTATAATTTAAGCTTTTTCAAAACATGAAAGTCGTAGATTATGCTCTTTTTAAGAAACGTACCAAATTGGACACAAAACGAACAAGTAGATTTCCTCTATGCCTCTCGCCATCTAGTTGTTATGTTACCGGGTAAAAAATTCTACATCGAGGGCTAACTTTATAAAATTTCCATGAATTGTGTTCTTGGAATTTTAGGCTGATAGTGCTTGAGTCCGGTCTCACACAAACTCGAATTAGGTCATTTGAATTTTTATTTTAAGAACTAGGGCTAAAAGAGTGAGGAAAAGTATTGTCTGTCGAATAGGTTAGGTTGATCGAGTTTCATATTTTTCACTTTTTAGGTGTTTTTGAAGTTCATGTATGATAAAATAACTTATAAGATGATCTATATATAGTTTCTCCATAATACTTTTACAAAAGGAATCTATCTATTCCTTAACTATTTCATCTCTCGATCGAGAATTTGAACAAGTCCTTCTTGATAGCTAAGATCGGGTTGGAGGTCTAGTGATTTATCTCTCAAAATATGGGTCGGGTCCTCTACATATTTTCGTAACATTAACACATAAAACACATTATATCCTAAAAGAGAGATGGAGATAGAGCTAATCTGTATGCACGGTCTCCAATTCTTTCTAATTTTTATAGATAATTTTAGTGGACTTGTTGACTTAATCTCCACTCTTAATTTGGATAAATTTTGGCCCTTAATTCAACTTTTAATCCCTTCCTTTCATTTAGCTTAATTTTTTTAGCTTTTTACCCTTTTTTTAATCTAAATCTTCCATCTAGCTTAATTAGAACCACTAATTTAACTTAAAGTCAAGCTTAATTAATGCTCCAAGTTGGCAAAAGATGGAAGAAAAATAATGAATTTTGGTCTTCCAATTTCTAAAGTTTTCCATTGCATAATCTTTGATAAATCCTCCTTTTTTACCATTAATCACTTTAGACCCTTCATTTCATGTTTTTCTAACAACTTCTTGACTCTCAAAGTTCATACATAATTTAATTTAAAAGTTTAAACTTTTAATTTTATGCAATTAAGTCCCTAATCCTGAAATTCCATTCCATACATTTTCAAAATTCAAATTCTTTCTATAATAAATTCAAAATATTTATAAAAGAATTTAATCATCATTCACATAATTTTTATGCACTTATTTAGAACTCCAAATGAATTATTTAGTGTATAATTATACTATTTCCTATAGAAAATATTCCTTATATATAAAAAAAATGCATCTAAGTTTATTAAATATTCCTAAACATCCTAATTGATTTTTTAATACCCTTTAAATAATTTTCTTATACTCTTAAAGCACTTAACTTAATTAATTTACCTAAAAAATACTATTCATGCAAAATAAAATATTCACAAAATATCAAAAAAGTCATCCAACAATATATAATAATCTAACACCCCTCTAGCAAATATTCTATACAAAAAAAAAAATTTTCATGCACATTTAACATGCTTGAATTATTTATTTCACATAAAAGTCACTATTCATGCATCGAAAAATCCATAAAATATTTACTAAGCATAAAAAAATTATTTTAATTACTCTAAATATTCTAGCACCCTTTCAAGATCATTCAATGCTCACAAAATGTTTTTTTGTAGGCTTTTAATATTTTTAAATTTATTAAATATCAGTTTCAAGCAGGTATCGAGTATTACGGATCTCATCTAGTGATTTGGAAAGTTATGCAACACTACAAGAAATCCGACAATTAGCGATGGATATTTTCATCACTAATTATCTAAAATCTATTGTCATTTTTAATTAGATATGGATTTGTGATGAAAAAATTTCATAGCCAAAACAATTGTCACTAACTTTGCGATGGATTGAATAGTATTCGCCACTAATATAGCAATGGATATTCAGTTGCTAAAATGGTTTTTTCATTGCCAAATGACAAAAAAGGCAATCTAATTATACGTCACCAAACCATCGCAACCTCATCGTTAATCCGTCGCTAAATAACAATAGTAAAATCATCGTTGCTTCGATGCTAATTTCGATCATTAATCCGTCACCCTTTTGGTCACTAGATGGACGTAATAGTGTGATGGAGTTTTTTTTTGTCGTTGTATTTTTGATCAATTTTTTTAATCCATTTTTAATACGTTGAGAATCTATCACTACTCCGTTGCAATTTCCTCGTTAACTCATCAAGAATTTTTTTAATTTAATTTAAATTTTTTTGATATTGTCAATTGTAACTCATAATTAAAAAAATAATTTATTATTGAAATTAATTTTTTTATTGAAATTAAAATATTATGAAATAAATTAAACTTTATATTTTTAAAAAATAATCGTTAGTATGTAAGAAAAAGATTAAAAGCATAAAAAAAGAGGGTAAAAGTCGCTCCATATCATGTAATCCACTTTCGTATTCTTGGAGCTTGTGGGAGGGACGAGTGGAATCTTAAAGCTTGCGGGAAGGGACTGTGTCATCTTGCAGCTTGCTAGAAGGGATGGTGTTTTCCTAGGGCTCGGTGGGAGGGACGGTGGTGTCCCGGGGCTTGCGAGGAGGGATTGTGTTGTCGTCACCTGGTCGAGGGGTTAATAAGCAAGCGAGTTAGCTATGCCATCCTTGATAACTTTAATGTAATCGAATTTATCTTAGTCTTCATCCTTTCGATCTTCTCTTGTTGCTGCATGATAATGTTGTTCGCTCCTTTAACCTCTCTTGCATTGCCCTTATCGTCTTTGTGTATTGAGTTAAAGTCTATTTAACGACATTGGAGTTGGGATACCGTGATGTTATGGAGGAGTAATTGGTGTCGACTGATTGGGATAAATAGTGAGATGCCTATGATCCGATCTTGTAAAACCTTTACGAGCATCGACGTATATGGTGTCCGTGTCGACTTGTGGCTCCTCAATTCTAGCCTCTCATTAACTCCTTACCGATTCTCGTATCATATCATCTATACACTCATGCATAATCAAAATAATTATAACGTTAACAAAAAATAAAATAATTATGTTTTTAGATTATATTTTCATATGTATAATATAAAAATGATAAAAAAAAACTTATCATTGTAGATTGGGCTCGTAAATCGATGAAATTCTCATATATTTGCTCGGTAGTGACTCCAAACAACTCTAAATTTATAGGCCGACGCCTTAATTATACAACCTAAAAAAATTTGACATAAATAATATATGATATACAAATATTAATTTCTTAAATATTTAATAATATATGTAGGATTTACAAGCGACATACATGCTTAGAAGCGAGATATGGACCCTCATGTATGCCTAGATGATCCCGAGCCAACACTATCAATATCCGACATTCGGTTACGTGATGCTTCGCTCCGAACACGGTTGATAATCGGGTGTGGCAAAATCTCGCTATCATGAATCCCACACCTCTCGCCTAAAAAAAAAAAAAAGCCTTCATCCTTCTTACCATGCTCATGGACGAAGTTGAAGTAGCGCTTCCTAGCCCAATCCTTCGAAGCATCTCTAGCATGTGCCTCAATGGTCGAATCCTAGTAAAAAAACTTCTACATAAAAAAAATTAATATTAGTTCATTTCATGTTAAATTAATATTTTAAATATAATACAAATAAACAAGTAATACGTTACCTTAAACTCATTATAGTAGAACTATTTCGTATGTTCCTTAATCGACTTTCACGCCGAGCCATCGACATCTAACCGCTCCTTAAAAGTCATAGTTATCATTTTAGAGTAATCTCTCTAACACGGTAGAAAACGAGTCGAACACCAAAAAAAAAAAAAAAGACATGTAATAATTATTGGAATGCTATATTAAAAAAATAATTATAAGGTTTTAAGTAAATTACTTATCGACAATTAATGATTGAAACTAACTATCAAATATCGGAGCCTCGGGAGCTCTCTAGACTAACGAGATATATTAGTAGATGAGAGATCTCCAGTAAAAGGCTAGGAAAGCTCGACGACAAGTGGGAGCTAGATGAACTGTTGTGTATGAAGATGCCGAGTCGGTGTGAAATTGTTTGCTTTAGGGGAGGAATAAGATGAATGTCCCATGTCGTGAGCCTTATATAGAGTGCTCGAAGAGGGAGATCCACAACTGATGTTGGATGGGGAAACATGTCCGTTACTATTAGGCGGGGATGTATTTCCACAACTATCGATTGTGATCCTCGAAGGGGTGTGGGAGGTCAACGCGAATCATATGTCATTACCAAATAACATTGCCTAAGATATTAAACAAAATACAAAAAATATATTATCGATTGTGATCGTAAGTAAAAAAAAAAATTCAAAAACATCTCTTGAAAATGAGACATTTTCTAATTACCCGATACGCAATTTGCTTAAAATACAACACAACTAAAATACATAGCCAATATTTTGAAAATATATCAAAGTCACTATGATATACTATAACAAAAAAAAAAAAAAATCATTTCTTATTAATACAACTAATAAAATTAATATTTAATTACAACCACTATAATCGCTATTTAAGTTTATATCTTCCTCATACGACATGTATTCATATTCATTATCATCTTCTCGTAAGCCTCAACTAATTCCATTTCTACAAACGATCCATTTGGATCATTCAATAATAGATCTTCCCCGACTTCCTCTATCAAATCATGTCGGATTTCTAAATTGTCATGCCGAATGGTTCAACATTTTGTTGGATCGTAGTGAATGATTCAAGCAAGTCAAACACATACCTAGCTTTGATTTTATAAATAACCCACCAATTTTATTTTTTAATGTTATAGTTATTTTGCTACATAGGAGCTTGTGGATGAGTTGATACATGAAGTCGTTAAGATACAACAAGAGGCGAGAATCGAGGAGCAACATGTCGACATGGATGCCATATACTTCAAAGTCGTAGGAGAAGAGAGGAAGAGGGTTTATGGGATGGGTCGGAGGCATCAAAGTATTTATCTCATTCAACCGGCACCGACTCATCCTCGATAGCATTGTAATTCCTCGATGATAATGCTGCCGATTAGACTCCTAACCAGTACGAGGAGAAGATTAGGGGAATGCATGTGAGGTTAGACAAGCAAAATACCATTATCATATAGCCGTAGATAAAGATCCGGGGGATGAAGACTTTGATTTTGTCCATTACGGTGACATTATATACGCCGACGTAGACGTCCCGATTGCCTACTAATCCCTCCACTAGTGACCACTTCACTATCCCTCCCATCAAGCCCTAAGACTTCACCATCCCTCTCAACGAGCCTCGAGACTCCACTCGTCCCTTTCAACAAGCCCCAAGACTCCATCATCACTTCTAACGAGCTTTATGATGATGAGAGGGGATTAGATGATCATGATACGGATCGACTTTTACATTTTTTTTATTTTTTTCTCTTTTTTTTACTTACTAACAAATATTTTTTTAATATGAATTTCAATTTAATTTATAATATTTTAATTTTAATCAAAAATTAAATTTTATAATAAGTTGTTTGTAATTTTTAAAATTAAATAAAAAATTTTTATGATGGATTAAAAATGAAAATGAAGATAAAAAATTAATTTGTTTTGAAAAAGTAGTAATAGAAAAAAAATGTCACTAATTAACGATGAACTAGCGACGAAATTGCGACCAACATTAGTATTGGATCATTGTGATGGTTTATCGATCATTACTTAGTAATAGATTTAAGACATGTTTGTGATGAAATTGCGACAAATTATATGGTGGAAAGACAACATTATAAATTTAGCGATGGAATAAAATGAATTAGCAATAGAGTTTTCGTTGCTAAATTAGCGATGAAAACTGTTCATACCATTGCGAGAGGTTAGCTACAAGCATTTTGGTGACAGATTCTTTTTTATTGTAACTTCGTCACTAATTTGATTTAGCGATGGATTTTGCATAAATAGCGACAAAATTATCCGTCGCTATTACACTCGTTTTCTTGTAGTGTTGAAAGTTTTTTTTTAAAAAAATATTTATAGGTAATGTTATATGTTTGGGGTCGATTTTCGCATCAAATGAAACTTCATCACTCTTTGCGCTAAGCTAGTGTAAAAATATGTCTAATTTTTTATGGATTATTAGGTCTGTCCTTTAAGCCAAACCAGTTCAAACTTAATGCTATTAAGAAATAATTATGATTAGTTATTTGTGGATAATAGAAATTGAATCTTAATTTTGACCGAACCACTAGACCATTAAATTTCTCAAAAACTATTGTATTTTTGGATACTTAATTGGAGCTAAACAGTCGATATGGATGAAACATATATGTAAGGGATAGATTTATTGAAGCACATATGTGACTGACGTAATTTTGCCGATTGGAAACTTAATTGGTCACTTTTTCTTTACCATCATACATTAAAACAAATTTTCAAATCTCTACTTCTATTTTATTAATCTCTAGTCATTTTTTTTATCTCAAGTACCAAAATGTATCTCTAAAAATGAATATATATTGTTAAAGATATTTTAGATATTAAGTGTTAATTTAGCAAATCTCATAAAATTTACAATATTTTAAATGATTAGCTTTTAAAATTAACAATACTAATCAATTTGATTCTCGATCGAGACACAATTTATAATTTACATTTCTTAATTATCGTTTTGATCACACAAATATTTGAATATTAATATAAATAAAACATAGACAATTTCTGTATTTTATTGAACTTTTGAAGAAAAATTTCAAACAAACTTCCATAAAAGATGATTGTACATATTATTTATTCTCTCATCGTCACTTTTTTTTCGTCTCTCTCATTTATCTGCACTTATGGTCACTTTGGCGCACACTTCTTTTTAACCTTTGTACATTTTATGAAAGAGTAATAAGAGCATATCCAATGCTCTTTTTATTTTAATTTTTTTTTTAATAAAGAGTTTTGATCTAAATTTCATCTCCAATGCTCTCGTTATCACAATCTCTATCTTTAAAATCGATATAGAGAGTGTCTTTGACTCTCCAATACTAAAGAGTTCAAATGATTCTTTATCTTATATTTCATTAATGAAAATTACTATTTCCTATGTCACTCAACCTCTTCACCAATAGTCTTTTTAGGTTTTATATATTTTGTCAAAATAAAGAGTTAGGTAGAGAGTAGCATCGGAGAAGATATTGATCTTCAATTTATATAATTAATGATGTTCTTTATTTATATTAAAAATCTTAACTAAAAGTAAAGAGCACCATTGGAGATGCTCTAACATAGCATATGGAAAAGAGAAAAAAAAAAAAAGGTAAACAATTTAACTTATAAGGAAGATGTGATGAGTTGGGATTTATTTTCCCTACTCTTGCCCTTCAACATGCCATCAAGCTCTTCCACAAATTTTTCCATTGCAGGAGCTGGCAAGCAAAATGGGATCATAACCCCATTTTCTCCTTTCTTATTTGTAAATGGATTGTAAAAGCTTATAAATCCAGGGGTGCCCTCTACTACACCACTAGCAACCGCAGTATACACAGCTTTTCCCCAGCCGAAATCCACCTCTTGGAACCTTGCATGTCTTAAGTCTGATACCACGAAGGTGTTTACCACTGTAATATGAGGCCTTCCCCTAATCACCATCAAAGATGCCACCGAACGTATGTATTCCTCGGTTACATTTTCCTTGGCCTTTCTTACCAGTTTCAAGGCATAACTCAGTGGATTTCGAGATAGCTCTCCAGCAGCTGCCACTGCTGCTGGTACAACAAAACCATTACCATAGTACCCTGCTGGTACTTCTACAAGGTTATGTTTTCCACGTGCGTTGACAGCGCACATCAAACGCATCTCTTCATTTGCCTCTGGCTGGACTGCAATTGTCCGATATTTCCAGAGAAATGCACTTAATATTTCGAAAGTAGAAGAGCCATGGCTTAGGTCAGGTGGAACTAGTTTTCTAATAGCAGATATTTCTGAAGGTCCAAAGAAAAATGAACGGTGGACCATTTCGTGAAGTGGGATCATCGTACCCTTGGTGTCAGGAACTTCATCGTACTCTGGGTGCGAGCATGTAACCCGTGGAGGGTCACTTGCATTGAAGACATGTCTTTCCCAAACGGGTGGAATGAAAGGTGCAGATGCCCCTGACGCCATTTCGCCCAAGGTTGTCAGGAATTGGACTACGCCTTGGGCATCGCTCATCGTGTGGTTGAAGCGAATGGCAAAGATAAAACCACCAAACTTTAACCTAGTAACCTGCCAACAATTGCATAGTAACGTCAACTTCCTATAGCTGAGTAAATTATAAATTAGTCTCTCTAGTTTTTAAAAACAAATTAAACAGTATCTCTAATTAATCTGTCTCTATATTTTTAAACCTATTTATAATTTAATCATTTTTTTGTTATTTTTCAGTTATTTTGATTTTGATTTTTTGGAAATAGAAAAAATAATAAGTAAAAAATATGAAAAGATTGATGGAAAAAAAATTATATTTTAAAACAAAATATTGAGCTACCCTTTAAGCCAAATCAACTTAAACTTAATATCACTAAAAAATAATTATAATTAATTATATATGAATAATAAAAATTGAATCTTAATTTTTATCAAACCAGTATAACTTCTTTACCCCTTTATCACTAGACCATTAAATTTCCAAAAGACTGTTGTATTTTTGGATACTTAATTGGACTCAATATGGATAAAATGTATACGTGAGGAATAGATTTATTTGACCACAGATGTGACTCATGGATTTTTAATGAGTTAGAAAACTTAATTAGTCACTTTTTCGTATCTCCAAGAATAAATATAAAGTTAAAGATATTTTAAAGGTTAGGTGCTAATTTTATAGAGTTTATAAAATTTTAACAATAGATAATTAAATGATTAGCTTTTTAAAATTAAAAATACTAATCAATTCGTTGTTTCTCGAGACAATAATTTATAATTTACTCCGTTACCCACATATCATACATATTGATGCGAAAACTTTTAGTGAGGATAATTACCTGAACAAGCAATAAAGGGCAGTTTAAGATCCCTCTGGAACCAGGGACATCAAAGAGTAGCTCCTCGAACCAATGAGATGGAGGTGGAAGTGCATCAACTAACTGCTCAAGTGTAACATCGGCATCAGCCTCAGTAAACAAGATACCCTGACCAGCGCACTCCACCATAAGCTTGCGATTAGGCCCTTCCTTAAGCCTACCAGCAAATGGATAGTAAAACACTAATGTTTTAGCGAGTGCCTCTCTAATGACCTTAACTGGGTCCTTCCCTTCCATAGAGGGATTGTTGCGATAAAATTGCATGATTGGAACTTGGAATCGGTAACCATCTTGATCATCAATGTCAGATAATAGCTTGAGCTCATGAGGGGTGGGCTTGGCCGGTTTGATTAATTCTGGTTCCCGTCTGTTAACCTTTAACGCTACTAGGGGGTGGATAGTGATTGCATGGTGGCTACAGTAGAATGAATTTGTGATGGAATTATTCTTGAGAGGGTTGTGTATTTATAATTAACAAGAGGCTAGCTTGTGCTCCTAGAGACTCTGAATTGTTCACGTTCATGTTTGGTTACGTGGTGTGTGGTTGTGAATTGTCTTAGTGGTTTATAAAAACAACAAAAAAACGTGAAGATAATGAGCGTCCTTGACTTAAATTCATGGCTTCTATTACTCAATTGATTCCATGGCAGTTGGCAAAACTTTATGGCATGCAAAGCAACGTGTAACACCTTTCCGTCCCTGTGAAACATTAATGTGGGAAGTGATGCTTAAATAATTAACAGCTAGATGTAAAAATACATAATTTGTGTATTGATGAATGCTAGCACTAGCAGCATTCTTTTTAATATTTTCTTTTAAACTCTTATTCAATATAAATATTCACCTTAAATAATAACAAAAATCGATGTATTGTGTTCTTAAAAAGTTTTTAAATCATAACTAAAATCATATTGTATAAAAAAAATTAAAATATCTTTTTTATATGTTAACTTTTAAAATTAATTATATGAAAAAAATTGATGTAAAAACTTTTATTAAACAAGTGCTTAAAAAAAAAGTATTAGAGAGACTATTATTAGCAATCCTCTTTGTGTATTTAATATTTCAAAAAAATCAAGCATTTTCGATTTATTTAGTTATTATGAAATGAAAAAAATTACTCATATTATATAGTACAAAACTTAAGAGCCTCCTGCGTAGTGAATAATACTTACCCGTTTAAAATAGGGTTCTAGAATTTGCTTCTCCGTACATAAATAGACAAAAATAGTCTAATATGAATAGATGGTCCCCTTTCAGTCGACAATGTTTACGTGAAACACGTAAAATATCTATGCGAAAAGTGAGTTTTTGGTTTTTAAAACAATTTTTTTCTTCTTCTTTATTCGCTTTATCGTTAGAAAATTGAATTATTTTTTAACATAAAAATTGATGTTAAGCTTCATAGTTCTTTGAACACTATTTTTATCATGAATTATATATATATATATATATCATTTTATTTTAAAAAATATAAAAAATATCATTTTAAAGTTTTAATCTCGTACAAAATAACGTCAAACATCCAAATCAAATAATCCATAAATTATTACTAGAATTTATTTAACAATAAAGAAAATGAAAAATAACTAAAGAACTAAACTAATGAGATAGTTTTATGGTTTTTTAATATTAGATTATAGATAAATACACACACATATATATATATATATATATATATAAAAAACTGAATAACAAAAAACTAATCCAATTCAATTTTAAACAAGAAAATTGATTTTTTTTTCTCCTGCCAAAACGAAATCAAAATATTCAATTTAGTTTAAATTGAACAGTACTCATCCATTTAAAAAAGTATTCTAGGATTTGCTTCTATATAACCAGACAAATAGTCTGAACTGGAGACTGTAGAGATGGGCACCCTTCAGTAGACACATCCAAGTGAAACACGTAAAATTTGGAAAGACACGTTTATTTAGTGCGGAATGTGACCATCAGATTTCAAAAGAATCCAAGAAATCCTCCACCACTGATGGATTCCATGGGAATCGGCAAAACTCTGTGACATGCAAACCAGCCTCTGTGGTGAACACATTTCGGTCCCTGCGAAACACGTAGAACATTAATGTAGAAAGTGATGTTTACCTACCACCAGTAATAAATAGGATATAAAAATACATAATTTAATCGTTGTGTATATTTTTTTTTTAAGATAACAAATTCGAGCATTTTTTATTTAGTTAGTTATTATAAAATGAAAAACAAAAATTACACCTACTAGTCCAAAACTTATGTGAAAAAAAAAAAAAAAAACGTGTAGGTAGTGATTTAGAATGAATCGAATATTCGATTTATTAATTCAATCTTTTATCCTATTTATTACTCTTTCGGTCTTAAAATTGATATTTTATTTTAATTTTTCAAACAGTTTTAAAAACTTATTAATTATAATATTATATTAATATGTTTTAACAATATTTTTTAAAAATATTAATTTTTGTTTAATAAGAAAATCTATCTAATTTAGTCAAGTGTTATAAAATAGGAGTAGTTTAAAAAATATAATATTAATTTTTTTTATGAGACAAACATTTTATAATGAAGATAGAATTTTTTTTTTTTTTTGAAATTGTTGGAGTAAAAAAAGTAGTTTTTATAGATTTATTAAGAAATTATTTTGTAAACTCAGCATATACCTGATTTATCCATTAAAAATAATTTATCAAAATCTTTCATTTTTAGTCTTTAAATGTTTCAAAACATTTATTTTTCGTCTTTAAACTTAATTTATTTATTTTTTTACAATTTGATTGTTTATAGATTTTTGGTACTCATAGTTTTTATAAAAATATTCAATCTTTATTTTATAAAATATGTGCAATTCATTCTTTGTATATTAACATCTTTTTTTTCTGACAGAATTAATGAATATTAATAAAGTATAAAGGATCCACCCAGTGATATTCTTGTTGTTCATAATGGATTCAGATCGAGCTACACATAAAGAAGCATTAAAGGTGCTAGAGGAGTTGCTGAGCAAGGTCAACAGGAAAGGGGTATAAAGTTCGAGTATTGCATGATAAATTGATTCCTAGACTGCCAAATTTCCAATTGAGCAAGGTCAATAGGAAAGGGGTAGTATTGCTTTTCTTGTTGACGACATTTTTAAACTTTTTTCTTTATTTAGAAATGCTTCCTACCATCATGCAACAACAATAGAGCTCATGCTATGCAAACTCTCTAATCCAGCAATTCCTAAGTGGGTTTAGATTGAAGAAGCTCACCCCCCCCCACCCTACCTCCGCCACCCAATCCCCCACCCAATCGTGACTTGGTTTTGAAGAAATGTCATTCATATATCTTTTGGTGATATTTTCAATAAAACTAAAATAATATTTACTGTTCATTCACTATTTGAAATAATATTCATATACTCATAAATCACTATTTACATATTAATAAATCACTATTGCTTTCACTATTCATATCATTTTGCAACACTTTGGTCCTTAATTTTTTTATGTTTTTTTTTAATTTCAAACTTTAATTATATTATGATTTGACTTCATTTTGTTTAAGTATTTTTTTAATTATTTTAATTATTTAAAATTTACTACTTTAATTTATCTTTTTTTAATTCTTATTTTTTTTCAATTTTAAACTTTAATTTGTTAAATATTTTTATTATTTAAATTTTACTACTATAATTTGCCTTTTTTTTTAAATTCTCTTCTTTTTTTTCAATTTCAAACTTTAATTATCTTATGATTTGGTCCCATTTTGTTGTGGTGTTTTTGGTTAATTATTTTTATTATTTAAAATTTACTACTTTAATTTTTTGTTGTTGTTTTTTAAATTTTCATCCAATTAATTTAAAGTTATATTTACTAACAATTTTGATTTATTTTTCTATATGTATCGATTTTGGAATAAATTTTTAGAATATGATTTTTTTAAAAATAGATTTAGATAATTTTTAAATTATAGTGGCATGATTAATATATATAATTTTTCTAAAATACATTTTTAGATTAAAAGTGCATTTCAAATACTTTTTTTCTTAGTTTTTTAAATTATTTAAAATTTACTACCTTAATTTATCATTTTTTTTTAAAATCCTCTTCTTCTTTTTTTCAATTTCAAATGTTGATTACATTGTAATTTGGTCCATTTTGTTTTCGTGTTTTTTTTATTGTTATTTAAAATTTACTAATTTAATTTGTCATTTTCTTTAATTCCCATCCAATTATTTCTAGAACATGATTATTTTTTTCTTTTGAAAAGTAGATTTAGATAACTTTTAAATTATAGTGGCATGATTAACAGATATAATTTTTTTGAAATAAATTTTTAAATTAAATGTATTTCAAATAATTTTTTCTCTGTTTTTTTAAACTCAAATTAATTAATTAATAGTGAAAGGCCAATGTGAAAAATAAAAAGAAGATGATTGCTCTACACATGAGGCCTATATTCAAGGACTAGTCATGCATAGCATAGTAATAAAAAAATATTTCAGAAGAAGGGGAAAAAAAGAAAAAGAATTCACATGTTTTATTAATTTTTTTCTTCTTTATATAATCAAAATTAATCAAAATCAAATTTGTAATAATTTTTATTTTAGTCTATTAACTTCAAATTTAGTCAATAAATTCCTTGCAAGTTAACTATTTTTTATAATATTTTTTATTTTAGATTGAAAACTCTAAACTTAGTATAGTTATGATGTATAAAAAAATATTGAATCGTTGTTTTTTTAGAAATTAACTATACAACAACTACTACACTAAGCATTTACTATTTATTTGTTGATTATTGAATATTTTAAAATTAACATATTTTAAATTAAATAATTCAAATTATATTTTAACTTAACCACTCAATGATTCAAATTAATTTTTTATTTTACTATTATTCATTCTTTTGTAAATAAATATATAAAAATTAAATTCATATTTTTTCAAAAATTGATATTCTCATCAACAATAAATAAAAAAAAAATTGTTCAATTCTATATAAGCTTTTAATAATTATTATTTATGTTTTTTTGACATAATCTTATGAAATACTTAAAAAAATTTTAAAAAAATTAGTTAATTTTCTTTTTAGTTAATAATCCATGGATTAACAAGGATAAATCCTTTTTCCAAAGAAAAAATTATGAAAACACAAATAAGAAATAGTTAAATACAAAATTGTTGATTAAAAAATTATAAATAATTTTTTTCACTTTTGATTTCATATATTTTTATATATTTATACCATAAAATATACTATCAAATTAAAATAATTTTTGTAAATGATTTTATATATTTTATTCAACCCATAACGTAGCGTGGATAAAAAAACTAGTGGCATTCTATGTGTTAAAAGATATTAAAGGAAAGGGAAAAAACGAAAGTTAAATTATTTGAATCTTTCTTTGAATTTTAGTTCAATTGAAAATCAATTTATATACTTCTAATTTTGAGTTTGACCACTTTGTTTTTTTTTTTTTTTTTGAGCTTTAGTTCATGTTATGATTTTCAAATATCATTTCCTTTTTTAAAAAATTCAATTCTTGATATTTTAAACTAATATTTTGCACACAAATCCAAAAAAATGCAATACATTTTTTAAAAAAATTCATAATTTTCAAGATCAGAAGTATATTTTTTTATTTACTGAACATTAAAAATGTAAACAAATCAAAAAATAGAAAATAACCCAAAATAATTTTAATTTTTTTTAAAAAAAATCCTAAATAAATCTTACTGAATAATTTTCATCATGTAGCTATTTATGTGACTTTTTTTTTATAAAAAAAAAACTAAAAGATTGACTAAATTTAAAAATATATATAAAAAAATCAAATCTAAAATTAAAAGTTTAGATATTGATTTTCATATAGACTAATGGTCATAGGAAGTTTGATCCATTTAGCAAAGGAAAAAAAATTCATTCATAAAAGGAGGGTGATGATATGCTAATTAATATATATCTTAAATTATGTTATAAAAAAATGCACAATAAAACCTTAATAAATGTATAGAAAATAAAGATGCAATAAAAAATTAAAAAAAAACAAAGAGAGAGAGAAAAAATGGAAAGGTGATGAAGAGGAAAGGAATAGAAAAAGGAAAATGAACTATTGAAATAATTAACAAACTCGTTGTAAAAAAAAATAATAATAATAGGAGAATTAAAGGGAATTATGACAAGAAAATAAATTCACTATAAAATAAATACAAGTGATAAGAAATTTAAATTATTCTCTTAATCTCTCTAAAAAACTTATACATCAACTAATTGAACAATCTAGCCTATTTATAGGCTTCAAAATTGAGAAGAGAATTATAAGAGACTATGAATAATTAAAAGTACATAAATTGTGGAATCAATTGCATCAACCTTTCAATTTCTCGAATGATGAATTGAATTACATTAAGAATCATGAGTAATGGGGATATAAAAAGTAGATGAACATTTATATGGAAATTCATTATTTCATAATACTCCCCTTGAATGTCTATTGTACAAAGAACATGTCTCGTGAAAACCTTACTAGGAAAAAACCTAGTGGAAAAAAAATCCTATTGAAGGAAAAAGAGTACGATATTCCTTATACACATTAATCCCCATATTGGTCTCCCCGTATTGAAAGCATTAGTTAAGATCTCTCGGACGATGCATTCTAATCTTGTGAATCATTTTCTCAAAAGTTGTGGTAGGTAATGCCTTAGTGAATAAATATGTTGAATTGTCACTTGATCGAATTTTTTAAACATCAATATCACAATTCCGTTGAAGATCATGTGTGAAAAATAATTTTAGTGATATATGCTTCATTATGTCACCTTTGATATATCCTTTCTTTAATTAAGCTATGCAAGCGGTATTATCTTCCGATAAGATTGTTGGAACTTCCTTGTTCGTGGATAAACCGCATGTCTCTCGAATATGATGGGTCATTGATCTTAACCAAATACATTCTCGACTTACCTTATGAATTGCTAATATTTTTGCATGGTTTAAAGATGTGGCGACTATAATTTTCTTCATAAAACACCATGATATAGTTGTATCTCTATATGTAAATACATAATCAGTTTGAGATCAAGCTTTGTGTGGATAAGATAAATAGCTCGCATCCGCATAACCAATTAATCCTATCTTTAATTTATTGGAGTAATATAAGCTCATATCAATTATTCCTAAAAAATAATGTAGTATATGTTTAATTCCATTTTAATGTCTCTATGTTGGAGCGTAACTATATCTTACTAATAAATTTATAGAAAATGCTATATCGAGTTGATTATTACTAGCAAGATACATTAATACACCAATTGCACTAAGATATGGTACTTTAGGACCAATAAGTTCTTCATTATCTTCTCAAGGTCGAAAAGAATCCTTCGAACATTAAGCGAACGAACTACCATTGGACTAGTCAATGGATGAGCCTTATCCATATAGAATCGTTGCAAGTACTTTTTCTATATATGTTGATCGATGAATATAAATTCCATCTTCTAAGTGCTTGAACTGCAGGCTAAGATAAAATTTTATTTTTTTAAGATCTTTCATATCAAATTCTTGTTTTAAATAATTTATGACACTTAAAATCTTTTTAGGAGTTTTAATTATATTCAAATTGTCAACATATACGATAATTATCATAAACCCTTTTTAGAATTTCTTTTTAAAGACACATGGACAAATTATGTTATTTTTGTAACCTTCTTTTAATAAATAATCATTAAGACGATTATACCACATACATTTAGATTGTTTCAATCCATATAAAGACCTTTGTAATTTAATTGAATACATCTCTCGGGAATATATTTTACATGCTTCGGGCATTTTAAGTCCTTTTGAGACTTTCGTATAAATATTATTATCAATTAAACCATATGAATAGGTTATGATCACATCCATTAAATGCATATGAATTTTTTCACGTGTTATCAAGCTAATAAAATAATGGAATGTAATTACATCCATTACACGAGAATATGTCTCCTCATAGTTAATGCTAAGTCTTTGTGAAAACCTTTGTATTACAAGTCTTGCTTTGTATTTCAAAATTTCATCTTTTTCATTTCGTTTTTGCATCCCATTTGTATCCTACTGATTTAACATCTTCAAGTGTTTTAACTATGGATCAAAAAATTACTCGTTTCGTGAGAGACTTTAATTCTTCTAGGATTGCATTTTTCTACTTAGGCCAATCATCTCTATGTTGACATTCTTCAATAGATTTAGGCTCGAGAACCTTATTCAAAATATCAATTGCAAAATTAGATGTAAAAATGTTATCAATGAATATTTCTTTGTGGTCCCATTTTCTCCCTTTATTAACATAATTTATCACTTTTTTTTCTCAAGCATTTGGGCTTTTTGTGGAAGCTTGTTATTGAAAATATCTTAGACCATTTAATCTACCTCCTTTATATTTTCATCTTGATTATTTTTTTTCTTTAAGAGATTTTTATCTTTAGAACTGATCGGTTTTCCATGCTTTAGGTGTGCTATAGATTCATTTGTTATAAAATTAATAGGTTATCCTATTGAGACATCGATTCTAATAGGAGCATTCTCGGTAGGAACATGTGATTTAGTTACTCTCTTTAGATTAGAGAATGTATCTAGTAGTTGGTTTGCAAGACTTTACAAATGAATTATCCTTTGAACTTCAAGTTTGCATTATTTTGTAAAGGATCAAGATGATATAAAGATGAAGTATTCCATATAATTTCTTTTTCTAACATTTCTAATTGCTTATTCTGTTTATTCTCTCTCCCCCCTCGGCGAATGTTGGAAAAATGTTTCATCAAAATGACAATCGACAAATCAAACCGTAAAAACATCTCTTGTTAATGGTTTAATATATTTAATTATAAAAGAAGATTCATATCCAACATATATTCTCAATCTCCTTTAAGGACCCATCTTAATTCATTATGAAGGAATAATTGAGACATATACAACACATTCAAAAATCCTTAAATGAGAAATATTAGGCTCATAACTAGAAATCAATTAAAGGGGAGATAATTTCGATAACTTTATGCCCGATACAAATAAGTGTTATTGCATGTAAAATTACATGTCTCCAAACATAAACATGGAGCTTTGTTTTCATAAGTAATGGTCTAGCTATCAATTTGAGGCTTTTGATAAATGATTCTCCTAAATTATTTTGAGTATGAACATGAGCAACGGGTTGTTTAATTCTTATTCTAATAGACATGCAATAATCATTAAATAGTTGAGAGGTAAATTCACTAGCATTGTTAAGGCGAATTGTTTTAATGGTATAATTTAAAAATTAGGCTCATAATTGAATTATTTGAGCAACATCGAAAATGCATGGTTGCAAGTTGACAAGAAGCATATACATGTGACCATCTTGTAGATGCATTTATTAAAATCATAAAATATATAAATGGTCCATATGGTAGATGAATTGGTCCATAAATATCACCTTGTATACATTTTAAAAATACTGAATAGTCAATTCTAATTTTATTTGATGATGGCTTAACTCTGCAATTGCATCATTTCAAACTTTGCGTTTAACCGGATGTTTCAAAATTTAATGACATGCGGAATATCAGCTGTGTGACGAAGAAATTTTGGGATGATTTTTGTTGTTCTAGTTTATTCCCTCATTAAAAGGTTCAGAATGTGGGATAAGAGTTGATATATATAATACTACGAAAATCATATCACCTTTACCTTGGACAACAATGGTTTTGAATTGACCTTGGACAACAATGCTTTTGAATTGGATCATGAGATTAATGTAGATGGGGTTATCAAAAGGGCAATTTGCAATGATTCTTGTTGATGGAGTACTAAGTTTCTAAATGTATATTATAATAGGTTTAAAGTAGTGGTAATTAATCTTATCTAGACTTCCTTTCTAAATTTTGTTTTCCAAAAAAAAAAAAATCAACGATTGGATTTATGATTTCCTAGAGAAATTCTTTTATCATCAATGGATGTGATTTTCATCCCATGCATGGATTTGTTCAGAAAGTGAATATATATTCAAAAGATTAGCATCGTTTATATACTTAAATGATATATCAAATTTAAAAATGAAGACAATTTTGTACTATAATGTTATAAATAATTTAAATTTTTATTTTAAAATAAAACTTGAAATTTTTTATGAATATCAGTAATGAAAATAAAACTTTTAAAAAATGATGTCATGTTATCTATTATCATAATTGTATTCTAATATTTTATTATATAATCAAACTAACTTTATTTTAGAAATAAAAATGCCAAAATAAAATCATTTTTGCTATCAATATTCAATATATAGTAATACAAATATTGCATTTCTCAAAGAGAGCTACAGTTATGACATGTTAGAATAGCCATGTTTTAAGTGGAATCAAATATTTACTAATAATGCTATGTCACATATAAGGAAAAAAAAAAACAAAAAAAAATTGAGATGGGTACCTTATGCCATTTGTGTATGTAAAAAAAAATATTAAAAAAATTCAAATATTGATGAAGTTTTTGAAGATTTATACTGTACAAGTTTTAATATCTAGAATTTTTTTAAAAAAAAATGAAACTTGAAAGGGAAAAAAACTCAAATATTGACCAATTTTGAGGATTTCTATGCAAGTTTTAATGTCCATCAAATATATATATATATATATATATATATATATATATATATATATATATATATATATATATATATATATATATATATATATATATATATATATATATATAAACTTGGAGGGGGAAAAAGTAAAAAAGAAAAAAAGTTGAAACATTAATGAAGTTTTCAAGAATTTCTATACGAGTTTTAATGTTTAGGGGAAAAAAGAGGAAATTTTGGGGAAAAAAATCAAATAGATTTATAGAGATTGGTAATCTCAATATGAAATTTGATAAATGAAAAAGTAACGAGAGAAAGAAAAATCAAACGCTACAAACCCATTCAACGCAATCTCTAATAATATCATTGTTTGTTCAAATTCTCAAGAATGTTTTCCAATGACAATCGAGATACTATAACAATGTAAAAATAAAGTAAAATGACTTAATTTTATTCAAGTAAATTAAATTTGATTTCAAAAAAGAAAAAAACATAAATGATACACAATATAAACCTCAAATTAAAGAGTAAATAGTCCCTAAATTTTGAGAAATTAATTAATCAATCCCTAAACCAGGGTTGATTGCGTTAAATTTGATATTATTTTTTTCAAAAAATGTAATCTTTTCTCATCAATTTTTCTATATTTTTACTTTTTTCTTGATATTATTTTTTTTACATAAAAATAAATTAAAATGGAATGAAAAAATTAAGTTACAAAAAAATTTAAAAATATGAAGGTTAAATAATTAGTTTTTATAATAAAATGGACTAATTAATTTATTTTTCAAAAAATAAAAGAACTAATTTATAATTTACTCCCAAATTAAAAAATATTTAATTTTTTTTTTTTTTAGTTCTAACAGCAACGGTTGAATCATATATCGACATCTATGGAGGATTTATCAAAATTGACTGCCTTTTTAACACAAAATGGCTGAACCCAGAGGGAAAAAAATCAAGTTGGTAATTTCTTTTATGAAAATGGACTCAAGAACCTTTAACTACATAGGGATAGAGGAGGGTTCTTGTATTTTGTTTCTTGCCAAATTATTTTGAGGGAGAAATTTTATAATACATCGGGAGTAACTAATGGTATGTATAGTAATTACTCTGTCGACTCATTTTGAAGAGAGAGATAGATACAAAAAAGAAGAGAGAAATTACATGCATACTTACTAAAAGTGATAATAATATTTTCACATCCACTTAAATTTTTTTATTTTCTCTCTCATGTTTTTCTGTTTTTTTAATCTTTTTTTTTTTTTTTTTAAAGTTGACTAATAGAGTAACTACTATATATGTCACTAGTTCCTCTTGATGTATTATAAAATTTCTCGATTTTGAGGACGAGTGTGTTAGGGAGAAAGAACGAAACTAGGCAGGACTGATTAATCAAGTGCCCATGTATTTTCTTTATATTACAATAGTACCATCAACCTCCATTAATTTCTGCATTTTTAAGTTTCAGCACTCAATACATGCCAGGTATCATGCAAAAAAGCCTGCCCGGGGAGAAGGTACGTACCTTGACGGTCATCGTGCAATAATATCTTTCATTTCAAAAAACAAATTAATTAACCTTATTTATTTTAATAATAATTATTTAATTTTTATATTTTAATTCTGTCAATCATTTAATTCTTTCATCAATTTTTTATTAAATTAATAATTATTTTATTCTTTTTTTCTTTGTTCACTTTTTTTCTCTCTCCATAATACAAAAATCAAAGCTTTCACATAACCATAAAAAATATCCAATAATTGATACCTCGCTTTCATACTTTGAGAAATTATTAGATACATGATCATAACATGAATTCATTCATTATTAGATTCTATTTTATTTGAAAACAACAGATCACAAAACTGAAATTCAATGAAAAAAGGGAAGGTTTAAGCTTTATATCCATCTTAAAAGCTTAGAACAAATAAAAATTAATTAAAGGGCTCAAGCGAAACAAGGGAATACAAACCATACACTAATTCACATAGCAGAAAAGGAAATTGAATTAAGCATGCATGCAGGTAGGAATAAAGTAGGGCAAATTTTCAGTTTGAAAATGCATTGAAGGAGGGATTTTATGTGGATTAAAACAACTTAAAAGTAAGCGTGTGAATATATATATAGTACTTTTACCTCAGCCGATAATGTCGAATCGCCCGGTTCGCTTCTTGCTCCTCTGGGCTTTCACTATTTTCCATTCAACGAGCCTCTTTTCCTTTCAACCCTCTCTCTAATCTTCTACGGTCACAGATTTTTTAATCTCTCATAAATTCTTCAACTTATCAACCTTAGGAAAAGCTTCATCACCTTAATTATAACCTGTCCCCCTTCCACGAATCTACCACGAAAAAATAAAAAAAGCCTACTTAATTGAGACATGAAAAATAATAGTATAGTTGACTAGAATCATGCGGTTCTTTTTATTAGTATTATTATTATTTTATTTTTCTAACTCAGGAAATATTCTTGGGTAACCTCTTATAAGTCTGTTAGCCACCATTTTTTTCAATAGGATCTCTTGTTTATTACAAATACTTCTTGGATGGTGTCATAACCCAAATTTGGGTTCCTTGAAAAATAAAAAATACAAAATACAAATATATATATATATATATATATATATATATATATACTCGAATCTCTCTAAAATCATTCAAAGATCCGTCGAAATCTTCCACAAATCTTTTTTTGAATTTGAATCTCCTTATTTTTAGCAAATCAAATTTCAATTAAGATTTGACGAGTTAAAATTTGAATTTTGAATTGGCTGATTTTGGGAGAGATTTTAGGAGGTTTTTGGTCGATAAAAAGCTTTCGGATTTTGATTTGTAAGGGAGGACAAAAAAAAAATGCAGCTAGAGAGCCAAGAAAAAAACACAAAAAAAAATATATATACCGAAAACCGAAAAACAAATTACCAAACACACCCTAACCTAATAGCCAAACCCAATTACCCGTTCACCCAATCAAAAATTACACTCTCAATCCGACCATTTTTCGATCAGCTTTGACCCCAACCACCACACCCATGTGTAGCCCATCACGAGATTGGTCCATCAAGACCGGTTAAAGACAGAACCAATCACGGAGGAGAGAGAAATCAAAGATCAAACATTCGTGACCCGACCCACAAAAAGACTCGATAGTTTCTCTCAACTCCGGTCACCAAAATGAGATTTACCACCACAAATCCGATCGTCCATCTCCCTAACTCGTTCCCGTTCAAAATTCTCAACCCAACGACACCGAAAAATGATTTAATTGGACTCAATCCATTTCCGACCCGTTTTGACAAACCTAGAAACATTATCCGATATAGAAAGAATTGAAGGTCCTAACCACCACAAAAATCCTTCTCTCAACCTTATGAGTTGACCGGTGTCCCAAAAGGAGTTCGGATTCATCACCAGTGAAGAAAGGAGATTCGATCGGATCTTTGGAGGCTCTAATCTCCCTTCTTCGATGTCTTCTCCGGTCGATACCACCACCGTTGGATTCGTAATGATCCGATCTACAAGGTGGGGTGGTCCACACGCTTAAACGATTATCGAAAGACAAACGGTCACTTGGCGGTGACTCTTGGCATTCTAGGGGTATTTTTATAATTTTGTAGTGTAGGTGAATTTTGGACTCGTTTGATTTTTTTATTTTATGTTTTTTGTAATATTTTTTTTTAGTCTTATGTATATTAGAAAATCTAGAGATACTTAGGTGTGAAATGTATTTTCATACGTGATTTTTAATATGATTAAATATTGGATCAACGAGTCTACTATTTATTAGAGACGGGAGATGATTTCAATATATTTAATTTCTCAAAATTCATTTTAGTTGATTTTAATTAATTAAAATTTTAGAGAATAAACAAAAAAATATATATCTAAAATTTTTAACAAAGTCTCCTATCCGATAGGGATTGACATCACCAAAAAGAATATCTAAAAATTTTCGACGAAATCTCCTACTTGGTAGGGATCGACGCCAACAAAAATCGTCACCTTTTAATCGAGATGTCCTCGGACACACCAGCTTGTGTCAAGGCTGATAATGGATCCGATGTTTGGATCGACGTGTTGCCCGACGTAGGGGACCAACGATCATTTTAATACGATGCCATGCCCAAAAATTAAAAATTCAATTTGGTTTTAAAAAATAAAGTTTCAAAAATTAAAAAAAATAATTTGGCAAAAATAAAATACTTTAGGAGATAAATTCAGAACTAAACCGGACATGGTACCTTTCTTCGGAAAAGACGCTTTTGGATGATCGATATCTTCCCAAAAGTGTAACCAACTCCTTACTATAGAATCTTTGAACCGAGTGCTCGTTTTAGGTTCCTAGTTCCTTCAATACTAGGTGACGACTCCAAACTCGTAAATAGTTTTTTTGTAAATAATTAACACTTAGATTTAATTTTTTTGAGGAGTTTCGTCCGACGTCGTGTAATGACAGAATGACGAATCCGCTAGGGATAAGAGTTAGGCCATAGGTTTAGTTTTTAATTTATCTCCTATGTTTATTTTTGTCATTTTATTTTTTGATTTTTTTTGTATATATTTACATTCTTGTAATTTATTTTATGCATTTTATTTTCTCATTGCATGTTTATTTTTTGAACTCGGGTTGTATTTTTTTTTAATTATTGCACACACCACAAGAAAACCTACAAAAGCTCTAGACTCGAACTAAACCCCGATAGGACTTAGATAGAGGGATTTGGAGGTAAGTATGACGAAAGTCTACCGATGCTCTTATAGACTATCGTTTGGACTAGAACTCACCCTATGCATAGGAAATGGTGGAATAACCTTCTCTTACCTCTTCGTGCATAAGGCTAGAGGTCTGGATTGCCTCACTCGATAATTTAAACGAGTTCGAAACTTGAAAGAACTTCGGGACTAAACGAGCTTTGCCTAAACCATAGAAAAGCTAGATCATGTCCGTTAAGGTTGATCGATTAAGACACGAATCATTTTCAAATGACATATATTCTAACTTTCGACTCTTGCAGTGCTACTAAACAAAGAAAGGTATCTAACTCGATTCAAATCATGCATGTATATATTGTATATTCATTATACATATGTTTTTAAAGTTTTTTGTAGGATTTTGAAACATAGGTTGCTCGCCAAGGCTTAATTCCCCTCCACGTGTCTACAACACTTGACTTCGGACTCACCAAATGAAAAATAAAGAAAGACTACTACAGGAGCCAATCGATCAGCAAGAGTTTGATTCGTTGAAAAAGTGGCTCGGATGACTTCCCCGTTAAAAAAAATCTTAAGAGGGGAAAGTGGTTTGAATCAAAGATAGGAACAACCCAAAGTACCTCATGTTGCTTCATTGCCCAATCGGTTAGGGCTTCTAATCAAGCAACTTTCCATGTTGATGGCTCACATCCTACTAGGGCATTTGTATATCTCATGGATCAACGAATCCCGTAAATGCTATATATGCCCCCTCGTAGATCTTATAGAAGAAGAAACTCATGATTATAGGGTAGCTAAAGGTCCAAGTATGGACGGACTCATGGCATTAGAAGAACGCCTAAGGGTAATAGAGGGGGCAGATGTCTACGATCCCATCAAAGTCGCTAAAATGTGTCTAAGTGCCTAATGTGCTAATTCCGAGAAGGTTTAAAGTATCGGATTTTGCTAAATATACTAGAACCCGAGTGTCATATGACCCACTCGAGGGTATATTATAGCAAAATGATAGAAGTTGTTCACGATGAAAAACTACTCATACATTTCTTTCATGAGAACTTGAGCGGATCGACATTGAGTTGGTATACGAGGTTAGAAGGGTCTAAGATCGGAGGATGGAAAGATCTAGCCGACGCTTTTCTCGTGCAATACAAGTTTAACATGAAAGTGGCTTCGAATCGTTCGGATCTCCAAAGTATGGAGAAAAAGACTAACGAGACCGTTAAGGAGTACGTGCAAAGGTGGCGCGAGGTAGCAGCTCGAATCCATCCGTCATTACTAGAATATGAGTTAATCTCGATATTTTTGAATACTTTTAAAGTACCCTACTTTGAGTATTTGATTGGTAATATTTCAACCAATTTTATCGACATTATTATCATAGTCGAAAGGTTGGAGCAAGCAATTAAAGCTAGAAAGATTTCGATAGTTACGAAAAGACAAAGAGCAATGGTAACATAAGAATAGATAGGGAGATACATCATATTAGAATTGGATCTTATCCATCCAAAAATCGATGGAGTGATCAAAGGAAACACAAAAACCATGAGAGCTCCAAGTAACTCCCAAAGACCTTCATTCACCCATTATACCCCTAGCCTAATAAACACATCTATCAAATCAATCGAATCCATCCTACCTACCTCACCAAACTTGCCAAGTAAATCAATTCCCTCAAGCTACTATGTATTTTCAAAACCCATCAACTCATAATCAAGACTACAAAAAAGAACTCGAACAACTACCATCCTTATCTATCTTATTGGGTGAGATGTTTGAACACTTAGTGAGTACTCGGATTGATTACCTCAATTCCTACCAAACCAAAACTCCCTCCTTATCCCGTATGGTACTAATAAAATAAAAGTTATGAATATCATTTTGGTGTCAGTTGGGCATAATATCGATAATTGTTTTGTTTTAAAAAAAAGGCTCTTGGCTTTGATTAAGAAAGGACGGATCAACCTTGATAGTTTTTTAAATACTTCGACGTGAGCATAGATCAACTACCAAGCCATACGATTGTCAACGCATGGAATGAAGAAATGGTATGAGCCTAAAAGATATGGTGATGATGCATGCTCATTGATCTACAAATGCCATCTTTTAATTTTGTCGATTTTGAAAACTATTTTTTTGAATGTTTAGTTATGCATGAATTAAGAAATATATATAAATGAAAGAATACTTAAGTTTTCTCTTGTAATTTGATATTATCTGATTTGAAATCAAGAGATGTTCATTTGAAAAGTATTATTTGGCATTAGCATCTTCGTCCATTAAGAAAATATAATGGCAAATTCATTTAAAGAAACTTTTTGTAAAAATTGATCAAATTTCAAAACACGACAATTTCTTCAAAGCCAATGATATATCCTCCTAATAGCCTTTCTAAGTAGAAAGTAATGGGGGCAATCCTCTATTTTGTTAAGAAAAAAATTCTTTATCCTTTCCCAAACTAAACCTTTGAAGGAAAAGTTTTGCCTAAGAAAACATAATGAAGCCCAAAAGAACGACTCGATGATTGGTGCATTAAAAAATGATTAATAATATATCTTCTACTCATGATAACATTCATTATTTTCTCTCTAAATTAATCATCGTTGTTCAAAAAAATTAGTGTTTAACGACATAGATGAATCAGTCTTTGAGATGAGGAAAGGTCATCTTTCATATGTCTCGTATAAATTTTATCCTTTGTCATCCCACTTTAAGCTTGATGATTTCCTTCATGATAACCTAGACTAGGATCACCCCTCACACCGAGGGCAAAATGTATAGTCTATGAATAGTCAATGAAACTCTCAAAAATTTCTATCAAAAGAATCCCATCGGTTATCGTAAGAGCAAAAAGAAAAAGAGAGGAAAAAAAAACTTCCCCAACACAAAAACTATAAGTCAATATGGGAGTCAAAATTCAAACAAATAGACAAAGAGAGTTGAGGCTAGAAACAAAGTCAACAGATCAAAATGACAAAATCCATGTGACAAACCTTAAAAAAATAATATTTTTTCATTCCCGGAACTAGGATAACTTATCAGCCCAACTAATAGCTAAAGTGATGAAGTTTAGACGGTATTATCTAAAGGGATTTACATGGACAACAAAGTGATCCTATGTCATAAAACCCTTAAAATACTTTTTGAGCCTCTATATCCTTTTCTTCATAAACATAGTGCCATAGCTCGTATTATATGCTTTTACAAGTCCTTTCGATCAAAGACAGTTTGCTTAGGTTGTTGGATTCTAATCTAAAAAAAAAAAAAAAGGTAATTGAGACAAAGAAAATATGATCGATTGGTATGCTCGTTTATCATTTTTTATGAGATCGAATCATGAGTCTTCATCAACAAACTTGGAGGTAAACTAAACAGAATCAAGATATTCGAGGTAAAATTATCCTTTAAAATTAATTTTTAAAATACTTTCTCGCTTAAACGTTTCTTTCCTTTACCCAAAATGGACTTATTGTTTGACCAAGTACCCTCAAGCACATCAAAAGTTATCTTCTCTCGTAAATTTTGCATAAGCTAAACACCTTTTTGCTTCCTTAGCCCAACTTTCTTGAAAAAATTATGCCATAGCATTTAAACGTCATATTTTGACTTTTGATCATTAAACCCGAAAATCTTCATAAATGAAAGTACTTTCATCGAAACATCTCTACATTTCGTTTAAATAATCTGAATTGTTTTAAGAAAATTATTCAAGTATACGGTTTGATCCATGAAAATCAAATATCCGTTCAATAATTTTTCTCAAAAGATAACAAAATTTCAAGACCAATTTGCAAATTATGATGCAAGCATCGGAAGACAAGCATTTGAATCAGCGAGTGATTATGCTAAAAGAAGAATGAATGTTTGACCTTGACTTGAGGGACATCTCAATGCCCAACTTGAATGGTAATTCATCGACTTGAGAACACTTGAGTGTAAGACCAAGAGTCTATCAACTTTATTTAGGTTCAATAACTTATCAAACAATGGCATCACTATGCTATGCTAACTGGAGGGGCAGAGATCTAAACAAGTAAGCTTTTGTGCTCAAATCAAAACGATCAAAGCCATCAAGCTAGGGGGTAAAGAGTAGTCCTAAGGGAGGATAATAACTCAATCGAGTTTGACAAGCAATCAAAGCAATCGGGTATAGTTTCACAAGGGTGGATCATGACATGTGGTGGGTTATCCCCTTTAAAATCTAGCAAAGACCAATTAGTTAAAAAAAAAAAGACTCAAGTTCACCATGAATAGTGATTCAAGCTTTGGAGGCAAGAAAATTTTAACGAGCTCGTGAGATACAATCCAAGTATAAATTTTTAAAATGAGGCATCAATAAGGGAGTTGAATGCCGATAATGTAGGGCGACCTATGTTTCTCTAAGGTAAGAAACTAACCATTGCTATTAATCTCATTTTAGGAACATCAACTCAAATAAAAAGACAAAACCATCATTCAAGAGACTCACATTTTTCACATATTTTCTCGGGTATGATCACCTAATAATAGATCATTTGTTTAGGTAGGATCGCCTTACAGTAGACCATTTACTCGGTTATGGTCGCCTCTCAATTGACTATTCATTTAGGCAGGGGTCGCCTTATAGTTGACCATTTCCTTAGGCTGGATCGCCTAATAACAAATCATTCACTTAGGCGGGGTCGCCTCATAATGGATCATTTTCTTAGGTAGGATCGCCTCATAATAGATCATTTACTTAGGCGGTGGTCGCCTTATAATAAACCATTCTTTCGGGTAGGGTTGCCCAATAATAGACTATTCGTTGAGGCGGGATCACCTAATAAAAGGTCATTCATTCGAGCGAGTTGTCGCATAATAGACCATTCACTAAAGTAGGGTCACCTCACAACGGATCATTTATTAGGGTAGAGTCGCCTTATAATGGACCATTTTCTTAGGTAGGGTCGCCTCACAATAGACCATTCACCCGTGCAAAATCACCTTATAATAGACCATTTTCTTAAGCGATTCGCCTCATAATAGACCATTCACTTAGGTAGGGTCACCTTAGAATAGACCATTCATTCAAGCAGGATCGCCTAATAATAGATCATTCATTTAGGCGGGGTCATCTTACAATATACCATTCATTTTAGGCCGGTTCGCCTCACAATAGACCATTACGTATTTAATTTTCGGGGTAGGTCGCCCTTGATAATAAGGCCACACATATTGCATGTTTAGTTTTTTGGGGTAGGTTGCCCTTGACAATAAGGATATGTACTACATCTTTTATTTTTCATGAACTCGTATTTAATTTTTCATGTATGACACATTTATTTTTCTCGTAAAAAGAAAAAACAAAGAAAATAAATAAATAAATAAAGGAAGGGAATTTCTTTACAAGTTTACTAAACAAATCTATTCCGAAGTTCACACTTCAACTAAGATTTGCATCGTAAGCATTATAAAGAGAGGGCAACTCGTCATAACTCAATTTTAGGTTTCTTGAAAAATACAAAATACAAAAAAGGAAAAAAATATAAAAAAATACCGAATCTCCCTAAAATCATTCGAAAATCCGTCGAAATCTTCCACAAATCTTTTTTCAAATTTGAATCTCCTTATTTTTAGCCAATCAAATCTCAATTAAGATTTGACGGTTAAAATTTGAAATTTGAATTGGCTAATTTTGGGAGAGATTTTAGGAGGTTTTTGGCTTATAAAAAGCTTTCGGATTCGATTTGTAAGAGGGGACAAAAAAAAAACGCAACTAGAGAGCCAAGAAAAAAACAAAAAAAAAATATATATATATATATTAAAAACCAAAAAACAAATTGCCAAACACGCTCTAACCCAATATCAAAACCCGATTACTCGTTCACCTAGTCGAAAATTGTAGTCGAAAATCCGACCATTTTTGGATCGGCTTTGACCCCAACCACCACACCCACATGTAGCCCATCACGAGATCGGTCCATCAAGACCGGTTAGAGAGAGAACCAATCACGGAGGAGAGAGAAATCAAAGATCAAACGTTCGTGACCCGACCCGCAAAAAGACCCGATAGTTTCTCTCAACTCGGTCACCAAAGTGAGATCTACTACCACGGATCCGATTGTCCATCTCCCTAAGTATTCTCGTTCAAAATTCTCGACTCAACGACATCGAAAAATAGTTTAATTGGACTCGATCCGTTTTCGACATGTTTTGACAAACCCGAAAAAATTATCCGATATAGAAAGAATTAGAGGTCCTAACCACCACGAAATCCTTCTTTCAACCTCACGAGTTGATCGTTGTGCTTGGAATCCCAAAAGGAGGTCGGATTCATTATCGATGAAGAAAGGAGATCCGTACGGATCTTTAAAGGCTCCGATCTCCCTTCTCCGGCGTCTTCTCCGATCGATACCACCACCGTTGGACTCGCAACGATCCGATCTACAAGGTGGGGTGGTCCACATACTTGAACAATCACCAAAAGACGAACGAGTCACTTGGCAATGACTCTTGGCATTCCAAGGGTATTTTTGTAATTTTACGAGTGTGGGTGAATTTTGGACTCGTTTGATTTTTTTATTTTATGTGTTTTGTAATATTTTTTTTAGTCTTATGTATATTAGAAAATCTAGAGATACTTAGGTGGGAAATTTATTTTCATATGTGATTTTTAATATGATTAAAATATTGGATCAATGAGTCTCCTATTTATTAAGGACGGACGATGATTTCAATATATTTAATTTCTCAAAATTCATTTTAGTTGATTTTAATTAATTAAAATTTTAGAGAATAAACAAAAAGAATATCTAAAATTTTCGATGAAATCTCCTATCCGATAGAGACTAATGTCACCAAAAAGAATATTCAAAAATTTTTGATGATGTCTCCTATATGATAGGGATTGACGCTAACAAAAATCATCACCTTTTAATCGGGATGTCCTTCGACACATTGGTTGTGTCAAGACCGATAGTGGATCCGATGTTTGGACCGAAGTGTAGCCCGACGAAGGGGACCGACGATCGTTTCAATATGATGTCACGCCCAAAAATTAAAAATTCAATTTGGCTTTGAAAAATGAAGTTTCAAAAATTAAAAAAATAATTTGACAAAAATAAAATACTTTAGGAGATAAATTCAGAACTAAACCAAACGTGGTACCTTTCTTTGAAAAATGCGTTTTTGGGTGATCGATGTCTTCCCAAAACGTAACCAACTACTTACCATAGAATCTCCGAACTTGTTCCCTTTTTAGGTTCCTAGTTCCTTCAATACTAGGTGGCGACTTCAAACTCGTAAATAGTTTTTTTTGTAAATAATTAACACTTAGATTTAATTTTTTTTAAGAGTTCCGTCCGAAGTCTTTGGATCTAGGATATCTTGAAAATTTGAAAAAGAAAAAAGAAAATCACCAAACAAGTGTTGGCTAAAGATTTTAATACTCCATTTTAGAAAGAAATATAAAATCATTCCTAAAATTTTACCTAATAGCTTAAATTGTTTGAGTTGAGATGATTTTTTTATATGATATCAAAATCTTGATGATGACCAAATAGTCGCGAGTTCAATAAATATAAAGTAGTGTGAGCCTATACAAATTTAAAATCCAAAAGACTTTTATTTAAAAAAGTGTATTTCATTTTAAAAAGTGTAATAAAAAGTAATATAAAATCATTTCTAGGATCTCATCTAATAATTTGAATTTTTTTATTGAAATGATTTTTAACACTTCATTACTTAATTTTTTAGACGAAATGTAATTCCATTTTAAGACATAATTGGTACTTGCTTAAAAAAAAAGGAAAAAGAAAGGGAAATGATGCATTTTTATATGGAAAGCGACTTATTTAATTTTTTAAAAAATAATTACAAAATTCTTAAATCACAAAAATATCAGTAGTGTGTATATGAGTTTTAATTAAATTATGTAATATTTTTATTTAAAAGAAAAACAATGTAATGTTTTAATTGTTGAAAGAAATAGGTCATGTTGATGTTGGTATATGACTTTTTAAAAAAAAGTACATTGAGAGAGTAATAGAGCGTTTTAGTATGTAAAACACTAAATTTTTTGGTACTTTTTTGGGATATTAGAGACAAGATTGATCTAGCATGGATACGATTTTCTTGTCTTTTTTTTATAATCTTACTTCTTAATAAAAAAAGAAAATACTCAATGTACCTCTTAAATTAAAGCTCACAAGAAGAAATTCTAATTGGTTTAAGTGTACCGATTAAAAAAAGAAAAAAAAACAAACAAATTTAATGTAAGAAATTTTGGTCCAATTTTTTATTCCGTATAAAAAAATTCTCTTATTTAATTTCTCTCTCCTCAAAGCTTGATTAATGTTTATATATATATATATATGAACATATGTCCGAAGAAAACCATCTATTTATTTTATTTTGAAATGTGAAATAATATGATTAGCTAATAATTAAATCGTGTGTTCACACGGCTATTTCCGTGTGTGTGAATATCATAGTTTTCACCGAAATTTCCCTTGTGAACCGGAATCAGTTTTCTGTTAAATATAGGTAGATATAGATTAGTAAAAAATACGATTTATTACTCTATATATAAAAGTCCATTGTTTCCCCCAAAAAGACTAATCCTAACAATTATTTCAACGTGGCTCGTTTATTTTCTCTTTCGTTTTTTCGTTTCGCATAATATTTATATATTTCTCTGTTTTTTATTAGTTGGGATATTCTGATCATATGACGAAAAATAATATATTTTTTTTTCCAGGAGTACACACCTGCAACTCTTAGTTTGAAATTTCTATTAATTGCTTGACTTTGGGGAATAGCTTGAATTTGGTTTTAATCTGTATTTTAGAAAAGAAAATACCAATTTTATTATACTAAAAAATGTACAAATACATCTATTTTCGTACTACGTTCAGATAAATTATAATTTATTGTTTGAAAATATAATTGACAGTACCAGTAGTGTATAATAATCTTCCAAATAACAACGGGTCCATTCAACAATTTGGACGAAAAAGAAAATCCTTTGAAATTAATTTCCAAACATGGATTGTTTATGTAGCATGGAACACATTTTAGACACACAGATGAACTTGAGTCGCCAAAAATCAATGAAAGAACTGGTCACTTTACCACAATTTGTTGATGGAAGATCAAAAACTGATGATCAATATCAGCGTGCTCCTTTCAGTTATAAAAAAATCACAAAACCTTTATTTAGAAAAAAAAAAAAAAAAAAAACTTGACAAACAAAAATAAAAATTAATCGGTAAGGACTACATAGATATAAATATTAATTTAGATCAATAGCCTTAAACTAAAAAAAGAAGAAGAAGATAATTTAAATAGATGAAAAAAAAAAAAGAGGCTGTCGCAGTGAGAATCACTTAGAAAAAAATATATTTTAGATATATATATATATATATATTTTTTCAGAAAGAAAAGAAGGGAAGGAGCGCTTGGCTTTGGTTTTAGATTACTTTCACTCACAGCCTAGGATAGTGACAACTTTTTAGATTATTTAGTTTTTACTGGCTGTTGTTGTGTTACACTGCGAATATAGTAAAACAAAATCATTTTAAATTTTTAAAATTTTTCAATTATAATTTTTTTAATTATTTTTTAATATTTTTTTATAAATTTTTTCTTTGAAAAAACATAAATCATTCTTCTTTATGAATTGATTTTAACTAAAATATTAATCAAGAATTAAAAAAATTAAAAATATATTTTTTATAATATTGTATTACAAAAAATAAAATTATAATTAATGGATAGACTTTTATAAAAATTACAAATGAAAGAAAAAAATTATTTAATGCTGATGAGAAGATTAATTTTTGAAATTATTCACGCAACGCTGTAGGTAGATAGAACAAAATCATTTCAAAATTTTATAATTTTTTTATTTAATTATTACTATTTTTTGTCTTTTCGTAAAATTTTTAAAAATTCTACGAATTCATGATATATATTATATCAATTTATTTTTTAAAAAAGAGAAAACAATCATGTTTTAAGATTTTATTCTAAAATTCAAACATAGAGTAAAACAAACTATATTTATCAATAAATAAAATTATATATAAAAATATTAATTGGACGAAAATTTTCATTAAAAAAAATTTAAATAATGAAATTTAAATAATGACAGTAATATAAGCTAAAATAAATATTAATTTTAAAAAATAAAAAGATTATATATATATATATATATATATATATATATATATATATATATATATATATATATATATATATAATCCTCGGTTTGTGTAGAAAAAAGTGACGAATAATTTTTAAAAATTTTAACACCTAATTAAATAAATAAAAAGAATATAAATTGATGGAAAAAAGCAAAGGAAAAAAAACCAAAGAAAAAAAAACATGTAGTGCATGAGTTAGGAATTAAATTTTAATTTTAAACTTTAAGGGATCAAAACGAAATAATTTGAAAATTATAAAAAAAATAGCTAAGAGTGAATAGTACCTTATGAGGGTAACACCCAATTAAATAAATAAAAAAAAACATAGAATAATGGAAAAAAAAAAAGAAAAGAAAAAAGACATGTAGTACATCAATTAGGGATCAAAGTTTGAAGGACCAAAAAAAAAAAAAAGTGAACAGTATATTGTGAGGGGATAAACAGTGTTATCACTGTTTAAAAACCCCACCTCCTTTTAGTTTATTAGTAATAAATAACTAAATAAGCGTGAAAGCATAGTTCTTGGAACCATGCATGACTAAAACATTCCTTCACTCGAAAGATTATTTATTAACTAATAATTAAGAGTGTTTGTTTTTTCAACAATGCACTTCTTCAAGGAAAATAAGAAATACTCAACCATACTTATTTATTAACCAATAGTATTCACACCAACATTTTAGAATCTATGTTTTTTCAACAATACGCATCTTCAAAGAAAAAAGAAATACTAATAGCTTTACTTATTTTTTTTATGGGAATATTTATTAACCAGTAGTATTGACACCAACAAGTAAGAATATATGTTTTTCAACAAAGCACATGGTCAAAAAATAAAAAATTACTAATAACTTAACTTAGCTTTTTAGGGGAATAGCTTGACTTAGTTTTGAATATTTCAGCGACCACTCAACCATAGTTATTTTATTGTTTTTTCAACAATGCACTTCTTCAAAGAAAATAAGAAATACTAATAGCTTGACTTAGGTTTTTAGGGGAATAAATTGACTTAGTTTTGAATATTTCAGTAAAAAGTCAACCATATATAGTTATTTATTAACCAATAGTATTGATCACACCAACAATTGAGCATGTATGTTTTTTCAACAATGCGCATCTTCAAATTAAGAAAAAAGAAATACTAATAGTTTGACTTAGTTTTTTTAGGGGAATATTTATTAACCAGTAGTATTCACACCAACAGTTAAGAATGTATGTTTTTTCAACAATGCACATCTTCAAAATAATAATAATAATAATAATAAATTATTATTATTAATAAATAAATAGTAATAGCTTGACGTAGTTTTTGAATTTTTCAGCTCCCACTCAACCATAGTCATTTTATTATAGAGTTGGAATATTTACATTTCATATTGACTGTCTCACTCGACGAGTTCGACACAATGCGCAGAGAATCGAGAAAAACAAACTAAGACCATTTCAAAACTCAAGATTCGTGGGGGAGAAAAAAAGAACAAGAAAAACATGATTTCAAATATATATATATATATATATATATATATATATATATATATAAGGACAGATCTAGAAATTTCTGTCAGTGGAGACAATGCATAAATTAAATACAAAAACATTACATTTTCATTATCCATATGGTTTTAAACATAAAATTATAAAATATTCATATTTCAACTATGATTTTGGATAAAATTTAGATCACAAAGAAAAAATGAATATTGATAAATAAATTTGATATAACTAATAATTAAATATTTTTTAAATAAGACTAAAGAATAAAATAATACCACATATCAAGGTATCAAAGTTTAAATATAAGTCCACTAATCTAAATTTAATTTATATACTAATATAAATTATTGATTCTTCAAACATATTGTAAACTGAATTATCAAAGTTCAAATAACAATAAAAAGTTCAAATTGTAAAAAAAAAAAAAAAATGATTTTCACTGAAAACTTAATTATAAACCGAAAAAAAAAGTAAACTTAGTTTGCTTATTTATTTATTTTATTTTGAGTTGAAAACCAAATCAAAATTGATTTCGTTTTGATTCAGTTTTTCGATTTAAGCTAAATATGGCTCATCCTTACTTGAATCACTCCAAAATTTTATAGTACTTGATTGACTATCAAGACTCAAAAAAGCACACAAACAAACCAATAAGGAACACAAAGCACATGAAATAAAAAATAATTACATTACATAAAAATTAACTAAATTCTTAAATGAAATCCTTAGTAAAAATTTTATAGATTGTTTTTTGTTATTTTCTTATGTTATTTCCTATAATATGGCCTATATTATAAGAAATATGATATTTTTATTAAAAAATCATCTCATGTAAAAGCTTAAGTTGTTAAATGAGGCTTTAGAATATAATTTATATTGCTCTCTGCCAATTTTCTATAATATACAAAACTTTCTATAATGCACCTTTTACACTATCAAAAATTTTATATACAAATCTAGTATGATACTAATGTTTGGAGTTTTGTAGTCATCAATTTTTTATTTTTTTTTAGTAATTTTTATGTTTCTTAATTTCTCTCAAAGATTAAACAGATTATGAGAAGCCTTAATTTTTTTTTAGGAAAGGGATCCAAGCTCGTTAAAAGTGACAAAATTCATAAAGTAAACATTTTAGCATATTTATTATTGATTATAAGAGGCCTATATATAGGCTCTTTGTACAAAGCAAACCAAATCAGTTACAACAATAATCCTAGAATCTTGGATTGTTACAACTGATTCTAGAAAGCTGTATACAACCTTGCAAACAAAGGGAAAAATCAATTATCTATAACCAGTATAACAAACTCATAAAAGAGAGACATAAAAGAGATGAAGGAAATGGGTTGTATCATAATGAAAAAGTGTGGCCCATGAAGTTATGTGAGTGGGCTTGATGAAGTGGGCAGCTGGTCCTTTTTAATTTAGCTCAACACACCCCCTCAAGATGGACTGTACACGTGTACACCTAGCTTGAGCATCAACGACTAAAATGAGGGCTTGGAAAGTGCCTTTGTGAAGACATCAGCAAGCTGAGAATGAGAAGGGACTGGAAGGAGGTGTACAACGCCAGATTGAACCTTTTCTCAAACGATGTGGTAATCAATTTCGATGTTCTTCATCCGTTCGTGGAAAATTGGATTCTCTACATTGTGAATGGCGGATTGGTTATCGCAATAGAGATATGCGGCCTGTGGATGGGTGATTCCAAAATCTCGAAGTAAGTAGATAAGCCACTGGAGCTCACAAATGGTGGTGGCAAGCGCATGATAGTCTGCCTCTGAGGAGCTTTTGGAAACGGTTGGTTGTTTCTTAGATTTTCAAGAGATAAGAGAAGAACCCAAGAAAACACAATAGCCAGTGACTAATTTGCGAGAATCAGGGCACATTGCCCAATCTGAATTTGAGAATGCCCGAAGTTGAAGAGCAAAATTGTGACGGAAGAGAATGCTTTGGCCTGGTCAGCTCTTGAGATATCGAAGAAGGTAATGTGTTGCTTGCATATGTTGGGTTATGGGTTTGTCTACGAATTGCGATAATTGTTGGACTGTGAAGCTTATATCGGGTCTTATGGCAGTAAGGTATACCAATTTCCCAATGAGACATCGATAGGAAGAAATATCAGAGAACAGTTCACCTTCAGTTACGATTCTTGTATTTAGAGCCATGGGAGTAGAAAGTGGTTTAGAGTGTAGAAAGTTTGTCTCTTGAAGCAAATCTAAGGTGTATTTGCGTTGGGAGAGATTAATGCCAGAGGAGGACCGAGTGAGTTCTAGGCCCAAGAAATATTTGGCAAGTCTGAGATCCTTGATCTCGAAAGAATTGTTTAGATTCTGTTTTATGGATTCTATCAGTGCTTGGTTGTTGCTACCTAATAAGACAAGTCAATGTAGATAAGTAAAATGATGAAGTTAGGAGCTTGTTGTTTTGTGAACATGAAGCGATATGAATGTGACTGTGTAAACCCATAGGATAGTAATGCAGAAGTAAGCTTAGAGTGCCATTACATGCTGGCTTGCTTCAGACCATAGATGTTCTTTTTCAAGTGACATACAATGTCTGATGAGGCAGGCCAAGGCCCGGTGGTGGTTTCATGTAGACTTCTTCATGTAAGTCACCATGTAAGAAGGTGTTATTGATGTCGAGTTAGTGCAAGTGCCAATTTTGAGCAGTTGTAAGAGTTAGTAATACTCGAATGGTGGTGAGCTTCACAACAGGAGAGAACGTTTCAATATAGTCTAGACCCTCTTGCTATGTAAAGCCTTTGGCAACTACTCTGCTTTTGCAACATTGGGGACTTTCATCTGTATTAAATTTGAATCAATGAACCCACTTGCAGTCAATTATGAATTTGCCAGGAGGTAAGAAGGTGATCTCCCAAGTCTCATTATCTGTTAGTGCTTGCAATTCTGCCTGTATAGCATCATGTCATTCACTATGTTGGATTGCTTGTGTGTATGAGGTTGGTTCTTTGTGGAGTGTGAAAGCAGTGGAAAAGGCTTGATGTTGGGGTGATAGTGGTGATAAGAGAGGATAAATGATAAGGTATGGGGTGATGTGTGAGGTAGGGTAGGACAGTTATAATCTATGAGGTAAGAGGTAGGCTTTGATTATCGAGAAGAGTGATGGATGTAAGGGGGTTGAGAGGGCAGTGGTGGTGATGGTAGAGGTGAAGATGAGGAGAGAAAAGATAATGATGGTGGAGAATGTTGAGGAGATGGGGATAGTGAGATATTTGGGTGAGGTGGAATATCATAAGATGTAGTATTTGAAACAGTTAGTAAAATAGAAGTGGGTATAGATGAGTGATGTGTTTCAGTAAGAAATGGAAATTGTTTTTCATAGAAAACCACATCTCTAGACAAGAAGATCTATCTAGAATCCAAATCATACAGTTTGTAGCCTTTTGTACCTACAAAGAAACCAAGAAACACATATTTCCTTACCCTAGTGTCAACTAACCTTTACTCTTAATTCATGCCTTATCCAGGATCTCAATACCTTGAAAATGATTGGTTTTGCTAGACAAACCAACGACTTATACTATCTCTCCCCACCATTTTAAGTCAACTCTTCATCTCTTTGTAATGCTACTTCCCAACACCAAAGCATATGGCATCGAAGACTAAGACATCCCTCCAATAATAGGCTACAAATGTTATTAAGTATTCATCCCAATATTCCTTTTCATAATGTGATGTTTGTCATTTTTTCCAAACAAAAACGATTATCATTTCCAATCCATAACTCTCTCGCTAAATCTTGCTTTAATTTAATAAAAGTTGATATTGGGGACCTTATCATACTCCTTCTATACATGGCTATCGTTACTTCCTAATAATTATGGATGATCAAAGTAGAATGACTTGGATATACATGATGAAGTCAAAATCTGAAACCAGACAGCATATTAGACTTTTTGTGCCTATGTTGAAATGCAATTTGACAAGAAAATCAAATGCATAAGAAGTGACCAAGGCCTAGAGTTCTCTATGATAGAATATTTCCATGAAAGAGGAATTATCCATTAGACTAGTTGCATTGAAACTCCTCAACAAAATGGAAGAGCAGAAAGGAAGCATTAACACATCCTAAATGTTGCTAGAGCATTGAAATTTCTAGCTAATCTTCTCACCCAATTTTGGGCAGATTGTGTTCAACATGTAGTGTTTCTTATTAATCATATACCTATTTCTATCTTCTCTAAAAAATCTCCTTATTCTATTATGTTTGGCACTAACCTTGATTTTTCTTCTCTAAGAGTCTTTGGCACTCTCTGTTTTGCTTTCACAAAACAAGTAAATAGAGGCAAATTTGACACAAGAGCCAGAAGATTTTTTTTTCTTGGTTTTTCTACAAATACAAAAGGTTACAAAGTCTTTGATCTTGACTTCAAGGAAACATTCCTATCAAGAGATCTAATTTTTTACGAGCATCAGTTTCCTTTCCAAAACTCCCACCCTGACTCCCACCCCTATTCTGCCTATCATAGACTCTACCCCCCGTTATGACACCATCCCCATGACTCACCCACCATCTCACAACTCTGCCTCACCATCACCACCTACACCTCCCTTCCCACAAACACCCCAACCTAGATGCTCCACCAGAACATCTAAACCACCTCTTTACCTTTATGACTATGACTGTCCCACAATTCATCATACATCCCCCTATACCTTATCTCATGCCCTCTCCTATCATAAACTTTCTCCTACGCATCATACCTTCTCTACTACCCTCACTTCCTTCACTGAACCCACCATATAAAAACAAGCCATTCAATATCCAGAGTGGAGAGGTGCTATACAGACATAATTGAAAGTTTTAAAGGACAATGACACTTGGGAGCTTACCTTTCTTCCACCAGGGAAGGCTTCCATTGCTTGCAAGTGGGTTTACAGACTCAAATTCAATGCCAATGGCACCTTACAAAGCTACAAAGGTCGACTGGTTACCAAGGGTTTCACATAGCAGGCTGGCCTTCATTACACAGACACTTTCTCTCCCGTTGCAAACATCACCACCATTCGTACTCTACTAGCCTTAACTACTTCCCAGAACTGGTACCTCCACCAACTAGGCATCACCAATGCCTTCCTTCATGGTGATCTTCATGAAGAGGTCTACATGAAGCCTCCTTCCGATTTAACCTTGCCTCACCCTGACCTTGTCTGTCGTCTAAAGAAAAGCCTCTACGGCCTCAAGCAGGCTAGTCGATAGTGCTATGCCAAGCTCTCTGCCCTTATTTCAGATGGATTTTATCACTCCAACTCAGATCCTTCTATGTTCATCAAGCGATGTACAACTGACTTCATCATCCTCCTGGTTTATTTTGATGATGTTCTACTAGCTGGCAACAATATTTCCTTGATCAACTACTAAGCAGTACCTTGATATAGCTCTCAAGATTAAAGACCTTGGTTTGGCTAAATATTTTCTTGGTCTTGAATAGGCAAGATCCTCTGCTGGCATCAACCTCTCTCAAAGAAACTATACCTTAGAGCTGCTTCAAGAAACAGGCTTCCTGAATTCAAAACCCCTATCCACCCCTATTTCCCAATACCTGTATCACTACAGCTAGAGAACTTTTTTCAGATATCACCACATATCGCTGCCTCATAGGCAAACTACTCTATCTCACCACCACAAGACCAGACATAAGTTTCTCTGTTCAACAACTTTCCCAATACCTAGACAAACCCATAAATCTCCATATGCAGGCTATTCATCGTATTTTTAGATATCTGAAAAACTCACCTGGTCAGGGATTCTCTTTCGCTCAGACTCTTCTCCACAACTTCATGCTTTCTCTGATTCTGATTGGGCCACTTGCCTCGACTCTTGCAAATCAATCACAGGGTTTTGCGTCTTTTTTGGGTCCTCTCTGATCTCATGGAAGTCCAAGAAATAGACCACCATCTCCAAAAGTTCCTCTGAAGCTGAATATCGAGCTCCAGCCACAACTACTTGTGAGCTCCAATGGTTGATCTACCTTCTTCAAGACCTTGGAATTCCACTTCCCCAATCCACCTACCTTTACTGTGACAACAAATCTGCCATCCACATTGCTGAAAACCCAATCTTTCACGAACTAACCAAACATATCAAAATCGACTGGCATATCGTCCGTGAAAAGATCCACGCTGGCATCGTCCATCTTCTCCCTGTCTCTTCTCAAGCTCAGCTAGCTGACATTTTTACAAAAGCTCTCCCAAAGCCACTCTTCCAGACATTGTTGCACAAGCTGGGAGTACATAATATCTACTCTCCATCTTGCGAAGGGGTAACAAATAGAAGGAGCCAAAAGGAAATTCAAATACATGGGCTCAATCATAAACAAGCTACACATGGGCTCACACAAGACTGATCGGCCAAAGCAAGGAATAAACAAAGTTTGGGACACTCAAACTCAGCCCAACATCTACTCCTCTTTTGTCATTCAAACAGCAAAGCTTCCCTCTCTGCACTGATGCTCTCTCTTCTCTCTCGGATAGATGCAAATTAGTCTGTTAGTTTGTTACACAGCTCTCTCCAATGCTACTGGCATTTTTTTTCCTTTCTTTGCCTTCTAGAATCTTCATAATGAGCTATAACAACAAAATAACTAATCGTACTTGTCTACAAATAGGCATTTCTTTATCAATGAAAAGTGAGTAGCAATTATGTATAAATAATTTTCCCCATTTTATCAGGATCTCAAGGATTGCCTTCAAATAATGAAAATCTGGAGCTAGGGGCAGATGGAGTCACGGCGGTTTAACAGGTCAGAATATAATTACTTCTGCGGTAATTGAGATTATAAGTTTGTAATGATGAAGGGAGCAAATGAAATGTTTTAGTGATGAGAATTTGAAAATCTTCTTGTTTGACATGTTTTAAAGGGCGCTGATGATAGAAAACTGCCGCAGTACAGCTTCTTCTCCTCCAAGAAAGAGAGAAGATTCTGGGGAAAAAAAAATAGGGTGAGAGGATCTGCCTTTTATTTTTTATTTTTTCTTTCTTCTTGACGTTTCTTCTATGTGCATACTTGTTTGCAGTAGTTTCAACACCGTTTATTAGTCAGTTTATTTTTGGTACAAGGTGCAATTTTTATTTTTATTTTTTTATTTATTTATTTTATGTCAAAAGGGAAGCCATACAAGAACGATGCGAAAATTTATTGTAAGAGGATAAAAAGAAAAAAGATTGATTTATTGTGGATTTGTTATGTTAAAGATTTTGTGTTAACAAAAATAAAATCACAAATAGTAAATTATTAAGCTAAAATCATTATTTTTAATAATCTAGCATGTATTAATTATCAAATATTAATAAGATATAAGATCAAATATTTTTAATTATTATTATTATTTTTTTAATGAATTTGTGAAAACGGGTGCAAATAATAGGTTTAGCCGATAGCCTGTATGCTAAAATTGTAATAAACTTAATCAGTTAACAATATTATTAGATCAAAAGGTTTTTTTTTCTTTTTTACTTTTATGGAACAAAGAAGAAGGTATATTTTGTTAGATTATTTTTGTCTACTAAGTTTTTTCTTAACCTATTAACTAATTAAGAGATCAAATCATGACTCTATTAAGAAAGAAGAAATTGAAATAGGTTATATACTTTTATTTATAAATCTCTAAATAATTTATGGGTCTCATAAAAATATATGAATTGAATTTTGTCTGAAGAATATCTCTTTTATTTATAAATTACTTTTAATATATATAATATAAACATAAATATTTTTATATTGAAATATATTATATACGGTGGTGATGATTTATCAAATGCATTATATTTCTTAATATAGTATATATCATGAGAAACATGGGCAATAATAAAAATTATAAGTTAATTATGTCATATATTTTAGACATTTCAAGACTGCTTGCATTAAAATAAATATAAAACCTAAGAGATCGATCAATGATTCAAATAAATTCACAATTTTTTAAGCTTTAATTTATTTTTCAATAGTTCAATATTAAATTTTGATTTCCTTTAATTGGTTGTACGCTAAATTAAGATTATACATTGTAATACTGTTTTCGAAATTAACAGGAATGATGGAACTAGCAACTCTCAACCATCATCTCCAAGAACTGAAAATCCTGATGAGTCAAAGAAGGTTAAAATCACTCCCTTGCAGGTCAGAATACAATTACTTATATAGTAATTAAGATAAGCAGTTGGTAATGATCGATGAAGGATTGACAATTTAGAAACTTTCTTGTCGGACATGTTTTATAGGGAGCTGATGGTAAAACTTGTTTTTTTCTTGAAGAGTTATGTTGTTATGTTGCAAATTTTGGTGTGGTTGATCTGTTGTTAGTTACATTACAGATATTTTGTTAATAAATATAAAATTAGAAATATTAAGTGACAGTCAAAAGTTTGAATATTCTCGATGAGAATTAATACAGTTAAACAATATACTTCCATTATCAGAAATATATATATATATATATATATATATATATATTTTCGATGAAAATTAGCTAAAAAAAACTATTTAATTTGATATGATCCACATAATACATATGGTGTTTATGTTTTACGATAATTACAAAAATCTCTTTGAAATATTATAAAATTATGTGCACTATTTAAAAGTTTAAAAAATTGACAACCTACTCTAACGTTTAAGTAATTATTACAAAAAAAAATCTATGCAAAATACTATTAATATTTTTAAACCATTCCCCTTGATATTAAGAGTATTTTAGATTAAAAAAAGGGTCAATCTCTTCTAATCTTTATTAGGCGATTATTGTAATTTCATTATATCTCATATGAATTTATTGTAATTTGCCCTATGTTTTAAACAGAGTTTTGAATCTCATTTTTTTATATTTTAGTCACACCACTTTCATATCCATTGGTAAATATATATACATTTTAACACGAAACCACAAATGCAATTTACATATATATATATATATATATATAAACATATTACAAAATTAATTGAATTTATTACAAACCAAAACCAAAGTAAATAACATTTCTAATAATTTAATATCACATAAATAATAATAAATACAAAAAATAAAAAATGCATTTTTTTCCTCACATAACCATCATGATGGAACTGTATCACTACCCTTTTGGGCATCAGCAGATTCTGAATAACAGTCCTATAGTTTTTGTAGAAACTATTTTGTTTTATGTCAATATGAATCTATTTGCTCTTTTCAAAATATAGTGATGGTTCTGCAGAGCTGCTAGAGGCGTGTTGGCTTGATGTAACTGGTTCAAAGACTGCAATCAAAGGGAAGACCTACGAAATTATCTTCAAGTTATCCATGAATGAAGAGAAATCCTTTGGCTGGTATGATCCTGTTTCTGTGATGGCAAAGATAGGAGAGGAGGGAGAGTATAAGTGCGTAAAAGTGGATCTATCACAGTTAGGCAAGGACGAAAAAGTATTTCCTTTGGAGAAGTTTGAGATTGAGTTTAAAAGTGATGACAACACTGTAAACAATGAGACAGAGCTCTATTTTGGCCTGTATGAAGTGTGGACTAACGAATGGAAGGGTGGTCTGCGAATTCATGAGGTCATAGTTCAGGAAGTAACTGCTGAGGGTTCTGCTTCTGCATCTAATACCCGTCCTGAAGAGTCCGAAGTTGTAGAAGTAACAGCTGACAATTCTACTTCTACATCTAATAACCCCTACGGTCAAGTCCATAATTCAGCAGGTAACAGCTCCCGGTTCTGCTTCTACTTCTAGTAATCATCTTGATGATTTTGCTGACGAATCTTACGAGGAAGGTCTGGAAGATGAGTACTGGTATGCGCATCGCAAACAGCAGGGCCATAAGTTTCGTTGGATGACTAAACATAATAAAGGCAGAAAATAAAATGGGGAAAGCTGATTTAGAGCTTTTAACATGCATGGGAGACATGCGAAGCCAACAAAGGCTTTCTCGAGTTTCAAAATCCATTTCTAACTCCTCCAGTTTTTTTGGAGTGATTTGATCAGCTGATTAGATTGCACCTAATTCGGATTTCCTTGTATTTCAAGTTATTTTCTTTTTCTTAATTAGCCCAACTACGGCAAACTTACTTTATACATTGTTAAGACTGCAGGTTATTCAGTTATGGTTTGAATAAAAATTACAGATTTAGAGTCTTTCTTCTACAGCTTTTCTATTTGTCTTTTAAAATGCTGTGTTAACCATTTATCTCGTTCAGAATCTTGATCTGTCTCAAACATCTTGACCAAATACCGGCTTAGATATTTCAATTATGTTCCACTCATTCCAATCCATACCAAAAGAAAGACAAAATTGAAATTTTGTAGGCTTTCATCATAATTAATTTTTTTTTCTAAAATAAATATTCTTCATTTTTAATTTAATCTACTGCAAACAAAATTAAAAGCATTTAAAAAGGATAATTTAGAAAAAAAATTAAAAAAAAATAAAATCAAATGATTGAAATGATGAAAGCCCAAAAAGCTTAATTAGCCAGATACATGGACCATGCTCATCCTCAAAAGAGAAATTTTTGTAGGTCAGAAATTACGAATTGACAAAAAAATAAGTTCAGTCAGAAAGAAAAGACAATAAAAGCAGGACATGGCTATTAAGTGGCATTAAAAAAAAAAAATAGAGAGACAATATAAAAGCACAAAACACACCACTTGACAACCACACAGATGCAAGGGGAGAAGAGAGGAACTTGAGTGGTTAAAAACAACAATTTTGGCACATCTTAGGGTAGAAAATAAACCACTTCATACACATCACAAAATAAAGATACGGGCAAAGAGGCATACACGGTTCATAGTAATTTTATTTTTGTTAATGTTAGAATATACCACATATTGAATAGTTAAATCAATAATAAATAATAAATAAAGTTGAGAAGGGTCCACTCACCGAAAGACTTAAGTCTTTTAGATGAAATTCAATCGCAACTATCTAACTCTATATGGTATCGAGTCTCAAAGAAACTCAACGACCTAGCAAAAATCCTAGAGCCCGAGCCACTTGATAGACTCCAAATGATGGATTGCAAGTGAGAATGAGTGTTAGAACATATCCCACATTGAATAGTTAAATCAATAATAAATAATATATAAAGTTGAGAAGGGATCACCTACAATAAGACTTAAGTCTTTTAAATGAAACTCAATCTTAACTATCTAACTCTATATAGTATCAAAACCTCAAAGAGCCCAATGGCCCAACAAAGATCCTAGAGCCCAAGCCACTTGACAGATTGCAAAAAATAGACTGCAAATGAGAGGGAGTTTTAGAACATATCTCACATTGAATAGTTAAATCAATAATAAATAATATATAAAATTGAGAAGGGGTCACCTACCATAAGGCTTGAAACTCAATCTCAATTATCTAACTTTATAGTTAAACAATAAAAAAAAAATGTTAATATTTTTTTTATTAATACCCAACCATATCCGATCCTGAGACACCCACGGCTAAGCTGCCCATCCAAATATTATGTTTAAAAGATATACAAACGTGAAATGCCTATATCTGCCATACCTGTCACCTATGATCTTAAAACAAGATTAGCAAAACTATGAGGTCAAAAGATCATTCTTAATGCCTATGACTCTCTAATATCATAATCGGATTTTAAATGAATTTGATGGAACCGAATACTCAACGGGTATAGAAAAATTACCATATTTATATCCAAGAGATATGTGGTACAGCTCAAATAACCATGGAAGTCGGCTCCTTCACAGAATAGTGAAAAACCTATTTTAGGTGCACGTAAAACATCTACCACAAATAAAATTATCAAGTCATGTCTATTCCAATTCTTGTTTATTTTCTGACTTTTAAGGAAAAATATATTTTAATTACCATTTGTTCTGAAAATTCCATTGAGTTTGACTTTTAATTTAATTAGAGAAGCACAAAGTCTTCATCACTAAAATCTGATTATCTTTCTTACATTGTTTGGTTTTTTGCCGTTAGTTTCAGCTCTCACCAGTTCATGTTTACATATTCTGTTTAGTCAAACACTTTAGTTCTTTTTTCTTGATGGTTCTAGAGAAATTAAAGGTGTGATTGCATCAAATCGTACTCACATTGCATCAAATCGTACTCACAAATTTAATTGGAAATTGGATTTATAACCAAACAAAGTAATACATTTATTCGATTTTTATCTCTATGCATTGCTCATAGGCACACACGACAAGTATTCATATATTTGTTAATCCGATCATATAAAAAGTAATACATAAAGCACACAAAAATCTACCTAAAATATCATCTGGGTAACACCATATTGATTCAAGTAACTGGCACAGCACGTACTAGCATGCACACACCATGCTAGTGCTGGAATACTCAGGCCAGCCGGCTACTGAAATCTTTGTTGGTGCCATTCCCTTATTGTTGTTTGCTAATACCTATGGCCACACATATGTTTGCTTTTGTTTCCTTTGTTTTCCCTTACAAAAGGGCTAATTAATAAGGTGGGGTTGCTGAGGCAACTGTGTAATCAACTGGGGCTGGGGCATATGTGTAAGTAACTGGTTCAACTGGGCCTGGAGCATATGTGTACTTCACTGGGTGGCCTGGTCCTGGTGCAACATAACCAGAACTTTTGAGATCAGCCATCAATCCTCTTCTGGCATTTCCCTCTTGCGCCTCACATAATTTGGGGAGAAAAACACCTGTCAAAACAGAAGAAAAAATATTGTGAGTGGCATGCACGATTAATTTACTTGAGTTTCATTATCAATTTAATGAATGATGGACATGTTGATTAGTTAATTGCCTTCAGCAGCAGCGAGGTTGAAGTAAAGATCGACAACGTTAGGGCAGCTGTCGTAGCACTGAGGAGAGCAAAGTTGTTGAGAGAAGCGAGACTCGAGAAGAGAATCCGATGAGATTCCGAGTGATTTTCTGTCAAGTCCACATGCTTTGATGCATTGATCTGTTTCAATCCAGTTCCTCAATGTATCAGCCTCAATTTCGGATGTGCGGCATGTGTATGCTTCTTCTCCGGTCCTTTTTACCCGCTTCTCGAGCAAGCAACGCTTGCCAGACGATGAGATTGCATAAGCACAGGTGTCTTGGTCAAGATGTTCGCATGTTATTTCTCCTGCAATAATAATAACGTTATGATCCAGTAATTTGTTTAAGAGATTTAAGAACTTCAAGGTGAGCTGCTATCTAGCTTCTACCGTTGCTTGAGAAATAAAAAATGGGGGAGAAAAAAATCTTTGCTTACCTAGAGTGCCTTGCACACAGATGGCAAGGGCCAGAGCCAGGATTGACAGGATTTTGAAGCTAGAAACCATGATTAAGCACCGTTGTGATTAGAATTAGCAGATACTTGGTGCCCAAGATTTCTTAGGCTTCAAAAAGTTGGTAGCAACTTTAATTTGTTATTTTGTACTTGTCCTACGATGAACTTGTTGTGAGGAATGAAGAGCCGGGCGTGGGGGTATTTATACTTGTTTAAGGGCACTGTAGAATATTGGAAAACAGTCAGAGGAATGTTATGGTGACACCGTCAATGTTTTTTTTTTTTTTTTTTTTTCTTAAAGAAAAATGAAATGATAGGTGGGTTATCTCACATTTTTTTGATAAAAAAAATATTACCTCTATATCAACAATATTTTTTTTATTAAAAGAAAACGGCATTGCATATATATTAAAGTTCAAGTTTAATATATTGTTAAAAATATCTAGGATTATATGAAAAAAAATATAAATATATTATCAAATTATAAATGGTAATAAATGCAATTAATTTTCTTTTTCAGATATCTTAATTTTACATTAAAGATAGAATTAATTATATTCTAAATAAAAATGATAAAATTTAATTTTTATTCACAACTGTTATTTTAAAATTTAAATTTTATATATTACTAAAAATTCATCTAGATCAGTTCGTTAATTGTTGAATAATAATTTATTGATTAAAATTCAATCTTTTAATTATAAAGTGCATGTTTTTAACTTTTCCGTGACCAACAACTCGTTATTGGCAATGCTGTCAATGTTAAAACATGTGCTCACCGAGGTTTTGGTCATTCGTATTGTGGGGTTTTGGTGCCCCCAAAGATCTCCCTCTCTCTCTTTCGAAAAGAAATACATTTACCAGTCAAAGACGTCCGAAATCAATGGCGGGTGTGTGACTCTACTATGCACATGATACATGATCTTGGAAATTATTACGGTCTTCTTTTGGCTGTATCAAAGGCAGCTGCCTGTTTGAATGCTACTAATCATGCTCGTCAAGCACAGGAGCTAGGGCAGCTCTGGTTGATTGCAAATGTTCATGGTTTTGGACAATTACGTACATGACTAAATACAAATGCATTTGCCCAATATGTTTTCCGTGAGGGTGTATATGTGAAGCAAAATTATTCTAGTCTTGGAGAGAATCTTTCTCAAGACATGTTAATCACGATTCTAAAATCTTTTTGGTGTCAAAATTTGGAATTTCTACTCATATTTTGTAAGAAATAAGGTAGGGGTTTTTGTAGTTTGGATATGCGGCACGCTATTTTGTATACGATACTAACTATTGTCCTGTATGTGTTAGTATTAGCTGATCTATTTTATGATATAATAAAAGCAATAAACAAGTAGATGAAGTACTTTTCACACGGTGTAAGTAGTTAATGAGTCAATTTTGTAGTAGATGATAATAAACTGATTTTGTATGTAAATAACGGTTATATGTAACCAAAGTATCAATAGTAAAATGATAGTGTATGTATAGTAATGTAATTACTTTAACTTGTCTATTGCATGTTATCATTCTTAGGGCATTAGAGAAATGTGATTAGACGTGCATCAATTAAATGGGACGATAAATAATGCAAAGGAATAAATAATTAAATAGTAATAATAGTGGGTAATAATTAAATAAATTTACATAGATTAATAAGAAAAGAATTTAAGACGATCGATTATCATTGTCAAATGATCAACTTACCTAAAAGCTTAAGCTCGTTAGGTGAAGTCGCAAGATATGATTTATATTATTCTCTAACACACCCCTTAAGTGAAAATCCTTCGAGCTTGAAACTTGCATAGGCCTATACTACCTTATGCTTAATTAATTAGAAGAAGAAGTAAAGGTGGTAGGATTCGAACTAGCGATCGTTTGGTCATTAAGGCTCTAATATCATGTTAAATGACCAACTTACCTAAAAGCTTAAGTCTGTTAGGTGAAGCCTCGAGATATGATTTATATTATTCTCTTAACAATTATGAATTCGGTTATTCTAATTCAAAGAATGCAAATGAAATGATAACAACACGAAAAATTTATAATGTCTTTTTAGCTAAAGTATAGGACCTAACTTGCCAATATTAGATTTCTATAGCATAGATTACACTTTAAACATTAAGATTAAGTCACGGTTAATGGTATCTATTCTCGTGTATTCCCAACTACAAACTTGCAACTTCATAATTTAACATTCCCCACAAGGAACTTTTTTTTTATTCATCGGAAGGTCAAAAAAAATTATTAAGCTACACAACAACGGTAGTCCTCCCTATTATATAATCATATTAGAACCTAAAATGATCGGGATACACAACCGTTGGACTAAATTAGAGATGGCAATTGAACCCGAATCGACCGGCCTCGCCCCACTCTAGCCAATGGGTTAATTCCCCATGTTGATCGGGGAATGCCTCGGCCCACTTTTTTTTTTTTTGGGCGGGGATGGGGCGAGGATGGGATTTGCCCGCCCCATCCCGTTTTGTCTCGTGTATAGTGACTTAGTCACTTAGGTAATATAGTTAGCCAATTATTCGGACGGTTTAGTTTTTAGTTGTACTTACATCTCTTTTCCTTTGGCTCCTATTTCACTTTCACCCATACCACGGCTTCACTCAATCGAGTTTCCACCAACCAACAACCACCGGGGTTGAGTCTTCAACCACTCTACCGACCACCGACCCACTAGGTAATTAGTGTATTTTTTTTCCTAATTAGTTTTTTAGCCACCAACGTCAAGTCTTCCACCGACATTGTGCATCCGCAAAACCTTTGTATCTCTCAAGGAAGAAATGCCATCGGGAGCCTCCGCCTCATGTGATTGCTTGCTTTTTTTCTTTGATATCATCCTCTTTTTTTTAATGGCGGGGGAGAAGGAAGGATTGAACTTCTAACCTCTGTTGCATCCACCCGGGCTATGTCTTCACAACTTCTCTTTAGATTTATTGACTATATTTTAGGCAAGAAGTTTATAGTTACGCAAGCAAAGCAATTAATTTCTCAAGTGATATGGTTTGCAAAAAAAACAAAAGGGGTAATTTTTGCCTTGTTTATGCTCTGTTTGCCCCGCGGGGATGGGATGGAAAATTCTGCCTCGTTCGTGACACGAGGTGGGGATGGGGAAATTTTTTAGGGGTAGGGTGGGGAGGCATTGCCATCCCTAGACTAAACCTGATTATGTCGACCAGAAACCATTTAAAGATGCACAATTAGAATTTTCCTTAATTTCTAAACAGTGCTCTTCATTATTCTTATGTTCAACTAGAATTGATTAAGCATATTTTGAAGTTGAAGTATCATTGATACTTCAGAACTTGGTACAAGTTAATTGTTATAGCAGCGCTAAGAATTATATTGTAAGTTGTCACAACTTCATTTGAGCTTTCCAGCTAGTTTTCTACTTTTCTGCTAGAACAAAGCCATGATCATAGCTACAAAACATTTCTATAAAGTAAGTTCTCAACGTTGTGTTTGATCACACTAGATAGGAATGCAAAGTGGCAGACGACTTTGAGCTTATGAAAGATTGGAGTTGGACCTTCCCCAGTAATCCCAGCGAGGCCAACTATATATATATATATATATCATGGATGGGGTTTTGTTTAAATTAAGAGTAAGAATCGTATCTAGGTATATTAGTGAGATACATAGATGTCAGTATAACTTAGTTTTACCTCAACCAGAACAGGAAGATCTTGATGGTTTCTGTTTAAATGACTGAATGTTTGTGCCACTGTGAGGCAGACGACTTTGTGGTCTCATCGAGAGCTATTCAACAGAGGGAATTTCCAGGGGTGGCAGTGGCATAACCCCAAAATAAAAGAAATCACTCATTGCTGATATATAAGGATTTCCAACCTGCAGAAAGACATGCAATAAGTTGATGCTATGGAGCATGATTGATCACAAACAAAAAGGGTGTGTGGAATTTGCTAGCTAGTAAATTAAAGAACCTTGCTAATCAAATTCATGAATAGGCCTTCCTGTACTTTAGTGTAAAACTGGACCCAATATATATATATATATATATATATATATATATATATGGACTTGTGATTGATTTCTTCATGTACTTGTTTTATAAGAATTTGATATAAAATTACAAATGCTATTATTGCTTAGCTTTTCCATCATTTTTTCTTCAAATTAACACCATTTTAGTATATAAATATATAGGTTAAAATTTTTCTTCATATTAGACTAAAATAAAGTATTAAAAATTTGATAAAAAGACATGGTTGAGAAATGTAGAAAATATTTAGGTTGTGTATGTCCGGGAAAAATTTTCAGTGTTTGTTTTGCGTTGAGGAAAAAAAATAAATGGAAAAGGATTTTCGAGTCAACGAAAAATGATAGAGTATTTCTAAAAAAATGTTTTCCCGGTTAAAAAAGAGGAAAAGATTTTCCTTCTCGTGAACTATCTCGCTCTCGCGTTACTTACCTCTCTCTTGATATATTTTAACAATTTTTTCTCTATCTTCATTTTATTTAAAGTATATCAAATTAATTTTTAATTATTCCTTATGAATTATTATGAATTATTTAATTTTTTTCTCTATTTCTACTAATATTTGATTTTTTAATTTACAAATACATTAAATATTCTTAAAAATCATTTTTAAACCTTAAAATTATTTTTATAATAAATATTTCCATAATTTATCTCTATTTTTTAATTATTATCTCAAATACCACCTCAACTTGTACTTAAATAATTGAAAATGATTATTACAAAACTGTAATTTTTTATTAAAAAAATTAAAATTAATTAATTTATTAATAAATATATTATTTTTTAACACTATTCATTTGCAACTAAATCAATAATTTATAATTTTAATCAATTGTAAAATTTTGTTGGTAATTGTATTGAATAATTAGTTACAATTATTCCAACATTAATCTTTTGAAATCAAATGAATAATTATCTACAAATGATAACTAATAATTTATAAAACTATTTTTTAGACTAAATTATAAATTCAATTTCCAAAAAAAAAAAATTCTTAATTAAGTTACCAAAATAACAATGCTAGGATTACTTAGAAATTTTTTTTTTTTTACTAAATGTGGATATTGACTTGATTTTGTCTCAAGTAATTTTGATGAATTGATTTGATAGTTAAAAAAGTACATTTTATTTTTTGAATTAAAATTTTAGAGTCAATATTTATGAAAATTTATTAATTTTTTCTAAATATATTATATATTGTGAAATTGTGAATATGCTTTTTTGAAGTTTTTTTAAAACTTGTTGATGTAACAATCATATACTCGTTTTTATATTTTAATTTTTCGTATCAAATAAACACTCTGGAATATATTTTTCAACAGCTTTTTCATATAATTACCAAACAACAGAAAATATTATTTTAGAAAATAATTTTTTGAAAAATAGCTTATTCGAAAATTAATTTTTCTATGAAAGCTATTTTTTATCAAATAAACAGAGCCTTAGGATTTAAGTATAAAATTTATAAATTTGCGATGTAACTGAAACTTAAGTTTGAGACTAAATTGAGATTTTCTTAATATTTGATCGTTAGATATATATATATATATATATTGTGGATTATATCATAATATTTTACTCAATTGTCACGGTGTTGTATTCATCTTTTGTAAATTTGGAAATTGATTTTTTTTTTAATGAATAAGAAAAATAAGGTTAGTTTTAATGGTTAGACTTATATTTATTCGAACAACACGCTTGAAAAGAATTATACATGTGATGTTTTTTTTCCTCTCTTTTCCCGAGAGAGAAAGATCATCAATTCACATTTAAAGAATCTATATTTCATCACTTATTAGTTGATACATTAATTTTAAAAAATATATAGTATAAAATTTTTTTTCCAACATAATTATGTGCTATCCGACCATTTCTCCACCAAAAATGGATAAGACTTTGGTATGGCTGAACTGCTTCACAAACCTCCACGTGCCCCACCACCTCCCTTCATCACCAACTGTCTCTTCAACTTCTCCATTGCCTCCTTCAACAACAAGAAGAGCTCTCTCTTTGTCTATCATTTCCTTCGCCACAGGGTTTTCTATACCAACCTTCTCATGTTGTCCTCCTGCTTATTCTGCTACTTCAACTACTGACTTCTTGGACCTCCCAAATTCTGGTGGTGTCAAGGCCTTGGACCTTCGCACCGGTTCTGGCCCGGTCCCCAGCGAGGGAGACCAGATTGCAATACATTACTATGGAAGGTTGGCAGCAAAACAAGGTTGGAGGTTTGATTCAACTTACGATCACAAAGATGGTAGTGGTGAACCTGTTCCTTTTGTTTTCACGCTTGGTTCTGGGAAGGTAAGTAAGTTAGTACTACCAATCAGACAATCAACTCCAAAGTAGAAAATTAATCTTGTGCTCCTTGCTGGGCTTGGCATGGCAGGTCATTGCTGGGATTGATAAAGCTGTGAGATCAATGAAAGTTGGTGGGATTCGTAGGGTCATCATTCCACCTTCACAGGGTTATCAGAATACTACTCAAGAACCTGTGCCTCCCAATGTATGTTGTTCTTATTCAACTTTTTTTTTTCCTCCGATCTTAGGTTATCTTAAATTCTTTGCAGTGCTATGGTAATGTATGTTTCTCTGATTATTCTATATGAAGCAATTTTTGGGGAATAGGTCGTTTGCCAAATGTTAAAACCTTACTTTAGTCCTTCTGTGGCTCAGTGTCTGAGAAGCCTCTTATTGTTGACTGCTTTCAGTCTAGGTTGCAACACTGTTGTGAATCAAATTCAGATCAGTCAGCTTTGATCACTAGAGTTTTCAGTTTCATAAATCAGTCTAGTTCTATATTTTTTGCAAGAGGGCCATGAGGATGCCAATTATCCCACTAGAGAAACGTTTCTTCCCCATTTCCAATAGTGCGGCTGATATTCCCCCAAATAGCATATCTAAGCTTCATGAGTTTCTCCCAGGAACAAGAACATTCTCAAGAAACTTTCAAGCTCCGGTGAAGTCTATCTTTCAAAGGATAATTCAAACACCGTTTGCTGCCCATAGGGAAAATCAGGTTCAGAAAACTCTAGTACGGTCATGAACAGGGGACTCTGCCCCTTAAGTCTTGAAGCTGTCTGACTACTAGGGCTCAAGATTCGCATAGAAAACACTGAAATTTTCAAGACATTATCACAGCATAACCATGAAGCAGTGTTTGATAAATTTGTGATGTTAAAGTCCGAAGCAAAAAAAGTTGAGCATTCAGCGAAACAAATTGCTTTTTGCCTTTTTCTTTTATCCTTCAGAGGGATTAGGATATCTTAATATTACTGCATATTTCTCTGGAAGTATCTGCGTTTCCAATTCATGGTCAAATGGTTTGATCAGATTGAAGTGTTGGCATGAAAAGATAAACAGTAATGAATTGAGCAAAATCTATTGCTTCTGCAAATAGATTACTTGTAGATTGCTAGAACCTGCATTGCATAAAGACTGCTGCATTTTCCGTCTCTTTCATGCAACATTTTGTTGAGCTATTTCTTGTAGATGGCATTGTTCTTAACTGTTATTGTTCTCTCTAATAAAGACACCTCTTTTGAACATACAACTGTCAAAGCATATGGTCAAAACACACACAAATTCGAGCATTTCAAACTCTTTAAGGCATTGTCATTGATAAAAAGAAATTCTGGATCCTTACAATAGAATTGTATAAATTCGATATGTTGACTGAGTTCTGGCCTTAATTCTCGTACATACACTTGTGAATTCTCGCTGATATTCTATTCTTAGTAGTTCTTTGACAGGCAGAGGCTGTTTACTACCATTTTCAATCCAACGCGTCTTGCCAATGGAGAAGGCTCAACATTGGGAACTCTTTTATTCGACATCGAGATTGTCAGCCTGAGGAGTCAGTGAAGCAAATATCTAGAATCTAAAAGGCAAACACTTGTACACATTCTTAAGCAAGCTATTGGAATTCAATCAATTTACCAGCAGTCACAATTTTTTTTTTCGCTTTCGCACAACAACAATTTCGAGTAATGCTAGAGTTTTCCCCTCTAAAAACGTTGCTAGGATGAAGCAGCAGTTTCTCAGTAGCAGGAGTCAAAAATGGTAGCAAGCCTTTGCTTTCTATTTGCCTTTTATACCCAAGATCTTCTGTTCTTATTTGCAATTTATTACGACTTTTACTGTTTTACATTGGCAAACAAATCAAGTAAGTTCCTTAGAAAATATGAAGTTTAAGATGTTGTTTTGAATTTATGTTTTTTTTGCTATATCCATATTCATGCAATTTATTCATTTTACCTCTTGCCTTAGAATGCACATAGAACTTAAAAATATCCTGGCATTCAAAGTATCAATGCAAGTTCATGACAACTAAGATGGAAAGAAATTTAAGGCAAACAAAAAAAATTTTCCAGGAAACCATAACAATATTACTGGAAATCACTTAACCAACTCCTACACTAACAATTGCATCATTATTCTATAGTTATCTTGAGAGCTGAGGAAACTAAGTGAAACAATATTATAGTTCCAGATTACAACAGCAGGCTGCACTGAAAACGTTATACTCCACTTGATAGGCAAGGCACAGATGGAAAAACAAAGTGGCCAATTGCTTGGGCATTATTGCAAGTGCCAGATGTTTGTTCTCCGGGATTGGATGAGATGATGTTAACGTTATCCATTACAATGTTGGTGCAAGCCCGTTTGTTGGCACAATTCAATTTGATTGCTACCTCGTCAGCTGAAGATCCATGCACATTACGGTATGTAACGTCACTGATTTTTACAGCCGAATCACCCCCATTTCCACTAGGATTGTACTGTTGGTCAATAATGATAGGGTTTTCGGAATTTACAAGTGCGACATCCTCGAAAGTGATACCATTAGGATCGTACTGTTGGTCAATGATGATAGGGTTTCTGGAGTTTACAAGTGTAATATCCTCAAAAGTGATCTTCCTAACATATCCTGATCCACCCTATAGAACAAAGAAAGCGCAGTTTTTGCTTAGGATTTGATCAAACAAAGTGAAATAACCAGTAAATCAAAAATTCTGTTCTCTTTCCATGATTACCTCCCACGTCTTGATTCTTACACCATTCTGAGTTCCAACTAATTTACAGTTTTTAACGTGGACCTCTTCGACTGTTTCATAAGCTCCATCCTTTCCTAGACTCCCAATACTGCACAAAGAATCAAAAAATCAAAAACTGTGTAATGTTTAAAAGAAATTAAACACAGCTGAGTCAAACAAATGGAGTAATGTGTTCAAGTTAGCTCACAAACCTTATACCATGGCCTGGTCCACAGTTGACACCAGTAACATTGATCTGAGAGCAAAAGCCATTGATGGCAATACAGTCATCACCTAATTCAACAGAAGAAAATGTGCATAAGCAAATAAATTAATCAATGAGGTTCTGCCAAGAAAATTAGAAAATAGAAAATCTTAAATGTTCAATCACCTGTTCCTATAAAAGAATTTTGGACATTGACACGGTGTGATTCAGAAATATCAATTCCATCAGTATTTGGGCTGTTATCTGGGGCTATTATTTGAAGATTAGAGATGTTGACATCATCACATCCATTGATGCTTATGTGACTCTTTTGGCTGTTGACATGTTTCAAGTTACTTAGTTGGAGACCATTACATTTGTTGAAATGAAGAGCCTGCAAACACAGCATTCATCAGTTACACAATCAGAAAATTATAAAAAGCTTCAAGACTCCTCGATCGATCGATCGAACTTACCCGGTGACGTTTCGAGCAGGCATTATCATTAACCTGGAAGAGAATTGCATTTGTTAACGTTCATATTAAAATGAGTAACATCCAAAAAAACAAAACTTGGAAGGAAATAATTAAACTCCATTGAATAGCTATACATACATAGCAAGCTTTCCACCAAGGTTCTCCTCGTCCATCAAATCTTCCTCCTCCATCAACAATGAGACCATCAACGGATTTGAATCCAATCCATGTATCGAAATCATCATCATCCCATGAATTAAAGCTGTTTGGTGCAATAATAGTACCTTCAATCTGAAATCAGAAAAACAATGTTAGATTTTCAAAGTGACCCCCCTTGTAAATGATTAAAGAAAACAAAGAGATATTTGATGAAAATGTATACCAGCAGGTGAGGGGTCTTGGACATGCAAGGGCCAAAGAATGTGACAGATTTCAACAAGAATGTATTGCCTGCTGGCACTTCAAGGGTTGGCATTTCTTCCCTAGCTTGACAGAAATCTCTCCATGCTTTTTGGAAAGCCTTTTCAAGTTCATTTTCAACACATATAAGTGAACAAGCCAAACAAAATCAGATCAATATCAATAACAAAAAAAAAAAAAAAAAAGTAGGGCATGTACCTGTGTAGCATCAACTATGCCACTGCCATCAGCACCATAGTTAAGCACATTAAACCTGCTTCCTGCAGCATCAAATATTATACGACAAGAGCAATAGGAAACCATCCAAAAGAAAAACAAAGTGGTAACAAGGCCCTTCATGATATCAAAAAAAGAAAAAAAAATTATATACTTCTATGATTCACGATACGATATTGAGAAAAGAAGAGGTGAAGGATGCCTCAATTTATGAAGTGATTTGGAATATTGCATGGAGGGAGGAATAAATAGGATTAGCATTGCCACTGATATTGGTAAGAGCTGGAATAAGTATAGAAATAAAAAGATTTGTCTTAAATATTTACATCCTTTTTACCAAACTTATAATATTCTAGTTTCTATATTCACTTGATTCATTCTTTTTTCCTGAATTTAAGACGGTTACTATGTCAAAAATGTCAACTAGCAAACTCAACGTCTGTAATATATTAGGATTCAGATTGTTTTATGGCTATGAACGTGCTATCATAAAGGTAAGCATGAATTTATATAGCTATGTATGTGAATTTTATGATTTTTTTTTTTTTTTTTTTTTGGTCTTGAATTGTTTGGGTTCTCATTGTTACTCTTTGACTTTGACGATATAAAATTGAGTTTTTTATTTCCAAACTGAGTCACTTCTAAATCTTTTTTTTTTTTTTTAACTGAGTAAGGTATTTATTGGTGCTTTTTATATTTTGCTGCATAAAACTTCACCTTTTTTTATATATTAAAACTTCACCCAAAATAGATGGCTTTTCTTCTTTTTTTTTAAGGTCAAAAGAGAGAGCTGTTTTTTTTTTTTCCTTTGATAGCTAATATCTCGAGTAAATTATAAATTAGTCCATCTCGTTTTGAAAAATGAATTAATTAGTCTCTCTCGTTTCAAAAACTAATTATTTAGTTTTTTTAACCGATATTGATTATGACTAATTTAATTTTTTTTATTTTATAAAATATATTTTTTTTCATCAATCTTTCGATATTTTTACTTATTTTTTGTTCTTTTTCTTTTTCTTAAAAAAAAAATCAAAATAAATTTTTAAAAAATATCAAAAATGACTAAATGATTAGTTTTTAAAACAAAAAAAACTAATTAATTTATTTCTCGAAGCGAAAGGGACTAATCTATAATTTACTCCTAATATGTCCTCATCAATTTTTTTTTTTTCGGTTTATCCTATCTTAGACTACAAAATAGGGATTGTCATTCCCATACAAAATATATAATCAAATACACTTAAGTAGTGCGACTCAAATCTTGAGTTTTTTTCCCAAATTAAAATACTCTAAAAAACATAATTATTTTTCTAAACACGATAGTTTTAAATTTATTTATCAAAATAAGGCACTTTTGCATCATAATAGCAATAAGTAAATCTAATATGGAAATAGAAAATACACTTTTCTTTTTCTGGTAACTAAAAAGGTATTATAATTTATAACATTGAAACATTTCATATTACTCTTTCTAAACCTTAATCTCTGCCAAAAATAAATCTATTATCAAGAATTTCTTTGAAACAGATGCTAATCAATGATGTATTTCGATTGGATTAAGCACAAATCTTATTTAGTTTGCACAATTAACTCACAATTACAATCTCCTAATTACCCACTTTCTTTTTTGGCATGCTATTAATTCAATAGTGTCCTATAACAATTCCGAAGGATACAAATCAATAGCATCTTTCCATGCGATTTTTTTGAAAGTTTTTTATACCAATCTTCTTTCGCGATTTGCCCGACTTCTCATCAAACTTCAAGAATCTTATTCTTGATCTTTTTGGCAATAATTTCTAAGGTGACATTATTTTTAATTGATTTTGGTCAATTTCTATCCATGAAAAACTACATGAATTCAAGTGAAAATATCCTTGATGATTGATGACTCAAGTCTGACTTCTTAACTAACCTAAGCGAGTTGACATGTTTGATCATTTCTTAGCTGGTAATAACGAGTCCAAGCCAAAGCTCCTTGTCTATCGATGTTGACAATTTATCAAATTTAGAGATTTCGCTCCTTCTACGAATCTTACTGGTGAATATAGACTTGACTGGTCTCTAAATAATCTTGATTTGTCAAACAATTTCATCAATAACGAGATTCTCAGCAACTAAACAAAGAGAAAAGAAGCCGATTGACTCTTTTTTTTTAGGGTTGATATTTTTTAAAACATTGTTATTGTTATTCGATAATCTTGTTTTGTTTTTTATTAAGACAGAATTCTACTAGGAGTGATCTTCATGCTCCAAGACCCATGGAAGATATAATTTGTGCAACCTCGTGGAAGAAATAAGCAATCCGTGGTACTAAGACGAGTCCCACTAGGAGAGACACTCTTTCTCCAAGTCCCGTGATAAACTCGTTGCAGAACTTGTGGAAGGAACAAACACTACAACCCGTGTAGATAAACTCTAAAGTTTCCTAACCATATTCAATCATGTAACCCATAACTGTATGTGTATATAAAAAGGTGTATTGATTCTAGTATAATAGAATGTAAGAGGCATATTATTCCAGCGCCATTCCTCCCGTCTTGATTTGGTATCGGAGCTATTTAGCTTAACGACAAATATATATATATCTCCCTTTCCAAGCACTAAAACACGCCACTGTTGCCCAAATATACCTCCCACAACGGACCACTTTCTTTCTTTACCCGACACCCTCCGTTTCCCTTCCTCTTCGAAAAACAATAGCTCTCTCCAACGAACACAACATTTCCCACCACCATTGCTGAAACAACTCCAATTACTCATCAACTTGCTAGCCCCATTACCCAACTAAGCAATTCCCACAACTTCATCTCTCTCAAATTAACCCAAACGGACTACTTACTTGTGGAAAATTTAGCTTAAACCATTCCTTCTTGGCAAGACCTCTTCCGGTTTGTGGATGGTACCTTCCCTTGCCCTCCAAGCCATGTTATTGCTACCGATACGAGCCTTCCTCAAATCAATCCAACTCATAAAGCATGGATCCGAGTAGGACCAGCTCTTAATGAGCACAATCATCTCCTCTCTCTCCACGAAGTGCTTCCCATGGTCATTGATTGCACCACCTCACAAGAAGTATGGCGTGCACTCGATAGTGGCTTGGCTTCGCCCTCGAGCACCCGTATAATGTCACTTCATCTTGCTTTACAAAGAATAAAGCAAGAGTCTCGTGAGCTAGTATCTCAATTTCTTCATCGCGCCAAAGCTCTTAGTGATGAGCTAATAGTAGCCGGTCGCCCTCTCTCCCCAATTGACTTCAATCTCAACATCTTCGAGGGCCTCTCCAATGACTTCAAAGATATCGTCACCAACCTCTCAACCCGTACTCGAACCGGTACCATTCACCGACCTCCATAACTTCCTAGTCGGTCATGACTTTCTAATTGAATATTCAAACATTCCTTTATCACCAAAGACGACTCTATTGCCTACTCCACCCATTGCCAACTTAATAACAAAAAATTTTGCTCACCATGGCGATCAATATGGAGGCTACAACCGTGGTCGTGGCGAGATAGCATAGAGGCCGAGGATGTGGTCGTTCCTCTTTTAGAATTGGTAGCTCTTTCCAATCCGAAAATAAGGGCTACTAGAACTCGCAAGACTCTCGCATAAGATGCCAACTCTACTCCTTTTGGAATCACACCGCCGTTCACCGCCCACAACGCTACACGGGACGACAACGGCCTATGGCCAACGCTCCCATGATTGGTGCCTTGACACCGATGCATCACACCATGTGACTCCGGATTTGGCTAGTTTCAACACATATGAGCCATACACAAGTAATGAACAACTTCGGGTTGGCAATGGTGAGTTTTTACCTATTTTGCATATTGGATCAAGTCATATTAAAACACTTGTTAAAAATCTAACATTACTTGATGTGTTACACGTCCTACAAATAACCAAGCCCTTACTTTACGTTAAACATTTTTCTAAGGATAATAACTTATTTTGGAAATTTCACCCTTCTATGTTTTGTGTCGAGGACTAGGTACATAAGACCAAACTTTTTTAGGAAGGAGTGATGTCGACCTATACTCCCTAAAGCCTCCATCTTCCGAGTTTCGAGTCTTAAAGCCTTTTCAAGCAAGAGTCTCTGCAAATATTTAGCACTCCGGAATGGGTCATCCCCACCACGAGTACTAAATTTTCTTTTAAAACAAGCATTCTTTATTGCACTCTTTAAATATGTCTAGTCAATGCTTGTCTTATCCATTACGGAAAGCAAGTCGCTTATCACTACCCTTATCAAACACTTTAGGTACTGGTATTTTGGACTTAATTTTCGGTGATGTTTGAGGTCCTTCCCCTATTACCTCTGTTGATGGATTTAAATACTACATTATTTTTGTTGATCACTTCTCCAAATATATATGGTTTTATGTTTTGTAAAAAAAAATTAGAGGTTTATGATGTCTTTATGCAATTTCAAAAAATGGTTGAACGTCAATTTAGGTGTCAAATTTAACAAGTCCAAACTGATTAGGGCGGGAAATTTCGAGGACTAAATAAATTCTTTCAAAACATTGGCATTGCTAACCATATCATGTGTCCTCACACACACGAGCAAAATGGCACTCGTAGAGAGATGACATCGCCACATTGTGGAAACGGGCCTCACTCTCTTAGCCGAAGCCCACGTTCCTAAACAATATTGGTCTTTCGCATTTGAAACCGCTGTGTTTTTAATTAATAGAATGCCCTATCCCATCACTCGAGTATAAATCACCCTTTGAACTTGGTTTTCATAAAAGCCCCGATTATTCTTTTTTGAGAATTTTTAGTTGCCTTTGTTTTCCATATCTAAGGCCTTATGACCATCACAAAATTGATTTTCAATCTACCTCTTGCATATTTTTGGGCTACGACCCATCACACTTGGGCTATCATCTGTTTTGACAAAATAAAAAAATCGTTTTTACATAGCTCGCCATGTTCGCTTTATTGAAACAATTTTTCCATTTACACAACATGCATCTCCTAAAATCTCCACTCAGCAAACTACTTCCACCCCTTAGATAAGTGTCCCCATTCAGCCCACTTTATCCCCTCACAATGATTTCAATGTAGATCGGCATCACCCCACTCCACCCGAGACCCTCCACTGAAAAGCCCAAACCCACACACTTTCACGAGATAGCAACACCATGATAGCCCAAACACATGCTCACCATTCATAGTCCACAAAACCAACGACCCACTACACCAACCATCAAGCCCAAGCCGTTCCTCTACACCGAGTTTGAATTTATTGTTAGATTTTAGCAAATATAACTTGACTAACCGAGTATACGAGTGAAAGTTGTCCTTCCAATCCGAAACCCATATGGACACACCCTATGGTATTAAGGCATATGGGCCCCAAAGCAACATTTGTAGTATCTCACTCGACTACCCTTGAAAACCTATCTTGCTACACTAAAGCCAAACGAGTATGCTTGAATGGCGTAAAGCTATGGAAGCAGAGTTCAATGCCTTTTTAAAAACAAAAACTTGGTCCCTCGTCCCCGTAAATCCTTCGATGAACATTATCGGGAACAAGTGGGTCTTGAAAACAAAAAAGTATGCATATGGTAGCATTGAAAGGTACGAGGCAAGGTTAGTTGCCAAAGGCTATCACCAACAGAAGGAATCGATTTTGGAGAGACATTTAGCCCGGTAGTCAAGCCCACCACTATCGAGTTATTCTCTCCCTAGCAGTCTCCTATGAATGGCCTCGCTAAGCAACTAGATATGCATAATGCATTTCTAAATGGCACATTACATGAAGTAGTCTACATGGCTCAACTAGTGGGCTTTATTGATGCCTAATATCCTAATCATGTTTGTAAACTTCACAAGTCGCTTTATGGGCTCAAATAGTCTCCACGAGCCCGGTTTTATACCTCCAGGAATTCCTACTATCATTCGGCTTTGAAGGATCCAAAACGGACCCTTCTTTGTTTTTTTACAAGGCTCGAGGTTGTAAAGTCTTTTTACTAGTATATGTAGATGATATTATTATCACTTATGACAATTTGACTTTTCTCCAAACAAGTAATCCATGCCATGAACTCCGGATTTGCAACACGAGATCTTGGTGACATTAATTACTTTACGGGCATAGAGGTCATCAAAACTTCCACAAGTATTCTTCTTTCTCAACGAAGTACATACTTGACATCCTTACCAAACAAGGCATGCTAGATTATCGACCTATCACCACACCCATGCCAACCACATCCAAGCTTAAAGTCGGGGATACCGAATTGTTTTCATATCAAACCCTATATTGACGAGTTGTGGGTGCCCTCCAATACGCTACACTAACTAGACCGGATATTGCATATTCCGTGAACAAAGTGTGCCAATTCATGCATAATCCACATTCGGACCATTTTCAAACAAACTTTACGTTATCCGAAGCACACCTCTACCTATGGCTTACACATTAGGAAATCGACCTCTCAACTCCTCACGGGGTTCTCCGATTCGATTGGGCTGGTTCTTTAAAGGACGAGAAAATCCACGAGTGGATATACGGTTTACTTGGGCCAAACTCGATTACTTGGAAGTCATCCAAGCAAAAGACAATGGCACGAAGTTCTACTAAGGTCGAGTATAAAGCGGTCGGCGATCTCGTAGTCGAACTAACATGGGTTATGTCCTTATTGGGTGAGCTTGGAGCTACATCGGTATAAAAGCCTATAATATGGTGTGATAACATTGGAGCCACATATTTAGCCGTAAACCTAGTCTTTCATGCACGTACCAAACATGTGGAAATTAACTTCCACTTCATCGGAGACATGGTCGCGAGGGGAGCTTGCGGGTAAACTTCATTTTTACACGGGATCGGATCGTAGATATCTTAACCAAGCCTCTATCTACTACAAGGTTTGAATTCTTGTGGGATAAACTTATTGTTGGATGCCATCCATAGTTAGTTTGTAGGGAAGTATTAAGACGGAATTCTACTATGAGTGATCTTCATGCTCCAAGACCCGTGGAAGACATAATTTGTGCAACCCGTGGAAGAAATAAGCAATTCGTGGTACTAAGACAGAGTCCCACTGGGGAGACACTCTTTCTCTAAGTCCCGTGGTAAACTCTGTTTCGGAACCCGTGGAAGGAACAAACACTGCAACTCATGTAGATAAACTCTAAAGTTTCCTACTCATATTCAATCATGTAATCCATCATTGTATGTGTATATAAAAGGGTGTATTAATTCTAGTATAATAGAATGTAAGAGGCATATTATTCCAGACGCCATTCCTCCTATCTTAATTTTTTTTAAAATATTTACTTATGTGGCATTAGCTTATATTTTATGATATATTAATTTTGTGCTTAGGTGGATAAAAATATATTGAGTTTTTTCCTTAAATATGATATTTTTTTAATTTATTTTCTCGAAACAAAGTATTTCATATCTTATTTATTAAAAGGATATGGTTTTTGCCACATAGGTAATATCCATGTCATCTTTTGTCCCTACTAACTAAATTGAAATGTTTGACTATTATAAAGATCAAATTATAATTTCACAATTATCTTCAACATCTAGCAATAAGTAATGGCTTAACCCAATGGAAAATGAGTAATGGATGGATGAAAATAAATCCAAACGAAATCATGAATTTTCAAGTCTTTTTCACCTTAAAATTGTAGATCATGGTGTCATAAACCAAACGAAGTGTAAATTAAACTAAAATAACCCATTAAGCATATGTTCATCCACCAAAATATCTTGTAAATTTAATGAAAAAAAAATCAAATACCCATTTCAAGTCAATCTTAATCTTCAATAATTTTTCATAGCAAACTATCAATTTACATATTTCATAACTATTTTAATTATCCAAAAATATGTTATAAGCATATTCTTCCTTTCTCTACTCGATACCAATCAAATTTAATTTTTTTTAAACGGAACTATATTTGATAAAAGATAACATATGTATATAGCTGCAGAATACTCAAAAATCAAATAATGATTAACAACAAGAGGTGATTCAATTAATCAAAGTCATGTTAGTCTTTGTGATAAAAAAAATAAAAAATAAAAAAAATTAATTAGAAAACGAGGATGCTAGAGTTATGAACTAAAAAATTAATAAAATTGAAAATATTCATACAAATTCAGATTTTAGTTTCAAATTCAAATGCAAAGCAATAACATGATTATGTAAAATAATTAAATTGGTAGCCATTGTTGTGAACAAAAAAGAAAAAAAAGAAAAAAATAAGAAGAGAGGAACTTCCATAGAACTAAAGATAAAAAGTCTACTGTGATGGGTAAGAAAGAAAAAGAAAACGAAAAAGAAAAACTAAGTTTTTTTTCTTTGTTTTTATAATAATAAAATTAACAATAAAAAATAAAATAATGCTAACGTGTGTGTCTACATGGCACTAAATATCCATATTGCAAAAAAAGTTTAAAACTACCTTAATTTGAGAATAAAGATATGAAAAAGCTCTATTTGAAAAAAAAAACCTCAAAATATTTTAAGTGTAAAAAAATAGAGTTTTTTTTTCCTTACCGAGGTAGTTTTGAAACTTTATTACCAAAATAGGGTAGTTTCAATCTTATTTATCAAAATAGAGTACTAATGCCACATAAAATGGACATGATCATAATTGTTTTCTTCAATATATGCCAACCTTTTATTTTGTCATAAGAAAGCTATGACATTTGTCTTATGAGAAAACCTAATTGATCTATAATCAATTGCGGCTCTAACTCTTCCAAACATGATGGCCATGATAGGAGAAGAAAGAATAAAGGGTTAAAAGAGAAGGTGAAGTAGAAGATACTAAGGTAACATGATCGATCTCAAACTAGCTCTATCACCATTTCAATTGATTATTATTCAGCAGAACAACACCATAAGAGAACTCTCTTTCATTCTCTCAAGTTGCTAGTTTCTTACATCAACATTGAACTCGATTTTAATTTCGTAAAAACATACACACTAGATGCTTGAATTTATCCTTCATCAATTTTTTAATTGTTTACTTCTTAAATTCAATTGTAACTATCATTCCTTATTAGGATTGTCAACAATTACAACCACTATATAATAAAAATGCTTTAGTTTGCAACTAAGCAAGTTGTGGATTATGTTAAGGAAACATTCTAGGCTTTAACCACTACCTGGAGGATAAACACATGCGGATATCCACACTCGTACATACATTGCCACCCAATAAGATCGATATTCAAAGGCAATCCGAGATAATTTTCTCTTATTGCACTTAATATATCAAAATATTTCACCGCCAATCCTAACATACTATGATCGTGGCATTGATGGTAATATCATGTTGTTATACTTAACACATCATAACATTTCACCGACAATCCTAACATAATATGATAGTGACATTGGTAGGATGCCAAAAGTTATTGCTAACCTTTATTCCACCTTTCTCCTCTTCAACTCGCCCTTTAAATAGTGTTATAAGTGGCCTTCCACCAACACCAACAATAAAAATGTCAACTTCTAACACTCCACCATCCTTTAGTTTCACTCCTTTACCTAAAAAGAAGCCAAAAAACAAAGTTCAAGTAACAATATTTTCATTCCCATCAATATGTAATCTCCAGTCTTCCCGGACATGACAGATCAAATCCTCACCTCTCTATTTGAATCGGTATTGAACCCAAGAGTAACTATTCCCTTAATGATCTTGACTCCCTTGTTAGCATAATAACCCTCATAGAAAGTAGCTATATCAGCAGAGAAAAGAATTAGCACTACAAGAACATTGTCTATGTTAGGACTTTATAGAAACTATTATAAGATATCCAACCGAGTGATATGGATTTTCATTTGTTTTAAGTGTTTTAATAGAAATTAAATAAGGTAATCCACTTACCGCACGGTGGCTTAGGATAAAGCATTGTAACATCAAGATCGTTGATTCTTAATGTTGCACTAAGTTTAAGACCAATGTATCCACCTTCAGCAATTACGGTCTTTCCATTCTTCTTTCCTTTAATTACTTCTACAAGTTTTTTAGTGTCATCAATTTCTCTCAAGTAGAATGTTATGTGTGGCTTGAATTTTATGGACCAATAATATATTTGGACCATTAGGTTTTTTTCGATAATTAAACCTCTTATGTCTTTGTTTAGGATATAAAGTGAAAGATAGAGACTTTGCATTAAACCTTTAGAATTCTTGTATTCTCCTATTATCAAGTTAATAAAACTTTCCTCTTACCCGTGGAGTAGGTAATTTGCCCAAGCACGTAAATCCTATGTATTGAAAATTTATTTAACTTTATCTTTTAATTATTATCTGTCATTACTTATCTTTTTCTCGCTGTTTATCATAACAAACTGAGACTAGAGCGTAGGTTGCACATCTTTGGGTTTTTCTATTTGTAATGGTAGCTCCGAAATTTTATGTTTCGTCTTTTGATGGTCAAAATAATTTTGGCCTATGAAGAATAAAGATGAAACCTTTGTTAGGGTGTGAAGGTTTTGTCAAAGCAATTGAGGGTATATACCCAAATGATATGACTTCTACCGAAATTGAAGAGATGGATGAGAAGGCTCATAGTGCTTTATAATTATCATTGTTAGACAAGGTACTGCAAGAAGTCGCGGATGAAAAAACAATAGCGAGAACTATGGAAGGAGTTAGAAAGCTTCTACATGAAGAAATCTCCTACAACAATATTGTATTTGAAGCAGACATCTTTATAAACTAAAGATGTGAGAAGGTACGTCTATTCATGAACACCTTGATGAATTCAATAAGATTGTTATGGATATGAAAAATCTTGATATTAAACTTAATAAAAAAGATTAAGCTCTTATAGTGTTATGCTCATTATTTGCTTCGTATCATAATTTTGTATCAATGTTGTATGGTAGAGAGTTCATAATTTTACGGGATGTTAAAGCCTCTTTAAATTCCGTTGAATTGAGACATAAGCTCGAATGATAAAGTCATTGATGATCGAGTTGATGGTTTGCTAGTAAGGGAAAAACGAGAAGAATAAAAAGGGTTATAAGGGAAGGCTCAAATTTTATTCTAAGTCTAGAACACTTTCGGATAAGAAAAAAAATATTGAGTGATACTATCATCACAAGAAAGGACATTATAAATCAAATTGTCCTACTCTAAAGAAGAAGGAGAAACCACAAGGTCAAAGTTTTGAGTCCGCTAATGTGGCGAAGTCTACGATATTGATACCGCTGAAAGTGTTCTTGTCGTATGTCCTCTAGATGATTGTTTTGATCAAGAATGGATCTTGGATACTTGGTGCTTCTCATCATATGTGTCTAAATAAAGAATGGTTTACCACTTATGAACTTGTGAGTGGTGGCTCTAGTTTGATGGGCAATAATTCAGCTTGTGAGATGACTGGTATTGGTAAAATTCATATCGAGTGTTATGATTTGGTTGTGAGAACTTTAAAGGAAGTGAGACATATATCGATTTAAATAAGAATCTAATTTCTTTAATCTATTTATATTTGAGAGATTATAGCTACTTTGGTAAAAGTGGAATTCTTAAAGTTTCTAAGAGTTCCTTGGTTGTGATGAAAGCGACTTAAATTAATCATCTCTATGTGTTACAAGGTAGTACGATAACGAGCTTTGCATCCTACTTTGAAAAGGAAAGAACTCGATTGTGGCATATGTATCTAGGCTATATGAGTGAGAGAGGTATGACTACTCTAAGTAAATATGGTTTGCTTTGTGGTGATCAAGCGACATCACTTGATTTCTACAAGCATTGTGTCTTGAGAAAGTAAACTAGAGTGCGGTTTTCTATTGACACTCATTCTATAAAAGGGCACACTTGATTACATTCATTTAAATTTATCGGGACCAATTTCGGTTTCCATCCAAAGGTGGTGCACTTTATTTTTTGATATTGATTGATTATTACCCTCGGAAGGTTTGGGTCTATTTTCTTAAACATAAGAGTAATGTTTTTGAAACCTTCAAATAATGAAAAGTTCTAGTAGAGAATCAAACAGGAAAGAAGGTTAAACATCTTCGAACAAATAATGGCTTGGAATTTTGTAGTGAAAATTTTAATGAGTTTTGTACAAACTCTAGAATTGTCTAACATCACACAATTAGACACACTCCTCGGCAAAACAGGGTGGCGAGTGTATGAACAGGACTTTGATGGAGAGAGCTAGATTTATGCTCTCTAATTCGAGTTTGGAGAAGGATTTCCAGTCGAAGTAATTAACACGGCTTGTTATCTTGTCAATCGTTCTCCTCTACCGCCATTGATTGTAAGACTCCAAGCAAGATATGGTCGGGTAAACCTAATAATTATTAAAATTTAAAAGTATTTGGATGCCACCGCTTACTATTATGTTAAATATGGTAAACTTGAACCTAGAGCAAAAAATGCATAATTGTTAGCTATGCTGATGGGATGAAAAGTTATCATCTACGGTGCCTTGAACCCAATTCATCTAAATTTATTATTAGTAAAAATGTTACTTTTAATAAGAATTATATGCTTGATCAATGAAAGGTTGTTTGTGAGTCTACAAGAAAGAGTAAGAAAGTCATAGATAAGATGGAGCTTCAAGTGGAATTAAAAAAAAGACTCCTCAACAACCATCCTCGAATGTACCCACTATAGTTGCGGATGTGCGAGTAAGATTCAAATATGAATGAAGATACCAAAGAAGCTGAATAGCCTTACTATTATTGAGAGAGGAGACGGATAAGACCTTCCTAAAGAAATGTTTATACCGATCTAGTAGCCTATGCCCTTACTAGAGCCGAGAAAATGGGTATTCGGGAGCATTCTACCTATAGAGAGGTACGGCCATGTGAAGGAGAGAGACACGATCTTATGAGTTTTCTTCTTTCCCCTGTGCTTTATGCTTCGCTCGTGTGAAGCACTTGTCTTGTACTCGTGTGCTTAAGCATTTGTCTATGCATATTGGGGTTTTGTTGGAGAGAAAAAATTTGTTAGTCCTAATATTAAAGTCAATATTTTCTCTCTTCATATCTCTTGTTTCTTACACCGAGTTAGCTCACGTAAGCTTAGAGCCGTGTTTTGAGGAATTATTTGACATTCTCGAAGGTTTGCGAAATTCAAACCAAGGTGGAGATTTGTTATGTGTGGCTTGAATTTTATGGGCCAATAATATATTCAGCCCATTAGGTTTTTTTCTTTATATGTATGAAGTATTTAAATGTCCTTATGTCTCTGTTTAGGATATAGAGTGAAAGATAAAAAACTTTTATTGAGCTTTCGGGGTTCTTGAATTCTCCTATTATTAAGCTAAAAAACTTTTCTTTTGCCCGTGGAGTAGGCAATTTATCAAATCACATAAATCTTGTGTGTTAATAATTTATTTAGCTTTATCTTTTGATTATTACTCGTCATTACTTGTCTTGTTTTCGTTGTTTGTCATAACATAGAAAATGTTTTTGGCATTAGCTCCATGAACCCAAAAGCCGACAACTTTATGACTTGTATGAAAGTAACAAAGTTAATCAATGTTCATGGAAAGAAGGCCAAAAGATCAAGGATGCTTGATCAAGAAATTTTTTGAAACAAAGCTATAAATTTATCGTGGAACCGAGTTGCAATAATCAAAATCCGATATTTGAATATTTATCCAGCTACACCAACGAGGGTCTTGGTAGCAAGATCTACTTTCACTATTTCTATGCTAACGATCAACTCTATTCCCGCGAGCATTAGATCCATGAGATAGTGTGATCTCATCCATTCTCCTCGCGTTGCCAGCAATAGCAAAACATGATGCTCTTAATTTCAACCTTTTCTCTTGTTCTAAATAATTTCTCATACATTATATGAGGTAAATAATGGATTATAGAAGGTGATTAAAGTAGCACTCGGCTTTCTCATTGTACCACTCGGGAAGTAGTCTCTCCTCTCCACTTTAAACGCGGACAAGGAATCCCGGAAGTCTTGCAATTCTCGCAAGAACAAGTTTTCATGGTGAATAAAGATGTCTTGTATAAAAATGGAAAAGACACCAAGTTTAATATCAATGAAAACTTGCCAAAGACAAGTACACAAGATAACCCTACATTCTAAAAAGTAAGTGTGTGGTATTAACAAGATTACCCTCGGAAAAAGATATGCTTCACTCGAGTGCGGGACGTTCATAAGGAGCCACTTGTACAAATAATAGAAAAGAAGTTTACTATAAAACATAACAAAAAAGGGTACTTGAAACAACATATTGAGTTGGAAGAAATCAAATCCAAAACCAAAAGCATGTGACTATATTATAGGATTCCAATATTTCAATAGTTTCCTAAACTCGACTACATTGTAGAAGGTTACGTCACTAGAAAGTTAATCGAAATAATATACTATTTAGGATGTAAACTTTATCCATCTAATCAATTTAAATAAATCCAAACCAAAATGTTGTTGATTAGCATCCCGAAAGAAAGCTAAAGCAAGAAAGAGAACATGTATTGTTTACATAATCAACTTCGAGTTATCCGTTTATCTAAAAGTGTCATTTAATTAATGTCAATTCTTGCTCATCAAACAACAAAATTCATTTTCTCTCAAACCTCTCTCGTTTCTTTTATTTTAGTCATGATTTGAATAAGAAATTCGGCCTCATAAAGTACGAGCACAAAGTTCGAAAGTTTTATCAAGAAGAACCAAACCACATTTTATAAACTAGTACATCTTCGTTAGGATTGTCGATGTCACAAGGTTAGTGGGCACCGGGTGCGTGAGGGCGTACGGGATGGGACGCGAGCAAGCATGCACGAAAAGGCGTGCGGGGTCGCCTAGCTAAGCCGTTGGCATGTAGGCGGGGCTTGGCTATGGCATCGGCATACGAGGCTGGTTGGCGGAGGCCCACGGGCAAGGTGCTGGCTAGCGAGGCGTCCGGCAAGGTGGCTTGGCTAGTTAAAGGTGCCCGGTCGAAGGTGGCGGTATGGTCGGTCACAATTTTTCGGAGCGAGGGGAGGCGATCGGCTAGTTTTGTAGAGGGAGAAAGTGGTCGGAATTTTTAGAGAAAAGTGGGTTTTTATACTAGGTTTTTAGGGTTTTTTGGGCTAAGTTTGGTTTGATCCCTCATCTCATAAACTCATTTTATTTTGGTCATTTTCTCCTCCATTTTTTAATTGCATCCCTCTATTTTTTTTAAGTCCTTTTTTTTCCTTTTGTATTTTTTGTATATTTTTTGAAAAATTTTTAGGTGCTAACGATCAACAATTACAACCATTATATAATTAAAAAAAAAAAAAGAAGAACTAGTTAAATTGAAAGAAGAATTTGAATCATTATGAATCATAATGGGTCGGATCTTGTTTCTTTATAAGTCACGAAACTAGTGTGCCTATAATGTGTTTGACAAAAGGTCTTGAAGGCGGTTGCAACATGAAGTTTTTTTTTAACTAGTTTCAAATATTTTCATGCACCATTAATCACGTAGTAGGAGTCATTGGTTGGTTTGTGGTAGAGATAGGCGGGAGGGTGGTGGTGGTGATGGTTTTCGAGTGGTTTGATGAAGGAGAGATGGGTCTCTCTCAAGCATAACATTTATTGTATTAAAATCATCAAAGTGTATAGTAATGAAAAAACCCATTCACTTAACTCACTGCACAACTTAGTCCTTGACTCATGCTTTTGAAATGACATCATGTATTTGAAAAAGAAGGAAAAAAAAAGATGACGTACATCCTATGTGTCATAAATATCCTATTTTGAGAAATAAGATTAAAGCTATCTTATTTTGAAAATAAAGTTTTAAAACTACCTTATTAAGAAAAAAAAAACTCTAAAAGAATACCTTATTTTGATAAATAAGCTTATAAATACCTAATTTTTGAGAATTAAGTTGTAAAAGTACTTTGACAAGCAACTCCTTGAACCCTGGTAACTTGGTAACTTATGCCTGCTTGTGTAATATTAATAGAAACAAGGCAGGCCAGACATCCAGTAAGAACTATCTGGCTAGTGCCATATGACGTTGCTTTTAAGTGACAGGGATATTGATCATCCACATCATACTTGAAGTCATTAAAAGATCATGTTGATTGGAAATTCGAAAAGAAGCAATAAGGAGAAGACAAGATAAATGGTGCGGTTAACTCAAATATTGCTTTGAAAAATTACTGCTAATCTGGTGTCTCACAAGAAAGAATTGTACTGTACTGGTCCTTAGCATAGAATGTGGCATAACGTGGCAAACTAACACATACTGACCTTACATTCACCAAAATCGTCCAATTATCAACCTTTGAGACCTATAGGATACAAGAATATATCCAATTATCATCCATTTATCAACCTGTAAAACAATATTTTAAAATAAATAAATTAAACAAAGAATATATAAAATTAAATTAAATGAATTTTAAAACTTTGCAAACTAATGGAGATTAGAATTAATAACGAAATTTAATAAGAAAGGAATAGGAATATTGTTTATTAAACTTTTGAAGCGACACAATAGAATTATTAAAAGAATAATTTTAAGGTAACTAATGACTTGATTAAGAAGCCGGCAAGGATACCTTAGAATGGCATTGAATCCTTGAATTAAAGTAGGAATGGAAAGAATTTTGAATAGGATCTCTCTCTCTCCTCTTTTTTTTTTTTTTCTACAATTAACGAAGGCAAGTAGTTTTTGTACAGGAATGAAGGTAATTAAGTTCCTTTTTTTTTTTTTCATACGGCTTGTGGGTGAGAGACGAATTAATAGACAGTAGTGTTTGTTTCATTTTTTGCATGAACGCACATTAAAACAGCAGTTCTTTGCAATATTGTTTGGGGTAATTTTGGTAAGAAAAATAAAAAAAAGGCTTTTTTGGTGCATAATTTTTTTTTTTTTGTCCAACCATCAATTCCTCACAATTTTTTATTTTTTTCTATTTTGATATCTAAAATCGCTTGAGACATAATTTTATTGACATGTTGGACGAGAACCGTAACGTGGCATTTTTTAGTGCCACGTGAGTAAACAAAAAATGTCATGTGCGATCAACTCGAGACATATTAGCAATTTTTACTTTCAAGTGGGTGTGGGTACTTAATAAAAGAAATCAAAACTTATACACTAAAACATAAAAAAATCAATGATTAAGTACCCAAAATCCCCTTTTTTAAAAAAAAATATATATATTTTTTACTTTTCTCACACTAAATATCTCTCTCCTTTTTTTACTCTTTTTTTTATTATTGTAAATAGATTTCATGCATTTCTTTTACTTTCATAATCTTTATATATGTGTGATCTCTCAAAAAAAAAAAATTCAGATATTAAAAGTTATATAATTCTAAATCCTAAGAACATTAGCAATTACATACATACATATCTTCTTATTATCATACTAATTGTACAAACAATATTAATAATACGTTCACTTCTTAAACAATAAATTAATCAAAGACAAGGCGAGGTGAATATGGCTTACAAAAAAGATTATATGTTATAAATTATGTACGTAATAACATTATGTTATTTAGTCTAAATATATAAAGATTCAATTAAAATTAAATTTTAAAAATAAAAGACATATAAAGTTTAATTATGATTTTTATTTACAGAATAAATGATTGGATAATGAAAAAATTGAAAAAAAAAATTGTGTCCACCGTTGATTCTTGGTGTGAAGCACCAACTCCTTTTGCATGAATTCAAATGGATATTCTCTTTCTTATGGGGGAAGGTTTGTTATTCAATTTAAAAAAAAAACAATCGAGAGGAGAGAGAGAGAAAAAATAAAAATAATTTTTACATGAATTAACTAACCTCTACTTTTTATATATTTACAAATATACCATCCTATATATTTCAAAATAACCACCAACTCTTTTTACATGAATTCATCTTTCATATCGGGGAAGGTTTATATTTATTAATAGTTATTCTATAAAAAAGGAGATAAAATGGAGAGGAGAGAGAAAAAAATTTAAAAATAATTTTTTTTAATGTTAGGTGGAAATATTTTTATAGGTTTTATTTTTTTTTCTTTTGTCTTTATGTATGTCTTTCTCACCAAGATCGATCCATAGGGTATCATTCACAGTCAATCTTTCATTAATATAAAACTTCACCCAATTAGAATGCTACATGTGTCTACTTTACAAAGCAATTTGAGTTATCTAAAAAGCTTTTCTAGAACCCTAGATATGACCAAAGAGTGAAAAGTGTTCGGATTTCAGCAATATTGACTGATTTGACTTTCCTTATTCGTCAGATTTGGTTCATAAAAACCTCATCTTGTTCGAGTGGAATTGCTCGTGATTCCTACTGTTATAAGTTTGCTAGAAAATTAATTGGCTTTTATGACACAATACTAGAAGTGGCATCGGTAGATAATCCACCAAAGAAAAGAAAAGTGGCACATAGGTAAAATCATTGAGACTCGTGATATGTCACCGAACATAAGGATCATTGAGACTTTCATCGAGACTTGAAAGAGACCGAGCGACAAACCAAACGAGAAAAAGAAGATAGTTGTTCTCTCATCCTTTTCTTCTTCATTTTCAGTCATTAATTAGTCGAATGCCTTCCTACTAAATTTTAGTGGTTCGATTATTCGTATATGATTAAAAATAATGATATATATACACGAGGAATATCAAATTTAAAATTTTAATCGCTATGGATTTTGAAAAATTACTATTGTATCAATTGATTTTGTAATGATATCAAGAAGAAAACTTAATAGAAAACTCATGAAGGTTCAATAATACATAATTAAAATTTTATATTATGATAAACTCTTAAACAACTTGAAGGGGTTGATCTAGTTTAAAATATAATTTATTTTTATTTTTTTATTTCTTATCGAAAAAATAATCAATATACATCTAAACTTGAAACTTATTGACGATGTGAGGATTCTCGGATTACCATTATTGATGAGGTGGCTCACATTACTAGATTGATCGTGTAGTAATTTCAGCTTGATGAATATTGATTTAAGGATGAGTACCAACGTTGTTTGATAGTTGTAGGACCTTCTAATGGTTAGATTAACTTACGGAGAGAGATGTGTTTAATTTAAATAGACTATTAAAAGATTAATTCTTGTTTGTAGTGATAATATAACTATCTTAAACTAATAAGGCAAAACCTGTAATTTTTGACACATTAGCTTTTAGATAAGAAAAGATGTGATTAACTTGCATGGGATGGAGGATAAAAAATATCTCCTTTCTTATGCTCAACATCCATTTCGGAGGATTTGGATTCTTTTCATGTAATATTTGTTATTTGATGGCACATGTATAATCATAATTGGTAATGATATAATATTAATATTTTACAAAATCATTTCTTCATTAAATAAATATTTTTTTTCCTACCAAGTAAGTAGAAATACACCTTTTTAACTTGGATCATTTATCTATGCTGATTCTATAGGATTTGTGTGGTTATGATGGCCACTAGCAACCTGTGAGGATCACCTTAATAGAGATAAATTTTTGTCTGGATGCTATTTAAGTGAAGTATAATGACACATGCCATAATTACGATCATATAGATATATCATTTATGATATGAGAACGAAGGAGATGAAAGACTGTTGACGATTAAAAAATCAATGGCCCTGATTAAGTTTTTTTAATTTTTTTTCCTAAGAGAAAAGCAAGGAAAAAGAGAGAGATGTGATTACGATTTTCTATTGATATTGATTAATTATCAAAAAAACGAAAACGAGAAAAAGAAGAAGAAAGAGTAAATATTATTGAATCACATGAAATGCATATCGTATGCACCATTCTACTATTTTATGCTCCAAATCCTGATTCAGGATGAAATGCATTGAAAAATATATATTCTTACTGCCAACTATTTTTACAATATAATAATTAAATGGTTACTATCAAAGGAGGGAGGCAAAGAAACTCTTGTGTTTCTTTTGTGCCTACTGCCTAAACAACTTAATTGTAATCGAAATAATAATAATAATAATAAAGATGAGTCCTCTTCTAAGTTGTATCAAATTCAATGCAATACCTAGTTAATTAACAAACATAAATAAATAAAATTATGATTAGAATGAAAATAATTTACTGCTTAAGATCTTGGTATCAAACTTAAATTAAATTGCCATCTCAAATGCATGAATAAAACTATTCTCTGTAATTATTATTTCTTTAAAAAGAAACACATAAATAATTTTTATACCTTGTAAAACTTAACTATCAATTTAACTAGGTTGTTGATGTGGCCTGACAAGAATGGAGGACTAATGTTGGCACAACACCTTAAAATGAATGTAGAGCTGGCAAATGCAACTCAATTTATATAGTTTTATTAATAATTATTTTCAGGCAAGAGAAGAAATAAATGAAAAACTAGCTCATGTATTATTATTTATTTTATTATTCCTATGAAATTGTATTTTAGGACTAGTTAATTTGGACAATTCAAGGGTAATTCATTTTTCTATTTACATAAAAAAAAAAAAACAAGTCTTTTATATCAAAATTCAAAAATTTACAAAAAATAAATAAATAAATAATCATTGGGAAGATAACACTTGAAATTATAAATTATAAATAAATAATTTCCTTAGAAATTGGAGTGCCAAAAACCCTATTATAAAATATTATCAAAAACTTATAATTGCTCGTAAAGGACAAAATTGAAAACGGATTATGTTGTGACTTTGGAAATTGGAGAGAAGTTTCAAAAAATAAAGCAAATCTATTGCACGCAACAGCAGATGACTCTTTCTTTTTTGTTTGTGCATTCTCCGTTATCATTTCGACGTGGCGGTCGGGGCAAAATGAAGGCATTGCCTCCAAACCAAAAATAATAAAATAAAAGAGTATTTTCTATCGTTTATAATCTTGAGGTAGCGCATTAATTTCCTGTACAAGATTTTGGAGCTAACTACAATTTTTTATGCTAAAACCGAGAGAGATTTTGGAAACACTTGACCCAGCCAAGTTCCGGCAGTACGACAATTTTTTTCTTTTAAAGATTTGTAATTTGATAATTTTAAATTCAAAATATTAAATTATATAATTTAAATATTAAAATATTGAGAATTGAATAAATGTTATTCAAATTATCTAATTTTGTTATTTCTAATTATTAATTATCAGTTGATTATTATTTTTTAATTAAATTCTAAAAAATTAAAAAAAAAAAAAACAAGACGATATGTCTGAAATTATCAAATTGTAATATGTTTTTTTAAAAAAAAAATGCCGCAATACCGCCGAATTCCAAGCACCTTCTTCTTTTTCCTTGGAGCCGACCTTCACGCTGGGCGCTGAGATGAATGTTGGCGTATTGGACCCATGGACCACATTTGCACGGGCCAAGATCTTTATATATATATATATATATATATATATTTGAATTAGTTTTGGTATTAATTAAAATTAAATTGTCATTCTCAAAAATAAACCAGCGCCAAATGTTTTTTAATTTTTGATTAATTAACAAATTATTTTTAGGTCAAATCAGTCTAAATCTCATATTATTAAGAAATAATTGACTACTATTAACGAATATATTTATAGTTAACTCTATAAATCATAATGGTTAGGTTTACTCAAAAGAATAATACTGAAGTTATGTTTTTTAAATTATTCAAAAGAAATTTTTTTTTCACAACTTTGATGACATCTTTAATGATAAAACCAAAAATTATTAATTGCTTAAGTTGAATCACTTTCAATAATATGAGTTTTAAATAGGTGTACGGATAATCATTTAGTGTATATAGTTGCATCAAAGTTTAACAACCATCAACGAAAGAGATTGGCTATCTTTAATTCATATTCAATTTATAACTTATTGAAAATCATTTAATATTTAAAAAAATCATACAAAATTATGGCGAAATGATATTGAGATTTTTTTTTAAATTTGAGCAATACAAATTATCTATATGGGCACAAAAAAATATAAAAATTACACTTATTATGAACTAAATTTAAAAATTTTAATTCCAATAAGTGGTTGTAAAATTAATCACACAAATTAGGGGTACATGACAAAGCATTGGCAAGTCACATGTTTTGCCTAAAGTTACCAAATCTGAATCATTGGTCAAAAAATAGATCATAAATGAAAGATGTTTTGATACATTCATGTTGATTTTTCTAATGTTAATGAGACATGCATATTTTTTATTTTTTAGATTTAAATATTGGAGCTGATATAAGAAAAAAATTATTAAATTCTTTTTAATACATTAGGTGGATGTGGAGGATATATTTTTAAAATCATTAAAAAAAATTAGTATCGATTGATATTTAAAATGATAGGAGAATTTTTTAATAAAAAACAATAATGTGTTTTTTTTTTAATATATAAAAAAATGATAGTGTAGCACGATGATTCTATGCTATATGATGGGATTGAACAACCCAAAGTCCCATAGTTATTATCAAAAGAAAACAAAAAAGAATTCATTGGTAAGTAAGGCTGTCGAGCGTCGTTTTTATTTAATGTTTTTAGCTTTATAAAATTACGTTAAAAAAAAACCTAAGGATTGAACTTTCAAGACATAAAGAAATGGAAAGATTCGACACTTAGCTTTACACAACACAACAATGTTAAATCGTACTACTAATTTTGTAGGATTAGCAGTAAAAATATTCTTGGATTAATTTTTATATATTTTAAAATTAATATTTTTTAAAATGTAATTAGGAGATATTTTTTAATCTATAATTTTGAATATTTTGAGAATAAATTTTTAAAAATAGTAATCATAAAAATCAAACTCCAACTTTAATTTATAAATCGATACTTATTTACCAACAGATTATTATCTTATGATTTTAAATCTTACAACTAATTGAATGCCAAAGATATTACATAAAACATCAATTTTTAATTGTCACTTTTACTTTTATTTTTTATTCTCATAAATAAAATCATGTTTTCATAAAATTAAAAATAATAACATTTTTCCTACAATATTTATGTATGGTGTGTGATTGATTGATTTCTCCATTAATCCATGTCGAATTCACAAGAAAAACTAATGCAGAAAAACTTTTATTTTTTTAATAAAACTTAAATTACTATTGATTTTTTTTATAATTTGATTTAAGGAATATTCAGAATAACTTGCATTTTGATTGAAATTAATTTTTTAAAATGATTTTAAAAATATATTTATATATGCGAGGAAATAAATTAGAGAAAAGTGGTCTCATGTATGTAAAAAATGAGAACAATCTCTTACGATAATTCCTCTTAATTTCCCTTCGAATTCAAACATTTGAAACCTAAATAATTTTCTCACACAAAACCCATGATTAAACCTCACTTTGCTTTTTTTCTACTCTTTCCCTTCTCTCTCTCTCTCTCTCTCTCTCTCTATCTACCTTCTTTTAAAAACCATATCTCGGTGAAGCTTCTCTTCTTTTCCTTTGACCCTCTCTCTCTCTCCCTCCAAGAGCAACAAAGAAACGAACAACAAGGAGAGAGAGGTACTAAAAATCTCTCTCAGATCTCTATATTTTGGAAAACCCCAAATTTTAAATTTTGAAAAATGAGCCAGAAATCACTGATCTACGCATTTGTTTCACGAGGAACGGTGATTCTTGCTGAGTTCACCGAATTCAGTGGGAATTTCAATTCCATAGCCTTTCAATGTCTCCAGAAACTTCCTGCTACTAACAACAAGTTTACTTACAACTGCGATGGTCACACTTTCAATTACCTCGTTGATAATGGCTTTAGTAAGTGTTTTTTATTTGTGGGTTTTGTTTAGTTTTGAGGTTTTGATGTTTTTAATGAATTTTGTGTTCTGGGTTTTCTGTTTTGTTATCTGGGTTATCTTTATTTTTTGCTAAAAGAGATTTATCAACTGGATTTGTTCAGTTTTTGTAGATTTTGTTAAGGGAGGTGTAGTGGATGAGACATGAATTGGATCTGTTTAGTTCTCTTGAAACTGTTGTTAGATTATAGAGAGAGTTTGTATTTTTGGGTATCGGAAACTGTCTTGTTAATGTAAAACCTAAGAATTCTAATGGTGTTAAATAGCATATGAAAGTAGTTTAAGGATTCCAACTGACTTTGCCTTAATGCGAGGTGCATTGTACCAACTGGGTTTCTTTATATTGATGCTTTTGTGTTTGTGGTTTGGTGCTGGATGCTTTGATGTTGAAGATTGACTTGAGTGTTTTTGTTGTTACAGCTTATTGTGTGGTTGCCGATGAATCTGCTGGAAGACAAGTGCCTATAGCTTTTCTGGAGCGTGTTAAAGATGATTTTGTGTCAAAATATGCCGCTGGAAAGGCTGCTACAGCCCAGGCCAACGGTCTTAACAAGGAATTTGGGTGGGTATTCCAGTTGGCTTAAGACTGTTGAGAGACAAGCGTGGAAATTTGTTTTGTGTATTTTGTTGATAATGGATTTGAACTGTTAACTTGTTGCAGGCCAAAATTGAAGGAACATATGCAATATTGTGCTGATCATCCTGAAGAGATAAGCAAGCTTTCCAAAGTGAAAGCTCAGGTTTCAGAAGTTAAAGGTGTCATGATGGAGAACATTGAGAAGGTAGCAAGCTTTTGCCCACCTGAATCGCAATATTACATTTTTCGAATTATTTTTTCTTTTGATACTTGATTGAAAGAAGGCATTTCTGTTGAATCATTAGTGCTAGAATGTTAAAGTGTTTAAAAGTTCATGTGTGCACCTGTTCAAGTTTATGTGTGTGTGTGTGTGCTTATGGGTGTGTGTTTTGTCTCTGAGTGTTAGTGTGTTCATGTTTATGGCAAGATTGTTATTTTCATATTATTTTTCTTATAATAATTTGGTTTAAAGCAGGTATAAGTTTTACCATTGTATCATTAGGTTTTACCAAAATGTTCAAAAAAAGTTCCCATATATGTCATATATGTAGATTCGCTCAGGTGTACTTGTCTACAGGGCCTTATGAGTTTGTGGACATATGTTACCGAGCTTTGGTTCATTGAGGTTTATGTTTAAGCAGGACGGCATTCTCCCATTCTTTGGTGCACAAGTAACTTTATTCACTGGATTGAGTTTTCGGCACCAGTTTATTTGTATGCTTTACCTCCAAAGTAGTTGAACTTCTAAGTTCATTATGTTCATTAGTCTAGACTATAGAGGGACACTTTTGTCTATTTATATGCGTTTTTAATGATTGGGGGTTATGAAATTTGGGCTGCCCCTATTTGGAATTGATGTGTTATCTTCATTTACTGCTGATTGAGGTGCGCTTGATTCCTGTAACACGTGGTGTGTGCAAGGCTTGAATAAAGAGATCTATTTTCTGTATTGATGTAGGTTTTGGATAGGGGAGAAAATAGAACTTCTTGTGGACAAGACTGAGAACCTTCATCAGCAGGTCAGTGATTTTCTCTCTCTCCTTTATGGCATTTTTTTAAGGAGCAGGGGACAGTTTTAGAAAGTTTTGCTAGTCCTATACTTAATGTTTTGGAAGAACGGAGGGTTTGCTTGAAGGAAATTCTGTAATCTTACAAATGAACTTTACTTCATTGGTAGTTGTTATACCTGTTTGACGACAATCATATCATATTAAAGTCACACCATCTTAACATGTTTTCGACAGAAGCTCCAGAGGCATTTTTAATTTTCATAGTTTCAAAAAGATACTAATTCCTTTTCATGTGGAAATGGTAATTGTAGGCACAAGACTTTCGCAGTCAAGGCACACAAATCCGGAGAAAAATGTGGCTGCAGAACATGAAGGCTAAGCTGATTGTATTGGGAATACTGATTGTCTTGATCCTCATCATAGTCCTGTCTGTTTGCAAGGGCTTCAACTGTGGAAAGTGAGAGCTGCTCCTTGAAGGCTTGATAATACTGTTTTTAGAGCTTTTGCCGAGTTACAAAAGCAAAAATACTGAATATATTGTTATGACCGTGTGTGTAGGCTGCAGCTAGCGATTTATTTGATATATATTTTCCAAGAACTTAATTTTGAATGTGAATGAAACCCTCTATGTTGTTGTCATGTCATTGCTACGTTTCTAGATTGATAGATAAAAAGTTGGATTGCCTCCAAGCTTGGTCTAAAATGTGATACTCGTAAATGATGAGTTTTCTTGTTGCCGTTGCCGCTTTCTCGAGCAAGCATGATCTCTTGCATACGAACTTGTTTGTTGAGCAAAATAGATGCTTCATATTAGAGTTTTGTTTGGCACTTGTTCGAATTCTTGTAATTCCATAATAAGTTTCATGATTTTCATTAATGATGTTTACGTTGTTAATAACCATCATTAAAGTCGGTTTGAAGTCTTGAACCCTGTAAATCAACCATCGACAAGCAAAATATCATTCATTGCTCTCGCAAAAAAACCTCAACATCCCTCTTTGTGTCCGAGAAAAGGAACAAAAATCAAAATAGAAAGCTATTCTACAAATTCATCATATAAACAACAAATTTTAAGCAAGAGCACAGAGTCTTGAAATTAAGTATGGTTGCAATAATTTTGCTATATAGTAACAGGAATACATCGCTTAAACCAAACAATCTTGGCAGGTTTAATGGTTACGATAAGTGGTGATCCAAAAATTTTCAATTTTCCGAGAGAACCAGAGTTCAAATCCAGCCACCCACAGATCACAAAAAGGAATTTAAAATCCCTCCCTTTTGTGCCTTTCCCACCTCCCCAATCTTAAACCTCAACCTCCCTCTCTCCACCGCCAAATCACCACCACCACCACCATCACTTCCTTTCTCATTCTCCTGGAATTCATTTCCATTTCCAGCACTCACCAAATCAGACCTCTCCCACAAGACCAAGTCCCCCGTCCTCCTCTTTTCCCAGCTGTCCCCACACGTCTTGTAACTACTCTCATCAGGAAACCTCGGCAACCACCTAGGAATATGCAAACCTGTGGAATCCAATTCATCTAATTCCAAAGGAATTGAATTCCTTCTCAGAGAAATCGAATTCCCTCTTGGAATAGGCTTGGCAAAAGGGATTTCATCACTGAAAGCGACGAAGGATTTAATATCTTTTAACACGCCAGACCTTAAAAGGCTCATGCCACTACTACGATGCAGAGTTGATCCTCCCGGGAAACCTTGTACAGACGACATGTCATGTAATGAGTTGATGATGTCAAAGATGTTTGATTGAGTACGGTTAGATGCATTGGAATACGATACAGCTGTTTTGCCTAGTGTTTGGAGGTAAAGGGTGGCTACGTGAGTTAGGGTTTCAAGAGCTGAGAGTTGTATGGACTTAAACCCTACTGATTGGCAGATTTGCGAGACTGCTGTTCTTGTTATTTTGAAGCCATAATCTGATGGGTTTTTTGCTGCTGGTGGTAGTTTCTGGAAGTGGGTTTTGTTGGGTTTTTTTGGGGTTTTGGTTTCATGGGTGATCATGGAGGAGAAAGAAGAGGGGAGGTTGAGGCTGGCGGTGGTGGACAGGGAGGAGGATTCTTTAAAACCCTAACTATTGGTGGTTGGGTTTTAAGTGGGGTTGGGTTGGTTATTTAATTAATGCTCGAATTTTGTGCTTGAGAAGAAGATTTGAACCCTAGTGTTGCTCTCAATTTTTCGATCGCCATTCCTAACTGCCACCACACCACGAATACTGTTTTTAACAATTTTTTGTGATATAAAATTGTTTAATGGGAATTAACTGATTAAGAATTAACATTAGAAAAGAAGTGGGGAAAAAGGGAGAGAGAAGGTTAACCTTTGAATGGTAATTAACTTTTAAGGAAAGAAAATGATAAATTAAATTATAATTTGACCCGAACAATATAGAACATCTAATTGGTGGATACGAAAGATGGTTCAGAACTTCACATTGTTTTGGGCCATTTGATTGGTAAAATATTTGTACGACCAAACTTTCTTTATTTTTAACAGTTTGTGAGTGCATCTGCCGACTCTAATCTATGGAAACTTTTTTCATAAGGTGAGCATTTGTAGATTTATTTGTACATTAATCGAGATCATTAAAAAAATAAATAAATAAAGATTTTAAGAATGCATCTCATACATTTATCTGATTTATTTTATAATTTTTTTTTAGTTGAGGACTAAGCAAGGTAATTTATTTTTGAATTAATGAATTTTGAAGTTGTTATTATGATTTATTGATTAATTATCTAATTAGTTTTTCTGACTATTTTTTCGGATTAAAAATTCATATGTAGGTCACGTGACCAAAAATTATTTTCGAAATGCCTTGAACTGAAAAGCCGAAAAAAAAAAAAGCAACTCTCTAATACTTTACATTTCAAATTATTTCTATTATGTTACCGTATGATATCAAATTCTCGACCATGCCATTCAATCAACTTTCTCTATTCAAATTGGTAAAATTATATTTTTTATTTTAAAATTATTCTTGAGTTATACGAGCATATAATTTTTATGTTTCAAAAAAAAAAATCTTTATTTTTAAAAATTTTAATGGTTTAATAAATTTGAAACTTCTTATTTCTTAAAATATTTTGAGTAATTTTGATAATGTTTTATTATATCCTTATATAGTTCAAGGCCATTTCCAAAATGAAAAATATAATTATGTTAATTTGAAACGCAATATATTTTTTTCAAAAAAATAATAATAAATAAACTTATATGCTTTTATAGTTATATTGACATAATTTATGTCATTTTGACAAGTTTTTCCATCCAAATTGATAAAATTATTTTTATTTTAAAATTATTCTCAAGTTATTCAAGCATATAATTTTAAATTTTCAAAAAAAATTAATTAAAATCTTTATTTTTAAAATTTTAATGTTTTATTAATTTTAAAAAGTCTTATTTCTCATAACATTTTGGGCAATTTTAAGAAATAATTCTATTATATCCTTATATAGTTCAAGGGTATTTTCAAAATGAGAAAAAATAATTATGTAAATTTGGATTAAAATATAATTATCTTTTTCAAAAGATTAAAACTATATGCTTATATAGCTGTATTGACATAATTTTGTCCTTCAATCAAGTTTTTTGTTTTATCCAAATAAATAAAATTAGTTTTTTAATTCTATTGTCCGTGAGCTATTCAAGCATATGATTTTAATTTTAAATTAAAAAATTAAAATCTTTATTTTTTTTTAAGTTGTAATAGTTTAGTAATATTGAACCTTCTTATTTCCTAAAACATTTTGAGCAATTTTAAGAAAGTTTTTTATCATATCTTTATATAGCAAAAAGGACAATTTTATAATGAAAAGTATAATTTTGTCAATTTGGATGAAAAACTTGATTGAAAGACATATTAGAGGATTGTATATTATACAAAACATGACAAACAAAATCAGAAAGAGATATATTAGAGTTTTTTTTTTTTAATCAGAAGTATTTCGAAAATAAACTTTAGTCATATAACCTACATATGAGTTGTTGATTTAAAAAAAATGATCAGAAATCTAATTGAATAATTAAATATTACTACGAAACATAATATAACAATTAAAAACGCAAAGATAGATTGAAAATGTATCTATTATATAAAGATATATTAAGTTATTTACTCCAAAACCTAATTCGAGAAGTTTTTTTTTTTTAAAAAAAAAACAAAGATCAAAGCTATTCTTTTAAACTTTGAAAACAGAACACACTAACAATCATAAATTGTTGATTCCTATTTACTGAATATTGTTAACCATCTGATTATAGGTCCAGAAGCCAGATTCAAATCATCAGCCAGATGGTCCATATTGTGGGAGGCATTTATTTGACGAGAAAGTCCTGATAATTTTAGCACTGTTTTTCAAGGAAACAATTAGATTATTTTGTGTTTTCCTTCGATTTTTTGTTTCACTGAGACCTTTTGGAACATAGCTTCAGAATCCTCTAGTAAGGAGGGGAAATGGAAAGAAAGAAGGATGGGAAGACGAAAATACATTTTTCGAAGTTTTTTTTTAATTGTTGCTGAAGATGAGTGAAAAGTGGAGGAAGGAATTGAAAAGAAAATCTTCTCTCGTCACCCATCATTCTCGAGCTTTCCAACTTGAAGAATAAGTGAATACAAAATCCGTAAATCACTATTTGTACTATTGATACATGGAATAAATTATAAATTAGTCTTTTTAGTTTCGATAAATGAATTAACTTATTTTCCTTGTTTTAAAAATTAATTATTTAATTTTTTTTGTAACTCAATCGTTTTCTTTCCTATTTTACGAAATATAAAAACATAGAAAAAGTAAAACATATGGAATGATTGATGAGAAAATATAATATATTTTTAATAAAAGAGACTAATTAATTTATTTCTCCAAAATAAAAGGACTAATTTATAATTTATTCTTGATCTATGATATATTTATTTCAAGGCAAAAGTATAAATAGTATTTTTGTCTTTTCTTCCAACTCTTTATTTTTAGGATAAATTACAATAATTCTATGAAATTACAATGATCACTTAAAAATATAAAGATATTACAAAAAATCTATTTTATGTAAAAATAACTTTAAAATAATAAGGATATTTTAGATGCAAAATGTAGTTTTTTTTTAATATTTACTTAAACATAAGAGGGTTTTTGTCAAATTTTTAGATAATTTATCTAATTTTATAATACTTATTACTTTTTTTCCGATAATTTACCCTAATTTTTAAATACAAACAACTTAGTTTTTTTATTTACTTTCCCTCCTATTTCCACCCCATCTTAAATAAATAAATAAATAATAGTCAATCTATTTCCTTTACTTTCTCTCCTCCTATTTTATTTCCCCTCACTTTGAGATGATGCTACATAAATCTCTATATATGCTCAATTTATTCATAAAATTAATTAAGAATTTAGTTAATTTTATTATGTAGTATTCATGTTATTTTTTGACATGAGTCCAAGCTACACAACAATAGATTGAGCCGATGACAAGTCTCGTCCAACATAAAGTTTTAGATCGCGACAAGATAGACATAAATATTCGACAAGACCGATATCTATGTCTTATCATTGAGATGCATTGGAGAGATTGGCTTATGGATTTAGTATAGGGTTTGCTAAAAGAAAGCTAAATTGTTACTATCTTTAACTTTTAATAGCAAGTTGAAATAGCTCAACTAAGAGGAACTCAACTTTGTTCAATTTTAATATGATCGTTTAAACATGGATGACGTTGCATGATCTTAATGGTCAAAGATCATGTTCAATTCACTATAAATATAAACCTCACATCATTACGAGGGGATTGAAACTTTTTTATCTTTATCAAAAACTTCTATATTCTCTTTCTCAAAACTCTTTCACTCACTTTTAGTGCTAAAGTTTCATCACCGGGTCTTTAAAATCCTCTAAGAAAACAATGATGCATTTGGCCAAGCCCTTAGCAACGTCACCCAACTACTTTTTGCAGGTGGACTCCTCTAGACTACTATCCCTCAAACTATAATGTCATCAACTATTAATGTAGAAGATGATCCAATGCATTGTTTAACCGAATGATAAAGAAGACACCTCTCCCCTCCAAATACTCATAGTCCGAATGTACATAACCACCAATCGCTTCATCATGCTACTACTTCTAATGATCAACGACACTATGTTACTAAGAAAGACTTAGAGAAGTTATTCAAAAAATATTTGGCAATATCTATTGGCGAGTTTGATTTCAAACTACCTTATCCAACCTATATTTCCTATAAGTTTTATTTGAAGGACTATGTACGTCCGAAGTTTAAATTTTTTATTGAAAAATAAGAAGACGCAAAGTAGCATCTCATGAAGTTTGTGGAGACCTTGGGGTGTTTATGGTTTATATGATGATTTGAAACTAAAAGAATTTTCCAAGTCCTTGATTGAAAAAGCATACACTTGGTATACAAACCCGATCCCTAACTCTATCTATTGAGAAAATTTTCTCTACCAGGTGATTATGTCTTACTTGGAGAGAAAATGTTAAAGTTCTAAAGAAGTTTTGGTGGAATACTTTGAATGATTCGAGATACCATTCATTGGACTTCTAAAAGGTTTTTGATGAGAAAAAAGCTATCAAGTTATGTATCCAAGATGTATAGAAAGCACATAATGCATCTTGAGAATTTATGCTTGACCATTTTTTCTACCTTGGTAGAAAGCCTACACCAAACCAACAACTTCATTGTCTTTTTTAGCAGGGAATGACTTCAACCCTACTATTACTAGTACCAAGAGGAGTCTTTTAGAAAATGTCATCCACCTAGACGAGGATCTAATAGAAGAACAAATAAACGATTGCTTGAGCCACCATTTTGAGAAATGAACCCCACCCACCACCATCTTTTTCTTGTATTATGGACATGGTCTATGCTTCGTTAGACCTTTAGGTGTTGACCAAGTTGTTATTCTTCTATGGTTAAAGAACTCCCATCCTAAGAAGACAAGAAAAGCCTCAAGTATTATCGGTATCATAGATACATAAGAAATTTAACAAAAAAACGATTCCAACTTGAGTTTTTATTTCATACCAAGCTAAATAAGGGAGAGATCACCTTTGACAATGAAGATAATGTGAAAAAAAACCCTACCACAATACCAAAATTTTCATAATGGCTAAGTGAATGTCATTTCTCTTGACCTAGCTAAGTTGGGGATTACTAGATTGTTCCTAACCATACTATATGCTATGCAAATTTTTGTTAAGGACTCAAAATTTTTGCTACTAAACTTATTCTCTACTTTCGTAATTCTTGAGTATTTATAAAATGAATAAGTTCTATCAAAAAATAGTTTTGTCTTATAGTTTAATCTTTATGATTTTTTTTTTAAAATCTATGCACTTGGCATTTCAAAAATAAAAGGAATGAGTGCAAAGGAAAACAAGTGTCATACTCTCAAAATTTGTTAAGAGACATATCGATTTAGCTAAGCTATGAGCTTTTCATGCTTAGTTTTTCGTTGAGATGATAATGATATGTCCATTGTGGACAAGCCGTACACCGGCTAGAGTTGTGAGCTTTTTATACTCAATTTTTTCTTCCTAATGACAACACTATGTCCATTCTAGCCAAGTTGCGTGCCGACTAGGTCTTGAGCTTTTCATGCTTAGTTTTTTTTTTTTTTTTTTGCTAATAGAAATAATATGTCCATCCGACTAATCTACAAGTTGGATAGACCGTGAGCTTTTTGTGCTTTTTTTCTTCCTAAAGGCAACTCCATGTCTAAGTTGCACATTGGCCGGACCATGAGTTTTTCATGTTTGGTTTTTTCTAATGGCAACAACATGTCCATCTGGTTAGGTCTGTAGGTTATAGAGAATATAAGGTTTTCATGTTTAGTTTTTCTTCTTAATGGCAACTCTATGTGCATTCTAGCCAAGCTATGCGTTAATTAGGCCACAAGCTTTTTATGCTTAGTATTTTTCTTTCTAATGGTAACATCATGTCCATATGGTTAAGTTACATGTTGGCTAGATTGTGTTTTTCATGCCCAGCTTTTCTTCTTGATGGAAACACTATGTTCAATTGGTCAAGTTATGCGTTGGTCAAACCACAAGCTTTTTATGCTCATTTTTGCTTCCTAATGGAAATGTCATAACATTTGGCCAAATTGTGCGTTGGCTAGAACCTTTTATGTTAAGTTTTTTTCTTGATGACAATCCATGTCCATATGGCCAAGTGGTGCGTTAGCTAGGCCGTGAGCTTTTTATGCTTAATTTTTCTTTCCGGCTATGTCTATCCGATCAAGTTACATGCTTGTCAAGCCATGAGCTTTTTATGCTCAATTTTTTTTTTAATGACAACGTCATATCCATTTAGTAAAACCGCACGCTGGCCAAACCATGAGTTCTTCCTTCTTATTTTTCTTTCGATGGTAACTCCATAATCATTTAGTTAAGCTATGAGCTTTTCAATCTCGGATTGTCTTTCCGATGACAATATTATATCTATCTCGGTTAAGTCGCATATTAATCACATCGTAAGTATAAAAATTATTCACAATACAAGATCGAAAAATCCAATCTTATCACTATCAGTTGAGTATTTAAGAAAAATTCCCACAATCACCCTACTAGAAGGCCTAATTTTTACTTTATTTAATCTTTGCTATCAAATTAAAATAGTTTAGTCCAAAAAAATTATTTTTTTTCAATTTAAATAGGACCGTCCAAATATAGATGACGTAACATAATCTAACGATCAAAAATCAATTTTAAGTCATTCCTTACTTTATTGTGAGGGGATTGAAATTTTTTTACCTCTCGTAAAAACCTTTAAAATCTCACTCTTAAAACCCTCTCAATCGCATATTAAACACCACTAAAACTCTATTTATTTGAAATTTGACCACCATATGTAACATGTCTGTTATTCTGGCTTATGATTTTGCTAGCATTATTTATTCTTCGTCCAACACCTCTCATTACTTGTATTTATTTTTTTTATTGGTTAACCGATATTTTTACATGCAATAATATTAATTTTCTGAATTTTGACTGATAGGCTTACCAGCAGTTTAATATGTTATCAAGAACCCACACAATCTCCTATTTAGCAATCTCTCTTCTTCTTCTTCTTCTTCTTCTTCTTTTTTTCTTTTTTTTTAAAATCAACTAGAACTATCTTCGTCATCACATCAAAAACCACTTTTCCTGCACCTTTAGTATCACCATGTCCACGCCATCACTTCCCTGCCAAAGCCAGCACCATTACCCACAATCACCCTGCTGCCATCACTTTCCCTGTCTACTATCACCATTATCTCCCAATGCCATTCATTTCACTGCCAAGGTCAATCAATGATCTGCATCCCACTAACGCACCATTTTCACCACTATCATCAATTTTTTTCTTTTCGATTCATCAAGTTGTTTTGGTGGACCATATAGCAATGAAACATGGCCCCTTTCTGATGTTTGTGTACATATTTAGCTTTACCTAAATATTTTTGGCCCATGAGTGGCCATGGCTCCTTCCTGTCCTACGGGTCTATGCCTTTTAACCGTTTCAACCGTCTCTCTCAAGCTCTCGAACCTTCTGCTATGTCAAACCTTATATGGTGAGAGCCTTTCGCTGACCTTCTTACTTCTCACTGACCTCCGAAAATTATTGTCCCTCTTGAAAGGAAGGGAGAAGCAAGAAATCAAGAGAGGCAACTTAGAATGGTGTCTCAAGAATTGACTGTTAAAGTCTGACAAATGGAAAGTTAGCATTTCGGATTTTGCAACTTAGCTTCGAAGAGAATTTGGTTAGTTCTATCGATTCCCTTTATATTTTCTACTTTCGCTCTTTTGGATTCATCAAGTTGCGTTTGCAAATATTGAAGATAAATTTGTGGTATTGTGTGATAAAAACATATGGACCACTTGCTTTGATGATTGACTGTCCAGTTTCAGCCATCTAGACATGTGAAATTTGTGTTAAACAATTATAGTTGTCACTTGTCGAAGCATTTTTCTGATTTTCTCAAAACAAATGCCGAAAATAATACGAATCAATGATGGGTTTGCTTCATTCTTGTTGGAAATGCACTATGGTAAAAAAGATCAGATCTTTTCTCTGTTAGAGTTGCCAAAATCACTAGAGGTTGTCGCTACTTTTTCTCCCAGGCAGAAATGGTCAATGTTCTTGTAGTCATATCAATTAACGTGACTATCTAAAGCTCTATTATAACGTTTATGCTATATTTTAGATATTTTTGATGTACTAGAAATTCAGATTTTTTTGTTCTTGAACTTGTCAGTTCATATCCTGGGGTCATTTCCATGAACTTTAAAGGAGAGATTATGGGAAAACATATGATAATTAAAAAGTTTTCCTTTGTAAAATGCAAATAGGTCTCCTATGATTATCTTTTCATCTTACCATTTTAATGAGGAGAGGGGGCTGAAATGGTTTAAGTTTGTCATTAATGGTCGATCCCCTTGTCTATGAAGCATAGTTTCTAGAAAGAAAGATATCTTATGAAAGTGAAGACTAATTATCCAAGGCCACAACGATATTTTTTAACACAAGTCAAGCATGTGATTGATGCTTTTTTCTTTCCCCATCCGTTTTGAGAAGCAATGAATAGGTGATTGAATCACCATTTAATTGAGATAGGCACTCCTTGTAAGGTTACTGAATCAGATTAAGTAAAAGATAACAGAAACAGAGTTCAAAAGAATCTGATTGCATCAAGTCAAAGTATTTGTCTTTCTATTGACTAAATCCATGAACCTTAAAGAGAGTACAAGAAGATGTGAAAAAATTAACATGAATACTCTTGTAGACGGCTAAGAAGGGAAGCATATCATTGCTTGGAGGACTTGCTGATGAAATTTACAAAATCAAGATGGAGTTGATAAGCATGAGATCCTTTCTGGAGATGCTGATAGAAATGATTTCCTCACCGAGGGAGAGAAAACCTCGGTAGAAAATGTAAGAAGCATGGCCTATGATGTTGATGACGTTAACGTCAACTTCATGTATCACAAGAATAGGAACAAAATTTGGGTAAGCACACTAGGCTTTTGAATCAAACAATTAACATTCCGAATAATATCTTTGTGAGGCATCAAATTGCAGCATCCTTAAAAAGGAGTAATATTATGATTAAATTCATTCTAGAGACAGCAAAGAGATATGGTGTTGATTGTTTGGAAGGAACCACTTCACATTATGATACCAGATGATGAAAAATCATGGCGAGTCTTGTCTTTTCATCAAAGATGATAATCTTGTTGGGATTGAAAAGGTAAAAGGGAACTGTTTGGGTACCTGCTAAAAGGAGAAGCATGATGAACTGTTAGTTAGTCGGCATGGGTGTTTACAATTGTAGTTGCTACTACCTGCAACAGCCAAGTTGTTAGGTGACGTTTTGACAGCTATTCTTGGATCACTGTCTCCCAAAGTCATGTTATTAAAGATGTATTTAGAGTCGTGATATGAGACTTGTTTAAAGCAATAAAGGAGGAAGTTCCAATGAATTTGAGCCCCATGATTTACAAACAATTAGTGGAGATGCTGGTGAACTTCTTACATCCAAGAAAATATGTGATTGTCCTAGATGATGCATGGAGTATAGATCTCTGTGGTGAAATAAATGTTGCTCTTGCTAATGGTATGAATGGAAGAAGAGTTTTGCTCTCAACTTGAAAGAAGATGTAGCTTCCTTTTCATTTGGGGCTAGAAGCCATATTCATCAGCTTCTGCCCCTTGAAAATTATGAGGCTTGGGCGTTGTTTTGTATGAAAAGATTTCTCAAGCAACAAGGGATGTTGCCCACAAGAATTTTAACTTTTAGCAAGGAATCTTGTTGAAAAATGTACAGGTTTACCTCTAGTAATTGTGGCTTTGGCTGTTCGTATGTCTACCAAGAAGTTAGAGTTTGAGTGGGGGGATGTCCATAATAGCTTGAATGTAGAGCTGAGTGACAATCCTAAGCTTGGATTCCTAGAGTATATTTATGCTGAGCTTTAATGAATTGCCCTGTCATCTAAGGAATTGCTTCTTATGTTGTTGTGTCTTTCCTGAAGAGCATATGATTCGACATAAGAGGCTCATTAGACTGCATTCTGAAGGGCTTGTTAAACCGGTGTGAGGAGCAACCTTAGAAGAAGTAGCTGAGGACTGTCTGATGGAACCCATTTGCAGGAGCATGCTTCAAGTAGTAGAGAGAAACCCATCAGGAAGAACAAAAGCTTGCAAGATGCACGATCTTATGCGGGAGCTAGCAATTTTACTATTACAATCTGAGAAGTTTTGTGATGTACATGATGGGAAAGAAGAAATTCAGCAGAACGGAGCTCGTTGATTGTCAGTCCAAGTCAAGGACAGAGAAAAACAATCTGGCAAGGGCATCTGAAACATTTGCTCTTTCTTTGTGTTTCCTGCAGATAAGACATCTAAACCTCTCTTAAATAAAGTGTTACATGGATTTAAATTATTAGGGGTGTTGGATCTAGAGAATCTGCAGATTGTTAAACTACCTAATTCAGTGGTCAATTTATTCAATTTAAGGTACTTGAACTTGACTGGAACTCAGGTCAAGTGGAGCAAATTCCCAATTGAATTGGAAAACTTTGTAAGTTAGAAACTTTGGGCATTGCTGAGCTGCAGTATTTATGGCATTTAGTTGCATACTGTCACTATCCTGGACATGGAACTGCCTTTTAATTATGCATTTGGTACACAGGGGCAGATATTTGTAAGCTGAAGAACTTACAAGTCCTGGCAGGTGTTGAGGGGTATGGAAACCTCATCAGACGACTCCGGGACATATCCTGACAAATGTGAGACAAGCAGATGAGAAAGACTTGTGTGTTGTGATTGACAACATGAAACTACTTCACCACTTGTTTCTGAAAGCTGATAATGAAGAGGAGCTATTAAGGATGGATTCGCTGTCCTCACCGCCTTGCCTTGAAAAGCTCAAACTAGTTGGAAAATGGGAAAAGGTGCCTTGTTGGTTTCCTTCTCTTCACTCCCTCCTGTTTTTGCTCCTTGTCATGGTCTAGATTAAGAGAAGAGCCACTGCCTTGCCCACAAGCACTGCCCAACTTAGCAAGGCTTATCCTCGTCAATGCCTATGTAGGCCAATGATTATGCTGTCTTGATGGGTTCCAGAAACTCAAGATCTTGAATACATACAACTGCCATCAACTAAATGAGATTGTTATAGAGAAGGGAGTGATGCCAGGTCTTCAAAGTTTGAGCCTTGGTAGATGTATGGAACTAAAGGCATTGCCTCATGATATTGAGTATCTTACTAGCCTTCAAGAATTTTCATTCTTAATTGTTAGAGAAGAGACCGTAGGGTGCATTTGTGGAGAAGGAAGTGTGGGTCACCGGAGGTTCAGCACATTCCCAATATCAGCCATTATTTCCAAACCCAATCTGGATTGTCTTTTGAAAGCCTTTCTTGATTGTACTACATAAAGGGGAGTTATGTATTCTACTATATGAACTATAATGCCAAATTCTTCTCCCTCACTCACACATAAATGAGGTATGCATCTACATGCACATACACACACTTTTCTTTGTTCTCATTACGACTTAACAGAAATCGGCATTGTTTGATTGTTTGTGATCTGTAACTGCTTCATGATTATGTTGATTAGCTATGGCATTGATCTTCAAAAGTGATATATAAAGATTGAACTGGTTGATTGTTTAGTTGATGAATGAATCATGGGATGGTATGATGTGTTTGCTGGTCCTAGAAAAGAACAAAAAGAACTTGAGCAAGTTGCCAAATCCTTTTTTTGGTTGCGAATTCATTTGGCATGCTTGATTTATTTTGTATCTTCATGTTTATGCTAACATGTCATAGACTTATTTTGAACCAGAACTTGGGAAAAAGTCAGTCAGATGCACCACAGGACTAGTTTACTCAAATGCCACTAATTGAAGGTCCTCAACAGCCGGAGAGCACCATTGTTGAACGCATCCACTTCATAGTCGCTCTAAAAATCAATTCAGGATGTGTAGTCTCAATGTTGTTGTGTAATAGGGCTTGTACCTGTTTCATAAACTCTTACTCCCAACTGAAACAATTAGCTGTTAATCCTTATATTTATGTGTATCCATATTGATCATAATAGATCAATGAATACAGATTCTATTAAAAATATTATGTTTTAAGGTCGGATGTATATATATGTCCAGTTTCTTTGTGGTTAAAATGATAGAATGCTGATCGTCAAGCTTAACTTCACATGCTTTATATTTGAGCATCATGAATGAGAGGCAAGTGCTGCATTGGGCTACAAATTTCTGCTAATCATCTTTTAGTGACTGGGCTTGGATTAACTGAAACTTGAGCAAAACCTGTCCAACATGAAAAATGGAACTCAAAACTTAAGTCTCCTCTTAGCTCTCCACTGCTCACCAACTGGGCCAAGTCTATTATTACAAGAAAACACCACTTAAGGTTGTTGGTATAGAGAGCAGCTGCTTCAAGCTCGTTTTGGACCACTCCAACTTTTTTATAATGGGGTATGGTAGTTCATCGAAGAGGAGATAAAAGAAGGGGGAAAAAGAAAAAACAGCTCAGCCCAAGATTCAGAATACATTAACTTACTTTTTTGTTACTGAGTAGGGAATGCCCTTATCCCTCCACCCAACTACAGCTATACCACCCTCAGGATTTCTGAGTTGCGTATTACTGAATTATGCTTTAATGGACTTCGATAAGGCTTTTCTCGAATTCTTTCCTAATGTAGACTTTTTAAGGTATGTTAATGAAGTCTTAGCCTTCTTCTCCTCGTCTGATTCAAACTTTCCTAAATTCACAAGGTGAATTAAAAATAACAGTTTCGATCACGTCACAGCATCATCATTAATTCACTTTCTTATGGTATCCAAAATAAAAAATAAAAAAATCTTGTACATAAAGTCTAGTAAAAGGGACTCTGCTGTCTGACTTGACCCAGAATTTCACCAACATGACTTGACTAAGTAAAAAGTAAATACTATTAGATCCAAGGTAAGGACTACAAGGGCTCGCTTTGACGAGTACATAAAGTTCTGAGGAGGTATCTAATATCTTCAGATCATCAAGTTTAATGGGCCATATTGTCTTCTATCTTTCTATTGCCCAACTCCAATTTTTCTGGGGTCTAAGTGGTTGTGTTTCATCCATATATTTTGGTCAAAATTTGTGAGCTTTCGTTCGCTTTCCTTTAGACGTGTTGAACCAAGGACAAGCCTACATTTATGCTCCAACATAAGTCTTCAAAATCATAAATCTAAGCTACATTGTTTTCACGCTGAAAAATCTTAGTCCACTACAGTATTTTTCAACTTCCAACACCTGAATAGATTCCTTTTTTTTTTAAATGAGACTAATTTTTCCACCCACGGGAACTAGTAGATGAACTCATTGACTGCTCAAAGTCTTAAATCCATGTTCAAGGACATGGGCTCAAACGCTTCTAAAAATACAGTATTAGACAATACAATGCATGTACTGTTTCCAAGCACATGTAAGGGTGCCCACTCTCTCACTGGCGCTAATAAAGACAGCCCCATAAGACAATTCATGTTGGGGCATCAAGACTTTAAGGTTTAAAAACTTCAAAAAGAAAGACATGACAATCTTTCTACCATAGATGGGACTTGGAAGTTGGGTCTGCACCAAGCACATCGCTTTGATGTTGCAATAATGTCCAAAACCCCATTAATGGGATGATAAAAGTCATGCAGGCTTGGCACATGGAATTATTGTCAGTGGGAAAAAAATTGTGACCTGTGCAATATATCTTTCAAACCTCAGACAGAAAAGTTGTTTGGTTCCTGTTGATTTCACTTTTCAATACTTTATCTACATTTGCTTTATATTCAACCATGAAATTCATGATGCCCTAGCTTTTCTTCTACTCCACTACGTCAAATGCCATTATCCCATCCCACTAATGAATCCATTAAACTACAGAACAACCCTCTTGATAGGTTGTCAAAATTCCTTGAGAGTATGATACACATCATGGAAGGTCATGACTCATCATCATTCCCTTACAGATTCACGAGTGGGACCTAAATTAGAAAGGCATAATGTGTTATGCAAGAAGAAAAGACAAGGCAATGTCAATTCTAGGTGATGGGCTAGAGTTGGTTTGTGCCCTAATCCACATTTAACACAACCCAAAAGTTATAGGGTACCTCACATCTTGGACCCCATAGAGCAGTACATAAGATCCAAAATTCACGCCTGGTTTTGCCTACCCTATCACCGTTGGAACCCCATTAATTCAAATGCATCAAAATCAATATGATATATATAGATCTCCATTGAAACGTACTTTTACATTATTTTTTGCCCTCTAGGCTCCGAGTCTTATCAGAGATATGCTAAGATTTCGGGACAGAAAGATGGCCAAGTTTGAGGGGAGAACAAGACAGAATTAAGTGGGCCTGTGCCTGTTTATCATTTCTCATGAAGGGTTGATGGTAGATAGTTAGCATCCCATGTGGGAACAGCTCATAGGTCGTTTTTCTGATAGTTTGTTTTCCTAATTTTTACTGCAAATTTAAGAACTGATTAAAGAAAAACAAACCCTCGCTATCTTGATGAAGAAATGAGAAATGGAGATATATTTGTGAAAACCGCTGCACATGACAATATTCCTTGTGATTTCATGACAGGAATTTATTTTTTTTTTGTTAGTTTTTGTTCTTTTTTTCGTTGTGGCCGGTGATATATAAAAATCAAAGCTTGTTATTAGGGTTTTTCGGTTAGCTACTTAAGCTTTTTTTCTTCCCTTCCACTATAATACTGTATTTTATCCTATAGATGTGTTTTGATCATCATGAAGCATTAATTACACAATTAAGTAGATTAATTAGACTATTCTTCTCTACTCATTGAATAAAACAAGCAGACCACTCTGGTTCTTATAATTTATTAAGAAAAATAGAGAGAAGAACTATGATAGAAACTTGAAGTCACATGTATACCTAATGTTTTTCCAGAATTGGAAGGCAAAATTCATACTTTAAAATGTCATGATGCCCATCTCGCAGCTAGAAAGGGACAAAGTTCCTAATTCAATGGTCCCACTTGCCAAGATCCTTGTATAATTATCAAAGGTTTCAGTGTACCTTCACAATCATTTGTTAATCTATTTGGAAAATTTTATATTCACTTATCCCTTAGATCTCCAGGTGGTTCACATTGATGGAAGCCTCCAAGAAGGGCAGCACCATGATTTTTATAACATTATTATCAATTATATCTGACTTCACCATAGTTCTTAATATATAATTGTAATGCTAAAGATGAGGAATGCCGGGACATGAAGACTGAATTCCATTAACCTTCTCTTTTTTTATGATTAAAAATTAAGCAATTCTAAAAATGTTCTTGAAAATGCAAGAGCTGCTGCATTACCTGCTCCTTAAGTTTCTCTCTGACAAAGAAACAAGAGTTCATCAACTACTCGAGTGCTTTCAAACATAAAATTTGATTAATTAAGTTGTCTGGGGATTTTTATTAAAGTAATCATGTGGATCAGTAAGTGACTTCTGCATCAAATGTCATTTTGTTCAACAATTAGGTGATTTGGTAAGCTAATCAGAATCCACCAACAGCATGGAGGTGCATGTGAATTGTGTACATGAAGAGTTACTCAGATTAATTATTACCAGTATCAGATATTATTTTGAATTCATCTGTAAGAAGGATTAACTTTAATTAAGTTGTGCAAGAGAAATTAATAAACTATGTGATTGACCGTAGTCTGCCGATGAGTTCGGTGATTAGTGCAAAACATTTTAGTTAATTTGCTTCTAGATCAAGAGGGAAAAGCAAACTCAATTTGCTTCTATATTCTTAATGATCATTAATCCTCCTAATTAAGGAAGAAACTACCAACAACAATTTTTGGAAAACATGCATCTAATTTCAGGGTCAATAATGCATCAAACTAGTACGTTAGGAATTTCTCCTAATTTTCTGATCTTGATGGTAATGGCATGCCGGCAAGAAACTTTCTTGATAGCTGACTGGAATTGAATTTCTTTATAAATTCCAACCGATCAAACCTGCAAACTTATCTTGCTATATATGTGGCATGGTGGCAACAGTGCCTAACTATGGAAGTGCTTGGGGTTTAACAACATACGGAGAAGTCTCTTTTCTAGCATACACAAGGAAGTTCCAAGGATTCTGAATCCTTTCAAGTAAATTTTGGAATGTAGTAGAAACAAAGCATGAAAAGAGAAGGTGATTTTCATTAGGTAGATACTGTCACCCAAACAAAACTTCAAGAAAGTTCTTCAAAACTGTCCAAGAAAATGGTGATTAATTCCTCTAACGTATTCTTCAATTATTTCCAATTCCTCTGATATATTCTTTAATTATTTCCAAACCTAACAGAAGTTAATCTCAAATAAAGTTGGGATTTCAGAACTAATTAATCATCTACCGGTAAATCCCCTTCTCATCTTTCAGACACATAGCCCCTAGCCCTACTCATAATTAGCAATTAATTCATGGATTTCAATGCTAAAAAAATCATCAAATTCTTAATGGAGTATTATATAATTGAACACTTCAAACGTGGAATCTGTTAAAAAGATAGATATATAATTTTTCTTCCAGACTATTGCACCTAGAAATCGCTACATAAATATGCATGTTCCTAACTCAATCAATACATCAAGTACTGCAGTTTCCATGCACGTACTTAATTTTGGAACCTTGTATTGTCATGTTCTATCGGTATTCAGTACTGCACTCGATTAAAGTATATCATGTTTGCAGGAGCTCATCAAATGCACATGCAAGAGCCAAGAAAACTACAAGAAAAATAAAGATAGATTACATTTGTGATCAAACAAAGTAGCCAAACTCATAATTGTCTATTAGTTCATGCTCATTGGGGTTTTCAACCGATTTTCATGCCTACTAATTCAATTCATTTGCCAACTATTTGCTTCAAGATTTTCATATTTCATCATAACATTGTTTTCAACGGTAATTGATTATTCATTTAATTTAATAGCACATGCATTCGCAAAGCAAGAGATATACTAGTCTCACTTTCTACTCTTTACATAAAAAAAAAAGAGGGAGGGAGGGAGGGGGGGGGGTTTCGACTTCGAATCTCTCTCTTTTTTTTTTTTTTTTCAGTTTAACTCTAATAGAATCGGATCACGGCATTAATAAAAAGAAAAATAAACAAAGAAAAAGTGTTGTTTCTCCAAGGTTTCATGTGGTCCTGATACAGGTTTCGTTATCTTCACAGAACCAATTATTTCGTATTGGATAACACAAGTTATTGTTTTTCTTTGTAATTAGCACAAGTTACTTTAGCCTAGAAGGATATGCAATTTTTAATTTGTTCTGTGTCTATCTTGTAGGGTTGGTAAAGCTGTTTATCTTTTGTGTTAAGACATAGGATCGATGCTGTACATGTTGGGGTATGCTTAATTATTATGATAATCTCCACTGAAAACTTGGTCAAAAATAGACAACTACTCCAAATTGACGTGGTACATTATGAAGCACTTAGGTAACATTCTATGTATGATTTTCTATGAAAATGACAGGTATACCATGAGGTTTTGTTCTCAATCAATCTAATTAAGATTACCGACCTAACTTTTATTATATTTGATCATTAGTACAAATTTAAAAATACTCCCTCCTTTGTTTGATTCTTGGTGGGTTCCTCCTCATATACAATATTATAGTTTCAACTTGTAAGAAATGGAAAACCAAATCCACAAAAAAATGCTTCATTCGAGAACATGATATGGACCACAATGCACTTCATAATTTGATTAATATTCTATTAATTATCTTCAATTATGGTTATCCCGACAACTGTAGGGCTCAAATCTTAGCTATCATATGCACATTCAGCAATCTCCGAAAGCTACAAATTCTTGCTTCTTTGATTTTTTTTATTTATTTAAATAATGGGTCCAATCACACAAATCTACTCTAGTAATTTCTTTATATATCATATCTCTCTCTCTCTCTCTCTCTCTCTCCAATCCAAGATAACTTCGATTTCACTTCAATAGTTGTTCTTGTCATTTCTTTCTACTAATGTGTGAGATATTCTCCATGATCATAATAAATAGTAATACCTAATTTTTGATGCAACTTGCTGCATATCAAGGACAAATTGAGGTGATAGTGGGGCTAAACTTGTACTATGTCTCGATTAGTGTACTATGAAACTGCCAGTACTAACTTCACAGCGACCTCAATGAATGCCTCCATGAACACTGCCGTGATCCAAGTTATGTTGATTTCTTCAGCAGGGTGTGACCACTATGACAGCTAATTAACTATACCCATCTATCGTAGTGTAAAAAAGGAAAAATAAAAACAAGGCAATTTCTGGCCAAACTCACTGTTTAGTCCCCATCTCCAATAACAGTCACATGTATCCCCACTGCCATGCCCTTAAGCGTCAGACATTCTTAGGTGCTAACATCTGTAGAGTCTACAAGTCTAGGTGTAAAGTGCAAGGCCAACTGGCCAAGACACACCTAAATGAAATAAGACACTACTTTATTATAAGAAAATAAATGAGTTACAAAAAAAATCACAATAATAAATATTTATTTAGCATATCATAACAAATGTTCTAATATTCTATTGTTGCATAAAGATTATAGGGTTAATATCTTCATCTATTTCTATTATCAAATTTTTATTAAAATGATAGATTAAAAATCAGTTAAAAAAATATTAGAGGTATTTTTTAATTTAAAAACATATTAAAAATTTTGCTTATTATATAAAAATAGATGAGGGTATTAACCTAAGATTGTAAATATAAATTTTACACCACTCGGCTTGAAACGTAGTCCATTTTATCCGTTGAGACCTATTAAAATATAAATTTTTTTGAACTTATGTTTAGTAATTAGTAAGATATTATCAATTATAATAATATAGTTTAATATGTTTTATTTTACAACTTATTTAAGAAAATAATTGTATATATGTCACCACAAAAAAAACAATTAGTTAAATAAATAACAAAGTTAGCATTCATATAAAGATAATAGGAATAATTAGTGAAGAAATGAATAACATCTTCATCCTTTTTCTTTTTTTATGAAGTTGAAGATTATATTATAAATAGAAACGAGGAGGATGCTGATTACTAGAAAGTTACAATCAGACGACAAACTTATTATATTTTTGTAAACTAAATTTAGTTTGAGAATCAGTTACATAGTTCTTTTATTTCTTTGAATATGAGAAGAAAAAAAGATTTTAAGCACAAAATCAAATTAAAAATAACACTAAAAATACTCTAAAGTTTTTAGAATCTTTCAAATGAAGTTTTGTGCATCTAAGCAATAGTGTTGATCGAATCTACCACTACAAAAATTTTGAGATTCTATCGCTATTTCCTAGAAATCCGTCATTAAGTGACTTTAGTGACGGATTAGAAACAAAATCCAATCCGTCACTAAAATGGTAGTCGCTATTTTTTTAGCGATGAAATTTTTTTGACTGCTATTTTGTTAATAGTCCGTCGTTAAATGGTTCTAAATCGAGTCATTCTCAACTTCTTCTATTTGTCATTAACGGTTGTTATTTTCAATTATTTTCATCACTAAATAGCAATAGATTGTGCAATCGTTATTTTTAATCGTTAATATTCTCGCAATTTCGTCACTATTTCCATTGCTATTTAGCGACTAAGTATCATTCGTCGTGGATTCTCATCTCTATTCCGTTGCTAATTTAATTAATTTATTTATTTTAATGAATTGTCGTTTATTGGTAATTATAACAACAAACAAATATAAACAACACCTTATTAAAATAAGCTATATTATTAAATAAAATTAAAATTATATTAATTAAAAGAAAATAAATATATAAATACGTTAAGATGTGCAAAAATATTATTTTTTTTAAAAAAATAAAAAATTTAGTTCTCATTATCACCATCTCTTACATCAACTTTCGATTGCTAACTGTTGAGAGGAACAGTCGATTGTTGGGTTATGAAAGGGTTAATAAGAGGGATGAGAGGTAGTTGAAGGTTCTCTAACAACTAAAAAACTTTCTATAATCGAGTCTATAAACTTTCAACTTTATTGACTTTTTGTTGGATGGTAGCCTCCACCCCGTTGATCCGACCTTCGTACTAGATAGAAACCTCTTAGATATTACTACCATGATACCGCGAAGTGACAAATGAGGAGTTGGCATCGGAATACGAGTAACACTAGGATGCATAAGTTTTGATTTCATACACTATCTCGTTTCTTCTTTCTTTTGATAGTATTGAAATATATTTTGGACATATTGATATTTGAAGTCGATGAATCACCCTCCTCGCTCTTACTTAACAACTGCTTCTTACATTAATTACACGGGCTCCGAAGTCATTGAAATAATAATAATATTAAATTATAAATATATTTCTTAGATTATATTAGAAGATGTACATATATTTTTTAAAAAAATATAAAACCCTACCATTATTGTCTCCGATCACTCGTCAACGAATGCCTCATCTTTTTACTTATGAGTGGTCATGAATAGCTCGTAATAATATGGGTTACGATCCAATTTATGATGTTGAAAAAAATAAACAAAATAATATGAGATGAAAAAAATTACTTTATAACACAATAGATAATATAGTACTTACTAAACGTTCAGGCATGTTCGATCAAAGAGATGGACCCTCTAGTACGCTTGGATGGGCCAACACCGACACCACCCATCTCTAACATAAATTTCCAAAATGCCTACTAAGACCAAGCCCGATACTCGGGAGTGGTCCAATCCCAATGTCATGCATTCCACACTCGTCGTTTAACAAACACAAGTCCGTTATCCTTATTCTTCAACTTCTTAAGCATATCGTCATATCGCCACTATGCCAAACTCTCCCGTGTATCTTTAATCGGTGCATCGACGATCACATCCCATAAAAAGTACTTATATATGAAGATAAAAAATGATATTAGTACTTTTTATCCTAAATTAACACTTTAAATGAAATATAAGTAAATAATATATATTATCCTAAACTCATTAAGGTAGAAGTCTTTTGTCTCCATAGAGATAGACTTTCATGAGTCGATGAATCACCCTCTTGTTGCTACTTAATAGATGCTTCTTACATTAATTACACAAGCTCTCGAGTCATTGAAATAATAACAATATTAAATTATAAATATATTTGCTAAATTATATTCGAAGATGTACATTTATTTTTTTAAAAAAATAAAACCTTACCATTATTGTCTTCAATCACCTATCGATGAATATCTCATCTTTATGCTTGTGAGTGGTTATAAACGACTCATAATAATTTAGGTTACGATCCAATTTATGATGCTGAAAAAAATAAACAAAATAATATAAGATGGAAAAATTAATTTATAACACAATAGATAATATAGTAATTACCAAATGCTTAGTGTGCTCGATCAAAGAGATAGACCCTCCAATATGTTTGGATGCACTAGCATCGATACCACCGTCTCGACAAACGGTTCCAAAAATCCAACCGAGATTGAGCCTAATACTCGAGAGTGATCCAATCCCGGTGTCATGCATTCCACACCTTCGTTTAATACATATAAGTTTCTTATCCTTATTCTTCAGCTTGTTAAGCATGTCATCGTATCACCTACATGTCAAACTCTCCCACACATCTTTAATCGGTGTGTAGATGGCCGCATCCCATAAAAAATACTTCTATATAGAGGTAAATAATAATATTAGTATTTTTTATGTTGAATTATAACTTTATATAAAATATAAGCAAATAATTAATAGATTACCCTAAACTCAATAAAATAGAAGTCTTTTGTTTCCATGGAGAAAGACTTCCATATGGAGCCAACAACGTCTAACCGCTCCTTGAAAATTACGAGTGATTTTTGTAAAGCACTTACTTGATGGAAAAAAACAATCAAACAAAACAAATAAATAATAAATAAGTAAATTAATGATTTTAATATAATATATGAACATATAAAACTAATTATCATATGTAAAATATATTACTTATCGGTTATTCACAACCCAAATGATTCGGAATCATCGGATCTAGTAGAACTTCTTAGAGTCGAGGAAGCCATAGTGGAATCATCCACGGTAGAGAGCATTGCGAAGGGGCACTGCGAAGGGGATGCAAACGTGCTTGCACCATGATCAAGTGTGCGGCCCCAAACAGTTGAACTAGTAGTGCCATATACATCGCCACTATCGGTCAAATGGTCAACATCAAAGTCACGATCACTAACACCATGACTAGATCCGTCTAATCCATAAGTCATGATTGAAGAATAACACACGAAATAATTTAATAAATAAATAATAATTTGATGAAAAAATATTATAAATTATTATGAATTAAAATAAAAAAATTCAACACGTCTAAAATGCATGATAAAAATTAAAAAAATACATGATAAATAAAATGATATAATTTAATGAATACAATAAATAAAATTAATCTTTAATTACAACTCGTCATAATAATTTTTTAAGTTTTCTTCTCCTTCGATCAATCCCGATACATTTTCACTCTCATCTTCTTTATTAGTTTTCGTTATTTCTATATCTATAAATGATCCATTTTAATCATTCAACAATTGCTCTTCACCATCATCTTGGACTAAATTGTGTTGGATTTTTTACACTTACGGTGATTTTAAGGATACCTTAACTTTCTTTCGTCCGTATATTTAGGATGAGCAATAGCAAATGTAAGAAATTATTCAACCTCATTTATGAAGTCATCATTTAAATACCTGTCTAAACACCTAGCATACATCCATTCATGATCGAGCCTTATTATTTTGTTTCTATATTTCCAAGGCAACATAAAATTATTTAATTAATAATTTTTTAAAAAAATTAATAAAATTTTAGCAGAGGCTTCCCTATAAATTTCACCTTTCTCAATTAATAAATATTTCAAATAATCACACAAACATTATGCATACCGATACCAATAATTACCTCGGATACTCCATCAAAATTAAATCACAAACTCTTTCATCCAGCTCCATCGTAAAGCATTGAACCAATATTATTTATCTACAATTCCTTAAGGTCTCCGACCCCTTAGGTTCGATGCTCAATAATGTATCACACCTTATTTTATTTAAACAACTCACTAAGATTTCTATATGAAATTCAATTTTCAAAAGAACAAAGCCAAATTACCTTCCTAGCTTGATAGTTTTCCTATAAACAAACAAATTCAGAACCTTACGATGATGTGAAAAATTTCCTAAAGAACTTACATCAAACACATTTGGAATCGCTCAAAACAAAGCTCGTGTGCTAAAATGAACATTTTTTTTCAACCAATTTGAGGAAAAGATGCTATAGAGTTTTTAGGTACAATGTACAAGAGAGGTTAGGGAAAAGATTATGGCTAGATTTACGGTTCTTTGATTAGATTAAGGTTTTTTGGTAGATTTGGAGGGGTTTTTTGTGTTTTTTTTTTTTTTGGTAGATTAGGGTTTTTGGGAGAGAGAAATGAGTTGTTTACGAACATAGAAAAGTACGCTGATGAACCAAAATGAACTAAGAAATTATGATCACTTTAGTAAATAAACTTAAAATCTAATGAGACTTGAAAGTATGCCTAAACCAATATACATCAACCAATTAGTCAAAAGTTATAGATAGTTTAATGGTCATAAAGTCTATATTAATATTATAAATAATCACCAATATATGTCCATTTTCTCGCTAATGATCACTAAATCATCAACTTACAAATTATAACTACCAATTCATAAAGTTATTATAAGCATTATTTACTTAAGAATGATCTTAATAATATGTAAAGGTGATGACACTACCAAAATTTTGCTAAATAGCAACGGACGTAAGTGTTTGTCACTAATCTGTCACAAATTGAGGGGTTTTGTTTTTCAAAAAATCCATTCAATTTTACCCAAATTCTCACCTTTTGCAATGGATTTTCCCGTCATTAAATTATGAGGGATGTGTCTTTTAGTGATGGAATATTTGTCACTAAATTGTAACATGAAAAATAATGACGGATTTGTTATTCCACCGCTATTTTTCCTAATAAATTTATCGTTAAAGATTTTATTATCAAATTTAGAGATGAATTAGCATTTGTCGCTAATAAACCCTTGCTATTCTATTCTTATTCCATCGATGATTCCAACGGTCGCTATTCGTCGTTATTTGTTTGCTATTTGGTTACGGACATTTGTTCGTAACTATTTAGTGAAATGTTGACGGTGTGAATTTTCACTTCTAAAATAACTAATTCATTTTCTAGACTCAAATTCTTTATTTACACATATTTTTTATGACTTAGCTATGAAGTGTCTCTCATTTCTTCACATATTTCATCTCAATCAATCTATTTTTGGACAATAAGAAATTAATGAGAATGAGTTTTGTCTAAAATTCTAGAAACCCTTTGGTGCTAAAACTTTTCGTCCAGTAACTAAGACGCACTTTAAACGATAATTATACTCCTAATCTTATTTTAGTTTTATATGTTGGTCAGTCACATCACTTTCAATATAGTTAGTTTTACTTTTGGCATAAAAAAAGGACTTCTCAATCTGAATATATAACATAGCCCCGGAATCAATAACTTGAGTGTCGTATGTATAATGGGGTGGGATTAATTGGTAGGGTTTGGCCCAGTGGGGCTACCTAAGTTAAGCGGAATTAGATATATCATCAATCCATTTTCGTAGAAACTAAGTAATGTAAGTTTTAGGGCTAAATAGTACACGTTATTGAGAAATGTTAGACAAAATGTAAAACAAGACATTTTATCATTCAAGGGTTAGTCAAGAAAGAGACTCTCGAGTTGAGTTTTCACCAAGAAAAATCAAAATGGGTGCAATTATTATTATTATTTCAGTTTTGGATTTTTCGTCAAGAAAAGGACAGAAATATGAATATTTGTATTTAAGATAAAAACCAAACAAGTACTAACCTTCAATCTAGAAATGTTTCAACATATTAAAAAAAACATGAACAAAAATGCGTTTACATCAACATCATTACAAGATTGAAAGCTGGAAATTTGGCCCACAATTTATAATGTTATCACGATAACAATAAAGTACGTGACTAATGACAACACTACTAGAAATTTCTCTATCGTGTTTCACTCTAGCAGCCTCCAAAAGAGAAATTACAAGAAAGTGATGGATGTGGCCAAGTCATAATCAATCAGTTTGGTTCACATTTTCTTGTATGTCCACATTATATTGTCAAAAATTGTTTGTTAACATACAATACAAATGTATGATCAGAATTCTATGATAACGACACAAGCTAGCCAGTACATCAACAGTGAGGGCATGCTCCGTTTGCGATCGATGATGCCAAAAATAAGAACTTACATGCGTTCATTTTGGCTTGGAAAATGGAGAGGATATGCTCAATTGTGTCTTATTTTTCTGGCTTGTGCCGATGGGAAAAGTAGAAAAAGTAGATTGTGTTTGTTGACAAAACTAATTGATTCAATTAGTAGTGGAAGTGGCTCCATGGAAAAAGAAAAGTTTATTCAATTTCATTATGATTGTTGTCTACCGACAACATTATGAGGATAAATCTCTACTGCTACGAGAGAATTGCTATATATATATATATATATATATATATATAATTGTCGAACTATCGTTTCAACTCAAAAGTTTAAACCTGGTAGGTAAAACCTCGAGATATGATTTATATAATTATTTAATACATCTCCTCAAATAAAAGTTTTTTAAAATTGAAACTTGTACATGACTAAACTACTTTGTGCTTAGTTAGTCAAAAGAGAAATAGGGGTGGTCAGATTTTAACTCGTAACCACTTGGTCAACAAGGTTTTTATCATACCACTAGGTTTTCATGCGCGTTATGTTACGGATCGGACACAACATGTAAAATTATTTTATTTTTAAGATTAGCGCTACATTGTAAATTAACCAAAATATATTGAAACATAGATTAAAAAAAATCTATTCAATTTTATTATTTTTTATTAAAATTTTACATTTAACTAATTATTCATTATATTTTTCATAATTTTTTTTAAAAAAACATATTTATTCTTATTTATTTGATTCTTAACTAAAAAATTGTAATAATCTAAAAAAACAATCTAAAACTCTATGAATTTTTAACTAAAAAATTATTTTGTAAATTATTTTTACAAAAAATCTAATAGAAATTCTCTAAATATATATATATATATATATATATATATATATATATATGCTACTATCATTTAAAAATTTTAAGAGTTCATCGTATAAATTATATAAATTTTTTATAAAAAATAAAATAATCACATTCTAAAATTTTATTTAAAAATCCATACATAGAGAACAATAAATAATATTTTAAAAAAAATTAATTGAGTGACAATCTCTATAAGAAATGAAAATTTGAAGAAATAAATTTTAAATCATAAAAATAATGTAATTTATAATATAAAAAGATATTATATATAATTGTTTCTCATCAAACTATGCGAGGAAAAAAATAATGTTCAACATTCCGGAATATTCGCCTAAAAATATTTAAAAAAATTGAAAAAAAAAAGATGTCTAGCTAAGAACTTGGCCCGCACTCCTCGGCTTGGAGGAGCAAACCCTATCGGGAAAGATTTTTTTTAAAAAAAAACAAATACTACAATTTCTAGCCAATTGGTGTTCAATGAAAACGTTGTCAAAAAATCACATGTTTGGTTTTCAGCTTCCCCAAAGCCAAATTCAATCCTTTTTTTTTTTTTCAAAAATAACTTACAATCACAAAAATAATGTCAAAAAACTATTTCTAGCCGACTGGTGTTCAATGAAAACGTTGTCAAAAAATCACATTTTTAGTTTTCGACTTCCCCAAAGCCAAATTCAATCCTTTTTTTTTTTTTCAAAAATAACTTACAATCACAAAAAAAAAAATGTCAAAAAAAATATTTGAGTCTCAAAATTCATTTTAATGCACAAAAAACGCATAAAAATTCAAATCAAACTCAAAAAAACTTAAAATATTTTTGGATCGGGATCTACATTTTCAAGCCATTTCATGACTTGTAACAACCACTAACAGATTATATTCTTCAAGATGAACAAATTAGTGGTAATATCGATAATAGATGTGGGGAGAATGGCCCTCCCTTCTCTCTCTCTCTCTCTTCTCTCTTTTGTCTCATATAAGCATTCGGGGACCATATGACAATACAAATAAAGTTTGAGATCAAATTTTTTTTTACTCAAAACATGAGAGATTAAAGTACAAAAATACCAATAAATAGTGAAAATAAATAGCAGAATTTAGTGACGAGTGAGCGAGTGCAATTAGGTGTTGTGAATTAAGATTCTCTTTTTAGTGTTTTAATTAATAAAAATTACAACTCGTAATCATTTATTTGGCACTCAAGAATTGATTTTAATAATTAATAGCTAATAGTTAAAAGAGTAGAAGGAAAAAAAGTATTATTAAGACATATTGATTTTACAACCACAATAAAAAATGAAAAATTAATTCCAAACTAAACACCGTCAATAATTAATTACAATGCAAGTTAGATATTCATTCATACAGTTCGATCGAGGCACACTTAATAATTCCACATCCATACAATAATAATACGAATTAAATGAGTCATCACTCTTGGTTATTATACATGTATACTTTATATGTAATCCAACAAAATATAAAATTATTAACCGTCATAGATATACTTATTAGCTATAAAAACCATGATGTTGTTACAAATTATATATTATTTATACTATTTTCATGTAGTTGATGCAAAAATAACGATATGCAAATTATAAATTAGTCTCTCTTGCTTTGAGGAATGAATTAATTAGTTATTTTAATTTCAAAAAATAATTATTTAATCCTTTTAACTAATATTGACCATGAATAATTTATTTTTTAAAATCTCTTCTTTTCTCATCAATATTTTTCATATTTTTACCTATCTTTTTCTTTTCTATTTCTGAAAAAAAAGGAAAAAAAATAGTAATTTACTCTTGAATAGTAATAAAAAATAGTAAAAAGGAAAAAAAAACATTAGTTTTTGAAACCAAAGAGACTAATTAATTTGTTTTCCTAAGAAAGAAGGACTAATTTATAATTTGCTCTTGAATAACAATTTACTCCTCTTCTACGAAATGAGGAAGAAAAAATGACAATGACGAGTAGCATTAAATGTTGTGTCAAGAAAGAAAGTGAATTGACCAAAAAGGCTAAAAGAGAAATGAAAAAAGAGAATCGAGTTAAGAGTAATTATGAATTTTCACAAATACAATAAGTGGCAATAAGTATAATTAAGAGTAAAAGAGAAGATCATTTATAATATAGGGAAAAAAAAAAGAAAAGAGAAATGATGAAAAAAGGGTAGAGAACAAAATTAAAAAGAGAATCGGTTAAGAACAATTGTGGATTTTCACAAATTCATTGAGTGGCATTGAAGTAATTAAAAGAAAAAGAGAGGTTGTTCATAAAAAAAAGGCAAAAAAAAAAAAAAATCAATCCACGGTACATTTAGGTGAGAGTGAATAGTTTAGCATCAATAAAATCACCACTCGATTTAGTTTCTTTTGTAATGTCAAAAAAATAATAATTGTGATTAGTCTTTTCTTTTACTAGAATCGGTGTTTAAATATAAACTACATTAAAAAATCTCCTAATTAAAATACTCTAAAGATGGTATTTGGAGCTAATACAATAAAGAGTCCTAATTACCACAAATCAAGTATAATTACAATAAATCAATAAAAAATGTAAGCCTTAATATGTGATGTTGTTACACTCCCCTTCAAGTGAGATGGTGAGAAGATATTGAGAACCCTTAACTTTGATATGTGTTGAGAAAAAAGATCACGAGATATGACTTTGGTGAACATATCGATCGGTTAACGTTTTGTAAGAACATAAAAGGTCTTGATTAAACACATCTTATAACTTTTCATGCATTAAGTGACAAATCCAATTCAATGTTTTTGGGGCATTCATGATAGATTGGATTACCGATTATGTGTAATGCTGCTTGATTGTCATAATAGAGAAGACAAGACAATCAATAGAAATAGACATAACAACAAGTAAATTGTTTAACCATTTAAATTCACAACAAACCAAGACCATGGAATGATATTACGCTTCAATGGAGCTTCACAAAATTATCGTTGGCTTTTTGGTTTTCCAAGAGATCAAGGATTCTTCAAAAGTGATGAAAAAACAAGTTATTGAGCGATAGGTCATGGGACAAGCTACCTAGTCGGCATCATAATAGGTTGTGAGTGTAAGAGCATTGGTAATAAAGAAAAATAAACCTTGGCCTACTATACCTTTTATATAACGTAAGAGTTTATTCATCGTTACAATATGACAATCTCGTGAGATAGCCATGAATTGACTCAAAATGTGAATATGATAAGAAATATCCAACATGTTAATTGTAAGGTAGATGAGTCTTCCAATGAGTCTATGGTAAAGAGAAGGATTGGTAAGTGGTATGCCAAATTCGTTATCATGCTTAAGATTGGAATCCATTGGTAAGAGATTAGGTTTGGAACCAAGTAGCCTAGAGTATATCCAAGGAGTATTTATGTCGACAAGATGGATGCCAACAGTAAAACGAGATAATTTTGAGGCTAAGAATACTTGGCTTCCCCTAAATCCTTGATCTTGAGCTGAAAATTAAACTGGTGTTTGACTTAAGCAATGTATAAGGAGTCGGTGCCTATAATAATAACATCATGCACATATACTGAAATGGCCATAAAATGAGAACCCTAAGACAAAGTGAATAATGAGTAATCACACTTAAGATTGGACCTAAATGTAAGTATAAATTGAGAGAATTTAGAAAACCATTGTCTACTTACTTGCTTGAGACCGTATGGTGATTTTTTAAGTTTACTAACAAGAGACTTCCCTTTCCTATAAAACCTCGATGGAGGTTGCATATAAATATCTTCATCCAAATCACCATAAAGGAACGTATTGTTGACATCAAGTTAAAAAATAGTCCATCGTTTGGATGCTCGCTACTACCAATAATGTTCGGATTCGTTGTCATTTTGGCAACATGAGCAAAGGTTTCTTGGTAGTCCTCACTCTCTACCCGAGTATATCCATTGATTACCAAATGAGCCTTATATCGCTCAAGAGAACCATTTGAGTTACATTTCAATTTGTACACTAAAGAAAAAAATAAAATCCAATGGCTTTCTTCCTAGGGGAAGCAAAGTAAGGATCCAAGTATTGTTTTGTTCAAAAGCCTTAATTTCGAGTTGACATGGCTTCTTGCCACTTAGGATCAAGGATAACTTCTTTATAGGTCTTAGGCAAAGTAAGGAAAATAATATTGGCAACAAATTTTTTATGATGAGATGAAAGGTTATCATAGCATATGGATTGAGAAATAAGGTATAAGATAGAAGAAGTACCTCCGTTAATGTCTTTGTAGACTCTCTAGAAGAAAAATTGGTAAATGGCAAGTAGTTGCAATGTTAACAAAAGAGCAAAGGTGATCTTTGGTTTATAAGCGAGCTTTATGAGGACGAGACGACTAGCATTCATTGGATGTGATAGGAGGATCGATATTTAATTTCCAATAGGCTCTGGAGAACATAAAGACTCTAATTAGGTGTCGTTTGCGGGAGGAAATGAGATATTAGGTGAACTAATATGGGAAGGGAAATTTACATACTGATGTATGGAGGCATTATCTAGTAGAGATGCCATGTTTAGAGAAAAAGCAAGTGATATATGCGCATTATCTAGTGGTGATGCGGATGGTGTGTTATCAAGTAAAGGTGTTGTGTGTGTAGATAGAACAAATAAAAGGGATCCGTTTGTATGAGTTGAGTAGGAGTGTTTGGTTTATGGTTTGACATGTTTGTAGGGTAGAGATCAAGAATAGCATTGTGTAAAGTAGTACCTATTTATTGTGAGAAAAGGATGCTAGAGAAAGGAAATATTTTCTAGTGAAAAATAACATGGCATGTAACAAATGCTTTGTTATTATCTAAGTTAAAAACTTTGTGACATTGTTAAGCATATGGATATCCAATAAATATACATCCGACTACATGAGGAAAAAATATATCTCGATTTTGTGAGAATGTAGAGGAAAAACATAAGGAACCAAAAATGTAGAGGTGATCATATTAAGGAGTCTTACCAAAAACAAGTTCAAATATAGTTTCCTGGTGGAGTGTGGGGGACGGTGGAGGAGTAATAAGGTATGTGGTAGTTAAGATACGGTATCCCTAAAATTAAAGTAGTCGGTGTGCATGAAGGTGTAAGGCTTGAGCAATTTGTAAAACATGTTTATGTTTTCTTTCGAATACACCGTTTTGTTGTAGAGTATAGGCAACTATTCCTTTAGACAACAAAAGGTTTTGAGTTCTTTAGTAAAAAATTTGATGCCATTATCCTTCCGAATGATTTTGATGTTGCTATCAAACTAAGATATGATAAAAGAGAAAAATTGTTTGTGAATCGAAATGTGTTTTAGATTGTAAAAGATGTATCCAAGTTGTTTTTGAAAAATCGAAACAATGGCAAAGAAAAAAATTTCTCCATTCCGAGTAGGAATTTTATACGGACCTCATACATCACAATGAATCAACTCAAAAGGTCGAGAAGAAATAGATATGCAATTATTTGAAGGATAATTTGTGTTGCTTGGCTAATGGATAAACGAGTACATTGAAAATCACTTATTTTCTTTAATGTAGGTATATAAGGAGAAAGTAAAGACATTGTAAAAGAAGAAACATGACCTAATCTTTCATGTCATAATTTATTAATTAGAAGCGAAATCATAAGGAGAAATTTTGGTACTCGAGTATAGTATATGAATTATCCGGTGCAGTTGACAAAATGATATGGACCATCAACTTGCTTGCCAATCCCTAAAATTCTCCTCGAGGTGAGGTCCCGCAATAAATAAAAATCGAGCAAAACATTACAATACAATCCCGGTCTTGAGTTAGTTTACTTATAGAGAGTAAATTATATTGAAAATGAGGTACACACAAAATATTTTTCAAGGATATGTCTTTTATTTGTCCAATTTTTATTATGGACGTATGTGAACCATTAGGTAATCCGATAGTGTTCTACTCATGTGTTTGGGATGCATGATTGAAATATAAGAGGATTTGGACATATATGATATGTAGATCCACTATCCAAGATCTAAGTGAAAGATATCATGTCATGAGAAAAATTCAAAGAACTATTGGAAAAACGTATTGAACCTTACTCGTAACATTAACCATTGTTGCATGTGAATCATCACCACCCTTTTAAAGAAATAAGATCAATTATTGAATTTGCTTTGATCTAACACTTGCCATATTAATTGCATGACTCGTTATTTTATGTTGTAGAAGAATGAGAGCTAGTTCTTGTTCCCTTATAAAATTTATATCCAAGAGGATATCCAACAAGCTTGCAACACTCATCCTTAGAACGGCTAGGTATTAATATGCACACTTTTTAGTATCTTTTTTTTTTTAATTCCGAGTTCTTGTCATAACCCAATTTTGGGTTCCCTTTAAAAAAAAAAAGGAAAGGAAAAAACATAAAAAAAATATTAAATCTTCCTAAAATCATTCAAAAATCTATTGAAATCTTCCACAAATCTTTTTTGAATTGGAATCTCCTTATTTTTAGCTAATCAAATCTCAAAATTAATATTTGACAATTAAAATTTGAATGTGAATTGATTTAGGAGGTTTCGGACTATAAAAAGCTTTCGAATTCCAATTTGCATGGGGGACGGCCAAAAAAAAAAAAGGGGGCAACAGAGAGCCAAAGAAAAAACACCGACAACCAAACCAAAAAAAAAAAGGCCAAACACGCCCTAACCCATCGAACCGGACCCGATTACCCGTTTACCGAGTCGAAAGTTTTGAGCCTCAATTGATCATTTTCCGATCGATTTAACCCCGATAAAACCACCCACGTGTAGCTCATCACTAAATCAGCCTATCCATACTAGTTAAAGAGAGAACCAATCACGGAGGCGAGAGAAATCAAAGATCAAACGTCCTCGACTCGACTCGTAAATAGATCGGGTTATTTCTCTCAACTCCGACCACCAACACGAGATCTAACGTCATAGATCCGATCTTCGGTCTCCATCGTGTGTTTCCATTTAAAAATCTCGACCCAAAGACATCGAAAAAAGATTTAATTGGACTCGACCCGTTTTCGACTCGTTTTGGTAAACCCGACAAAATTGGCCGATCTAGAAGGCGTTGAAGGTCCTAACCACCACATACATCTCTCTCTCGACCTCCCGAGTCAATCAATGTGCTTAGAATCTCGAGAGGAGGTCGGAGTCATCATCGATGAAAAAGGGAGATCCGATCGGACCTTCGAGGCTCCGATCTCCCTCCTCCGGCATCTTCTCCGGATGAAACCACCACCGTTGGACTCACCGTGATCGGATCTACAAGGTGGGGTGGTCCACGTGCCGAGGGGTCACCGGAAGATGAACTGTCACTTGGCGGTGGCCTTTGGTATTTCATGGGTATTTTTGTAATTTTGGTAAAGGTGAATTTTGGACTCGTTTGTGCTTTTTTTTTTTTGATGTGTTTTGTAATAATTTTTGTCTTATACATATCCAAAAATCTAAAGATATTTAGTTGTAAAATTTATTTTAATACGTGATTTTTTATATGATTAAAATATTGGATCAACGAGTCTCCTATTATTAGGAACGAACGGTGATTTCAATATATTTAATTTCTCAAAATTTAATTTAGTTGATTTTAGTTAATTAAAATCTTAGAGCTTTTTTTTTAAGAAAATAAAAAAAATAAAAAAATAAAAATTATGTTTAAAATTTTCGACAAAGTCTCCTATCTTATAGGGACCGACGTCATAAAAAAAAATCATTGTTTAAGCAAGATATCCTCCGACACATCGGTTGTGTCAAGGCTTAAAGTGGATCCGATGTTTGAATCGACGTGTCGCTCGACGAAGGGGACCGACGATCGTTTCAATACGATGCCACGTCCAAAACTAAAAAATTCAATTTGTCTTTAAAAAAATGAGAGATTAAAAATCAGAAAATAATTTGACATAAATAAAACATTTTAGGAGATAAATTCAAAGCTAAACTAGATGTGGTATCTTTCTTCGGAAACGGCGCTTTTGGGTGATTGATATCTTCCCAAAAGCGTAACAAATTCCTTACCATAAAATCTCTAAACCGAGTTTTCGTTTTATGTTCCTAGTTCCTTCAATACTAGGTGGCGACTCCAAACTCGTAAATAAACTTGTAAATACTAATCTAATTTTAAATATTTTTGGGGAGTCCCGTCCGACGTCGGGTAACGACAACCGGTGTTGTGATTATTCCTTTAAGGAAAATTTGAATAAAGTGTAGTAGTTTCAGCCATGCGAGGTAATGCCACCTCTCTTTGCTATTTTCTCTTGAATAAGCATGTTATACATGCTATTCAATGCTCGGTAAAGGTTGAATCAATAATATTTATCTCATAATAACAATGTAAGTATCATTAAGTCCCATTAAGAATTGCATGGCCTTTTGTTGGTGTTGATAAAGATCCAAAGCTTTTGACGCCTCACACTTGCATTTTGTAACGATGTAAGTGTATGAAGGCATAACAATAAGGGCTATCAATTCATCCTAAAGCTTCTTCGGACTTGTGTAATATATGGAAATTGTCGTATTCCCTTGAGTGAGTAAGCGGATCTCTCGTTGAACTTGGAAAATTTGAGGGCCATTATTTTCGGTTTATATATCACTCAATTCACTTCAAATTTGATGTGCAGTGGTGGCATATACAACACTATCGGATATTTCCTTTGGCAAAGAATTTAAAATCCAAGCTTTTACCATATCATTGCATCTGTCCCATTGATCCACCATTGGTGAGTCTCGCTACAAGTCTTTTGCATGAGTTATCACAAATCCAAGCGTATTTTTAGTCGATAGAGCGATTGGCATTGACCTTCTCCATTGTTCGTAATTTTTTGTCCCGACGAGGCTTGATTCACTAGTGTTGTACTCGGACTATCTCCATGATGCGGGAATGGTGGGTTGGATGGATCATTGAGGTCCAGTTGATTCTTGTGTGTCTATTGGGGTAGGTTAGATTATTTATTTGCCATGATTCTAGCAAAGAAAGAAAGGATCATCTCAATCCTAAAACTTAAGCTATTAGGTGAGATCACAAAATATGTTTTACATAACTCTTTAACAATAATTCTTAATTTAAATTAAGAATTATATTTGAATTTTGTATGAAAACATTATGAGAGAAATGTAATATAAATATACGATGATGTATTGTGGTAGCTATCCTTCTTTTCTTTTATTATTATTTTTTTTAATATAGAATTAGATGATTAAGATTGAATTTTATTGAAAAAACTTTAGTCCTGTGGTGGATAATCTATCTAATATATTTTTTATATTACTTTATAATTTTGTATTTATTTAATATAAAATATGTTCAATAATACTTTTGCTTACATGTAATTCATATTTTGATATCTATTAAGTAGTTTGGACCTACGATCATTGTTGGATTGTTGAATTTTTTTGAGGTTACGATATCATATTAAATTTTATAATTGAGTTTAGGTTGCATGCAAAACATTTTAACTTGTTCGTTATCAATTTTATTTATTGCTTTGATATTTTGTACTTATTCGATATGGAGATACTTTCTATAATATTCTTTATATTTGCAATCTATTTTTTGAAGTATGTCAAGTAACTTAAGTTTTAGAATCTTTATTGGGCGATAAGCTATTGAATTTTTTTTTAGGCTTGAATACCATATATAATAAAATATTTAAGATTGTATTATATCTAAAAAAATTTAAATTTTAAAAATTGATAGTTCATTCAACTTTTTTTACATTACTTTATATTTATTAGTTAGTGATATATTCACTAACATTTTGGATTCATACTTTCTCAATATTATTTAAAAAATGAATGATAATGCATATGCCATTGAAGCATGCACATTTAGAACTACAAAAGATTGTCGTCATTAGTGTTTAAACTCTAGACTAATTTGAATCAAGAAAATTCACTCCTCATAAGTTAGGTCTTGTCACTTCAAATAAAGATCGAAGGAGGCCACTTTTTTTTCTTTTTTTCCTCTTGCATGTGTCATTTAATCTTCTTTCTTGAAATGTTTCGTTTTTCATGGGTTAGATATTAATCGCAGTGGCAAATCTTATCTTGGAACCTTTTTCTACTGCATGAAAACGGGTTGCCTTTGGTGATGTTATAGTGCCAAAACTTTGTCACATAGTGTGGGTACAAACCTACCTTAATTATCTTGTTGGAATTATAAGTTTTTCTTCGATTATTCTTTACGCGTATTTAGTTGTTTGCCCCCATTAATTAATAAAGTAATAATTTTTTTTAACCCTTTACAAAAGGCATCAATCCATGGTTATATGCATGAATTGTTCAACGTCAGTTTGTTTCTCCGAAGCAACCATCTGAATTCTGAATGTGCATGCATGACTGATCAAATATTTCTAGAAAAATGGAATAAATAGTCCAATATTTAAATTTTTTTTCATGAATGGATGAAAATTCATCCTTTCACTTTCAAAATAATAAATAGGTTGTTGAGGTCCCTAATGAATCCATAAAATTCTATAGTTTATTCCTATAGTGATAGACTAGGATAAAATTGGTTTCGATAATTAAGTAGAAACGTGTAATTTGGTGATTATTGATGTGAGTGTAGAAAGAAAGATGTTTATCCAAAATGACCAAATGAATTGGTTTCTTCCTAGAGCCTAACTTCATAAGTTTCTTAAGAAATTAACCCTCGTGATTAAAAAGGAATTCAGCAAGGAAAAACTTAATCACATCATTAATCAGGTGCATGGTCTATTGAATGAATAGCAAGCATGTTTTTATGTATGACCTACCATGCACTATCAATTTGGGCAAACTTGGGGAGAATTTTCCCAAAAAAAAAAAAAAAAATAGTGACAAAAACATTTGAGGCGGCTCCATCCTTGAACAATGAACATTTTATAGTGATGTCATGTCATTTGAACTAAATGAGGGACCTAATTAATCTCTTTTTTCTCCAAATTGGATCTCCTCTCCTTTTCAATTAGGTCAATAATCACAGCTTAAGCACAAGGATTCTTGTGCTTAAGATATGGGGAGAGGGACCCAATGTCCTCTTTTTGTTGCTTTAGTTGAAAAGAATGAACACTTTATGAATAATGACTTCCAACACATTTAACTATCTTGTAGCTATACCCACTTTAAAAAGTTTCCCCTCCAAATTTGTAATAAAGGGATTCTGCTTCATCTCATGCTTACAAGATTACATTTTGGATTACAAAAATCACAAGAGTGGGGAGATTGGAAAATCCTAAATGAGGCAGCTGGGAAACCAATGGATTAGCGTTCCTACTATTTTTTGTGTTGGAGTGGCTCCCACGTTATAGAACTTTTTGAATCATCATGGGATCTTCCTAGTGGTTGAGCATATAATGCCAACCTTTGAAAAGATCATTGAAGAAGGTAAAATAAAGTGAGAGTGGCTGGCAGAGGTAGTGGCTTTTGATGCTAAGAACACTACTTTTAACAAAGGATATCTCCAATTTTATCTAGGAATCAATTTCATTCGAAACTTATGGGAGAAATCTTTTTTTTTCTTTCCTTCTAGGCCTCTTTCCTTCGGTTTGATAATGTATTCACAAATATTTATAATTCATAGAAAATCATGAAGCTAGTTATTATTTATTTTGTTTTATTAATATTTATAAGCAATGGGATGTTCTATCTCTCGATTGAATAATTTTTATTGTTAACTTAATTAAACAGTTTTACAAACTTCTTTAACTTAAAAACCAGAATATGCAATTATTGAAAATCGTATGGACAAGGAAAATCTGACTGTTTAGTTAATTTTTTTATTATAAAAAAAAATCAAAAAAGAAAATGATAGGTGGCTTTTACACGTTAACAATCTTCATGGGATAATGATGTTCCAACTTTATGTAAGCAAAATGTACTTTTGTATGTTAGTTTGGAGTTGCCTTTAAAGAGGACAATTTTGCTGAAATTCCTAATCACTTTATTATCTCTATTCTGTATGCACTTCAAGCCCATGTCAAGATTACTTGAGTATATATCTATTCACACTATCACCCATTGCCCACGAAAACTACTGAATACATATTTTAACTATCAAGAAAGTGCAATAAACATTAATTTATATCAATGATAAAGATTAATATAATAGAGAGAATGTTTTATTCTATTAGTAATGATATTTTTATATAATTATTTTTATAAAATTTACTTATAAAAAAAGTATTAAATGAATATCTCATACATTAAATAAGTAAATTTCGTTAATAAATTTTAAAATCGAATGATTGATATTTTTTGATAAGTGAATTTCGTAAAATAATTATATAAGAATAACGTTATTTTTCTTTTATTAGGATATTTTTGTTCGATTGCTTTTGTTTTCTTTTAAGGTGTTTAAAGTAATGTAATTAAGCAAACATAGGGTTTAAAGGGATTGTGCACAATTAGGGCAATGATCTGCAAGAGTAAGCAATAATCGAGGGAATGAAAAAAGGAGTGAAAGATGAGAAGGGGACGGTGGTTATGGAAATCCATCTGTCTACATTGATTTTGCTTTCTTTTTTGATAGCAACTTCTTTTCTTTTAATTTTTTTTTCTTTTCTTTTCTTTATATCATCTTCCTCCTTTTATCTTTGATTGTGCGTGAGGGAGGGGTAATTTAAGAGGATGTTAGATTGGTTTGGGACATGATGGGTGACTGTTCAATATCTCCATTAATTCACCTTGGTCAATATATAACATATGATAGTGGTTCCAAGATTTGGCCACGATGGATTCAATTTTGGTGTTGGGGGACCTAATTTGGTTGATGAAGAATATTTGAAATTTGTGAATTTTGACTCATCTTTTTATATATTCGCCATATTTCAATTCTTTTTTCTTTTTGGCCTTTGAAGTATGTTATTTTTATTTGATCAAATTCATTTTTTTAGATAACATCGGTATTTATGCTTAGAGAGTTAGACATTTGGAATTCAACTACATTTTCTAAATCATTTATTGTATAATCTCTCTCTCTCTCAATAGAGAAGACAATACCTAGTCATTAAAATCGTTTTAAACTCGTATACATCACTTTCATGGAAAATTTGATACTCTATATCCACAAACTAACTTTCTATTGACTTTTTCTTGCCTGTAAATTAAAAAGTACTTGTCCTACATTGGTCCATTTGGTCTGCCCACCCAACTTGAACGTTAAGGTATCTAAGGTGAGCGTGGCAAGCACCAAGAACTTTTGCCATTTGGAGGCAAGAAGATCATCAGTGATATAGTGCATTTAATTATGATTCTACTAGGAGAAAATAAATATCAGTGGGCATTTTATATGCATTTAGCCATTAGCTGGATGCAAAACCTAAACCCTTGTTGGAGTATATGGAGAATATAGTGCATGGCTGACACTACATATTATAGGACGTTTTAATTGTTATCCAAAATTGGCATTTGGTGCCAAGAATATGCCTAGTTTAACTTAAGAATCAAAATTACCAGCTTGGATGATATTGCAATTCACACTTTATGAGTGGTTGCACCGTTAGGAGATAAGAACGGTTCAAAATCAAAGGGGCTTTGCCTCAACATTTTCATGTAAGCTTAAACAAGAAGAGGACTACATGGATTTCATTTAGAATTACTATCTCAAAAGGGGAATATCTTCTGCTCCTAAATTTTCAAATTAATGGGTTTCTTATCATTTTCAAAAGACTATGAGGTAGAAATAATATCGTAAGTATGGATGGTAAGTGTAGCTGTTAAAGTAATTAGCCAATGTTCGAGTATTTAATATCTATATAAATCAGCACTATTAGTTCATTACCAATGAAGTATACTACCCAAAACCATGATAAGAAAGTATTCTAGTTTTATAGAAAGGTTCTTGTCCATATCATTTTCTTATAAAAAAAAAATAGATTATATTTTAGGTGATGGATTACACAAATTCAATGGTTAATATTATCACAGTCATAAAATAGTTTAGATTAAAAAATTTCAATAAAACAAGCATTATTCGATACAATACAATTATTTTATCAAATGACATGTTCTGAATTTTTTTTATTCATCGTAGGCTAATAGATTTTTTGGATTACATATTGAAATTAGCACTTTTTATTGCATAATTATCAAAAAAATTTAGAATCACTAAGACTCGAACTACACATAAAAAAAAACTCCAACCCTAGTAATTTGCTTTAGACTATAGATTTTTAGGTAGGTTGAATTGCAATTCAAATATAATTTCAATTTAGTAATTACATCATAACACTCTACAGCTACCAATTCTATATATTGGGAGAGTTTACAATTTCTGAAAGAAAATTAAAGGCTTGAGAATTATGACCTTCTCAATCCTACACATATAGAATGTGGTACCATTAAGGAATCCCTTTTGTTTTGGTAAACCTCATACTCATACCAATCCAAAGTCAAAACACCCCTCAATTTGAGGTCCCAATTCTCTTGCCATATTTCTATTAATGATATATGATCAACATAGAATTTCAAAGATTTTATTATTATTTTTTTTTTGAAAAAAAAAAGTCAATTATGATCCATTCTTCAAGGAAAGAAAATAAATACTTGTAAACAACATCCATGAAATTCACCTGCTAAATCTTTTGCATGTTATTAGTTATATATTTAAACTAATCCAGTCATGCTATCAATAATTGACAATAAATATATTAATATTATGTGGTCAAGAATGAAAATTATGTATATCTAATATATATATTCCGTGCATGTGATTCTATTCCATGCTATTTAATTCAAATTCAATGTATTTATCTCATAAAAACCCTAATCTATCTATCATTCATTGACAATTAGATAAAACACACAAATCACAAAAGAGGTCAAATTTGCCTAACTACAACAGCTAATCCTACGATTAATGTATGATTATGGCTAATCCTAAATAAATAGATAAAAAGTCACTAAACCCATTTACGACCCAGGTGTGGTGGCCCCACACCAAATAATTAACCCATGCCTATTTGTCCGTACAGGCAAAATCAAAAGGCACCAGTTAAAGGAGGAGACAAGGTAGCTAAAACAGGGAAACTGAAATGAAACTGAAATGGGACCCACTCTTGTTTCTTCTTGTAGGGTCTACAAACGTGGGCAACAAAATGTGGGGCCATGCCATTACCTTTTTTTAATTATTATTATTATTATAAATAAAAAAACCAAAAAAGAAAATTAAAAAAAAGAACAAGAAAAGAAAAATCCTGAATCATCAAAAACCGTAAACGCACACTGTTGCAATATCACTACCGCTCCTCTCACACGTGTAACACTTGGGGCCCACTACCTGTCCCACGTGCGATGTTTGGACCCCACCATGATCACGTTCCCTATGAGGCATGAACCTCTTTTTCGCCTTTTTCTTTTTTTTTTCCAGGGGGGTTTTCTGGATTTTAGCATTTGCTTACGTGGCATAACTAGCATGCGTTTGACACGTGGCAGACAGGCAGATATGCCGCTATTATTGTTAATGTTGAGTTAATAAAAATCTTTAAAATAGCAATTAACGTTTATGTCAGTTAAAATCTCATTATTACGCGTAAAATCTGATTTTTAATTAAGGAAAAAAACCAAACCAAATCCACTCAGGAAATTAGAAAATTTAGGAGGGATCTTGTTTAGGAAATGAATTGAAGGCATTAAACAAAGGGAAGAAAAAAAACAGAAAAGACAAAATCTGCCACCATTGCATTGCTTTTCTTTATTTTCCCCATTTCTTTTTTTATCATCCTTTTACTAATTTGTAAACAGACAAAGACTGAACGAAATAAATATTGTTAATTTTTTTCTTTTTTCCCTTCCCATCTAGAAGTCGGTCTTTTGACTTTTTTTTTTTTTTTTCCCCTCACTCTTCATGGCCAAACCTAAATAAACCAAATCCCATAGTGCCATCACTTGTATTGCATGCCCTCATCCACTCAAGCATATATATTTATTGCTCCCTCTCAAGACTCTCTCATATATATCGCTCCTTTCTCTCCACAACCAAAGCCAAAGCAAACAAAATTCACAAGCAAAGAATTTTAACTACTCTTCTTCATGGCAGTTGAAACTCCTCATATGAACCTTAATTTCCCTTCACAACTTCTCACAAACAGGTACTAAAACACACTCTAAAACTACCAAGTTTCTGTCTTTTATATGGTTATCAACTCAATCATCAATTTATCGTTGGTTTTCTTACATGGGTTTTTTTTTTTTTTTTTTTTTTGGTTTGCAGGGATTTTGTGAAAGCAAATCAAGCAAATATGAATTTATACAATACCCAGATGGATTCTGGCCTTGTTTTCAATGAACCAACGCCTGAAGCACTCTTGTCATTCTATCAATCTTCTCTTGGTTGCGACCCGATTTCTGCTAAAGCTTCTAATAAAGATGACAGTGGTCTCACATATAATGTTCCTGCTGTTGTTGCTCCAAGAAAGAGGCCTAGAGATTCAATCAATGATGACAACTTTAATGCTTTCCATGCCTCTCAGAAGACCAAAGCCTCTGCTCTATCTTCTTTTATTGATCAAGATATCATCTTTCAGATCCAACAGCAGCAATCTGAAATCGACCGTTTCATTGCTGAACAAGTAAGTTATTGTATTTCACAAATTCTGTGCTCTGGGGTTATTTAAGTTTTGTTAAAAATCAAAACTTTGGTGTATTTTGGGCTTATTTTTTGTTTGTTTGATTTGATTTCTCAGAATCAGAAAGTTAGAATGGAACTTGAAGAGAGGAGAAAGAGGCAATCAAGAATGTTGGTTTCAGCGATACAAGAAGGGATGATAAGGAAATTGAAAGACAAAGATGAAGAGATTCAAAGAATGGGAAAATTAAACTGGGTTCTCCAAGAAAAAGTGAAGAGTTTATACGTAGAGAATCAATTTTGGAGGGATTTAGCACAAACCAATGAGGCTACAGCAAATTCATTACGTAGCAATTTAGAACAAGTCTTGGCTCACGTTAGCGAGGACCGCCTAGTGAGCAGCGGTGGTGCCATGGTGGCAGATGATGCAGAATCCAGTTGTGGAAGCAGCGATTATGGGAGGTGCACGTTAGCTGGCGCCGGAGAGGAGGGTCCGGTGAAGGATAACAACAACAGCAATAATATTATTAACCGCAGAAGGATGTGTAAAAAGTGTGGGGAGAGGGAATCAAGCGTGTTGCTGCTGCCATGCAGGCATCTGTGCCTCTGTACATTATGTGGGTCCAATCTTGTTGGTACTTGCCCAGTATGTGATTCTGTCATGGATGTTAGTGTTCATGTTAACATGTCTTGATGACAAAAATTTTAGTCACTCTTTGGTAAAAATATGAAGATACTTCTCGAGAAAGGAAAAAACAATAGTCAATAGAAATTTTTTCATTGCTTCACTTCTATTTTCATCTAATTTTCAATTCTAACCTTAATAAGTTAATAGTATCGGTATCATCTGATTGATTTTCATATATAAAAATTAAGTCTATCCAAAATAATCGTATTAGTATTATCATTGATCGTATTAGTATCGTATTAGCATTACTGTCATATTAATATCGATCATTAATCATATTAGTATCGATCGTCAATCGTATTCGTATTAGCATTGGTATCGTATTAGTATCATATTGGCATCCATCATTAATTGTATTGGTCTCGATAGTGTAATGATGTTATGTGATTGATTGATCCTTGATTGAATCAGACAAATAATAAGTTAGCTTCTTGATTGAATTAGACAAATAATTTGAGAGCTAGGTTTTCTTGATTTTTGATAGTATTGGATAATTAGGGATAGTAGATTTGATTCTTGGTATTGTAATTAGACCTTTTAAGAAAGTGACCCATGAGAGTAATTGGCTTGAAAAAGACTAGATGGTGATGATGCTAAATTAAGATTAGTGAGGTAGCTTTTATGCCCACATAAAAGCAATAATGATAATGTCATGCTTCTAAGTTCTCTCTCAACTCATGCTTTTCTTAGCTTAGGGTAAAGTATGAAGCTTTAAATTTCAAAGCCATTTTTTGTGGTAAATAAAGAAACAGGAAACATATGTTTAGTACATTGTCCAATGCCATGGCCTGGTCTCCTAGCCATCGATTTGTCCTTTTCCCCTAACAGCATGCAAGGTTTAAAAACAAAGTTGGGGTTGCGTGAGAAGGCATAATGGCTCTAGTGTCAAATTAGCATCATTGATTTTGCTCTCGTGGGGACTGTAATCCATCCTTATCTTCTTCTTCTTCTTCTTCAATTTTTTTTTTTTTCCTTGAATCATCTAATACCCCATTAGGGTTAATTTGTCCATGGTTTTTTTTTCTTTTTTTACTTCATATGGCCTAATTTCTCCATTAGGGTTTACTTTATATGGCTGAGTGGTCATCTCTCTTTTCTTTACTTGTTTCCCTTTATATTTTCTAAGAAGACAATCATTAATTTTCGAACGGCATCATCATCTGCCATAAAAGAATGGGAGGGAAAGTGTGATTTTAGTTGTACTTCTTCTCTATTGAAGTCGACATGTCCCACCATTTGGCTCCTCTTTTAATTCTGAACTTTTTATTTTTTTGCTAGCCGGCAATTTAATTAGGATAGCACATAATTATGTTGGGGAAATACATGATCATAATAATAATCATGTTGAAAATAATAATTAGTCAATTAAGGTAATAAAGTGACAGGGTTTTTTCTATCAAGTAGGCAGGAAGTATAATTTGCTTGCAAAACAATCATGTAACATAATTGGAATCTATCTTAACTTCTAATTTTTTTTAATGATTTATTTGATGTAGAAGAAGGTATGCTAATTATTTTGGGATGAAACACCTTACTAAACCCAAATTCTATTTGCAACGGAAATCCGATTCCGTATGAAAATGAACCAAACAAAAACGGCTAGTCATGAAAGTAATCAAGAAAAGATTGCTAGAAAACTGAATTTATTTGAACATCAATTCAATCAAGTGAAAATAATTTACAAATAACTTTTTAATATTAAAATTTCATACAAATTGATTTATAATTAATGAATTTCAAAGTATGAATCTCATAAATAATAACATATCAGTCTCTCATAAATAAACAAACAAACAAACATCATAAATGATAGGTTCGCATGGAAATTTTGTTTAAGAATTTTTTCGAGATTGAATTTTTACTAGCATTATTTTAGCTAGACTGTTTAATTATAACAAAAATTTAACTACTAAAAAATAGTAGTAGTAGTAATAATAATAATCAAATTCCAAATTTACAAAAGATGAACATCATGAAAATTGAGTAAAAAAATTATTACAAAATTAATTCCTACAAACTAAACCTATTTGAGTAATCAATAGCAAGAAAACCAATATCTATCTTAATGATATATCTTTTTTAATATAATTGATTTTGCTACGCAGACTAAATCCATGTAATAAGTTGTTCATAGATCTCCAATGGATTAAAGGGGAGCGTGGAAATGTAAATAATAATTGGAAAGATCCATGTGCCATTTTCACTTCAAGACATAAGATCTAGCTTGTGCGAGAGGTGTTGGCATTTAAACTTAAGCATGTGCCAAGTGTCAAAGAGCACATGACACGTCAGATATTAAACAGACTTTCATAATAGAGCAGACCCACCACGTGTGCACGGGCTCTGCATATACATTATTCATTGAAAAAGAAAGAAGCAACGTAAAATACAAGATGCAAAAAAATAAATAAAAAATAATAATAATAATAAAATAAAGAAAAGGTGCTCTGTCTGTTTTGGCCGTACGTTGGTCGACATGCGTGCTCCTGCTGCAAATACTACCATTCTTGTGCTACCTGCTTCGGTGAGGTGAGATGAGATGCATTAATCATAATTTAATCCAACCTTTAATAATTTTCGGTTTATTCTTCTCTTTACCGTTTAACTTTCAGAAAAAATACATTACAAGATAAAGCTAAAACAATTCATAATCTTTGTCGTGTTATCTGTGGTATTACGTTTTTTTTTTTCAATTCTATTAACTATTAATGCTAATTTTTTTTTATTTCCGTTCATAATCTTTTAAAAAAGTTGAAGGAAAATACAATTTTCCATATTTTTATAAAGCATGTGGTATGCACTATTTTGTTGTTGATTATCGATCACACTAAGCATGTCTTACTTTACTTAATAGAATAGGTTACTTATTCTTCTAAGTTTGGCGAAAAGATAAGTGCAAAAATCACGAGAGAGTAGAGTTCAATTTTAATAATTAAAAAAATATGAGAAATATTTCTTTTTTTTATTAATGTTCAACGAATATATGAAGTGCGCGCATATAATTTAATTTAAATTGATCATGTCTATCTTAGCACTTGAATCTGACATCTAAAAGAATAATATTAGAATACGAAAAGCTTAATACCTCTCCACGATCAGATGCGAAATCGGTGAACATCTTGTACTATGGTGATTGAGAAACACTAAAAAATCCTTCAGTATTTTCATCTTATGTCACATGCAAGTAAGGTCAACTTTAGGGTCCATGTCGAACGGTACACAAATCAGAACCACACGTTCTCCAAGACCAACAGTGCCATTACTCATGAATAGAAATAAGAAAAGCAGCAATATAGAAAAACTCAACGTTATCAACAGTAAAGGAAAACTAGCCTGCCCTAGCTATCTACTAGCCAATCCATTTTAAAATTGAAATTTTTTAGCCCACTTTCTTGAATTTGGCCATATTGGAGCAGCAGGAGAGGGTGGGGGCTCAGTTCAGGTCATGAACCTCAAAAGAGAACCCTAGAAATACGCCGAGAACCTGCTCAAAACGTACGTTAGTGGGGTGCCTTGTGAGTGTGTTTGGTCTTGCTTGTCAGTACATGCTAAATAAAGTAACCAAAAAGATCAGCCAGTCGGTCATTTTTGCTTCCTACTCAAAGCTTGCGTTTTTCTAAAAATATTTCTCGGCATGCAATGCAGAGAGAGAGAGAGAGAGAGATGATGATAGGGTTAAAGAGATGGTGCCAAAGTTGGAGGGTGCAAAGCCGACAAATCTTGGGTTTTGGGCATTGCACAAAAGATCATGATACACATTCACCATAATCACTTCCTTGATCAAGTTTTTGGCAGTAGGGAAATTGCCCTTTTCTTATTTCGGGTTTTTTTTTCAAAAAAAAAATGTTTAGTTTCTTAGTCGTGACAAAAGATTATGGGTCCACGTGATAATTCTTGCTTGCTTTGTCCCTTGTGGGATAGTGTATTTGACACGTGTGATCACTACCATGGTGTAATATGCCTGTTTCCTAGTCCAACTCTTGTCACATTCTTGACCCATTAAACTATTGCTTTGCTTGTGTATTCAAATATATATATATATATATACGTTTGATCATTTCGGTTTTTTGGCACCCCAAAAAAAGTTGTTTCTGCATGACATGGACTACTACTTACTCCATGAATCATGATGCTTTTCTTTTTCTATTTATTTCAACTTTCACAAGATGCTGCTGCTTTGCGCCTTTGCCACTCTCCTTCCTTTGTTCAACCAAATTATTGCTTTCAAAGTGAGGCAGCGGTGCCATACTATTCATGTAGTTAATAATTTGGCTTATTATACAAAGTTTTTGGGTTGTAATGTTGGGGTGGTCCTCGTTATATCCAAAAGCCATCACATGTTAAGCAATAATTAAAATTTGGTGATAAGTTGATCATACTAAATTGCTAATTGCCACTATAGGTCTTGGTGATTAATTTATTATCGAGTTAATTAGTTAATTAGATGTCACAAATTTGACCCCCAAAAAAAAAAAATTTGCTAGCGATTGGTGGTGATGGAGGCAACTTTTGCTTCATTGACAAATCCAACTGTGTCAATAAGCTTGTGGATCAATGTCACCTACCCTCGTTGATGCCGTCTTGGCGGGCTAGACCACTTATTAAATTTCCCATCAAACTTCTCTGAGCAGATTCATCTCATAAAACTTTCTTATCGGTAAATGCAAAACTTAATTATTTATTGGTCTAAAATCAAAAGATAGATATTGATCTACTTTCAACATTTTTTGTAACGGTGGAAATTATCACATCATTTTCTGCTCCCATTTAACAATGGTGTCGTTTTCTTTCTTTTGTAAAATTTTCAAAGGCATATGCTTTATTTGTTGGTAGTTTGTGTGGACTATGGTAAATTGTTTTGAGGTAAAAGCCAAACCCTAACTTAGTCTCCCATGTAGCCAAGAGCTTTCGTGTGACTTGGAACTACCTCCAATCCTATGAAAAATGACCTAATCACCATAAAAATAAGATTATTGTTTATGGCATACTAAAAGTAAAGCCATCATATATGTATTGTTTTCATCATGCTTGTGTTGGTTTTTGCTTTTATTTTATTCGAGCACTACACCACACCCACCTTGTTTGTTTCAATCAAAGTAGTTCCATTCCATCCTTTGAGTCCAAGTTTGAGATAAAAAGAGTATAAAATTGGGCAATATTGATTTATGGGGTGTGAGGGGTGCATGAAAGCAACATTTGATGATGGAGATTTGTTGTTGGATCTTTGGCTAATGGGACCCTACAAAATTGAGACCTTTTGTCCCTCTATGACCGGCATAGGATTTTATTATTAGGAGTATCCTATCCATTTTGGGTTAGAAGTACATGCATCTATAATCTATTTCTAGTTTGCTCATCTCTCTCCAAACTTTTTCTGATTAACCAAAGAGAGAATGGTATCTTTTCTTATCTTAAAAGCACGTTTTGTTTTTAATAATGTAATTGATGATTGATTCCACATGATCACATTTTGATCTTGACCCATTTGCATCTTTTTTATTAAATTAGTATCCTATCTTATATATAACTCATAACAAATAATTAACCTATTTTTTTAAGAATCGTATCTAAGGCAAGTACATTTCTTGCTTTGAAAAAAGGAAACTTCTATATTTTAGTCGTAAGAGATCAAGAAAGGTTCTTAATTATTTGTTTAGTTAGAACTTCAAATTATTCTTTCAAATAATTGTTCCTTTAATTAATTGATGCCTTCGCCCAATTGATGGAGTAAATTACAAATTAGTCCCTTGAATTTTTGAGAAATTAATTAATTAATCCATTCTTTTTCAAAAACTAAATATTTAATTTTTTTTGTCGATCATTACAAAAATTTTGTCAAATAATGACAGATTTTTCCATCGTTATTTGACAAAGAATTCATCGCTATGTGCAATTAGCGATGAATTAGAACAATATTAAATCCGTCGCTAAAATGGCGATTGTTATTTTTTTAGCGATCAAATTTTTTTCGTCACTAAATGATTCTAAATCAGTCATCCACGACATTTAATATTTATCGCTAACCATTGCTATTTTTCAATTAATTTGTTGCTAAATAGCAACGAAATGTGCCGTCGATAAATTTTAGTCGCTATTTAGCGATTAAGTATGCATTCGTCACTAATTATCCTCTCTATTCGATTGCTAAATCCGTCCTTTTTTATTTTTTAAAAATCAATTATCTTTTATTAGTAATTATAAAAATAAAAAAATATCAATAACACCTTATTAAAACACACTATATTATTAAATAAAATTAAAAATATATATATGCACGTTAAGATGTATAAAAATATTTAAAAAATAAAAAACTTAGTCCTCATTATTACCATATCTTGCACCATCTTTTGGTCGTTGACTATTGAGAAGAACAACTAACTACTAGGTTGTGGGAGGTTTAGTAGGAGGGACGGAAGGTGGTTGGAGATTCTCTAACCACCCCATAACTCTCTATAACCGAGTCCGCATGATGCTAATTTGATTGGACCGAACCTCGATCGTAGCCTCCATCCTTTTGATGTGACCTTTGTATTGGGTAAAAACCTCCTAAATATTAACACCGGGATACCGCGAAGAGGCGGAGAAAGAGTCGGCGTCAAAATGTGAGTAATACTGGGACGTGTAAGTTTCGATGTCATACACTTTCTACTTCTTCTCTCCTCTAATAACATCCAAATATATCTTGGACATGTCGATATCATGAGATGATGCGGTAGCCTCCTGTCGCTCTTTAGCAACTACTTCTTGCATTGATTGCAAGTGTTCACATATTATTGAAATAATAATAATATTAAATCATAAATATATTTTTTAGATTATTATGTGCTCCTATATTATTGAAATAATAACAATATTAAATCATAAATATATTTTTTTAGATTATATTAGTAAATGCACATACATTTTAAAAAAATATATAAAACATTACCATTATTGTTTGTGATCGTTTTTCAACGAATATCCCATCATTTTCCTTGTGAGTGATCACGAACGACTCGTTAGGATTTAAGTTACAACCTAATTTATGATATTGAAAAGAATAAACAAAATAATATAAGATAAAATAAAAAAATTAATTTATAATACAAGAGATAATATAGTATTTACCAAACGTTCAGCATAATCGATCAAAGAGATGGATCCTCTAGTATGCTTGGATAGATAAGTAACGACATCATCCGTCTTCGACATATAGTTCCAAGACATATGTTGAGATCGGACATGATACTCGAAAGTTGCCTAATCCTCGCCGCCATGCTTTTCACACCTTCTATTTAACATTCACATGTATATTATCCTTACTCTTCGACTTGTTGAGCATATTGTCATACCACCTTCGTGCGTACTCTCCCACGTATCATTAATCACCGTGTCGATGACTACATCCTACAAAAAAGTACTTTGCATAAAGAAAAAAATATTATTAATTCTTTTCATGTTAAATTAACACTTTAAATAAAATATAAAAACAATCAATATGTTATCCTCAACTCATTGAAGTAGAAGCCTTTCATCTTTATGAAAACGAGACTTTCATATGGTGCAAAAGATGTTTAACTACTCTTTGAAAATTACGATGATTTTTGCAAAGCACTTGATTGATGGAACCAAACTATCAAACAAAACAAACAAATAATAAACAAGTGAACTAATGATTAAATTTAAATAAATAAAAATTTAAAACTACTTATTGCATATAAAACATATTACTTATTGGTTATTCACGAACCCAAATGGTCCGTCTATCATCAAATCTAGTAAAACTTCTTAGATTCGAGAAAACCATAGTAGGATCATCCATAGTAGGGGGCATTATCAACGAAGGCACTATTGACGGAGGCGCTATCAACAAAGGCATTACTAGAGGGGATGCAAATGTGTCGGCACTACTATCAAGTCTATAACCCCAAACAGTTGGACTAACGATGCTATATCCACGTTGCCATTATAGTCACATGGTCAACTTCGGATCCACAACCATTGATATCGTGACTAGATCCGCCCAATCCATGAGGCATGACTTAAGAATAGAACCTAAAACAGTTTAACAAATGAATAATAATTTGACGAGAAAATATATTATAAATTATTATGAATTAAAAAAAAAACTAAATTTAACAAGTCCAAAATGCACAACAAACATAAAAAAAAAAAAGCATAATATGCCAAACAATATAATTTAATAAATTTTATTTATAATTACAACTCGTCATAATAAACTTTTAAGTTTTCCTCTCATTCAATTGATTATGATACATTTTCTTAAATATATAATAAAATTTTGGCAAAGTCTCTTATGTAAATTACACCTTTTTCAATTAACAAATACTCCAACAAATTAATTCTAACCAAATTAAATCAATAATCAATTTGTTCATACCAAAACCAACAATTGTCTCGAATAATCCATTGAAATTAAATCTTAAACTCGTTCTCTCAACTCAATCGCGAGCATTGAACCAACCTTATTTCTCCTCCATTCTTGGAGGTCTCTAACACCCGGGGTTCAATATACTATAACATATCTCGACACGCTTCAATAATTATATATGAAATAATTAAAATAATTAATTCTAAATTTACCCTAATTTAACAATTTCTAATATAAATAAAGTCTCAATTTAAAAAATTAAAAAAATAAATAATCAAATAAAAATCAAATTAACTTAATTAATTCTAATTCTAATCAAATTAAATTTTATATCAAAAATTAATTAACAATTTTTAGCATAAATAAAGTTTTAAGTCAACCCACTAAACAAAATTAACCTAATTAATTAATTAATTCAAAATCAAATTAACTTAATTAATTCTAATTCTAACCAAATTAATTTTTATATAGAAATTAATTAACAATTTGTAATATATATTTTTTTTAATTCAACAAATTAACAACATTAATTTATTAAATATAAATCTAATTATTTTAATTCTAACCAAATTTAATTTAAATTAACAATTTCTAATATAAATAAACTTATAATTCAACTAATTAAACATAATCAACCTAATTAATTATGAAATATAAATCTAATTAACTTAATTAATTCTAACTCTAACCGAATTAAATTTAAATTAACAATTAATAAACAATTTGTAATATAAACAAATTTTTAATTCAAAAAATTAAAAAAATTAATTAATTAATCATAAACCTAATTAACTTAATTAATTTTAATTCTAACCAAATTAAATTTAAATTAACAATTAATAAACAAGTTCTAATATAAATAAACTCATAATTTAACTAATTAAACATAATTAATGTAATTAATTAATTAATAAAATATAAATCTAATTAATTTAATTAATTCTAATACTAACCAAATTAAATTTAAATTAAAAATTAAATTAACTTAATTATGACTAATTAAAAAATTAATTAACAAAATTATAATTAATTAAAAAAGTTAGTCGAATTCAACAAAATAAACATATAATTAACCTAATTAATTAACTAAATTTAAATAAAATTAACTTAATTAATTAAAAAATAATTCTAATTTAATTAAAATTACTATTAATTATCTAATTAACCTAACGAGTTAACCAAATTTAGCAAATTAATCAACCAATTAACCTAACAATTAACAAAAATTAATAATTTAACAAATAAATCAACAAAATAACAATTAAATATATACACAATCATAAACTCAGTAATTAAACTTAAATTAACTTAACAATTATAACAAATTACTAGCTTTAATTAAAAAATAAAAGAGAGAAGAACATACCTAATTTGGGTGGAATTACACCAAGAGAAGGGGGTTTTTTGGGAGAAAAGACCTTGGAGTGAATGGGAATCGATTGAGAATGGAGGAGTGAAGTTTGGTAGTGTTTGGAAGGGGGTGGGAGAACGATGGCAATTGCTAGTTTTGCAAAGAGAGAAGAAAATGGGGGAGGTGGAAGAAGAAATGGGTTAAATTAGGCTCGAAACTTAGCGACGGATACGATCCCATCGTTAAATAGAGATGAATATTTAAGCATGTCCGCTAATATGTGTCTAAATGGGCACTCAATTTTGAACAACTAGACACCCATTTTTTCACATTTTGCGATGGACTTAAGTGTCTACCGCTAATCCATCTCAATTTGTCGGTATTTGTAGCTAATTCGTCATCAAATTGGCAATTTTTATCTTTCAAAAGGTTAGCCCTAATTTTGCTAAAAAATCCTCCATTTAGCGATGAATTTTAACATCATGAAATTACGAGGAAATTGTAATTAATATCTCGTTGCTAAATCATTAAAATGAAAATAGCGACAACTATCGGGTCCTTCGTTACTTTTTTTAGTAAATAAACCATCTCTAAAAAATCCAAAAATATTTTATTGTCAAATTTAGTGACGGATTTGTGTCCCTCGCTAAAATATAATTGATATTTCATTTTTAATCCATCGCTAAAGTAAACGAGTTGCTATTTTCTTTATCCGTCGTTAAATTCTGTCGCTATTTAGTGAATTTTTTATAGTAGATTTTATGCTCTTTCTATTTTTTTCAATATATATATATATATATATATTACAAAAAGATTGATAAAAAAGAAAATATTTTTTTGAAATCAATTAATATTAAACTAAGCATTGTTAATACTAGTTAAAAAACTAAATGATTAGTTTTTTAAACAAAATAAACTAATTAAATCGTTTCGACTAAGGTGATGTTTGATAAAACTAAAAATTAAGTGTTGAATCTATTAAGTACTGAATTTTAAGTGTTCAATCTGTTAAGTACCGAATATGTTCATGACAAGTTGTTTGGTATTTACCGAAAATTAAGTACCGAATATAATAAGTTTGTTTGAAGATGATAGAATATATATGATATTTTTTAAAATTTTAGTTTGAACATATGTATCTTATTATATTACTCTTATTGTTTAAAATTTATTTTTTTTAATTATTTTTTTCTTACTAAAATTCTCATCAAATTAATTTTTGATATCATTTTATTTGTTAATAAATTTGATTTTTTAATATATGAATTTTGGAATAAAATTTGATAACGTCGATGTTTTATTTTTTAAAAATATATTATTATAATTTATATAATGAATTATTTTTATGCTTTTGAAATGAGTATTTTATTTTTCAAAATATATTACTATAATTTATAAATTCGATATATATATATATATATATAGAGAGAGAGAGAGAGAGAGAGAGAGTATGTTTTAGATAGTTTGACTTAATCAAATAAGTTAAAATTTTTAACTTATCCGATTAAGTAGATTTTAACTTGAATTTAAAGTTTTAATATGAGATCATTTAAGTTATCAAACAAGATTTTTATATTAAGTAGTACAACTTAATTTTTTAAACTATTTAATTAGGTTATCAAACACCCCCTAACTTATAGGTTACTCCGAACTGACATGGTATCCTCACGGCAATTATGTATTATTATTATGTTCTCATATACAGTGAAGCCAAATCTGGAAATTAATAGATAAAAAATAAAGAGATGTTGACCCAACTTATAATTTGAATAAGCATGACGGTCCAATAGTTTATAAATAAACACTCCCCCAGACCAATCTCTCTCTTTTTCATCATTCTACTTTTTTGAAAAAAAAGTTGATCAATTTTTACCTGGATTAGACAAATGAATGTTATTTTAATTCTAGAACTACCTGAAACGATGTTAACCTCTTACTTAAATTAATTAATAGTTAATAAATAATATTAGTGAAATTTTACATGCCAGAGAGGTTATTGTATTCATTTTGAACTAAACTAATTTATTTGACTAAAACTTGCTTAATTGACCGATTTGATTGTTTTTATTCAACAATTTATAACGTTAATTAATTTATACGTCATTCGAAATTCAATTTTATGTTTAAACATGGTTGATAAATATTAACTATGAGACGTGAGATTATTAATCTAACAATAAATTATTGTTTATTTAGTTATTTGAATTAGTAAAATTTACGTTGAATTGTCTGGCATTTCAACATCAAGTGATGTGGAAATGATAGTAAATCATGTTGCACCCTATTTGAAAAGAGAAGGAATCTAGGGAAAGTCGGGGGAAGAGGACAAATATGAGCAACTTAACGCAGGGCAAACATTGTTGCAACTACTCATCGATATTATCATCACTAATAATAGACATCTATAATATCTGGACAACCACTATGACAAATCACATTTCTGATTTTATACCCTATAATAAAAATTCAATCAAAAGTCATGTGTTGGGTCCATTTTTACACCACACCGAAAGGCCAATTCAATTTTGTTTTATTTTTCTTTACTTTCCTACCAAATTCCACACACCCCATTTGTGATCATGCTGTGTTGCCTTGTTGCATGGCCTTGGATGTACATTTAATGATAGGAAAAGAAAATGTTCATGGCTATCTTTTCCAACAGTGACTGAATGTATTCTAAGGATGGTAATATTTTGTGTTCATTCATCTTTTCCTTTGTGGGTGGACCTCTTTTTTTTTTTTTTTTTTTTAAATATATATATATATATATATGAAAGGGATCTTCAACCTTTATTGGTGTGCGAGAATTTTTGGCAATCACGTCTATTTTTATACAGTAGAAGACATGGACAAGTAGTGGGACAGAAGGCCATATCTCTTAATTGTCATAAAAAAGAGATGTATGTGTCAATCTCACACGGGTTGGCTAGCTGGTAATCAACAAGAATCGTCACCGTTGGCAGCTACGACATGCACCACTTGCCCACCCTATCAAACCTCACATTTTATATATATATATATATATATATATATATATACACGCACACATCCGAGCTTGACCTATTTCTTTCATTAAAAACGGGATTAATCCTTTTTCTTTCAATGTATATCCCTTTTCATTGTTTCCATGCCATTGTTGTCAATTGAAAATCATGAGATGTTATCTCATGGAGTGTTTTGCTTGATTTGTGCAACGTATCTCTATCTATATTAATTTGTATCTAATAAAAGAATTAGGAAGCCAACCACCTCATGCATGTCTTCTTCAAGTTGATTGAAAATTGAGGGAAGTTTTTAATGCGAATAAACTAAACCCTATTTGCTTTTCTTTTCTTTTTTTTTCTTTTGTCGTAATTGACCAAGAGTGGGAAAAAAAAAAAAAAACAAAGCAAATTAAAATGTCATCATCATTATTTGTCATAGAATCACATTCTTATGTCATGTGTGAGGATCCTTCCCTCCTAAACCTTCCTTTAAAATTCAATTATGACAAGAAGATGGTAAAATTTTAGATTCAATCTCCATACACCACGCATCATGTCTTTTTTCAAAAGGAACCCTTTAAAAGCAGTGTCTTACCTCTCCTGATAAACATCGATATATTAATTAGTTGATGTAACGTGCAATGTGCAGGAATTTGTTGAGGTTTTATTATGATATTGATCTTTGACATTACCAAGCATCTCCCCTAGCTAGACAAACACCAAAAAGGAGGGCACCAAGCTAGGAATTAACCAATAGTAAGAAAATTCTAATTAATTAACTCAAATTCTTGATTAGATTCTTGGTTCCTTTGGAGTCTTTACCTATAAAAAATCTAATTAAAATTCAATTTCTTACAAGTAAAAATAAAAACCAATGTGAAACTGGAATTTTTTGTTTCGTTTGGTAAATCAATGTGAAAAGGGAAGTTCAGTGAGAATAATTCAGGAGGCATAGGAAAGAGTGATTGCTTTCTTTGACAAAACATGGGCAAATCAAGAAGGCAACAACCTAACAGGCTATCATGACAAGCGATTAGCTCATCTCACATGGTATGCCAACTCCCTACCATCAAAAATTGTACTCTACAATACAACCCCACCAATTTTATTTGTCAATTTTTTCACAACGGGCCCCAGCTGACACAAAAATAGGATCCCAGTATCTAGGCCCATGTCTTTGTCCTTAATCTTTGAATCTTTTATTAGGGTTAGGGTTAGGGTCCACTGGTGTAAAGAGATGGTAAGGTGTGTCATAAAAGGAGTCCACTTCTTCGAGATTTATCCATATACCCTGCACCTTCGTGGTGTTTGAAGGGGATGGACAATGGAGAAAGCCAAGCGTAAGTTTTGGACTCAATTAAGAGCAATGGACCCCGAGACATGAACCCTAACTTTTGTGTTGTATGCAGTATAAACGAGGGTTTTGGGCACACACACACGTCTACTGGTCCATCTCCTTAAAAATGACGTTGCTTCCTTTGTTCTCTTACAACATACTTTTCTATCTAAGATATGGACCCCCACAGTCAAATGACAAGTTGTGACATAAAGAGATGTGGAGATAAAGCCAGCCAGCCAAATGCATCTAAAAATCATGACTTACCTGTTGCATATTCCAAATTGGGAACTTTGATGGCTCCTGCCATTGGTTTACTTTAGGGAGATGGATTTGGCAGGGATAAGGTAGTGGAGTAGAACCAAAGCTAGGGATGATATGATATGATATTTGAGAGGGGTATCATACTATCATTCATTTCATGGTTGAATTAAAAAGTCACTAAAGTTGAAGCAATAGAAAGTATAAAACTAAAGAAAAAGAAAAGTAGATAGGGAACCAATGGTAACCAATTATTTCTAGGGTTTTGAAGATGGTGCGCCCATCATATTCTGCCACTAAACCTTATTCCATTTATCCCATTCATTGGGTCTTGGAGATTGCAACATCAAACCTACATATAGTGCAAAAAAATTAAAAAATAAAACCCATTTTGGTAGGAATGATTATGTCTTGCTTTTTGAAGTTTTGATAACCAAAATATAATTAATAATTTTAGTGGATTTTCCTTCTTCTTTTTTTCTTTATGTAATTCGGAGAGCTAGAGAAGACTTATTCTATTCATATTGGGTCTAGTGGCTGCCCATGACATCCAGCAGAACTGACTTTTCTTGGTCGAAGAACAGCCAATCAAGACTTGGACATGGTACAATTTCAATCTTCAATTTAAGAATAGTATGAAAGATAGATCGAGAATTAATGAATTATATAAAGGAACACATTAGTACTGTCTTTTTCTTTTCTTTTTTCTTATTACAGTAATGTGTTCTATCTTTTTCTTTTTTCTTTTTTCTTTTTTCTTATTACAGTTGGACTTTCACTTTTTCCTTTTGAATTAAATCCCAAAGATGACTTAATGGTTATTATTATTATTATTAATTAATTAATTAACATGGACCAACAAGAAGTCTGAAATTGAAATCTTAGGTATAACTACCAAGAACCATGGATAAAAATTAAATAAAATTGGCGTGGACCATCATAGCCCATTTATACTTTATGGGCTAAAAGTCGAGAACTACTTGGTAACTAGACACTCCCCATAAGTAGACCCATAATCAATGCCACTCAGGCTGTTAGATGCCCTTTGTTTGTACTTGGGCCGATAATGGCCCACGTATCTTTAATAATCATGTTTCCTCATGGTCCAAAATTATAAGGAAAGAAGGGGAGGGAGGGACCATAAGAGAAAAGGGACTCTAGTTGTAGTTGTGGAGTTTAGTACTTCATCACTAGCCAAGCAAATGTAATTCTTTTCTTAATCTCTCCGTGTCTAATTAGTACTTAATTTCTATTATCTTTGAAGGATAAAAAATTTCAACTATCTTGCAAGGATAAAAAATAATAAGAAGAAGAAGAAGAAGAACAACCATATCTGCGAAGGTTTGATCTTCTCATAATTCTTTTTGAAGGATTCTTTGTAATGTAGTTGATTGATTGTCCATAAGTAGTTAACATGAATACTACTACGCAAGGAAAATTAGGAAATTAAAATAAGATTTCAATTTCAATATCATGTTTGAAATAGTAGCAACGAACCAAAAATAAAAAAAAATTAAAATATTTAACATTTGTTTAAATTTTAAATATTTAACTTTTAACGCAAAAAGAAATTATGATTAAAATAATGATTTTATCAATAGAGATGGTCGCAAAAAGATTTAATGGCAAAAATTACGGCCAAACAATTAGGTTATGGTAGTCTAAAATTTATATTATCAATTTGGGCTATTTGGACTCTAAATTATTATTTTTTAAAGCAAATGTTATACTTTTTTCATTATTTTTAACGAGTCAAAGCGTTCACGGTTAACTTGAATATAGTTTAATGAAAATTTATCTCCAAACTATTAAAGTTGTGATAAAATAAGGCATGTACTATTTATTTGGGCCATTTAGATTGTAAACTATCAATCTATGGACAACTTTTATCTTTCTTTATTATTTTTTATGATCAAAGTATTGACGAGTTCATTAAAATTAATTTTTTTAATTATAGTTAGGTTTAAGGAAGTTTAGATGATTTTATTGTTTATGGATTTGACTTTTCTTATTGGATAATTAATTATGTCTAATGGATCCATCTAGTAAAAAAATTTAGTTTTTAAAAAATAATTAATAGTAATTAGTTTTAAGGTAGCTTGGATGATTTTTTTTTTATAGAACTTTCTTTTGTTTTTAGATAATTAATGGTGAGCGATGGATCCATCTAGTTAAAAAAAAAAAAAAAATTATTAGTTTTTTTTTTCAAAATTAATTTTAATTAAAAAAATTTAAATGCTTGAAATGACGTCGTTTTAAGTATTTCGGTTTACGATCAACACTTTAACTATAAGAAATAATATAGAAAGATGAAATTTACCAAAAAAAAAAAAAATAATTTGGGATTCAAATAGCCCAAATTAATAGTTTAGACCTTATTTTACGCAACTCCTATAGTTTAGGGATAATTTTATTATTAAATCATATTCCAATTAACGAGTTAATGCTTTGATCGTTAGAGATAATAAATGAGGGATAACATTTGTAGAGAAAAATAATAGTTTGAGGGTCCAAATAGTCTAAATTGATATTATGAGTCTTAATTTGTCATAACCCAATAATTTAAGGTAATTTTTGCCATTAAATCATATCTACAAAGGTTTGATCTTCTCATAATTCTTTTCGAATGATTCTTCGTGATGCTGTTGATTAATTTATCAACAAGTAGTTAACATGAATACTGCTACGTAATAAAAATTAGGAAATCAGACTAAGATTTTAATTTCAATACTATGTTTGAAATAGTAACAACTAATCATAAATCAAAATAATATTTAACTTTAAGATTAAAAAAAATATATAATTAAAATAATAATTTTATCGATGGGGATGATAAAAAAATGATAAAAGTGACTGTGATAGTGAGTAATAAGGTGATGGAACAAATAATAGTATAGTAATAATAATAATTTGTTTTTTTAAAAAAATTAATATCACTATCACAAGAGATGACAACAGAAGAAGAGTATCGGTGGCAGTGATAGTTTTGTAGTGGAATAATAATATATTTTTTGAAAAAAAACAAAAAGCAATATCGCCACCACTATCAAGATGGTGATGATTATAATGTTGGAGTTAATGATGTTGTTAGAAATAATTGATATATAATGAATTTAAATATTATATTATTTAATAAAAAAAAATTTTTAGACTCATATTTATCATTTTATTTTTTATTTTTGTTACCAAACAACACCAATAAGGTCATAATGAGTTAGCTAGTATGGAATAACATGATTTATTAGGCCATTCCTAACATAAATGGGCAAATGTTCCTCAAAACATCGACTTTTCATGACGGCAGCATATAGGCCCAAATGGCCACAACAAACGAATGTCATGGTCATAAAGCCCGTTATCCTCAGCTTCCAGGCCTCTACGGAGAACCACTGGATCGGTAGTGGGCCTAACTATGTCAACCAGACTAACCATTATTATCTCATCGGGAACTGAGCAATTTTTCTTTCTTAGGAGACTCCTTCAACTTCGAGCTATATAATATAAGGTGATTCCTTGTTTTATTAATTTTCTGCGTGATTAGTACTTGAATTCATATATTAAGTGATTTAATATAAAATTTCTGATTTAATGGCCTTTTTTGACTTTGAAATATTGGGTTTTAGCACATGAAAAATTATACTATCAATCTTGTCAATTTCGATTTTGAACTATTATGTTTAGGACAAATATTATATCTATTTTTTATTTTTTATTTGACCATTATCATTGATAAAAAAAATTTCTTAAAAAAAAAATCAATTTTGATATTTTGAGATAAAATTTTCACACATGCTAATTAAAATTCAATTTGTTTTTCAAAATAATTTCAAAACTTTTGAGATGAGGAAGCATTTTTAAAATTAACTTTTAACAAATTAAAAAATAAAAAATAATTTTGGAATGACTTCGAATTTTATTGGGAGAAATAAAAAACAAATCATATAATTTATATGATTTGTGTTAGTATGATTCTTATAATATTTACATGATTTGCGTAACACCTAATCAAATTTAAAATAAGTTAATTTTAGGAACTATATATGTAAAAATTTTGAGAACATCACTAAAATTACTTATGTAAATTTATATGACCTCTTTAGATATTTCAAAAAAAGGGAATTTAAGATAATTCCAACTTATTTTTTTTATAATTTATTGAAGTTTTATTGTTCATAATATAAGAAAATGTATACTTAAAGATTAATAAAACATTGAAATTATTAGCGAAAGTAAATAGAATTTTACTAGTTGGATACCCGCGCTACGTTGCGGTCGGACAACCATTATATACGTAAAGTCAATGATTCGTATGGTATAGTACGGATAAAAAACTTATTTCTAATAATTAATATAAATCAAATTTATTTCTCGAGCAAAATCGTTTGATTTATATATATATTTATTAGCAAAATAATCAATAATATTAGTATAAAAAGTTGTATTTGAATAATTGAAAGATTCTTTTAAAATATTATTTCAATTGTTTTATTTAAAAATATTGATTTTAGAATATAAAAAAGAATAAATAACAAATAACCGATGTCATGTGTGTAGATATATAATTAATTTCTAAAAAAAATAATGATATATATTTTAATTATTTTATTTAAAAAAATATTGATTTTAGAACATAAAAAAGAACAAATAACAAATAATTAGTGTTATGTATGCGAGATACATAATTAATTTTCAACAAAATTATATATATATATCATACTTAGTAGATTCAAAGTATATAGAATAAATAATTTTTTTTTAAAAAAAACATTTAAGTTGCATTGAATATATTAAAGTTAATAAATTGAAATAAAAACTATTACAAAATTGGTTCTCATAAATATAACTTCCTAATTTATGATGAAAGAGATTTTTGAATTGCAAATTAAATTATAAATTAGTTATTCTCATTTTGAAAAAAGAATGAATTAATTATTTTGGTTTCAAAAATAAATTAGTTAATTTTTTTAATCGGTGTTGACCATGAATAATTTATTATTTTATAAAATATCTTCTTTTTTATATTTTTACTTATTTTTTATTCTTTCTTTATCTCTTAAAAAAAAAAAACATTGAAATAGCAAAAAGGACAAAAAAATAGTTTTTGAACCACATGGACTAATCAATTTGTTTCTTGAAGAAAGAGAGACTAATTTATAATGACTCTTGAATAGCAAGTGACGCTTTCTTGCCGAAAATAAGAAGAAAAAAACATTGAAAGAAGACACGAGCATTAAATGCTCAATCTGAAAGAAAAAGAAAAAAATGACGAAAAAGGCCCAAAATAAAATTAAAAAGAAAATCAGTCAAGGGTAAAAATTAATTTTCTCAAATCTATCGAGTATCAAAAGAGAAATTAACAAAAACGTAGGAGGCAAAAAATCAAACAACACAATAAATAGTAAATCTAAGTCTAAAACAATAGTAAATATCTCAATTCTTTTAGTTTTGTCCTATAATATATATTAAATTAAAAATAAAAGATATTTTTTTTAATTTCTTAATTTTTAATCAAATTTTGTATTTTATTCGCGCTTCTTTATATTTTTCAAAGATTTTGTTGTTAAAAAACAAGATTTATTTTTTTATTCATACATTTTTAAATAAAAAACTTATAATAATATAAATATCAATTTTTTAAAATAAGTTAATTTTTTTTATAAGGCATCATCAGAGAAATATATCATCTATAAAAAATTTTGTATAAAAATTAACTAATGAATATTTTAAAACTTTTTTAAAAACATATACATTTGATATATAGATACACACACAGAAATCAATCAATAATATTAGGTATAAAAACATGTATTTGAATTATTAGGTGATTTTTTTAAAATAAATTAAATTTAGAATATTAAAAATCAATAATAGAAAATAGTTGATGTTATATATGTAAATGGAAAATTAATTTTTAATAAAATCAATGATTTCAATACTTTTTTTATACATTATTACATCATCATCATACTCTGTATAAATTAAAAAATATGTTTTAAAAAATAAAATTGTAAAAAATATATTAAAGTTAATAAAATGCAATAAAAATAATTTAAATTTTTGTTCCAAAAAATGACTCACAATTTTGTTGAAGCTTTTTCTTGTCATTTTACTTCATATTTATTATTGTTATTTTAAAATGCTTTAAAAGGGGTATCGATATAGCTTAGTATATTAGAAGTTTTTTCATTTATTTTTTTTTATTGTTCTTCTGAAAAAAAAAGAAGATTTATTGTTTTTTTCTTTCTCATCCTCACTTTACACGTGGGAGCATGTGGGCCGTTGTACCATTTTAACTCCTAGGTTCATCTTGCAGCGATTTGGATTGGACCAATGATCAAGGCTTAAAGCTCTGTTTCATTTATAGTCGTGAGTCACGTGATTTTGCATGTGAGGTATATTCCTTTTATGCAAACTGATATGGATTGTTACTTGAAAAAAAAAAAGTAGAAAAAATTTACAAAAGTGCCATAATATGAATAATGAATTAAGGTAAATGAACAGTAAATAAACAGTGTTTTACTGTTTGTTTACCTCACTTCTTTTAGTTATATTGTAATTAGCTCTATAAAAAACTTCAGTTGAAGATATCAAATTTTGATTTTTTTTAAATGATTTTTTATCATTGTTAACAGTCAAATCAAATGAAAGAATAAGTATTTATTCAAATTATGATAGTTTAAGGTTAAAATTGATAAAATTAATAATATAGGTTTTAATTTACTACAAGCTTAAAAATTAAAGGGCAAAAAAATGCCATTAAACATTCAACATAAATTTCATTCCTCCTCGTCCCTCAAATAATAATAATAATAAAAGTACCCTAGTTTTGTTTATTAGGAGAATATTGGTGTAGTCTGTGAGGTATATTATCGCTACACAACGTCGGACGGGACCCCCAAAGAAATTAAGTCTAAGTGTTAATCATTTATATAATTATTTATAGAGTTTTGGAGTCGCCACCTAGTATTTAAGGAACTAGGAATCTAAAAATAGCACTCGGTTTAGAGATTCATAAGATAAGGAGTTGGTTATGCTTTTAGAAAGATATTTAATCACCTAAAAGTGCTTTTTTTTAAAAAAAAAAGGTACCATGTATGGTTTAGTTCTGAATTCACCTCCTAAAATTCCATGTCAAACTATTTTCTAATTTTAAAATCCTATTTTTTTTCAAAGTTAAAAAAAAAAAATTAGTTTGAGCGTGGCATCGTATTGAAACGATCATCGGTCTCTTTCGTCGAGCGACACGTCGGTTCAAACATCGGATCCACTAAAAAGCCTCAACACAACCGGCTTATCGGATGACATCTTAATTAAAAGGTGATTTTTGATGATGTCGGTCCCTATCGAATAGGAGACTTCGTCGAAAATCTTGAGTATTCTTTTTGGTGACGTCGATCCCTATTAGATAGGAGACTTCGTCAATTTATTTATTTATTTATTTTTTGGTGGCGTTAGTCCCTACTAAGTAGGAGGCTTCGTCAAAATTTTTAGGTATTTTTTGTGACGTCAATTCCTATCGGATAAGAGACTTCGTCAAGATTTTTTTATAATTTTTTCATAATTTTTTCTAATAAAAAAAAATTTAAGTGACAACTTTAAATTACTATAAGAAAAAAACCATAAGGAATAAAAATAAACGAGGCTAAAAAATAAATAATAAAAGTAAAAAAAAAAGATAGATGAATAATAATAAAAAAAATCATTCTATACCTAAACCATTAACCCGCAACTTATTTTTTCTACTCATCCCTTTTTCCTTTTTCTTTTTTTATTTTTATTTTTTTCTTCCCTAATTCTATTTTTTTTTATTTCTTTATTACCCTTTTTTTTTTTTTGGGTTTTTGAAGGGTGGGCTACTTATCAGTCCAGCCCCCTTCCCTTTTGTTTTTGTTTTTTTTTTTTTTTTTGCAAACGGGGTGGGCTGGACTGATTGTAGTCCAGCCCTTGCTTTTTTTTTTTTTAAATAAAATCCGAATTGGGCCAAGCCCAAAAACAAAATCTCTTACCTTGTCTTATTTTTTTTCAATCTAACGTGAATCTTCAGACTCCTCGCCCTCTCTCTTTCTCCTGTTCTTCAAGTCTTTATTTTCTCTGTTGAAGAACGAGATGAACAAAACACAGGAACCTAGAGACGAAGAAGGCTGAAATCGTGAGTTTTTTTTTTAACTCTCATCTTCGAATTCTCCTTCTCTCCACCCAAAGAACAAAGAATTTTTCTCAAAAACAAAATCAAAACCCCTTTCGATTGGTGTAGGGGCTGAATATCTCGAACCCAGAACGAAGAACAATGCCCTAAAAAAAATAAGAACAAAAGTAAGGCTGCCCAGAAATTCCAAAAAGGAAACCCAAGAATTGAAGAATTGGAACCCAAATTTTAAGAAGTGGGATTGAAAAACACTTGGGGATGGAAAATCAATCCCAAAAAACTCTAAACAGAACACTGGAAAGGCTGATAATGGAAGAACACAAACCCAGAAAATAAGAACACCAAACCCCTGCCTAGAAATTCCCCAAAAAAATGTAGGAGCTAAAAATCGAAAATCAAATCTTCTTGCTTTCGGTTTTCACTCACTCTCTAACCCAGAATTCTTCTCTCCCCCTCCTTTTCCATTTTGTGAAATTCAAAACGTTTTATAGCCAAAAAGTTTCTAGAATTTCTCCTAGAATTGAATCTCAAATCCTGAATTTTTTTATCAAAAATTTTCCTCTTTAATTCATGATTAATGCAAAATCAAAACAGGAAATTGCTTGATTTTCTATTGGTATTAATTCCGTCCAATAATCATGATAAATGCAAATCAAAACAGGAAATTTAATGGAGGATTTTGCAGATTTCTCCAAAATATTTTCGGAAGGAAATTAGAATTGGAGAGGACGACAGGTCGCCATCTCGACTTCAGTCCTATCGTCCGCTCCAACAATTCAACTTGGTCCCTATGCATTTCAATTTGCCACGATCACGCTCTTTTGTGGTATAATTTCAACACAATCTTATCAATTGGGTCCTTGTGAGATGCAATTTAGGGTCTAAATTTTTTTAATTGACTCGATTACACCCCTAATTACTTCAATTGTGTCCCTAAATGAATTTTTTGTGTTTTTCATCATTTTCTTTTTTGTTCTTTTTTTTTTTGTACGCTTCAAATTAAAAAAAAAAACAAAACATACATGAAATAAAAAGTAAAAAATAAAAATAAAAATAAAAAATAGAAGTAGAAATAGAAATAGAAATAGAAATAAAAATAAAAATAAAAACAAAAAAAAAGGTAAATTTTGGGTTATTACATATATGATAGGATCATAGGAGGTCGTTCTTTGTTTTACAAATTATTATTATTATTTATTTATTTGTGTGTGTGTGAGAGCTTGATTCATATCGTTTGACATCATACATACTTAGTAGTTTTAATTTAATAAATTAGGTAGCATGCACCTACTACCACAAATTCGACATAAAAAAAAGTACTGAACTAATTGTACGTTATTGATGATAAAAACTAAATTATCGTTGAACTTTGTAAGATTATAAGATGTTTTAAAGGATGACTCCAATATTATTTTAATGGAAAATGCAAGTGACAACCATATATGTATATTTTAACAATTTTAATATATTAACTATCTCTGTGTGTGTGACAACACCATATACACAACAAAACTCAATATACATTTGCATGTCACATCCAATCAGCAAAATAAATAAATATATGTGAGTGTTGAAACAGATAGTAATTTGACCAATAGATGACATATTAACACAAGTATAGTTTGTCAATATGTTAAGTAGAATTGGTAAAATATGAACCCAATCTATCAACTCGATCTACATCTATTCGTAAAAATAGGTTCATAGATCCACTATTTATAATATGAAATCGAGCATGATCTAAACTTGAAGTAACTCAAATTTTTTGAGTTGGATCAAATCGACTTGCGAGTAACTCGTGGCTCTCTATCACTATATTAAACTTTTAGTTTACAAAATCTAAAATTTAATTATATAAGAAATATATAAAAAATGTCATATTTTAAGTTTTTTTTAATCTTTTCTTCACTTTCCAATTCTACTAGTAAAATAGAAAAACGTAACAATCCATTTTTTTTAATCTCCATATTACAGTTTGTATTCTCATGTATTTCTATTTTAATATTTCTAGTCACTTTATCTTGGATACGTGGATGATTTATGAAAGAGTAAGTGGTTTGTATAATACAATTAGTCTCTGACTTAAAAGAAAAAAATGATTTTATCAGCCTCTTAATAATATTATTTTTAGATCATCGAAAAAAAATCAAATTAAATATATATGCATGTCCAATTTATTTTGATCTCTTCTTAAAAATTAATTTCATATAAAGATGACGATACATACGTTGTGTGTTATGTGTTTGTTCCATGTGAAAAAGCTTAATTAACATTAGTTGTTGGTATATTTTTTAATTAAACATTAAAATTTATATTAATGGTTAATAAAAATAATTAAAGTATATGTTACTATTTTGAAAAACGTCATAAATTTTTTTATAATTTTATTCAATTATATTATAATTTATTCAATTAAGAGGTTTTGATATTCAATGGACATTAGTACATAATGTTACCATTTGTTGTTTTTTTTAAAAAAAATCTATAACGTTTGGTTTTAAAAGCTTTGAATAGCTGCATTTATTTTCCAAACGGTTTTATTCCTATAGCCTATATATAGGATCTTTCCCTTATGTTATTTGTACTATAATAATGGAAAAAACATACAATAACATTCATATTCTCTTGTTTAAACAAACGAGTAGCAGTATTCTTTTAGAAGGAAAAATATATTTTTCAAATTTTTTGTTATTTAATCTCCCACTATAAAGCCATATGATGCTTATTTGTTTTATCTTTAGGCAAGAGTGGTGCTAATATATTTAGAGTTTCAAGTCCTACAAATAATGTAAACTTGTTAAAATACGACAAGGTGGCTAAGCTTGATGTATTCCCGAGATGACATGCAATATATTCTTAATCCATTGATCAGATAAATTCTACGAATAACACATATCGTCTCAAGAAAATAACCCGATTTTGTATCGAGTCAATCACATAAAAATTATGGTAAAACTAATTTGAATTGCTTCGATCATCTTTATACCATGACACATGATAACGTAATTTTAATTTCGAATTCTTTGATGATTAAGATATAAAATTCATATTCTTTTGTACATCTTAATTTATTATAAATTTATTTATTTATTGTTTTAATTTTTATTATTTAATTATTTTCTTTTTGTTGAATATAAGGCTAAGAGGATGACCTTCTCCAGTATGACATAAACTTGTGCAAGTAGTTTTAAAATTAAGGATCGATGTTGGAATTTCCAACCCCTTGACATAGAATATAGATTACCCTTTTATTTACAAGAAGCATGATTAGTGCCTGAATTCTCTCTCTCTCTCTCTTTTTTCCCCCATAATGTACAATAAGCACAAGGAAGAATGACAAATTCTTTTGTTATATTGTTGAATGCTATGGGGAATATTTGACCTTCTCTAATGTGACATATTAGCTTGTAAGGGTATAATTTTAAAAGGATGTCATGCAGATTCCAACTTCTTGATATCGATTTACTAGTACCCTTTTAATTAGGTCTTTAATAATCATAAGATGATAGCTAGCTAGTAAGTAAGTGTTGATTTGTAAGTTAGATTCAGGATTCGATTTCTATTACCAACATTCCTAAGGATTTATTTTCAGAATACCCGAGACTCGTGTATTAGGAAGCGTCTCTTAATCATGTTTAAGAAAAAATTAATCTCGAGATACGTAAAAATTGGTTTGGGGACACTCTCATTGTTAAATTAAAAAAAAAAATTAGTTCTTTAATGAATCTAAAATATGAAGTACAGTCCATATATTTTCTTTTCTTAGGACCCCATTTTGTCACCAACCTAATTCTTATTCAATCTCCTTCGTCCAAAAATTTATGCTCCATAATGGAGTGTGAGATTCCAATTGGTATTACCAAGTTTCAACCCTTTTAAAATTAAACCGTACCTAATGGTACATTATTAAGTGCTTCAACCCTTAGAATATTATGATTTCTTATAATAAATATAAAAAATGTCATATTTTAAGTTTTTTTTTTAATTTTTTCTTCACTTTCCAATTCTACTAGTAAAATAAAAAAACATAAACAATCCTTTTTTTTTAAATCTCCATTGCAGTTTGTCTTCTCATGTACTCTCTATTTTTATATTTCTAGTCATTTTATCTTGTGCACGTGGATGATTTGTGAAAGGGTAGGTGGTTTATGTAATACAATTGGTCTTTGACTTGAAAGGAAAAAAAAAATGGTATTACCACTTTGCTTCTTAATAATGTTATTTTTAGATTATGAAAAAAAATCAAATATGTTGTATTTTTTATTCTGATATATCTTCTTATAAAATAATTTCCATATAAAAATTACAATACATATGAGAAAAAGTGTTAAGGTTAGCTATTGTATTTTCGTTTTTATTTTTGTTGAGAATCACATTATTATTATTATTATTTTGAAACAAAGAACTTGATGTACAACAAGTTATTTTCTTAAATTTTGACCTGATTAATCAATTGTAATATAAAAATGTATATGTTCATAATTATTGTAGTTTTATGAAGTGAAGTATTTAATTCTTACACATGTGTAGATATTAATTTATAATAACAGTAAAAAAAATTTTCTTTACAAGAAAAAAAAATCCTCAAACCTATGGATTGATCCGAATCCGTCTGAACCCGATAAATTGAAGTCAAGTATATAGTAATCTGAATCCGAACACAATCTGAATCGGATATGGCCTCAACAAACTCACTCAATCTAATTCAATTGCGAAGTCTAATGTAAGGTAGCCACGAAAGGGGCCAAAATTAGGCTTTAGAAACGTTAAAAAACATTTTTAAGAATTTGGAGAGTCCAGTAATAATTTCCAAAGGGATTAAGATGGAAACATTCTGTTTCTTAATTTTCAATGCTTTTGACCTTCTCCAATACGACATAATAACTTGTGTAAGTAGCTTGTAAGTAGTTTTGAAATTAAGGATCGTAGTTAGAATTTCCAACCCCTTGATATAGAATATAGATTACCCTTTTTAATTTACAAGAAGCATGATTACTGCCTGAATTCTCGGTACTTTCCATAATGTATAATAAGCACAAGGAAGAATGACAAATTCTTTTGTTATATTTTTAAATGCTATGGGGAATATTTAAGCTTCTCTAATGTGACATATTAACCTGTGAGGGTATAATTTTAAAAGGATTTCATGTAGATTCTAACTTTTTGATATTCATATACTGATACCATTTTAATTAAATTTTTAATAATTACAAGATGGTAGCTTGCTAATAAATAAGTATTAACTTGTATGCTAAGTCTAAAGTTTTATTTTTATAGCTAGCACTCTTTAGAATTTATTTTTAAAATACCTAAAATCATGTGTTGGGAAATGGTTTTTAGTCATATTTAAGAAGTGATTAATCTTGAGATACGTAAAAATTAGATTGGAGATACCCTAACTACTGAATAAAAAAAAAAAAATGTCTTCATAATAGATCTAATACAAGAAGTACAGTCCGTATATTTTCTTTTTTAGGACCCCATTTTGTCACCAACCTAGTTCTTATACAATCTCCTTCATCCCAATATTTGTGCTCCATAATGGAGTGTGAGATTCCAATTGGTTTTTATCAAGTTTCAACCCTTTTAAAATTAAACCGTACCTAATGGTACATTATCAAGTACTTCAACGCTTAGAATATTATGATTTCTTATAAGAAGAGGGCATGAAAAGGACTAATTCGCCTGTTAATTTATGGATATCATCATCATCATCATCCAAAATCTTTGTCAAATCTTGAAAGAGTAGTTCAGAGGAATATGCTAGCTTGAACACTTGGAAGATTTAACAAACAGACGGTATGGGTATTGCTGGTTGGTAGAATAGATAATGGAGTGTGAGATTCCAATTGGTTTTATCAAGTTTCAACCCTTTTAAAATTAAACCGTACCTAATGGTACAATATCAAGTACTTCAACGCTTAGAATATTATGATTTCTTATAAGAAGAGGGCATGAAAAGGACTAATTCGCCTGTTAATTTATGGAGATCATCATCATCATCATCATCCAAAATCTTTGTCAAATCTTGAAAGAGTAGTTCAGAGGAATATGCTAGCTTGAACACTTGGAAGATTTAACAAACAGACGGTATGGGTATTGCTGGTTGGTAGAATAGATAATCTACCATATAGAATGACAAATTTGCAATTTTCATATGATATGGCAGCTCATGATCACCTGCCAACTAATCATTCTCTCATCAATGGCTGGTTTGGATTTGTGTCATCGTCTTACTGATCAAACTTTTTTACATTGTGGTTAATTGGCAATTGATTTGGCATATATATAGCAGGGGGATTTTAATTTACTTTTGTAACAAGTAGACAATTTTTTTTTTTAAAAAAAAACGGCGATAACGGTATCTTTCTTGCTCAGTTTTTGCATATGGATTGAGATTCACTATCTTTCAAATAGGGTTTAAGCAAGACGTCTAAATTTATAGATTTACGAGATTTTTTTTTCTCTAGTCTCTCTTGAAACTCAAACCCTAATAATAATATGAAGAATAGACATAGTTACTAAAGAGACTAAACTTCTAAAGATACACCGGATCACTAATTATTGACACGTTTATCCTAGTTAAAAGAATTCGTTTTATGATGATCGAACTTGTTGAGTTGATCATGGTATTTTTCCATTCTAGTTTTTATAAATAGAGCTTTAGCAGTTTTTTAGAGAATAATATAAAATTATTCATAAAACTTCATTCAACAATTTAAAATTTTAAAATTAACATGGTTTTTTAACAAATAAAATAGTTATTTTTTGCTTTTACTTTAATCATCGAAGGTCTTTTTTTTCTTTGATCTTGGTAACAAAATGAGAGAGGAATCTAGATGAAAATTTTTTTCTATTGAATGATTCAATTACAAAAAAAAAAAAAAAAAAAAAAAAACAACATCTTCTCTCCTTTATACAAGAAACTATTAAGGTAGTAACTAACTAACTAAGACACCTAACTAATCCACCTCACTCTAACTAGTGACTGTACATGCCACGTAATATATCCCTATTATCATGATTTTACATTCGATACTCTCCCTCGGATGAGTATGAATATTAGCAAGCGATGAAAAATTCCAAGTTGTAAAACCTTTGTAAAAATATCAGCAAGTCGTTGATCGGTAATGAGATAGTTAGGTTGAATGAGATTAGCAATAACTTTTTCTCTAACAAAATGGTACTCCACTTAAATATTTTTAGTCCTCTCATGGTATATTGAATTTTTGCAAATATGCAAAGTTGATCGATTATCACAAAACAATTGCATTTATTCAAAATGCTTGATTCTTAAATCTTCCAACAAGAAAAAGAGCCACATGATTTCACAAGTAACATCTGCCATATCCTTATATTCTACTTTTGTGCTACTTCATGCTACTAAACTCGTTTAGATTTTCACTAGCCAAGAAAATGCCTAAAAATATACGAAATCGGATACTAATTTTCTAATTTCCGGACATCTAGCCTAATCACTATTTGAAAAGGGCTTCAATTATAGTGTTGATGTGACTAGAAACACTAAACGTTGTCTTGTTGCATTCTTTAGATAACGAAGTACCCTATGAGTAGCTTGCAAATGCACCAAGGCTGGTCTATCCATGAATTGAGCAAAAATCGCACCTGCATAGCAAAATATCGAGTCCGCTAAAAATCAAGTATAGTAGCTTTCCCACTACTTGTTTATATTCGAGTAGGATCGGTAAGTAAATTCTTTAAAATATGTGATAACTTCTACTTAAGATCCGTAAGATTAGAAGCATGTTTGGAACTAAAAAATCTATACTCATTCAATAAATCTAAAACATACTTTCTTTGGCATATTATAATCCCTTATTGTGATTTAGGCACCTCAATGCCTAGGAAGTTCTTGAGCTAACCAAGATCTTTGAGTTTAAACTTCATATTGAGAAATTTCTTAAGATCGACTATATCACTAGCAGAATTACCGGTAATCACAATATCATCTATAAACCGAGTAAGACAAGAAAATTCTATGAAGAAGTATGCATTGTAAATAAAAAATAATCTGCCTTAGATTGTTAAAAATCATATTCAATCGAAGTTGTAATGAATTTTACATTCCACTTGTTTGGAAGCTTGTTTTAGACCATATAGAGACTTATGCAATTTACAAACTACTCTCTATGAGTTATCCACATACTCTCTCTTAAACCGAAAATTAGGTGGAGGATTTAAATACATTGTTTCCTCAAGATCACCATGATGAAAAGTTTTATTAATATCTAATTGAGAAAAAAAAAACCACCCTTGAATGGAATCTAATGCTAAGGACACCACGATTATGGTATGTTTGGCGAGAAGACTGAAAGTCTCATGATAATTAAAACCCTTAATTCGATTATGCCCTTTAGCAACTAGTCATGCCTTATACCTCTCAATACTACCATAAGCTTTGAGCTTGACTTTATACATCCACTTGTAACCCACTCGTATGATGACCTATAGGTAAGGAGACAATTGACCAAGAATTGTTTTCCTCGAGGGCTAATAACTCGGAATTTATGACTTCTCTCTAGTGTTCAAAATTCATAGCTTAAGAATAGGTATTTGGTTCAAATGTATTTATCAAAAAAATGGTAAATGTTGTATAAGAAAGAGAAAGTTAAGAAGTAGAAACATATTGGTCAATGAGGTAAGGAGTGGAACATGCAAGATTACTATAAGAAATAGAAGATTTGGTGTTGAGAGAATGATTATAAGTCTCTAAATATACAAGTATTTTAGTGAAACTTGTGGATTTTCTTGAAGGAATTAAAGAAGAAAGCTCATTTGTATAAATAGAACACTTTGGAATAGGTAACCGAGAGTCAATATGAACAAGAAAAATAGATTCATGAATATTAATAGACTCATGAATGACAAATGATTCAAGGATATTAGGATACTCAACAATGACGAGAAACTCGGGAACATTAGTAGAAAAAAGTAGTTGTATGTTTATCATTTTCATGAAAAGATTGAAAATCAATAAGAAAGATTGAATTTGAAGGTTGACTCTAGTAAAGTCAAACAAATTATATGGAAAATAAGAAGGCACAAATGACAAATTATTAGGAAAAAAAGAAGAAAAAGAAAAAGGCAAATATAATTTTATAAAAATATGACATCTCGTGAAACAAAAACCTTATGAAAAACAATATTATAAACCTTCTATCCTTTTCTAGGAGGATAACCAAAGAAAATACTAGGAGAAGCTCTTAGATGAAACTTCTTGCGATTATGAATAAGAGTAAATGCAAAACATAGGAATCCAAACACCTTTGGATGATCATAATTTGGTGTGGTTATGAATAAAAGCTCATAAAAAGTTGAATTACTCAATAGAGGAGAAGAAGTTCTATTGATAAAATATGTAGCAGATGAGAACAACATCTTCTCAAAATTTCAAAGGTAGAGGTGCTTGGAAAAGAAGAGATCTAGCCACAATTAGCAAGTGTTGATGTTTTCTCTCAATAATAGAATTTTATTGAGGAGTAGCTATACATGATTTTTTTATGAATAATACCTCTAAAAGCATAAAAGAGAGAAAAATGAAACTCGGACCAATATCGGCCTGTAATTGTTTGATAGAAAAATTAAATTAAATGGAAATCATTTGGTAAAATGAAAAAATGATGGATAAAACATCTAACTTGCATTTGAGCAAGAAAACCCATGTGTCTCTTGTAAAATCAACCATTACAGCTTAAAAAATAATGAAAACCATCAAGAGAAAGAATATAATAGGACTCCTAAATATCCATATATACTAGTTCAAAAGGAAAAGTTGTACTTTTATTATGAGTAGGAAATGATAATCTCCTTTTTTGGCTAATGGACAAACAAAACAAGGAGAACTGCTATTAGAATAAATAGTAGGATGATGCCGATACATCGACTCGATTTTATCAACTCGGAATATGACCTAATCTACAATGCCATAGATTAAAAATATGATTATCCATAACTTTATTCATAATTTTTTGAACATTATAAGATTGTTTGACTGAACAAAAAAGACAAGTTTAAATTGATCTGGAACAAAAACAATCCTACTTGAAGATTAACGAGTTTCAATTATTGTCCATAAAGAGTTGTCTTGTATCATACAAGAATCACTAGAAAAAATAGTTTGTACTGATTATTGATTGTGATTTTTCTAACAAAAATGAGGTTGAATTTGAAAAAAAGGCACACGAGAGAACATCATTAAACCAAAATGATGATGACAAACACACTTAACCAATATGAGTTGCAACTACCTTAATACCATTTGATATTTGAACCGTCATTCCAAAAATAAGTATATAAGTCTTAAAAAAAATGAAGAGAAAATGAAATATGATCAATTGCTCATGTATCAATTATCCAAGTACAAGAGTTTAATAAAGACATAATATTTTATGAATGACGGCAAGTAGCCATCATAGAATTATTACCTATAAGATCGAATGGATTGAGAATTAGTAGTAGTAGAGGAATGAACATTATTTAGAGGTGATGAAGGAGCGGCTTATGAATCTTGAAAACTTAAAAGATCCATTAGTATGAAAACTTACTCCTAAGTAAATAAAATCCTTGATGGAGTAGGCTAAGTAATTTGATCGAATTTTGTACGGATATAGAACTAGAATGCTCTTGATCCGAAGTAATATTCTTGATATAACATAAAGGATTTCCATGAGAACAGTAGAGGAACCAAAAGAACTTCAATTACTACTGAAAAACTTATTCTTAATAAACTTGAATTCGTAGGAAAGTCAATAAGTTTATAATGCTAATCCCTATTATATCCAAGCTTCACACAATAAGAACAAGTAACATCAATCCTTCTTTTAAAAACAACGAATGGGAGAACAATCATTAAAAGGTTGATTTATGATCTAAATAGACTTATGTGACTCTTCTCTTATGGCCAAATTATAAATTTCATCCAAATAAGAAATGATTTCATAACCAAAACTTGTGATTTTAGTGAAGAAAATGATTTATTCAATCTATTAAGAAATTTAAACACAATTGTTCTCATGTGTCTCCATAAATTTTTAAAAAGAATCATTATCACATTTTCCATAATTGCAATAAGGCAAAGGCCTAAAATTTCTAAGTTCTTCCCATAATCCATTAAGTTTAGTAAAGTAATCATTAACAAATCTTATATGTTGAGTAATTGAGCATAAAGACTATTACAAACTGTAAATCCTTGATTCATTTGGATGTGAAAACCTTTTCTTCACTACTAGCCAAATTTTCAAATTTGAGTTCATATAGAATACTTGTTGCAGCAATAGGCGATGACATTGACGTCGATAATCAAACAACAATAAAATTATTACACCAATTCCATGAACTAAAAAGAGGATCATCCTCCTTAGGTTGAGAAATAGAACCGTTAACAAAACCTAATTTGTTGCGAATTGATAGAGCAAGAATAAAAGATCCGCTCCAAATAACATAATTCTTTATAGTTAATTCGGGAATAACTACAAGAGATCTATGACGATTTGAGTGATGTATGAAGTAAGGAAAATGAGAATCGTTATAAGCTAAAACTTATTCAACCGGTTGTAATAACCCAAAATTTTCTTATATTTATTTATTTTTTAATATTTTATTTATGTTTTTTTTTTTGAAGTTTACTAATAAAAAAAATAAAAAGAAAATAAAAAAATGATAAAAAACACACAAAAAAAAATTCATTTAGGGACACAATTGAAGTAATTAGAGGTGCAATCGAGTCAATTAAAAAATTTAGGCCTTAAATTGCACCTCCTAGGGACCTAATTGATGAGATTGTGCTAAAATTATTTCACGAGAGGGCGTAATTGCTAAAATTGAAACGCGAGGACCAAATTGAACGTTTGAAGCGAACGACGGGATCGAAATGGAAAAGACGACATGTCGTTCGCTCCAAGGTAAATTCTCTTCGAAAATCTTTGAGAGAATCGCCCAAATCTTCTACGAATTTCTTGTTTTTGATTGTGTATTAATCGTGGATTTGTTGCCAAAATCAACACTAACGAGAAGCAATGACTAAATTTCTTGTTTTGATTTTACATTAATCATGAATTAAAGAGGAAAATTTTGAGAAAAGAATTCGGGATTTGAGATTCGATTTTAGAAAATTTTTTGCTATAAAACGTTTTGAATTTCGCGAGAAGAAAGAGGAGGAAAAAATTGGGAGAGAAATTTTGGGCTCATAGAGGGTGAAAATCGAAAGCAAAAAACCAAAATTTTGATCTTTTAGCACTCGGGTTTTCTAGGTTTTTTTATTTTTCCAGGTTTGGGTTCTTCATGTTCTTGGTGTTCTTGGGGTTCCGGGTTTTAGTTCATCAACCGATGGTCTCTTTCGAGTCCTTTTTCTTGGTGTTTTTCACGTTGATTTTCCATCCTGAGAGTATTGCTCAATCCTACTTCTTAAAATTTGGGTTCGAGTTCTTCAATTACCGAGTTTCCTTTTTGAAGATTCTGGGCATTTGTTTTTCATTTTCTAGGTAATACTGAATGTTCTTAGTGCTTGGGTTTTGCTTCTTGGTGTTCATCCTTGTAACGCCCCCACCCCGATCATATTTCTACTACCCAAGTAGAGTACTGGACGAAACGCGTTACGTTGACATACTCTAAACTCTAAGTAGTTCTCTTATGATATTCTTAGAACTTTAACGAGTATATTACATATATAACTTCTTAAGATAAAATTTACATAACATAATTAAATACATTAATAAAACATTACGAGCAATATTCAATTTCTCACGAACTCCATATCTCAAATTTACAAACAAAATAAAAACTCTTATATGGTGCCTCACATGAGCCGGTTAAAAGGAGCCACTGCATCCATACCAACTTGTCCTTTTTCTATCACGATATAAAAAAATAACAATAGGTGAGCCGAAGCTCGGTAAGTAGGGTGATGTAAGTGATATGCAATGTTTTTTTAACTTCCCACCATACTCATAAATTTTAATCTCGAGTACCACGGGTATTAGCCGATCTACTCTATTTATCATCCGGGTGGTCCGCGAGATCACCTTCTACTACAACGGAATTACCCCTCATTGTAATTACCGTTAGCGAGAATCCATCGTCTAACGGTGCAAGCACACGAGCTTAGTTTCATCCGGATGATCCTCGGATCATCTTCCGCTACAACGGAATTCTCCCTCGTTGTAACTCGCTATTAGCGGGAATCCATCGTCTAATAGTGCGGACACACGGCTTAGAGTACTTGGACTACTAATACCCATTCATTATAGTTAGGTTATCAAACCTAGATGTATAAACCATTTCTCAATCAATTGACTTGTCTTAAACCACCCACTATGCACATGATGCACGTGATGACATATTTAATCACATTCAACTAAATTCGGGTACCAACTATTCATTCTCATACCATACTCACAGATCCAACCCACACTTGAAATTTACCCATTGCTCATATACCAATCATGATACCCATAGCGGGAACACAACCTCCGCTCATTAATATTATTCATTAGTTTCATTAATATTTAAAAGAAGGTCCAAGTCTATTTACTTTAATCCAAGCCCATTTACTTTATCCTAGGTCCATTGACTTTATTTAATTCCATTTTATTTATTCCAAGCTCATTTAGTTTATTCCAAACCTATTAATTTTGTCCAAGTCTAATTTGTTTTTGGTTTTAGGGTTTATTACCGGGCAACTCCTAATCAAGTAAATAATTTTCCAATTTCAGAAAATAATTAAATCTTACCCATTTTATTTTAAATACTAGACATATTTATTTATAACATATCCAAAAATTAGATCTAAATACCAAGTACACAATTAATTACAAATTTTTGAAACTTAGGGAGCAATCTACCTAGTAGTTGTTTGTCTAGAGCTATCCATACCAAATCGGGTATAACTCTTTGTACAAAAATCCAATGACCAAGAAACTTTAAAGGAAGTTAGTTGAAACATAGATGAACAACTTTTATTGTTTAATTTTTACCCAGAAATCGACCTGAAATCCTTGAACATGCACCCTAAAATTCGGACAAAATTTACTCCTTATCAACACTAATTTATTAGTTCAATCCAAGCCAACTTTAAACATGTTTTAGTTCACTTAATTTAGTCCAAGTCCAATCCAACCCATCATCACATACTTGGACATTTTTCAAAATATCATAAATCATCACAACAAGGCATCCATACATAGATTCATCCCAAACATCAAGCATATAACCATTGAAAATTATTGTAACCCATGAAATAAGCACTAATAAAATAACTTAACAAAAATAATTTAAGACATTAATCAACAAAAAAAAAAATGGAACCTACTTACCTCTTTTAGGTTTTATTAGAATTTTCTTAGCTCTTTTCTTTTTCTTTTTTCCCTTTCTCTTTTTCTTTCCTTTCCTTTCTCTCCTCATGTTTTTTTTTCTTTTCTTTTCTTTCTTGCCTTTTCTCTCCTAATTTTTGGTACCTACGGGTTGCTAAAATTTTTCTCGCCATTTTAACACTTGCTATATATATACTTACTTTCCTTCAGCTACAAGTGTTAGAAATTAATGGGACAAGGTGTAAAAGTTATGGGTGAGTCATGAGGAAAGGTGGTCAGCTTTGGGACCATAATGGGTGAGTTGGCATTAAATTCATTTATTGCATTTGCTTAGGTGTCTATATAAAATTTAGACTAATTAAACTTATTAATTAACTTAATTCAATTAACTAAATGTACTTTCTTTCATAAAAAATTCAGATATTTTCATTTTTAAAATTTGGAATTTCTTTTTCCCTAAAATTCCAGCAGTGTTACCTCCTAACCCATCTATACTAAAATATGTATAACTCTTTCTATATATATCCAACAATTATGAAATTTTATAAGGAGCTAGTAAACACATATAAAAACAACTTTTATTTTTTATTTTTTTCTCAAAAATTAATCTAATATCATCAAATAAATATCACAAGATTCAGGCGATTCTTCTCCCGAAATTCCAGCGAGAATGCATTTTGGAACAACCCTCACCATAATGGATATAACTCTTAATGTGTAGGTTCAAAAATTATACAATTTTATACAGGTAAATGAAAAACATATATGAACAACTTTCATTCTTTAATGTTTACCCAAAAAGCATCATAAGTGCTCAAATAATTCACACAAAACTCGAGCGGAATATAGTCCTTAAAACACCGATTTTGCATATTTGATTTCTTTAATAATTAAGCCCTTAATCTTAAGCACAATAACTTTAATTTAACATAAATCACATATTTCAAGAATTAATTTCTCATGATGAAATGAGAATTATACTTACTCTTAATATACATATATATAGAATTATTCTAATACACGTCGCGTTACGGATAAGTGGTTTTTACAGGGGTTACAATCCCACTCGTTAAATTCCGATCTGTCAATGATAAACTCGTTTGAGCGTTTGAAAACTCTTTGGGTCTTCCAGAAGCCACCTTAAATTTCCATCTTTTGTCCAGCGAGATAACAACCTTCCACTCGGTCGGTGTGTTCACGTTTTTTTTCTCTCCAGTTTTCCATTCCTCCCACTTTCAATAATTTGATTGTTGTTGTTAAACTTTGGATTATTAATTCTAGTGGAAGTAAATATATTGAACATGATGTGCTAGTCAAATGTTTTGTTTTGATCTAAAATGGAATTTCAATTTCGCGAAATGATGATGAACAGAGAGAGAAAGTTAAGAACGTGAAAAACAGGAGAGAGAAAGAATCGAAACTAAAAAAAAATGTGTTTGATCAAAACATGAAGAGAATAGGCCTGTCTTTTGGTTTGTAGCCCAGCAGAGTAAAAAAACAAGGGCTGGACTGATTTGGGCCCGATCCAACGATCCAGCCCGATCCGTAAATTAACAAAAAAAAGGAAACAAAACGGGCCGGACTTTTATCAGCCCGACTCGTGCCCTTTAAACCCAAAAAAAAAAAAAAAAAAAACAAAGGAGGTCCAGCCCGTGGCCCACCTTTCAAAAAAAAGAGAGGGGTAATAAAGAAATAAAAAATAGAATTAGGAAAAAAATAAGTAAAAGGAAGAAAAAAATAAGAAGAAAAAAAGGAGAAAAAGGGGGATGGGTGTAAAAAAAAAAAGAGTAAAAGTTGTGGGTTAATATTTTAGGTATAGGATGATTCTTTTTATTACTTTTATTATTCATTTATTTTTTTAACTCTGTTTATATAGGATGATTTTTTTTTATTTTTTTATTATTCATTTAATTTTTTAGCCTAATTATTTTTATTTCTTGTCGTTTTTAGGTATTAATTTAGATTTGTTATTTTAATTTGTTATTTTATTTTCTTTAATATGTATTGGTAGAAAAACATCTTGATAAAGTCTCCTATCCGACGTGGACCGACGTCATAAAAAAATACCTAGAAATTTAGGTGAAGCCTCCTACTTGGTAGGGACCGACGCCACAAAAAAAAAAAATAAATAAATTCGACGAAGTCTCCTATCTAATAGGGACCGACGTCACCAAATTCAAAATCTTCGATGAAGTCTCCTATTTGATAGGGGCTGATGTCACCAAAAATCACCCGTTAATTAAGATATCCTTCGACACGTCGGTTGTGTCAAGGCTTTTAGTGGATCCGATGTTTGAATCGACGTGTCACCCAATGAAGGGGACCAACGATCGTTTTAATATGATGTCATGCCCAAAAACTAAAAAATCAACTTAGTCTAAAAAAATAGGAGTTTAAAATTAAAAAATAGTTTGACATGGAATTTTAGGAGATGAATTTAGAACTAAACCATACATAGTATCTTTTTTTTAAAAGGGCACTTTTAGGTGATTAAATATCTTCCTAAAAGCGTAACCAACTCCTTACCTTATGAATCTCCGAACCAGTGCTACTTTAAGGTTCCTAATTCCTTAAATACTAGGTGGCGACTCCAAAACTCCGTAAATAATTAACGCACGGACTTTTAATTTTCTTTTAGGGGTCTCGTCCGACGTCATGTAGCGACAAAATGGCGACTCCATCGGGGACTAGAGTTAGGCCATAGGTTTAGTTTTTAATTTATCTCATATGTTTATTGTTTGAATTTTATTTATTTGTGTATATATTTTAATTTTTTTCTCGCACGTTTATTTTTGAATTGGGTTGTACGCTTTTTCTTTTAACTATTGCACACACCACAAAGGAAACCACTAAAAGCTCTCGACCCGAGCTGAACCCTAATAGGATTTAGATAGAGTGATTTGAAGGCGAGTATGAAGAAAGTCTATTGATGCTCTTTCAAACTCTCGTTTAGACCGAAACTCACCCTATATATTAGAAATGGTGGAATGAATTTCCTCAACCTCCTAACGTATAAGGCTAGCGGCTGGATTACCCTACTCGGTAATTTAAGCACTCTAGAGGCTTAAAAAATCTTTAGGACTAGTCAAGCTTTGCCCAACCATAGAAAAGCTAGATCTTGTCTATTAGGGTTGACCCAATTAAGACATGAATCATTGTTAAATGATGTCGATATTGACCTTTGGTATTCCAAGGGTATTTTTATAATTTTTAGTGAAGGTTATCCTTCGTATTAAATCATGATCGAAGAAGTCGAAATAAGGTCGAGGATTTTAGATCAAATTTGAGCGAGCTCGAAATGATGAAGGAGATTGTCCGCCCTTGAATTTCGTATCGAGACTCGCGAAAAAAAGAATTTTTACCCTTCTTATGCTTATAATAAGAGTGGTTTCATCATTTCAAAATCAAGTTACGACCGAAATTGGGGGCATATATATCTCCCTAATTGCCTAAGTATTTGTGGGGTAATTTTTCCCTCGGCGAGTGCTAGCTTGGTCCGACCCATCCTTGATAGGATTCTGTCATGATTTAACGAGCAATAAAATAAAGAAAAGGTATCCAATCCGAGTTCAAAATCATATATTTGCATTAAGTATTTATTTGTATATAATTCTTTTGCATTACCAAGTGAAGTAAACATAGGCCGTTCCACTCAATCCCCTCTCGCGCATCTACAACATTCGACTTCGGACTCGTCAAATGAAAAATGAAGAAAGACCACAATAAGAGGTAATCGATCGACAAGAGTTTGACTCGCTGAAAAAAGTGTGGCTCGGATGATATCCCTATTAGAGCAAGCATTAAGAGGGGAGGTAGCTTGAATTAAGGATAACCCGAAGTACCGCATGCTATTCCATCACCTCATCGGTCGGGGCCTTCCAATCAAGCAACTCGTTCATGTCGAAGGTTCACATCCTACTCGGGACATTCACTTATCCCATGGACCCAAGAGTCCCACAAATGCCTCCAGCTGATCCTACGAAGAGGAAGTTCATGGTCCTAGGGTAGTTGAAGGCCTAAGTATAGACATACTCATGACGCTGAAGAACGCCTAAGAGCAGTAGAGGGGAGGATGCCTACGATCCAATTAGGGCCTTCGAAATATGTTTAGTGCTCGATGTAGTGATTTCAAAAAAGTTCAAGGTGCCGCATTTTCCCGTGTACACCGGAATCCAATGTTCCATGACTCACTCGAGGGTTTACCGTAGCAAGATGGCGAAGTGATTCACGATGAAAAGCTCGCTAATCTATTTTTTTCATGAAAGCTCGGGAGGTTCAGCTACGAGCTGGTATATGAGATTAGAGGGATCGAAAATCCGAAGGTGGAAGGATCTAACCGATACTTTTCTCAAACAAGTATAAGTTCAACATTGATGTAACACCGAATAGATCGGATCTCCAAGGAATTGAGAAGAGGCCAAGAGAAATGATTAAAGGATACACGCAAAGGTGGTGCGAGGTGGCTACTCGGATTCATCCATTGTTGCCCGAATCCGAATTGATCTCGATTTTCTTAAATACATTCAAAACACCATACTTTGAATATCCGATTGGGAACGCCTCAATCAACTTTATTGATATTGTTATTATAGTCGAAAGGGTGGAGCGAGTAATTAAAGCTGAAAAGGTTTCGATAGCTACGAAAAGAAAGAAGGCGAGTGGTAACAAGAGAACATATGAAGAGATACATCGAGTTAAGAATGAATCTTATCCATCCAAAAATCGGAGGAGTAACCAAAGAAAGTATAAAACCATGATAGCTACAACTAAAGACCTTCATTCACCTACCATACCCCTAACTCAACAAACACCATAAACCAAACATACCCATCAAATCAATTGAATCCATCCCGCATACCTCACTAAACTTACCAAGTAAATCAATTTACTCAAGCTACTACACATTTTCAAAATCCACCAACTCACAACCAAGACTACAAAAAAGAACTCGAGCAGCCTACCACCCTTACTTTTCTCATTGGGTGAGATGTTTGAACATCTAGTGAGTACTCGGATCGATTACCCCAATCCTACCAAACCAAAGCTCCTTCCTTATCCCGTATGGTACCAACAAAATGAATATTATGAATATCATTCGATGCTACTCGGACATAATATCGATAATTGTCCCGCTTTCAAGAAGAGGCTTTTGGCTTTGATTAAGAAATGATGGATCAACCTTGATAGCTTTTCAAATACTCGTGATGTGAGCATGGATCAACCGCCAAGCCATACAATTGCTAACGCATGGAATGAAGAGATGGTGTGAGCTCGAAAGATATGGTGATTATACATACTCGTAAATCTGTAAATGTCATCTTTTTAATTTTGTCAAATTTTAAAAACTATTTTTTGAATATTTTGGTTATGCATGAGTTAAGATGTATATTTGAATGAAAGAACGCTTAAGTTTTCTTTTGCAATTTGATATTATCTGATTTAAAATCAAGAGATGTTCATTTGAAAGTATTACTTGGCATTAGCATCTTCCTCCATTAAGGAAGCATAATGGCAAATTCATTCAAAGGAATTCCTATAAAAATTGATCAAATTTCAAAACATAACGGATATATGCTAGAGATAATTTCTTTAAAACCAATGATATATCCTCCTAATAGCCTTTCCGAGCGTAAAGTAATCAGCAAAATCCTCCATTTTGTTAAGAAAAAGAAATCCTTTATCCTTTCTCAAAATTAACCTTTGAAGGAAAAGTGTTGCCTAAAAAAACATAGTGAAGCCTAAAGGAAAAACTCAATGATTTATGCCTTAAATAGTGATGAGCAATATATCTTCTACTCATGATAGCATTCATTATTTGTCTCTAAATTAATCATCATCGTTCAAAAGAGATTAGTGTGTAACAATATAGGTCAATCAGTCTTTGAGATGAGGAAATGCCATCTTTCATATGTCTCACATAAATTTTATCCTTCGTCGTCCCACTTTGAGCCCGATGATTTTCTTCATAATAACCCGAAATGGGATCACCTCTCACACCGAGGGCAAAGTGTATAGTCTATGAATGGTCGATGAAACTCTAAAAAACTTCTATAAAAAAAATCACATTATTATCTTAAGAGGAAAAGAAAAAAAGAGGAAAAAAAACTTCCCGAACATAAAAATCATAAGTCAAGATGGGAGTCAAAATTCAACAAACGGACAAAGAGAGTCGAGGCTAGAAAATAAAGTCAACGATCAAAATGACAAAATCCATATGGCAAGCCTAGGAAAATTTTCTCAAGGACATAGCAGCGTAACTAACGGCTCAAGTGATAAAAGCCAAACAACGCGACCTAAAGAGATTTTCATGAACAACAAAGTGATTCTATGTTAAAAAACCTTCAAACACGTTTTGAGCCTTTATATCATTCTTTCATAAACCCAATGTCATAGCTCGCATTACGTGTTTTTGCAAGTCCTTTCGATCAAAGATAGTTTATGTAGGTTGTTGGATTCTAATATTTAAAAAAAGAAAAGAAAAGATGATTAAGGAAAAGAAAATATGATAAGTCCGTATACTCGAATCATGAGTCTTAATCAACAAATCTTGGAGGGAAAAATAAACAGAATCAAGATATTCTAAGGCAAAATTATCCTTCAAAACCACTTATTTTTCCAAATACTTTCTGCTCAAAACTTTTTCATTTACCCAAAATGAACTTATCTTGGATTAATTACCTTCAAATTTCTCAAAAGTCAACTTTTATGCAAACTTTGCATGACCCAAACATTTTTTTGCTTGCTTAGCCCAACTTTCTTGAAGAAATTACATCATAGTATTTGAATGTTATGATTTGACTTTTGATCGATAAATTTAAATATCTTCATGAATGGAAGTACCTTCATCGAACATCTCTACATTTCATTCAAATAATCTGAATTGTTTTAAGAGAATCATTTAAATATACGACTCAATCCATAAGAGCCAAATGTTTATGATCTTTTTCAAAAAATGATAAAAATTTTAAGTTCAATTTGTAAATTGTGATGCAAGAATCAAGAAACAAGCATTCGAACACAAGCGGTGATGATGTCAAGAAAATGATAAGTGTCCGATCTCAACCAACAATTGGAGGCATTTCGTATCCCGACCGAATGGCATCGAGAATACTTGGAGGGCATGACCAAGAGCCTAGAAACTCTAATTGGGTTCAACAACTTGACGGACAATGGCATCACTATGCTATGCCAACTCGAAGGAACAAAGGTCTAAATAGTATGTTTTTTTATGCTCAAATCAAAGCGATCAAAGCCATTAAGCTAGGGGCAAAGAACAGTCCTAAGGAAAAGATAATGACTCGACCAAAGCAATCAAGTATAGTTTCACGAGGGTGGATCATAACATGTGGTGGGTTATCATTTTTAAAATCTAGCAAGAACCAATTGGGTGAAAAAAAAGAGAAAAAGACTCAAGTTCACTATAAATAGTGGTCCAAGCCTTGGGGGCAAGGAAATCTTGACGAGTACCGCGAGATATAATTCGATAGATTTCCAAAATGAGGCAAAGGGGGATTAAGTACGAGAAGACATGACGACCTATGTTTCTCTCGGGTAAGATTGTTGTCAATTTCAACTCAAAAGAAAAAAACAAAAAGAACATTCAATCAAACTCAAAATTAAAAAAAAAAGGTCACATTTCCCCACACATTCTTTCGAGCAGGATCACCTAATAATAGATCATTCACTTAGGTGGGGTCACCTCACAATAGATCATTCACTTAGGTAGGGTCACCTCACAATAGATCATTCTTTCGGGCATGATTGCCTAATAATAGATCATTCACTTAGGTAGAGTCACCTCACAATAGACCATTTTTTTCAGCAGGGATCGCCTAATAATAGATCATTCACTTAGGTAGAGTCACCTCACAATAGACCATTTTTTTCGAGCAGGATCGCCTAATAATAGATCATTCACTTAGGTAGGGTCACCTCACAATAGACCATTCTTTTCGAGCAGGATCGCCTAATAATAGATCATTCCCTTAGGTAGGGTCACCTCACAATAAACTATTCTTTCAGGCAGGATCACCTAATAATAGATCATTCGCTTAGGTAGGGTCACTTCTCAATAGACCATTCTTTCGAGCGGGATCGCCTAATAATAGATCATTCACTTAGGTAGGGTTACCTCACAATAGACCATTCTTTTTAGGCAGTATCGCCTAATAATAGATCATTCACTTAGGTAGGGTCACCTCACAATAGACCATTCTTTTTAGGTAGGATCGCCTAATAATAGATCATTCACTTAGGCAGTGGTCACCTCACAATAGACCATTTTTTCAGGCAAGATCACCTAATAATAGATCATTCACTTAGGTAGGATCACCTCACAATAAACCATTATTTCGAGCAAGATCGCCTAATAATGGATCATTCACTCGAGTAGGGTCACCTCACAATAGATCATTCTTTTAAGCATGATCGCCTAATAATGGATCATTCGCTTAGGTAGGGTCACCTCGCAATAGACCATTCTTTCGAGCAGGATCGCCTAATAATAGATCATTCGCTCGGGTAGGGTCACTTCTCAATAGACCATTCTTTCGAGCAGGATCGCCTAATAATAGATCATTCACTTAGGTAGGGTTACCTCACAATAGACTAGTCTTTTAGGCAGGATCGCCTAGTAATAGATCATTCTTTCGGGTAGGGTTGCCTCACAATAGACCATTGCATATTTAATTTTCGGGGTAGGTCGCCCTTTACAATAAGGCCATGCATCGCATATTTAATTTCTAGTGTAAACCGCCTTTTACAATAAGGCCACGCATCGCACGTTTAATTTTCGTGGTAGGTCGCCCTTTACAACAAGGTCACGCACCGCACGTTTAATTTTCGGGGTAGGTTGCCCTTTACAATAAGGCCATGCATCTTATATTTAATTTCTAGGGTAGGCCGTCCTTTATAACAAGGACATGCACTCGGACGTTTAATTTTTAGGATAAGTCGTCCTTTACGATAAGGCCACACATTGCACCTTTAATTTCTAGGGTAGGTTGCCCTTTACAATAAGGTCACGTATCGCATTTTAATTTTTAAAGTCATCCCATTATAGCTTTGCTTTTTTTTAAAAAAAAAAAACCTTTTCTTTACAAGCTTATTAAACAAAGTTAGTGAAAAGCATCCTTTTCACTCGACTTTGCGCCATAAGTATTGTAAAGAGGAGGCAACTCGTAATAATCCAAATTTTTCTTATTTTTTATTTTATTTTTTTGAAGTTTACTAATAAAAAAAAGAAGAAGAAAAAATAAAATGATGAAAAACACAAAAACAAAATTCATTTAAGGACACAATTGAAGTAATTAGGGGTGCAATCGAGTAAATTAAAAAATTTAGGCCTTAAATTGCACCTCCTGTGGACCTAATTGATGAGATTGTGCTGAAATTATTTTACGGAGGGGCGTAATTGCTAAAATTGAAATGCGATGACCAAATTGAAAGTTTGAAGTGAATGACAGGATCGAAATAGAGAAGACAACATGTCGTTCACTCCAAGGTAAATTCTCTTCGAAAATCTTTGGGAGAATCGCCCAAATCTTCCACAAATTTCTTGTTTTTGATTGTGTATTAATCGTGGATTTGTTGCCAAAATCAACACTAACATGAAGCAATGACCAAATTTCCTGTTTTGATTTCACATTGATCATGAATTAAAGAGGAAAATTTTGAGAAAAGAATTCGAGATTTGAGATTCGATTTTAGGAAATTTTTTGCTATAAAATGTTTTGAATTTCACGAAGAAAGGGGAGGAAAAAATTAGGAGAGGAATTCCGGGCTCGTAGAGGGTGAAAATCAAAAGCAAAAAACCAAAATTTTGATCTTTTAGCAATTGGGTTTTTCGGGTTTTTTTTTATTTTTCTTAGTTTGGGTTCTTCATGTTCTTAGTGTTGGGGTTCTGGGTTTTAGTTCATCAACCGATGGTCTCTTTCAGTCTTTTTTCTTAGTGTTTTCCACGTTGATTTTCCATCCTAGAGTATTGCTCAATCCTACTTAAAATTTGGGTTCGAGTTCTTCAATTACCGAGTTTCCTCTTTGAATATTTTGGGCATTTATTCTTCATTTTCTAGGCGATGTTGAATGTTCTTGGTACTGGGTTTTGCTTCGGTGTTCATCCCACTCGTTAAATTCCAATCTATCAACGGTGAACTCGTTTGAGCGTTTGAAAACTCTTTGGGTCTTTTAGAAACCACCTCAAATTTCCATCTTTTGTCCAACGGATAACAACCCTCCACTCGGTCGATCTGTTCACATTTTTTTTCTCTCCAGTTTTCCATTCCTCCCACTTTCAATAATTTGATTGTTGTTGTTAAACTTTAGATTATGAATTCTAGTGGAAGTAAATATATTGAATGTGATGTGCTAGTCAAATGTTTTGTTTTGATCTGGAATGGAATTTCAATTTCTACGAAATGATGATGAACAAAGAGAGAAAGTTAAGAATGTGAAGAACAGGAGAGAGAAAGAATCGAAACTAAAAAAAACGTGTTTGATCGAAACATGAAGAGAATGGGCCTGTCTTTTGGTTTGTAGCCCACAGAGTAAAAAACAAAGGCCGGACCGATTTGGGCCTGATCCAGCTTGATCCATAAATTTAAAAAAAAATAAAAAAATAAAATGGGCCGGATCGATCACAGTCCAGCTCGTGCCTTTCGAACCCAAAAAAAAAAAAAAAACAAAGGAGGTCCAGCTCGTGGCCCACCTTTCAAAAAAATAGAGGGGTAATAGAATTAGGAAAAAAAAGTAAAAGGAAGAAAAAATAAGAAGAAAAAAAGGAGAAAAAAGGGGATGCGTGTAAAAAGAAAAAAAGAGTAAAAGTTGTGGGTTAATATTTTAGGTATAGGATGATTCTTTTTATTACTTTTATTATTCATTTATTTTTTAACTCGTTTATATAGGATGATTTTTTTTCTTTTATTATTCATTTAATTTTTTTAGCCTCGTTTATTTTCATTTCTTGTCGTTTTTAGGCATTAATTTAGATTTGTTATTTTAATTTTTTATTTTCTTTTCTTCAATATGTATTGCTAGAAAAAAATCTTGACAAAGTCTCCTATCCGATAGGGACCGACGTCATAAAAAAAATGCCTAGAAATTTGGGTGAAGCCTCCTACTTGGTAGGGACCGACGCCATAAAAAAATATATATAATAAATAAATTCGACGAAGTCTCCTATCTAATAGGGACCGACGTCACCAAATTTAAAATCTTCGATGAAGCCTCCTATTTGATAGGGCCGACGTCACCAAAAATCACCTATTAATTAAGACGTCCTTCGACACACCGGTTGTGTCAAGGCTTTTAGTGGATCCGATGTTTGAATCGATGTGTCACCCAACGAAGGGGATCGACGATCGTTTCAATATGATGCCATGCCTAAAAACTAAAAAATTCACTTAGTCTAAAAAAATAAGAGTTTAAAATTAGAAAATAGTTTGACATTGAATTTTAGGAGATGAATTTAGAACTAAATCATACATGATACCTTTTTTTAAAAGGGCACTTTTAGGTGATTAAATATCTTCCTAAAAGCATAACCAACTCCTTACCTTAGGAATCTCCGAACCAAGTGTTACTTTTAGGTTCCTAGTTCCTTAAATACTAGGTGGCGACTCCAAACTCGTAAATAATTTTATAAATAATTAACACACGGACTTTTAATTTTCTTTTGGGAGTCCCGTCCGACGTCGTGTAGCGACACCATTGATGAAGAGCGTGAAAGATTAAGAGAAGAGCATAAGTGATGAACAATAATGAAACCCTAAGAGTTAGGCTCTCATACCATGTTAACAAACATAAAGAGAAATCTGGATGAAAAATTATTTCTATTGAATGATGCAAGTTACAAAAGAAAAATATAACTTCTTCTCTCTTTTATACCAAGAACTATTAAGTTAGCAAGTAACTAACTAACTAAGACACCTAACTAATAAAGCTCACTCACAGACTAATTCATAACTAACTAGTGATTGTACATGCCACATAATATATCTCTATAATCAGTACTTTAAATTATGATAGATTTGGAGTAGATGGTCCTTAGTCAAGCTTTGCAAATCTCATGAGGCCTTATAAATAGCTTTATATTATTTAATAATAGTTTTTAATTTGGATTTAAATAGGTTATTTAAACTAATAGATTCATCATTTTTTTTTTAGCTAAATGAGTCAAACCTCTTCCGAACTTTAGTCTATTTGAAAATCAATTTTTGAAATTCTAATTTCAAATTTGACCTCTCTAGACTTTTTTTTTTTAAGAGATTTAGTCCATATTTTATTTTATTTTATTTTTATCAAAAACAACAATCACATAAATAATGTCATGATAAAAATCATTTAGTAACGAGTTATCTAGAGCTCTCCGACAAATTTTAAATCATGCCGGATCATTTTCTATTTTTCTTATTTTTTATATTTATAATGTTTAAAAAATAAATAAATATATTTCTTAATCTTTAAAAACTCTAGAATTTTTTCAAAAAATAAATTGAGTTTTCTCACAAGTGTGTGCAAAACTTTACCTCAAAATACAAAGATCTGAATTTTTTAAAAAAGAGATGAGTGATAGTTGAAAATCATATGTATTGAATTTTTTTTTAAAAAATGGTTTAAGAAAGTCAAACTTGTAATTAAAAATTTTAAAACTAATTTTTAAATGAATTAAAATTTAGAGGAGGTTTTACTGCCCATTTAACCAAAAAAATTTAACCCAGCCTCTTTCTTGAAAGTCCAACCATTAATAACAATAATAATATGAAAAATAAATCTGTTTACCAAGAAAAACTAAATTTCTAAAGATACACTGAGCACTAATTAACACATTTTACACAATAAACGTTGTTTGTGATAAGTGGATTGTGTTCAAAAGGAAATTGACAAGTGGGTTGTGTTACATTTTAGTAAAAATTACTTACAATAAAGGAATGACCTTTGGATTTGGTCACATAATTAGCCTAATCATTAGTATATATCTCACAATGTGATGAATCATCAATATATATATATATATATATATATATATATATATATATATATATGGTTTAAGCTCACAATAAACACAAGAAACCGCGAGGATTACACACTCATCCCTAATCAAATGGTTAAATACGTTCTCTCATGAGGGATTTGGGTACAAGCCCTTGTACTGCACACACATTGTGACACATGCCTTGATCACGTAATGCAATTTTATAGGATCAAGAGAGTGTGATTGGTGCATGAAGTCAATGCAAAACACAATTATTAGTTGACAAAAAGCCCGTACAACACATCACTTTTTTAATTGCTTCTTGATTCCACGATTAAATGTACGAGGAGACGATTTCAGTACTTGGATTAAGAAAATTTAGCGAAGTATTTAATTAGTGACCTTTCAACCAATATTATCTCAAATTTTGTTTTTTAAAATATCTACTCACTAACATCACAATCAACATTGTTTTTTTTTTTTTTTTTTTAAATAATGGCGAATATAATGACTTATACGGCTTCTATTATACATTTAACATTCATTTGTTAAAAAAAAAAATAAAAGGTTAAATACAATTTCTAGTAGATTTGGTAAATATTCTTAGTAGAAGAAATAAATCTCAAATTTCTATGGAAGCAATGAAGAATGAAAAACTCTTGTATTATTAAACATATGTGTCAACATTGTTAATTAGTCTCAAAAAAAAAAAAAAAACCCTTGTTTTTTTATTTCTTTCCTCTGTTGACATTAGAAATGAGTCCAGATAAATTCAATCACACAAATCCTAGGTTAGAATTAACCATTTTTGGCTTCATGCAATTGATGCAAGTTGGCAATATTTTTTCCTAGTAAACTATGCAACCATGCATTGAACATATCATTTATATTTTTAACATTTGAGACAAACAATATTGGTGCAAGCAAATTTCTATATAAGGAGACAACATGAACCGATAAGTGCAAGACAAAATCTTTCAAGTACCAAATACTAAGAGGTATATAGCTAGAGAGTCATCATCATCAATGGCAAATTCAAATCCAAAGCTTCTAATTATCTCCATCTTCTTCATTATCCTCACATTCTTCACACCTCAAGCTCAATCAGTAGTAAAAGAGGGATGTGAAGAAGAAGCAAATGATTGCAATGACAAAGCTGGAGCTTTAACCCTAAAGATAATAGCTATTGTCTCAATCTTGATTACTAGCATGATAGGTGTAAGTGCACCTCTTTTTACACGTTCAGTCCCTGCTTTACACCCAGATAAAAGCCTCTTTGTGATTGTTAAAGCCTTTGCTGCCGGTATCATTCTTGCAACTGGGTTCATGCATGTGTTACCAGATTCTTTTGATATGCTGTCTTCAAGTTGCTTATCTGAAAATCCATGGCACAAGTTCCCCTTTACTGGGTTTGTCGCAATGTTATCTGCCATAATCACTCTAATGGTGGATTCAATGGCCACTAGTGTATATACCAAGAAGGCTACTATTGGAGTTAACCCGGAGAGTGATGCTCGTGGTGCCAGACCAGATCAAGAGATGGCTATGGAGAACGCTGGACATTTCCATGGTCATGGGCACCATTGTGAGGCCAAACTTGCTGTTGGCGAAACACAGTTGCTTCGTTACCGTGTTATTGCCATGGTTAGCTGATTTCATGATGACTTTGTTTATTCTTTAATCAGATGTATCTAAACTATTAAGAAGTAGGGAAACCGCAAAAGTAACTCCTAAGGTATTAGTCAATTCTCAATATCTTCCAAAAACATTTTCAATTAGGGACATAAAGTTTCAGACCATTTCCAATTGAGTACTTTTTTCCTGTTTGCTAGTATTTCTTTTTCTTTCAAATTTTCTTCAAAATGGAAAATTTGTGGTTCCATGAATATTCAAATTAAATGGAAAGTATTAACAGACATGGATAGAAAGATCCAATTGAGAAATGCTTGAAATGTTAAGGAACCATTTAATAAACGTTTTTGTTTTGGAATGAAATTGAGATTTTTCCTAATAAATATAATGGGATGTGAAAAACCGTTCATGTTTGTACTATTTCTTTTCATCATTTAGCTTTTTATCCTCTTCTTTCTTCATTTTGACTTGATTTACGTCTTCTTCTCTCTCTCGAGGATTTTTGTATTATTTTCTTATCTCACATAACTATAATTCATTAATTTCTAGAAAGACATTTTAGACTAGATTATAATTTTATACATAAACTAATATAGATTTCATAAAATTAATATAGGTAGATACGTTAATAAATAAATTTGTGCATATAAATTCTATGTCCATGCAAAAATCCTCTTTAAAATTATCAAGTTTCCGGTTTTCAAAATAAGAAGAACATCCAATTGGGATACATATATATGTCAGGACATGAGAAAAAAGTATTAAATACTTAAAAAAAAAAAAGCTTTCAAAATAAAAAGACTAACAAGTATCCACGAGAAATTTTATAATACACCAGGAGTAACTAGTGATATGTACAGTGGTCACTCTATGGGTCAACTTTGAAAAGAGATATAGACATATAAAAAAAGATAGAAATTACATCTATACCCAGCAAAAGTGTTAAGAATATTTTCACGTCCGTTTAAATTTTTTTATTTTCTCTCTCCTGTTTCTCTCTCTCTCTGTATGTCTATCTCTCTCCTTAAAGTGAGCCCATAGAGTAACTACCGTATATGTCACCAATTACTATTTATATATTATAAAATTTCTCAGTATCCACTTGAAATTCTATATTTTTTTGAACAAAAGAATTTACTACTTTTTAATAATCTCTAACTACACTTCCAGATTTGCTCTTACTCCTCATATGTAGGTGCTATGTGTTGAAAATTATAGTAAATTAAGTTTTTTTGTGGTAACAACAAAATGGTTATCATCATGGAGGTGATGATCTCTAGGTAAAAAAAAAAAAAAACAAATATATCCATTTGAGTCGATCAAGGGGCAGAGCCAAGTTTTATGAAATATGGTCTATTGACCCCTTAAAAAAAGGCGTTTGTTTTTTAAGGGAAAAAAATGGATTCAAGCTGCAAGTATTTTGGATGTTTTATATATATGGTCAAATACACATTTATGATAAAGTCAAGCAAGTGAGATCATTTATTTGTACGTATACTTATTTTTAATCAGATAATCTTTTTACTTTTTTTACTATTAAAATGATATTCTCTAGCTTTGATCCTATCTTTTAAATTTATAAAAAATTAGGCCATTATAAAATTTGATGGATGAAAAGGAAGGATATTTATCCTTCTAGTTTTTATATTCATCAAAACTAATCGTGTTTTATATTACTTTGAATTCTTTACTTCTTCAAAATTTTGAAAAAAAGAAAATAGTATAGAATTGTTAATTTAAATTACATTAGAAGAATTACCATGTTTTCTAATAACTTCCTTTTCTTTTCTTTTTAGCTTGTTCTTAAGTTGCTATCATGAATCCTTAGCCATTTTTTTAATCATTTTTTGTGATAAATATATGTTAATATGATCATAATAATTATATGTCTGAAATATAGAAAGAAAACTGCGAAGATCCCTATATATATATATATATATATATTAACCTATTTGATATATTTGGACAAAATTTTTATTATTTGTATAACTACAAATTGTTGGAATTGACCCAATTCATAAGGTGGGTGGCTTGAAATTAAAGATATGTAAAAATATTTATTAAGCTTTTTGGATTAATACATGCTTGCCTGGTTGCATGCAGGTATTAGAATTGGGCATCATTGTTCATTCAATTGTGATAGGCCTTTCTCTTGGAGCCTCAAACAACACTTGCTCAATCAAAGGCCTTATAGCTGCTCTTTGCTTCCATCAAATGTTTGAAGGAATGGGTCTTGGAGGATGCATTCTCCAGGTAATTTTAAAAAATCATACACACTTTCTTCTCTATAAATTCGTATAACTCATGCATAATCACAGTTGAATATATTTTATTGACATAATATATATTTTTTGCTTTACTTTAAATAGGCTGAGTACAAGCTTTTCAAGAAGGCAATCATGGCATTTTTTTTCTCAGTAACAACTCCTTTTGGAATTGTACTTGGTATTGGACTGTCCAAAACGTACAAGGAAAATAGTCCCACTGCATTGGTCACTGTTGGTTTGCTCAATGCATCCTCTGCTGGGCTCTTGGTTTACATGGCATTGGTTGATCTTCTTGCTGCCGATTTTATGGGTCCAAAGTTGCAAGGTAGCGTCAAGCTCCAGATTAAATCTTACATGGCTGTGCTTCTGGGTGCCGGTGGCATGTCTGTAATGGCAAAATGGGCATGATATATATGGTTAATTACTTTCTCATGGAACCTATATATTAAGTTTCCCATGTCAGATAACTACTTCAAAGTTAACTACGTTTGTTTTTTCCCTTTTTTTACAAGTTCCAAGTTGTGTTGTTGTATGAGTGTTTAGTTCGACAATTTCTTTTAATGAAAGCGAGGTTTCATAATTTAGATTTTTCAACGGTATAATATTTGATGTTTTCAGTTTCTTTTAACGAAAGTATAAATAGAGTTGGCCCAACAATGAAAATCTTTGATTACGTATCTGTTAGCAGCAATTGCATGGGCTTCTCGTAACCAGCCTCATTTTGAGTTAGGCTAACCTCTAGGTTGAAAGAAATATGAGCTTGCTGGTCTAAGCAAGCCCGTAGCAGCATGGCAATTCTATGCCCTCAAAGGAAAAAAACGTCATCTACGAAAGAATATAAAAGGATAAGAAAAAACAAAGAAAGATGGAAAATTATCTGGTCCAATCATTGAATTCAGTGTTGGACGATTGGGGTGGCACATGGTCAGAAATTAAACAGTATATACTAGTACATCTTTCATTGTCTTTGGATTAATTTTTTGATTCCTTGTCGCCATATACAAATAATTATACATCCAACACAAAGGATCACAAGTTTGTTGGCCATCTTCAATGAGAAAAAGATATAGGTGCGTCTATTTTATTTTTAGGGCAACCTTTCCTCAATCATGTTTGTTTACCATATATCTGCATGTTACAACTGCACTACCAACCATACCTACCCTAGCTACCAAAAGAATATGAAAAACAGTAGCAGAAAGTGGACACTACGGTTTTCAATATAATAAAAAGTTTAGTTGCTTGTAAGAAAAGAGAGCACAAGTCCAAAAAACACACTTCAACGTCTTTACATGGTCACAGTGTTTATTTGAGCTTTCAGTAGTTGGATTTCTATCATGTTGTCACCAGCAATTATATTTTTGATGCCCTCTTTGTCTGTATTATCTTATAAAATTATCAAAGATATCTAAACTATGAGACCTCTTACCCTACCACTACGAGGACAATTTGAACTTTAATGATGCACAAAACCTAACATTGAATGCTGCCGAGCTTCACTGATATATATTGTTTTGTTTAGGTATCCTTATCTCACATTGAAGATATGATTAATTTTACTTAAAGCGAAAACGATAAAATCTAACTTTTCTTAATATGTGTGATTTTGGAATTCGAAATCTACGTATTAACAAAAAATTTATTTAGACACTATTTCGTTTATTACAAGATCAATAATTTAAAAATTCCATATAATGGGATCCAAAAACTTGGAAACACTTTTAATTTTTATATTCTAAAAAAAAAAAATCATTTATCTCTCTACTATTTATATATTGGTGGTTTATGCATATCTGAAAACCCTTTTTTTTTCCAAAAGTTTGAGAAATTCTTGAACCAGCTTATAGTACCTTAAAACTAATTTTTCTAATCAAATAACGTTAATAAATATTATTCACATCAATCCACGTATTAAGAGAAATATTGTTTTAAATATTAGTATTAAGATTCAAGCTTTTAAAAAAATACATCTTATTTACTATGAGTAAATTATAAATTACTCTCTCGTTTATCGAAACATATATATTAATTAGTCCATTAAAAAAAACCAACCATCTAGTATCTTATGTTTTAATTATGTCAATAACTTAGTTATTTTATCAATTTTTTGTTAGATTAATGATTTTTGTTCTCAAATTGTTCTTCTTTTTATTTTTTGTTGAGAAGAGAGAAAAATATGGATGAATAACTAGGATAAATATAACATTAAAAGAAAAAAAATTGATAAAAAAATCGATAATTTAACAAAAACGGATGAAATTACTAAATTATTGACAAAATTAAAACATTAAAGACTAAATAATTATTTAAAAAAATTAATTTATTTATTTTTGAAACAAGATCAACTAATTTATAATTTACTCCTTTGATTATCTCACCAAACTCTTAAATTTACACGTATAAGGCACAGACAAAGGAAAAATTAAAAGTGTGAAGAGTCATTCCAAATGTACTTTGAGGTTGATTTAATTCCAAAGGGAAGTCACTCTGGTCAAAATAAGATAATTGCAAGTCAATTGTCTCTCTGAGACTCTGCCAAAATGATTTAATTAATTGAGGACTATAAATATATTTTTTGTTGATTTTCAAAATTTGATTGGAGGCAATAAATGTTGTTGTTGAATTCACGATGATCAAACGCCGAATGGTTGATAGTGATTGAGGTTCAATCATTTCTAACATTTAATTAATGGATGGAAAGCACAGCAAAAACCATTTATTACTTCTCCTGCATCCATAACTTTCATGATTACGATTATCCTAATTTTTTGTTTTTTCTTAAAAAAAAAAAAACTAAGAGTAAATTATAATAATTCTAAAAAATATCATAAAATTATACTTGCCATTCAACTTTTCACATATGTTAAAAAATTATTAATTATCTTTTTATATTAGTATATTTTGTTCATATTTTTCAAAATAATCTTGTTTTAAGATTGCTTTTGAAAATTTTTTTTACAAAATAAATTTTAATTAAGAATATTTTAGTAAAATACATTAGTAAATAAATATTTTGAAATAGATATAAATAAAAAGAATGAATGATTTTTTTTAACATTAAAAGGAATAATCATCTAATATTTAAATATATGACAAAAAAATCTCTTTTGTATTCAAAATATCGTTGATATTTTAAAATTTCTTCTATCATTTTTAAAATATTAAAGATATTTTGGATATGAAAATAGATTTTTATAATATTTTCATGAACATACATGAATTTTTGGTGTCAGATCTATAAATTTTTAGATGGTCTGCTAATTTATGTCTTCACATTTTTTTTTAAAAAAAATATTATAATTTATCCAAAAATCACTACTGAGCCACTTCCTAGTTTGGATCATCAAGAAGAAGGAAAAAAAAAAAGAGGACTTTGTGGATCATCAAGATAGAGTGGATGGGAAGGCAAGGGTAATTATATGTGCATCATAGATACACAAAATCATCAACCCTATTGTATGATATAATTAATAGAAAAGTTAGTGGGTAATCATTATTGTCTCATTTTTCAACACTTTCGTGGGAGTTTCTATTGCAGTGTTGATTATTTTTCATAAAGAAATAATGGTAGGGATTTGAAAAAGTCAAAACCAAACGCACATTTTTTCTTGCTAAACGGACAAAGAACCCATGTGCTCTGCTCTGGTCTGCCTTCACAATCCAATCTCTCTGTCTCCACAATCTTTGATTTTTTTTTTTTTTTTAATGTAGTTTTTTGAACTTCATGTTTAAAGGTTCGGATTGGTGTTTGAGAAGAAGAACAATATCCAAGAGTGGTCAGACATTTGGATATTTTTTGACATATTTATTGTGAATTCTTAATTTTTTAAAATTGATGTATAAAACCTGTTTAAAAATATTATGTAATTGTAAGATTAAAAATGGAAAAAAGGAAGGCATAAATTTTTAAGAGAGGGAAAAAGAATATTGTAAGTATGATTTGTGATTCCAATTTTCACAGAAAATGTAAATAATTTGTGGTGAAGTGACAATTAGATGCTTTTCCCATGGTGTTCCAACCTTACTATTCCTTGCATGGAACACGACATTTGATACCTAATCTCCAATTTATGGAGATAAAAAAGTTTAACTAGATTGTTCTCCATCCAAGTCTGTTTGCATGTTACTTATCATACCGATCCTTTAAAGTTGTTAGCTTTTTACTTTAATCAAAGAAAGTATACATACAAATCATAGATTATATAAAAAAAGATATTGGTTCAGTGATAAACGAATTAGTTTTCATGTGAATTTTCTATAAATGTAAAAAATTCAGATTCCGAAATCATATTTGTTGAAAGAGATTAAATCTTATTATTTTCGTTTCGAAAATAATTAGTTTTATTTTTAACATAGAATGAAGATATCTGGATACAATTAAAAAAAAAAACAAATCATAGAGTAGTATCCATTTATAATCTACTTATTCAAATTCCTTTCATATTAAGAAAAAGACTAAAAAAAAAAAACTTTTAGTTAAAACTATTAGAGTCACCTGATGCCATGGAATTTTACTGGCACAAAAAGGTAGAATTTTTACAAAAAGAAAGAGAGCTAACCTATTGTGCTAATTTATAGCCTAGTGAACTTGCTTCTTAACCAAAAAAAAAAAAAAAAAAAAAAAAGATGAGTTTTGCAGAATCTACTTTTTTCTCTTTCTACGTAAAAGAGTTCTAAGTACAGGTTAAGAAGAGAAAGACAAAGGGAACATGTCAATGGACTCAAATTTGGTTAGTACATAGATTGTTTTCTTTTTCTTTGCAATCAATGGAAGGGGAAGCTGAAACAGGATCCCACATCCCATAAGGTGTGAACTTAGAATTCATAAATTTCAATTTTCCAGTTATTGATTATATATATAAAAAAATTATTATAAACTTATGCTTTTAAAAAAAACTAACAAATGGTTTTTTAGACGAAAAAATTAGAAGAGAATAAAAGAGTTGGTTTTCACGTGAATTTTTTATTAACGTGTGCGATTTAAATTCTAAAATTATTTTTGTTAGAAGAGATTAAATCTTATCGTTTTCGCTTCGAACATGATTAGTTTTATTTTTAATATATAACGAAGATATCTAGATAAAACTAAAAAAAAAAACAAATCATAGATTAGTATCTTGTTCAAATTCCTTTAATATTAGGAAAAGGACAAAAAAAAAAAAAAACTTCTAGTTAAAACTATTACAGCCACCTGGTGCCATGGAATTTTACTTGCACAAAAAGGTGGAATTTTTATAAAAAGAAAAGGAGCTAACCTATTGCGTTAATTTAAAGCCTAGTGAACTTGCTCATTAACCGGTAAAAACAATGATGAGTTTTGCAGAATCTACTTTTTTTTTCTTTCTATATAAAAGAGTTCTAAGTACAATTTAAGAAGAGAAAGAGAAAGAGAACATGTCAATGGAGTCAAATTTGGTTAGTACATAGATTGTTTTGCTTTTCTTTGCAATGAACGAAAGGGGAAGCTGAAATTGGTTCCCACATTCCATAAGGTGTGAACTTAGAATTCATACATTTCCATTTTCCAGTTATTGATTAGATAAAAAAAATTTATTATAAACTGATGATTTTTTTCAAAAAAACTAACAAATGGTTTTTTGGACGAGAAAATAGAAGGGAATAATTACACATGTACGCATCACGTTTCATTTAATGGGATAAATGGACAAAAACCTAACAGATGCCGTCAACTGTTTTGATTTGATAGTTCGAATAATTAAAATAAAAAAATTGGAAATTGAAAGGTAATTGGGTTTGATGAAAAGTTCAGCAAGTGTTTGAAAAAATAGAAAAAAAAAAGGCTTTCTTTACCCTCACTGATTAAGATAATTAATATCATTTGATACTTTACGACAGTGAATCCATGGTACGAGGTGACCAGCTATTGGCAGAAGAGACCATTTTTTAAACAGTGGAATCTGGAGAATTGTAAAAATTAAAAATTTAGAAAACTAAACAGTACACGAAATGTTGTAAAAAGAAAGAAAAAGTCTAGGAATAAGCAAAGAATGCCAGCAAAGCAAACAACAAATGCTGGCCTTTCCTTCCCCTTCTCTTACTCCATTAACGCCAACAACATTAACAGTACTCACTGATTGATTCTCTCTTTACTCTCTCTCTCCTTATCCCTTAATCTTTGCTTAATATAAAGCTGAGTTGAAAACAGAAAAAGGGTTTTTTTTTTGTCAGATTAGGGTTTTTATTACCTCTTGAACAGAGTCAGACACGCATAAATGGAATCATCAGATTAAATTCCATTACAACCAACATGGTATGGAAGCTTCATTTCTTGTCTTTTTAATTAATACCCTTTTTTATTTTTTAATCCTTTTAGTATTGGTTATGTTATATAGACATGTTGTTTCTCAAAAAAATGGAGAGATTGTGAGCCACAAGGGTTATTGGGTTGATTTTGATTGATGTTGTTGTGATAAAGATTTTATCTTTGCTATTTTGGGTGGTTCTTTTTTGTATTCTTGAGGGTTATGATAAGTAAAGTTTAAAGCTTTGGATTGATCTGTTAATTGGTTTTTTTCAGATTTTGATTTAGTATTAGCAGGTTTGAGGTCACTGTTTGACATGCATCTTTTTTGGTGTTTTTTAGGGGGAGTGGATGCTAAAGTTTGGATTTTTGGATCTATTCTTTGATGGGTTTCCCTCAAGTTTAGGGGGAGCTAAGAGATTGCATGTTATTGATATGGAGTTTCCTTTGTGATTTGTAAAGAAACAGATGCTGATATAGGGAGTTTTAGGTTGCTTTGTTTCTGGGGTTCGATCAGAGTTTGATATAAATAAATCATAATATCTGTTGGCTTCTGTTGGATTTTGGAGTAAATAGGGTTGAAGATGGAGGGTCAAGCAGCTCTTAGTGATGGTTCTTCAGCGAGTTTAGTTAGGGGGAAATGAAATTGGAGGAGGACGAGGAAGAGTTTCGTAGTTGCTGTGAAGATGAAGAGGTGTGGAAAGAGATTGAAGAAATAGTGAAGGAAGAGCCAAAGGAAGATCTTGATGAATTTTCAGTGAAGATGTTTTTCAAAGGGATGTCAATTGCTGAGGATGAGGACTCTGGTTCTGGGTTCTCTGGAATTGGTGTTGTCATGGAAAGGACTGAACATGTTCCTGTTATTCAGGTGCAAAAGAAGCTTGATTTCTATGTGGAGGAATCTGTTGCTGACTATTTGGCTCTTATGGATGGTCTTGCTGAGGCTATGCAGAATAATATCCGCCGCGTGTATGCGTTCACCGACTCTGAACTGTTATACGATCAGGTGCGTCTTCACTTTTCAAGATTTCTGCTTCCTTTCTCTACAATGGAGACACAACTTGCTATGATTGTGTAATTTGATGAGAACCTGAGTAAACTTTTTTGTGATAAAAGTGTCGCCAAAGCGTTTTTGTTTGTGAAATTACAGTGTGGCTTTGATAGTGTATTGCTGCATCGAAAGAAAGAATACAATCCTTATAGAAATAATTTCTGGCCTTCAAAAAAAAAAAAAAAAGGAGTTTATATTCAACCATCATTATTATTGTATCTTCTCAAACCCCATTTCGAAGAGTTCGCAATGCAAGACCAAGGCTTGTTATTTTTTTTTATTTTTTTTTCCCTTTTATGAATCTAGAGCTTTAAATCATTTCTACTTTCAGTAATCTGAACAGGGAAAGGCTTTACTAGTTTGACATCTCTATCATAGGCTCTTATCTCTAATATACCTCTGGACCAGCTATATTTGTTATTCTATGTTGTTCTGTGACTAACACAGCCACTCAAGTTTGGTGAAATAAATATCGAGGATGATTCTGATTGTTATATATTGTGCTAATTGTCTTCAGTGGAACGAAAATGTAATTTGATATTTGCAACACTGATTTATTTCTCAAACTGTATCTGCTTTCCAATTATAGCAGCTATCTCTCATGGCTTTAATCTATGTAATAAAGATTTTGCTACCAGTTCACCTTGTTTACACCATCTATTGCAACCTTGATACCAAATATCTTGTTGTGTACATGCTCTCCGTGTGGCTTTAGTTGATGTTAACTTCTGACAGATAACGAAAGAGGAGAAACTTGAGGTTCCACTTCTGATAGCACTAAGGCAAAGGATCCTTGAACATGCCAGCAACCTGGAAGCTTTCGTTCTGAAACTCAGTCCGAGCTTTGATCTTGAGAGGCCATTACGCTTAGCACAGGTAGCAGTTGGGGTTGTTTCTTTTCCGGCCAATGGGAGTGAATCCCGTGATAACTGTTCTATCTGTTGCGAGGATAAGATATCGCCAATGATGATGACAATGAAATGTTCCCATAAATTCTGCTCACATTGTATGCAGACCTACGTTGATGGAAAAGTACAGTCATCTCAAGTACCAATCAAATGCCCTCAGTTGGGATGCAAATATTGCATTTCCATCAATGAATGCAGATCATTTCTTCCTCTCACTTCATATGAATCTCTGGAGAAAGCCCTGGCTGAAGCTGATATTCTCCTTTCAGATAGAATCTACTGTCCGTATCCAAATTGTTCTGTCCTGATTGATCCTCGAGAACATTTGTCAGCTAGGGAAAGTTCATCAAGTCAGTCTGACAATACCTATATTGAATGCCCTCTTTGTCAAAGGTTTCTCTGTGTGGAATGTGGCGTTCCTTGGCATTCTTCCATGAGCTGTGAAGAGTACCAGAACCTCCCATTAGAGGAGAGGGATGCTGCAGACATTACCTTGCATCGTTTGGCACAAAATAAAAGATGGAGGCGTTGTCAACAGTGCCGCAGGATGATTGAGCTTTCTCAAGGCTGCTACCATATGACCTGCTGGTAAGTTGGGTACCTTTTGTGTTCCTTTCTTCCTTTTTCTTTAATAGATGGTGTGTGGTGTGGTGCTGGTTTGAAGTTGATTAAATGGTTACAAAATCATCTGCTAACTCCATGTTTTTATTCTTGGAAATTGAGTGATAGATGGAACTGTGATGCTGGTCATTTATTATTTATCGATGCACGTGTCATGACATCTACTATGTTATGAAAATCTCAAACATCCATACATGTTTCAGTGTCTCTACCAATCATTTTGCTGAAATACCACTGCCAGAGAGGACTTAAGTTTGTAAAAAAGGCATTCATTCACGCCGTTACTTTTGATCATGTAAATTGGTTTGCTTGAATCTTTCGCTTGTGCATATGTAACAGTCAGTTACACATTTACGTATTAAAGTGGTAATAAAGAGGTTGCATTCGCTTCTTTAACTGCATGTTTTCTTTGAAGTTATTAACTCCAAATCTGCTGTCTTTTCCTAGGTGTGGGCATGAGTTCTGTTATTCTTGTGGTGCTGAGTACAGGGACGGGCAACAGACCTGTCAATGTGCCTTTTGGGACGAAGGCAATTCTGAGGATTTGATCACCCAATCAGTTCAAGAATCAGAACAATGGGCTTGGGAGACTTTTAACTCACTACCCATGCGTATGGATGCGTACTCAGAACAAGAGAGATCACAGCTGGCACTAATTCAAAGGTTTCTTGCTGGTGGTTTCAGTCTGAGTGACCACCATCCATACCAATCTCCACCCCGCTGTACAGACTCATACGTAGATGCCATAAAGGATCTCCATCAGCTTCCTTGGCTTGAGAGGTTTGTCTCTGTAATAAGTGACAACTACTACGAAGACTACATCCAATGAAAGCTGATATAGGACTGCTAATAAACTAGAAAAAATGTTGCGTATCTTCTCAACAGTGCTTAAGGGAGGTAAAAGAGCTTCTCACTCTATTTACTTCGTTTGCACTTACATGGGAAATGCAGAAATTGGCGCTTCTTTTTCCTTCATAGTCTTTTCATCATATCTCTGTTGGACTATATGTGACCTTGACGGTCCATAAGATGGAAGCAGAAAATGAATGTTTAAATAGTAAATTGCATTCTTCTTGAAAGAAACAGAAAATAGATAAAACATTTATTACATTAGTTAATTAAAAGAAAATGAAACAAAGTTGTTAATCTTTTCCTTTCTCTCTACTGTGAATTGTTGTCGTGAAGGAAAGCATTCACTTTTAGTGCTTGGAAGTTATTGAAATAAGTAGTTAAATCGAGCTTGTTAAACCATGCAAAGCAATATGATTGTCTTGAATCATTACATTGTCACTGTTTGTTGCATCAATCAATTGTCTTCCATTTCAGTCTTTCCTGAGAATTTTGATATGAAATCAATTGGTTCTAGTTCCCGCCTTGGGTAGGGTTAGGCGGGTAGATTCTCGTTGGATCAGAAACAATTTTCCCAAGGGGAACGTTTATCCATCCACAATCTTTAGCCTTTTAAAGTGGTCATGGATATGACCTTGGAAGACAGCAATTGATGGAGAGGCTGTCATTCTATTCCTTTCTGTGACGACTCGTGTCATTTTGTATGTGTAGCCATATCAGTACCCCAAAATTTACTCTATGTAATGAATAAAAAACATCATAGATTAGTATATGCCATGCACGTACTAATAGTATTTAGGGTTTATAGCGTGATGGGAGCGTTGATATTTTTTCCAACATGAATTGGAATTGTCATTTCTATAGTGTAGCACCTTCAATCTTAACTAAATTGGTGATTCTGAGACTTTGTATCTGCTGCAACGAGTCCAGTTATTATTCAGAAGAAATTTCTGAGACCTCATATTTGAGCAACATAATTCTGAACATGTATCCTGAAGCAACTCTTGCTTCCTCTGCAAGGAGTCCAATCAGAAGAAAATGTTTTTCTGCAGTAGTAAAACTGCAGCAATAAATTGCAATTTTTTTTGGGAAAAAAATTGCAATTTCTTCTTTAATGCTTAAGAGGGGAATCATTGTAACTTGATTCCGTAGCTTCATTTTAGGTTTCTGATAAATCATGATACCTAATGGAGTCTAAACCAATAAGCAGTTTAAGAACTGTAACAAATTAAAACAGGACAACTGCAGATCCTGGTACTGTGATCAGGACCACCAAATAGATAGTGCTTTTCATGAACAAAATTTATCCAAAAATAGAAGTTCATGAAAAAAACAAAATATAAGTAGACACGACAATGTCCTTTCCAAGTATACAACAATAAATAACACAACATTAGACATAAACAGAACCTAGAACACTAACATTGACTCTATGTAGGATGAATTAATCTCAGCTAACCTTAGGATATCTTACCTAAAAAAAAAAAACTTTAACGAGGAGCCACTATCGCATAAACAAGGCACTGCATTGCTGAATCCATAAAGCGGATATCAAAAGCCATTCATACCAAGTTTTTTAGTTAACTTGATCTAACGTTGTAGTACCATTATTTATACCAAGTTTTTCTAGTTGAACAAGGAATCAAGTCCTCAACGTGTTTCCCTTGGCTGAGTAGAAGTAATAGTAATTAAGCTAAAGTTCAGTTAATTGTACCTGCATTGATGTTGATTGCTTTGACATACCCAAGTATATTTTGGCTAGGTAGTCTTTGTTATGGCCCCTCTTTAAGAGTATTGACTTGTGCAAGATTTTAACTACCATGTTCATCTTGCCTTCTTAAGAATTATCAGGAAAACACTGCACATGATGGCTGGTGTTTCACCTTGTAAGTGCATGAGCGTTTAAAGTATTTACACATGATCTGTGGGATCTATAACTCCATCGTAGAATTGCGTTATAGGCATCTGGAACTTTAAAGGAAGTGGTGTTTCTATGATCTCTTACAGAAAAGTGTTTTCGTCTTGAAGTCCTGTTCTTCATTGAATTTGCACATATCGAGACATTTTTTTTAATTAAGACTTTGAGTTTTTTTTTTATCTAATATAAAAATTCTACTCTTATGTTATTGTTTCAGATCCTAATAGATCATGTAAACATACATGAAAATTTCTAATGAATGACCGTTTGTCATGCGATATGGAAAGTTCAAATTGAATTATTAAATTAACGACATAGTAAATTATTATCGATTAAAGCATACACATGATGAGTCATTGTTTGAATAGAGTTTGAAATAAGAAAAATATAAAAATATAACTTTTAAAGTAAATAGAAAAGATTTTAAAATCTCGATAAAAAAAATTTAAATTTTATGAAATCTCCATATATATATATAAAACTCGTTTTTAATTAACAGCTTGATGACACCGATCTTTTGTTACCTATCACGGCTGTCGTTATTATATTGACATCTTGGTCAAAAGATTGCTCAGCTTGACTGACTTGTGGTCGAGTGTGGGAACCATTTGGGCTTGATGATTAGTTTGAATGATCATTAAACTATCTACAACTCTTGACTGGTTAGTCAATGTACGTTGATTTTTGCCTACTTAAAATCTTATTGGATTTGAACTTCTCAATATAAATGATCGTAATTCCCTAGTAAATTTTAGCTCATCACTTGTAAAACGATATACATGTCAAAATATTCTTGTTCAGAATGTAGAGGAAATTATTTAAGTACAAAATCTACCATCATAATTTTTTTTGAAATCGATTAAATTTAAGAGCGAAGGATATCTTTTAAATATATTTTCACCTTATTTATTTTCTTATGAAATTATTTTACAAATAAATTTCTAAAAGAGATAAGGATCGTATATTAAAATAGTATTATTTTTTTCCAAAATTTGTAAATGAAAATACAGAAAAAATAAATATTTGAGAATATTTTATTTTATGTTTATGTATTTTCTTTTAAATATATTAGGATTTAAGCAAATATTTTGAAAATTTTCGGTCATTTTTTTTAATTATATATATTATGAGAATTGCAATTATTGTGATGTTAATGACAGCAAAACATGCACCCGAGTAAACTATAAAAATATTTTATGTTTATTATTATAGAACTCGATCCAATCATTCAATCAACCTATGTACCATCTTTATTTTCTTCTCATATCATACTGCCAAATAAATAAATAAATATAAAAAATTTATACTATAAAACAGGATGTTTATTCGATTTTTTGGTTTGATTTTGTAATATTTTGATTCAATTAACTGAACTTACAAAATTAAAATCAAAACCGAATTGAATAGTAATTTGATTTTTAGGTTTAAATCGAATTTAAAAAAAATAATTCTTTTTTAATAATATAAATAGATCATAAACATTTTCAATCCATCGTATATCTATAATAATGTTAAAGTATTGAGTTTTTGATTTATTTCTATTATTTAAAAACTTTAAAAAATAAAAAATAAAATAAAATTTGGTTTTTCAATTCAGTTTTTTCACTTTAAACTGAATCGTGAACACCACTACTACCAAACTTCATTGCAATTTGCAGTTGTCGAGGTATGACATAAAAATTTTACCAATTAATCAAAGGATCTAAGGTTTCCATGGATGGGTAGAATGTGAGCTCATATTGCCTAAGAAACTCAATAAAACAACATTTGATACGACTTTCCTACATTCGGGGGTGGAGGAATATATAGCAGGATTGAAAATCTAATAATAGTTTGAGGATAATATTGTGAAGTTTTGAACACAAGGGACTAAATTGAAATATTATTTATAATAATTTTTTTTCTTTCTTATTTGTTATAAATTTTGCCTCGAATCTTATATACCCTACAGTGTTTCACACTCTCTTCATAGTCTTAGGCTGGGGGGGGGAATCCCGGTAATCTAGTAATCAATGCACAAATAATTTTTAAACAAAAATTCAATGCAATGGTCCCTAATTAAATTAAAAAGTTGGTGTTTTTTTTTTTTTTTTTTTTTTTACTCAAGTTCATCCCAAAATTCTTTTTAGGGACCAATTGCACCAAATATTTTGTTGAGGTACAGTATCCACCAATTAATAAAATTAAAATTTGAATAATTTGGAGGCTAAAACTCTTGAGAGATTTTATCTTACTTTAAAGAGTAACTAACAATACTCACTTTATAAAAATATAAACATAAAAAGAAGAGAAAAATAAAAGAGAGAAAATTTAAAAATAAATTGAGTTTAAATAGAATTATTCTTATTATTTTTAGTGATTCGGATGTAATTTTTTTAAATTCTTTATATCTATATATTTCCTCCAAATAGGTCCATGGTGTATCTATTGTTAGTTACTATTTTAATATTTAAAATTTCATCCACAAAATTAGCACAATAAGCAATTAGGGTTTAGAAAAAAAAAACATCTCGTGATCTTGCTCCATTTTCATTGTTCTTACTAATCATAGGGTTTAAGACAACCAGTTTGCCACAAACATAAGAGGGAAAGAGGTGAATTAAAATCTCGTGATCAAAATCTTGGTTGTTCTGAGGTTAGGTGGTCCAGTGTGTGTGTGTGTGTGTGTGTGTGTGTGTGTGTGTGTGTGTGTGTGTGTGTGTTGGGGGGGGGGGGGGGTGGGGGGTGGGTGTGTGTGTGTGTGTGTGTTGGGGGGGGGGGGGTGTTGTAGCCTAAGGGTTTTTTTTTTTTTTTTTGGCTGGCTGAATTAAAAATGGCTATAGGCCATTCCTTTTTTTCTTAGAAGCATGATGTTGCTTTTCTTTGGTTCAATAGTAAAAAAGTCCTCAAGCTAATTTTCACACACCTCAAAACTAATCATTTCAACATTTAAAAGACATTCCTCGATACACTCGTCTCGAATATTTTGAAAATAATTCTTAAAATTGCTAATTATAAAAATTAAATCCCGAAACCGATTTACAAATTAACACTTACTTACTAATGAATCATTATCTTGTTATCGAAGCATGATGTTCATTGATGTAGCAATGAAATTTTAAAATTATTTTTATAAGGAAAAAAAAACCCCTCAAATTGATGTCAATAATTTGCCGTAAAATAAAAGAAATACATGGAGAAATTTGATCCTCGAAAATAGAGAAAAAAATTTAGAAACAAGCAAGCTTTCATTATGGCACTTCTTTTTTCAGCTGTAAATATGATGAAAAGAGGTTTGATATATTCTTGAGTTCAAATCTTAGAACAATATGATTAACAAGCATGCACTAAATTTTTTTTTCCTTCCAAATACACTTTAACCGATGTAAAGAGTGCACCTTCAAATTAAATAACTTAGTCTCGATACACATTCAGATTGGATCAAACGTCCCCTTAACAATATGATGATAAAATGTTCAAGAAAGAAAGTTCAAGAGAATGGACCACCAAAAATTCCTTCGATGGCAGGACATCATTGGACCCACACGACAACTTAATTCCTTGATTGTTTAGGTATTTTGGATGGAATAAAGGAAGGGTGACTCCTTTAACCTTTTTCCTTTTTTTACCATCCTCGAATCCCGGAGACGAAATGAAGTAATGAAGACGAAAGGATGGTAGGACATCAGAGAAGCTTTGATTTGACAAATTCATAAGACAACGAAATTAACAATACACATTAAGCAAAAACCGATAAACGTGTCAACTAACATAACATGTCATGTTAAACAGAATGTATGTCTTAAAAGGACACCATAGTTAAGACCAACAGAAAAAATTGCAACTTCATCAGAAAAAATTGGTCATAATTAGAAGTTGCCATTTAGTCGAATAAAGCAACAGTACATTACCTTGATAAGAAGTCCTGCAATTTAGTGCTTGAAAAGAGTTGTGAGTCTCTGCTTTCTAAATGAACATCAAACTATGTACAACCATTAAAATTATACAGAGAAGAGCAGTAACTATTGCATAACACCATTCAATCCTAAAATTTTCAATTCTAAAGTCTCTCTTTTTCTTCTTTTTACCTGTTCATCAGTCACTGAACCAAGCATTGCAGAAACGGGCGATATCCAGTTATATAAATCCATGGACTTCGCTAAAGGTTCCCAACACACACATGATCAGTTGGGACCAGCCAATAGTAATATTCTTTCGGAAGGAAAGAATTTAGAGGACAACATATGCAACATCCAAAGATGAGAAACTGTAAAAAGAAATCCAGCTATTCATGGTCATCGCCATTCTCGCAATGGCGAATTAGAACCATATATAACACATGGAGAGAAAGTTAGTGGCCAGGGAACAAGAACATTCATTCTCTATGAATATCAATGAATTACTAATTGAAAAGATTTTAAATAAAGGAATAAATGAAAATTATACCTATTAGGTCTAAACTGCTACTTGATATTCTATATCCTTGATTCTCTTTACAGAAAAACCTTCCAAAACTATACCAACCAATTTATGCCGGAATTCCGTTGACATTCCGAACCCTAGTAGCTGCAACAGGATTCATGCCATAACATTCAGCAGGAGATGATATTAGTACCATAGCTGATTGCTTTGAGGCTTGAGTCGGACATATCTGTCATCCATTTTTTAGGAGCATTGGATTCCCCCAATATGTTGTACGCGTAAGAAGGCCATCTTACATCCGCGCCACATGAGCTTGTGATGCCCATTCTAATCATCTTCTGTGTTCTCTCAAGAGCTATGAGGCTTGAAAATGTTGAGAAACTGTTCCCGACAAATACATCAGCCTTTGAGCAAACTTCATAATCAATTGCTGACTGAATGAGATATGGGTATTTCTTGTAAATTCCATCGACACCTAGTTTCTTCTTCTCAACAGGAAGCAAACTTTCCTTCCACCCAGTAAGTATAGAGGAATCTTCAAGAAGACTATCTGCCACCGCAAGATAAACAACAGTAGGACTTTTTAAGCCTACAATGTTCCCTACTCTCTCCATGATCTCCTGCTTGCTACTACAAATTTCACTAACATTTAATCTTTGCTCTAACTTCTTACAGTGAATCATCCAATCTATCTCTATTCTCATGTGAACTGCCACATAAGGCACTGGCTGCAACGGAGAACTGTAAGAATCAACACCCCTTTGAGCAGATTGAGATGTACTCAATTCTTTTCCTACTTCTCTAATCTTTGACACTACTTTATCTGCCTCTTTAGCTATCTCATCAACCAAAACTAAGCATTCAAAGACCCTGGCGTAGTCCTTAGCAGGCCAATGATCATGCCACAAAAATGGGTTCTTCCCAACTATTCTAATTACTTCATATCCATCAAATGGATCCTTGCTAAACTCTTTCAATTGATCCAAATCCCTCTCAACTGTCCACTTCCTCCCACTTCCCTTCTGTAGCTCATACACTACAGTTTGATTCCGAATATCTGAATAACGGCCCAACTTCACAAACCCATTACAGAGCGAATTAAACCTTTCAAATTGAAACACCTTATCGAGGGAAATAGGCTGAAGGCGATCTATTTCTTTGTAGAACAGGGAAGCACTTAAACTAGGCATTAGCAGAGTCCGGTTCAGCATTCTAGCAGTTAGACAAGCTCTTGCAAATGCAATCTTTTGATTGTTTAGTCCCCATACTATCTGAGGAACCTCCAAGAATTTATCTTTATGAATTCCATTATCAGAATCCAAGGACAAAGATCGGCTATGAATCAAATCAAGATTGTTTTTATCGAACCCAACATAGCCAGAGAGTGAAGGAAGCAGCACAATTCTAAGAATCAGAGCAATCACAATCAAAGCAAGACCTTTACATGTTATAGAATACAAGTTTCTGCCAAAGAACATTGGACACTTGCAATTAGAGGACAACTTCATTATATTCACCTCACCAAACAATCAAACCGCTCTTGTAACCAACATTCTTGCTGACAGAATCAAAAGCAACCCTGTTCAGTTACAAGTGTTTAGCACATACCCCAATTGCTAATCACTCTAAACTTGCATAATCACAGCTTTCTAATCCCATTTCTGGACATCATTTAATCAGAAGCTTTTTGTCAACAAGGAAACCTGCATTACCAAGAGAAAGGAAAAATAATCATCAGAACCAATTTAAACACTATAATACAGAATGTCTGGTTAACGCATATGCACCACATCCAAATAGCATTAAACATATGACTGATTACCATATTACGGTTTAAGAAAGAGTGGCCATTCAAACTCAGATGCCGAATACAAACCAAAGCAGCAAGAAGAAGTTAAGAAGCAAATGACAACATTGAAAAAAGTGCACTCTTATAAAAGATCAGAAACCAATAAAGCCTATGTCTTTACTCAGTCAATGTTCTGGATAGAAGCAAACAACAGAAAATCCAAAAAAACGATGAATACAATACCAAACTACAAGAAAGGAAGAGGCACATAGAAACAGATATTGCATGATGTCTCACCTCTGAAATCTGAATCTCTGGTACTGAAATAACAAAGTGACTCCAAGAAAGATACAATCTTTCCAACCCAAATTGGCGTCAAATAACAAAAAGATTCAGAATTTTCTTGAAAATCCCGGAAGCCAAAAGAGGGCCAACAAGAAGACAACAAGATGATGTTGATCATGCATGAAAAAGATTCTGAAAAAGCCTGAATTCCCTCAAAGCAAAAGCATGACAACCCATCAACATCATAACAACCAAGAACTCTATATCACCCTTGAAAAAAAAAAGAATTAGCAAATAAAAAAATGAAGACCCTTCTGTTTAAATTTTCAAAAAGAAAAAAAGTAAATAGAAGAAAAGGAATCTACAGTGGTTGATGGTTAGGCAAAATTAAAAAAAAAGACTTGGAAGGGAAGTGAAAAAGGAGTCAGAGATAGATCAGAAGATGTACAGAAGAGGTGATGATATGATTGGCTTTCGTTACCTAACCATTTTTTATCTATTTTTAGCACTGCTTGATAAATTATAACTACAATAATTTCCCATAAAAAAATAATTAAATTGGGAGTAGACAAGACAGAAGAGCTAGGCATTTTGTCGGCATCTGGGACCTGAGGCAGGTGTATTTTACACTTCGGTCTTGTGAGTTTGGGTTGGCATTCTTTGCAGGTTGCCAATAGTGTCCTCTATGTGCAGTTGGCAACATACCAAACAGTCCAACAACGCAAGGGCACTTTTTATTTTTTATTTTTTTGGAGGGTATGTTTCCTCAAGGTTTCAATTTTCAATGCTATAGCTAAGGTTTGGACAACAATGGCGTTTACATGGATAGTTGTGATTTAATATGGTTATATTTAGTGCCTCAAAAAATATGTTTTCTCACTCATTCATTGCTTCCATTTTGTTTATATATAATTATGGTTATATTTACATCGATTGTTTGACTAATTAGTAATTATATTGAAAAAATAACCAAGTTATCTGGACTGCACATGTGATTCAAGGTAGATAAATTTCCCACATGTGAACACATGTTACAACCATCCAAAATACTTTTTCTTTATTGGTCTAGTTGGCTTAGTTGCATTTCTTTTATGTTGGTGTTTTTTCATTTATTTTGATGCTCTTGGTATATTCAATTCTGTTAAAAAAAAAAAAAAAGTTATTGTATTTAAAAAAAATAATTGTGAGAAAGTGATGATCTTTACATTATGATTGTTGATCGTGTGGTTTTCAATTTAAATTGATTGTGTTATGGAGATGGCTCAATAGATATTGGTTTAATGATAAGCATCCATAAAATAAATTGTTATTGTATTTGAAAAATCTTCTAATGACTAAGTTAATCTACGAAAAAAAATGTTTGATATGCATACGCTATCAAGAGATTTTTTCTAGTAAAAATTAGTTGATAATATAATTATTTTAAAATTAGAAGATGGAACTTATAATATTTGATTTGTTAATCTTTATATAAATAGAGATATCATCAACGGACATAAAGTGAAGAGTAAATTTGTTTCTTTTCTTATATTCAATAGTTTCTGATATTGGCTTGAAGGTTTAATTACTAATTATTCGATTTACTGTTTAAAACCATTTAATTCTGCCAGCTCTCATTTTTCAAAGAAAGCTGGAAATTCGGTGGCATGCCTGAAATGTTTCATTAAATTGAAAAAACAGAACAAATATTCATGCGATTTATATCATTTGAAATTTTGTGATGAGTCAAAACATATCCACAAACCATTCCAACTCCACTAATTAAAAAATGATTTTTTATAAATAAAAAAAATATTACTTAACATCGATTACCTTTGATCAAACTTAATTACCTCTAAATTTTATTACTTAATATTTATTAAAATTTAATATATTAGTTTGAATAAAACTTTTTTGTTTCTTCTTTTTAAGTGATCTATATATCTGTAAGTTAGCAGCATGTTTATACTATATTATACGTACGTGTGTGTGTATGTTTTAAAATACTTATTAATTTAATAACATTATATAAGTATTCTATATATCTCATTATTTTATCACCTTAGTAATATTTTTTATCACTAGAAGAATAAATTTAATTTTAATATATATATACACGGCTAGGAAATGAATCTAGCAAAAAGATAAAACAACAACAATAATAATAAGTAATCACACGATACAATATCTACATAGTTCGATAAATTTATCTACTTTATAATTGCACTAGAAGTTCTTGTTAAGTTTTTCGATTATCTACAAATATAATAGATGTTGTTCATATTTATAGCATGAACAACTAAAATTATTGAAAATACTTTATGTTGCTAACTCTACATAGTATTAAACTACAGATTATATCTACATAAATCTCTATAACGTAACATAAATTAATCAAAAAATATTATGGATCTTTGGTAAATATGACTAGTTTTTGCTATAGCTTGATCAAAAGAAAAAAAAATTCTATCTATATAAGATTGCAATGAGACTCAAGTAGTAAAATTTAAAACTGTACTAGAAAAATAAAGAGAGAGACGAAATGAAATTTGAATTATCTGAACAACCAAATACAAGAATAAGGTAAAGATTACAAGAAAAGAAAATTTGGTTGAAACATGGAAAAATTGAACACAAAGCAGCATCTTGAAAGAGGTCACCATTCTTCTACAAGCCATGCTCCCCTTTTTCAATACTACTATAAACACAAACTTTTCTAAGGTAAAAAAAAAAAAAGAATAATACTATAATTTATAATTAAGTAAGCTATTAAGTTACAATTATTTTTTATATTATAGAAAAGGACTTATTACTTAGTATGAGGCAATCATCCCTCCCATCCCATGATAATGTGTTTGGTGGTGGATTGCTATCATAAAGGGGATCGGCATGGCAAATATGAATGGCCAAAAATTGCAGAAAGGGTTTGTGGTCCAAACGAAAGGACATAACCACGATCTAGTCCAACTCAACTTTAAGCAGCAAGGAATAAATAGTAGTAGTAGTAGTAGCTAGTACGAGTTTGAAAAAGATGTGAGCAAAAGAAATAAATACAAGCATTAGAAAGGTGGTATGTCCAACCAAACTTTCAATCCGAGAGTACAAACCTGCCACACGCAAACCCTTGTAGGGTATTTCCATATGACAACTGACACAAAGAATCCTGCCTGTTGTTACATTTGTTTCCCTATTTTTATATACTTAGAATTTATTATGGCTCTGCCCTTTGATCAGAAGAGCATGTCCAAGAAAACGAACCTCCACAATGCCTCACCTTCCGCCGCCATTTTTGTTTGGAATTGGGCTGTTTGTCGTGCCTCACAGTTGTATGGGCAACTCAAATGCCTATCTCTTCCTTTCCCTCTTTGGAGCCTAGCTCCTCTTTATACCTTGCTGCCTTGGAATAAGCATCTAAGTCTACTAAATAAAAAATCAAAAGAAGGAAACAACAATTGGAATTTCAACATATTATAAACATCACCAATTAAATATAACTTTTTGATAATAATAATAATAATAATATAAAGTAAGCATGTTGCTAATACGCATGGGAATTTATATAATACTAATATAAATATATTATTTTTATAAAAAGAACATAAGGAAAAAAAAATTACAAAATTTTACAATTGTAATACAACCATGTACGTAGTAGAAGATGAAAATATAGGTTAATATATCCATAGAAAGAGATTCTCTATCCATAGAAAGAGAGAATCTTAGTGCTGCACGTGATTTTACTAGATAAAGTTGTCATGTGAGCAATTTCACCATTCATGAGTTATTGGCAACTTCAGTCTGTACCTGTCATCCATAAAGCAATAAAACCTGTGAGATTTTATTACTATCTTCTCTGGCAAACTCTGGCATATGGTTAAGATTTTGCTGTGAAGGTGTAGTGGCCAGAAAAGGTAATGCCCTTTTGGTACCAAACCATGCAAAATCCCTTGCTTGGGTTGGTACCAAATTATAGTCCCATGTTCTTTGAAGTCATTAATATGTGTATGGCAACCAACATTCAAGCAATATACGAATCCTTAAGCCCATTTTTCATAAACCTAAAACAGGCCCATTAAGATCAAGCCCACTGTTCTGAACCCATGTATTAATAATACCACGAGCCCATAACCAAGAAACAAAAATCAAGTATCAAAACCACCATGTTAGCTAAACTTTAAAACGACGACGTTTGCAATCATCTGACTCAAAAGATAAGGGCCATGCCGAATCTTAATTGGATATTATACATACATTTTTTACACCACCAACTTCTACGAGCAAAGAAGACAAAACATTTAATAAACATGCTTTTTTCAATATCGTCTCTATCTAATCAGCACTTATCATAACAATAGTGACATCGTTAGAAAATAAGTCACATAATATGCATAGATCACCTAAAATTATCTAATGAAGTTGTTAGTTGTTAAGACAAGTCTCTGTTATTCCCTCTTCAACAAAGTCATCTTCCTCTCCTATGACAACTATTTTCGTGTCTTCATCATCTTCTAAGTCTTCTATACATAGCCAACAACAAGATAGATATAAAAATTAGATAAAAGTCTTAACTTTTATCTTTGTATACTTGATATAGTTTTGTATTCTTATCTCATGTAAAAACTCTATAAAAGATAGAGTATCACAAGTCAATAAACACACGAAAAATATTCTACAATGCAAAGACTTTTTTTATTCAATTTAGTATCGAGCTTTGATAACCAAATAATCGCGAGTTCAAATCTCACCATCCATATTTCTCTTCTAAATAATTGACCACAAAGTAGTATGTACTGTGTAAGTTTAAAGCCCAAATGGCTTTTAGTTGAGAGAACATGTTAGAAATAATATAAATCATATCCTAATACCTTACCTAACGGCTTAAGTCGACATCGTATCGAGCACAAAATACAACCCTTCTTATACCACTGACCACTAAAGGATTATTCATCTTATAGAGGTGCGGAATAAATAAAAATTTATGCTTTTCTCCATCTAAAGTCCCAAGATCATCCGTTGACTTTATTAACTATATTAATAACTAGATAATTAGGTGTTACCTCTTGTAGCGTAAAATCTAATTCGCAAAAAGAATCATCTAAGTGTTCGATCTCTACTAATGATCCATGCGGTAAAACACCTATACAAGAAGTGACATAAATTGTAGAGTTTTAGCTTGACTTTTTCTCGCTATGTATAATTTTTCTCTTAAAGAAATTTCACAATGGATGGCGTAATTATAGAGAGAGGTGGCGGCATGCACTTTTCTCTCTTTCTCTTATGTTGTATGCGTCTCTCTCTTATATAAGCGGCAACAACTCTTTTTAGAAAAGAAGTTGTATTTTATGTGGGATTTGTTTGATTTTATCCTTATAAACCCCGAGCCTTATCCTTAAGAGCTCAAGATTATCCCTTCACTTAAAATATGTTATAGCTTTTTAATTAAACCTGTTAGCCTAAATTCTTTTGGGCCGATAACTTATAATTAATTTGAACCATCCAAATAAGTTGGGTAAGGTATTTTTAGGAAGGCCTATATTAGGAAATAATTTCCTAAGTTATCTTCGTATTTTATTAAACCTAAGTTAAGAAATTTATTTCTATTTTTGAAAATCGATATCCAAAAAGGAAAATGATTTTCATTTTAGGTAACCAACTTCCAAACTAGGAAATTAATTTCTAAATTAGGAAGTTGATTTTTGAAATAGAAAACTCGTTTCCAAAACTTTCGTTTCTCTTTTCCTGTGAATGTTTAAAATTATGTGTGTGACTTAATAGGCTCCTAGATACATTGACAATATATTAGAAGTAAAAAACACCTCATTTATCTCTCGATGCATAAATCAAGATAGGCATTTAGCAAGATATCATGATTATCTAATTCACTAGGGGATTAGTTAATCCACGATTACCTTTCAAGAGTATGGTTTCTATACAATTTAGTCCTTATGTCAATTTATTACATTGTGATCTCGAACTTGGTTTGTTGTACGTTCGATTATGATCATATGAGTTTTCTTCGATCTCCAAATATCTCAACTCTTCAATAAACCAATCATACTTTATTAGTATACTTCCACTATGGCCATCGATTCTTTGAGCGGACATTTATCGAAGTGCGATGTGATAATTCTTTTAGTATATAAAGAATGACATGTCATATCTTAGTTATCTACCTATCTTCATTAGATTCCTAATGCACCTAATGAATCATCAAAATGCGACTCTTTCTCGAGTCCCTCGAAACAAATGTCAAAGCACGCCAATCCTCTAATGAGATAACTATGATGATATCAAGTCAAAAGACTACTTATACCTTTCTCGTATGAGATTCTCATAGACTATACTAAATAGGTTCTTAAAAGGAGTCATGTTCGAGTGATATATTCTCTAACATTATTCACTTATGTGTTTACTTTGACATCATCATGTTAGTAGATATGAGATCTAGCTATCGTTATCATATAGCAAGAATACGGCACTCATAAATGTAAAAATCATGTGATGAGTGCTCATGCTATAGAATGCCTATAAATAGGTTTAAATGGTAAAAAAGAAGGGAAGCTTAGAACCAAAATTTTTTCACCCAAAAAAGTTCCATCCTCACTCCAAAACCAATATACTTTGGGAGCCACTCTCCCTTAAGTTTCTCCTTCTATTCTATTCCAAAACGAGTAGTACATAAGGATGAATTAAAGGAAAGCTCACGAAAAAAGTAGGTTCTTAACTCAAGCATGATCATTTTAATTATTTTGATATTTTATATTTTGATCATCATGAACTAATTCCTTTATTAAGGATTCAATGTAATTTACATGAATATTCTATGCCAATTGAGGACTATTGTTGATTAATTCTTAAATTGTACTTTCAATCATTATGTTAAATTTAATCTTTTGTTTTATGTTATTTATTGATCATCATTAATATAATAGATTGATTGTATGAGACATGATTATGGTAGACACTCGTATGCCTAATCATGAGTAGTTCTCTTGAATGAATATTTGATGCAAACACCAAACTAGAATGTCTATTTGGTTTGTTGTGTATGAATATTTGGTTTATTGGTTTTGCCTAATCTTAATGGATGTTTATTCACTAGTTATGCTAGACACCATAGCTAATTGGATGATTAAGAATACTTGATTATACCCAAACACCTAACGAAACAATCATAACTCGGGAAGAATTAACCACTAGAATTGAATTGATATTTGAAGAACTAAGGCATAAAATTGAAGTGTATGGTCAAATTGAATCCCTAAACTATTAATCCATAATTAAAAGATCAATTGTAAGTTTAGACTATTGTTTCTTTTTATTATTTTTCATTGTGTTGTATTATTTTCTTTATTAGCAATCTGATTACAAAAATTTCTAGTACCTAAATATTGTCATTTGCTTTAAGTCAAGTGTAGTTAAATCAACTTTTGTATTTGTACGCTATACCGATAATTGACGCATGAACTTACGAGAATTACTAATTTGTTCATCAAGTTTTTTGCATCATTATTGAAGATTTGACTAAGTTTGCTCAATTTTATTTGACTACTTTTCATTTGTTATTTTATTTTATTTTATTTTCTTCTGCTACTATTTTTCTTTAAATTAGTGAATCTTGGTGGTCGATCATTGAGACAAGAACAATTGCCATAAAGCCCTAACATTTGCAAAAGATATGGTTCATGTTCGTTACCCCAACTTCATTGAAAAATGGGAGCAATTGTACAACAAGTTCATAGGTATGTTCTATTTGCATGCCCAAACCACTCGAACTAAGAGGTAAGATTGTTACATTCACCCAAGCAAATGATGAAGTATTCCATGAAGCATGGGATCATTTCATGTTATTGTTGACCTAATTTCCATATCATAGGTATCCCTTAGAACTTTAAAATCAATTCTTTTATGAAGGACTAACTCAAGCTTGTCAAGCCATGGTTGACAATGCGACGAGAGGTGTCATGGGAGAAAAAATAGACAAGAGACTTATAATCTCTATGAGATGCTTGGAGCCAATTCACAACAAAAGAGTGTTTGAGGTAAGTCTAAAGGTATCTATGAGATTAACACCGACACATAATTGGCTACACGAGTTTTGGAATTAACTAAGTAGATGAAAACCATATGCACACCGATGATGAGTCGAGGCAACCGATTTCTATTCGGGTATGTGTTATTTATGGCATTCGCTGAGCATGTTATAAGTGATTACCCTTCTAGTGGAAAATTTTTGGATTTTATGGAGCAAGTACATATGAAACATTCTTACCAACAACGAGTTAAAAATGATCCATTCTCAAATACATACAATTTGAGCTTGAGAAATCATCCTAATTTCTCCTAGAGTAATAACCAAAATAAAAATCAAGCTAGGTCTTCATTCCAATCGAGAAAACTTTATACAAGTGTGTCAAAGTAATCAACAAAGCAATGATCAAAGATTCTAACATGAAGCATCTTTACAAAAGTTGGAAGTGCGAGAGGGAGAAAATGCTGAGGCCAACCAAGGCAACGATCCTGGAAAGTTCCCTTGCCAACTCGAGTAAGCCAAAGCAACTAAAGTTCTAAAAAGTGGTAAGCTTATTGACAATAATGTTAATTACGATTTTGATGAGATTTCAATCATTTTCGAAGGTAATAATAACGCAAAGGAGAAGCACCAGGAGAAACTTCTAATTAGTTACATAAAAAAGACCATTGAGCAACCGATTCAAAGAGCGGAGTGCAATCCATCTCGCAACACTCTAAAATTACACAAGGAAAAGAAGCCTTATGTTCCACCGGTTCCTTTTCCTAGTCATTTGAAGAACAACAAATTGGATTAGTCACTTTTGGACATTTATGATATTTTATCTTAGGTTGATGTGAATTTGTCTTTGCTTGATATGATCGAGAACACCGCCAACTTATGCAAAGTTTTTGAAGGATTTAAATACCCAAAAGCATAGGTATAAGCCGAATGAAAAGATATTGATTTCGAGACGAGTAAGTGCGGTGCTTTAAAGGAAATTACCACCCAATTTAAAAGATCCTACGAGTTTTAACATAAACATTACAATAAGGGATTCAAGGAAAGAAAAGACGATGTTAGATTTAGGTGCAAGCATTAATTTGATGTTTTATTCGGTTTACTTACAATTAGGTTTGAGGGAGCTAAAACCTACTACAATGTCTTTACAACTTGCCATCATTCAATTAGATATCCTAGAGGCATTGTAGAAAATATTTTAGTTCAAATTGATAAAGTGATTATTTCTGCTAACTTTATGGTTTTAGATAAGGAGAGGTAGCTGAATCATGAGCATGAATTACCCATTTTGCTTAGACATCTATCTATGGTTAAGAAAAAGATAATAATCGATGTTTGAAATGGAAAGTTGACTATGATGGTTTTGGATGTAACTATGGAAATTTTTGTTTTTAATTTTTTAAGTTTACCTATAGATTTCAATGATTGTTTTTTAGTTGAGGTTTTGGACTTAGTTATTTTCTCCAAGTTTTCTTTGGAAGAAATGGAGGACAAATTGGAACCGACCTTAATTGATGAGGAGTATGGAAGTGATGATGAGGAGGTGATGGAAACAGCGAATAACATTTGATTTGGAAGTGTCATAAGTCCTTATAACTCCACGCAATGAGTCTCTAAAGCATTTAAACTCAAAGCTTGCTCGTTCAATTATATCACCACCTAAGCTAGAGTTGAAGTAACGTCCTTCCACCTTGAAATCTGATTTCTTTGGGGATAGAAAAACTCTTTTGGTTATTAAAACTACAAACTTATTCCTAACGAAAGAGAGTAAGTTGCTAGATGTGTTGAGGAAGCATATATAAAACGAGCATCGGACGAACCATATCCGACATTAAAGGGATTAGCCCTACTACGTGCAATCATAAAATTCTATTGGAAGATGAAATAAAACCAAGCGAGAGAGACTCAAAAGAGATTGAACCCAAATATGAAAAAAAAAATTATACATATAGAAATGCTTAAATAACTTAATGCATGTATCATTTTTCCAATCTCCGATAGCAAATGGGTAAATCCGGTTCATGTAGTGCCGAAGAAGTTTGGCATTACTATTGTCAAGAATGATGAGCATGAATTGGTCTAGTTAAAACCACAGCGAGTAAGAAGAATATTTTGTAGAATAATTTCACACATTCGTACTACTCATGATACTCCGTTTGTATACACATATGTATATCTAGTACAAGAAGTCTACCTAAGCTATATATCCTATTGAAGCAATAATTATATAAGCAAGGAGATTTAGAAGATAAGCTTGGTGAGTTGGAGGTCACATGGCAACAGCACTAGAGCTGAAAGACTCACACACGGCGGTAGCTTTAGAAGTAGGAAGAGAAACGGTAGTAGGAGAGTTAGAGTTGTATGCGAGTGATAGCGACCCATGAAGAAGAGAAAACGTGTGCGAGAGGTGGAATCCTTAGGAGAAGAGGAAACACGTTTTAATACTCATCCATAAACCGAATGTGGTCTCTCGGCCACAAAGATTTTTTCACATAAAAATATGAACCGAGAAGTGGAAAATGGTTTGGTAAGGATATCGGCAATATTATCTTGATTGGAAATGAAAATAACTTAAAAACTCCCCGGAACTTCATATCCGTAACAAAATGAAAATCAATTTTGATATGCTTTATCCGAGCATGAAAAAGTGGGTTTATCGCCGGATATGTAGCCTCTATATTTTCACATAAAATAATTGGTTTGGAAGGTAAGACCTCCTCAAGTTCAGCAAGAAGTGATTGAATCCAAGTCATTTCAGCAGCTAGATCAATAACAACCCCGTAAATTGCTTTAATAGAGCTTTTTACGGCTTTTTTTGTTTGGATGATTTCCATGAGATTAAATTTAGGCCAATGTAGACGAGCATAACCATCGGTAGACTTTCCGTCATCCATAGAGTCAGCGCGATCGGAATTTGAAAAGCTCGTGAGGGTGTAAGACGTATGCTTACGAAGGTGAAGATTGAGAGAAAATGTGCTCTTGAGATGTTGAAGGATTCATTTGGCGACAATCCAATGGTCGATGGTAGGAGCATGTATGAACTGGCATACCTTATTTACTTGTAAATGTGATGTCCGATCTTGTCAATGTAACATATTGCAAAGCCCTAATACCCCGCCTATATAAAGTCACATCCTTAAATGTCTGTAGCGAGAATGCATGCTAAGAAGTCGTCGGCATTGAGGTAGAGATCGACTTGTAATTAGTCATGCCATGCTTGGAAAATGAATCCCAAATGTATTGTTGTTGGGATAATAGAATTTCATTCTTTGTATGTATGACCTCGATGCATAGGACCAAGATCTCTTGTGGCAAATTTGGCGTTCATGGTCTAAATAATGCACTTGTAAAAAAGAAGGATCATTCCCTATAATGATTATGTCATCTAAATAAACGGGTAAAAAAACTCTATAACTAGTGGAGTTGTAGATGAACAATGAGTTATCGTCTTTGAACTTGTAAACCCAAAATCAACTAAGAAATCTATTAGGCATGAAAACCAAGCTTTAAGTGCTCGTTTTAACCCATAGAGTGATCCGTGTATCCACAAACCTCATTGGTTGGGTCATATATATTTATTTAGTTAGAGTTCCATTAAGAAAAGCATTATGGATATCTAACTATTGGATTGTCCAACCAAAAGACATAGCCAAGGCTAGCACAAATTGAATTAATGTGGGTTTTACCATCGGGATAAATATTTTCGCATAATCCACTCTCTCGAGTTGATTGTAACCCATTGTAACCAAACGAGCTTTGTATCTTTCAATGCTTCCATCAATCTATTTTTTTGTCTTGAAAACCCATTTACTGCCTATGACATTCATTGAAGGGGAAGGAGAAACCAAGGACCAAGTTTCCATATGGAGAAGGGTAGAGATTTCGGCGTCCATGGCTTCACGCTATGGTAAGTGTTAGTGTGCTTCGGAAAAGCAAGAGGGAGCTTTGGGTACCACCGATTTGGCAATGGCGACAAAGGTCTTAGGTTTAGATGATTTGGTCATACCACAGATTATTATAGGGTGAGTTCGGGATGGCTCAAACAATGGATTTTATTGGGTGTTAAAGTTAGCTAAGTCATAGCCATTGAGATCTAAGATAAAGTGGAGATCACTTGGTGATTGTAATAGAGATGGGGCAAGGTAGTCGAATTTAGGGAAGAAGCGGGGAATGAGAGTTGGAGGGAAAGTTTGGAGTGTGATTTTTGAATGAGGGAGAATTGGTGTGTGATATATTTAGTTATAGACACGAGTTAGGTCGGTAGTAGGAATTGGGTGGGGTTATTATTAGGTAGCTATATTGAGGTAGTGATGGTGGGCTTGGTGCTTGGCTAAGCTGAGGTTTATGCGTGTTTGTGAGAGCTAGGTGCTTGGGAGAGGTGAGTGTTGTAGGCGTTAATGAGGGTTGGGTGTTAAGCGAGCTGAGTTGGGGCTGGTTGTTGGTCGGGCATGTTAGGTTTGTAAGTTGAGGGATTATTGGACGTGGATGCGCCTGGTTGTAAGGGGGATGCGTATTACGGTTCAAGTGGTGGGGTAAGAGCTTTTACATGATGCGGTAGATGTGTTTTGATACTGCAAGCACAAGAACAAGGACCAAGGGTGGCATAAAGTGATGTGGACTCGCACAAGAAACAACATAAGAGTGAGTTGGAAAACATGCCTAAGGGGAGGAAGGAGAGGGAGCTTAGACAAAAGTAGTGGTATGTTCCGCAAAAGGGAAGATTAATTTCAATAAATCGGACATGACAAGCAATGTGAGTGTGGGTTTTTTTTCTATCAAGACGGTGATACCCCAAATGAGCGAGGCTATATCTAAGGAAAACACATAGAGTATAACAAAAATCCATTTTGTATTTGTTGTATGGACGTAGAAAGGGAAAGTAAAGACAACAAAAAATTTTCAAGAATGAATAGTCTAGAGGTTTTTTTAACACAATTTGAAATAGAGATTTATGTATGGTGACACTTGAAGGTAGGTGATTTATGAGAAAGACAATTGTTTCAAAGGCAAAGTGCTAATGTTTTACATGGACGAGTTGCTTCAACTAGTAAGGTGAGGCTGATTTTCACAATGTGACGATGTCATTTTTTAATTATCTCATTTTGTTAATGTGTATGGAGACATGTAATACGATAAATAATGCCAATGGAGTGAAAAAAATTTATTTAAAGTACGAAATTTGTCACCCCAATCAATTTAGACTTATTTTATCTAGCAATTAAATTGACGTTCAACCATTTTTTTTGAAATTTGAGAAAAAATTCAAACACATCGATTTTTTCGTAAAGAAAAATACCAAATATATTTTGAATAGTGATCAATGAAAATGATGTAATGTGTATGACCTTCGATGGACATAGTAGGACAATGACCACTATACATCACTAAAAATTAAATCTAAGACTCCAAAACTAATGTTTTTGAAAGAAGATGGAGATAGACGCTTTGCTTTCCACGAGAGGCAAGATAAACAAAAAATAAATAATGTTGAAATAGAAGATAATGAGTGTCTTTTCAAAATTGAATTTAGTACCCTGTGATGGGGTGACCTAATTTAGAGTGCCAAACATTTACGAGAGACAAGTGATAGAGTGGACTTGAGCGGATGAAGGGGCTAACTTATATAGATCGAGCATCACTCTAACTTAAAAGAATTGGTGTCAAGTGTGCTTAATCCTTTAGAAAAAAAATAGAAGTGTGAAACTCACGGAACCCATTATTATCATATGCTAATTTTTGAACGGAAAGTACAAGTCTAGTTATTTTAGGGACATGCAAAATATTGAGAAGCTAAAAGGTCCGGGTTGGTGTTTTAATGTGACATGTACCAATATGTTTTATGGAAAGAAACTCACCATTACCAACTTTGAGATGATCCGGTCCTTGGTATGGTTCCTAGGTGCTGAAGTTTGACAAATTAGGTGTCATGTGTTGGGAAGGACAAGTGTCGGGGTATTAAGAAGGGGTCGAATGAGTGGAGGATGATAGGTAGTGAAATTTGTCGAAGACGGAGCATGATTAATATGTCCCTAAAGATAGTGGACAACGGTAAGATGCCAAGATGAGCAAATTTAGCACTTGGCATGATTGTCATATTGGGGCCAAAATCCTTTACTTTTAGATGATGCATAATTAACATACCTTGTATTGGATCTCCCACGTCCTTGCCCTCGAAAGGACCTACCTTTACCATGGTTGGAGGCACTAGAACAGTCGGGGATGGTGCCACGGGCTTTGTGTAAGGTGCTTGGTAGTAGGTGGAGTGGGTAAGGACCTAAATTTGTTGTGGAATAGTGAACGAGAGAAGGTCTTTTGGTTTAGGTACTCATTGCTAATAAAGAAATTATGTAAATTAGTGAAGTTAACTAGTTTAGCTCTAGTGGAAAGGGAGGTGATAATATCTTTGAAATTTTTAGACAACCCCTAGGAGGTGGTACGGTCATTAAAGGTACTTGGAAGGGTCGGCCATGGGTTGGTGCCATGGGCTTTATGTATAGACAACCCCTAGAACGGTCGGGGATGGTGCCATGGGCTTTGTGTATAGAGGTTGAAGTTAATAAAGGAGAGGGTCGGCCAGTTGTAGATAATTCATCATTATAGGTTTTTGCACGATGTAAGAATTGAAAGACATATTATATGGGCTCTTGGCGGAGGTTTTGTAATGCAAGATAGAGGGATATGATTTAGGTACTAGAGGGAGAAGCAAGAGCTTGTTCAAGAGCAAACCGGACTTTCTAGGAGGTGGTATAGTCAATGATCATAGGAAGGATATCAAGTAAGAAGAAAGAGATAATGGTACTTATGAGAAGTTGATGCTTGTTGGATCCGGACGAGATGAGATGGGTTAACTTGTGAGGTGCTTGTTTCGATAATAGTAAGATGGTTAGGGGGCATGGGTGTGATCCATCAATGAAGCCATAGAGCCCTCGACCAATGAAAAAGGGTTTGAGTTGGACACACCATAAAACAAAATTATTGTGTGTTAGTTTTAGGGATAAGAAGCGGTGAGAGTTGTTTAGGAGGGTTAACGGGATAGAGGGGTGAGTTGATTTATGGTAGTTGCGATAGTGTTATAAGAGAGGAAGTATTACTAAAGATGGTCATCTTAGTGTTCGTTGTGAAGAGGGATAAGGAAAGAAAAATACAACGAGTAGGCGATAGCGGAAAAAACACGAGTTATAGGCAATAGCGTTTTGGGAAAGGAGAGGGGAGAAGAGAAAAAAGAGGAGTAACGTTGTAGGGAGAAAAGATGATAATGATGCCTTTTGAGCTCGATGACAAGTTAAAACCACAGCGAGTGTGAGAAGAATATTTGTTAGAATAATTTCATACACTTGTATTACTCATGATACTCTATTTATATACACATATGTATATCTTGTATAAGAATTCTACCTAAGTTATATATTTTGTTACAATAGTAATTGTATAAGTAAAGAGACTTAGAAGATAAACTTGGTGAGTTGGAGGTCATACGGCAGCGACAGACTGGAGCTAAAAGACTTACATACGGCAATAGCTTTAAAAGTAGGAAGAAGCTGGAGCCACGTGCGGTGATAACGATCTGTGAAAAAGAAAAAATGTGTGTAGAGGTGGAATTCTTAGGAGGAGAGGAAACACATCTTGATAGGTCCCAATAAGGATAATAATGGGCTGGAGAACATGTGTTGATTATCAAAGGCTTAATGCGACAACTAGAAAGGATCATTTTCCTCTTCTTTTTTATAGATCAAATGCTTAAACCTTTGGTCGGTCATTCTTACTATTGTTTTCTAGATGGTTTATTAGGTTATAATCGGATTCTCATTGCACCAAAGGATCAAGAGAAGACTACATTTACTTGTCCATTTGGTACCTTTGCTTATCGTAGAATGCCATTCGGCATTTGTAACGCCTCTACAACTTTCTAAAGATGTATGATGTCAATCTTTTCTAAAATGATTAAAAGGTTTACTGAGTTATTTATGGATGATTTTTTTTATTTTTGGTAACTCATTTGATGATCGCCTCGATAAGTTAAGCTTGGTGCTTAAAAGACTTTGAGAGATAAACATAGCATTAAGTTAGAAAAAAGAGTCATTCTTAGTTAAGATGAGAATACTTTTAGGCAATATTTGTAACACTCCCAACCTAGGACCTAGAGTAGGTCGAGCACATTACCGATAGTGTCTTACATTTAAAGTGCAATGAATTGAAGACACGAAGCCTCATGACCTTTACTCGTTCTAAAGTAATTAACATTTACAGACAAAAGTTTCCTAATTTAAAAGTTTAGGTCCATCCTTTTATTCATCACTTTAATTACAAATTTATTTCATTAATCTTTCATAGATAATTTACTAATAATATTTATTTAAACTCAACTCATGAAAACATAATTTGAGATTCCCTAATGAAATATTTTTAGTCAAATCATACTTGTGTAAAATAAAAACTTAGTCTTCATAAAGCATATTAAGTTGTAAATAACATTTCTAAAAATATAGTTATGAAAATAATGTTTCTAAAAATATACAACCTTTCCGAAATATGCATATGAAAATATATTTGCATAATAATTATCTCAAAACCATTTAAAGTCTACTCATTTTCATTTAATCAAACCCTCTCGTATTTTAATCATTGTCTTAAAAGAAACTAAATAATTCACTCAATCTTTTGAAAACTAATTTAATTATAATTTAAATTGCCTTCCTTAGGGTGTGCATAGTTTCCTTAGCCATGCGAGTTTTTATAGGCTTTTTATTAAGGACTTTTCAAAATTTTGCAAGCCTTTATGTAATATGTTGGCCAAGGATGCTGATTTAAATTTTGATAAAAATTGCCTTGATGCCTTCAAAACTTTTAAGGAGAAATTTACAGTTGCTCCTATCCTTATTGCACCTAATTTGTCTCATTCTTTTGAATTTATTTGTGATGCCTCTAGTTATGTTGGTGCTTGTTTTAGGATAAATAGTGAATAAATTACATCATGTTATCCATTATTCAAGTAGGACATTAAATAATGCTCAATTAAATTATTCCACTACCGAAAAGGAATTCTTGTTAGTAGTTTTTATGTTAGAAAAATTCGATCGTATTTACTTGGATCAAAGGTAATGATTTATTTTGATCATACTTGCTCTTAAATATTTTCTCACAAAAAAAAAGATGCTAAACTTAGATTGCTTAGGTGGATTTTACGTTTGCCGAGCTTGACTTGTTTATTAGGAGAAAAAAGAAACCGAGAATGTGGTGGCAAATCATTTATCTCGGTTTGTTGAGGTAACTAACCATCTCAAAAAATTCAACATGATGTCTTACCATTAAATGAATATTTTCCTAATGAAAAACTCTTTTTATTTCATGGGAAAGAAGTCTTGATATGTGGTTATTGTTAATTATTTAGTTGGTGGATTTTTTTAATCCTAATTTGAATTCATTGAGAAAGAAAAGATTTTTATTGATGGGTAAGCATTATTTCTTGGATAATCCATGCTTTGCTCAAGCATTGATCAAATCAAATCATTATGAGATGTGTGCTTGAAGATTAGCAGTAAATTATCTTAACTTTTTGTCATGAGTTACATTGTGGATGCCATTTTAGTGGTAAGAAAATAACACTCAAAGTGCTATAATTAGGTTTCTTTTGGCCTACCTTATTTAAATATGCTCTAACTAGTAATAGGTGTCAAAGGTGTGGTAGCATTAGTAAGAGGAGTGAAATGCCTCTAACTAGTAATTTGGTTATTGAATAAGCCATCTATTATTTGAGTAAGAAATTCACAGATTATAAGTCTCGATATAGCACTCTAGAGAAACTATAAGGTAGTCTAGTGTGGAGTGCTAGACAATTCATGCAAGTATATGTTATATTATACTACTTGATTGATCTTGAAAACTAATCATCTCGAGTGCATTTTTGAAAAGTTATATTTGTCAAACCGAATTGCAAGATGACAAGTGCTCTTGGTCGAGTATAGCATTATTTACATGATAAGGAAATTGGTGAAGAGAAGCACCATCATTGACGACTTGGCAATACAATCCTATGGATGATTATAAACCTTTAAACTTCAATTTTCCTAATGAATAAATCATGTCATCTAAGGTAAAGGCGATTAATTTTCATAATGAATGGTGAACTATTTATTTTGATGGAGTAGTGAATGGCTAGAGCAATGGTATGGGAGTAGTTATAATTTCTCCAAATGGAAAACATTATTCTATAGCCATCGAGCTTCAATTTGAATATACCAATAATGTGGCTGAATAAGAGCATATATCCACGGTTTAGAAGTTGCTTGAGAAAGAGGAATAAAAAATCTTGAGGTATATAGAGATTCAATATTGATAATTTTCCAAATCAAAGGTGAGTGGCAAACTAAAGATAAAAAATTAAAGCCTTATCAAACAAACCTAACTAAATTGGCCGAGAAATTTGATGAAATTGGATTCATCCACTTGAAAAGCGATAAGAATCGGTTCGTCGATGCTTTAGCAACATTAGCCTCAATGACTCAGCTTGATTACGGAGTTAGAATACAACCTATTTATATTAAATCTAGAAACTCACCAACCCATTGTTACATGATAGAAGAGGAGGTGAATGGAAAACTCGGTACCACAACATCAAAATTTTCATAAAAAATTCGGGAATATTCTTCAAGTGTTTTAAAGGTGGATCAAAAGAACTTAAGAAGGATGGCTATAGATTTCTATCTAGATGATGAAGTGTTGTAGAAAAGAAGTTTTGATGGTATGCTACTCGGATGTCTAAATAAGATAGAAGCTCGAAAAGCAATTGAGTAGGTTCATGAAGGGATATGCACCACGCATACTAATTGAAATACAATGACCGAGCAAATACAATCATGTGGTTATTTCGGATGACTATGAAAAAATATTGCATAAAGTATGTTCGTAAATGTCACAAATACCAAGTTTATAAGATAAGATCAATGCTCATCCTACATAACTACATAACATGGTATCTCTTTGTTCATTCTTTATGTGGAAGCTTAGATGTTATTAGGCCAATCAATCTAAAGGAAAATAATGACTACTAATTTATTTTGGTTGCAATTGACTACTTTACCAAGCAATTGGAAGTTGCTTTTTATGCTCATTTCACTTAAAAAGTGGTTTATTGATTTATAAAAAAAAATTTTGATTTATTGATACGACCAACTAGAAACTTTGATAATCGACAATGTTTAAAATTTTAATAAAAAGATGATAACAGAGTTATATAGGTAGTCGAAGATCAAGCATCTAAACTCATCACCATATCGACCTAAAATGAATGACTCGGTCGAAGTAGCGAGATAAGAATATCAAGAAAATTATGCGAGAAAATGATAGTCACATATAAAGATTGGCATGAGATGATGTCATATGTTTTATATGCCTATCGCATAATTATAAGAACATCTATCGCAGCAACCCCATACTCTTTGATTTATGAGATGGAGGCGCCGATGCCTTCGAAGTGGAAATTCTTTCCGTAAAAGTGCTTATAGAGACCCAACTAAAGGAAGCTCGAATAGGCTAAAATCAAATATGACCGATTGAATATGATCGGTGAGAAGAGGTTGGCTGCAATCTATCACCCATAAATGTATTAGAAAAGGATGTCAAAGGCATATGATAAAAGGATGTAACCAAGAGAATTTCAAAAAAGAAATCGGTATTCAAAAAGATTCTACCGATATCGGAGAAGACAAAAGAAAATAGGCACTAAATTATGAAGGTCCTCATGTGGTAAAGAAAGCATTTTCAAGAGGAGCACTTATTTTGGTAAACACGGACGAGGGTAATGAAGGTAAACCTTTAAACTCTGATTTAATGAAGAAGTACTATGCTTGAAATATGTTATTTTCTTCTTTATGAGATTAATAACGAAATTGAAGCCAAATATATACATTGCATTCATTTTTCACTATACCTCCTTCATGTCACATTTTGGTCCATTACATACTATACTTTTATATATATATATATATCAACAAAAGTCAACTTTGAGTTTCGATAAACTTGAAAAAAAATCCAGTTTCACATCTTTTTAAAAATTCAAGATTTTCATATCTAGTTGAGTTTATTTTTTGATTAAAATTTGATAAGATAGCGCTTTAAAGGCGACACCTGACATCCTAAGCTGTCAAGCACTAGAAAAACAAAATATCGAATCGGGTGAAGGGAATAAATTCATCTCGTAAAAACTCAAAACTTATCCAGAAAATGCGAGATGTGATCATTCAACAAAAGCAGAACAAAAATGACAACAGAAACTTCTGTCCAATGAACCATCAATTCTCGCCTAAATTAATAAGGTGTCTTCTTGGTATCTCTTATAATAGTACATAGCGTGTGCGAATGGGAGAAGAATAAAGGATAAAAACAAAAACAAAGAGGCAGAACAGCCAAACATTCATTAAGGTATGTTTGGGTATCCCTCACTATATTGGTGGTTTAAGCTTTAGTTAGTGGAAAATCATGATGTTGGAGGGATTAAGTCAGTCTCTATGTAAAAGAAAAAGAAAATTTCGTATAAATAAGAGGGCATTCTAGAGGATTGAGGAGCAAAAAAATTATTATTTTTTTTTATATAGAAAATCAGAGGAAAATTGAGAGAAAACGGAAGGAAAAAAAAAAAAAAGAACCAAAAAATCACAACAGCCAAACACGCCCTTACCATTTAAACAAAACAGAGGTGAAACTTCAAAGCATTGCCGCTCACTGCCTAATCATATCCTCTGAACACGCATCGGACCATCTTGATCGTCTGGCTGAGACACTTCCAAAGCCACCAGACCGACTGCATTTCAAAGATGCCAGCGCACACGCCACACACGACAAATATGCCTCTTTAAATTTCAAATTTTTTTTATAGTCCCTATTGATTTCTAATTTCTAGATTGCATCTTTAATCATTTAATTTCAGCTAATTAAGTCTTTCTCCCTCTAATTATCCCTTAAATACTTCAATTATATATATTACTTAGCATGTATATATGTATTTTAGATGATTACGCCTGATTTTGATTTCTTTTAGAAGTTAACTAGTTTTTTTATCTACTCTACGCTACATGTCGAACAAAATACATAAAATTATTTTTAAAAAATTCTTTTATTTTAATATCTCGTGTTATATTATGTGTTTATCAAAATTAAATAAAAATTCATTCAATTTTATAATTTTTTTAGTCAAAATTTAATATTTGACTGATTATTCTTTATATTTTCATAAATTTTTTATTTAAAAAATATTATTTATTTATCTCTATTCGCATTTTTAGCTAAAAAATTATTTTATAAATTATTTTTTAAAACATCTTTTTATCTTAAAATTTTTAATTAAAAAAATCAAAGAAAAAATAAAGACCAAAATGAACAAAATAAAAAAAAATCAAAATAAAAAAAATGTACATATTAAAAAATAATATTTAAAAAATAAAAATTAAAATATAATACCACGAAAACTTTCATTATAAATATTTTAAATTTTTTAAAAAATATATAAAAATACCATTGTATATATTGAAAGAAATAATGTATCCAAATTTAGACGAATAATACGAATGAATTATTTGAACAGGATTTCAAATATTTCAAATAATACAATAAATAATAATCAATAATTTTACTTTCAGTTTTTTGTTTTTTGAAATATTCAAAGCAAAGGAAACCTATTATTTTCACTCAACATCAACCTTTTTCCTTTTTTCCGACTTACCCAAATAAATATCCATGAAAGTATCAAAATATATATATCTCCAAGAATCAACTTAGCCCCAATTTAATCAAGACGGCAAGAGGATTGATTTCACAAAAATGTTAAAGCAACTTTTAATATTGAAAAGGTTAAAAACGAAGGGAAAAAAAAGTTTCTTAGCTTTGTGTGCCTTGTTCACACTCATAGTTGAAAGTGTAATAGGCTTTGCAGGATGACCTCATTCGCATTTACTTTTTGGGTCCATTACAATAAAGCAACAATATATGGTTTGATGGAAGGAAAAGACAACTTTATAGATCATCGTTATCATCCCCATAAATATATACATTGCACATCATAGAATTCTCTTTTTTTTATGCGGCATCAACTTTCCTTCTTCTGTTTTTTCAGAGACCCAAATCCATACATCCATCCATCACTGCACGTACAGGGCTGGATTAACACTGACCGTCAAAATATGGTCAAATCAACATCACCATAAAAGAGAAAAAAAGATATTGATAAAGGAACTCAAGCCACCCTCGCTTGGGACCATATCCATCTAAAGATCTCCCAAATTTCCTATCACTTGATTCTCTGTAAAATTTAGTAGCCGTTAGTTTCTTGTAAATGACGAAATTGGGTCTTAACCTCGATGTTGAGAAAAAAGGATCGGAGTTTTGTAATATTAGGAGGCCTATTAACTAATAAACTAAAGTAAACCATAAAATGAATAGTAATTACTATTTGAAATATTGTGTTTACTATTCATTTTAATATTTCAAAGTTACTTTCGTTGTTTATAGTTTATTTTACATTTTGATTCCTCATATTTTTGAATGCATAATTCGATATATATGTTCATTTACTTATTTATTTCAGTCCCTAGATGGAGAGAGAAGGCTGAGAGAAAGAGAAAGAAATCGTTAATCAAGCTTATTTAGGCACTCGATCGGTGAAAATCCATTATATCTTTTTATTTTTTAGAGATGAGTTTGTTTATGGTGGTTTTAAGTCATTAAACAATTAGATGAGGTAGATCGGAACCAAAAAAGAAAAAAAATCGATTTCATTTTATATTTTTCTTTGTTTTTGTGTATATTAAAATGATTTTTAAGGTTTTAGATGTGTTTATTAGCTTTATTCCGATCATTTAGATGTATTTGAAAAAAAATGATGTCGGAATTCAATTTCTAGAGGTCTGAAAGTTACAATTACAGGTTTTTTTTTTTTTTTTTTTTTTGCCTGTTGAGCCGCGGGCCTGCACGCTGGTCTGCATGCACAGCCCAAGCGAGATGGCCCTGTCTTTTTTTTTTTTTTTTTTTTATAGTGTGTGCAATCTGGTTGCATAATCCAACCAGGCGCTTGTCCTAGCTGGCTTGCAACCCCGTCACGCCTCTCTCTCTCTCTCTCTCTCTCTCTCTCTCTATATATATATATATATATATATATATATATGATTATATTACTTCTATTATTTAATTTCTTATTAAAATTCACATAAAAATAATTTTTTGATATAATTTTATTTATTAATAAATTTATTTTTTTAATATATAAATTTTAAAATTAAATTTTAAATATTAGTGTTTTATTTTTTAACTATATCATTATAATTATACAATAATTATTTTTTACTTTTTAAATAAATTTTTTTATTTAAAACTTATTACTTTAATTTATCATTTTTCTTAAATTCTCATCCATTTAATTTTAAATTATATTAAAATATTAAAAATAATTTTTTTATTTTTAATTTTATATACTTTTATACATTCACTTCATAAAATAAATTATCAAACTAAAATAATTTTTAACACCTAGTTTGAACTAATAGTTAAACACGATGGAGAATAAAAGGTAATGGTCAATTTTATTCCTACAAACATTGCTTTCACATATATTATATCCATCGATCAATTTTCATTTCCAACACAGGGAATTCATCCAGTAATGAGTTGATATTATTCAAACCTCAGGAATTTTCTCCTGTGATGTGTGGATGAACTTTGGTGTTTGGTTCATTTCTTCTCGGTTAGTGCACCCAACTCATTTCTGAGTTCCGACAATGAGGAACGTTACAATAAATGACCACTAAAATTGAAAAACGCCGCAGAAATCTGAGAGACGAAAGGATTAGAAAAAAGCTGCATCCGTAAAATACTTATGATTATTGATGTATTAAATTTAAGTTTAATAGATTTTTTATTATTTAAATTTAGCCAAAATCCGTATTAAAAGAAATTATTATTATCTGTGGTATAATTCAAAATTTATAATTTCTTTTTGGTGTTTAATAAGGACAAAGTAAATCAATGAACTGTATTTGAAAAGTCGAGAAAAGTTTACTGCTGAGAACCATTTGTGGTTCTATGCATGATGCTTGGTAATGAAACGGCGAGGATGGAGGGTGAGAGTGATTATGGAAATTTTTGGGAAAGTGGTAAGACTGATTAACAGCAAGGATTGTTGCTTTCCTGCAACATAGAATCTTCCTTCATAGATTCAAAATGGATAGAGTAAGATTCTGGATCTTATTATACGATGGCACTCGCAAAGGCAAAGCCCTTCTTCTCGCAAGAGGCCATTCCCTCACAGCTAAGTCAAGGAAACCAGAGTCAATAGCTTCATTTAGGCATGAAAAGCGATCTTTATCTCCCAGCTCAGCGAATTGAATACTAGCTTCTGAGAGAAGTGAAAGGCCAGATACCTGAGAAGAAACTCCCACTCGCTCACCTGCAACGACATGGAAGTCAACAGCAGTCCACAATAGATCGTAATCGCTCGCTCGATCGACCACTCACTAAAAAATCCAATTATGTTTAATAAATATTAATTTGAGACATAAAAAATAACATGTAAATATTTTAAGAGAAAAAAAAGAGATATTAAAGGAGGAATTACTAGCTAATACAGAGGCTTCATTCTCTGCGAGCATGGCAGAGAACCCCTTGAAAGCATGGCTATAATGATGGATTAGAGATATTCTCTCACTTTCATGGCTGCCAAAAGCACGTTAAAATCCAACATGAGATTGGAAGATAAAATAAATGAGGTTACCTGTGGAGGATATTCCGTGGCTACCCTTTCCATCCTGTGTTCGAGATTGGAAGCCAAGATGAGATCCATAAGAAAGGGGGCGAGAGGGAAAGAATCATGGTCTATTTTGATGAATTAAAAATTACTCCAGATAAGATATGATGATGTGGCAATAATCTATTGGTTACTCAAATTACATTATCTTTATTTAACCAATCAGATTTGTCAAATAAAAGAATAAAAAAGAGATAGTAGATAAGATTCAACGCCGGTAAAAAGAGAGTATAGAGAATCAACGGGTGGGCTGAGAAATAAATTTAGAAACATCTGCTTTGATAATTATTAATAATAAAAAGAAGATCCAAAGGTTAAGATGAAATGTGAGTGGCAGAAAGAAAGATGGACGGCCAAAATAGAGCCTGGAGCGGATGAATAGGAAGCTTGGGTCACAGTCCACAGTAAATGAATGGTTGACTTCTGAGTTCTTTTAGTAACTAGTTTAGGATAATTATGCTAAAAGAGTTAAATTGATAAGTTTCTTCACGTAAGGACTTGTTATGTTTTTTTTATGGTTTATTGCATGTTTTCTTTTATATTTTTACCGAAATGTTTAATGCATGGTTAATATATATAATATTTAGTTATTTTCAAAATTGTGGAATTTTTGAATATCATTTGGTATTTATTTAATATATTTAATTACCATTGTTGCTTGTTTATAAATTTAATCATTTAACACTCTGTTTAATTTTTTTAATTTAAAATTTTTATTTTTTTTGTTCATGTATCATTACTCAGCATTCATTTTAAATTTTATAATTTTAAGTGCTTATTTTTTATTTATTTTGGATTTATTTAATATTCTGTTTTATTTTTATTATTAGCATATTTTGTTTATGCAATTTAATTATTTATCCCAATTTTAATCTCTAATTAATCTAAAAACTTTTTGGTATGCTGGTATGTTTGTATATAGACTGTGCCAAGAATCATAATTTTATGAGTTAGTTTTCTATCTATTTAGTATTTATCATCATTATGCCTCATTTTAATTATTACTGTAGACATTTGTGGAATTTAATTATTTTTCCTAGTTTTAAATCTCTTATTAATCTAAAATTTTGGGAGGTATTCTGGTATGTTTGTATATACACTATGTGTCTCAATTCTTATTTATTTAGTATTTATCATTATTCTGTCATTTATTTTAATTATTAATGTATCTCATTTTGGAAGTTTAATTTTAATTCCAGCATCCTTTATTTTTTTAATCTAAAATCATGAGGGTTTGCACCATGTTGATTTTTGATCTGTATATCAATTTTTATAATTTTTGGAATTTATTTGTTAATGTGATACATTTGTTGTTTAATTAATAGGATAAGAGATCGTCAAGTTTTCTAATTTTTAAAGATTGATGATGATCTTTCATCAAATTTTTTATAATAAAGTTTGTCTCGTTAGGAAAATTAGAAAATTCAAATCGACCTAATAAGTCTCTTATTTAATAGAGATGAATGTTATTCTTGACATTTTGGTCAAAAAAAAACAATAAAAAAATAATTTAGTTTAGACTTAGGAAATAATTTAAGAGATGAATTATGAAGAGATATAATTTTAAAATTAAACTAAATGTTATATTTTTTTTGAAAATGATGTTTTTCATGATCGATATCTTTTTAAAAAGTATAACTAATTTCTTATCTTAAAATATTTTAGTCTAATTTTATTTTTTAAGTTTTTAATTTCTTTGAATATTAGGTGACGTTCTAAAAAAATTTTTTAATTCTTTTTTTTATTCATTTTTATTTTTTTGAAAGTCTCCTGGACGGCGGATGTCAAGTTTGTCCATCTGCTTAGGCCGCTTGTTGTTTTTAACTTTGTTAATTTTTTTTCTTTTGGGTGGGACCCACCAGAGCTCGCACCCACCTACTTTGTTTGACACGGATACCATTCTTTCTCATAAAGTCGACAACGCATTTAACATGATTCCTTCGTTTCTAAGCTATATTGGATATTTTTTGCTATTCTGTGGTTGAGTTTCTTTCGATTGTTCCTGTCTTGACCGGAACATATTGATGAGCAGATTAAGGTTCTTTCCATTTCCCTGGATATAAGAGGCTCAGTAAGGGTTCATCTACATCATGGCAGTCTATCAAAACTAATAATATATACTCTGTTTGCTCTCAAGATGGCCGAGGCAGCTGATCCTGCAGAAGTGGAATACGATAAGGTTGGACATGTTCTTGTCAGCTATTTTAGTACCATTATTGATCTGTAGTTCTATTTGTTTGTTTGTTTAGTACCCCTTGGATTAAACATTTCTATAAACAAACTTGGGATCTAGGTTTGCATAATGAAACCAATTCTTTTTTTTTTTTTTTTTTTGAAGAAAAAACATATATCGTCCCACTTTGACTGTCCATGATTTTTTTAAAAGGAAAATATATGCAAGACTACCATTTAAGACTGAAAATGTTGGTGTTAATGATGAGCTAGAATTTTTTTTATGTTTACAGGATAATTGTAGGTGGAGGTTTAAGCCAAGGGGATTGCACATCACATGGAGTAGTGACCGAAGATACTGGAAGATGCCTGAGAAAGGGTACTGAGAATTATCCCTTTAATCAAATTTCAGTACTTTTTTTTTTCTGAAATAAAATTTCAATATTTAGGCTAAGTATTGCAAGTAATCAATGATATAGAAAAAAAAATTCACAAAACAAGAATTTGCTGACATAGAGCACATTTGATGCATAAGTTCTACACATAAATTTCAGGACGGATGGTCCCGCGGAGTTGCTGGATGTATGTTGGCTTGAAATAAACAGCTCGACGCCGGAACCCCTATCCAAAGGGGAGAGGTACGCACTGAGCTTCAAATTATCTTTGCAGGAAGTTCATTCTGGTTGGAAAAACGTTCCTGCTTTCATGCTGGCTAAGGTAGGGAAGAAAGGAATCCCCAACTGGGCAAAAATCAATATAGCAGATATGAACATAGGCAACGTAATGGAAGTTCCTTACGGCAAGCTTCAATTTGAAGTTCCGAAATATGCTGAAGATACCACTCTCTATTTTGGATTATACGAATTGTGGAGTGGAGGATGGAAGAGTGGCTTAAGAATTCACGAAGCTGTAGTTGAAAAGATGCCTGTTCAATCAATCACTCTTGTACATCCTAGATGAGTTATGGCTAATGCAAACTAAATGAGTTTTTCTTTTTCTTTCTTTATTCTGTGAAATATTTTATGTGATATTGCAAGCATTTTTAATTTTATATTTAGCTAGACAATAATTTCAGAATTTTACAACTTAACCTTTAATAAATTTATTTTTTTGATATGTCGTTTGTGCTGAACACATATTAATTTATTAAACTTTGAATTTTAGTTTTAAATAGTTGACATTTTATTTGTATTTTACTATTTGAAACTGATATGTATTTTCACTACAAGATAAAAGCCAATTAGCGAAGGGCAAAACCGTCATTAAATAAAAAAATCGTCATGAAAACGATTTCGCGACTATTTAGCGACCGTCGCTAAAAAGCTCGTCGGTATTGTTTAGCGACGGTGTTGACCATTGCAAAATTATCAACGGTCAAAACGTTGTTAGTCCGTCGCTAAATGTCTATGTAAATAGTTATGAAATTAGCGACGGTCTGTTAAACCCTTGGTATCTTCGTTGCTAAATAGGGACGGATTAGCAACTATTTAGACCGTTGCTAAAAATTGTCTTTAGCGACGTTCTAGACCGTCGTGATTGGAAAAATAATTTTTTTTACAGCTCTAATAAAACGAGGTAAAAGTAACTATTTTAAAATAACAAAATTCTCGTAAAATTAAACGTAAATTTTTATTATTCAAAATGTATTAAAACGTCGTTAAATAAGTAAATTATTGTTAAATAAGAAAAAACAAGTACATCAATTGCAGTTAATACAAGAAAACGAAAAAGCTAAAATAAATTAATGTCCAAGATCGATCGGAGGCTGAGTGGAGTCGTCTCGGAGGATGTGTTGCATCGTCGTCCGGAGGCCGTGTTGCATCGTCGTCGATCTCGGGAACGGCGGATGAACTACCACCACGGTCAAAATGCCGCATGAACATCTCGCTGCATATATGACATCATTGTATATTGCTCGTCGACTATAGGTTCTCGACTTATTTGTCGTATCCAACAACGATGCCACTTGGCCCCGTAGGTCGTTGACGAGCACCCTCTAAGTTATTGATGTGCATCGTGTTTGCGGATGTTTGCTCCTATAATTCCTTCAGTCGTGCCTCGTCACTCGCATTGAATCTGGAAGTAGCGGAAGATGAGCCCGCATTGATCGTAGAATAATAGTGAGATGCATGCGATCCGAGTTCGTACATCCTCTTCCTCCTATTATCTCCTCCACCAACGGCCCTCCGAAAGATGTTATTAATGTCGGGTGCGGTCACTTGAGTCCCTCCCAACTGCTCGGCTAGCAACCTCTTCCTCATTAATTAATCTTTATACGGTCTCCTGTATAATTGTGAAACACATCATATTAAATACGTATGTCAAATAACGTTATTAACTAACGGATATTAAATAATGTTTCAAAGTTATCACTTACTTCAATAACCCTCGATCATTGATTGACGAAGACTAACCGATCATTAACCTTTTTCCGATGAGTCCTCAAGAAAACCTCGTGAGGATCGGGTTCACGACCCAACACATTACACCGAAAACATATATAAATAAATATAAATGTATTAAATATAGCCAAATGTTTAATTAATTATTTTGGGTATTATTTTATAAAAAAATAGAAATAATAAATTAATATATATTTTTTTACCATGCATATGGCGTGCTCTCTATGGCCGATGGATCCCCCCGTATGTCTAGAAGGACCGGCTCCGACTCTACCGGTCTCGCTCCTATGGTTCCGTACTCGTCATCTCGGATCGAGCAACAACCTCGGGTTTCTTCTATTTCGTAGTCCATGCATCTCATATTTCTTGTGAGATATATGCTAGCTTCGGTTTTTTCCTTAGACGACAAAGAAAGTGAGACTATCGCTTCCGTGCGAGACTTTTCCATGCTTTCTTAACTATGCTCGTCGTTCAAATCATCATCCCATTTAAATGATTTCGCAAAGAAAAAAATAATAATAAACATTACTAAATTTATTTTCATATTATTTTTTGCTATTTAATTAAATATTAAATAATATAATTAATCAAATAAAATTTAGAAATTAGAACCTTAAATTCTTTTCGGTAAAAATCTTTTGTCTCTAGATTCATTTTCTTCCACATCCATCCCGAAATATGAACATACTCTTGGAATGTCTTAACGATTGAGTGAGAGCAAACATCGAAGGATACAACCTATAAAAAAATAAACATTAATTAAATTCATAAATAACCGAGTACATAATAACAGTATTAAAAAATATTTCATTAAATTAAGCATAAATCGTACTCATTGCGTCCAACGACAATGACCCGTACTCGATGGTCAACCGCACATGTGATTGGCTTCGAAGCCGATTGACACAGGACATTATGGGGTGGACGGTGTTGAGGAATGGAACCGTTGTCCCGATGTGATGACAAAGGCACCGACGACGACGAAGGAAAAGATGAGTGAGGTTGACGTGGAGGCTCATAATACGAAAATGGTCGAGGCCGAGACATGCCGGGCATGGAACGGGATGTGGAGGGGCCATCGGAAGAGTGGTACGAAGGCATGTCCGTAGGGGATCCATCCGACCGTGAGCGGAATGAGAAGGGTGTCTACGTCCACGATCACCGTCGACCGATCGCATCCGAACCACGACCCTTAGCTCGAGTCGTTATGACCTACATATTAATTATTAAACTCAATAGTTTTTAAATAAAATATTAATTATATAATGCATATATACTTACATATAACATTCAAATTAATATGAACAAATTGATTTATATTTAAACAACAATAAATCAAAAATATTTATTTAATTAAATCTTATCTTTAAAAAGTAAAGTTAACTATGTAGGTAAACATATCAATAAACCTACTTTTTTTCATTTTTGTGACAGAATGTGGACTGGTACCTCGGAGATTTATTAAAATAGTTTGAAAAATTACACTTGGGGGACAAAACCAAACTTATCCCAACATCCTAGGAGGACAAGGTTGCCTAAACCCTTAAATTCGAACTGCAATTACATAAAATCCAAGTGCATAATTTATAAATTGAATAAAAAATACAATATAACATAATCTACTAGGATATATCATATTATCTTTAATCAGTATCATTATCATCATTGTCACATTCTTCATCTAAGTCTTCTTCAACATCGGTTTCTAACTCCGATTCATTCCGAATATCTATTTCACCATCGTCTAATTCTAATAATGCTCCAAGTAGGATCAATCAATGACCGACATTCATCATCATCAACGTGCATGACATTATGTTGGCCTTTTATTTCATTTTCTTGAAAGGGTTCGATATTGGTTTGATCGACGAATGCATACATTTCGGCACATCAACCGTCGGCCTTGGTTTAACCTTATATACCGCTAACCATTCTCGTCGTATGCGTTTACATGTAGGATATGTTACATAATACACTCGTTGCGCTTGTGATCCTAGTATGAAGGGATCGGATCTATTTGAATACCTGCGACTATGAACCTCGACTAGTCCATAATGATCATGAACTCGTGTACCGATTCCGGTGTAGTATCATACCAATCACATTTGAACAAAACGGTTTTCTCGTATTAGTAAGGTTGGATACTCAAGTTCGAGTACATCAATCAACCTACCGTAGTAGTCATTTTCCACCACACCATAGCTAACTTCTTTTACACACACTCCACTACACATTGATGCTCTCTCCAAACCACCAACATCGATATGAAACTTATATCCGTTTATAATGTACCTCGCATACGACTTCGCAGTTCGCAATGGTCCTTTGGCCAAATCTTTAATATAATAATCTATTACAATTTTAGGTTGTGCTCGACTTGCCTATATGTAAGGACCGAGTTACTTATAAGGTAATGTTATAATAAAATTTGATAAAATAAATTTATGAATATTTAATAACAATTTTGACAAGCATCAATACTCATATATCGATGGAACCATGATGCAAATTGATTTTGAAGTCGAAAATCAACCTCGTTTTTCGATACGTCGAGGTCACTTTCATAAAGTTGATCGATAAAATATCTAACGATAAAAATATTGTTATTATATATTTTAAAATTAAATGATAGTTAATGAATAAATATATAGTAACAATATTTGATAGTTATAAAACTTACTCCGTGTAAGGTGTGACCTTATCACAGTTCAATAGAATGTAGGTGTGCGCCGCATTCTTTTCTTCATCCGTCGTGACATGTGATCGTGCTCGACCAAGCAGGTCTACCTTTAGGAATGAATATTGCTAACATGCCTTCAATATCGTCCGTTTCGACTCGACCCAATTTGGTAACGATTTAGCGACGGTTCAAACCATCGCTAACTATGTAATTTATTTACAACGGGTTTTTTTTTATGAAACCATTGGAAAAATATTAAATAATATTTAGCAACAATCATGACCATTGCTAATACCAATTATATCTTTAGGAATGGTTTATCGACGGTATAGACCGTTGCTAAATTTGCAACGGTTTATAATGTATGAAAATTATCGTTAAAACGGTTGACCTTTAAAATTAGCAACGAATTGCAGATCGTCGCTAAAAAACGATCGCAAATTAAAATATTGATAACCGTTTTTTAAATTGTTGCTAAAATCAGTACAATCGTTGCTAATTTTTGTCTTTAGCAACGGTTTTTTTATCTTCGCTAACAAATATTTTTCTTGTAGTGTTTATTACATATTAATTTACTAAACTTAACCTAAGAATTATTTTTTTATTTCAATACATAATATATGTCAATACTAATATGTAGAATCAACTCTATCTCCGATATCTAATCTCTAGTTAAAGACTCAAAATTAATATAGTTTTTAAAAGATAAATTAATCCAAAATTTTCATTATATACTTATTTACACATTACGAGACCTTAAAATAATATGAGGTAAACTTTTTAAATCACTTATAATCTATATAATACTTTCTTGACACTTAATTTTAACTATCAAAACTCTAAGATGGCTAACAATAAGTTAATAACAACTAATGATCATAATATAAATATTAATCGGATAGTTGGTTTTTTTATGAGGATATTGATTATTTTTAAGTTACTTTTTTTTCCTTTAGACTAATTGATTCATATTTTTTTCATTTCTTTTTACAACCGCTACTATTATTAAAACTCTAAACAAAACAATTCATAAAATTTCTGCTCATGTTTATATTTTTAATTCTTTATATATATAGAGAGAGAGAGCTTGGTTATTATCTTACGTTATGTTTGACTCATTGTCAAGCCTTTAATCACTAAAAAAAAAAGCCACTTAGCATTTTTTTTTTTTGTATTTTGTTTTTTTCATAAATAGTCAAAAGATTAGTGTTAGTAATTAGTAGATAAGAAAGGACACAAATATTAGACAATCGAGTATTAGTGTTAGTAATCGGTAGACAAGAAGCTCGGGAGAAGAGTTTGTACACCGCCAACTTCAACGACAGCAAAAAATACAAAACATTTAATAAACATGCTTTTTAAAGATTGTCTCTATCTAATCAGCACTCATCATAACAATAGTGAGACCATTAAAAAAACAAGTCACATAATGTGCACAGATCACTTAAAATTATCTAATGAAGTTGTTAGTTGTTAAATCAAGTCTCTATTATGCCCTCTTCAACAAAGTCCTCTTCCTCTTCTATGACTAGTACTGTTGTGCCTTCATCATCTTCTAACTCTTTTGTACATAGCCAACAACAAAATAGATATAGAACAAACATAAAAATAGTCTTAACTTTTATCTTTGTATACTTAATATAGTTTTGTATTCTTATCTCATGTAAAGACTTAATTTGTAAAAGATAAAGCATCACAAGTCAATAAACACATAAGAAATAAATTAAATTTTAATATATATATATATATATATATATATATATATATATATATATATATATATATATATATAAACGTTTAGGAAATTAATCAAGCAAAAAGATAAAACAAAAAATAATAATAAATAATTACACGATACAAAATTTATTTTGTTCGGTAAATTTATTTACTCTATAGTTAAACTAAAAGGTTTTATTCAATTTTTTCGATCAGTTATAAATACAATAGATATTGTCCATATTTATAGCATAGACAACTAAAGTTATTAAAAACACTTTATGATACGAACTTTGTATAGTACTAAATTGTAGGTTACACCTATGTAAATCTCTACAACTTAACATAAATTAATTAAAAAAAATATTATGCATCTTCGATAAATTTGACTAGTTTTTGCTATAACTTGATCAAAAAGAAATTTCTATCTATATAAGATTGCAATGAGACTCAAGTAGTGAAACTTAAAACTTTACTAGAAAAATAAAAAATAGAAAATAAAGGGATACACGAAATGAAATTTGAATTATCTGAACAACCAAAGACAAGAATGAGGTAAAGATTACAAGAAAAGAAAATTTGGTTGAAACATGGGAAAATTGAACACAAAGCTGCATCTTGAAAGAGGTCACCATTCTTCTACAAGCCATGCTCCCACAAACTTTTAAGTTACAATTATTTTTTTATATTATAGAAAAGGACTTATTACTTAGTATGAGGCAATCATCCCTCCCATCCCATGATAATGTGTTTGGTGGTGGATTGCTATCATAAAGGGGATGGGGATGGCAAATATGAATGGCCAAAATTGCAGAAAGGGATAGTGGTCCAAACGAAAGGACATAACCACGATCTAGTCCAACCTTAACTTTGAGCAGCATGGAATAAATAGTAGTAGTAGTAGCTGGTACGTAGTTTGAAAAAGATGTGAGCAAAAGAAATAAATACAAGCATTAGAAAGGTGGTATGTCCAACCAAACTTTCAATCTGAGAGTACAAACCTGCCTCACCTTCCAATGCCATTTTTGTTTGGAATTGGGCTGTTTGTCGTGCCTCACAGTTGTATGGGCAACTCAAATGCCTAATATAGGCATTTATATAATACTAATATAAATATATTATTTTTATGAAAAGAACATAAGGAAAAAATAAAAATTACAAAATTTTACGATTGTAATACTACCATGTACGTAGTAGAAGATGTAAATGTAGGTTAATCTATCCATAGAAAGCGAGAATCTTAGTGTTGCACGTGATTTTATTAGATAAAGTTGTCATGTGAACAATTTCACCGTCGATGAGCTATTGGCAACTTCAGCCTGTGCCTGCCAACCATAAAGCGATAAAACCTGTGAGATTTTATTACTGTCTTCTCTGGCAAACTCTGGCATATGGTTAGGATTTTACTGTGAAGGTGTAGTGGCCCGAAGAGGTAATGCCCTTTTGGTGCCAAACTATGCATTCAAAATCCCTGGCTTGGGTTGGTACAAAATTCTAGTCCCATGTTCAGGTCCATGTTCTTTAAAGTCATTAATATGTGTATGGCAACCAACGTTCAAGCTATATAAGAATCCTTTAGCCCATTTTTCATAAACCTAAAACAGGCCCATTAAGATTAAGCCCACTCTTCTGAACCCATGTATTAATAATACCACGAGCCCATAACCAAAAAACAAAAATCAAGTATCAAAACCACTAAAAAAAGTGAGGGTCACATTATTCATTCTATGTAGTTTAAGACTCATCTCCCCTCTTTTATGTATTTTTTTTTTTTTGCTTCTTAATCCCTCTTTCTTTAAGAGACAAATTAATTAGTCCCTTTGTAATTTATTATATACAATGCACCCTTAGAGCTTCTTTATGTTTTTTAAAAAATAATAATAAAAGAAGTGAGGGTCACATTATTCATTACCTGTGGTTTAAGACTCGTCTCCCCTCTTCATGTATTTTTTTTTCTGTTTCTTGGTCCCTCTCTTTCTTTACAAATTAATTAGTCCCTTTGTAATTTATTATATACAATGCACCCTTAGAGCTTTTTTATTTTTATTTAAAAAAAAAAAACTAAAAGAAATGAGGGTAACATTATTCATTCCTTGTAGCTTAAGACTCATCTCCCCTGTTCATGTATTTTTTTTATTTTTTGCTTCTTGGTCCCTCTTTCTTCAGAAGGCAAATTAATTAGTCCCTTTGTAATTTACTATATACAATACACCCCTAGAGCTTTTCAATTTTATTTTTTATTTTATTTTTCAGAGGGTCTGAGCCAGGCTTCCCTAACCCAGGCAAGCCTACAAGGCTCCAATTTTTTTTTTAATATATATATACTCTAAAATTAATTCTGGTTTGTATATAACTTTAAAATATATTATGCATTTTGCATGATGTGCAAAATTAGAATTATATATATATAATGAAAAAACGATTTTCTTCTACATTATTTTTTGATGAAATGGGACTAAAAACTTGAGATATGATTGTCTAAAAAAATTTATATAATACAACATATGCATATACATATTTGACGTTGATTTGTTTTCCTCCATTTCATCATATATATTTTTAAGTCCATTGCACAATGATTTAAATATTTTACTATCAATTGCATAAAATTTTTATTTTGATATATAGAGTTTAATATTTTTTTATTTGAATATTTAATCAAAGTAAATGTTGGGAACACAATTAAGTGCATAAGTAATTAATTACAAATGAAACAAAACTGATTGTTAATTATAAGTATTTGAAATTTGTTGTTTTTCTAGTAAAAATTATATTGAGCGAATCGATTTTAAAATATATTATGAGTTAGGAAAACAATTTGTGAATTTTCAACCCTTCTACAATCCATATCCATATAACAAATTGAAAAAAAAAAAAACTAAAAAGTTATTATAAAACAATAAAAAAAAAAATTAGAGGTGGCATTGTTCATTTACTGTAGTGGTGACTAGCTTTTTTTTTTTTAAGGGCTAAGTTGCTTGGAACTTCACTATATAATTTCTCTTTTTCTTTTTTTTTGGTTTTTAGTTTCTATAGTTCTCATATGGCAATTGTTCCCCTTCTATATAAATAATTTATTTTTATTTTTTTTATCATGAAATTAGATGTGAAAATATATTAAAAAATATTATTTTTTTTGTTTTATGTACAATTTGACAATAATAGAATATATATAATATTTTTTAAAATTTTAATTTGAACATATATACCTTATTATATTAATTATTTTATTATTTAAAATTTATTTCTTCAATTGTTTGTTTCTTATTAAAATTCTCATCGAATTAATTTTTAAATTTTATATAATTTTATTTGTCAATAAATTTAATTTTTTATATATGGCTTTTGAAATAAAAGTTTAGAACATGATTGTTTTATTTTTCAAAATATATTATTATAATTTATGCGATTAATTATTTTTATAATTTTTTAATGAAAATGGTGTTATTGCATATATAAATTCGATGACGAAAGAGAGAGAGAGAGAGTTAAAAGTGTGTTTTAGATAATTTGACTTAATTTTTTTAAAAAATAATAATCAGTTAAAAAAATAACTTGGATTGGTTTTTTTTTTTTAATTTTATTTGGTTATATATATATATATATATATATAATCGAATTTATCGAAACCAAATTTATATTAGTTTTTATTTAAATCTATTCACTTCGATATATTCCATGCAATTTAATTTTTATATATATTTATTTATTTATTTTATATACTCGAGTCTTCTAAGTACGATATATATATATATAAAGAGTTTTGTCATATATATAAATTCGATAAGGGAGAGAGAGAGAGAGAGAGAGCTAAAAGTGTGTTTTAGATAATTTGACTTAATTTTTTTCTAAATAATAATCAATTAAAAAAAATTCAACTCAATGTTTTTTTTAAAAAAAATAATCGGTTAAAAAATTTACGGGTTTTATTTGGTTTTATATATATATATAATCGAATTTATCGAAATTAGTTTTATAGTAGTTTTTATTTAAATCTATTTACTTCGATATATTCCATTTGATTTAGGTGGGGTTTTTATATATATATTTATTTATTTATTTTATATACTCTAAATCTATTTAGTACGATATATATATATATATATAGTTTTGTTAGAAATTAATTATATATGCACATATAACACCGATTATTTGTTATTTATTTTTTTCATGTTCTAAAATTTGTATTTTTAAATGAAATAATTTAATTAATGTTTTGAAAGAACCTCTTAACTATTCAATTATAAATTTTTATACTAATATTATAAATTATTTTTTAATAAATATATATAAATCAAACAAGTTCGTTGAATATATACATTTGATTTACATTAATTTTCATAAACAAAACATTTGCTTGCATCATACCATATAAATCGTTAACCCTGTATAGATAATGATTTTGTTACCGCGAGTGTACCATATGTATCTAACCAGTATTAGCTAAACTTCGAAACGATGATGTTTACAATCATTTGACTAACTCAAAAGTTATGGGTTAAACGGAATCTTAATTGGATATTGTACATATATTTTTTACACCACCAACTTCTACTATAGCAAAGAAGACAAAACATTTAATACACATGCTTTTTCAAGATTGTCTCTATCTAATCAGCACTTATCATAACAATAGTGGCACCGTTAGAAAATAAGTCATGTAATGTGTACGGATCACTTAAAATTATCGAATGAAGTTGTTAGTTGTTAAGACAAGTCTCCGTTATGCCTTTTTTAACAAAGTCATCTTCCTTTCCTATGACTACTACCGTCGTGCCTTCATCGTCTACTAAGTCTTCTATACATAACCAACAACAAAATAGATATAGAAATTAGATAAAAGTCTTAACTTTTATCTTTGTAAGCTTGATATGGTTTTGTCTTCTTAGCTCGTGTAAAAACTCTATAAAAGATAAAGTATCGCAAGTCAATAAACACATGGGAAATATTCTATAATGTAAAGACTTCTCTTATTCAATTTGGTATTAGAGCCTTAATGACCAAATGGTCGCGAGTTCGAATCTTATGATCTATGTTTCTCTTCTAATTAATTGAGTACAAGATAGTGTGAGCCTATGTAGGTTTCAAGTCCAAATTACTTTCACTTGAGAGAGTGTGTTAGAAAATAATACAAATCATATCTCGATTCCTCACCTAAACTTAAGCCGAGTTGGGATCGAGCACAAAATACAACCCTTCTTATATCATTGACTCTAAAGGATTATTCATCTTATAGAAGTATAGAATAAAGAAAAAAATTTGTTTTCCTCCATCTAAAGTCCCAAAATCAGCCGTTGACTCTACTAATTATATTAATAAAAAGATGATTAGGTATTACCTCTTGTAGCGATAAATCCAATTTGCGAAAAGAATTGTCCAAACGTTCGATCTCTACTAATGATTTACACAGCTAAGTACCTACACAAGAAGTGACATAAATCATAAAGTGTTAGCTTCAATTTTTTCTCGCTATGCATAATTTGTCTCTCAAAGAAATCTCACAATGGATGACGTAAATTATAGAGAGAGGGTGGTGACGACTTTTGCTTTTGGGAGAGACGCTTTTCTCTCTTTTTCTTATGTCGTATGCGTCTCTCTTTCCATCTTTCTTATATAGGCGGCAACAACTCTTTTTTAGAAAAGAAGTTGTAACTTCGTGGGATTTGTTTGATTTTATCCTTATAAAACTTGAGCCTCATCCTTAACAACTCAAGATTATCCCTCCATTTAAAATAACTTACGAGCGTTTTAATTAAACTTGTTAGCCCAAATTCCTTTAGCCTAATAATTTAACAATTAATTTGAACCATCCAAATAAGTAGTAAGGTATTTTTAGAAAGGTCCATATTAGGAAATAATTTATCAAGTTATCCTTGTATTTTATTAAACCTAAATTAGAAAACTTATTTCTATTTTTTAAAACTAATTTCCAAAATAAGAAATTAATTTTCATTTTAGGTAACTAACTTCCGAATTAAGAAATTAATTTTCAAATTAGGAAACCGATTTTCATATAAAACATGAGTCTTATCCTTTACGAGTTCAAAATTATCCATCCACATAAAATACCTTACGGGTTTTTTAATTAGAAAACTGATTTTTATTTTTTATAAAAAGAACATAAGGAAAAAATAAAATTACAAAATTTTGCAATTGTAATACAACCATGTACATAGTAAAAGATGAAAATATAGGTTTTTCTATAATCTATCCATAGAAAGAAAGAATCTTAGCGTTGCACTTGATTTTATTAGATAAAGTTGTCATGTCAGGACTCAGGAACAATTTCACCATTGATAAGTTATTGGCAACTTCAGTCTTTACCTGCCATACATAAAGCGATAAAACCTGTGAGATTTTATTACTGTCTTCTCTGGCAGACTCTGGCGTATGGTTAAGATTTTGTTGTGAAGGTGTAGTGGCCCGAAGAGGTAATGCCCTTTTGGTGCCAAACCATGCATGCAAAATCCCTGGCTTGGGTTGGTACAAAAATCTAGTCCCATGTTCAGGTCCATGTTCTTTAAAGTCATTAATATGTGTATGGCAACCAACGTTCAAGCTATATAAGAATCCTTTAGCCCATTTTTCATAAACCTAAAACAGGCCCATTAAGATTAAGCCCACTCTTCTGAACCCATGTATTAATAATACCACGAGCCCATAACCAAAAAACAAAAATCAAGTATCAGAACCACTAAAAAAAAAAAAAAAACACTAAAAGAAGTGAGGGTCACATTATTTATTACCTGTAGTTTAATAAGACTCATGTCCCCTCTTCATGTATTTTTTTTTATTGGCTTCTTGATCCCTCTTTTTCAGGAGACAAATTAATTAGTCCCTTTGTAATTTGTTATATACAATGCAACCTTAGAGCTTCTTGATTTTTGATTTTTTTTTAAAAAAAAACTAAAAGAAGTGAGGGTCACATTATTCATTCCCTATAGCTTAAGACTCATCTCCCCTGCTCATGTATTTTTTTTTTTTTGCTTCTTGGTCCCTCTTTCTTCGAAAGACAAATCAATTAGTCCTTTTGTAATTTACTATATACAAAGCACCCTTAGAGCTTTTTTATTTTATATATATTTTTTTAGAGGGTCCGAGCATAAAATTTTTATTTTGAAATATAGTGTTTATTATTATTATTATTTGTTTGATTTGAATATTTAATCAAAGTAAATGTTGGGAACATGATTAAGTGCATAAGTAATTACTTACAAATGAAACAAAACCGATTATTAATGATAAGTATTTGAAATTTGTTGTTTTTGTAGTAAAAATTATATTGAGAAAATCGATTTTAAAATATATTATGAGTTAGGAAAACAATTTGTGAAATTTCAACCCCTTCTACAATCCATATCCATATGACAAATTGAAAAAAAAATCTAAAAATTTATTATAAAACAATAAAAAAAAATTGTATGTGGCATTGTTCATTTACCGTAGCAGATGCCTAGCTTTTTTTTTTTTTTTTCATCCGTCCTTTTTTTTTAAGGGCTTGGCTATTGGAACTTCACTCGTATAATTCCTCTTTTTTCTTTTTTTTGGGTTTTTAGTTTCTATATGTTCTCGAACAGCAATCGTTCCCCTTCCATATAAATAATTTATTTTTATTTTTTATTATGAAATTAGGTGTGAATATATATATATATATATATATATATATATATATATATATATTTTACGTACAATTTGACAAGTAATAGAATATATATAATATCTTTTAAAATTTTATTTTGAACATATATATCTTATTATATTAATTATTTTATTATTTAAAATTTATTTCTTCAATTGTTTGTTTCTTATTAAAATTCTCATGGAATTAATTTTTAAATTTTATATAATTTTATTTGTCAATAAATTTGAATTTTTTATATATGGCTTTTGAAATAAAAGTTTAGAACATGATTGTTCTATTTTTTTAAAATATATTATTATAATTTATACGATTAATTATTTTTATAATTTGTTAATGAAAATAGCGTTATTGCATATATAAATTCCGATGAAAGAGAGAGAAAGAGAGTTAAAGGTGTCTTTTAGATAATTTGACTTAATTTTTTAAAAAATAACAATCGATTAAAAAAATAACTTGGCTTGGTGTTTTTTTAAAAATTAATAATTAGTTAAAAAATTCACAAGTTGTATTTGGTTATATATATATATATATATATATAATCAAAATTTATAGAAACCAAATTTATAATATTTTTTATTTAAATCTATTCACTTCGATATATTTCATGTAATTTAAGTGAGTTTTTTTTATATTTTATTTATTTATTTTATATACTATGAGTCTTCTAAGTACGATATATACATATATATATATATATATATAAAGAGTTTTGTCATATATATAAATTCGATGAGGGAGAGAGAGTGTTAAAAGTGTGTTTTAGATAATTTGAATTATTTTTTTCTAAATAATAATCGATTAAAAAACATTCAGCTCAATTTTTTTAAAAAATAATAATTAGTTAAAAAAAATTAAAGGTTTTATTTGGTTAATATATATATATATATATATATTGTTAGAAATTAATTATATCTCGCACATATAACACCAATTATTTTTTTTCATGTTCTAAAATCTGTATTTTTAAATGAAATAATTTAATTAATGTTTTGAAAGAACCTCTTAATTATTCAAATATAAAATTTTATACTAATATTATAAATTATTTTTTTAATAAATATATATAATCGGATAAGTTCGCTGAATATATAGATTTGATTTACAATAATTTTCAGAAACAAAACATTTGCTCGCATCATACCATACAAATTATTAACCTTGTGTATATAATGATTGTCTTACCACGAGCGTTGTACGGGTATCTAACTAATATTAGCTAAACTTCAAAACGATGATGTTTACAATCATTTGAATAACGCAAAAGATAAGGGCAATCTTAATTGGATATTGTAAATACATTTTTTACACCACCAAATTCTACTATAGCAAAGAGATAAAACATTTAATGTAACTCCCGTAAAAACCCTTATCCATAACACAATGTGTATTAGAATCATTCCATATATACGTATATTAAGAGTAAGTATAATTCTCATTTCATCATGAGAAATTAATGCTTGAAATATGTGATTTATGTTAAATTAAAGTTATTGTGCTTAAGATTAATGGTTTAATTATTAAAGAAATCAAATATGCAAAATCGGTGTTTTAAGGACTATATTCTGTCCGAGTTTTGTGTGAATTATTTGAGGACTTTAGGGTGATATTTAGGTCAACCTTAAAGAATGAAAGTTGTTCATCTATGTGTTGAATAGGCCTGTATAACATTTTATAATTGTTTGACCTATACATTAAGAGTTATATCCATTATGGTGAGGATTATTTCGAAATGCATTCTGCTGGAATTTTGGGAGAAGAATCTGCTCGAATATTGTGAGATTTATTTGATGCTTTTAGATTGATTTTTTAGAAAAACTTAAACAATAAAAGTTGTTTTTCTATGTGGTTACTATCTCTCTATAAAATATCATAATTTTTGGATATATATATATAGAAAGCATTATGCACATTTTAGTATAGATGAGTTATGAGGTAACACCGATGGAATTTTAGAGAAAAAGAAATTTCGAATTTTAAAAATGAAAATTTTCGAATTTTTTATGAAATAAAGTAGGTTTAGTTACTTGAATTAATTTAATTAATGATTTTAATTAGTCTAAATTTTATGTAGACACCTAAGCAAATGCAATAAATGAATTTAAGGTCAACTCACCCATTATGGTCTCAAAGCGACCACCTTTCCTCATGACTCACCCATAACTTTTACACCTTGTCCTATTAATTTCTAACACTTGTAGCTGAAGGTAAGTAAGTAAGTGTATATATATATATATATATATATATATATATATAGCAAGTGTTAAAATAGTGAGAAAAATTTTAGCAACCCATAGGTACAAAAAATTGGGAGAGAAAAAGCAAGAAAGACAAGAAAGGAAAAAAACACGAGGAGAGAGGAAAGGAAAGAAAAAGAGCTAAGGAAATTCTAATTAAACCTAAAAGAGGTAAGTAGGTTACATTTTTTGGCTGATTAATATCTTAAATTATTTTTTTAAAATTATTTTGTTAGTGTTTATTTCATGGGTTGTAATAATTTTCAATGGTTATATGCTTGATGTTTGGGATAAATCTATGTATGGATGCCTTTTTGTGATGATTTATGATGTTATGATGTTTTAAAAAATGTCCAAGTATGTGGTGATGGGTTGGATTGGACTTGGACTAAATTTAAGTGAACTAAAACATGTTTAAAGTTGGCTTGGAATGAACTAATAAATTAGTTTTGATAAGGAGTAAATTCTATCCGAATTTTGTGGTGCATGTTCAAGGATTTTATGTCGATTTCTGGGTGAAACTTAAAGAATAAAAGTTGTTTATCTATGTTTCAACTAACTTTCTTTAAAATTTCTTGGTTATTGGATTTGTGTACAAAGCGTTATACCCGATTTAGTATGGATAGCTCTAGACAAACTACTACTTGGCAGATTGCTCTATAAGTTTCAAAATTTGTAATTAATTGTGTACTTGATATTTAGACCTAATTTTTGGATATGTTATAAATAAATATGCTTAGTATCTAAAATAAAATGGTTAATATTTAATTATGTTCTGAAATTGAAAAATTATTTACTCGATTAGGAGTTGCCCGATAATTAACTCTAAAACCAAAGAATTAGACTTAGACAAAATTAAAGAGTTTAGAATAAACTAAATGGGATTGGACTAAATAAAATAGAATTGAATAAAGTCAATGGACTTAGGATAAATTTAATGGGCTTGGATTAAAGTAAATGGCCTTGGACCTTCTTTTAAATATTAATGAAACTAATGAACAATATTAATGAGCGGAGGTTGTGTTCCCGCTATGAGTATCATGACTGGTATGTGAGCAATGGGTAAATTTCAAGTGTGAGTTAGACCGTGAGTATGGCATGAGAATGAAGGGTTGGTACCCGAATTTGGTTAAATGTGATTAAATATGTCATCACGTGCATTATGTGTATAGTAGGCGATTTAAGACAAGTCAATTGATTGAGAATTGGTTTATACATCTAGGTTGGATAACCTAACTAGAATAAATGAGTATTAGTAGTCCGAGTACTCTAGGCTATGTGCTTGCACTAGTAGGCGATGGATTTCTACTAATAGTAGTTACAATGAGGGATAATTTCGTTGTAGCAGAAGATGATCCAAGGATCATTTGGATGAAATCAAGTCGTGTGCTTGCACTCTGTTAGACGATGGATTCTTGCTAACGGTAGTTACAACGAGGGATAATTCGTTGTAGCAGAAGGTGATCTGCGGACCACCCGGATGATAAATAGAGTAGACTCGGCTAATACCTAGGGTACTTGAGATTAAAATTTATGAGTATGGTGGAAAGTCAAAACAACATTGCATATCACGTGCATCACCCTACTTACCGAGCTTCGGCTCACCTCGTTGTTATTTTTATGTCGTGACGAAAAAAAGACAAGTTAGTACCGATGCGACCGGCTCCTCCTAACCGGCTCATTTAAGGCACCGTATATTAGTTTTTATTTTGTCTATAAATTTGAGGTATGAAGTTCATGAGAAATTGAATATTGCATGTAATATTTTAGTAATGTATTTAATTATGTGATGTAAATTTTATCTTAAGGAGTTATATACGTAATGTGCTCGTTAAAGTTTTTAGAATATCATAAGAGAACTACTTAAAGTTTAGGGTATGTCGGCGTAACGCGCTTCGTCTAGTACTCTACTTGGGTAGTAGAAATATGAATGGGACGGGGGCGTTACATTTAATACACATGCTTTTTCAAGATTGTCTCTATCTAATCAACACTTATCATAACAATAGTGACACCGTTAGAACATAAGTCACGTAATGTGCACAAATCACCTAAAATTATCGAATGAAGTTGTTAGTTGTTAAGACAAGTCTCTGTTATGCCCTTTTTAATAAAGTAATCTTCCTCTCCTATGGCTACTACTATCGTGCCTTCATCATCTACTAAGTCTTCTATACATAACCAACAACAAAATAGATATAGAAATTAGATAAAATTCTTAACTTTCATCTTTGTATACTTGATATAGTTTTGTATTCTTAGCTCATGTAAAAACTCTACAAAAGATAGAGAATTGCAAGTCAATAAACATATGGGAAATATTTTACAATGCAAAGACTTCTCTCATTCAATTTGGTATTAGAGCCTTGATGACCAAATGGTCGCAAGTTCGAATCTCACGATCTATATTTCTCTTCTAATTAATTGAGTACAAGATAGTGTGGGCCTATGTAGGTTTCAAGCCCAAATGACTTTCACTTGAAAGAATGTGTTGGAGAATAATACAAATTGTCGCTACACGACATCGGACGGGACCCCCAAAGAAATTTAAAGTCCGAGCGTTAATTATTTACAAAAGTATTTACACGAGTTTTGGAGTCACCACCTAATATTGAAGGAACTAGGAACCTAAAACGGACATCTGGTTCGGATATTCTATGGTAAGGAGTTGGTTACGTTTTTAAGAAGATATCGATCACCCAAAAGCGCCCTTTCCGAAAAAAGGTACTACGTCCGGTTTAGCTTTAAATTTATCTCCTAAAATATTTTATTTACATCAAATTATTTTCCGATTCTTAATCTCTCATTTTTTTTAGACAAATTGAATTTTTTAGTTTTGAGCGTGGCATCGTATTAAAACGATCGTCGGTCCCCTTTCGTCGGACGACACGTTGATTCAAACATCGGATCCACTTTAAGTCTTAACACAATCGGTGTGTCGAAGGATATCTTGATTTAAACAATGATTTTTTTTGTGACGTCGGCCTCTATCAAATAGGAGGCTTCTCGAAAATTTTGAATTTGGTGACGTTGGTCCCTATTAGATAGGAGACTTCGTCGAATTTATTTATTTATTATTTTTTGATAACATTAGTCTATACCATGTAAGAGACTTCGCCAAAATTTTTAGGTATTTTTCTTTTTGTGTGATGTCGGTCCCTATCGGATAGGAGATTTCGTCAAGATTTTTTTTTACCAATACATGTTAAAGAAAAGAAAATCAAATTAAAATAACAAATCTAAATTAAATACCTAAAAACGACAAGAAATAAAAATAAACAGGCTAATAAATAAATAAATAAATAATACAAAAAAAATAAAAAAAAATCATCCTATATAAGTAGGTTAAAAACTAAATGACAATAAAAGTAATAAAAAAAATTCTATACCTAAAATATTAACCTACCACTTTTACTCTTTTTTTTCTTATTTTTTTCTTTTTACCTATTTTTTTATTCCCTAATTCTATTATTTATTTATTTATTTTGAAGATAGGCTACGAGCTGGGCCTCTTTTTTTTTTTTGGAGAAAGGGTGCGGGTTTGGTCGAAATCAACCTGACCCCTTTTTTTTTTGGCATCGGGCTTGGGCTCGAGCTGAAATCGATCCGGCCCCCCTTTTTATTTCTCTTTGGGTCGCCGGTCGAGCTGGACCTCAAGCTCGAAAACAAGTTCGTTTTCTTTTGTTTTTATTTTTCGGATCAAAACCAAAATTTTTCGGTTTTCAACCTTTCTCTCTCCTGTTCTTCATGTTTTTCATTTTTTTCTCCCTAATTCTTCAAATCTTCGAAACTACGGTGCTATCCGATTAAATGATTCAATTAAACAACATGCATTCTTTCCTCCATTAAGACTTGATTCAAAGAAACCAACTTGAATAGGTGACTAACAAAACTAGGGAAAGCAATAAAGAAATCGGAACCCGAGAACCGACTTGGGAATTGGATGAACAACACCAAGAACACAAACCGAGAAAACCTAGTAATTCGAGTGAGGAACTCACAATTCCGAAATTGAAAACCTAGGAAGTGAAAGCGAGTCACGGATAGTGAAAATTTATCTCGAGAAACCAAAACAAAGAAAGAAAAAGGAAACCCCAATTTGAAGAACCGAAACCAAAGTGTATGAACATAATGAACACAAACCCGGAAAAACCCGAAACACGTAGTGCGCGAGAAAAAAAAAAAATCAACCCCTTTTGCTTGTTGATTTCCACTCTCTCTCAACCTAAAATTTTTCTCCAATTTCTCCTCCCTTTTTTCTTGAAATTTGACTCATTTTATAGTAAAAAATTTCCTAAAATCGAATCTAAATCCTCGAATTTTTCGTCAAAATTTTTTCTCTTTAATTCATGATTAATTGTGAAATCAAAACAAGAAATTCTCATTGATTCCTGTTAGTGTTTGTTTTGATAACAAAATCCGTTATTAATACATAATCAAAAACAAGAAATTCATGGAGGATTTGGGCGGATTCTCCCAAAGATTTTCGGAGAGAATGCGCCTTGGAGCGAACAACGGGTCGTCTCGCTCCATTTCGATCCCGTCGTTCGCTCCAAACTTCTAGTTTGGTCCTCGTGTTTCAATTTCAGCAATTACGCCCCTCCGTGAAATAATTTCAGCACAATCTCATCAATTAGGTCCCCGGAGGTGCAATTTAAGGCCTAAACTTTTTAATTTACTCGATTACACCCCTAATTACTTCCATTGTGTCCCTAAATGAATTTTTTTGTGTTTTTCATCTTTTTTTTCTTTTTTTTTTTAGTATACTTCAAAAAAAAACAAAAAAAATAAATAAGAAATAATAAAAAATAAAATAAAATAAATAAAATAATAATAATAATAATAAATAAAATAAAAATAAAAATAAAAATAAAGAAAATTTGGGTTATTTCACAAATCATATTCCAATTCCTCACCTAACGACTTAAGCTAAGTTGGGATCGAGCACAAAATGCAACCCTTCTTATATCACCGACGCTAACAGATTATTCATCTTATAGAAGTGTGGAATAAAGAAAAATTTTTGTTTACCTCTATCTAAAGTCCCAAAATCAATCGTTGACTCTACTAATTATATTAATAACAAGATGATTTAGTGCTACGTCTTGTGGCGACAAATCCAATTTGCGAAAAGAATCGTTCAAGCGTCCGATCTTTACTAATGATCTATGCGGCTAAGCAACTACATAAGAAGCGACATAAATCATAGAGTGCTAGCTTCAATTTTTTCTACTATGTATAATTTGTCTCTCAAAGAAATCTTACAATGGATCAAAGTAATCTCACAATGGATGGTGTAAATTATAGAGAGGGTGGTGACGACTTTTGCTTTTGGGAGAGACACGTTTTTCTCTCTTTTTCTTGTGGTGTATGCATCTCTCTTTCCCTCTCTCTTATATAGGCGACAACAACTCTTTTTCGAAAAGAAGTTGTAACTTCGTGGGATTTGTTTGATTTTATTCTTATAAAACTTGAGTCTTATCCTTAATAGCTTAAGATTATCCCTCCATTTAAAATACATTACGGGCTTTTTAATTAAAACATGTTAGCCCAAATTCCTTGAGCCCAATAACTTAACAATTAATTTGAACCATCCAAATAAGTAGTAAGGTATTTTAGGAAGGGCTATATTAGGAAATAATTTATTAAGTTATCCTTGTTTTTATTAAACCTAAATTAGAAAACTTATTTCTATTTTTGAAAACTCGATTTCCAAAATAAGAAACTAATTTTCATTTTAGTTAACTAACTTCCAAATTAAGAAATTAATTTTCAAATTAAGAAACTGATTTTTGAAATAGGAAACTGATTTTCATAGAAAACATAAGTCTTATCCATAACAATTCAAAATTATCCCTTCACTTAAAATACCTTACAATTTTTTTAATTAGAAAACTGATTTTTATTTTTTTATAAAAAGAACATAAGGAAAAAATAAAATTACAAAATTTTGCAATTGTAATACAACCATATACATAGTAAAAGATGAAAATATAGGCTTTTCTATAATCTATCCATAGAAAGAAAGAATCTTAGCGTTGCACTTGATTTTATTAGATAAAGTTGTCATGTCAGGACTCAGGAACAATTTCACCATTGATGAGTTATTGGCAACTTCAGTCTGTGCCTGCCATCCATAAAGCAATAAAACCTGTGAGATTTTATTACTGTCTTCTCTGGCAAACTCTGGCATATGGTTAAGATTTTGCTGTGAAGGTGTAGTGGCCTGAAAAGGTAATGCCCTTTTGGTACTAAACCATTCAAAATCCCTGGCTTGGGTTGGTACCAAATTCTAGTCCCATGTTATTTTAAAGTCCTTAATATGTATATGGCAACCAACATTCAAGCAATATACGAATCCTTTAGCCCATTTTTCATAAAACTAAAACAGGGCCCATTAAGATTCAGCCCACTGTTCTGAACCCATGTATTAATAATACCGCAATCCCATAACCAAATATTTTCTTTTTTCTTTTTCTTTTTTTTTTTTTTTTGAAAAGAAAAAAATCAAAACAAAAAACAAAAATCAAGCATCAAAAGCACCATGTTAGCTAAACTTCCAAACGATGACGTTTACAATCATTTGACCAACTCAAATGATAAGGGCTAAGCAGAATCTTAATTGGATACTGTACATACATTTTTTTGCATGGATAAACAAATCAGAGCAAATAAGATAGATTGTTAGAGGGCAAGAGGCACGATTGATATTTATGTGATGGTAGCAAGATCATAATAATAATTTTTTTTTCAATTTGTTTTATCATCACTTCCACAAAAATCATAATAATTGTAATTTTTTTATGTGGTGGTGTTAATGTCGGTGATGATAGAAATAATTTATATGTAATAAATAAAAATAACAAATCACTATTTTTAAGAGAAAAAAATCTTTTTGATGTTGTCACGATAATGTCATTTTATTTATTTATTTATTTGGAGTTTATGAGATTTTTTTTATTTATTATTTTGATGTTGTCACGATAATGTCATTTTATTTTTTTAAGGAAAAATAAAAGAATACATTGCTACACAATCGGTAATCGACATGTAAGAATAAAAATGGTGCATCGATAATCGATTAACATCTAAAGTAAGAAATCTCAAAAAATAAAAGATTTTAATCAAATTAAAAAAAAAATATCTCAATAAAAAAATTAATGAATACAAAATTTGAATGTGGGGAAATAATTACTTATGGAACTGTAAATAGCATTTGTCTCGTGGATCAATTAAAAGATGTATCATATGCAAAAATACCAACCTAACAAAAGTAAGCCCAGGAAATACAATTGAAACGGATTATTTGAAGCAGGCATAATCAAGATTTGAAATTAGATAAACTTCGTTTCTAAATAATAACACAATTAGAAAACAATAACAAGAAATAGAGTTAATTACTGCAAGACAAATTTCTAAATTATGAACAACTTTCTTCAATTAATAATAATATTTCTAGCTGAAAATTTCACAAAATGGCATATATAGCTCATAAAGAAAAAATATTAAATTTCTAAAGAAATTAAGGACATTAAGATGGAAATCATTTTAATTAATACGAAGAGTATCTCTCAAAGTGAATTCTGATTTTAAGCATATGCACTTGTCAATACCAACAAGTAAATAGACACAGTCGTCCTAAACTCAAAATTGACATTCCTCATCCTGTTTTTTAAGTTGATTTTAGGGCAAGCCTAAACAAATATTGTTCCTCTGTTATTGGGTTAGTGTCAATTTTTCCACAAAATTTGCATCAATTTTATCTCCAAATGTTCCTTATAAAAAGAAGCAATTTTTTTATAAAACGTAATTTTAATGCAATCATGATAAAACGTGGATGGATTTGAAAATTTTTGAAACTCGAGGAACAAAATCAATACAAAAATTTGTTTCCATGCAAAATTAAGACTAATTATATTGTTGTGGGTTAATCTTTGTGATTTGCCTTTGATTTTTACTTTTGACTCAAAGAAAAATCACAAATATATTTGGTGGGAAATAACTTTTAATTTAAATAAAAAATTAGTTTCAAAATTTAAAATTTTTAACTTTTAATTTGTGGACTCTGATTTATACCACTTATTCTTTTTTTTTTTAAAAAAAAAAGAATAAGAAAGATTGATCTAGGTCGTTCTCAACAAGCATACTAATTTCATCTCATTTTTTGTCTTATTTATCAAAATCAACTTTTGAATTTTGACTCAAAGTTATAATCCAAAAGTCATGTCAGATCTACTCTGATTCAATACTGACCCATCGATACCATGGCAGTTATCCTCAGACTAAGCTAAGCTAGCTGGCATTAAAAAACATACGCAACTTTTGATTGATTACTAAATTATCTTTTAACCTAAATTAATTTAAATATAATATAATTAAAAAATAATTAAAATTAGTTATTCATGAATAAAGAGAATTGAATATTCTTGACTTTATTAAATTAAAAATGATTCTCACATTTTAGACCTTTTTTTTAAATATAATATTTTTTTAATAGAATATTCATGCTTAGGAATCAAACTCTTATAAAATAAAATCCGCATCATACTTTAATTTAAAAATTCCATTTTATATTCTCTTGATAGATAAAAAAAAAAACCATAGTCAGAATGCTTTAATTAAAAAAATTCGTATAACACGCATTGAATTTGAAAAATATACCAAAAGATTTAGAATAACCTAAAGAAAAAAACTCCAATTCCAGACTAACTAGGGTTAATTGTATGAATTCTTCCGCATAATGATCATACATCAAATACCAAAAATTTATTATTTATTTAGAACTTCTAGTAAGTCTTCGTTCCACATGCCAAAACTAGATAATAGAATAATAACATTAGTTAATTTGTTATTTATACTTAATTGTAACTGAAGTATAAAAAAATTTAAACAATATCGGTTTTTTTACTTAAGTAAGCACATGCTGCTACAATAATTTCAAAACAATGCCGTTTTGATTTTTTTTTCTTTTGAAACGATGATGCTGTTTTAGTTTTACCAAAAAAATTATTTTTATTTTTGATAAAAATATATTTTTTTGATAAAAAATTGAAGTGATTTTTTAAAAATGATTTTTCTTTGGTCATTGACATTCTAGGTTTGTATAAAATAATTCGTCAGTTTTATTTGTGTTACGGAGTTAGATCCTTAGATCCCCGAATGCAGAGAGAGGTGATAGAGGAGGGTTCGGTTTTTGGGGGATTCATCATGAGTTTTTACAAGTTGTTAGGGTGTTTTTAGGAAATTGGATGTGAGAGCCAAAAAAAAGAACCTTCTCCCAATCTTTTGACAAGAAAGTTGTTGGAAATTGCAGACAGCAACGTCAAAAGTTAGAGCCTTTTTTTTTTCCCTTATTATATACAGCAACACCAGGGTGGATGACACATCAGGCGCCTTTTTTTCCTTGTTATATACAGCCTTATATCGCGCAGGCTTGGGGGCGCGCAACGGTCCACCATGTTTTCTTTGGTTTTTCTTTTTTGCCTTTTGGAGTTTTTGTTTTCTTTTTCTTTTTCTTTTCCTTTGTTCGATTTTTTATTTTTTATTTTTTTTTCAATATCATTTGCTCTAAATATTTAATTATTATTTTTGATGTTTTCGTACAACTTCAACGCAAAATAATAATTATTTTATGTGATTTTGACCTTTTTGTTTATTTTTTTAAAATATAGTGTATAAAATATAATTGTTATGAAAAATAATGATCCTCCATTCAAACTTCAAAAAAAAAAAAAAAAAGAAGAAGATTAATTGCCAACTCTTTGGAAAATAATAAAGGTTTGATAGTTAATCAATCTAAAATACATAAAACATTTAATAACAATAACACTAAAATAGAATTGATACAACAAAAGTTTTTTTCTTTAAGACAAATATCATTGCTTACGATAGATTATCATTATTTTCTATTTTTTATACAAGTATTTTTTGTTTCCTTTTTCTTTGATTATTTATTTATTTATTATTTTCTTAATATCACTTGCCTCCAAATACTTAATGGTTATTTTTGTATTTTTCATACAATCTCACCAAAAAAATAATAATTATTTTTCATGATTTTGAATTTTTATATATTTTTTAATAGTTAATATAAAAATATAATGTTTATGAACAATAATGATTCTTCATTCAACCTTTTAGAAAAAAAAAAAAAGATTAATTTTCAATTTTTTTGGACAATAATAAAAGGTTAGGCAGTTAATCAATCTAAAATGCGGATAAAAAATTTAATGACAATAACACTAATATAGAATTGATACATCACAAGTTTTTTTCTTTTAATAAACACCATCGCTTACAGTAGATTATCATTATTTTCTTTATATATAAATATCGTTAAATTTTTCTTTGATTTTTTTTTTATTTTCTCAAATCACTTGCCTCCAAAATTTTAATGGTTATTTTTGTATTTTCCATACAACCTCACAGAAAAACATAATTATTTTTCATGATTTTGACTTTTATTTATTTTTTAAAAAGTTAATATAAAAATATAATTTTATGAAAAATAATGATTCTTCATTCAACCTTTTAGAAAAACAATGATTAATTGCCAATTTTTTTGGACAATAATAAAGGTTTCATAGTTAAACAATCTAAAATGCTTAATTTTGAAAAATTTAATAAGAATAACACTAATACATAATTGATATAGCACTGGTTTTTTTCCTTTAAAATAAATATCATTGCTTAACGTAGATTAACATTCAGAAGAAAAAATTACCTAAATAACAAAGATATAATAACTGATAATTAATCATATTAATTTTTTATTTATTATGTGTTGCTTCAAAATTAATCATCAATTTTTCAAAATATATTAAAAAAATGAATATTTAGAATATGTCGAATAAAATAAAAAGATTATTATCGAATAGAGAATAATGAGATTTTTTAACCGATAATTATGAACTCTTTGATTGAAATTAAGCATCATTCCAACATGGATTGCTTGAGCGTACTTTTGCGTATGTTTAATTTATCCATAAATTTTATTTTAATAACTTAATTAATTATGTACTAACTCATTATATTCTTTTACTAATCTAAAAAGGATTCAAACTACAAAACATGTGGATTGGACTGATAATGATGAGTCCAACACAAGGCTTTTTTAACTCTTTAAGGATGGACATAAGTATTTTGACAGACTTAATTATTGTTTCTTTTAGTTTTTATTATCAAGTTGAAGCAATTTAGTCTAAAAAAAAAACTCATTCTCCTTTTGACCTTTTTTTTTTTTTTTTCCTTAGTCCATCTCGAATTCTATTGTCTAAACCTGAATGATACAATACGATTCTAATGATCAAAAGAGTTCCATTTTCACTATAAATATCAGTTTTATATCGATTGTGAAGGCATTTTCAAATCATTCTAGACTTTTTTAATTGAAATTCTAAAATCTCTCGCTTAAAGTTCTCACAAACTCGTAATGCACGACTTGTTAAAAAATGAACAGCAAAACAATAATAAAATCAAAGAAAATGAAGGGAGAGATAAAAAAAAAACGAATGATCCGAAAGGATACATATAGAAAGAAGAAAAAAGAGATGTTAGAAAAAGAAATTGTAAAAAATGATAATAATATTTTTTTAGCCCAAAGATGTTAATGGCTCCTTTCTACTTCTGTATCCGTCCTTAGAAATAACCATAATTAAATAAATTGAAATTATTAAGAATAAAATATTTATTGTGACAATTTGCATGGCATTAACTTGGTGTCCTGCTCTCGTTAGGATTGAATATTCAGTTTTTCAATGCGATAATCTATTTAATTGAAAAAAAAACTTAATTATTAGAATAGAGTATGACTGCTTGTATCTTATAATGACATAATTATTTACTGATAATATTTGTGCAAAACAGCATGAGTTGCTCCGTCCCTTCATTACCACGTTTTCCTTAAAACCGCGCTCTACGTGGCCCACGACTCCTCGTTTCCCCCGAACCTTCTGGATTGTCCGAGATTCTTAGTTAACACTTCCCTTGATTTTTTTTTTGCTCAACCTCTATCCATCATTTCGATTACTGCTAAACAAGTCTTCATAATTTAACGGAAAAAAGAGCAACTAATTGGATTACTACTTTACCCTTATAGCAACTTTTGCTTAACAAAATTGAAGAATTGAATTTCACATAGAAAAACAAAATATTCTTTTCCATGTCTTGTTATTCTTCCTGAAACTTTTCCATTAAAAAAAAAAAATCTCTTCAAATAAATGCAAAATATCATGAAAATCGATCATTAAACCGTTCTCAATATACGTTAACTATAAAAGGAATGAAATTACATAAAATATTCACTTGCAACTCTGAATAATTCAATTGATGAGCGATCATTTTACCTTTTTTCCAATTCTTTTATTTTCTTTTAATTTTTTTTTCTCAAAGCATAATACACGAATTTTATTAAAAACAAAAATTCTCATACATTTCATCATGTACTTAATTAATAATAAAATTTGAAAATGTTCCAGCAACTAAAAAAAATAATTTAATTTTATGTAAGATTCTACTTATACTAATGTTTTTTTTTTAAAAATAATAAAAAGGATTCTTTAAAAAAGGGAATTTCATTAAAGCAACTAAAAAACATTAATTTTTTTAGTTCATATAAAAGGTTTTAAGTTCTTAATTACTACGCTAAGGGCATTTTGGGCTTTCTACAGACAGTCCGCCACCTGCTGAGTACCTTCCCATCCCAAACCCATACCCAAGTTTTCTTCTCATTTAAGAAAAAACAAACTCACCAAAAGCACAATCTTTACTTCCTTAAATGATATCTTGATAGTGCTACATTTCTGAAAAGTTTGCAACTTTCTTGCTTAAGAAATCTCGTGTTCTTTGTTTACTGAGTTTAGACCCGGTTTATTAACGAGTTACTCCCGATTTGTCCAATGGAGAGAGGAGGTTATAGAGGCGGAGGAAGAGGTGGTCCTGGTGGTAGGAGCAGTGGTAGAAGAGGAGGTTATGGAAGGGGAAGGGATGGTGGTCGTAGTGGCGGGTATGATGGTGGTCGTGCTGGCGGGTATGATGGTGGTGGTCGTGCTGGCGGGTATGAGGGTGGCGGTCGTGCTGGCGGGTATGGTGGTGGTCGTGCTGGCCGGTATGAGGGTGGCGGTCATGGTGGCCATGAACATCAGCATTGGAGACCAACCAATGAAGGTGGTGCCGGCGGTCCTACACCCGGTCAAAGTGTTGGTGGAGTGGGGGCCACAATGGGTGGTGGGTCACAGTCAGAGCGGCATGGAGGTGGTCCACGTAGTCAAAGTGGTGAAATGGGGCCTAGAAGGGGTTGGGAAGTTGGCCGCCGTGGTGGTGTTGACGAGGAAGGAAGGAGCGATCAGGTTTCAGAAACTGGGAGAGGAAAGGGACCCTCGATACCTGTTAATGCGGATCCATCTAGAAATTGGGCTTCTGGTTCTAATTCTTCTGGTGATCTTGAACGAAGTAAGTATACTTTTGTGTTCATCAAGTGTACTGTGTTTTGTGTATTCAGTTTGGTTGCTGATGATTTGCAGGGAATGTGAAATGGTTGCGGTTTTTATTTGTGTTGTTTGGTGAATTAGTTTGTCTTTTTTGGTTGAAGTTTGAATTTTTTTGTTGAAATTTTTGAAGTTGGAGGAAAGAAGCGATTTTGGTTTCTGGGTTTTAAATTTATGCTGTTCTGGCTTTTGTGGTTTTGTTATTTGTAGTTTATTTAATGAAGTAACTTTGTTTGCATTGCATCTGAATTAGGAGTAATGCTCATGGCTTGTTGTATTTCGGTTACTAGACTTGGGTGTTTTGGACTTTGTTTAAGGTTAATTACCATACTGGAATGATGTCTTCCAAGTGGAAATGCAGTGATCCTTTATTAATTGTCTTGCGTTTTCTGTCTTGCTCTGTTTTTGGTTGTTGGATAAATGACTCTTTACCTTCTAAGAAATGCCTTAATGATACCATGAGGGTGTTACATGACCAAATTTTGATTGGTTGATAAGGGATCAATAGGTAATATATTTGTGAGACCTGTCATTGTTGGCAACCTGATCATTGCTTGTAGATATGTTTTGAGTTTGATTTTGTTATAATATTTACGTGTAAGAGTCACAATTTGGATATGCTTTAGGTGCATAAAAGCAAAAGTCGCAATTCTGAATTTTTAACTCTCTTCATCAGTTTTAGGACCATGGTGCAGTTTTAGTTACACAAGAATTGTAACTTAAATAACTTAACTAACTGATACAATGAAGTATGCCAACTTTGGAACTGTAAAGCAGTCATTTCCAGCTACATTTAATTTACTCTTCGTCTTCTTATTTGTTAAAGATTTGCATTACAGAATTGAGGGGAAGAAAATCAGATGGGACACTCAAGGTTATTTAATTACTATTTCCCAATCTAGTGGGCCATTGAATTTTGCTGAGATTTTTTTTTTTTTTGATTGATGCTATTTCATTCACTTATACAAAAAAATAGTTCAGATTTTCCTTCTTGTGTTTTTATTTGGTAATTTCAATTCAAGTGGTGGTGCATTGTATATTGTGGATCTTTGTCATTTTTATTTTTGATTTTTCTTAAATTGTTTAAAAATGAGGATAAATCTCCTGGACAGTGTGTTCATGGCTATGATAAGAGATTTTTGCAACTTTTTGCTGTCCTTGTCTTGCTTTAAACAACATGGATTTAGAAAATAGTTAGTGGATGATGTTATGCTTGAAGCTCAAAGTTGAAGTTGTTCAGATTCTTATCATCTGTAGCTTGCTACAATGTGTTGTTTGTTCTTTTAAGTGCACTTCCAATGGTTTCCTTTATTAACGAATTGGTATCAAGAAAGTTCTTGACATTATCTTCTTGTGTATTTTTAGTCTTGATTGGATTTGAAGTCAGGGCAATTGCGATAGAGCAACAGCTGTATATATTTGTCTATCCCACGAGTCAATAATTTTTAATGGCAGGAAATGGATGCTTTTAATTTATCATAAGATGGAAACATTAACGAGATAAGCTCTCTTTTCTTTGCAGGTAATTTGCCAAAAGGATTGGCTTCTTGCTCTTTGGACAATGCTGATAGGATCAGTCCAGTTCAACGACCAGATAAAGGTGGCAAACTGGCTGTCCGAAGCCCGAAGCTTCTTGTAAATCATTTTCCTGTCAGGTTCAATCCTGAGGGTATCATAATGCATTATGATGTTGATATCAAGCAAGAAGTGCTTCCCAAGCATGGTCGGCCTGGAAAAATTTCGAAGTCCAATTTAGCAATGATCAGGGATAAGTTATTTGCTGATGATCCTTCTCGGTTTCCCCTAGCTATGACTGCTTATGATGGGGAGAAGAACATTTTCAGTGTGGTTCCCTTACCCACCGGAACATTTAAAGTGGAGGTCTCTGAGGCAGAAGATGTGAAACCGCGTTCTTACCTATTTACCATAAAGCTTGTGAATGAACTTCACCTGCGCAAGTTGAAGGATTACTTGAGTGGGAAACTTCGTTCAATACCTCGTGACATATTACAAGGAATGGATGTGGTGATGAAGGAGCACCCCGCCAGGATGATGATCTCTGTTGGCCGTAGCTTCCATTCTTTTAGAGCTCATCAAGATAACCTTGGGCATGGAATCATAGCATCCAGAGGGAGTCAACATGGTCTCAAGGCGACTTCCCAGAGCCTAGCTCTTTGCTTGGATTACTCTGTTCTGTCATTTTACGAGCCAGTTCCTGTGATAGATTTCTTGAGAAAACATATTTCTGGGTTTAATTTAAATAATTTTGGAAAATTTTGTAGAGATGTGGAAGGTGTGTTGAAGGGTCTCAAAGTTAGAGTGACTCACCGTGTCACCAAACAAAAATATGTTATTACTGGGTTGACGAGAGATGCCACACGAGATATTTCATTTCCTCAAGAAGATCCAGATGGCAAGGCTTCACAAGAGGTTAGGCTTGTTGAATATTTCCGGAAAAAATATAGCAGAGATATAGTGCATCAAGATATCCCATGCCTAGAGATGAAAAGCAACACAAAGAACTATGTACCAATGGAGTTCTGTGTCTTGGCTGAGGGCCAAATATTTCCAAAAGAGTATCTGGATAAAAATAAAGCCCTGGTGTTGAAGGAAATCTCACTACCAAAGCCAAAGGATAGACAGAAATCAATATGCAGTATGGTGCAGGATGGAGATGGACCTTGTCGGTATGTATATGCAACTTGTTGACTTTTCATTCAGATAAATTATTGGAGCTCATAACTTTACACACAGTTCTATTTGCTTCTCATAGAACAATGAATTGAGATGGTTTTCTGATTGGCTGTTGCTTTTCACTTTGCTTATAACTTTTTCATCCTTTGTATGTTCCCTATTATATATTTAATTAATTGTTGGGTTGGTTATTACAGAAGCATTTGATAAAACTTATTATAAAGTAATGTTATTTTATTCTACTGCTTGACAACATTTTTCTTCTGGGATTCTTCTAAGCAACGAGGATTATTTAGTCATGTGACTCATCGTAGTCCTTTATGCACTGTGTATTTATGGTTGTTGACAATGTCATTGTTCGTATCATGGTATGTCACCCTCGTGAATATAGCTGCTGTTCAAAGCAGTGTCTTTTTATAGCATGTGCTCCATGAATATAATCGGTATTTTAGTTGTTGATGGAGCTATATGCAATGCATATTCAAGTCTTGCCTATCGGAGGATCTGAGAAATAACTAATTTTCTGTCAAGATTAAAATCTCAAGTTGGGGAAGTGTTTTTTTTTGCATGGTATGCTTGCTTCATTTTTCATGGTGGATTATTTTATGGTACACTTGCATAATTTTACAGAAGCTAATGGGTAGCTCTTAAATATGATGAACACCTTCTGTTAAGTCACTTGTGGCATGATATTCTGGGTTAAAATTGCAGATTAGTTCCTCATGTTGTTTATTGTTTTATTTGCAGTGGAGAGATTATCCGAAATTTTGGAGTGGAAGTCAGCATGAATATGACCCCAGTGGTGGGTCGTGTGATTGAGCCACCTGAATTGAATGTAGGTGCACCCAATGGCAGAGTGATTAAGATACCAGTTGACAAGGAGAAGTGCCAATGGAATCTTGTTGGAAAAGGAGTGGTGGAAGGGAAACCAATTGAGCGATGGGCTGTCCTTGACTTCAGCTGTGATGATTATCGATTCCGATTAAATCCCAATCAATTCATCCCAAAGCTTATTGCTCGGTGCCAAAAACTGGGGATTCGCATGGAAGAGCCCCTCTTTTATCAAGATACTAGCATGCGGATGTTTTCTAATGTTGATGCACTTCGTGAACTTCTTGAAGCAGTCAATGACCGTGTTCACAAAGTCTGTAGAGGCCGGTTGCAGTTTCTTCTCTGTGTCATGTCAAGGAAGGATCCTGGTTACAAATATCTCAAATGGATTTCTGAAACCAAAGTCGGTATTGTGACACAATGTTGTTTGTCCCCTCCTGCGAACAAAGGAAATGATCAGTACCTTGCTAATCTTGGTCTCAAGATTAATGCTAAGCTTGGAGGAAGCAATGCAGAGCTCAGTGACAGACTTCCGTACTTTGGGGATGAAAACCATGTCATGTTTATTGGGGCTGATGTCAATCATCCTGGTGGTCGACACACAACAAGTCCATCTATTGCAGCTGTTGTTGGTACCATAAATTGGCCAGCTGCAAATCGCTATGCAGCTCGAGTTCGTCCTCAGGATCCTCGTAAAGAGCAGATTTTGAATTTTGGCGATATGTGTTTGGAGCTTGTTAAATGTTATTCTCGGCTCAATAAAGCGAAACCTGAGAAGATTGTGATATTCCGTGATGGTGTCAGTGAGGGCCAGTTTGATATGGTTCTTAATGAAGAGTTAATGGACATCAAGAGGGCTTTGAAGTCAATCAATTACACCCCAACCATAACACTCATTGTTGCCCAGAAGCGGCATCTGACTCGTCTTTTTCCTGGGGATGGGGGATCTACTGGCAATGTGTCTCCAGGCACAGTTGTGGACACAACAATTGTTCATCCTTTTGAGTATGATTTTTACCTCTGTAGCCACTACGGAACCCTAGGGACAAGCAAGCCCACGCATTACTATGTTCTATGGGATGAGCATGGCCTCGGTTCTGACGTGCTGCAGAAGGTCATATACAACATGTGCTTCACATTTGCTCGTTGCACAAAACCTGTGTCATTAGTCCCACCAGTCTACTATGCCGACCTCGTTGCTTATAGAGGAAGGCTATACTATGAGGCAGTAATGGAAGGGCAGTCTCCATCTTCTGTATCATCTTCATCATCTTCAAGGACTTCATCATCACTTTCAGTGGCAGCTTCGGTGGAAGAAAGGTTTTGTATGCTGCATGCAGACCTGGAAAACATCATGTTTTTTGTTTGAAAATACTGGCAAATCCCCATCTCTTCTGGCAGTGAAGGAGTTTGCCACCTCTTCTCTTTTGGAAATGATGTTACGCAAGCTCGCTCCTTTTCTAAGCAAATCAAATATTAGTGAAGGAGTTTGTGCGTGAATCTAACTAGTTGCAAATTCCTCTTTATTTACCATGTTTTTTTCAAACCATGGGGGATTAGAGGAATGGCATGTCTTTTAGGTTTGTTTTCCATTTGGACGGTTGTTTTCTGTGTGTTTTCTCGTCGGATCGGATCTTGGTTGCTATCTTTAAGCTTCATGTGTGGTAAAGATGTTTGAATGGCACTATGGTAGTTGACATTATTGTTGGTTTTGAATTTGAAACTATGTTTCTTTGGATTTTGTGAATATGCCTTGGTGATTGATCATTTATCTCGTAAGTTATTTAGGATGGCAACGGGCGGAGATGGGGAGGGCAGGGCGGGGATAGTCATCTCCGTCTCCGCTCTATTCCAAAAATTTCGCCCCATCTCTGTCTTGTGTCTTGGTCGGGGCAAAATTTTGAGTATCATCCCGGCTTCAAACGAGACGGGGCAGGATGGGTCTCGTTAAATTGCCATTTCTATCAGTTATACCCTGCTGTTAGTCCTAATGTGATTTGCCTTATCTGTGCATGGAGTTCAAAGAAATCAATATAGGTTTGGTACTAATTAGATTAAAATCAAATGATTTTGGTATTGGACATCCGTTTCTTTGCTGCTCGCATGCAATATTTTTGTCAGAAACCCTAAAGAATGGGCTAGGATTCAGGAATAGAGAGATCTGCTTCGTTGTATAATTAGCGTTAATGGCACACCTATGGCATGCATAGGTTAGCTACCAATTCATTCAAGAAGACATTTATTATATTGAAAAGTTTATCAAATTATGATAATATGATTTTTCATCGGGGCCTGAATTATTGATCCATTGGTAAAAATGGTTTAACTTGTGCCCTAATTTAACATTTTATGCGAATCGCATGTACAGGTCGACCACCAACTTATCCAGTAAGCACCTAAAAAAAAAAAATCTATGCTTTTCTCAATTTTAACCCCGGTCTTTTTTTTTGAAAGGAAAAGAATAAAATTTTTTTGAATAATGAAACCTCAATTTTATTTTATTTTTCTATAAATACTTCTCTTACACACAAAAGTAGACCTATCTTTTGACAACTACCCTTCAAGGACATGGAGAAATTATTTTTTTTTTTTTATAGAACTCATGTATGATCCAAATATATTTAGCTTGTTTAGTCTAAAATAAAGATTACAGTAAAAAAAAATTATGTTATAACATTTGAATAATATATTTTAGATTTTAACTAACCAAATTGAACATTATTATGTATGAAAATACTTCATTTGAATAACTCGTATAATTTCTTTTAAATAATTTAAATTATTTTTAGAAGAATCATCCAAGTTCACAGATTAGTCCATAAAAATCGAAATATTTAACTAATGATTTTCTAAAAAATGTGATGAAAATTTCAAAATCAATTTGCAAAATGAAGTACAAGCATCAAAAGGAGCACAAATCATAATAATGGAAGGTAGATGGTAAATGAACGATCTCGATAAGTATTTGGAGGCATGCCAAGATCTAGTTCGAATTCGTGCAAAATCAGGTAGTGATTCTCATAATTCAAAACACCTAGGGGCAAACTCAATGGATCTAACTTTGAATTGAGTTCCAAATTTTGTCAAAATAGTATTGGGTCAATTAAAATTCAAATGCAACAAAACCAATTTAGTGGAAAGAACGAAAGCCTATCAAGCAAGTCATGAGCATCAATCAAAGCAGCTAAACACAGTCAAACACATGAGTTATCTCAAGATGAGATGCCCCAATTTAATGAGAGTTGGCAAGCAATTCTTAAAACAATCTTGGCCAGCTAGAATCGGAATACAACAAAACCAATATGGAGGAAAGAATAAAAAGCTTGGAGCTTTAATGGAAGCTGTTGTGAAACAATCAAGCAGGGGGCAAATGAGCTACCTTAAGCAAGGCAGAATCTGATGTCCTGAAATATTTCGTCAGGTATGAAAATTTTGCAATACAAAAATCTATTTTGTCATCTTAGCACATACCAAAAAAAAAAAAAAATGTCTCGATCTTCAGAAAATGCGAACTCATTTAGCACATCAGAATCGTTAAGGAGACGGTCATCCTTCAAAAGATGAAAAATCCACAGGAATTTAAATTAACAGGCGTAAATATTTATGTACCCTCGAGCTGATAAAGCTCTTCTCAAATCTTTTTCTCTTCAAGCAATTTAAATTCTTTTCAATTGTGCATCCACAGGAAATGTGTTTCCAGACACAGCAATTGTGCATCCATTTGAGTATGATTTTTACCTTTGTTCGGTGCACGAAACCTGTGGCAGTAGTCCCACCAGTGTATTATGCTGACCTTGCTACTTCATCATTTTCAACCTCGTCAAGATCGTTGACTTGTCCATAGGACGAAAGGTTCGGCAAGTTGCACCGTGACCCTGGAAGATGTCATGTTTTCTGTTTGAGAGGCGATAGAGTGGTATGTCCTTCTCTACTTACCACAAGTGATGATCTCTCGGTGATCACAAAAACAAATGTGTAGAGTAGCCACTTAATTTTATGTTCAAAACGTGTAGAGTCGCAATCACACGCACATATATATAAATGTTCAAAATGTATAGAGTTGTCATTCAATTTTAAAAAAGTAAAATCTAAGAAAAACTTAGCGTTAATGTTAAGAATTCTAAGTAAGAGAAAACTGATTATACAAATAGAAAAAATTACGGATCATCTTATTGTACTTTTGTAAAAAGGTTATTTTGTATTTCTAGTTTATAAAAATTCTTTCATATAAATATGTTTATATGTCTACTTGTCTATCCTAATGTGCGAATTCAATTATTTGACCTTTTTTTAACCAATGCTAATAAGATGATTTAAAGAAGAAATAAGATTTGATCCCTCACTTAAATTGTTATTGGGTCATTGAAATTCACATAAAAAGGTAAAAATCAAGTTTTAAAGCTCATTGCTAATTGAACAACTCCAAACTCCATACAAAGATAGATATAAATAAAATAAAATACATATGTACCATACATCCAAATTCACTTACCAAATCATGAAATAAAAAATAATTACAAGTCTGAAAAAATCTAAAAAAATAAATATAGGCTTCGAGCCCATATCATTATTTCACGTCACTCTAAAATACTAAGTTAGGCCTAAAGCTCAAGATCTATTTTACGGTTAAGTCCGTAAGACAACAAAATTAGTGACACCAAAAAAAAAAAAAAAGAATAAAAAGAAAATATGATAATAATAATAATAATAAGAGTTCTATAATTAAAATAAAGTCGGTTTCATATTTTAAACCTACTTTATCTAAATTGACTTAGATGGACATCACATAAAACAAACACACAAATACAAGACATGATAAAATTAAATATGTAAAGATCACAAAAAAAAAAAAAAAGACTCCATAGAAAATAAAATAGCTAATGCCTCCACAAGATCCTTGGCCTATTAATTTATATAGGCTTATTTTAATTTTTTTAAAAATATTATTAGTCTATAGCTCGTTTTATCATCAACTAATAGTTCCTCAAAGATTTTTTATGTGAAAAATAAAAATATTATATAGTAGTCAAACCCTTAACCTCATTTTTTATTAAAAAAATAATAATCAATAAAGAAAATTAAAATAAAGATTACAATATATCAAAACTTAAAAAAAAAAATTCACATATCTCTTCTCTAATCGGATTAAATTTTTAAGCACACAAATATCAAAGAATTCGAATTTAAATCCTTTTAAATCTGTCAAAAATCATAAAATATTTCAAATTCCAATCTTTTTAATTATACCCTTTAATCAGGATATTTCAGTTCAACAATCATCTGAATCTCATCTTAATCACATAATTGACATTACCAACATATGAGTCAATCAAGTAATCATGCAATACAACAAAATTTGGATGAAAATTAAATCAAAATAAATTGAAAACATAGGGGTTTGAATACCTTAATCAAAAGCTCAGGGACCAAACTGGTAGAAGCTCCCCAAAGACGACATAGCTTAGGCGGGACGTGTGTCCCCTAAGGTGGTCAGAATTGATTGATTCTGGTGGTGCTGAACTCGTCAAGGTCGGAAGATTCTCATGGTCCTGGGCATGTTTGAATCAGGTGATCGGACGACGATCGACGGCTTGGTTTTCTTTCTACCCTTTTGTCCTTTTGTTTTGGCTGCTTTTATACACACACACACACACACATATATATATTATAGAGGTAAAAATAAGGTGATGAGACTTCTCATGGTAGACATGGAGATAGTAACCCTTTTTTCTTCTGTATTTGAAATGACAAAAAACAAGTTAAACACATTTTCTTATCAGATGGACATCTCTGAAGAAATTGGTGTGACAATTTAATGGATCGCAAGTTCCTCTTGGTCATCATGGTTTTGCAGGCCATGCCAACTAGAGGATCAATGGAATAAGTTGTGTTTTGATCTTAGTTTTCTCTGTTTTCCCAGCCACTGATTGGGATGTTAGCTGATGTTATTTAGCATCTAATGTGATAAGAAATCTAAAGACAGTGGTAGTTGACATTGTCAGTTTTGAATTGAAACTATTCTCCTTTTCTTCCCTCGCTACATGTTTCTTTTTTTCTGGTTAAATTGGCTTGTCTATTGATCTTGTTTCTGATCATCAATAACAACCAATATGATTGGAACTGATACTGTAGTTCATGGATGGAAGTTCTTAAATAAACCAGTAAATTTGGTATAAACATTAAATGGACTAAAGTTAAATGGTTTTATTCAGTGACTGCTAGTATTGTCTTGTGTAGAGATTTTCATTTGGTCTGTTCTTTTTTTCTCAAAATTTTTTGACAATTATGCAAGACTTGCCGTAAAATTCTTTCAGATGTTTCTGAAAAATAACAAAGACTCAGAACTGTCATGTCAGTTGTTGTGGAAAAATCCCCTTCCCTTCCTTTTGGTCATTTCTTTCAGCAAAGACTAGAGTGTAATATGCCAAGTTACTATAATCCCCCAGGCCCCAGTATCTCCTGCTAATCAAAGATGGCAGCCAGACATTTTTGGACTTATAATTAGAGGAGCAAATGCTTTGTAATTTCAAGAAACTTCTCTAATCATTGCCTCATAATCTTCCACCAAACTTAGTACTTAACTCTTTAAAAGACATCGAATGCCTAGTGATGCCAAATTAATACTTTTGTCATATCAGCCAACCTGTCTTCTTTTGCTGCAATAGGTAACCTTAAGATATCCATCCACTTATGATTCCTAAATGCAAGAGGAAAGAATTTAACATGTCTTTGTTTGGATTTATCGAACTGGATGCATGTGCAATCTTTGTAAGCATCCTGGAAGTTTAACATGGATTTTTTCAGTTGTGGTCCATTTTTAAGATTCCTAGAAGTTTGGATTACTCATGATCTGTGGTCCAAATTAACGTGGAATGTTGTATTTTTTTGTTCTATTAGGTAGTAATTAATACATGGTGTCATTCATGTGGAACTAGGACCATTGCTATGCATATTCTGCAAGTAATTGGGGGGGGGGACCCCAAGAACGACAAGAAGACTATCTACATAAAATAGGATAGTACAAGCATTCTTTCTGTTAATTGCCGTTCATGCTGGTTTTTTTGCTTGGAATTTTGTGCCCTCTTTTCACTAAAGGGAGCTGCCAGAGCAGAACACTAAAATTTATTGTATTTAGGTGATATCAGTAGAATCCAAGCAGTGAACATGGGCATCACACAGTTGAGAACGACACCAGCAAAAATTTGGATAAGAAGATTTTGAACCTGGCCAGTTGATTGTGGAGTGACAGGTCGGGTTTGGCCAGTGGAGATAACTGTAACCTTCAATGGTTCTCTTGATGGAGACCATTGCGTGTGTGTGTGAGTTGGAAAGATGAGGTGCGTGACAGAAGAATATTATCTCTTCAATCTAAAGCTGTTCTGTAAATTGGAGAAATCTGCTTCAATATTGAGATATATACCTTTTTACAAAATCACTGAAAATGAAGTGAGACCTCACACTGGAACTATCACTATGCAGTATATATGCGTTCAGAAACCAAGTGACTAAAAGTGGCAACACAAAAAGATCAACATGTATCACACTCCTCTTGAAGAACAGGAATTCTAACCTCCTACTTGGCGACAATCGCACTGTAGGAATTCAAGTTGTCAATGTTTTGGTTGGATTTCTTGATTCCTGTAATTGCTTGTGTTGATTGAAAAGATAGGCTGATAGAGTGTCCATGTCATAGAGGATCTCGAAGAGGATCTATCAACTCTTTGTTCAATGTCGAAAGCATAGAGAGAGATTCTGTCAACAGATAATAATAGGTTAAGGAGTGAAACAATCTTCTAAACGAAGTCAATTTCAGATATGACAGGTTTGAACACATTTGCAGACATATTAGAACTAAAATGATTCTTCAAAGCTCAGCTTTAGTTGGCATAATTCCTCGTTTTCTTCCATGGTTTTGAAGCAATTTGTAACTAATTTGCCTGCCTTCTTTTTGCGAGAAAGCAGAAGATAAAACACACCCTTTTAAATGCTTTTCACACATAAAAACCAATGATCAAGAACATCATACCTGAACATTTTATGAGATGCTGCGGTGAAAAAGAAGGATTCACTCTTCCTATTAGAGCTCTGTCATAATGTGGTGGTTCTAGCAGTTGCGGCGAAAATTTTGAGAGTGACTTTTCTTTTCTGAATGGAAGCAGGATTCTGCTCATCCATGCAACAGTGAAGAGGCTTGATTGTACTAAATTTGGGATGCCATTGGCAATGGAATTGGAAAGGACAGCCAGAAACTTCTTGCTGCCACTGTTCAGCAAGACTACTGCTACTTTCCTTTGCCAATCTTCCATTGCATCTTCCTCTTCATTCTAGTTGGGCACCATTCAAAGAACACAAGCAATCATTACACAGGAGAGCTTAAATCTTTAGATATCCAAACTATTGCTAACTCATCCTGCAGTACTAGAAGAACAAAACCTCCCTTGTACTAATTTTTATCCAGAATGAAACTTCTAATTTCTTTTGCTGGTTTGATGATATATTAAAGCTTACCAAGTTCCCATCAACTATTTCCTTTCGTCGAAATGATCCTCGTAATCTCTCATGGAAACCTGCTTGTTGTAAAAGCCATTCTTCCGCTGTTTCCTCTCCATTGTACGAAAAACAGCCTCCCAACATCAAGAGAGCTTTTGCTGTTTGTTCTTGAACCTTGGTGCTACAATTATGACACTCTAAAGATTGTGTGATTGCCTCAACTGCTTCTTCTCTATACAAGCTGGACTTCGAAAGATCTTCCTGCAACATCACTGTTGCTTATTGTTCAAGATTTTGAATCCAAACTGTTATAAACTACTGCTTTGGTTTCAGCACCAAAAATGGAGCATTACCTTACTTACAAATGGACTTACCAGAAGATCAAGCTGCAAGAGAACTGCCGCAACCAGCGGGCGTTCTTCAGGAGAAGCTCTCTGGAGATAGACTAGAAAGATGTGCATGGTGCTCAAGCCGCCCCATCCATTATTGAATCCAGTTAAGAATTTAATGATCCGTGTTCTTCTGCTCACATTTCCTCAGATTAATCAGAATACAAATTGGCTAGTAAACTTACCAAAAATATTTTACAGAAGAGAAACTAGAAAATTCATACCTACTCAGGCATAGTAGCTCGGCTAGTAAATTGAATGCACATCCATTAAACTTCTTCTGGATTTCAAGAACAATGAGCTCAAGGAGAGAAGCCTTGTTCAAATTGTCAGCTACGTAGTTTCGAGAGCTCCCATTAGCTCGAATGCAACATAACATGAACATAGCAGCATGATTTCTCTCAATGATGTCTCCTACTTCAAAGGTCCTTGCCAACAAGCTCAATCCTCCCAGGGCAACAACTTGACTAGCATTCTCTAAGTTCCTATCTTCATCAAAACCTGTTAGAAGTTGGTCTAAGAAGTACATTGCTGCCTTTTGAGGCATGCACGTTACAGTGAACAGGGTCTGCAACTGGCCTCCGAACTCTAAAACTCTAAGGACTAGCGCTATCCACTCAATAGAGACCATCTGTTTTGCCTTCGGCTTCACTAGGTAAAGCAGAACAGCAGCTTTAAGAAATAAACTGCTACTTTTTAAGAGTTTCATGAAGATCTTGAACTGTGGGTCAGAGTTGAGTACTATTAGCCTATTTGCTTCATTTCTTGCTACAAGTTCTGCAAGAATAGATATTACCAGCTCTAGAACTTCATCGTCAGTAGAAGCAAACAAGACGTCAAGCAATCCTTCAACCACAGGTGCCTTTGATAAAGCACCTTCAATTTCATTACTTCCATGTGAGTCCAACCAGGCTTTGGCAGTGACATGGATTGCAATTTCACACTCAGTTAGACTATCTGAGGAGCAAATAGTGCTAATGGCTCTACTTAGATCACTGGAAGGAAGATGGATTGCCTCTTCATTCCTGATTGAATTACTCCTGACAATGATGTTGTCATTCACCAGGCATTCTGAGAACACAGTTTGGCAGGAAAAGACCCTAGAGTGATCTGGTTTCTGCGGCTCATGCCATATGCCTTTTCTCGAAATTCCATAATCTTGACTTGAGGTCCTTCGAGGAGTCCTCGTCTTATTATTCTGTAAAAATTGCAATACTGTTGATTATATTCTCCAATCAAGCAGTAGCTCAGTTAGAAATAGGAAAGTGAAAAATGGAGCAGAGTCTTGGGAATGGGGACAAAAAGATACTCACAGTAGCATAATTGCAATCTTTGTATTCATTTGTGCACAACTTTTCTTCCTCCATGCTCCCTGTATCCATTGAAGCTCTATTTCGAGAATCGAGGTCCATCGATCTGCACTCCAGCGTGGGGCCAAACACAGCTCGGTATCTTTTGAGATTAAAACAAAAATCATGAAGCAAATAATATAATTGTCAAGACCCTTTTTCTAATTTTGAAAAATAAACTGGGAAATGTTGATCAATGACTTACAAGTTAGTGTTGACGGAGGAATGAGAGTTATAAGAATCTGATGATCTCCTCATTGATGGTGCACAACTTGGTCTAGATGGCAAAGGGACAGCAGGAACAGAAGGAGATTTGGCCCCAACCTTGAGCCACTCTTTATAGTACAGAGCAAACTGGATAGTTCCCATATCCATCTGGTCATTATAGACCTTGCTCAAAGCTTTCATCCTTCTTTCCTTATCAACATGCTTGGAATCTGACAGAACTTCAAGTTCCTTATGGTACCAAACTTTAAGGTGAAGAAGATGGGGAAGAAGGAAATGGTCCCAAAGATCAGGAAGCAAGTGAGTCCTTGCTAAAAACGGCGAATCGCAAAAAACATGAAGTAGATGTCTTGCAGATATCCTGTCATTCTTCTCTAGCTTGTAAACAATGGACAAGTACAATTGAGCACAAGCTGAGATATGTGAATTGGGTACACCACAAGTTGAGCCATTCCTTGATTTCTTAGAATTCAATGAAGCAACAATGTTCAAAAGCTGAATTGAATTTTTCGTTGCCTCCATTTTCATTTCCTTCCTTGTTGCCTGCACTTCAACCAACTTCTCAATTCTTTCCATTCCCAACTCCAAATTCCCAAAAACCCCATCATCCGAACCCTTACTTCTTCTCACCAAGCAAGAGTTGCACTTCTCTCTAATCACCTCCCTAAAACTCACATCTTTTATATACCTGCCTATATAACCACTAAGTATAGATACCACAGCTCTAATAGCTATCTCATCAATTGCAGGTTCTTCTCCCCTCAAGAATGACTTGGACTGCAATCTCTCCGTATCCGAACTCACTCTCCTCGACGAAAATATCGATGACCCGTTTCGCATAGAGGCCTTATCGCTCTTCTGCTTGGAAGAACGGAATCTTTTCTGGTCATGGCAAATATGTATAGGCAATATTACAGAATCTTCTGGTCTAATTAATCTGTCTCTAAGCTTCACTTGTGTCCTATTTCTCAAGAACTTTCTGTTCTCAAATCCTTCGTCGGCGAGCAACTGATGTAAGGAAGCCATTTCTAGGTGATTTGAGTTTGGTTTTGGAGCAAAGAATTAGATGTCAAAAGGTTCACAAACATTCTTTCACAACCAAGAATAGTTAACTAAGAACAGCCAAGAGTGGTAGAGAAAGACACACAAATGAGGACAAATACTACTTGTGGTGATTTTATTTAGGTAGACCGGACGGTTCAAATTAGTTACTTCAGTTAAACTAGGGGTAGCATGTGAAATGCTTAGCTTGAACAGGACCCACCATGACCATAACAGAACAAGCCATTCAAAGGAATCTAGTGGTAAAACAGTACACTAGCAGAAGTTGCAGAAATTATCAAATTCATGGCAGAGAAGCAGAGCAGAAAAAACTTCAATCTCAACGATATTGCATGATGCTGGTTTCAAATGCTTTTTAGTGCCCGGTTCAAGATTTTGTCTTTTGGGGGCAAAGGACTAAGTACAACTTTGTAATATGGTTGGTGAAATATAATTCGAATTTGAATTAAATTTATTTCATTCTTTTTACTACGAGAAACTGTAAAAAGGTTCTAATGTTGGAAGATAAAATAATCAGATTATGATTTCAAGAAAAGAAAAGATAAGGGTTCAAAAGAAAAAGAAAAGAAAAAAGAAGGGTTCAAAAGTTAAAAAAAAAATTAAAGAACACATTAGTTCGATATGGTTGTTGAGATCTTCCTTTTGTCTTTAGTTATGAAGTTTTTAAAGAATGACTCAAATTTGAACTTAGGATGCTTATATAATTTGGATGTATTTGTTTGTAATGAGTTTTTAGAATAGTGTTTTTTTTTTTTTTTTGGGGGGGGGGGGTCTCAAATGGGTCTTCAAAGAATTTTTATCTCAATTGGATCCACGAAGTATTAAAATATTCTACATTCTCCAAAAAACAAAAACAAAAAAAATCACATTTAATTATAAGGTATTTATTTTAGGTTTAGATATATATATTGATAGTAAAAAATCATGTAAATTTTATTATTTGTAATAAAAAAGCTTGTAGTCCAAGAATAGTGATCTTTTACAACAAGAGTTCACGAGTTTAAATCCTAACAGATTAGTTCTATTAGGAGTTTTAGGTGTGTGAGTTAAAAATAAAATAAAATTAAAAAAAACTTCACTATTTGTATTCACATATTTATATAGCAAAAATTGCTATAAATTACTTAAAATTTATGGCGATGATTAATTGAATTATTGAATACATAATAATAAAAGTTGTAGGAACACAACTCAAAAAAGAAAAATCATTAGAGAAACTTTTGAAAAACATGAATTGATTTCACTTCTCAAAGATGGTGATGGATCAGAGTAGAACGAGGCATACGCGAGTTATCATATAGAAAAAAATTGACCCATCAATTTTTCCTTTGAAAAGAAATGCATTATGGGTCGTTGGAATTTTTTTTTATGATTAATAGGTTTATGCAACTTCAATTTATCTCTAGTTTCTTTCTAACCTGTTAGGTTATTTATATGGATTACTATATGCAAGATAATCACTTTAGCCATCCTAGAGGCTTAGTTAAAATGATAAGTTTCTTTATTTTTATATTACTATCATCCAAGTTTGAATTTTAAGAAATTTATTTTCGTATTATTATCTTTCAAATTTGAATTTTAACAAAAGTAAATAGTTTTTACAATCGTTATGAAATAACACAACAAACTTTCTTTTTATACATAAGACGATCTTAAGTTTAGATAAGGTTTTGTTTGTTCACAATGAATGCGAGATAAACCAATAATCAGCTTTTCAATTAATTTTTGTGACCTTGGTATATGAAGAATTGTTTAATTTAACTTTTGATATTAGTATTGGATATTATTGAAACTTTTTCGACTTCAAATATGAGTTCACAAAGTAAAATTTTTCCTCACTATTATAGTTAAACCTCCAACGTCTTCTACAACTAGTATAGGATAACCTTACCTGAATAATTTAGTTTAAATATATAAAACATTGCCCAAAAAACTCATTAAAGCCGAAAAAGAAATCTTTTGAAGCTACCATTAGAAAATGTAAGTAGGAAAGGCATTGTTAGTATACATTCTAGGAAATTCAGGCGAGACACAGGCAGGGACAAAGGGGGAGAGGGACAAAGGGGGAGAGAGACGTTTTTGTTTGTTTGGTCAGACTTTTGTGGTTTTGAGTTACTATCATCTATTTAGTCTTCCATTTCCTTTCCTCCCCTCATTCCTCCATGCCCTTCTTTCTTCTCTTTCTTGTCTTTTTCTTTCCTCGTTTTATTTCGTGTCTACATTTTTTATGGAATAAAACCGGACTCTATCGGTAAAGTTAAATATATTTACTTGTTTATGAAAAATAAATTAATTCATCCTTAATTAATTCATACCAGCTATCGAGTGAATATTTAGAGAAATCAATGTATTGATTCTTAACTATATTGTCAAGAGATAGGATCTATACGGTTTGGTTGAAGGGAGAAGGACACAACAATAATGTCATGTCAATGTCATGTTAAATAATTTCAAAAGCATATAGCTATAAGGTAAGTTGGTTGAACCATTATGGAGCTATAGTTATGAACCCACGTCCAAAGAGAGGGAAAGGAATATGGAAATATGTCATCAATCCTCCTTCTCTTTCAGATGAATTCCCTAGTTCAGTTACATGCACCTATAAAGAAAATCCTGAAAAACCCTAATCATATATGAACATGCAAAGAGAAAAGAAAAAAGTGGAGACAAATACTTTCATTTTCTTTGCTTCTTGGAAACTTAGAACCCAAGAACGCATTAGTTTGATATGGTTGTTGAGATCTTCCTTTTGTCTTCAGTTATGAAATGTTTCAAGAATGACTCAAAATTGAACTTAGGAGCTTATATACTTTGGATGTATTTGTTTGTAATAAGTTTTTAGAATAGTGCTTTTTTTTTGTTGTTTGGGGGGGGGGTCTTCAAAGAATTTTTTTATCTCAATTGGATCCACAAAGTAGTAAAATATTCTACGCTCTCCAAAAAAAAAAAAAAAAAAAAAATCATATTTAATTATAAGGTATTTATTTGAGGTTTAGATAACTTTATATATATATATATTGACTGTAAAGAATCATGTAAACTTCATTATTTCTGTTCACATATTTATATAGCAAAAATTGCTATAAATTAGCTAAAATTTATGGAGATGATTAAGTGAATTATTGAATAAAAAAAAAAAGTTGTAGGAACACAACTCAAAGAAAGAAAAATCATTAGAGAAACTTTTGAAAGACATGAATTGATTTCACTTTTCAAAGAGGGTGATGGATATATCAGAGTAGAACAAGGGATATGCTAGGTATAATATAAAACATAAATAAATAATTGACGGTTTGTTATTGACCCATCAAAGAGATGCATTATGGGTCGTTGGATTTATGCTAGGTATCTATAGTCTCTTTCTAACCTGTTAGGTTATTTATGGATTACTATATTCAAGATAATCATTTTAGCCATCTTTAAGCTGGCTTAGTTAAAATGATAAGTTTCTTTGTTTTCATATTATTATCATCCAAGTTTGAATTTTAAGGAATTTATTTTTATATTATTATCATTCAAGTTTGAATTTTAAGAAATGTAAATATTTTTTATAATCGATGTGGAATAACCCAACAAACTTTCTTTATGCACATTAGACGATCTTAAATTTTTAAAAATAAGATCTTATCCTTTTACAATAGATGTGAAATAACACAACAATTAGCCTTAAATTGACTACTTTTAATTAATTTGTGTTGTGTGGAGTAGGTATACAAAGAATTATTTAGTTTAACTTATGATCAATGGCGGACGCGAGACCAAATATTCATAGGGACCAAAATAAATATTTATAAATTTGTAATGGTTTACACAAACTTATATATATTATAAATAACATATCAATATATATTTTAAAATAGTCTCAAAATACAATCACTCAAAATAGAAATCTTCGTTCTTTCGAGTCACGAAAATCATTTATAAGCAAACCTATACTAATTTTTTCAGCAATTTCTTTTTCAATATATACTAACAAAGAATCGAAAAGAAAGTCATCTTTCATTTTGTTACGAAATTTAGTTTTGACTATGTTCATAATCGAAAATGATCGTTCCATGGTAGCCGTAGAAACCGAACAAGTAAGAATAAGCGTTATCATTCTATACAAAAGTGGATAACTTTCAAATTTTCTTATCTTCATCAACCATTGACACAAAATCGGATATAGCCGACAATGTTTTGAAATCGAAAGATTTCGTACATGATCAAAGCCTTCAAATTTCATCTTTAATTGCAGCATTTTATGATCAACAAAGTCTTGAGAATAAAATTTTTGCACCAATTTACAAATGACATCAATCCTATATGACATGTGCATCTCCGTAGGATAATTTTTTTGTCCCGAGTGAATATTTTATATGTTTTTTGATCCATGAATAGTAACTTTTTATGCAAAATAAATATTTTGAGTATTTTAAATGTGCATGAAAAATGTTCTATTTGCATAGAATATTTGCTTGAGGGGGTTAGATTATCCGGTGCCATTGGGTGAATTTTTTGATGTTCAGTGAATATTTTCAATGCATGAATAATATTTTTTGTGCAAATTAATTATTTTGAGCGTTTTAAATATGTTTGAAAATTATCCAATAGGTATAGAAAAATCACTAAAGAGGTGTAAGAATATTCTATGAACTTAGGTGAATTTTTCTGTGCATAGAGAATTTTTTTTTTTTATAGAAATAAGTGTATTTTTACATTTATTTAAGCTCTCAAATTAATTCTTTTGTGTAAAAATACACTCATTTATCAGTAGGTTGATTAAAATTCCAATTGAATCATTCTAAAAAAAAATCAATTAAAACATGAATTAAGAAGGTGTCATATTGAAAGTAAAAGTATTACAAAATAAGAAAGATGATAAAAGAATGTAGCATGGCATGGGTTGTTTTATGAGGGAAAAAAAAAAAACAGTTGGATGGGGAGGGGGGGCCAGGGCCTGTAGGGTTCTAGCTAGGTCCGCCCTGCTTATGATACTAGTATCGGATATTATAGAACTTTTTCAACTTCAAATTCTAATTTAAAAAACCAAATTTTTTTCTGACACTTATAATTAAGTATCCAATGCCTTCTACAACTAGCATGGGATAACCCTACCTAAATTAAATATATAAAACATTGCCCAAAAAACTCATTAAAGCCGAAAAAAGAAATCCTTTGAAGCTACCATTAAAAAATGTAAATAGGAAAGGAATTGGTAGCATACATTCTAGGAAATTCAGGCGAGACACAGACAAGGGCAAAGGAGGGAGAGAGACGTTTTTGTTTGTTTGGTCAGACTTTTGTGGTTTTGAGTTACTACCAGACCTATTTAGTCTTCCATTTCCTTTCCTCCTCTCCTTCCTCCATGCCCTTCTTTCTTCTCTTTCTTGTCTTTTTCTTTCCTCGTTTTATTTCGTGTCTACATTTTTTATGGAATAAAACCGGACTCGATCTGTAAAGTTAAATATATTTACTTGTTTATGAAAAATAAATTAATTCATCCTTTATTCATACTAGCTATCAAGTGAATATTTAGAGAAATCAATGTATTGATTGTTAAACTATATTGTCAGGAGCTAGGATATATATGGTTTGGTTGAAGGGAGAAGGACACAACAATAATGTCCTGTCAATGTCACGTTAAATAATTTCAAAAGCATATAGCTATAAGGTACGTTGGTTGAACCATTATGGAGCTACAGTTAGGAGCCCACGTCCAAAGAGGGAAAGGAATATGGAAATATGTCATCAATCCTCCTTTTCTTTCAGATGAATTCCCTAGTTCAGTTACATGCACCTATAAAGAAAATCTTGAAAAACCCTAATCATATGAGCATTCATTCAAAGAGAAGAAAAAAGAAAAGAAAAAAGTGGAGACAAATGACTTTTCATTTTCTTTGCTTCTTGGAAGCTTAGAAGCCTCGTATTGAAGCAGTGAATCTGCTAGCTAATCCATCTTTTTGAAGAAGAAATCGGGCTCTTTCCTTTTATTGTTGGTAGTTGGCACAACATGCATGGACTAGAGACTGACCAAAGAAAATTAAAGTATTCAATGGGTGGAAAGAATGTGCTTATCTTTATGATTTACTCACACTATTTTATTCAAAAGTTTTTTCAGCTTATCATATTATATTTTCATCCTGGTAATTTATCTGCTTTTTTTTTCTCCTAATTTTCTTCAGGAGTGAGTAAGAATATTCCAATATAAATTTATTTGAATAACTTTAAGTAATTTTATTGCCTAAGGTAGGACTAATTATAGAGTTAGATAATTGAGATTGAATTCTATCCAAAAGACTCAAGCTTTATAGTAGGTGATTCTTTCTCAACTTTATATAATTTATTATTGATTTAACTATTCAATGTGTAATATGTTCTAACACTCTCCCTCACTTGCATCCCATCTTTTGGGGTCCGTCAAATGACTTGGGCTCTAGGATCTTTCTTGGCCATTGGGCTTTTTGAGACTCGATACCATATAGAGTTAGATAGTTGAGATTGAGTTCTATCCAAAAGACTTAAGCCTTATGGTGGATAACCCATTTTCAACTTTATATATTACTTATTATTGATTTAAATATTCAATGTGGGATATGTTCTAGCACTAATTAACTCCCATACTACTAAATTCTTATCCAGGGATTCTACAATATTTATTAAAAATAAATAAAAAAAAATTAATGCATATAATCATTTTCTTCGACAAGTCTATATGTTTAGAATCATTAAAAAAAAATCAATTTCACTAAAATAAATAATAACAAGCGCAAATGACATATTCACTCTCTAACTATCACCCGATTCCCAATTGGATCCTTAAACAAAAATATTCTCAATTGGCTCCTCCATTTATTAGACATTATCCAATTATTCACACCTTCAAATTCTGGCCTTCAAATCATTAAAAATAAGAATCTATTTGTCTTCAAATAAATTTTCTTTTCTCATCGAATGATGGGGGTTAATTTGGTAATGTTTGACAAGTGAGGGATTCGATTGCGAATTTATGTTGTTCGGGGACCCATTTGAGAATCACATCATAGTTAGGGAACAAACATCCCACTTGTCTTGTCCTAATAAAACCGTCCAACCCCATTAGGAAAAAAAAAAAAAAAAAATTCGGTGTCCATCTGTAACACTTGCATGTCATTTCTCTTCTTCATAAGTTCTTAATTTAACAAGAAAGGGGTAAATTGGTGAAGTAAAGAGATGTTTAAGGCCTTTAAGGAAATAAAATATAAAAGAGATTGGTCGAAAATAGGCCCAGGACCAGGCCGAGGGCCATTCATAAGCTTAAGCCAGCCCATGTAGTTCTATTCTCTTATTTTGTCGACATGGGCATTTCTTAAGTCTGGTGCGCTAAATTTAGTTATAGTTAGCATTTAATGCTTTCCTTTTCTTCTTTAAAAGTTGATTTTACAAAGAAAAATTCGGTGAAAATATTGTTCTTAAAAAAATCTAGGGATTTGAATTTAAAGTTCCATAAAATTCTTGATATTTAAGGAGTTGGTTTTGTTAGTTAGAGGATTTAAAAGAAGGTTTAAAAGAAAAGATAGTTTGGTGCCAACCAATATGTAAAAAATTATATAAGAATGAAAATTTAAATTTTGGTTTGAAAATATTTTTATTTTCAAAAAAAAAAAATCTAAATAAGATATTGAAAAATTTTCCAAGAAATATTATCCTTCTATTCTGAAAATATGTGTTTTTTATTTTTTTAATACAAATAACAGTTTATTAATTGTTATGTCCTCTTAATTTTTTTTGTATTTTTTAATATTTTTTTAAAAAATAAAAAAATACATTACTTAAAATTTTGATTTCACAAATATTTTGAAAATATATAAATAAAAAAACAGATAGTTTTTTTTTATAAAAAAAATATGTTATTTCTTTAGTAATTAAGATTCAAATCTCAAATTAAATTGAGAGATATAAAGTTCTTATAATTTTTTTTAATCCCAATATAGATTAAAAAAGAAGAAGGAAGAAGTCATCTTAGAATACCCAAATCTAAAACTGAAAAAAATTAAAAAAAATCAATATGATAATGGTCATACGCAATGACATGCTGATAAGGATTGATAGATGGCACCATGAAGCGACCTGATTAGCACATTCTTGTCCCATGGTTATGATGCAATGTCATGGAATGTGATTCCATGTATCCAATCCATTACTAACAATCATTAAGTTTTCTATTAAATATTATTTGTAACATCTTTTCTTAGGTGACACTCCAAAAATAACTAATCCTTGTTTTATAAAAGAGAAATACATATAAAGATAAAAAAAAAAAAGAAATATGAAATAAAATTTAAAAAAATTAAATTAAATTTAACTAAAAATATTTTAGGAATTTTATGGTACTCAACTCATTATACATAAGGAGAGATAGATGATAGAAAAATAAATAAGAGAGAGAAAATTAAAATATCTATATAAACTTTGAATTTAAAAATATTTTTATTATTTTTTATGAGTTTAAATGTTTTTTTTTTCAAGTTGATCCATAAAATAATTAATGCTATTAAAATATTTTAAAATTTTTTCAAAAACTTTTATTATTTTATTGTAGATCTCAATGCGATTTTTTCTCTTCCTTCTTTGTATTTGTTTTTTATTATCTTAAATTTTTTGGCTTTATGGCTATCTCTAACTAATATATATATATATATATATATATATATATATATATATATATAAAATTGAAAACAATTACCGGTCACAATCTTATTAATAAAAAGATAAACATTGATTGAACCATAATTAATTAAATAAATCTCTTTTTAGTGCAATTTTTTAACGTGAATTATTTAATATTCAACAATGATATTTAACTACTCAATAGCGACCAAATTAGCAATCATACTCAAAAAAATTTCCACAATTTTAAAAACACAAACAAATAAAATATATTATTTTTGTTTGGACAAAAAAGGAACAATTTTCCATGCTTTATCGACGATTCAAAGACTTTTGATGGTCTTGCCTTATTGAGGTGGGTCTCCTTGTCTACCAAAGGTGACGCCATTGTTTACGTCAGCAACCCCCAGCTCCAATTGATGACAACCTATCAAACGTCACTCAAACGACTTCACGTTTCATTATTCGACTTCACGTTTCATTACTCACTGTGTCATTTATTTCTCCAACAAAAGAAAAATAAAAAAGACAGCGTTTTGTCTCTCTAAAAGCTGTGCTTTCTCTCTCTAGAAAAACAGTAACTTTGAAAGCGAAAAATGAAGTTTCGGTTGTTCTTACAGCACATGAGGCACGTGCCCATGATTTTCCTTTAACGTTTACCCCTTTTGTTATCTAGTTTTCAGTTCTTGAATTCAGAAAAACACTGTCTTGGTTAGTTGGCGTCTGTATTTTTTTGGTTTGATTTGTTTCAAGTTAGTAGCTTTCTTGGGTACTAAATCTTTTGCGTTTGTAAGATTAAGAATCTTCGATAGATCTGATAAGAATATGTAAGGTTTTTTACTGTTTTCTTTTCTGGGTTCTTGAGATCACTTCACATTTTTTTAAAAAAATTTGTTATCTTTATTTTCTAAAAGGCTTAGTTTTTGGTGGTGTTGTTTATGTATATAGTATGTTGACTTGGTGGTCTTGGAAATTCAAGCAAGAAATTTCTTGGCTATGGCGTATTTGTGTTTTTGAAGATAAAGTAATGTTTTCGACTTTTTGTTAGCTAAAATTTGATATCGCAATATAAAGTTTCTGTTTTCTTTTTATGAAAAAAACTAAGTGTTCCTGATGCCAAGTTCTTCCTTCTGTGTTTCTTGTAACTTTAGTGTTTGGATATGAGCAATCAATAGCATCATTAGTCGACAAGGTAGGTTATAGGCTTTTTTTTCCAATAGAGAACTATGGATCACAGGTTCAATCTCAATAATTTATAGTAGTAAGTTCTCAAGTGGATTAATGGCTGATTTATCTGAGCCATCATCATCTTTGAGCTTTACTTCATCTTCTCATATATCAAATGGTTCAATTAGTCACAACATATCCAACTCCTCGGGTGCTGAGGCAATAACTAATCTTGAGGTGATTAGTTTGAATAAGCTTAGCTCCAGTTTGGAGCAGCTATTAATTGACTCCACTCGTGATTATTGTGATGCAAATATTGTTGTTGAGGGCATCACTATTGGTGTTCACCGATGTATTTTAGGTGCTAGGAGTAAGTTTTTCCATGATTTGTTTAGGAGAGAAAAGGGGTCCTCAGAGAAGGAAGGAAAACCAAAGTATTGCATGAGTGATTTGTTACCTTATGGAAAGGTTGGATACGAAGCCTTCCTAATTTTCTTGAGTTATTTGTATACTGGAAAGCTCAAGCCATCTCCAATGGAAGTCTCAACATGTGTTGATAATGTATGTGCTCATGATGCGTGTAGACCTGCAATTAATTTTGCAGTGGAATTGATGTATGCATCATCCATATTTCAAGTACCAGAGCTGGTTTCACTTTTCCAGGTTAGTTTGTTTTACTGCGCTGTGATACATATTTTTCAGTCCATTATGTATTGATATTTGTATTCTTGGTGTGGCGTGATGTTGCGTTCTAGCCTGTACTGATTCTGTTATTTGCTTATAGTTTGGTGCTCATGGTGGAATAGAACTTGCCCTGATAGTTGCATAGTATTTGTGAACTTATGCTTGCAAGATTTCAAGTACTGAAATTCTCTACCCTTGCTGATTTTTTTGCTAATATAGTTGGTAAATTTTGAGAATTGGAATCCAACTTGTTTACATGATTCGTATCAAGCAGAGTTTGTGTGATTTGATAAATTAATCCATTTGATTTCTATGCTGGACCTGTGAATGCCAATGCTCAAGCCTAATGAATAACTTGGGAATAGTTGCTTTTCTTTACTATTTTGTTGTACTATTTCCTCGTGGAGGCTGGTTTTCAGTAACTAAATAAATGCCATTTTGTTAGCTGAGTAAATTGACAAGATTAATTAACAAGTAAAGAACGGTTTTGGGACCTTCAGTTTCTTTGCCAAACCCACTCTTTAAGCTCTATAAGAAACAGAAGAAAATTATAGTGATGCAAAGCTGTATGTTTTTGCAGAGACGCCTTCTTAACTTTGTTGGGAAAGCTCTTGTGGAAGATGTGATTCCAATCCTTGTGGTTGCCTTCCATTGTCAATCAAGACAGCTTGCCACACAGTGTGCTGATAGAATAGCACGGTCTGATCTTGACAACATCTCTATAGAGAAAGAGCTTCCCCATGAAGTTGCAGATGAAATTAAACTTCTCCGCCGCAAGTCTATTTCTGACGATGAAAACAACACAGAGGCTGTGGACCCCCTACGTGAAAAGAGAATTAAGAGGATACACATGGCATTGGACTCAGATGATGTTGAACTTGTGAAACTTCTACTGACCGAGTCTGATGATATAACCTTAGATGATGCTAATGCTCTCCATTATGCTGCATCATACTGTGATCTCAAGGTTATGTCTGAGGTGCTTAGCCTTGGCCTTGCTGATGTCAATCTTAGAAATTCACGCGGGTACACAGTTCTCCACATTGCTGCAATGCGAAAAGAACCATCAGTGATAGTGTCATTGCTGGCAAAAGGTGCATCTGCTTTGGACACGACATCAGATGGGCAAAGTGCTGTTAGTATCTGCCGAAGGTTGACAAGGCCAAAAGACTATCATGCTAAAACAGAGCAAGGGCAGGAAGCGAACAAAGACAGGTTATGCATTGATATTTTAGAGAGAGAAATGAGAAGGAATCCAATGGCTGGGAGTGCCTCCATCACTTCCCATACAATGTTTGATGATCTACACATGAAGCTGCTATACCTGGAGAACAGAGGTATGTTATTCTGCACATGATAATTTTGGATTCAAATCACTAGTCTTATTTGCTGAGCCAGTACATAGGTCATATGCATTTTCAACTCTATGGGACTGGGTTTGGCTTTTTGATTGCATTGAATTTAAAATTTACTTCTTTGTTTTGCGTTAAACTTCATAATTCTGTTCCAGTTTACATTTAAATTGCTTGCTTCTCTAAGGATTTCATTATTAATATGCCAAAAGCTGAAGTTTTTGGTTGTTTTCTTGAAATCTCTTTCTTGCACATAAAGATAAGTTTGGAAACTATCTTTTCATACTTAGTTGAGATAGCTAGATATTAACACTACTGATCTTCCTGCTGCTTTATTTGAGCTTTTAAGTTCCTTGGTTTGGGTGCTGAGGATGTCCTTGCTAATTGTTCTGTCTGCTCTTGTCCAAATAGGTGATTTTATCTTCTTTCTATTTTTAGTTTCCTAATCTACCAAGCAAGCTGGATGAAATAAAGATTTTCTCACTAGTATATGATTCTCACAAAGGCGAAGGCATCCTATTTATATATGGCTTTAGCACCTTCCGTTCAATTATGGTCTTGATTGATTCAAATGGATCTCTATCATGGCTTATAATTAAATGTATGATAGTGTTTTGGTGTCCATTGCAGTGGCATTTGCACGATTATTCTTCCCTACTGAAGCTAAGCTAGCAATGGACATTGCACATGCTGCAACAACATCAGAATTTGCTGGTCTTGCTGCACCAAAAGGTTCTAGTGGGCATTTGAGGGAGGTTGACCTAAACGAGACACCAATAGTGCAGAACAAAAGACTTCGGTCTAGGATGGAAGCCCTAATGAAAACTGGTACTTGGAAGCATTGAACTCCTTTGTTTCAGGAACCAACATCAGGACATGTTATAACGTATTATTATTACACAAGTCTTACAAATCTTGAAGCCTATTGAATCAATTGAACTCCCAAGAAGTTTTACAATTGAACAAATTAAATGTCACTGGTGGTCTAGAAAGTGCAAACTATCTATTTTTTTTGCAACTATTCTAATATAAGTTGTGTTTGTGATTATGGCAGTTGAAATGGGCCGACGATATTTCCCTAGTTGCTCTGAAGTGCTTGATAAGTTCATGGAAGATGACCTTCCTGATTTGTTTTACCTCGAGAAGGGCACCCCAGATGAACAAAGAATCAAGAGGACACGTTTCATGGAGCTTAAAGATGATGTTCAGAAGGCATTTAACAAGGACAAGGCTGAGATTAACCGCTCTGGTTTGTCTTCCTCATCATCCTCAACTTCCCTAAAAGATGGTATTGGTAACAAGCTCAAGAAATTATGAGGGCACGCAATTATGTCTCTGATAAGCCTTATAACTGAATACAAGGTTTCTCGAGAGTTAAAAGATTTTGATCTGCTTCTCTGTACAATTTTAACCAAAGAGCAAACTAGCGCTAGAAGCTCATGTGTGATATGCCTGTGTATTTTTTAAGCCCTTGAAAGCTTTTATTTCGAAAGCTCATAGAAAATGTTCTTTACTTGCATGCAAAAACAATAATTGTAGAAATTTGAAACTGATTTATTCAGATTAAACCTCGTCATCTGGTTCATGTGGATTGACCTGCTTTCCTTTGACTGCCCTAAGATTGCTGCTTCCTTCGCTGAACTTAATGTGCATCCATCGGAAACATAATTGCTTCATCAATTTTTTTTTCTGAGACCTTTTTGCTGCACTTAGATGCCATTATTTTCCGGTCTACAGAAGGTACCAAAAATTGTGAACATTATGAGAACCTCAAACCGCTTTCTTCTTTGTTTGTCCTCGTATCACTGGCATGTCATTGGTTTGCCTGTGATGCCAGTAATAGCAGTAAAGATTCCACAACCTTGGCACATCTAACGCTTGTTTAGAATCTATATATTCCATTGAAGTGAAAATATTCGACATTCTGATTAAATAAATTTTGGAAAGTAGGATGCCACTAATTCTGAAGGGAAGCAAGAATCTTGGACTACGCAGTCATAGCAAGATAAGGAGAGGAATCAAGCATTGGCTACTGCATACTGCAATTTCTGAGCAACTTTATTCCCTTGGTCTTTTTCACACATCTTTGAGGAGACACATTTTGTGCTAGAATATTAGGTATAGTTGCTTACCATTTTCCATCGCATACTCTACATCATGAGAATGTGCTTTAGGTCTGTCACCACAACATTTTCTTCATAGAATATTCTTTTGTAACAACTTTAGGACGTTGACTGATTTAATTTCAACTATCTATTTCGTGCTCTGTCAAAAAAAAAAAAAAAAAAAAAACCCTATAAATGTTGAGTTTTGCAAGGAAAAAGTAGTAGGAAATAAATGTCATTTGAATCCATTCGAATGGATAGGTTTTTATATGTATATTCTACGTTGAATAATAAATATTACTCAAATAATAAATACTCGAAACTTGACAGACAGCATATTAACACCTAAATATAATAATAAATAGTATACGAATATCTAAACTTTTCATCAATAAATAATAAATAGTATATAAATATCAGAAACCGAATCTATGGATGCTCGTTGCCATTCCCACAGAGTCGTCCACAGGAAACAAGCATGGGATGATGTTGGGCTGTGCTTGGCATGGTCAATAAGTTTTACCAGACTGGGCTAAGGTTTTATAGCACGTAAACTAACCCTAACGTGGATTGTTGACGCAATAAATTTGGATCGAGCTAGCACACCACGTTACACCTCCAAGATGGAATTGACCACAGGAACATGCACTGATACAGTTGTATGTTCAAGTTATGGTCAAAGCCTTACGATGTATAGATAACCTTATCCTTTATCTACTCCTTGGTCTTTGTCAGCTAAAGCAGTCAACATAGGCGGTTGCTTCCGAGAGGATGGATCTAGGAGATGGTCCTTTTGTAGTTCTACCTCAAACAAATCTCTTACAGGACATCTATAAATGGAGATGAGGAGGGGAGGGAGATCACAGAGCAGACATAGGGAGAAAGATAGAGCTAAGGAAAATGATGAAGAAAATATTGGTTGCAGTATTGATTGTGAGCATGATCGTTTCTCATTTTGAGAGCGTTGCATCCGACGCTTTCGATTGCTACGACGGATGCATCACTGCCTGTGTTCAACCAGACACGAGACTTATGCGCCGCTGCGAGATCAAATGCGGGATAAGATGTAATCCAGATTCTGAAGTTGAAGATCACACAGGTTGAAGAACTTGGAAGTTTCAAAGACATGATAGCCTGAATCTACATGAGGAATAATTTGCAGCAACTCTTTTAACTGTTTTTTCTTTTCTGTCAGTGTTGGTTGTCTTTCTGTATGTGTTTGAAGTGAGAAAGGGAGGGAGATTCTGGGCAAACAATTCTCAAATTTGAATAAAGAAAGAAAATCACTACTGAAGCTTCAGCTGGCTTTTTTCTTGCAACTTGATCATCATTTCCCAGAGACACAGAGAAATTCATCTTTCAAGCCATAAGGCCCAAGTAAAGGGAAAATAAACGTGAAAATATGAAATGAAGTGGAAGAGGAAAAAAGTTTGTATATTGTCATTATCTGGAATGAAGAAATTCCTCAGAATCCTCAAACATCAAACCACAAATAACCCATTTTTCTGAAAAATAAGACATTTTACTTAGCAAAACTTCCTACAAAAACGATCCCAGTGATGATGAAGTGGTCTCGGACAAGCTTTTTCATCCCAATCTGAAGCTTTTGATTGTAACTGAAGGGTCAGAGGGTTAAGCAACGTAGCTTCTAACCTAAATATATTGAAGGTACACATAGTTGCATACGGATTCAGAGTGGTAGATCTTTTTCTCCTGCAATTATTTTGAAATCTTTTGCGTCAATATAACTTTGCATGGATTTCATACAATCTTGCAATCAAAATGTTCTCTTGCTACAGAACAGAACAGGGTTTTCAAAGGGGTCTCTGTAGTCCAGACACCCTCTGTAATGGAACTGTGCAAATAATCCTGTACTTCAGCAGTATTAATATTTCACAAAATATTATATCAAGTTATAGACTATCTTGATAAATTGTTAGTTGGGATAAATTAAATGAACATCAAAGACATTGCAAACACAGAAAGCTAACTGAAAATTTTTGAATAATAATTGTATTTTGGAAAACAATGACATTGCCCACCTCTAATGTTTCGACATCCAACAATTGTAGTATTTAGCTAACGAATAATTCTGAAGTAGAAAACAATCGGACCTTAATTCTGTAACGCTATCACAATAACAACACAGCAGCTCCGGGGTATGCTAGTACTTTCACTGGCACTCTATTGGTTTTTATCTGGACTTAAGGAAGCAAAATACGCACTAACCTTATCTCTCTGGACAAAAATACCCTGTGATGGGACAGTATTGAATTATAACATATCGGAAACAAACGAGCTACAAAAGCAATTAATAAAGAGTTGAGAAACAACAGCAGGCACGACCTTACTTGAACAGGATCTGTTCTGTAGGATAGTTAACCGTACCCCCATCTCCTCGAACCTAAGTCTGGTTGATGAATCATGACCGCGTGATCATAGCGTGCGTAACGGTTTGATGGTCCTTGGGAGCATCATGGCTACAGAGGATCGTTCCTCAGCCACTGAGATCTGGCTTGGGGATGGATGGTCATGCAGTTGTCTGCCTACATCACTTCCCATGCAATGGTTGATGATCTACACATGAAGCTGCTATACCTGGAGAACAGAGGTATGTTAATTGTGCACATGATAATTTTCAACTCTATTCTTTTTTTGGGTTAAACTTCATAATTCTGTTCCAGATTTCATTTAACTTGCTTGCTTCCCTAAGGATTTCGTTATTAATTTGCCAAAAGCTGAAGTTTTTGGTTATTTTCTTGAAATCTGTTTCATGCACATAAAGAGATTGAACTTACAAAACCGAACCTGATTTTGTCAGTGCCTATGACATCAGATGGGCAAAGTGCTGTTAGCATCTGCCAAAAGACTATCATGCTAAAACAGAGCAAGGGCAGGAAGCGAACGAAGACAGGTTATGCATTGATATTTTAGAGAGAGAAATGAGAAGGAATCCAATGGCTGGGAGTGCCTCCATCACTTCCCATTCAATGGTTGATGATCTACACATGAAGCTGCTATACCTGGAGAACAGAAGTATGTTATTGTGCACATGATAATTTTGGATTCAAATCACTAGTCTTATTTGCTGAAGCCAGTACGTAGGTCATATGCATTTTCAACTCTATGGGACTGGGTTTGGCTTTTTGATTGCATTGAATTTAAAATTTACTTCTTTGTTTTGCGTTAAACTTCATAATTCTGTTCCAGTTTACATTTAACTTGATTGCTTCTCTAAGGATTTCATTATTAATATGCCAAAAGCTGAAGTTTTTGGTTGTTTTCTGGAACTTTCTTGCACATAAAGAGAAGTTCGGGAACTATCTTTTCATACTTTGTTGAGATACCTAGACATTAACACTACTGATCTTCCTGCTGCTTTATTTGAGCTTTTAAGTTCCTTGGTTTGGGTGCTGGGGATGTCCTGCTAATTTTTCTGTCTGCTCTTGTCCAAATAGGAGATTTTATCTTCTTTCTATTTTTAGTTTCCTAATCTACCAAGCAAGCTGGATGAAATAAAGATTTTCTCACTAGTATACGATGCTCACAAAGGCGAAGGCATCCTATTTATATATGGCTTTAGCACCTTCCGTTCAATTATGGTCTTGATTGATTCAAATGGATCTCTATCATGGCTTATAATTAAATGTATGATAGTGTTTTGGTGTCCATTGCAGTGGCATTTGCACGAGTATTCTTCCCTACTGAAGCTAAGCTAGCAATGGACATTGCACATGCTGCAACAACTTCAGAATTTGCTGGTCTTGCTGCTCCGAAAGATTCTAGTGGGCATTTGAGGGAGGTTGACCTAAATGAGACACCAATAGTGCAGAACAAAAGACTTCGGTCTAGGATCAATGAAAACAGGTACTTGGAAGCTTTGAACTCTTTTGTTTCAGGAACCAACATCAGGACATGTTATAACGAATTATTATTATTACACAAGTCCTAAAAATCTTGAAGCCTATTGAATCAATTGAACTCCCAAGAAGTTGCACGATTGAGCAAATTAAATATCACTCGTGGTCTAGAAAGTACAAACTATCTATTTTTTGCAACCATTCTAATATAAGTTGTGTTTGTGATGATGGCAGTTGAAATGGGCCTCCCTAATTGCTCTGAAGTGCTTGATAAGTTCATGGAGGATGACCTTCCTGATTTGTTTTACCTTGAAAAGGGCACCCCAGATGAACAAAGAATCAAGAGGACACGTTTCATGGAGCTTAAAGAGGATGTTCAGAAGGCATCTAACAAGGACAAGGCTGAGATTAACCACTCTGGTTTGTCTTCCTTATCATCCTCAACTTCTCTAAAAGAGAGTATTGGTAAAAAGCTCAGGAAATTATGAGGGCACGCAAGTTTGTCTCTGATAAGCCTTATAACTGAACACAAGGTTTTGAGTGAGTTAAAAGATTTTGATCTGCTTCTCTGTATAATTTTAACCAAAGAGCAAAATAGCACTAGAAGCTCACGTGTGATATGCCTATGTATTTTTTAAGCCCTTGAAAGCTTTTATTTCAAAAGCTCATAGAAAATGTTCTTTAGTTACATGCAAAAACAATAATTATAGAAATTTGAAACTGATTTATTAAAAAGTACGGCAAACAGAAAAATGTTCAGCAATTAGATCTATAGTAATGAATGGGTGGCATCAGTTTGACTAAAACAACAGAACTACAATGTACAAAATTTAAAAGCAGAACTAACCTTAGCTTGAAGCTGATGCATTCCTTAAACTTTCCCACATAGCTGGTCCTTCAGGATGGATATCTACAAAATATTTTACAAATCGTACATCTGAACATGCAAGGATAGTGCCCAAAGACAGTTTGGGTTTTGCTGCACCTTTTTCCCTCAGCCAAATATACATTCTAAATCTAAGATTAATCCTCTCCATGTCGTAGCATAAATATGCTGGGAATGCCACCAGTGAGTCGACTGAGTAGCCTAAGAAGTTTGTCAGGCAATCAATCTTCTTTTCAAGTACGTCTTTGGTCTGGTTTAGCACCATTGGAGCTTGTTTAACGAAGCTAGAGACAGCGTTGTAGTCCAAACCAGCTTGTACCAGGCAATCAAACCTCTCTTGTAATTGATCTCCTCTACCTCGAAACTTTTTTAGAGCTCTCATCATCTCATCTGAGTTTTCAACATACCCCAATCTCAACAAGAATGCTGCTTTCTCCAATTTGTTACTCGCACCTCGGGAGGCTAATTTTTCGCTGCTTTCAACTTTCAATTTAGAACCCAAAAGGAACAACTCCAATGGACCTTCCATAAGGATTTGGCATAAACTATCTTTCTTAACTTTGAATTGTTTAAGAAGAGTTCTAGGTCCTTTCAAAGGAGTAGAACACAGATGCTCCATTTGGGTAGATATGATGTTTGCAGTGTCTTCTATTCCCATTCCAATGTATAACAAGATATCAACTGCCCGCAAAAGATTCCTCACACTCTTACTAGTCAAGATTTGTGGGTGTTGTATAAACAATGAATAAACCTCATTCACCTTGAGACCCAATTTGAGTAACCGACCAAACAACAAATAAACTTTCTTCCCAGAACCTTCAAACACTAACACAGGATTCATTTTCAACAGATCACGCAACTGGTCCTCACTATAACTTACTTTGTCAAGAAAATCTATAGTGTCAAGCAGTCTTTTCCAATTATAGGAGTCTTTAGCGGACAAGTACCCTCCTATCAAATCATTCTTTAGTCCTGCTCTATTTAATCTCTCAAGAACTCTAACAAATTCACTATCAATACCACCAATAAGGAGAGATGGGCAACAACTAACGAGCTTAACAACAGTGGTTTTACTCAGACCCAACTTTTCATAAGCCTCAAGTTTCAATTTCAACATCCCATGATTATATCCAAAAATCTCTGTTGCCTCCTTGTACATCCTACCAATCTTACTTCGGGGTATTCCATAATTACACAAAACATGAAAGTTCTCTAGCAACATATCATCATCACCAAGATATATCAAACGTCGAGGAAGAAATGAAGGAACCTCAGATGGCCTCAAACCCACACTCTCAAAAAATGGCTCAAACTCATTAATTGGATTGTACCTAAGAAATTTATTCAAGGACCTCACAACATTTTTATTATTATCAATCTTGGAGAGTAAATTTTCAATAAAATGTGGTGAATTCTTACTAATATGCTCTGCATCACTGAAATCAAAGCTCCTAGTGCAATGCAAGTAATCAAAAAGCACACGCTGAGCCTCAGTTCTCGCAGCACGCGAGACACGACAACTAGAAAGAGTAACAGGACATTGAACACGACAACTAGAAAGAGTAAGAGCAGATTGAACTGACCCAGAATGTGAAATTTTTGCATTCTTGGGCCATCTGGAACTGCAAAAGCATTGAACTTTAAGGGAAACGGGACATGGGTTTTGCTTGTTATTGGATTTTTCAACAACCACATGAGAGAAAACCAGAAACTTATTGACTTGAGCTATCATTGCCGAAAATTTAGACAGTCTTTTATCGATTCTAGTCAATATCATGGCAAGGATACGAAACAATGAGGGAAAGTGAATAAAAGGAGATGCAATAACCTATAAAGGTTGGAACTTTTTGAGGATTTGTAAAGTGGATAGACCATAAATTTGCATGAAACAAAATGAAGAAATCATGAAAATTAGAACAAAGCTTGAGTTTTGGGGCTTCTTACCTTCGGAAATTGATTGGTTTGGATCCAAAAATTTCACCCGAAAAATGGATTCTTTGGCTCAAGAAAAGAAACGAATGGAGCCCTCTTGACTGTATTGTAGAGTCCAGTTTTGGTAATTGAGATGGGAAAATTATTACTTCATCAGACTTAAAACCCTAGGAGGAGGGTTTTGGACAACGGGTAAGAAGTCTTCCCTGTCCTACTAAGGCAACCAGGTGTGACGGCCAGTGTCCCAACTCGAATAAAGTCCCTTTTATTTTGGGGTTGAGGGGACTGGTTAGTGATTGTGCGACTTCTGGTCCTTGAACTGTTTGAAATTATTTAATTTCATCACTCTACAAGATAATAGCTCACTAAGTTCCTCTAATTAAGAATTTTGTTTTTGTACAGTAAATTAATAATGTGAACATTCCATCCACCACCTTGTCTTAAAATCAATTTTTTTTTCATTTTCACTATTTTTTTAACTTTCTTTGAGAGAAAAAAACAATTAATTTAAACAAAAAAATCCTTATTTTTATAGAAAATATCGTTAATTGAGTCTTATTTTTCAGTGAAATATTTCAAATTTTATTCTGTTCCACTACAGTTAGAGATTACACTTGTTTTTGGATAAATGGATTTTACTCCAAAGTTTCTTCTTCTTCGCATTTGTTAAAACATCGGTATGAGTCTTATTATGTTCCACTACGGATGGGCAAAGTGCTGTCAGCATATGCCAAAGGACAATCATGCTAAAACAGAGCAAGGGCAGGAAGCGAACAAAGGCAGGCTTTTTTTGATTGCATTGAATTTAAAACTTAGTTCTTCTTTTTTGGGGGTTAAACTTCATAATTCTGTTCCAGATTACATTTAACTTGCTTGCTTCCCTAAGGAATTCATTATTAATATACCAAAGGCTGAAGTTTTTGGTTATTTTCTTGAGATCTCTTTCTTGCACATAAAGAGAAGTTCGGGAACTATCTTTTCATACTTTTTTGAGATACCTATATATTAACACTACTGATCTACCTGCTGCTTTATCTGAGCTTTTTTAAGTTCTTTGGCTTGGGAGCTGAGGATGTCCTGCTAATTGTTCTGTCTGCTCTTGTCCAAATAGGAGATTCTATCTTCTTTCTATTTTTAGTTTCCTAATCTACCAAGCAAGCCCGATGAAATAAAGATTTTCTCATTAGTATATATGATGCTCACAAAGGTGAAGGCATCCTATTTATATAGAGGCAACAAGTTGCACGATAAATTTTATTCTCTCTCTTTTTTTTTTTTTTTTACCAGTTAAAGCACAAGGGAATAATACACATAACATTGCCTAGTTTTATGTATTAATTCAGTGAAAATCCAATTAACTAAAAAGCTAAAAGAAAACATTAGTTTACTGTAACTTTACTATATGAGATACTCTGCACACACTCACATTTTACTATTCATTCTCTCACGTTTCGCTATAAGCTTCACTATTCATGGTTTTTTTTTTTTTTTTACATTTTGGTCCATCATATTTTCGAATGTATATTTCGATTCATATGTTCATTTGCTCATCCATTTTGATTCTTGAGAAGAGAGAGAGATCGCCAACCAGACCTTATTTAGGCCACTCGGCCAACGAAAATCTACTATATTTTTTTATCTTTGAGAGATGAGTTTGTCCATAGTGATTTCAAGTCATTAAACAATTAGAGGAGGTAGATCGAGCCAAAAAAGGAAAACAAAATTCAATTTTATTTTGTATCTTTTTCTCTTTTTGTGTGTATTAAAATGATTTTTAAGGTTTTAAATGTGTTTATTGGTTTTATTTCGGTCATTTAGAGGTGTTTGAAGAAAAAAATGACGCCGAAATTCAATTTTTAAGGATCCGAAAATTGATCTTTGATTTTTCGACGAATCTTTCGACAACTTTGAGTTTGCCGAAAATTACAGCTTTCACGCTTGGCCCTACCTACATAGGCCAACCACGCGTGGCCTCCCTCCTATTTTTTTTTCTTGGTTGTACAAGCCAACCAAGTGCCTCTCCTAGTTGGCTTGCAACCAGACGCCTTCTCTCTCTCTCTCTCTCTCTCTCTATATATATATATATATATTATTTTTATTGTTTAAATTTAATTTTTTAATTATTTATTTCTTATTAAAATTCACATCAAAATAATTTTTTGATATACTTTTATTTATTAATAGATTTATTGTTTTAATATATGAATTCTTATATGAAATTAATTAACTATCAAAATCAATCCGTCCCTGCAAACAAATTCAACTAACACGATGCATCAAATCTTCCAAAAAAAAAAAAACAGAACATATTACTTGCGACCAACTCTATGAAAATAACTATATCCTTCCTCGTAGTGTAGCGCGGATACAAACCTAGTTGTATACTAATTTGTAATCATTTTATATTTATTATTATTATATGATAAAAGATATTCTCATATCAGTTTATGTATTAATTGAGATTTTTTTTTCAAACAATTTCAATGATGTATCTTTGCATCGGTATAGTTTATTAAAAGAAAATAAATCCTTCTTATACTAATTTCAAACTCATAAAATCAAGACTCTTCGGACCTCTCAAGTTATTCAAGACATTGCAAACACAGAAAGCTAACCGAAATTTTTTGAACAATAATTGTATTTTGGCAAACGATTTCATTGTCCACCTCTAATGTTTCCACATCCAACAACTGTAGTATTTAGCTACTGAGTAATTCTAAAGTAGAAAATAATCGAACCTTAATTCTATAATACTACCACAATAACAAAGCAGCAGGTCGGGGGTATCCTAGTACTTTCGCTAGCACTCTCCTGGTTTTCATCGGGAATTCAGAAGCAAAAGACGCACTAACGTTTTATCTTTGGACAAAAATACCCTGTGATGGGACAGTTTGAGTTATACCATATCGAAAACGAACGAGATAGAAACGCAGTTAATAGAGAGATGAGAAACAGCATCAGGCACGACCTTACTTGAACAGGATCTGTTCTATAGGATCGTACATCTGTATCCTTAAACACTAAGAAGACAGGAACCTAAGTCTGGTTGATGAATCATGACCGTGTGATCATAGCGTGAGTAACGGTGTGATGGTCCTGGCGATCATCATGGCTGTAGAGGATCGTTCCTCAGCCACTGATCTGGCTTGGGGATGGTCATGCGGTTGTCTGACAGACTCCTTTACTTTTTTGCGACTGAACTTACAAAACTTAATGAATTCTCGCTCTCTTCATGCTTGACGTGAAGGCGAATCCACTGGCTGTCAAGCCATCACAGGAAGGAGCGTACAGAGCTCGGCAAGCAATAAATGGGGGTGGTGACGTGAAGATAACATCTAAAAGCTTTTTGACCTTATATAAAAAAGGCAACACTTATCCATAGAAGCAGCTAGGGAGGGACAACTTAACAATGAGAAATTGAAGATTTGCCTCATCTGCAATACAGCTGAGGAATTGAAGATTTGCCTCGTGTTGTTATTCATTTTACGGGTTCGAGTTCATCCATAATTGGATTCGTTACTCGATTTCTGTTTTTAATTCTCTGGGTTTTGTTTCAACAATCAGAAGGTTCCTAACTTAAATTTTCGGGTTTGGAGTCTTAATTCTCATTTCTTGTGTTCTCCTTTGAAATCATTCTGGGCAGCTTCTGGTGTGCTTCAAATTTTCTGGGTTGGAGTTCATTCGGCTTCAACTGCATTCGGCTTCAACTGCGAGATTCAATTTTCGGCTTTGAATCTTATCCGAGCTTTTCCAAACCAACAGAAGGTCCTTTGAACCTCTTAAAACCATTTTGAGTTCCAATTTACATCTTTTCAGAACAACAATCACCAATTTTGGCAAGCAAGGTCTTTTTTTTTTTGGCTTCGTTCATTTTTCCAGTTTTGATTCAGTTGCTCGAAATTCCAAATGTTTGTTTAGTTACCTGTTTAAGAATTAATTTTTGGTTTCTGATTGAAACAATAGTATAAATATCACATGTTAGCAAATTTATTTGTCCGAAATGGGGTTTTAATTTTGGAGAAAACTGGAAAATAGAGAAAATGAAGGAAATGAGAGAGAAACAGTTAGAAGTTGGTAAAAAAAAACGCGCCAGATCGGAAAAAATAAAAGGAAAGAGATGGGTTGTGTTTTTGGGCTTGAGGTCCAGTCCGGGTTTCCCTTTTAAAATAAAAGAGAAGAATGTGGGTTGGGATAAACCCAACCCACATGAAATGAAAGGCTGGGCTGGCTTTAACCCAGCCCCAACCTAGCAAAATAAAATAATAATAATAGGGAAAGAGGCTGGATTCAGTCCAGCTCCCCACTTTTTTCTTAAAGAAAAAGAAAAAGAAAAAGAAAAAGAAAAAAAAAAAAAAAAAGAAGAATGAAACTAGAAAAATAAAAATAAAATAAAGACTAAAAAAAACAAAGAAAGGGTAGGACAAAAATAAGGCATGGGTTAATGGGCTTGGGGCCCAAAATGATTTCTTTTAACATTTTGATTTTATTTTTTATATCTTAATTATTTTTATTTCTCGTTATATATATATTAAACACTTTTTTTATTACGAATTTAGAATTTATGTTAGTTATTAGGTTAGATAATTGTTTGATAAAAGAATTATTGAGTCTCCTAATTTTTTAGAGACCAATGATAATTTTTTTTACCAACAAATAATTAATAATAAAAATTCTCAACAAAGTCTCTTATCCGATAGGAACTATCATTTGACGAAAAAAGAATAATAAAAATTATCAATGAAGTCTCCCATCCGATAGGAATTGTCATTAGATAAAAATAAAAAATAAAAATCTCAAGCAAAGTCTCTTAAATGATATATAGACTGTTGTTTGAACAAAAAAATATAAATAACCAAAAATACGAATTCTTAAAGTCTCCTATTTGATAGGGAGCGTCGTTATAAAAATCTTATAATCGGGATGCTCTCCGACACACCAGCTTGTGTTGAGATTTAAAGTGGATGCAATGTTTGAACCGATATGTCGCCTAACGAAGGAGATCGACAATCCTTTCAATACAATGCTACGCCCGAAACTAAAAAACTTAATTTTTCTTTAAAAATTAGAGTTAAAAAATCAAAAAATAATTTGACATAAATAAAACACTTTAGGAGATGAATTTAGGATTAAGCCGGACATGTTCCTTGCTTCGAAGATGGCACTTTTAGGTGATTAAATATCTTTTCAAAAACGTAACCAACTCCTTACCATAGAATCTTTGAATCAATACTACTTTTAGGTTCCTAGTTTTTTAATAATAGGTGACAACTCGAACTTGTAAATGATTTTGTAAATAAATAATAAAAATCTCGACGAAGTCTCCTATCCGATAGAGATTGTCATTTGACCAAAAATACAAATTCTTCAAGTCTCATATTTGATAGGGACTCGTCGTTAAAAAAAATCTTATAATCGGGATGTTCTCTAACACACCGGTTGTGTTAAGATTTAAAGTGGATCCGATGTTTGAACCGACATGTCGCCCAACGAAGGGGATCGATGATCGTTTTCAATACGATGTCACGCCCAAAATTTAAAAAACTTAATTTGGCTTTAAAAATTAGAGTTAAAAAATCAAAAAATAATTTGACATAAATAAAAAACTTTAGGAGACGAATTTAGGATTAAGCCGGACATGTTCCTTTCTTCGGAAAGGGCACTTTTGGGTGATTAAATATCTTTGTAAAAGTGTAATTAACTCCTTACCATGGAATCTCCGAATCAATACTACTTTTAGGTTCCCAGTTCCTTAATGATAAGTGACGACTTTGAACTTGTAAATAATTATCTAAATAATTAATTAATTAATCATTAACATTTTAGAACTAATCCTTATTTTTTTAGAGTCGTTTCCAATGTTGGGTAGCGACACTAGTCATGATTTGTAGGGAGATTTCGGGATTCCGTCTATTTTTATGTTGAATATGGGAATCAAAATTTTTGATAACGGAAACTCGTGTAATTGCTTTCTCCCATATCGGAAAGGGCACTTTTGAGTGATTAAATATCTTTCTAAAAGCATAATTAACTCTTTATCATAAAATCTCCGAATTAGTACTACTTTTAGGTTCCTAGTTCCTTGATAATAGGTGATGACTCCGAGCTTATAAATAATTCTGTAAATAAATAATTAATAAATCATTAACATTTTAGAAATAATCCTTTTTTTTTCAGAGTCCTTTTCAACGTTAGATAGCGACACTAGTCATGATTTGTAGGGAGATTTCAAGATTTTGTCTGTTTTTATGTTGAATATGGGAATCAAAATTTTCAATAATGGAAGCCTATGTAATTGCTTTCTCCCACATCGGAACAAACAATGTACAAGGTGCATTGACCTTTTCTTTTTGGAGCGTCCAGGATTTGGGCCTAAGAGTCGGCAGGACGAGATCTTTCCCATGAACCTAAATATTATTTTCTAAAAAAACAAAAAACAAAAATATACCAAACGGTCCCTAAATAACTTGATGGGCATATGTGCTGAGTTCGGCTGGTTATCGCCCTTAAAATACTATATCTGCAATGAATAAAAAAAAAACTTATATTTATAAGATTTGACAATTTTATTTCTTAACATATACACAATTGAATTCCATGATAATTTAAATATCATAAAATAATTTTAACTTTTTGGTTATTTTCTTCAGAAAATTGGTGAAAATATATTTTTAACTTGGTGCTAATTCATGAAGTGTGATTGAAGAAGTGAAATCTCGAAGGATTTTTTATGGTTAAAAAGTAGATTGAGGTGAGAAATACCTCTTTAAAATAATCAGAAGAAAATATCTAATCTCGATTGAGGTATAAATAGATTCAAAAATATTATTTATCGTCAAAAAAATAAAATAAAAAGATTACAACCTTTACTCAAATTCGAAATCTCAGGTACGCTAATTTTTACAAATTTTACAAGAATATCACTCAACCATTTGTATGTTTAAGATTTATGATATACTTAGTATCTTGTATATGATAATATCAATATCAATGTAATCATAGTTTTTTCTTCCAAAGCAACTAGGTTGAGATGAGGAGACTGTATGTACTGATACAATAAAAAGAAAATAAAAATTAACGTCTTGTTTTAGAATGTGAATGCATTAGGTTGATGGGAGAGTGTTTCTCTACAAACATTTAGAGAGAAATTCAGTCTCAATTGATAAACAAAGCAGTCTAAAATACTCATTATCGTGGAAATAAAAAAAAATTCAAATATCAAGAGAATGATCAATTATGTCAAATTTTGTGAATGTTTCTTAGTTTAATATTTATTTTATGTGATTTAATATTAGTCTTAGGGGTTTTCTATCTAAGTTTATTATTAAATATCCTAGAACTTTCATTTAAAAAAGATGAAAATTTGTTAAATTAGCTTCTTTATAATTTGATGGAATAAGAATAACATTTGTCATACCAATTTATTTTCCAACACCACCATTGTAGAGTTAATTGCTATTTTACAATATATTTCATTCCCATTTGAATATATCCATCTAAATATTCACATAAAAAATTTAGTTTTCAGTGTAATTTTTCGATTTTCATTCCACTTCCTCCATTAAAAATTAACAATGAATTATGTTTTATTGTAATATTCTTCACCTAGATTCATACTCAATATTCACTAATAGCATTATTGTGATTTTTAAGTTTTCTTAAGACATTTTGATGTGCAAGTTTTAACAAACTTTACCCATTTGTTTTTATTAAGCAACGTATCATAATACTTTTGTTCTCGATTTTTTTTTACCAATTAAAACATAAGAGAGTAATTCACATAATATTGTCTAATCTCATATTATATATCTATTGAGGATCAAACGATGCATAAGAATTTTGGTCCTTGAACTGTTTGAAATTATTTAATTTCATCACTCTACAAGATAATAGCACACTAAGTTCCTCTAATTAAGAATTTTGTTTTGTACAGTAAATTAATAATGTGAAAATTCCATCCACCACCTTGTCTTAGAATCAAATTTTTTTTTTTCATTTTCAGTATTTTTTTTTAATTTTCTTTGAGAGAAAAAAACAATTAATTTAAACAAAAAAATCCTTATTTTTATAGAAAATATCGTTAATTGAGTCTTATTTTTCAATGAAATATTTCAAATTTTCTTATGTTCCACTACAGTAAGAGATTACACTTGTTTTTGGATAACTGGATTTTACTCCAAAGTTTCTTCTTCTTCGCATTTGTTAAAACATCGTTATGAGTCTTATTATGTTCCACTGCGGATGGGCAAAGTGCCGTTAGCGTATGCCAAAGGACAATCATGCTAAAACAGAGCAAGGGCAGGAAGCGAACAAAGGCAGGTTAGGTTATACTTCATAATTCTGTTCCAGATTACATTTAACTTGCTTGCTTCCCTAAGGATTTCATTATTAATATACCAAAAGCTGAAGTTTTTGGTTATTTTCTTGAGATCTCTTTCTTGCACATAAAGAGAAGTTCGGGAACTATCTTTTCATACTTAGTTGAGATAGCTAGATATTAACACTACCGATCTACCTGCTGCTTTATTTTAGCTTTTAAGTTCCTTGGTTTGGGTGCTGGGGATGTCCTTGCTAATTGTTCTGTCCGCTCTTGTCCAAAAAGGAGATTTTATCTTCTTTCTATTTTTAGTTTCCTAATCTACCAAGCAAGCTGGATGAAATAAAGATTTTCTCGTTAGTATATACGATGCTCACAAAGGTGAAGGCATCCTATTTATATAGAGGCAACAAGTTGCACGATTATTTTATTCTCTCTCTCTCTGTGTTTTTTTTACCAGTTAAAGCATAAGGGAATAATACACATAACATTGCCTAGTTTTATGTATTAATTCAGTGAACATCCAATTAACTGAAAAACTAAAAGAAAACATTAGTTTACCGTAACTTTACTATTTGAAATATTATGCATACACTCATATTTTATTAGTCATTCTCTCACATTTCACTATAAGCTATATTAATGGTTTTTTTTTTACACTTTAGTCCGTCATATTTTCAAATGCATATTTCAATTCAAATGCTCATTTGCTCATCCATTTTGATCCCCGAAAATAGAAAAAGATTGCCACTAACCTTATTTAGGCCACTCCGGCCAACAAAAATCTACTATATTTTTTTTTATCTTTGAGAGATGAGTTTGTCCATGGTGTTTTCAAGCCATTAAACAATTAGAGAAGGTAGATCGAGCCAAAAAAGGAAAAATAATTCAATTTTATTTTGTATCTTTTTTTATTTTTGTGTGTATTAAAATGATTTTTAAGGTTTTAAATGTGTTTATTGGCTTTATTCCGGTCATTTAGAGGTGTTTGAAGAAAAACATGATGTCGAAATTCAATTTTTAAGGATTTGAAAGTTGATCTCCGATGTTTTGACGAATCTTTCGACAACTTTGAGTTTGCTGAAAATTACGGCTTTAACGCTTGGCCCTTCCTACACAGGCCAACCACGCATGACCTCCCTTCTATTTTTTTTTTCCTTGGTTGCACAAGCCAACCAAGCGCACCGTCCCGTTGGCTTGCAACCATACGCCTTCTCTCTCTCTCTCTCTATATATATATATATATATATATATATATATTTGTTGAAATTTAATTTTTTAATTACTTATTTTTTATTAAAATTCACATCAAAATAATTTTTTGATATAATTTTATTTATTAATAAATTTATTATTTTAATATATGAATTCTTATATGAAATTAATTAACTATCAAAATCAATTCGTTCTTGCAAACAAATTCAACTAATACGATGCATCAAACCTTTCAAAAAAACAAAAAAACACACCGAACTTACTCAAACTCATAAAATCAAGACTCTTCGGACCTCTCAAGTTATACAAGACATTGCAAACACAGAAAGCTAACCGAAAATTTTTGAATAATAATTGGATTTTGGCAAACAATTACGTTGCCCACCTCTAATGTTTCCACATCCAACAACTGTAGTATTTAGCTACTGAGTAATTCTAAAGTAGAAAATAATCGAACCTTAATTCTATAATACTACCACAACAACAAAGCAGCAGCTCGGGGGTATCCTAGTACTTTCGCTAGCACTCTCCTGGTTTTCATCGGGAATTCAGAAGCAAAAGGCGCACTAACGTTTTATCTTTGGACAAAAATACCCTGTGATGGGACAGTTTGAGTTATACCATATCGAAAACTAACGAGATAGAAAGGCAGTTAATAGAGAGATGAGAAACAGCATCAGGCACGACCTTACTTGAACAGGATCTGTTCTATAGGATCGTACCTCTGTATCCTTAAACACTAAGGAGACAGGAACCCAAGTCTGGTTGATGAATCATGACCGTGTGATCATAGCGTGAGTAACGGTTTGATGGTCTTAGCGATCATCATAGCTGTAGAGGATCGTTCCTCAGCCACTGATCTGGCTTGGGGATGGTCATGCGGTTGTCTGACAGACTCCCTTCCTTTTTTGCGACTGAACATACAAAACTCAATGAATTCTCGCTCTCTTCATGCCTGAAGCGAAGGCGAATCCACTAGCTGTCAAGCCATGACAGGAAGGAGCGTACAGAGTTCGGCAAGCAATAAATGGTGGTGACGTGAAGATAAAATCTAAAAGCTTTTTGACCTTCGATAAAAAGGCAACACTTATCCAGAGAAGCAGCTAGGGAGGGACAACTTAAAAATGAGGAATTGAAGATTTGCATCGTCTGTTGTTATTCATTTTACGGGTTCGAGTTCATCCATAATTGGATTCGTTAATTGTTTTTTTAGAATAAAAGTATATTTTAAATTATTTTTTCTTGATTTTTTTAGAAAAAAATTAAATTAAATTATTAATAATTGAAAGTAAACCGTGAAAAATAAAAAGAAGATGGTTGCTATACAGGTGTGGCCTGTATTTAAGGACTAGCCACGCATAGTATAAAAATAAAATAAAATTTGAGGAGGAGAAAAAAAGAATTCACATGTTTTATTAATTTATTTCTAATTTGTAATAATTTTTATTTAGTCTATTGACTTTAAATTTAGTCAATGGATTCCTTACAAGTTAATTGTTTTTATAATATTTTTTATTTTATACTAAAAACTCTAAATTTACCGAGTATTGTTATGATATATAAAAAAATATTAAATCGTTGTTTTTTTAGAAATTAACCGTGCAACTACTACTACACTAAGCATTTACTATTTATTTATTTATTTTTAAATATTTAAAATTAACTTATTTTAAACTAAATAATTAAAATTATATTTTGGCTTAACTACTCAATGATTCAAATTAATATATTTTTTATTTTAATATTATTCATTCTTTTGTAAATAAATATATAAAAATTAAATTCATATTTTTTCAAAAATCGATATTCTTATCAACATTAAATAAAAAATAATTTGTTCTATTCTATATAAGCTTTTAATAATTGTTATTTATATTTTTGAACACAATCTTATAAAATACTAAAGCTTTTTTCAAACAAAATCGTTTAATTTTCTTTTTAGTTAACAATCCATAGATTAAAAATGATAAATCTTTTTCTAAAGGAAAAATTATGAAAAACACAAATAAGAAAAAGTTAAATACAATTTTTTTTATTAAAAAATTATAATTTTTTTTTTTTTTGTCTTTGGTTTCATATATTTTTATAGATTCATACCATAAAACAGTACTATCAAACCGAAATAATTTTGTAAACGATTTTATATATTTTATTCAATCCGCAGACGTAGCCCGAGAAAAAAAACTAGTACATAAAACCATTAGTTTTGCTATTCATTCACTATTTGAAATACTATTTACACACTCACAAATTACTATTCTTTTCACTATTCATAATATTTTTGTAACACTTTGGTCCTCAAATTTGTTATACTTTTTTTTTCAATTTCAAATTTTAATTGTATTGTGATTTGATCTCATATTTTTTAAAAATTTTTATTATTTAAGATTTAATACTTTAATTTGTCATTTTTTTTAATATAGTCATATGATATTAATATCATGATCATATTATAATAATATTATTTTTCTACACTAAGCATTTACTATTTATTTATTTTTGAATCAAATAATTACGATAACGTTTTGGCTTAACCCCTCAATGATTCAAATTAATATAGTCTTTTTATTTTAATATTATTCATTCTTTTGTAAATAAATATATAAAAATTAAATTTATATTTTTTTAAAAACTCGACATTCTCATTGACATTAAATAAAAAAAATTATTTGTTCAATTCAAAGTAAGCTTTTAATAATTATTATTTATTTTTTTCAACATAATCTTATGAAAGACTAAATCTTTTTTTTAAAAAAATTATTTAATTTTCTTTTTAGTTAATAATCCATGTATTAATAAGGATAAATCCTTTTTCTAAAAGAAACGTTATGAAAAACACAAATAATAAATAGTTAAATGCAAAATTTTTGATTAAAAAATTATAAATAATTTTTTTCATCTTTAATTTTATATATTTTTATAGATTCACACAATAAAACAAATTATCAAACTAAAATAATTTTTTAAATAATTTTATTCAACCCCAAGTATAGCGCGGGCAAAAAAACTCAAATGAGAAATAGTTAGATACAAAATTTTTGATTAAAAAGTTATAAATAATTTTTTTCACCTTTGATTTCATATATTTTTATAGATTCACATCATAAAATAAACTACTAAACTAAAATGATTTCTCTAAATGATTTTATATATTTTATCTAACCCGTAGTGTAACGCAGAAAAAAAACTAGTTAAGACTAAAAAAAAGAAAGAAAGCGTAGGAAAAAAATAAGGCATGGGTTAATGGGCTTAGGGCCAAAATGATTTCTTTTAACATTTTGATTTTATTTTATTATTATTTTTTATATCTTAAATATTTTTATTTCTCGTTATATATCTATTAAACACTTTTTTTTTGTTTTACGAATTTAGAATTGATGTTAGTTATTAGGTTAGATAATTATTTGATAAAAGAATTATCGATTCTCCTAATTTTTTTAAGGACCGATGATAATTTTTTTTACCAACAAATAATAAATAATAAAAATTCTCAATGCTCTCTTATCCGATAAGGACTATCGTGTGACAAAAAAATAAAAATTATCAACGAAGTCTTCCATCCGATAGGACTCGTCATTGGATAAAAAATAAAAATAAAAATCTTAGCGAAGTCTTTTATCCGATATATGGACTCGTTGTTTGAACAAAATAATATAAATAATCAAAAATACAAATTCTTGAAGTCTCCTATTTGATAGGGAGTGTCGTTATAAAAATCTTATAATCGGGATGTTCTCCGACACACCAGCTTGTGTCAAGATTTAAGGTGGATCCAATGTTTGAATCGATGTGTCGCCCAACAAAGGAGATCGACAATCATTTTAATACGATACTACGCCCAAAACTAAAAAAATTAATTAGCTTTAAAAATTAAAGTTAAAAAATCAAAAAATAACTTGACACAAATAAAACACTTTAAGAGATGAATTTAGGATTAAGCCGGACATGTTCCTTTCTTCGGAAAGGGAATTTTTGGGTGATTAAATATCTTTCCAAAAGCGTAGCAAACTCCTTACCATAGAATCTCCGAACTATACTACTTTTAGGTTCCTAGTTCATTAATAATAGGTAGCGACTCCAAACTTGTAAATAATTTTGTAAATAAATAATAAAAATCTCAGCGAAGTTTCATATCCGATATATGGACTGTCGTTTGAACAAAAAAATATAAATAATAATATAAAATTATCAACGAAGTCTCCTATCCGTTAGGGACTTTCATTTGACCAAAAATACAAATTCTTCAAGTCTCATATTTGATAGGGACTCGTCATTAAAAAAATCTTATAATCGGGATGTTCTCTAACACATCGGTTGTGTCAAGATTTAAAGTGGATCCAACATTTGGACTAACGTGTCGTCCAACGAAGGGGACCGACAATCGTTTCAATACAATGTCACGCCCAAAATTAAAAAAAAAAAAACTTAATTTGGCTTTAAAAATTAGAGTTAAAAAATCAAAAAATAATTTGACATAAATAAGACACTTTAGGAAATGAATTTAGGATTAAGCCAAACATGTTTCTTTCTTCGGAAAGGGCACTTTTGAGTGATTAAATATCTTTTCAAAAACGTAACTAACCCCTTACTATAGAATCTCCGAATCGATACTACTTTCGGGTTCCTAGTTCCTTGATAATAGGTGACGTCTCCGAGCTTATAAATAATTTTGTAAATATATAATTAATAAATCATTAACGTTTTAGAACTAATCCTTATTTTTTGAGAGTCCTGTCCAATGTTGGGTAGCGACACTAGTCATGATTCGTAGGGAGATGTCGGGATTCCGTCTTTTTTATGTTGAATATGGGAATCAAAATTTTCGATAATGGAAACTCGTGTAATTGCTTTCTTCCACATCGAAAAGGGCACTTTTGGGTGATTAAATATCTTTTTAAAAGCATAACCAACTCCTTACCATAGAATCTCCGAATTAGTACTATTTTTAGGTTTTTAGTTCCTTAATAATAGGTGACGAATCCGAATTTATAAATAAATAATTAATAAATCATTAACATTTTATAAATAATCTTTATTTTTTTTTAGAGTCCCGTCCAACGTTAGGTAGCAACACTAGTCATGATTCGTATGGAGATTTCAAGATTTTATATGTTTTTATGTTGAATATGGGAATCAAAATTTTCGATAATGAAAACCTATGTAATTGCTTTCTCCCACATTGGAAACAAAAAAGGTAGAAGGTGCATTGACCTTTTCTTTTTGGAGCGTCTAGGATTTGGGCCTAATAGTCGGCAGGATGAGATCTTTCCCATTAACCTAAATATTAGCTAAAAAGCTAAAAGTATTGGGGGTGGGACTGTTCTTTTACCGTAGCAGCCCCTCTCCCAATTCTTTTAAGTGGCTGCAACAATCCTTTTTTTTTTTGCTTACAAAGTCCGATTTTCTTTTTTGCCCCCCTTTTTAGGTTAGTCGTTGGACTTCACCGTAGCATTTTTTTTTTCGAGTTACTATCATTTTTTTTTTCAGTTTATATATTTATAGGACTATTACTATTATTATATGATCAAATTACCGTAAAACTAAAAGAACTCGGGGTGGGACTATTCATTTACCGTAGTAGTCCCTCCCCCAATTCTTTTAGTGGGTGCAGCAATCCCTTTTTTTTTTTTTTTACAACGTCCGATTTTCTTTTCTTCCCTCTTTTTAGGTTGAGCTGCTGGACTTCACCGTAGCATTTTTTTCCAGTTACTATCTTTTTTTTTTCAGTTTATATATTTATAGGACTATTACTATTATTGGACTATTATTATATGATCAAATACATTATTTAGGTCCCTATTTATTAGAAATATATATTTTTTAAATAATAAAATTATTTATAGTTAATAATTATAATATATTATCATTATATTTTACAAAAAACTAGCAATGCTTTTTTGTTTTTTTTTTTAACGTCCGACCTCCTTTTTTTCCTTTTTTTTTTTCAAATTTCTATATTTGTAGGACTATTATTATATGGTCAAAAATATTATTTAGGTCCTTATTTATGATAAATATATTTTTTTAAAATAATAAAATTATTTATAGTTAATAATTATAATATATTATCATTATATTTTACAAAAAATATCAAATAATTATTATAAAATACTTATTTTTATTTTGATTGTGAATATTGTATTTATTATCCAATAAAATATTTTATTATTATTTTAAATTATGATATAAATAATATATTAATATATTATTTTATGAATTTGAATATATATAAAAATTGATAAGTATTTTAGTAATATAATATATTTGATAATTATACCATATAATTAAATTACTATTACATTATTATTAGTTAAATATTATTTTAAATATATTGGTATAGTAATATAATATTTATTAATAAAATATTTATTTAAATATGAGATGACAATTATTCCCCTTCTATATAAATAATTTATTTTTATATTTTTTTATTATGAAATTAGGTGTGAAAAATATTAAAAAAAGATCACTATTTTTTTTATTTATTTTACTTATAGTTTGATAGTAATAGAATATATGATGTTTTTTAAAATTTTAATTTGAACATCTATATCCGATTATATCATTTTTATTATTTAAAATTTATTTCTTCAATTGTTTGTTTCTTATTAAAATTCTCATTGAATTAATTTTTAAATTTTATATGATTTTATTTGTTAATAAATTTAATTTTTTATATATAGTTTTGAAATAAAATTTTAGAAATGATTGCTTTATTTTTTAAAATATATTATTATAATTTATACAATTGATTATTTTTATGATTTTTCAATGAAAATGACGTTGTTACAAATATAAATTATAATGAAAAAGAGAGAGCCAAAAGTGTGTTTTAGATAATTTAACTTTTTATTTTCTTTAAAAAAAGTAATAATCAGTTAAAAAATAATTTGGCTTTGTTTTTTTTAAAAAAATTAATAATTAGTTAAAAAATTCACATGTTTTATTTGGTTATATATATATATATATAATAATAATAATAATAATTTATCAAAACCAATTTTATAGTAATTTTTATTTAAATCTATTCACTTCGATATATTTCATGCAATTTAAGTGGTTTTTTTATATATATTTTTAATTTATTTTATATACTCCGAGTCTTATTTAAGTGGATCAATTTTTTTTTTTAAATAATTAGTTAAAAAATTCATAGGTTTTATTTGGCTTTATATATATAATTAGAATTCATCGAAACCAAATTTATAGTAGCTTTTATTTAAATCCATTTACTTCGATATATTTCATGTGATTTTGGTGAATTGTTTTATATATTTTTTTATTTATTTTATATACTATAATTGTGTTAAGTACAATATATAAAACTAAAAGAACTAGGGTATTTGAACAAGTAAATGAATAGAACCCCAGCTTCTTTTGTTTTTTTTTTTCCCTCCCGGGTTGACTAGCGACCAAGGTCTTGCTCTTGGGCATGCACGGACCAAGCCTTCTCGACCTAGCCTTATTTGTTTATATATATATATATATATATATATATATATAGAGAGAGAGAGAGAGAGAGAGAGAGAGAGAGAGAGAGAGCTAAAAGTATGTTTTGGATAGTTTGATTCAATTTTTTTTTAAATAATAACGAGTTAAAAATTTTACAAGTTTTATTTATTTTTTTATATATATTTATTCAGAATTTATTATAACCCATTTTTTTATAGTTTTTATTTTAACCTATTCACTTCAATATATTTCTACAATTTAGGTGGGTTTTTTTATATGTTTTTCTATTTATTCCGTAAGCCTTATGAATAAAAAAAAACACACACACACACACACACACACACACACATATATATATATATATATATCAAAATCGAGTGTGCTTGAGTATTACACTACATTCCGTTCGAATTTTGTGTGATTTATTTAAGGACTTTAGAGTGGTTTCGGGTAAAAATTAAGAATAAAAGTTGTTCATCTATATGTCTACTATCTCTCTATAAAATTTCATGATTTTTAGAGTTACATATAAATATTTATGGCTATTTTAGTGTAGGTTGGTCTTGAAGCATCACCGTTGAAATTTTTGAAAAAAGAACGAATAAGGAATTTTCGAGTTTTAAGAAAAGAAATTTCAGAAATTTGATGAAGGAAAATATGTTTATTTACTTAAATCAAGTTAATTAGGGTGTTTATTTAACCTAAAATTTTAGTAGACACCTAAGAAATGCATTAAATGAATTAATAGCCAACTCACCCATTTTGTCTCCAATCTGCCACCTCTCTCTCGTGACTCACCATTAACTTTCCACTCTTTCAAATTAAATCCAGCCATTTATACACTTATACCAAGACTTTAAGCATGCATATATATAGAAAGAGTGCAAATGATAAGGAATTTTTAGGCAACCGTAGCCATCAAAATTGGGAGAGAAACAAGAGAGGAAGAGGAAAGGAAAAGAAAAAGAAAAAGAAAGAAAAGAAAGAAGGGAAAGCCTAACCAACCTTCGGGAAATTCAAGCAAGGTAAGTAGGTTCCATTTTTGGTTGATTAATGTCTTAAGTTATTTTTTTTAAGTATTTTTTTTAGTATTTATTTCATGGGTTTGTAATAATTTTTCTATGGATTGCTATGGTTGTTTGTGTTGTTGTTAGAGCTTGCTAAATTGTGATGGATTTATATGTTTTGTTGTCATGCAAAGCTTGTTTGATAGATTTAAATGTGTGGATGGGTTGAAAAGGAAAAAGAAAGAAAAAGAGTATGAACCGAATGGATTAAACTTAACCTAGGTTTGGTAAGCTTAACTTGGAAAGAAAAAGGAATACACTTCTAGAGTTTCCCTAGGCTAAAACCATTCGGCCAAGTGGGAAAAATGGGAAAAGAATTGATCTTTTGGGAAAATTAAGGACCTAGAATATCATGGTAGCTCTTCTAAGTATGAGTTGGTAAGTCATTAGAAAGGAAGTGACCTAGAAATGGAAAAACAATTTCTTGCTTATTTTAGGACCATTTGGCCTAGGAGAGAAAATGTTTAATATTGAATCCCTTTTGTGTATGTAGAGATCAAGAAGTGAAGATGAACGCAAGTAGATATCAATGATTACAAGACATCTAAATAGGGTAATGGAAAAAGAGAATTCAAGAAAAATAAAGATTAAAACCTAGACCCTTTATGAGTCGACTTCGACTACTAAGATTAAATGTTCGGATTAATCAAAAATTTAGCTTAAGTATGTCACGTATAGATCCTTAGGATTAACCGGTCTCATATACTAAGTTATACACCGAAAATCCGAGCCTAAACTTACCCGGTACACGAAAAGGAAAAACTCATAAGTACGAAGTAGATTTATGCAATGAATGCTACCGATGAACGAAAATTGTATTCTCATTTTGAATACTTTAAATGGTACACGAAACGCTTATGAAGTCCCGAGTGTGCGTCGGACACGAGAATGGTCCGAGAAGAAAATGATGATAGCATAATTAGTCGAATGTGTTAAACATAATACCATGTGCATCACGTGCATTCGGGGGTGATATGAAATCGAGAAACATCATTGAGTCATGAGATAAAACGGTTTGGTAAGCGAACCGAATAGAATGGGTAACCGCAGGAAACTATGTGCGTGCTCTATTACTAACATCGTTAAGCGAGGGATGATTTCACTAACTGTGTGCTACAACGAGGGGTAATTCTATTGTGAGCAATAGGTGATAATGAGATCACCGAGAGATGAAACGCACGAGCTTGCTAATTTCTAGGGTACCCGAATTAAAAATGGATGGGTAGAATGGAAAATAGAACTTCATTGCATATCATGTACATCACCCTACTTACCGAGCTTTGGCTTACCTCGTTGTTATTTGCATGTCATGACAAGTAACGTTGATTGAAGTATTAATAAGGACACCGTCGGATCCTCCAAAAGGGCTCGGGGGTGACATAAACCTTAGGGGATTTTATTTTGTTTATTTGTAATTTTGGGGTGGGTGTCAATGAATATTTTGATGGTATTGTAAATAAATTTTGTAATTTCTTCCATTGTCTTGTTAATATTATATAAATTGTCTTGGTCACGTTTTATTGTATGATAAGTCCTTAATGTATAAACACACATGTGTTTAAGGTAAATTCAGAAATTGATCGTGTCGGCGTGACGTGCCTCGCCTAGTTACTCTTATATGGGTAATAGAGAGTGAACCGGGGTGGGGGCGTTATTCTATATATTTTCAATCTATTATGTGTGTGTGTGTGTGTGTGCGTATATGTATATTGGTTAGAAATTAACTATATATAGATCTAATTTATATCAATCATTAAAAATAAAACTTTCTATTAGTATTACACCATACGAATTATTAACCTTATGTATGTAACGGTTGTCTATCTGCAGCGTAGAGCGGATATCCAACTAGTTATTTTCTAAAAAAACAAAAAACTAGCCAAACAAACACTTTTTTATTTTCTAATATATATATATATATACCAAACGGTCCCTAAATAACTTGATGGGCATATGTGTTAGAGTTCGGCTGGTTATCGCCCTTAAAATACTATATTTGCAATGAATAAAAAAAATCTTATAGTTACAAGATTTGACAATTTTATTTCTTAACATATACACAATTGAATTCCATGATAATTTAAATATCATACAATAATTTTAACTTTTTGGTTATTTTCGTCAGAAAATTGGTGAAAATATATTTTTAACTTGGTGCTAATTCATGAAGTGTGATTGAAGAAGTGAAATCTGGAAGGATTTTTTTGATGGGTAAAAGTAGATTGAGGTGAGAGATACCTCTTTAAAATAATCAAAAGAAAATATCTAATCTCGATTGAGGTATAAATAGATTCAAAAATATGATTTCTCGTCAAAAAAATAAAATAAAAGGATTACAACCTTTACTCAAATTCGAAATCTTTGGTACGCTAATTTTTACAAATTTTACAAGAATATCACTCGACCATTTGTATGTTTAAGATTTATGATATACTTAGTATCTTATATATGATAATATCAATATCAATGTAATCATAGTTTTTTCTTCCAAAGCAACTAGGTTGAGATGAGGAGACTGTATGTACTGATACAATAAAAAGAAAATAAAAATTAACGTCTTGTTTTAGAATGTGAATGCATTAGGTTGATGGGAGAGTGTTTCTCTACAAACATTTAGAGAGAAATTCAGTCTCAATTGATAAACAAAGCAGTCTAAAATACTCATTATCGTGGAAATAAAAAAAAATTCAAATATCAAGAGAATGATCAATTATGTCAAATTTTGTGAATGTTTCTTAGTTTAATATTTATTTTATGTGATTTAATATTAGTCTTAGGGGTTTTCTATCTAAGTTTATTATTAAATATCCTAGAACTTTCATTTAAAAAAGATGAAAATTTGTTAAATTAGCTTCTTTATAATTTGATGGAATAAGAATAACATTTGTCATACCAATTTATTTTCTAACACCACCATTGTAGAGTTAATTGCTATTTTACAATATATTTCATTCCCATTTGAATATATCCATCTAAATATTCACAGAAAAAATTTGGTTTTCGGTTTAATTTTCTGACTTTCATTCCACTTCCTCAAATTAAAAAATAACAGTGAATTTATCTTTTATTGTAGTATTGTTCACCTAGATTCATACTCAATATTCACTAATAGCATTATTGTGATTTGTAAGTTTTCTTAAGAGATTTGATGTGTAAGTTTTAAAAAGCTTTACACTTTGATATCTATTTCTTTTTAATTTACACTTTGATATCTATTTTTTTAAAAAAAAACTTTTATTTTGATTTTTAATTTTATTTATATCGTAGTTTGGTATCTGGATGTAGAGAAGAGAGAGAAAAAATTAATTTATACTATTTTTTATTTCTAGCTATTTTAGTGGCCAAATGAATGGTCAATGAGACCCATGTCACACATTTTAAGCATTGTGTCCTCCTTTTCACCTGATGGGGTGTGACTACAGTATCACAGTAACAGCAAAGAAGCTGATGGGATACCCATTTGTTTTATTAAGCAACGTATCATAATGCTTTTGTTCTCTAGGCTTTTAGACTATTTTCACATGTTAATTTCTAGTCTTTCTAATGCTTGAATTTATTTAATTTTGCTCCTTTGTAAATTTACTTCGAATAGTTATTTAGAGGCTCAAGTGCATAATGCTTTTGTTCTCGATTTTTTTTTTTTTTACCAATAAAAACATGAGAGAGTAATTTACGTAGTACTTGTCTAATCTCAATTTATATAACTATTGAGGACCAAGAGATACATAAGTTTAAATGCAGATTCGTACATAGTAATCCAGAGAAAATCTAAAATCTCAGTCATCAACAGAGATTTGTTGTATACTTATATTATTCTCCCTATTTTTTTTTAGACTAATAGAGGATATTTTCATATTAGTTTATACGTTAATTGAGATTAAATCTCTTCTTTATACGATTTAAAAAATATATCTCTACATTCTTCTAGTGCATTAAAAAAAAATCCCTCCAGTACTAGTCTGAAAATTAAAACTTAGAAAATCCAGGAAAAAAACACACCTTAATCACTATTTCGACTTCTTGAGTTATATACACTATCTTGATAACATTTTTGTTGGGATGAATTAAATGAACATCAAAGACAGCAGAAAGCTAACCAAAATTTTTTGAATAATAATTGTATTTTGGCAAATGATTTCATTGTCCACCTCTAATGTTTCCACATCCAACAACTGTAGCATTTAGCTACTGAATAATTCTGAAGCAATAATTCTACAATACTATCACAATAACAACGCAGCAGCTCGGGGGTATCCTAGTACTTTCGCTAGCAATCTCTTGGTTTTATCTGGACTTTAGAAGCAAAAGACGCGCTAACGTTTTCCCTTTGGACAAAAATACCCTGTCATGGGACAGTTTTGAATTATACCATATCGAAAACAAACGAGGTAGTAAGCAAGTTAATAATGAGGTGAGAAAGAGCATCAGACACGACCTTACTTGAACAGGATCTGTTCAATAGGATCGTACTTCTGTATCCTAAATCGCTAAAGAGACAGGAACCCAAATCTGGTTGATGAATCATGACCGTGTGATCATAGCGTGAGTAACGGTTGGATGGTCTTGCCGATCGTCATGGGTGTAGAGGTTCGTTCCTCAGCCACTGTTCTGGCTTGGGGATGGTCATGCGGTTGTCTGACGGACTTCTTTCTTGTTTCGCAACTGAACTTACAAAACCGCCATAGGAATAATGAGTTCTCGCTCTTTTCTTACCTGAAGTGAAGGCGAATCCACTATAGCTGTCAAGCCATCACAGGAAGGAGCGTACAGAGTTCGGCAAGCAGTAAATGGGGTGGTGACGTGAAGATAAAATCTAAAAGCTTTTTGACCTTCTATAAAAAGGCAACACTTAGTCTAAAATACTCATTGTCGTGGAAATTAAAAAAAAAAATTCAAATATCAAGAGAATGATCAATTATGTCAAATTTTGTGAATGTTTCTTAAGTTGATATTTATTTTATTTGATTTAATATCAGTCTTAGAGGTTTTCTATCTAGGTTTATTATTAAATATCCTAGAACTTTCATTTAAAAAAGATGAAAATTTGTTAAATTAGCTCCTTTATAATTTGATGGAATAAGAATAACATTTGTCATACCAATTTATTTTCCAACACTACCATTGTAGAGTTAATTGCTATTTTACAATATATTTCATTCCCATTTGAATATATCCATCTAAATATTCACAGAAAAAATTTGGTTTTCAGTGTAATTTTTCGATTTTTATTCCACTTTCTCACATTAAAAATTAACAACGAATTATCTTTTATTGTAATATTATTCACCAAGATTCATACTCAATATTCACTAATAGCATTATTGTGATTTTTAAGTTTTCTTTAAGACATTTGATATGCAAGTTTTAACAAACTTTACACTTTGATATCTATTTCTTTTAAAAAGAAACTTTGTTTTGATTTTTAATTTTACTGATATGGTAGTTTGGTATCTGGACATAGAGAAGAGAGAGAGAAACAATTAATTTAAACAAAAAATCCTCATTTTTATAGAAAATAACATTGATTGAGTCTTATTTTTGTAATAACATACTTCAAATTTTATTTCTCTCTCGCTACAGTAAGAGATTATGACTAAATTAACTTTATCGGTAGACTTGTTTTTGAATAACTGGATTTTACTCCAAAGTTTCTTCTTCTTCGCATTTGTTAAAACATCGTTATGAGTATCATTATGTTCCACCACAGATGGGCAAAGCGTTATTAGCATCTGCCAAAAGACTATCTTGCTAAAACAGAGCAAGGGCAGGAAGCGAACAAAGGCAGGTTATGCATTGATACTATAGAGAGAGAAATGAGAAGGAATCCGATGGCTGGGAGTGCCTCCATCACTTCCCATACGATGGTTGATGATAATTTTGGATTCAATTCACTAGTCTTTTTTGCTGAAGCCAGTACATAAGGTCATATTCATTTTCAACTCTGTGGGACTGGGTTTGGCTTTTTGACTGCATTGAATTTAAAATTTCCTTTCCTATGCAAGAAGGAGGACTGGGAGTTAAAGATTTAGGAGAAGTCATGAAAGCCATGAAAGGGAAACTGGCTTGGGCATATCTATCCAGCAAGTCAATATGGAGTACTTTTGTAAGGGCCAAATATGGGGATCCTGCTAATTTCTCAGCAGTTAATTATCGCATAGGCTCACTGGTGCGGAGATCCTTATTAACTCAAATAAGCTCTCTTCTGGACAAATCTATATGGGTGGCAGGTTCAGGACACATTCGGCTATGGCAAGAAAAATGGGCAATGACCACTCTTCCAGAACCCACAACAAGCCTAGAAATTTCAGGTTCTCAAGCCAAAAAGGATCCTGCGTTGCTTAACCTACTGCCTGCAGTAGTCTGAAATGAACTGGAGCTGTTGTACCTTGATGAGACTATTGCAGAAAGATTGTGTTATATGGATTCTACGTCTGGCAGTTTTAATACCAAGGAGTTTCATGAGGCAGAATAGTTGGCCCAAAATTCGAGTGGTGGAGGAGCTTATGGAACAAATGGATTCCCAAAAAGATGGGAGTCTTGGTTTGGAAAGTCCTGCATAATGCTGTTGTAATGAATGGAAATATTCAGTCTTGTGGGATTTCTGCACAGTGAAATAGCAATGCAGTAATGCTGCAATAGAGACAAGGGAACATTTATTTCTGCACAGTGAAATAGCAATGCAGCTGTGGAGTTTTTTTGGTCGGATCCTAGATATATCGCCAAGACAGGATTCTTTCAGGAGTATACTTTCATCTTGGCTACCCAAATGTAAATGTTTATCTCAAAAGAACTTTACTCGTATGGTTGTCTTCAACTGTACAATTTGGCTGTCTAGAAACAAAGCTATATTTGAAGATGGTAGAAAGAATATGGCTCAAATAAAATACAAAGTGCTGCATTGGATTAATGAGCTAACCATGCTGTTTGTTCCTAAATCTCCAGCATCTTTCCATGATAGTGTGTGTCTCAACAGTTTGGGAGTACCAGTACGAGCTTCTCTCCCTATAAGAGGACAATGGATTAAATGGCATCCCCATCCTTCAGGGATTCTTAAGCCGAATACGAATGGTGCCTCGAAGGGTAATTTGTGTAGCGAGGGAGACATACTTCGTGATGAATTTGGCAATATGGTAATGGCTTTCTCAAAATTTTTTGGTTCGGGATCGAATAACAAAGGAGAAGCTCTAGCAGTTTTGGAAGGCATTAAACTGTGCAGGGAATTCTCTGTCCAACCGAAAATTTTGGAGATCGATTCAGCTCTAGTATTGGGGAATTTATCACAATTTCAGGCTATCCCTTGGTAGTTAACTTATATTTTCAGAGAGGTTGGGAATTATATCAGTTCAGACATAAGACTTCAGCATACACATAGAGAAGGCAATAGAGATCCAGATAGACTAGCGGATTGGACACTACGGCACAAAACCAGTAAAGTAATATTCGCACCAATTGACTTACCAACTCGGTGTCGTCAGCCAATATCAGATGATAGAATTGGGACGTTCACTTTCAGAGGTACTTAAGATTGATCTTTCTTCTCAGATCTTAATTGGTATCATGCATGTTCACTTCAGGTTTCGCTCCAGCAATTATTATCAGGAAAATTTTTGCAATGTTTTATAGAGTTCTTCTCAGTCATGGTTTTCGCTTTACCAAGGATTTTCACTGCAATATTCTTTCAGAGATTGGTCCATAATATGTTTACAGGGAATTTTCAGTTCCTTGTAAACTGCTGTCAAGAAATGTCTCTGTATTAATATATCAGGAAATTCTTTGTTTCCTTAGTTCAGGAAAATATTCTGTAATGTTCTTTCAGGGGTATAGGCTTCCTTGCCCTTAGTTTGTTGGGCTAGACTGGATCGTCCCCCTCTTATAAGCTTCCACTTTTATTCTAATACACTCTAGCATATCACCCCTGTTCCTAAAAAAATAAAATAAAAAAAATAATACACATAACATTGCCTAGTTTTATGCATTAATTCAGTGAAAATCCAATTGTATACTAATCTGTAATCATTATATATATATATATATATATATATATATATATTTATTTATTTATTTATTATTATTATTATTATTATATGATAAAAGATATTCTCATATCCGTTTATGTATTACTTGAGATTGTTTTTTTTTTTCCAAACAATTTTAATGATGCATCTTTGCATCGGTATAGTATATTTAAAGAAAAAACAAAAAGTAAATCCTTCTTATACTAATCTCCAAAATTCAAACTCATAAAATCAAAGACTCTTCGGACCTCTCAAGTTATCCACTATGTGGATAACATGTTTGTTGGGATGAATTAAATGAACATCAAAGACATTGCAAACACAGAAAGCTAACCGAAATTTTCTGAATAATAATTGTATTTTGGCAAACGATTTCATTGTCCACCTCTAATGTTGCCGCATCCAACAACTGTAGTATTTAGCTACTGAATAATTCTGAAGCAATAATCAGACCTTAAGTCTACAATACTATCACAGTAACAACGCAGCAGCTCGGGGGTATCCTAGTACTTTCGCTAGCACTCTCTTGGTTTTATCTGGACTTTAGAAGCAAAAGACGCGCTAACTCTTTCCCTTTGGACAAAAATACCCTGTGATGGGACAGTTTTGAAGTATACCATATCGAAAACAGACGAGGTAGAAAGTAGGTTAATAGAGAGATGAGAAACAGCATAAGGCACGACCTTACTTGAACAGGATCTGTTCTATAGGATCGTACCTCTGTATCCTTAAACACTAAGAAGACAGGAACCTAAGTCTGGTTGATGAATCATGACCGTGTGATCATAGCGTGAGTAACGGTTTGATGGTCTTGACGATCATCATAGCTGCAGAGGATCGTTCTTCGGCCACTGATCTGGCTTGGGGATGGTCATGCGGTTGTCTGACAGACTCCCGTCCTTTTTCGCGACTGAACTTACAAAACCGAACCTGATTTTATCAGTGCCTACGACCATAGGAATAATGAATTCTCACTCTTTTCTTGCCTGAAGTGAAGGCGAATCCACTAGCTGTCAAGCCATCACAGGAAGGAGCGTACAGAGTTCGGCAAGCAATAAATGGGGTGGTGACGTTAAGATAAAATCTAAAAGCTTTTTGACCTTCTATAAAAAGGCAACACTTATCCAGAGAAGCAGCTAGGGAGGGACAACTTAAAAATGAGGAATTGAAAATATTAACCCACATGAAATGAAAGGCTGTGCTGGCTTTAACCCAGCCCCAACCTAGCAAAATAAAATAATAATAATAGGGAAAGAGGATGGATTCAGTCCAGCTCCCCACTTTTTCCCAAAAAAAAAAAAAAAAGGTTGGATTCGATCAGCCCAGCCTCTCCAGAAAAAAAAAAAAAAAGAATGAAACTAGAAAAAAAATATAAAATAAAGACTAAAAAAACAAAGAAAGAGTAGGACAAAAATAAGATATGGGTTAATGGGCTTGGGGCTCAAAATGATTTCTTTTAACATTTTGATTTTATTTTATTATTATTTTTTATATCTTAATTATTTTTATTTCTCGTTATATATATATTAAACACCTTTTTTTTTTTTTTTACAAATTTAGAATTTATGTTAGTTATTAGGTTAGATAATTATTTGATAAAAGAATTATCGAGTTTCATAATTTTTTTAGGGACTAATGATAATTCTTTTTACCAATAAATAATAAAAATTCTCAACAAAGTCTCTTATATGATATATGGATTGTCGTTTGAACAAAATAACATAAATAATAAAATAAAATTGTCAATGAAGTCTCTTATCCGATAGAGATTGTCGTTTGAACAAAAAAATATAAATATCCTATTTGATAGGGAGTGTCGTTATAAAAATCTTATAATCGGGATGTTCTCTAACACACTTGGTTGTGTTGAGATTTAAAGTGGATCCAATGTTTGAACCGATATGTCCCCTAACGAAGGAGATCGACGATCGTTTCAATACGGTGCTACACCCAAAACTAAAAAACTTAATTTGGCTTTAAAAATTAGAGTTAAAAAATCGAGAAAATAATTTGACATAAATTAAACACTTTAGGAGATGAATTTAGAATTAAGCCACACATGTTTCTTTCTTCGGAGAGGGCACTTTTGGGTGATTAAATATCTTTTCAAAAACATAACCAACTCCTTACTATAGAATCTCCGAACCGAGTACTACTTTTAGGTTCCTAGTTCTTTAATAATAGGTGACGACTCCAAACTTATAAATAATTACGTAAATAAATAATATAAATCTCGGGGAAATCTTCTATCCGATATATGGATCGTCATTTGAACAAAAAAAATATAAATAATAATATAAAATTATCAATGAAGTCTCCTATTTGATAGGGACTCGTCATTTGACCAAAAATACAAATTCTTAAAGTCTCTTATTTGATAGAGACTTGTCGTTGCAAAAATCTTATAATCAAGATGTTCTCCGACACACCGATTGTGTCGAGATTTAAAGTGGATCCGATGTTTGAACCGACGTGTCGCCCAACGAAAGGGATCGACGATCGTTTCAATACGATGACACGTCCAAAACAAAAAAATTTAATTTGGCTTTAAAAATTAGAGTTAAAAATCAAAAAATAATATGACATAAATAAAACACTTTAGAAGATGAATTTAGGATTAAGCCGGACGTGTTCCTTTCTTTGAAAATGGCACTTTTGGGTGATTAAATATCTTTTTAAAAGTGTAACCAATTCTTTATCATAGAATCTCCGAATTAGTACTATTTTTAGGTTCCTAGTTTCTTAATAATAAGTGACGATCGTTTCAAAACGATGCTACGCCCAAAACTAAAAAACTTAATTTGTCTTTAAAAATTAGAGTTAAAAAATCGAAAAATAATTTGACATAAATAAAACACTTTAGGAGATGAATTTAGGATTAAGCCGGACAAGTTCCTTTCTTCGAAGAAGGTACTTTTGGGTGATTAAATATCTTTTCAAAAACATAACCAACTCCTTACCATAGAATCTCTTAATCAATACTACTTTTGGGTTCGTAGTTCCTTAATAATAGGTGACAACTCCGAACTTGTAAATGATTTTATAAATAAATAATAAAAATCTCGGCAAAATCTCCTATCCGATAGGGATCGTCATTTGACCAAAAATACAAATTCTTCAAGTCTCATATTTGATAGGGACCGTCGTTAAAAAAAAAATCTTATAAATAGGATGTTCTACGATACACCGGTTGTGTCAAGATTTAAAGTGGATCCGATATTTGAATCGATATGTCGCCCAACGAAGGGGATCGATGATCGTTTTAATACGATGTCACGCCCAAAATTAAAAAACTTAATTTGGCTTTAAAAATTAGAGTTAAAAAATCGAGAAAATAATTTGACATAAATAAAACACTTTAGGAGATGAATTTAGGATGAAGCCGGACATGTTCGTTTCTTCGAAAAGGGCACTTTTGGGTGATTAAATATCTTTGTAAAAGTGTAACAAACTCTTTACCATAGAATCTCGACTCGATACTACTTTTAGGTTCCTAGTTCCTTAATGATAAGTGACGATCGTTTAAATATAATGCTACGCCCAAAACTAAAAAACTTAATTTGGCTTTAAAAATTAGAGTTAAAAAATCAAAAAATAATTTGACATAAATAAAACACTTTAGGAGATGAATTTAGGATTAAGCCGGAAATGTTCCTTTCTTCGGAGAGGGTACTTTTGGGTGATTAAATATCTTTTCAAAAACGTAACCAACTCCTTACCATAGAATCTCCGAATCAATACTACTTTTAAGTTCGTAGTTCCTTAATAATAGGTGACGACTCCGAACTTGTAAATGATTTTGTAAATAAATAATAAAAATCTCGGGAAGTCTCCTATATGATATATGGACTATCGTTTGAACAAAAAAATATAAATAATAATATAAAATTATTAACGAAGTCTCCTATCCGATCGGGATCGTCGTTAAAAAAACTCTTATAATCAAGATGTTCTCCGACACACCGGTTGTGTCAAGATTTAAAATGGATCCGATATTTGAACCAACATGTCGCCCAACGAAGGGGACCGACGATCGTTTCAATACGATGTCACGCCCAAAATTAAAAAACTTAATTTGGCTTTAAAAATTAGAGTTAAAAAATCAGAAAATAATTTAACATAAATAAAACACTTTAGAAAATGAATTTAGGATGAAGCCGGACATGTTCCTTTCTTCGAAATGGCACTTTTGGGTGATTAAATATCTTTGTAAAAGTGTAACTAACTCCTTACCATAGAATCTCCGAATCAATACTACTATGAGGTTCCTAGTTCCTTAATGATAAGTGACGACTCCGAACTTATAAATAATTATGTAAATAAATAATTAATAAATCATTAACATTTTAGAACTAATCCTTATTTTTTTTAGAGTCCTTTCCAACGTTGGGTAGCGACACTAGTCATGATTCGTAGAGAAATTTCGAGGATTCTGTTTGTTTTTATGTTGAATATGGGAATCAAAATTTTCGGTAATGGAAACCTGTGTAATTGCTTTCTCCCAAATCGGAAAGGGCACTTTTGAGTGATTAAATATCTTTTCAAAAGCATAACCAACTCCTTACCATAGAATCTCCGAATCGGTACTACTTTTAGGTTCCTAATTCCTTAATAATAGATGTCAACTCCGAACTTATAAATAATTCTATAAATAAATAATTAATAAATCATTAATATTTTAAAAATAATCCTTATTTTTTTGAGAATCATGTCCAACGTCAAGTGTAGCGACACTAGTCATGATTCGTAGGGAGATTTCAAGATCTTGTCTGTTTTTATGTTGAAGGTGCATTGATCTTTTCTTTTTGGACCGTCCAGGATTTGGGCCTAAGAGTCAGCAAGACGAGATCTTTCCCATATTACCTCAGCAACCGGTAATTACATGTGCACCTTCAAGAATTACCTGCTGTAATATTACCTAAGCAAACAAGGGTGAAAAAATTAATTTAAACAAAAAAAATCCTCATTTTTATAGAAAATAACATTGATTGAGTCTTATTTTTGTAATAACATATTTCAAATTTTATTTCTTTCTTGCTACAGCAAGAGATTATGACTACATTAACTTGCTGAGTTTTATTGGCGGACTTGTTATTGGATAATTGGATCTTACAATGATGATTCTTCTTCTTCTTCCTCCTCATATTTGTTAATTTTACAAATAGATTGAAAAGATTGCCTTTGTCTCTAGGCTTTTAGACTATTTTTTATTCTGGGAAGAAATGGCAAAATTTGAATTTCTAGCTATTTTAGTGGCCAAACCCATGTCACACATTTTAAGCATTGTGTCCTCCTTTTCACCTAATGGGGTGTGACTACAGTACCATAATAACAGCACCCTTTGTTTTTATTAAGCAACGTATCCTCATCACCAATATACAGACTAATTCTTTTTCTGAATGATTTTAAAGAAGCATTTTTATATATTTTTAATAGATTTGATAGATTTTTTTAAATACCAATCTAAAAGTTTGAACCTAAAAATGATAGCAAACCTTTGAGATTAACAATGAAATAAAAAAAAGTACTTATGAATTGTTATATATATTGCTTACTGTTGGAGCAGATTAAGTGTCAATCAAAATTAATTCTTTCATCGAAAATCTTTAAAGATGTATCCTCTCCATCAATTTTGTATATTCAGAAAAATTTAATGAGTTTTCTTAAATACAAACTTTAAAATTTGAATTGGAAAAAAAAAAAAATCAAAGAAGGGAGCAACCCTTTAAGGTTAACAAAGAAATATTGAAAGAAACAAAAACCTTCTACAGTATAGCTTGACAAGTCGGTTTATCGAAAACACAAATCCCATTTTCACATGTTAATTTCTAGTCTTTCTACTGTTTGAATATATTTAATTTTTCCCCTTTATAAATTTACTTCGAATAGTTATTTAGAGGCTCAAGTGCATAATTCTTTTGCTCCCGATTTTTTTTTTACCAATTAAAACATAAGAGGTTAATTCACATAATACTGTGTAATCTCAGTTTATATAGCTATTGAGGATCAAGAGATACATAAACCCCAATACAGCTCCGTACAGAATAATCCAAAGAAAATCCAAAATCTTAGTCATCAACAGAGATTTGTTGTATACTTATATTATTCTTCCTATTTTTTTTTTTAGATTGATAGAAGATATTTTCATATTAGTTTACACGTTAATTAAGATTAAATCTCTTCTTTATACGATTTAAAAAATATATCTCTACATTCGTCTAGTGCATTAAAAAAAAATCCCTCCAGTACTAGTCTGAAAATTAAAACTTCGAAAATCCAGAAAAAAAAACACACCTTAATCACTATTTCGACTTCTTGAGTTATATACACTATCTTGATAACATTTTTGTTGGGATGAATTAAATGAACATCAAAGACATTGCAAACACAGAAAGCTAACCGAAATTTTCTGAATAATAATTGTATTTTGGCAAACGATTTCATTGTCCACCTCTAATGTTACCGCATCCAACAACTGTAGTATTTAGCTACTGAATAATTCTGAAGCTATAATCAGACCTTAATTCTACAATACTATCACAGTAACAACGCAGCAGCTCGGGGGTATCCTAGTACTTTCGCTAGCACTCTCTTGGTTTTATCTGGACTTTAGAAGCAAAAGACGCGCTAACTCTTTCCCTTTGGACAAACATACCCTGTGATGGGACAGTTTTGAATTATACCATATCGAAAACAGACGAGGTAGAAAGTAGGTTAATAGAGAGATGAGAAACAGCATCAGGCACGACCTTACTTGAACAGGATCTGTTCTATAGGATCGTACCTCTGTATCCTTAAACACTAAGAAGACAGGAACCTAAGTCTGGTTGATGAATCATGACCGTGTGATCATAGCGTGAGTAACGGTTGGATGGTCTTGACGATCATCATAGCTGTGGAGGATCGTTCTTCGGCCACTGATCTGGCTTGGGAATGGTCATGCGGTTGTCTGACAGACTCCCTTCTTTTTTCGCGACTGAACTTACAAAACCGAACCTGATTTTATCAGTGCCTACGACCATAGGAATAATGAATTCTCACTCTTTTCTTGCCTGAAGTGAAGGCGAATCCACTAGCTGTCAAGCCATCACAGGAAGGAGCGTACAGAGTTCGGCAAGCAGTAAATGGTGTGGTGACGTGAAGATAAATCTAAAAGCTTTTTGACCTTCTATAAAAACGCAACACTTAGTCTAAAATACTCATTGTCGTGGAAATAAAAAAAAATTCAAATATCAAGAGAAAGATCAATTATGTCAAATTTTGTGAATGTTTCTTAATTTAATATTTATTTATTTGAAATTATAAACATAGAAGGAACAAAAAAACCAAACCATTAAACATAGTAGAGGGACGAAATTTGATAATTTCAAAAATCACGTGTTGCATAACCTTTTTTTCCTAATTTTTTCGACGAAATGAAACACAATTAATATTTAAGTTAATCTAAAAATACCCACTATTTATGAATGTAAAAAATAAATAATTAAACGACCTAATAGCGCTAGTTTACATAGCCATTGAAGATCAATAGATACAAAAAGCAATTCAAAGAAAAATCAGGATCTCATTGCTAAAAGTTATGCCGCTAATAATCACCTTGATAATATGTAATTCGTTAAAGGGTAAATTAAATCAACATGGTGGGGATGAAATTTACTAACTTTTAGCAATTATTTAGAGGTTCAAGTTGCATAATCCTTTTATTCTCAATTTTTTTTTTTTTTTACCAATTAAAATATAAGAGAGTAATTTACATATTTATATATCCATTAAGGATTAAGAGATGCAGAAGGCCAGATACAGTCTCAACACATAGTAATCCCAATAAAAATTCAAAATCTCAGGCATCAATTATGAGATTTGTTGTGTACTTATATTATTGTATCTATTTTTTTATTCTACGATAAAAAAAACATTTTCATTAATCGAGATTAAGTCTTTTCTCTAAATAATTTTAAAATTTTATTTCTACATTGATAAGTGCATTCAAAATAATTAAATCTATCCGATACCAGTTTCAAAATTAGAACTCAGAAAATCAAGAAAAAAAAAAAACACACCTTAATTGCGCTTCCGACCTCGAAAATAATCGACCTTAATTTAATAACACCATCACAATAACAACGCCGCAGCTCATGGGTATCCTAGTACTTTCACCAGCCCTCTCTTGGTTTTTATCGGGACTTTAGAAGCAAAAGACGCGCTAACCTTTTCTCTTTGGACAAAAATACCCTGTGGTTGGACGCTTTATACCATATCGAAAACTAACGAGATTAGAAAGGCCGTTAATAAAGAGATGAGAAACAGCATCGGGCACGACCTTACTTGAACAGGATCTGTTCTATAGGATCGTACCTCTGTATCCTTAATCACTAAGGAGACAGGAACCCAAGTCTGGTTGATGAACCATGACCGTGTGATCATAGCGTGATTAACGGTTTGATGGTCCTTATGTGGTCATCATGGCTGTAGAGGATTGTTCCTCAGCCACTGATCTGGCTCGAGGATGGTCATGCGGTTGTCTGACAGACTCTACCCTTTTAGGGAAACCGAATTTTATATTGAAAGAATATGTACGTTGTTATATAATAAGTACAGAACTAAAGTCCATCTACCCTGATTCTTTTTACCAGTGCCGTCCATTGACTATGGCCAAGGAATATATAAGGTTACATATATCTTATTTTTAAAAACAATTAAATTAATGATTAAAAGTGAAAAGAAAAAAATGGTTGTTCCACATGCGACGTTTGTGCACGAAGATTAGATATGTATGGTCTAAAAACAAAAGTATTTTTTTAGATCAATTTTTTAAAAGTATGTTTGCTTCTTCTTTGTATAATTAATTTTTTAATAGTTTTTATTTTGATTTATTAACTTTAAATTTATTTAATATATCTCTTATAAGTTAAGTATTTTTTATTTCATGTCGCAGACTTTGTACCTATTCAATATAGTCATGGTGTGTGTAAACTAAATTATTAATTTTATTAAAAATTAATTATGTATCTATATATACGAACACAAACTATTTGTTATTTATTTATTTAATTTTTAGATATTCTAAATTAATTTCTTTCAAGTAAAATAATATTTTGTGAAAATGACCTCGATAATATCATCCTCTTCAAATTGAGGTTTTTTAATGCAAATATTATTGATTATTTTATGCATAAATGTATATAAACATAATGTACATACTTTCGAAAAATAATCTTCTCATAAATATTAAATAACAATATTTACATTATTTTTTGCTTTATTTTGTTTCATAAAATCTTATGAAAAAAATTAAGGTATTTTTTTATTTTCAATTAAATCTATTATTTGAATTATTACAAATTCTTATTTAAGAATCCACGCATAAAGAATAACAAATCATATTTTTTAATGAGAAAATTTATGAAAAACATAAAGAAGAATTAATTAAATATAAAATTTTGATTAAAAATTATAAAATTAAATAATTTTTTTATTTTTAATTTAATATATTTTAATAGACTCGTAATATGGTAAAATCTGTTGAACTGAAAGGATTTTTCAATTGATTTCACCTTTTTTGTCAAACTTGTGATGTAGCATGTACAATAAATTAGTTACCCTGGATTGTATAACATAGTCGATATTTTACAAAACAAACTTTAATTAGCAATCTTTTTTAAAAAAAATTGCATTAAAATTTTGACTAGAAAAACACATAAATACAAATAAAAAATTAGACAATAGCATTAGGACAGAAAAAAAGAGCATTAGATTTACTCTCTCTCTCTAACACATGCAACGAATAAAGGTGTAATTTTGTTTCGAAAATATGATACAATGATTTGGAAATCGCTTTTTTGAGAAGGTTTTGAAATCACTTTGGACAATGACGCATCACTCAAAAACTCCATTACACCAATCATAGGATTCCCATGACCTAACTTATTTGAGAAAACACAACCAACGTTAATAATCAAACTTAATTACTACAAAATTAATCAACGGCTATCATTGTTTTTATTTTCCAACCACTCAAAACGGTACCTTTGTTCTATTTCTCACACCTTCCCTATCTCCTTGGATAATGTATTGCAATGCAAGCCACAAGGCCCCAACTAGCTATCCATATCCAAAGAGCAAAACCAAAAGGGAAACAATACAATCAATATATTCAAGCTTTAGTCCACACGTCTTATCACCCTACCCTCCCTACCCACCTTCATTTCTGCTTGTTTTTTTTTTTTCAATTTTCTGAAAATCTACAAATCAATCCCATAACTATACAAATTGTTTTCATTAAATCCACTAAAAGTTCAGAATTAGCATTCTTCTGTAAAACCATTAAACACGGCAATATATGTTAGTTCTTTTTTTTTTCGTGTATGTTAAAAATCCAATTCTAATTGTTTAAACCTACTAATGAAATCTTAATACTTGCATGATTTCATAAGAATTATTTTCTAATAAAAAATGGGGTGCTATATATATAATCAGCTTAGTTAACATCATATTAATCTATCATAGATTGGTTTAATATATTTAGATATTGTAAGATCTCTTAAAAAACAAAATAAGGCACTGATTTTTAAGGTTTTCATTTTTCATTTTCATTATCTTTATATTCTCTTGTCACATAAAATGTTTTTTTCTTCGTTCTTTCAATTTTGATTAAATAATAGTACAAATATTCATCCATTAAATCATATAAACATCATTGTTAACTAATCATCAATGTAATTTTTTCTCTCCCTCTAGTTGGCACACCCAAAGTATCTAGACTACATGTTTTGAAGCTTTTTTTTTTATAAAAAAATTCTTATCTTTTGTTAATTTCATTATATTATTTTAATCTAACAAATCCATTGAATTTCTATAAATATTATTAATGATTTAATAGGACAATTCAATATTAATTATAACATTCAATTAAAGACATTCTACACTTTCACATGATTTATAAAAGAAATTTTGTACTGAAATTAGAGTTGGTTTTGGAATTAAAAAATGTTGGAAGTAGGATTTTGAAAGAACAAATATCCACAAAAGAAGAATCTATTATCACGAGTCAATAAAAATTGAAATCCTACAAGATTTTAGTAAAAAATATATTTAACTTGAAAAATGTGAGTTTAGATGCCATCATTTTTTTTAAAATAGCATATCTATATCATATTAAGCCTATTGATGGAGATAATTAATTTCTCTAACCTCGACATTGGTGCGATGAAGGTTGTTTCACATATATATGGATATGAGAAGCATGATGTTCATTTTTAGTTGCAACGCATCTTAAGAAGAAAAATATAATAGTATTAGGGTAGTATTGATCAATTTGAAAAATATGATAACCAATATGAAAAAAAATACAGAATTAGGGATTGATTTGTAGTTTCTCTTATTTCAGTAACGAACTTTCATTCATTGCTTCGGTTAAAGATTCCCATTTAGAGTGGTACTTCACATTGATTGAACCCTACGGTTTGCTATCAATTTTTGTGCGTGTGGACTTGCATTGATAGATGACTTGATTACTTCTCGGTCTCAAACACTCACCACCTGCATCTACTCGTGAGTGTTGGCTCTCTTTCTTTCGTGGGTTATTCTTTTTTTGTTGGCTCATTTTGCATCAGCTTTCTTTCTTTATCAATCACAAACACCCCATATGCCCATTTGCTCTTTCATTTTTCTTGGCTTCTCTTTTGTTTCCTTAAATACCCATTTGGCCATTTGCTCTTGATCTATAAAGTGTGGTCTGCGTTTTTGTCAATAACGTATGAATGTCGGTAAGTTTTCTCTTTAATGGCTTTATTATTTTATAACGCAGGATTTGATTCTTATAAAAAGAATGCATGATTTGATTTGATGATTGATTAGTGTGAGTTTTCTGGTCATTTAATGACATGGGATGCTTGCATTGTTTTGATATGATGCAAAATGGGCTTAAAGTTTAGATTTTTTTATGTCGATGAATAGTGTGATTTGATTTCATTTGTTGTTTGATATATCAAGATTTGTTACTTTATTTATTTATTTTTTTCCCTTTCGTCTTGTCTTAGTTTGGTTGTTGATGTATTACTGTAACATGAGGAAGCTACAAAAAACTTGGATTCATCTATTGCAAATAAAGTTCTGATTTTGTGGATCCATGATGATGGTTTATAGGTGATCCTCTGCTTAACTGGAGGTCTGGCGTTGTAGTTTTTTTACTGATTATGAGAACTAATGGTAGGTTCCTTTGGCAATTTCCTTACATCTTGAGCATGAAGCTAGACATATATGTGGATACGTGCACTGATTTTGCTATTACATAATGCAGTATTCTTCATGTTGAAGATGACAATGGAATTTCAATTACCTTTCCTTCTATAGTTATATGTTCACTGATTTTGCAAATAAAGTTCTGATTTTGTGGATCCATGATGATGGTCTATAGGTGATCCTCTGCTTAACTGGAGGTCTGGCGTTGTAGTTTTTTACTGATTATGAGAACTAATAGTAGGTTCCTTTGGCAATTTCCTTACAATGAAATTTCAATTACCTTTCCTTCTATAGTTATATATACCTATAGTAGCTTGCTTTTCTTTTATGGAAAATGCATAATCTAGGCACTAGTGCGAAATGTTAGATTATTTTGCATTCTTTCTTTAGATTGAAAAATACAAACTAAAACCGTCTTTTGTTAATTCTGTGTATCTGAGACTGTGAGAGGATATTATACATCGGAGAAGATCAAACTGGTTTGTTTCAGCATCATAGTATCTTTTTATTTTGGGGCTAACTTGTTGCTCATTTCTGTTAGGGAAGAAATGAAAAGGCAAAATAAAGAGGGGAAGAAAGTAGGAGAAGACACAAAAGAGAAGATCTGCTGATCAAAAGGATTGTCGATTATGGCTGTGTCTACAGAGACAGTTATTGCTATCAAGTCTTACCAAAATCAGGCTGAGGCATTGGTTAAGAATTACTTATTAGCAGATCCTTTCATTCCTTACACTTCTGTCCTTGGTGGCATTTTTGCTTGCAAAGTGGTAATCGTCTTATTTTTTAGATCTCTTTTGGACTTGAGAGTTGTTGCCTGACCAGCAGTATGTTCATTTTAGTTTTATTGGAGGGTGTAATCATGCACCTACCTCATTATTGATGGTAGAGCAATTCTAATACAATAAGCTTTTTTATACCTTAAGTGGGTTTTGTATTGTTACCTTTTGCCTTTATTAGTTCGTGCCTATGTTACTTTTCTGTCTGACAGGCCTATGATCTCACTCAATTAATCAGCACTTTTTACATCAAAGCTTATAATGGTCTTACAAAAATTCAACGAATTGAGTGGAACAATCGGTGAGTACATGCTCCAATATTACCACTCTGTCATCCTTTTTAAATGTTGCCAGCATACTGATGATCAATGACCTATATTGGCAGAGGAATGTCTACAATTCATGCCATTTTCATCACAGCTATGTCATTGTACTTTGTCTTCTGGTCAGATCTCTTTTCTGACCAACGGCATACTGGCCTTGTTACATTACGAAGTTCACAACTCTCCATTGTTGGACTTGGGGTAAGTTCTTTTTTTAGCTCTGCTTTGGTGATATTTAACGAATTATCTCATCTCTGCTTGATTCCCCTGCTGTCAAATCTTTCTTTCTCTCTCTTTTTCCTTCTTTTCCTGAAATGATCCACCATATCATGGGCTTGAAAAGCAGTTCTGTGAGCTTGACTCAGTTATTAGTGCAATATCTTTGCGTTAGTAGTTGACCTCATATCCCATGTGTTAGTTATTGGTGTTGGCACCACACAGTTTAGTGTAACTTCTCATATATAAATTGTCGCCCTGATTCAGGTTGAACTAGAGTATGCAAAGTTGTATTAGTAAATCTTTCTTGGCCGGATAGGGTATCTATTCCTTTTTTCATTTGAGAGTTTTCTATTAGACTGGAAAAATGCACTCAAGATTGGCAACGGGCTGAATCAGCTATTCCGCCCATTTAGCGAGGCATAGTTCTCTTTGCATTTATGAAACATGATGAGAAATCATATCTCTAAGAATGCTTTGCCAGCCTTCCTGGATATCATTCTTCTATATTTATTTGTTCCCTAAATTTTACAATAAGTAGTTTTGACATGAAATAGTTCTCCTTTTCTGACAGGTTTCTGTTGGGTACTTCTTTGCTGACCTTGGAATGATTTTGTTGTACTATCCTACTTTGGGTGGGAAGGAGTATGTAAGTGCATTCAATTTGATGCAGAGCAATCGAACATTTTTCTTTTTCTGTTTTATTAAAAACGAGAAGTCGTCTCAATACAACTGTTTTCATGTGTGTTTGTCTTCTTTCTGCTGTGCCTTTAGATTAACTTCCTCCTGCACTCCTTTGGGATATAGATATTTTTGTTTCATAATGGATTTTTTTCCCTTGAGTCATCTGGCATAATGGAATTCTCCACACAAGGAAGTGAGGTTTCTGACCTCGCATTCCACATTTGATTTTCTTGGCCTCTTGGCATCTATTCCAGAATAACCAATTCATCGATCTTTAACCAAATTCTGAATACTGTTTTCTCTATGTAAGAGTGGTGAATCAGCACCATATCGATTAACTAGGGAGAACAGTTCACAGCACAGTAGGTTATATGAACAAAGTTGAACACAAAGTAGCTCTCATATGGGGACTCACACTATAGTGCTGGAGGAAAAGTGTTAACTTTTAGACGGATGTCATTGCAACTCACAACATGGTCGCATTTGGTTTCAGGTTATCCATCATTCTCTTTCTACAATTGCAGTAGCATATTCTATGTTGTCTGGAGAAATGCAGCTTTATACATATATGTGCCTCATCTCTGAAGTGACAACTCCAGAGATTAATATGAGATGGTAGGTTTCGTGATGATTCCAATTCTTAACAAGCTCGAGCTGTTTTGTGATGAGTCATATTCTTCACAAGCGCGAGCTTTTTTGTTAACACTGATCTTTTTTTGTTCTATGTAGGTATCTAGATACAGCTGGTCTGAAGAGGTCTGCTGCGTATCTTATTAATGGTCTAGCAATCTTTCTTGTTTGGCTGGTGAGATCTTCTTGAATATTTAGTGATTGTTGCCCATATCCATGACAATAAAAATACGTATTCCTGTATCTATATGTATATTTATGCACAAACTAATCTAAATCATTAATCATGGATGACCTTGTTGCCGAAAGTCAAAGCATGTGGTCGATAGATTTTTGAGTCAACAACTTATGATATTTCTAAGATTGGAATAAGCTGGCTCAGGTTTCTTGCCTCTTGGTGGCGACTTAGTGGCCAGAAAACCTATCTCGCTTATATTCAATAATGCAACACAAGTACTCTATCCTTGATTTATCATTTTTATTATTTTCTGAGTAAGCACTGGAATGCAGATGGCAAGAATTCTGCTGTTTCTATACCTGTTTCACCACATCTACGTGCACTATGATCAGGTAATGCCCTCTCCCAAAATATTTGTATCTTATAGGCAGTGGATTTGTGCTAATTAAAAATGTTTGTTATCTGCAATTATTCTATTGATTTGAGTAAAATAATTCATACCCAGAAGCAAGTTGATAGTTTTTTTCATTAGTAATCCCCTCAAACGATCAGGAAAGGAATGCTTGTGAAAATGAACAAAGGTTAGAAATAGCATGAGTATGATATCAAATACCTATTCCTCTGTTTTCTATTTGTCAGAACAAGGTAAACATGCGCTTAAATTACCTCGTTTTGCTGACCCCATTTGCCTCACTGTATAAGTTTAAAATAATTATTCCTCCAAAAATATTTTATTACAATGCTTCCTCCTCATCTTGTTTGTATTGAACCCACATTTTTTCATTTTTCCATTTCATACACAATTGTTTGGTTTGGCAATGTGTTGCGGATTTCTTGTTCAAAACAAGTCCTGACATTATCTAAAATTCTGTATGATTCTCTCTTTTCTTTTCATTCTGGGCCTGACTCTTTTCAAGGTTCTTTGTCAATGATTTCCGAACTTCCCATGTTTCATCCTAAATATCGCGTGATCATAGTCTAGAGTAGGAATGTGACATGTTTAGAAAGTTGTAAGTGATGATGACGACACTTACTTTCATTGGCAGGTTATCCAGATGAGTTTCTTTGGCATTCTTCTGGCCTTTTTGGTTCCAGCACTACTATTTATCATGAACTTAGCGTGGTTTGGGAAGATCATTAAGGGATTGAAGAAAACCTTAGCAAAAAGACAGTGACAGATATCACTAATACCAGTTTGATCAAATATGTTCCTCTCATAGCCGATCTAATGTTCTTTCCTGTATAGGATATAGAAGGCAAAAAAGGAAAAAAAAAAAAAAGGAAAAAAGGTAATCAGATGTTGGAAATCAACGTATTGTATATGATTGCGATCGTGTATACTCTTTCATTGATCCTTAAATCTACAACTAGCACATGATGTTCCTTTCAAGCAGTTATACGCCCTGCTGCACTCCCTTTTTTTTTTTTTTTGTTCAATTTTTCTGTTTAGAGGGAAAAGGATACTTAAGGTTCAGTTACTCCTGCCTGGTAAGAAATGGATGCTGACCACCGTCTCATATACATATACAGATACAGATACTTTGACCTAAAAATTAACTAGTAGCAAGAAACAGGGAGCTAGCTGGCTGGAGAGCTTGATAATGCAGACCCTTTTTGCCCTTTCTTTCTAGAAGTTCAAACAAAGAAGAATATCAAATATTGATGATTAATTAGTCGTCTACAGATCGGCAAAATCTGTGTTGACAAATGAATAACGTAGCGATGACTTCAATATATAGATCAGCATATATATATATATATATATATAACACAATTACTTTTTAGTAAGCATTCCAATGAAAAGTTAATTAATTGAAAGCAGAAGAAGAGTGCAGGCCGTTAAGATCCTTTCATATCTGATAAAGCATCTCCCTAAACATCACAAAACTTTATAAAAAATGTTGGTGGGCTCCTTTTCACCTAGAAAGAGGCTTTAGTTTGCTTATGATCAAAGGTTGTAAACATAATTAATAATACTAGATTAGATCACTACTTGTTAAACATTAGTGATTAGTGGGTTATTATTCGATCTAATACGACAAAAAGAAGAAGAAGAAGAAGAAGAAGAAGAAGAGAAAAGGGTGTCTGCTTTCCTAGAATAGCAATCAATAAAGGATGAGTTGATGCCCACATGGATATATAATATGGCAGGATCATGCCATTTGCTGCGTCATATCCATGTAAGCAACTCCTAAGAATGGCCAAATACTTTGTAATCGTACTTTTTATTCATTAATTATCAACATTCATTTCTATCGATCAGAGCCAAATTAATTGGAGAATTATCTGGAAACTATGTATCATGCTACCACTATCTCATAAAATCCAATCAGGTAGCTTGGATGTCCAAAGCGAATTAATTATTAGCTTAAAAAGATGGATCGGATGCGGCGCAATCATATTGTAGAATTGAACAAGTTGGAAGTCCACCATGGAATTCCTGATATCATGCAATCATTCATATATATATATATAATACATTATGTTGGGACTTCTATTCAAAACTGGAAATTAATGGAGAATTTTCATCAATATTAATTGTTGATTTAAAATAGAAAAATTTGTTAGAAATTAGAAGACTGTGGCTTAGTCTTTTAAGTATTAATTGCAAATTACTGTTGGCATGCATGAGTTCTCTAGTACTTCCGTGCACACTTAGTATATGAATCTCTCATGTGCTCTTTGATAATTAAGAATAGAGTGGTAAAAATGAGAATAAAAGTTTTATTCTCACGTTATAGCTATTTGATTAAAAAGAATGAAGTGAGAATGTGAATAAAAATAAAAAATTACACATAACTTCATTCCTACATAAGATAAGGGAATAAAAATAAAAAATGAGAATGAATTTTTTTTCAAAATAATAATATATTTTATTTATTTATTGTCTATTAACTATTTTTACCACCATCACAATCACTACCACTACCACCGTCGCAACCATCACAACCACCACCACCATCACAACCGCCACACTTATAACCACCACCACCATTATCTTTATTATTTTTACAACCATTATAATTTGATAAAATTATTTTTTTAATCATTATTTTTATTTGTATAAAAAATCAAATATTAAAAAATTTAAATTGCATTCGATTCCTCCATTCGATTCTCATCACTCTATTTTTTATTATTAAACAGCACTAAGATCATTAATTAATTGTATTTGAACATTTTTTGATGTTTGGAAAAATTGCATTAAACCAACATCACATGACCAAAAATTTCGCCTTGCTCTGTTTTTTTTTTTTTTTTTTTTTTTTGGTACAAGGAACACTAAGATCTAAGAAAAGTAATACTCACAATTTCGTTTAATTAGGAGAATATAATTTAAGATTTGAGGAGGAGTATACCAAATATAAGAAGAAAGTTAGGAATAAGCACTAAATTTTGCAAGAAAATCAACACATTTATTCATTTTCCTCAAAATGGGATGCAAACTGCATGTCTATCAACGATTGATGAGAGTTTTGATGTCTACAATAAGAGTATTGTAAGGCTTAGAAGAATTTCTAATTAACACTCACATTCAAATTGACTGCTTCCAAAGAATTTATTTCCACTAACACTTGTTTGAACCCCAATGACTGAAATCATTCCAAACCAAACCGTATAGCTCGAAGCTCACCCATTATAATAGTTGTCCATCCAATGAACTCATTAAATTCATGAATCCACTTATTTTTTTCATCTCGGATTTAGCCGCTCATGCCTGCTCTACTTGATTTTCTAAAAGAGGTCCGTAAGTATGAACTTTAATATAACTACAAGTTTAACCTCATGCATGACATCCATCTAAGCTGATTTGAGCAGGTTTTTATTGTACGTAGTTTGTTCAAATGCATGTATACAATCTATCAGATGATCTTTCAGCTGTTAACATTGAACAAAGATTGAAAAGATTTTACTTTGTGTAACTTCTTTATTACGAAAACAACAAATTACGATCAGTAAATACAAATATATTCTTTAATTTTGTTTTCAATATAAAAACACATGAAAACATTCACAGTTAACCATTGTTTGAGATCACAATTGAAAATGTCATGATTAATATTCGTATAACCAATTTGAATTCACAAATTTAAGAAACTGTTTTTTTGAAAAAAGACGTCTTATTTATTATATTATAGAAGTACACTGAAATTATCAAGATTCGCCAGTTCTTTCAAAATAAACTATATATATATATATATAAACTTCGAAAATTATTCATACTTTGATATAAATCCAACTTCTATATAAGTTGAAAACATAACTAATTTTGTACACATTTTCCAACTATGTATGACACGTGGTATGCACGTGATTGTCCACCTTGCTAGGTATAAAGTTTGTTCGTTGTGCGCGCATGATGATATGAAAACTCATGAAAACATGGTATCCTCATCACATGTATTTTTATATAAATTTCTTTACTTCACAAGAACAAAATATACCACTATTTTATTTTATACAAAGCATGCCTTCATTAATTTTCTACACCTAATTTTATTTTATTTTCAGGTGCAAATTTTATCCTTTCAGAGAATGCCGTTTGCCATCTTTTGCTTCTATTTTTAGTAATATGCATGCAAATTGATCAAGTATTCTAGCTATACATGCATCTTATAATTTATTTTAGTTTTTTTCTTAAAAAAAAAAATGTATTTCGTTTTATTTTATTTAGTTCCTTCTCTCATGCGGCACAGACACACCGGCCGGCCTCCACTGAAAACCCTAGCCTTCTTGGCCATGAAACATCTGTTAGCTTCTTCTAGACCTCAAGAAAAACCCTTGATTTTGCTTCAGCTTATAAATAGATACCCCCATAAACCTAGACCTCCATCCCAAAACACAACCAAAGAGGTAACAATGGCCACATTACTCAACAAAATCACCACATTTCTTTTCTTTCTCCTACTCAATACTCTACACTTCTATGCAATTCAGTCCCTAGCAAGGCCAAGAAACCCTAATTCACTCGTTCTTGGTCTTACCCCAGCTTCTAGGGCTTCCCTTCCAACTCATCCAAAAGCTTCCACTTCTTCAAAAAAGATCCTACCAACAGATGTTTTGGACATGATAGAGCCATTGAGGGAAGTAAGAGATGGTTATTTGATGTCTATAAATATAGGCACACCCCCACAAGTCATTCAAGTGTACATGGATACTGGGAGTGACCTTACTTGGGTTCCTTGTGGAAACCTTTCTTTTGATTGCATTGATTGTGATGATTATAAGAACAATAGGATAATGGCTGCCTTTTCTCCTTCTTATTCTTCTTCGTCATATAGGGACACTTGTGCTAGTCCCTTCTGCATTAATATTCATAGTTCTGACAACCCTTTTGATCCATGCACTATTGCTGGATGCTCATTGAGTACCCTTGTTAAAGCCACATGTTATAGGCCATGTCCTTCATTTGCTTACACATATGGTGCAGGCGCTGTCACTGGGTTACTAACTAGGGATACACTTAGGGTTCATGGAAGTAGCCCTGGTGTCACTAAGGAAATCCCAAAATTCTGTTTTGGTTGTGTTGGGTCTGCATATAGGGAGCCTATTGGGATTGCAGGGTTTGGTAGGGGCGCACTCTCTTTGCCTTCACAACTAGGGTTTCTTCGAAAGGGCTTCTCACATTGCTTCTTGGCCTTCAAATATGCAAACAACCCTAATATTTCAAGCCCATTAGTTATAGGAGATATTGCCCTTACTTCTAATAAAGATGGTATGCAATTCACTCCAATGTTGAACAATCCCATGTACCCTGATTACTACTACATTGGTCTAGAGGCCATAACTGTAGGCAATGTTAGAGCAACTGAAGCGCCTTCAAGCTTGAGGGAGTTTGATTCACAAGGTAATGGGGGCATGTTGATTGACTCAGGAACCACTTATACTCACCTACCTCAGCCTTTCTATTCTCAGGTTCTCTCTATTCTTCAATCAACGATAAATTATCCTAGAGCCTCTGACGTGGAGACGAGAACCGGGTTCGATCTTTGTTATAAGGTCCCGTGTCCAAACAATAGCAGTCTCACGGATGATAATCTCCTTCCTCCAATCACTTTCCATTTCTTGAACAAAGTGAGTCTAGTTCTGCCCCAAGGAAATCACTTCTATGCTATGAGCGCCCCAAGAAACTCTAGTGTTATCAAATGCCTATTGTTCCAAAGCATGGATGATGGTGATTATGGACCAGCTGGGGTTTTTGGGAGCTTCCAACAGCAAAACGTGGAGGTTGTCTATGACCTGGAGAAAGAGAGGATTGGGTTTCAAACAATGGACTGTGCTTCAGCTGCATCTTCTCAAGGGCTTCACAAGAACTAATCAGGTGGCAGTTAATGGTGGTTCTGGCAGTTGCCAATGGTGCATGCAGTTGGTTGCTTAAATAAATTAAAGTACTGTACTTTGCCACTTGCTTTTGTTGAATAAAATTTGTACTTTCCTAAGTGAACAAACTAGATTATCATGCTGTAAGGTTTTAAGCTTTTGAACTGATTAAGAAATGAGTTGGTTATATTCTCTTTGCTTTGGACAAGAGGAACAAATTGAAGTGGAGAAACTTTATCAAGCTATATTTTCTTTGATTAATGGGTATAATGGTGTCAGAATGTGATAATGCATTTGCAAATTAATGAAGCATGTAAAAGAAGAAGCTGAAAATCTGAAGAATCTTTCCCTCAAAAATAGAAAAAGAATAGAGGAATCTTCTTCAACTAATATTTGATCAAGTAGTTGCTAGTTAAGTCACCTGTCTTATGTTATGATAGTGCTGGTATATTGATTCCTCTTGCAAACATGGTTAGATATACTTGATTTTCTAGAAATTGAATTGCCCATCAGCGGAAACTTCAAGTCTCACATGCAACTATTTCCATCAGGAAATCAAGCCGCACTTGTTTTAACAGCTATGAATAGTTTGCTATTTCCTCTTGGAAATGACACAAAATGTAGAGCCAATAGTCTCTTCTTCTTGCATCCTTCTAGAGTGTCTGTATCATGTTGTGAAGGTGAAGATCGATATCCTTCCATGCCTTTGCCATCCTAAAAGTGACATGTGTCAAACACGAGTTTAAGGATTTATATAACTTATGGTATTACGAGTTTGCTCTCTGATATCAATCACTATATTATCTTTTTTTTAAAAAGAGAGAGAGAGAGAGAAACATATAGAAAACTAACACTGAAATCTGGCCATAGTTGGAAAATCCATCCGCAATAATGGTCAAAACACGTAAAAAAATTCTTTTCATAAGAAATTTATAGAAGTGTAAGTTAAACTATTTCGTCACAAAAAATTAGGAAATATGTAATTTCAAAGTTTTAAATCTAAGAAGTATGAAATTGAATTTTGGTATAAAATAGTTGGTAAGAAATGATTTTTAAGATTTGATTTGAGTTTAGGAGGTTTTGAGTAGTGTGCAGATGTTTTTTTTTATTAAAAATAAAAATAAAAATAAATAAATAAATAAATTTTGAGGGTGGCAGATAGCATTTGGCTGGGATTCGGGATCCCATAATTCCCAGAATTCGACAATCAACAAACAAAATGCAGTTGGTCTCTAAACTTCATGATTCTCAAACTTTCGATTGCTTCAAATAACTTTTTAATCTAAAATTTTACATTCCCAATGTAAAATTGATTATTGTATGTGTCGTGTTTATGCTTTTATTATTATTATTATTATGTATGGTTTATCTGAAATGATATTTGTAAAGTTTAGGTTGTTTCGAGCATCTTAACGAATTTATAGATGTCAAAATAGGTAACATTTTATCTTACATTTTCATACTTTTTCTTCAATTATTTTTTGATATCATCTTATAAATACATAAAAGATATTATATATCACATTCTATCATTTCAAGCAAATTAATATTTATTAATTAAAATAATTTCTATCATTTCAAGCAAAATAATATTAATATTTATTAATTAAAATAATTACTTTTATTAAAATACAAAATAATATAAGATGGATATTATTATTAATAGTCGATTTAAACAAAAAAGATATTAATAAATATTTCATAGTTTAAGATAGGTTTTAAAATCAAATTTTACATTCAAGAAAGTGGTGTGATAATTTGTATGCAATTGGATGACAATGTGGTTATGTAAAAATCTATAATTAAAGCCATGATTAAATTTCAAATTGCGAGCATATATTAAACTAGTTAAAAAAAAAAAAAATTACGTGTCTAGGAAATATAGTAACTTACATAAAACAACCAAAGTTGAAAATTAAAATCATTAAACAAACTTATTTTTAAAAAGAAGCTATAAATAAATATAAAATAAATTGAAAATGATATTATAATATAAAATTATAAAACATAGTTATTATTTTAAAATAAAAATATCTAATATATACCAGAAAATCAACCAAAAACCAAATCAAAATCATCTTCAGATCATCATAAAAGCTAAACTATCCCAAACTTTATAAGAATAACTTCAAATCAACCTATATCATAAACAATAAAAAAAAGCATAAATATGGCACTCACAACAATAAATTTTGAAAACGTTAAAACTTAGATTAAGAAGTTAATGAAAGCAATTGAAAGTTTAAGGACCACAATGAACAAAATGTAAAACTATAGCAGACGAAAGTTCTAAAACCAAATTGCGTCTTGACCGTTGTTCGCCGAGTTCTGTAAAATGTCTCAAAATCTAGAATTTTCTACCGGATTTCGGCAAATACAACTAGCCACCGCCAAAAATTTATTTATTTATTTCCTAAAAAACACATACTCAAACTCCTCAAAACCTCGTAAACACAAACCAAACTTTAAAAATGATTCGTAAACAACTATTTTAGAGTAATATTGAATTTTATATTTTTAAATTCACATGTTTTCTGATTTTGGTAGTAAAATTATCTAATTTTGATGTATATAAATTTGAAGTGATACGATTTCTTTAGTTGTGTTTTAAACGGATGTAATGACCGGATTTCCTCCTTCTGTACGTAGCTGGTAAAAATGATTGCTAGTGTAATTCTCTGTTTTTTTTTTTTTTTTTAAGAATTAAGGGCAAAAAGTAATTATATTTAGAGAGCAAACTTATGTGTGGTAAAACACATGATCATATAAAACCATGTGGACCATTCGAATTTTATTTTGCCACATATTGTTCAAACAGGGGCAAAAGCCGTCGAAGGCATTGATCATCTCAACACAATGAAGGCATTTTCACTATACCTTTCCACAAAAAGAGCAAAATTTTTGCCATTTATTATTATTTATTTATTATTATTATTTTTGCTGAAAGGCCGTTGGTAATGCACTAGATGACCCTGAATATGTCTCCACCGTTAGGTCAGAGGGCTGCGACTGACCATAAGAGTAGGCTTATATAGGGTAGGTGCCACAAGTTTTATGTTTGCATGAATTTACAGATCCCGTCAAAATTTTACAAATTTTTTTCTATAGTTTAATTAATATAATAATCATCTCTCCAATTGACATGTATGGTCCCATCATCTCTTCAAGAGAGAAAGAGACAAGAGCCCATCGTCATGACAGCCGGCGTTTAGAAAGCAAACACCAAATCCATAAAAAAAATAAACAAATAAAGTAAAGAAAAGAGCTTGCTGTTGCACCTAAAATTGTAAGTATTACTAATTTAATCTCGTTTAATATGTAAAAATTGATTTGAATAAGTTATTGATTTAATGATAAATGAATTGATGGTTAGATAATTTTTTTTATCAATATATAGAGTTTGAATTCTACTTATTGAAAATGATTAAACTTTATTATTTTTGTTTTAAAAATAATTAATTTCATCTCTAATTTAGGATGATAATATTTGGAAAAAAAATAATAATCCGAGAATATCTTGAGCATTAAACCGCAAACATGAGAAAAATGCAGTGTAGACCAACATACTAACCTTCAATCTTAAAGAATTCAGGACCTTCTTCAATGTCTTCTAGAACCCAAAGACCTTGACACAGGCACCTACTCATGTTGAATTGGCCACCAACAGAAACTTCAAGTCTCAAATGCAACTATTTCCATTACGGAGTCAAGCCGCACTTGTTTTAACAGCTATGAATAATTTGCCATTTCCTCTTGGAAATGACACAAAATGTAGAGCCAACTAGATGTTTATCAATGTTAAGCTGTGTGTCAGATAAAATTAATAAAATTAATTTAAGAAATTATTGCAATTTAATAACATAAGATATTTTAGAATTTTCTTAAAAAACTTAATAATAATAATAATAATAATAGATTAAATAGATAAAACTAGTTGGCTTCCGTGTTACGCTACAGAGTTGAACTAAACATATTTATTTTAATTTAATAATATATACTATAATGTTGGTTAACAAAGATATATTAAATTAAAGATATAATTTAATCTAATTTTATAATTTTTTAGCAATTTTTGATGTATTTTTTGTTTATTTTTTTAATAAAATTTGAAGTAAAAAAAAACACTATATTTTTTTATGTATTTATTCTTAAATAAAAACTTGTAATAATCTAAATATAAAATTTTTAAAATTATTTTAATATTTTTTCATAATATTGTATCAAAAAAATAAAATAACAATTAATATAAAAACATGTATAAAAATTAACAAATAAATCTTTTCTTATTCTTGTTTAATACTGATGAGAAGAGTTTTTTTTTTTTTTGAAAATACGTACATTTGATTTGATATATATAATATTAGTATAAAAATTATATCAAAATTATTATGTAGTTCTTTTAAATTATTATTTTAATTATTTTTTTAAAAAATAATTTTAAAATATAAAAAAATAATAACAAATGTTTTACGTTATAAGCATATATGAATAGTTAATTTTCAATAAAATCAATAACTCTAATATTTATATATCATAACCGTACTCATTGGGTCGGAGGGTGTAGTATTAACTGATTTTTTTAAAAAAATAAGTTATAAAAAATATATTGAAGTTAGTATAATGCAATAAAAAAAATACAAAATAATTTCGAAAAAATTTGATTATATAAAAAATAAGTTAATAAAACATGTGAATTCTATTTTCAAAATTTGATTATATAAAACATAAGCAAAAAAAAAAAAAAAAAACACTTATTCGAAAATCAATACATTAGAGAAAATAAATCATATTTACCAAAAAATAAAATTACATAAAAAATAAGAATAAAAAATTTTCTTTTAATCAGAATTTTTATAAAAAAAGGACAAATTGAACGAATCAATTTTAAATAATAAAATAATATAATTCGATATATATATTCTAAAATCTAAAAATATATAATATATATTTCATAATCGTCAAATTGTGTGAAAAAAATAATGATTGATTTTTCATAATTTTCACATCTAATTCAATAATAATAAAAAAAACATAAATTGATGAAAAAAACAAAAAAAAGAGAGAAAAAATAACAATTAATTTTTCATAATTTCGATGTCCACTTCAATAATTAAAAGAAAACATAAATTAGTGGGAAAAAAACAAAGAATAAAAAAAAGAAACAAAGAGAGAGAGAGAGAGAGAAGGCAGGCAAAAAGGTGGAAACAACTCTAGGATCAAAATGAAATATAATGTAAACTTTGAATATAAATATCCAAAAACAATAAAAAAAATCACAAAAACTCTATCCACAATTTGTGAACAGTGATACATAAGGAGATGCATACTGAAAATCAGAGTCCAAAATCCCAAACTCTTTTAGTTTCTTTTAAAAATAACATAATTAGTTTTAAAACAAGAAATATCAATTTACTCGTTTCTCAAAACTAGAACCACTAATTATAATTTACTCGTTTCTCAAAACTAGAACCACTAATTATAATTTACTCGCACAAAAATTGGTGTGGAAGCTTAATAACGCAATGAGTCATCATCTTACGAGAATACAAAATTACTGCAATTTTACATCACAAGAAATGAATCTGCTAAGTAAAATACATTGGAGACTAGTGAAATAAAATGCCACGCCATTTCATTACACAAGAAGCCACTACAATTCCATTTCACTGGTTGAAAAGGAAGCGGTTCATGTACATTTTTTAACAAATTCTTAACGAGTAAATACACAAACGAACCAGAGAGTATCAAACATAAATTTCTAGTGAGCATCACGAGCACTACTAAGAAGATACAGACATGCAACAATATCGCTGCCACTCGGGTATTTAGGAGCAGCAAGATGCGCTTGCTGTCCTTTCTGTAGGTCTATCCATAATAACCATTCCAGAAGGGTTTGGTGCTGGCTGCAATCGAGGTAGTCTTTTTGCTGCAAATAGAATGGACAGAAACCCAAAACAATCACCATCAATTTCTTGAAAAGAGATAGTAGATGTGCATGAACATAAGAGCTACTAAATGGTCCAGTATGATCAGATGTTTGTTGAGTTTTGAGCAAAATGTTCTAGTCCATCATTCATACCCAAGATTAATTTCATATATACATAAAGAAAAATGTTGAACTCACTTTTGAAACAATTTAGGCCTTATGTTTTCTTTGGTCAACCAACAAAATTTTAGACCTTCTATCCACAGTGATAGCATACCTATTTCATAGAAAATGTCATTGACATTGGTTGCAGTTTTTGCTGAGGTTTCCATAAAGAAAAGGCCATTCTCCTGAGCATAAACTTGTGCTTCCTGCAGTGCATTAACGAATGACTTGATAACAATTTTCTTTTAACACAAACAGAAAGCAGCAAACATTCATGGACGGTCCAAAGTCTAAACATAGAGATAGCTGTTAGATCCTGAATCGTTTGACGATTGCAGATCAGCAGACATCTTCAGAGGAAAATGTTATGAGAAAGTCTTTTAATGGAAAACACAAAATATACAAATAAAGAAAAGATTAACATATGTGTCACTGTATAACATTTCTTCCTGCATGAAATTTTTTTCTCAAAGTGAAGATTTTCAAGTAGATCTCTGAGTGCTTCCTGCTATGGTATTATTTATGTAAAAGGAGAAACTTATCTAATAAATTATTACAAGGACTGAAAAAAAGAGAACTGATTGTTACTAACTTCTCCTGTGTCATCTCTACCAAAAAGGATCTTTAAGGATTAGTTTACTTTGTCTGTATCACCTCAAAATAACCAAGGACATAAAAGTTTACTCTTGACTTCTTTTCAATTTCATATATGCTTGACAATAAGCTGCTATACCTTTCATGATCTAAGGGAACCACTGGAAAGATATAAAACCAACTAGTAAGAAGTTACGATTGAAGAAAAAGAGCTACTTGCCTCAGCAGCAACCTTCCTTGAATCTAGCAAATCAGCTTTGTTCCCCGCAAGTGCCATAACCATATTTGGGTTGCCTAGTGAAACAAGCAGAACATGGTGGTTAAGGATTTTTGGGAACAGAAGAAAAGAAAAGAAAGGGATAGAATATAGTTCAAGAAAAACTAATGTAGTTGAACAGTACTATTAGGAACAGGACTCAAGAACGCAACATGAAAAAGGCTATTAAAAACAGCCAAATTCACATTCATACAACCAAAAATGTAAACACTACCTTGAGCCTGAAGTTCTTGAACCCATTTTTTCGCTCGCTCAAATGAGGCCTACAAAAGGTCAAGCATTGGAATTTTAGTGACCACATGAAATCAACCATCTTAGCAAAATAATTTAAATAAAGTTGTGCCAGTCATCTTTTTCAGCCAAAAATCTTACATGAAAGGAACCATTCCTAACAACCATTAAATTTCTAGACCGCTCTGCAAACTTTCTAAATTGGTCAAGCAAAAAAGCACTTCCATGGAATATTCCATTCATTTCTTGATGATCAATGTCTCAGTTTTTTGAGTTTTGGAACAGAACCGACATTGATTCTTTGTTTTCGAAAAACTAGAACAGCTTTGATAAGGAACAAGAAGAAAAAATTAGAAGGGACAGATATCCTTGCAAGGGAGGGAGAAACAAGAAGAAAATATGGAAGAGAAAGATCTTCCAGCCAGTTGGAGAGCAGGCCAGGCCCTGGCACTCGGGGAGGAGGAACATAAGCCACAGTGCATGAAAACAGCATAGAAATAGCATAGACTGGCTGACAAGTAAACACCCAAACAAATTTGAGTTTTATGTATTATCTGAGATATGTTAATGTCATATATAAAAAACTGAAGGGCGACTTTTGTATAACTGGGATTTTAACTAGAGATAACTGAATGGGGAGAGAAAGATATCTTAGCATGAGGTAACTACCAAGGAAAATGCACCATAGCACTTGTCATATGTCTAGTTAAAGATAGATCACCGTGAATGATGATACAATCTGGATATCTTTCATCTATTCTCAAAAATTGGAAAACATGAATTATGGATGGAATCAATTTTTTCAATAGCAGAAAAAAATTTAAACACACCGCATGCAGACATACTACAAACTTGTCTCTCCAGTGCACACACATATGACAAAGAAAATCAGTAGCCTTGATATAATTACAAGAAAGTATACAACTAACTTAAACAATGAGTTTGGTAGCTCTGATATTATAAAAGAAAGCAGCAGAAGCACACTGCACAAATCACTTCAACAATTAAAACGATAGGCTTGATGCAACATTAGCAACATAAAAAATGGTAGCCTTCATATAATAAAAACTCAATCTTAATAACTATTTTTAAAATGCAAGTGTTGCCTAGAGGGAAATGGCATACAATGGATTTGGGTATTTAGCAACCTTGCTTACCTGATTAGATATATCATACACTATAATTGCTGCAGCAGCTCCCCTGTAGTACATTGGAGCCAAGCTGTGGTATCTCTCCTGACCTGCTGTGTCCCAAATCTCAAATTTTATAGTTGCATCATTGACAGCCAATGTCTGGGAGAAAAACGCAGCACCTATGGTTGATTCCTACAATAACATATATACAACAAAAGTCAAGCTCCAAAATCAAACAGGATAAATTATGCTTCCAATGTCATAACCCCCCTAAAGTCCATCAGTACACCAACCTGAAACTCAACAAACTGTCCTTTAACAAAACGCAATACAAGACTGGACTTTCCTGCACCAACATCTCCAAGAAGCACCTGAAGCACAAAACAACCAGTCAACCAAATATTAAATTGCAAAAAACATCCGTGGTGTATTCAAAATAACTGCCAAAAAAAGTCAAACTGCTGCCATGGAGAAACACAGCCACCTTAAATTTAGCTACACAAAAGCAAGGAAAGGCAAGTTACAAATTATGTATAAGCAAAAATCCAGACACAAATGACAGACAGCACACATCGGACTCAGAAATGAACCCATTACAAGTCTCCAATCTCGGACTCACAAAGCAAGTACTAAACATGTAATATTTGCAGATGAACAATGCTACAAAACCAATTCATAAAACCAGTAACCTAATTCAAGAATCCCACTTGATTCATCAGACTAAAGACACAATAAATTAGCAGAATACAAACGGCAGTTGAATGTCAGAAACACGCTTTCACATGTAGTAGATAACATCAAGACTTAGCTTACTTAAGTTGTACATGTAAATTTTATTAACCCAAAACAGTGCCAAGTGATCAAAATTAAACAAATCCACAGAAGATCCTTAAGTTTATAGGAAACCCACAACAGAGAACACACAAAACATGAGCTAAATCAGTCCTCAAAATCGAAACATAACAGCACAGAATTTGCATAGGCCACACAAACAACAGAGACAAAGATCAATTGCAATCTCAAAAACTAAAAACTAAAAAAAACCCAGATCAAAATTACATCAGAATTTGCTGAAAATTAAAGAAACTCATATCAAAATTTCAAAAACCAAACAAAACCCACAACAGAAATTGCATAAAAAAAAATAAACAAATACCTACCTAACCAATAATGCAATCAAAATTCACCAAAATTAAACCAGACCAGATAGCAATTATAAAAAAAAAAATGAAAAAAGAAGCTTAAAAAAAACTCACCAGTTTAGCATTGATATTCTTGTTCCCAGTGGTGGCCATGTCGGTAGTGATTTATTAAAAATAAAAAAAATAAAACAGATCAAGAAATTTAAAGATGATTTTGATTTTGATCTCGAGAGAGAGAGAATATTAGGCGTAGAAAACAAAAGAAGGAAGGGATCAAAGGTAGAGAAAAAAACAAAGTAAAGGCAGAGGAAGGAAGAAAGGATCCTTGTTGGTAAGTAATAAAGAAAGACCCACAGCCACGCGAAAGTGATTGGTATTTCCCTTCTATCGAAATTTCTTGCTCCGCTGCTTTTTTAATTCATTTTATTTTTATTATTTTGTGGTTAAATAAATAGTGTCACGTTATACACGTAGCAAAGTTTTTTAGTTTTTTTTCTTTTCTTTTCTTTTTTGGGTTAGTTGGCCCATTGAGTTTGGGCTACTGTATACTTAGGATGGCCCGGTTTAGCTATGGTTGAGATTACAGAATTGTATGATAAAATCCGACTAAATGGACCGCACATTGAGGCATTTTCTCTCGGGTAAGTAAATGAGGATCGCTACGGATGCGAGGGTATTCTTTCTTTAACAAGCAAATAGAGATAGAGGCAGAGAACATTCATTTTGTTTTATAATAATTTCAAAATATTTTTTATTTTTTTATTTTAATATTATACACGACTGTGGTCGTTTTTTTAATCTTCCTTGATTAAAAACTATAAATAAAAATATTTATGAATAAAAGAGATTAACAAGCTAGACATTTATAGCTGCATTCAGCTCACGTTCGTTGACTTTGCTTTTTCATAAGAAGAAAATCTATTGCTTTGCACTAAAAAGAAATAAAAAGTAAAATAAAAATCTGTGAACCTCTTTAAAAGAAAGAAAATGTACATATTCATATAAATATATGTTAGCTTAGAGCATACTCTCTTTCTCTATCTCTCTTTATTTATTTATTTATTTTGGGAGAGATGGAGATGAAATAACCATCCATTTTAATTTTTGTTATGCTTGATATGTGTTAAAAAATAATATAAATATGTCCTAGGATCTCATTTAACAATTTAAGCTATTAAGTGCGATTGTGGATCCTTTAACATGGTATGAGAACCTTGATGATCAAATAATCGCGAGTTTGAATAGTATCACTCCTACTTTCTTTTCTAATTAATTAAGCACAAGGTGGTGTGCGCTCGATTTATCGACACTTCTTGTTTTCAAAGCCCATATAACATTAGACCCTCAAAATGTCCCGGCAAATTGGTCTTCGACAACGCATTTCTGCAATCGGTTTGGTGTCACTTGTGGCAATAGTATTAATACTTGTCAACACCAAAGGGTTACGACCTTGAATCTTTCGAACATGAGGCTTTTTGGTACTATTCCACCATTTATTAGAAACCTTTCCTTCCTTATCGATGTAACAAAAACTCACAAGAAAGAAAAATAAATACTTTGATATGATATTCGGATGCCGATCTACTATAACTCGTTGATTTGCACACAAATACCGGAGAATAGGCTTCAATTTTGTTGATTCAAAGAATGTCGACAATTGAAAAAAAATTGAGATACTCTCTCACAAAAGTTTATTAATCAAGAAAAGGTGACGTTTTTCAGCCTAGAAGTCTTACATAAATAGTAAACGTTAGGTCAAAACCCTAAAGTAATTTAAAAAGGAAACAAATACTAAAAATCCAAAATTAATTAGGAAAATCCCGAAATTAACTAAAAATCTCGCAGGAAATAGTAAATTGCAATTTTGAAGGCCTAAACTATTTTTTTTGGCTAAAATACCCCAACATCATTGGCATAGCCCCATGAGTTTTGTTCGTTAGCCTGTTTGGCATCGAATCAAGCTAAAAAACCTCGAAATTAGGCCAACGAGTGTTTTTCTTCGACTTACGCCATGCTCATACTTGTTTCATGAATTCCCAAGCCTTATGGTCCACATCACTCACCACTTTTGACATCAAAAACAATAGTTTCCATAGACGTTTTCTCGATGAACTAGGGTGGTTATCGCATTTTAGGATACTTGTTTTGCAAAGAAAACAATTTTACGGGAATGGTGCCTTCAAAATTGGGTGATGTTTCTACATTGGAGGTTCTATCACTTAGATATAATCGAGTGAGTGGTTTAGTACCATCAACTATTTTCAACAATATGTCTTATTTGTAATTTATTGATCTATCATTTAATAAGTTGGTTGGTAGTCTTCCAACCGATATGTGCTTATAACGTTCCTCTTCTTAAGAGAATCAATCTCTCTTCCAATCTACTAAGTGGTCGAGTTCCATCAAGTTTGTACAAGTGTAAAGCTCTTGAAAGCTTATCCATGTTCTATAATCCATTCACAGGAAACATATCAAGAGAAATAGGGAACTTGACTATGCTTAAGCTATTACTTCTGGCAATACTAATATGTCGAGTACTAATCTCCTGCCTTTCTTTTTTTTCCCTCACTTATGCGACTTGTGGCTAGAATTTGTTTCTATCGAATTAGTACTTTTCCCTTTCTAGAATCATTTCTAAAAATTTAGTCAATAGTTTCAGCTTGGAGTCTCTAATGGCACCTTTCCAAAACAACAACTTGGTTGAGTTACAAGTAAACTAAAGCTTGCCATAATTTTATCTAGAATATAGTCTAGACAAGATTTTTGACCTCCTTTTTGTACTTATATAAACAAATAGGGCTATGAATGTGGGCGAGAAAATATGTTCATATTGGATAACAAAAAGCTAGCTATTCATTAAGGGGCCTCAAGGACAACCATAAATTAGTTCAATTTGGAATATTTGTAATCGGTATCCAAAAATTTCTATCCGTGACACTTTGCTTATTTTTTAACATGTTAATTAGAGAATCATTTTTATTTGGTATGAAATAACTGAAGGAAAATCTAAAGTTTATGGAATTTGTTTTGGCATAATCATTTACTGGATTTATCAATCTCAAACATATTATACACCTCAAGATTTATACATTGGTGTTGAGTTCCATATTAGATCCTACCTAATGTTTGGTTTAATGATTTTGTAGGTAAAATTCCAATGGAGATAGGTAATCTTCATGGATCGGAAATATTTTCCTTAGTTGCGAGTGGCCTAAAAGGGAGAATTCCATCTACCATCTTTAAAATATCGTATTTGTAAGGAATTGGTTTATCAAAGAATAACTTATCGAGCGGTTTGCTAGAGGATATGTGCTACCATCCGCCAAATCTCAAAGAACTTTATCTTTCCAAGAATCAACGAGCAAGGTCCGAGTTCTACCTAGTTTAGGCATGTGCAGGAAACTTAAAATCATATCCTTAATTTATAATGAGTTCTCATGAAGTATACCTTTAGAAATTAGCAACTTGATAATGCTTCGAGCTTTCACCTTGGTTCCAACAAATTAATAGGTATAGATAGTGTTCGTTTCATTCCCGACATTTACGTGAATATCCTAGATGAAATACAATTTCAATGTGTTGGTAAATTCAAATTAGGAAAAGTCAACTAGGACAATTACCCTTCTAAAATTAGTCCCGGAAATCGACTAGGCTATGTCTTGTAAATTAGCCAATTAACATATTCCGTATAGTTGTAGTTTCCTATTATAGTTATATACCTATCGTAGTACTCAAGAAAATATAGAAGAATTACACTCTAACATGCATTCTTCCATAATTCTCTATTTTTCCTATATGGTATCAAAGTTATCCTGGACAATATAAAATCCTAGCCATCTTAGTTGTCTACAATTATGTCAATTATGTCCGACATTATCGAATCCCCTAATCCTCCTATTCAATATACCCACTTTCAATCCTCTAATCTTCCTACTCAAAATGCCCACCTTCGATCCTCTAATCCTCCTACTCACCATACCCACCTTCCATCTTCTAAGTCTTTCTCAATCCAAATCATAACCATTTGCTTGAATGGAGATAACTTCCTTCGCTGGTCACAATCCGTACGCATGTATATCAAAGGAAGAGGGAAGATTGGCTACTTAACAAGAGAAAGGAATGAGCTTGCATTAGTGATCCAACTCACGGAGTGTGAGATGTAGAAAACTCTATGGTTATGACGTGGTTAGTCAAATGTATAGAGGAAGAAATTAGCTCTAACTACATGTGCTTCCATACTGCAAAGGAGTTGTGAGAGAATGTAACCCAAATGTATTCGACCTTGGAAATCAATCACAAGTTTATGAACCGACCACGAAGTTGGTAGAGATACTCCAAGGTGAGAACCATGTCACTAAATACTTTAATATCGTTAAGCACCTATGGCAAGGCCTAGATTTATTCAATGACTATGAATGAAAGTCTATTGAAGACTTTAATCACTATAGGAAGACAATAGAGGACGAGTAGGATTTTTAAATTCCTAGTCGGTCTAAATGTGGAATTTGATGAGGTGAGAGGCAAGATTATTGGAAGGCAACCCCTACCCTCCATTGGGTGAGGTGTTTGCTTGAGGTCCACAAGAGGAAAGCATGCGTTAGGTAATGTTAGGCGAGAAGTCTATAATTCCTACAATTGAAAATTCAACACTAGCTCTTGGTAATGTTGGAGGTTGTGGAAAGAAGGTCGAGGATAAGGGTAAAGTATGATGTGATTATTGTAACAAATCCCACCATACGCGTGAGACTTGCTAGAAATTACATGAAAAGCCTACCAATTGGAAGGATTCACATGAAGGGAAATATACCAAAATTCCCTCTGTTCATGAGGTCGAAGTCTGGACCTTTCGATCATGAACAACTCATTTATATTCGAAGCTATTAAAGCCCAAGTCCGAATCATCTAGTGCCTCTAATGCCTCTGTTGCTTAATCGGGTAGTAATGCATTCTCTTGTTTCTATCCTACTAACTCTATTCCTTAGATAATTGATTCTGGAGCCTCCGATCATATGACCAGCCTTGCTAACTTATTTCATTCCTATAAACCTTATTCGGTCATGAGAAAATTCGTATTATAGGTGGCTCATTTTCACCTATTGCTAGTAAAGGTTCGGTGTTTCGTCTCTTTCTATTTGTTTAGAGTGTATTTTTCATGTGCCTAAACTTGCTTATAATCTCTTATCCGTGAGCAAACTTGCCCAAGATTCTAATTGTTCGTCACTTTCTTTGATTCCTATTGTGTCTTTTAGGAACGAGTCTTTGGGGAAGATGATTGGCGAGTCTTGAACAAAAAGGTGGACTCTATTATTTTGTTGATGATTAATTTGAGAATAAAAAAGCTCTTGGAGTTAGTAGTGTTAGTTTTGTCTCCGTTAAGGATCAAATCCTCCTCCGGCATTATAGATTAGGTCATCCTAATTTTAGTTATCTTAAAAAATTATTGCCTAATTTGTTTAAAAATGTGGATTGCTCAAATCTTGTTTGTGAACATTGTATTTTGGCAAAAAGTTATAAAAGCAATTATCCTTTGAAATCTTATATGCCTTCAAAACCTTTTTCATTAATTCACGAGTGATGTTTGGGGTCCTTCTAGGATCAAAACCAATTCCGAGAAAAAATAGTTTGTAACTTTTATAGATGACCATACAAGACTATGTTGGGTTTATCTAATGAATGAAAGATTTGAAGTTTGTCAATTGTTCCAAAACTTTTACAAAATGGTTGAAACTCAATTTCAAACAAAAATTAGCATTTTACATTCTAACAATGGCATCAAATACATGAATGAAGTTTTGGAAAGTTTTTTAAGAGAAAAAGGTATTGTGCAGCAATCAACATGTGTTAATACCCCTCAGCGAAAATGGAATTACTAAGAGAAAGAATAAACACCTACTTGAAGTTGCACGTGCCCTTATGTTTGCTATGAATGTTCCTAAGTATCTCCGAGGTGATGCTTGTTTTAATGACTACATATCTTATTAATAAAATGCCAAATAGAATCCTAAACTTTGAAACCCTCCTTAACATGTTTAAAAAATGCTTTCCTAACAACATATTACATTTAAACCTTTCTCTTAAAGTTTTTAGTTGCATTACATACGTCCATTCTAAAGGTTCATCCAAACTTGACCTAAGAGCTAAAAAATATGTGTTTACGGCGTATGCTTCGATAAGAAAGGTTATAGGTGCTACAACGCTAAAACTAGGAAAACTGTATTCTCAATGGATGTTACTTTCTTAAAAACCAAAAATGTTTCCTTCAGGGGAGATAAATAGTAATAGTATAGAGGAGAAAGGAAATTTTTAGGATATATCCGTCCCATTACCTTCGTTATTGCGGAAAGTATTTCGAAAAGCCTAACCACATAGAAACTAAAAAACTAAATGTGTAAGGTGATGGTAATCCTATGAAAGAGGGAGAAACACTACAAAATGCTCTTAAAGAGCGAAATAAAGAGCTTTTGGTTTATTCAAAAAGGAAACATCAATATAAGAGCGAAGTTCATGCACAACCGGATCGGATTATGATTGATCCGATAGTGGAAAACACTCGAGCCAATCTAACTTTTCGTAGAATGAACCTAATAAATCCGTTAATGACTATTATGCTTGTTGTTAACTCTGATCCCATTTCTATTCCTAATCATGTTAATAAATTTGATGATCCTTTTGCTGACCTTTATTTGCCTATAGCTCTTAGAAAAGGAAAAAGGTCTTGCATTAATCACCCTCTTTCCAAGCATGTGTCACATAGTAAGTCGTCGCAAACTCATAGCTCCTATGTGTCTAAGGTTACTAACCTATTTATCCTAAGAGATATCTAAAAGGCACTAAATGATCTAGACTGGAAAGCTGCGGTAATGGAGGAGATTCGAGCTCTTGAAAAAAGAATGGAACATGAGATCTTGTCAATTCTCCTAAAACGCATAAATTGGTTAGGTGTAAATGGTTGTTTATAGTCAAGTTTAGAGCAGATGGCGGTGTTGAAAGAAGGAAAGTGAGGCTGATAGCTAAAGGGTTCACACATACATATGAGGTTGATTATCGGGAGACCTTTGCTCCCGTGGCTAAGATCAACACAATTAGAGTTCTCTTGTCCTTGGCTATGAATCCGGATTGGGGCCTACACCAACTAGATGTGAAAAACGCATTCCTAAATGGAGACCTAGAAGAAGAAGTGTTCACGAGTCATCCTCTAGGATTTGAAGGTGTTTATGGGCCAAATAAAGTATGCAAACTAAAGAAATCTCTATACGACTTGAAATAGTCTCCTAGGGCTTAGTTTGATAGGTTTGGGAGAGTAGTGAAAGGCCGTGGATATTATCGTAGTCAAGTAGACCATACTATGTTCTATAAGAGATCTCAAGAAGGTAAAATGGCTATCCTTATTGTTTATGTAGATGACATCATTATAACTAGAGATGACATTGAAGAAATAAGGAGGTTTAAGGAGAAACTATCACGGGAGTTTGAAATGAAAGATCTTGGCCCTCTAAAATATTTTTTGGGAATGGAGTTTTTAAGGACTAAAAACAAGATATTTGTGAACCAAAATAAATTTATCTTGGACCTTCTAAATGAAACAGGTTTACTAAGATGTAAGGTTGTAGAGACTCCAGTGGAGCCTAATGTAAAGTTAAAACTCGTCAATCCCGAAGATGTAATTGATCGGGAAAAATTCCGGAGGTTAGTAGGGAAACTAATCTACCTAACTCACGATGAGACTCGACATAGCATTCGCAGTAAGCATGCTTAGCTAGTTCATGCACTCACCGGCCAACAACACTTTGAGGCCGCCTATAGAATTCTAAAATACCTAAAGGGAACACAAGGGCAAGGCTTGATGTTTCAAAAAAGAAATAATCTTCAAGTTAAAGTGTATACCGATACTAACCGGGCTAGAAATATGAAAGATAGAAGGTCTATATTAGGTTATTGTACTTTTATTAGAGGAAACCTAGTGACTTGGAGGAGGAAAAAGTAAAATGTGGTTGCAAGAAGCAATGCGAAGTTCGAGCCGAGATCTTTAGCACATGGAGTATGCGGAGCTATATGGATAAAATACATCCTTGATGAATTACGGATTCTAGTCACAAAGCCTATGAAGGTTTATTGTGATAACAAGACCGCTATCTCTATTGCTTATAACCCCGTACTACATGATAGGACTAAACATATAAAGATAGACAAACACTTTATTAAAGAGAAGATTGAAGATGGACTAATATGTATTCCCTATGTTCCTACATCTCAACAGGTGGTAGATATTCTCACTAAGGGCCTATCCACCACTCGGTTCAATGTGTTAGTAAACAAGTCGGCTATGGAAGATATCTTCAAACTAGCTTCGAGGGGAAGTATTGGTAAATTCAAACTAGAAAAAGTCAACCAGGACAATTACCTTCCTAAAATTAGTCCTAGAAATCGGTTAGGCTATCTCTTGTAAATTAGCTAACTAGCATATTCCGTATAGCTGTAGTTTCCTATTATAGTTATACACCTATATATATATATATATATATGGTAGTACTCAAGAAAATATAGAAGAATTACACTCTAACAGGTATTATTTCATAATTCTTTATTTTTCCTATATAATGCTACGTGTAAGTATGTCTATAAAATGTTTATCTTAATAGTAGTTGAGATGTTCTGTTTACATGTTGATAGGTAATATTCCCAAAAAAACCTGTTAGTCTTTATAATCTAGAAATGCCGATGGTGGAGGCTAATAGATTAACGAGTCTTATTCCATCTAGAGTTTTCAACATCTCATTCTTGAAATCTCTTAGACTCTTGAATGACAACCTATCCGATAGTCTCCTCCGGATATGTGTCATGGCCTTCCGTACTCAAGGAACTTAATCTTGAAAACAATAATATCATAGGAAACCTATCGAGAGATATTGAAAATTGCACTTTCCTCGGGACATTCACTATCCAAAAGAACAACTTGACGAGTACAACTCCATACCTCCAGAATTTACATATATTTGCTCACAAAACCTTAAAGGAGTACTTCATATTATTTGTAAGACCATAACCATTTTGAATGAAAACCAATATAGATAAAAACAAGCTAAAACATAACACTTCCATTTCAAGTGCATTTTCGGTGTAGAACTTACATATATATGGCATGAACACATCTTTCTTGCCCAACATAATAGTAGGAAGAATGTGATCGAGATAGTGTTTATATGCATTGCAGGGGAATCCTAGAAGATATAGGAAACCTTAAATATCCGAAGGAGCTAGCTCTCTCAAAGAACGGACTAATAGGTTACATTCCATCAAGTATTTTCAACGACTCATCAATGAGAATCATTAGTCTTGTGGGCAATTAAATTTGGGGCAATCTTTCATAAAGTTTTGGTTCTTGGCTCCCTTATATTGAAGAAGTTTATCTAGGATCATGTAATCCGAGTGGAACATTTCTAAGTTCCATCTCTAATGCCTCAAAACTCACTGTTCTTGATCTATCTAGGAACTCATTAACGGGTTTTATATTGATGAATCTTAGTTCTCTCCAATTCCTTCAAAAGCTAAGTCTTCGGAGAAATTATTTTACAAGTGAACCTTCTAAAAATCTTGGCTTTTTGATTCTTTGACTAATTACGAAATATGATATTGCTTGTGGATAGGCAATAATCCATTAGATGGTTTTCTTCCAACATCTATTGGAAATCTCTCAACTTCTCTTCAAACTTTTTGGGCAAATAATTGCATACTCAAAGGCGGGATACCTTAAGAAATTCATAATTTAAGCAACTCGAGAGACTTAGACCTAAGCTATAACAACATTACTCGGTTCAATTCCTTCAACATTTGGAAGACTACGGAATCTCCAAAGATTATATGTTATGAACAATAATCTACAAGGTTCCATTCTAAATGAATTTTGTTATTTAAAGAGTATAGGCATTATAGCTCTCGGTAGAAATGGGATATCCGGGTCCATACCACCATGCTTGGGGAGTCTTTCCACTTTAAGAGGCATGTTGCTTGGACTCCAATAAGTTGACATCACGGATACCCTCAACTCTTTGGGGTCTTAATGATCTTTTGGCTTTGAACTTATCATCTAACTCTTTAAGTGGCTCCCTATCACTAGAGGTTGGACGAGTTAAAGGTTTTTCTTGCATTATATCTATTAGGAAAAAACTTATCGGGAAACATCCCCAAGCACCATTTGAGGTATACAGAGTTTACTTAATCTCTCATTAGCTCACAACAAACTACAAGGTCGGATTCCGAAGTATTTGGTGAGTTGAAAGGCTTGGAATTCTTAGATTTATCTTACAACAATTTATCCGGTGTGATCCCAACATCTATGAAAGGACTTCGGATCTCAAATACTTAAATTTATCTTGCAATCAATTACAAGGAAGAATTCCTAGTGGAGGGCCATTTGTAAACTTCACGGAACAATCTTTCATGTCGAATGATGTATCGTATGGCTTGGCTCCAAGTTTCCCAACTTACAAGAATGATAATGCTTCAAGATCAAATAAAGCTAAATTGAAATTTTTCGGATACATTTTGCCATCTACTATTCTTATAATGCTCATTCTAATTGCTGTAATCCTAATAAGAGTTTGAAAGAAGAATAAGCAAGTCCCCAACCAAGAAGGACCTTTACCACTCATAAGCATCATAGAGAAAAATTTCATATCAAGAAATTTTAAGCTGGAACCAATAAATTCAATGAAGGTAATCTTTTTGGAATGGGAAGTTTTGGTAGAGTATAAAGATGCGTACTTTCGGATGGGATGATTGTTATGGTAAAGGTTTTCAACTTATAAGTTGAAGGGGCTTTTAGAAGTTTTGATGCGGAATGTCGGATTATGCACAACATTCAATATAGAAACCTTTTAAAAATCATCAAAAGTTGCTCTAATACCGTTGATTTTAAGGCTTTGGTTCTTGAGTACATGCCTAGTGGGAGCTTAGAAAAGTGGTTGCATTCGGAATCCTCCGGTACAAAGTTTAAACATAATGATAGATGTTGCATCCGTAATAGAATATCTTCATTATGGATATCCATCTCCTGTGGTGCATTGTGACTTGAAGCCAAGCATAGTCTTGCTAGATGAAGAAATAGTTACACATGTTGGAGATTTTGGCATTGGAAAGCTCTTGGATGGTAATGATCATTCTATGACATAAACCAAAACTCTTGCAACAATTGGTTACACGCCACCGGGTAAACCATTTCATAATTCTTTTATGTTCTTTATCAAGTCCTAGACTTTTTCGCCATTTATTCGATTGAACTATATCTATATAAATTTCATGTGTAGAGTATGGCATGGAAGGATTAGTGTCAACAAGAGTCGATGTTTACAGCTATGGGATTTTGTTGATGGAGACATTCATCGGAAAGAAGCCAACAAATGAAATGTTTGTTGGAGAAATGAGCTTGAAGAGTTAGGTGTCTAAGTCACTTCCTCATTCGATTCGTTGAAGTCATTGTTTGTTAGCGAGGGAGGGCCGTGATTTTTCCGGTAAGATGGATTGTTTAACATCCATAATGGAACTAGTAGTAGCTTGCACGTGCATTCTCCTGAAGCAAGGATCAACGTGAGAGATGCTTTGACCGGACTTGAGAAAATCAAAGAGAAATGTTTATCGGATGCATCTTAAGGTGTTGGCTCTATAGAGTTAGATAGTTGAGATTGAGTTTCATTCAAAAGACTTAAGCCTTATGGTGGATAGCACTTTCTCAACTTTATATATTATTTATTATTGATTTAACTATTCAATGTGGGATATGTTTTAACACTCTCCCTCACTTGCAGCCCATCTTTTGGGGTCTATCAAGTGGCTTGGGCTCCGGGATCTTTCTTTGAACGTTGGGCCTCTTTGAGGCTTTGCTACCATATAGAGTTCGATAGTTGAAATTAAGTTTCATCCAAAATACTTAAGCCTTATGTTGGGTGGCCCCTTCTCAACTTTATATATTATTTATTATTGGTTTAATTATTCAATGTGGGATATGTTTTAACGGACTCATGATATTCGGGGGACTTCATAATAGTTTAAGACTCGCACAAACTTATATTTCTTGACCACCTTAAAAATTCCGTAAAGAGTTTCTTGATAGGCTAGAAGTTCCGAGCTGGAAGGAATTTTCCACAAGATTTTTTATCAATTCTGATGCCAAAATAGAATACATGGAATCAAAATATATGCAAGATTGATAGATTATATATATTCCTTCGATTTAATAATGAAAATGATACGAAGTTGCATCAACATTAGCAGCATAACATAGCTTCTCTGCTACACAGTTTATATCCAAATTATCAAGATTGCCATTAGAGATAGAAATTCAAGACCTGATATAGTTATTGGATGGTTGCTGAAATTGGGATGCAGTGATTGCCGAAGATGAAGATTACAAATGAGAAATTCTAGTACCTAAAGGGATTTTCTTCAGCATAATTGATACTAAAAATGGTCTGTAAGCCATTTTGATCATCTTATTCAAATTTTCCGATGCGTTATGGAACTCTTTGATTCATTGGAAAGAAAAGAAGAAAAGAGAAGAGACTTTCTGTCAGTACTTTAGAGTCGTTGAGTCAAAAAATTTCAAGGTTTCTATTCTCTTCAAATAACCAATGGAAATATGGAAACGACAAGGCAGGTGAAGTTTTTTTTCATGAAAGTGTTAGGAATTAACACTTTTTAATCAAATAACTCAATTAAATTCTTTGATTTTTTTGGACAACAATCATTTGAACAAGCTAGTTGAGCTTAAAGAAATTAGAAACAAAAAGATAAAGAAAATTGCCTTAAAATAATCTTAGCAAATTGCAGGATATGCTGTTATGAGAAGCATAGGAGTCTATCTGATGAAATGGGGAAAAAACCCACTCAAATTGAGTCATATGGATTGTTTTTCCTTACAGAATTTTTACATTCTTGTTGTTGAATAGCTGAGGTGGTCGGAAATACCCCTCCTATCCTATGCATGCTCAATTCTCTTTTCAAAAACCTAGCAGAAATTTCTGCTGTTCCGTCACGTCGAAGGGTCTGATAGTGGACTGACTACGTCCGAAGAGAGTGAAAGCCGAAGGAAAAACCTGAGGATCTCATCGGGAAGTGGAAATCCTTGAGCGTACCGTCAATTGGGTTAAGATGTGGCTCGAGCAGCAGAAGTTTGCAGTATCAAGATGGGGTTCCTTGCAGAAATTCAACTCCAGTGTGGTTCTGCCACTCATCCAAAACGCACCTGTTTATCTTTGGTACAATTCTTGATGACAAAATGCAACCAAACACTTACTCCAATCTTTCACTGATGTTTTTCCTCTCATATATCTGTTTGTTTTGCATGGTCTAAGATATCTTGCTTGGATCAGATTTGCAGAACACAGTCATAGCAGACATGTTGGTTTTGGCATTTTTTACATTAAATGAAGACCTTTAAAGTTCAAAGACGAGTCAAGGGCTATCATGAAGAATATAGATCATCCCAGTAGCCTTCTCTGTAGTCAAACTACAGAGACTAGAAACCAAACCAGTTGGTTTTCAACCCTCCTTCATATCTTAAAAAGATTAGGTTGGCGGAGGGAAGATAAACAGAACTGTATTGTAGTCCAGTTCTGAAACTCCCTCTACTGATGATCTCCAGGCACAATTCAACCCTTTTATTAGACACCGGCTTAAAGAAAAGTAAGAACATTTTTAGTGGATGCATACTAATATTATTGAAATCAATTAAAGAAAGTAAAAACTATCGATCACCTCATAAACAAGAAATCAATTTTTCTTGAAATTTATTTTTTAAGGGTGAAGATATTCTCGAAACAAGTTTACACTAATCCAAAATAAATTATAAATTAGTCTCTCTTATTTTGAAAAACGAAATTAAATACTCTGTTAGATAATCCAGAGTATTTAATTTCGTTAATAATTGAATTCTTTTATCAATTTTCGTTATATTGGTATTTTTTTCTCGAATTATCTTTTTTTTATGTCTTATTTAGCTTTTTCATTTATTTTATTTCTCTTTTTCAATCGAAAATAAAAAAGAATAGTAATTTGAGAATAAAAATCACTATAAAAAATCTAATGAAAACTGATCAAAGATTATATACGGAATTAAAACGTAAAAGACTAAATAATTATGTTTTAAACCAAGAGGGACTAATTTATAATTTAGTCCACTAATCCATCTAATACAGCCCATGATCTCTACAATACAAGGCTGTCTCTTCGGCCCACTTATTATCCTGAACCAATTAAAATGAAGCCCAGTCCTTAAAAGGGCAACCGAGTAATTAACCCAAAAAATAATGGATCTAGGGTTTCTTCTTTTACTCTTTATCATCGTTTCCTTTATAAGCAAAGTCCAATCCACTGTCCCAAACAACGCCATACGCCTTAACTTTTCCTCGCTAGCTGCACAAAACCCTAGCTTTTGCGGGTTAATCTCCCCAAACCTCTAGAGGGCGAAATCATGGCGACGAACATGACAGAAGCAGCCCCAGCTCCACAGCGGCAGCTGTCCCAGAAAGAAGCTGACATTCAAATGATGTTGGCTGCTGAAGTTCACCTAGGCACCAAAAACTGTAATTTCCAAATGGAGCGTTACGTTTTCAAGCGCCGCAATGACGGTTAGTTAGTTACAGTAACAAAATTCAAAGTCAATTAATGTTTTTTTCTTAGTGAAATGGTTAGTTTCAAGGTTTTGTGTTTCGAAGTTCGTGTGTAGTTGATGTCTGAAAGAACAAGGTTTTTGAGTTCTATTTTAGTTTTGTCTAAATGGGATTTTGTCTTAGGTAATGAATTGGATTTTTTTTTTTCATGTTTGGATTCTGGGTTTTTAAGGTTGTGTATTTTTTTTTTAATAGTAATTGTTAAGAGAATGGTTTTTTTTTTTTTTGTGTGTGGTTTTGGCTATAAGAAATGTGTGAAATAATAAAAATTTGTAACTCACATATCAAATTTGAATAATGCAATATTACTGAACATCTTTTCTGAAATTGCTTCTTAAAGAATTTCCACCATTAGATTTCAGGGATTCAATCCACTTATTCAATGGTTGAGAGTTTTTGATAAGTGATTTTGGGAAGATTTGGTGTTTGATTAGTATTACTCATTGAATTTTTCATTAGTTGTTACTTACGAAATGTAAATTATTTAATGGCTCTTAATTAAGATAATGTAGCTTAGAAAGATTCTATTTTTATGTTAAATAAGTCCTTTACCTTCAAGCCAGATTTGTGTTTGTAGATATATGGCTCTTGGTTGCTTTTGAATTTGTAATCTGTTAAATTAGGTTGTGCTCTGCTTCTGCTTTTTGAGTTGTTTGCATTTATTGTTACAGGAATTTACATCATTAACCTTGGTAAGACATGGGATAAGCTTCTATTGGCTGCCAGGGTCATTGTTGCTATTGAAAACCCACAAGACATTATTGTTCAGTCAGCTAGGCCCTATGGTCAGAGAGCTGTTTTGAAGTTTGCTCAATACACCGGTGCTCATGCTATTGCTGGAAGGCATACTCCTGGTACATTTACAAATCAGCTCCAAACTTCCTTCAGTGAGCCTCGTCTTCTTATCCTTACTGACCCAAGGACTGACCACCAGGTGATCATTGCTAGCAATCATTTATATCATGGCTTGTTTTAGCGCTTTCTGATTTTCTCATGGTTTGTTTTTCGCATGTTGCTTCTAACCTTGAGTTTATTTTCTATCTTGTAGCCAATCAAGGAAGCAGCCTTGGGAAATATCCCAACCATTGCTTTCTGTGATACTGACTCCCCAATGCGGTATGTGGATATTGGTATTCCAGCCAATAACAAGGGAAAGCACAGCATTGGATGTCTATTTTGGCTTTTGGCAAGGATGGTTCTTGAAATGCGAGGCACCATTCGTCCAGGGCTCAAGTGGGATGTTATGGTGAGTTCCATATGAAATTCTTTGTTTTCAAATTGCAATAAGACTTAAATGCTGTTCTTCATTATGTATGCTCATAATAATACTTCAATTGCATGATCAACTATGCTACCATGGTATAAATAATTTGTTTTCTCGAATTCACAAGTGCATGCATAATGAATGCTCTTTTTTTTTTTTTACTAAAAGAGAAACCCTGAGTGACTCCTTGATTTTAATCTCTTACATATTGGGTCCTTGTCAACATAAATTAGCATGCAGTTTTATATCTTAGCTACAAGTTTTCTTATGTCGCTTTTTTTCCTATTTGGCAGGTTGATTTATTTTTCTACAGGGAGCCTGAGGAAGCAAAACCTCAGGAAGAGGAAGATGTGGTTGCTCCTGTCGACTATGCACTTACTGGAGCTGACTTTATGGGTGGTGCCACTGACAACTGGTCTAACCCTGTTGCTGATAGTGGATGGCCCAATGAGGCGTTGCCAATTCCTGCTGTGCCTGCCACAACAAGCTGGGCACCAGAACAAGGTATGAAGTGTGTTTTGAGTTGTTGATTAAGCTGCATGACAATGGTTCTGGTGTGAAGCCTTGTGGGTGATGTTGAATTTGTTAGCTTGTTCACACTAGCTAACTTGCTACACACAACACTTGCATTCGTACATAAAGGCTTTCTCTAGCTGTTCAATGCTTAAATTGTTCATTTCATCTGCAGCTGCTGCTGGTTTGGATGATTGGGGTGTTGCTGATCCCCCACCTCAACCTGTAGCTGCACCTGTAAGTGCTGTAGTCGACGAAGGTGGTAATTGGTAAAGCCTGCGAGAGTTTATACTTTGAGCATGTATTGCACATTTAGCATAATCGTCAGTGAGTTTTATAAAGAGTATCAACTTCTGTTGGGAACTGAACTTGTCATTTGTTTAGTTTTTTTTTTTTTTCCATCCCTTTCCAGGAATAGTTTAGTTCGAGACATAAACGTTTTAAAGATTTTGATGATGTTGGTATCTCAAATGATGCTATATATTTATTATTCTTGTTTAGTCCTGAACAACTTGCAAATTCTTTTGTTATTGCTTAATGATTGCTCAATCTTACTAATTTGGAGAGGCTTAAAAGTTGATAATTGAAGGAAAGCGTACTTGCTTATAAACTATATGGCGTGTAAGAATTTTTTAGGTGTTTAAAGACCAGAATATCTCCTCTTCATATTTGGAGAGCAAAATAGAATTGGCAAAATTTCAACTATGAAATGCGATCCAGATAGCCCATTCTGATAATCCTTGGCAGCTTAATTGCTTTTCCAGCCTATTTTGCCTCCTCTTCCTTGAGGAAATTATAAATTTATAAGGCAAGGTTGAAATGATCTAGAGCATTTAGGTTCCGATGAGCCTTCTGTGTTTTGAGTATTTATTTTGTCGAATGGCATGGTAGAAATTGGTGATAGCAGACCTGGAAAAGCCTGTACTGCTAATCTTCCGTGTTGAAAATAGCAAGTAGATATGATGCCACGTTTAGAAGGATTTCAATCGAACCAGAGCTACTTTGAATGGATCCGAATTTTGAAGGGTTAAGCCTCAGCAGCAGAGGGTTCAAGCATAGGGTAGGAGTTGGTCTTCGGAACTGGACAAAGGAGGAAATACGAGTGAAGCCAGGTTCAGAAGTGATTGAAAAATTTATCTTTCCAGAAGAAAGAGTCGGGGACTATTGAGTAACATGGTTATTTAAGGCCCAGGAAAAATCCGACGGGAATTTCAAGTTTTCAAAGAATGGAGGTGACCAACGGGAGATGGATCAAGAAGTTACATTTTTCAGCATTTGAACGATCTTGAAAAACCTCATCTCAGGCACATTATATTATTATAAATTATAATTATAAATAAAATTAAAGTAAAACTATGGTTTACTATTCATTCATTATTTAAAATACTATTTACACACACGTATTTTATTATTTACCCAGATAGGTTCGCTATTCCTTTTACTATATAGTGATGTTTTTGTAATCTTCAAATATTTTTAATATATTTATTATGAAAGCTTTTTTCATATTACACTTTGGTTTTTCTTTTTTAAATATGGTTTTTTCAATCCGAAAATATTTTTTGTTTGGTTTTGGTCACTTTAGTCTTTTTTCTGATTTTTTTTTTAAATTTAAGGCAAAAAATGTTTTTAAAAAATTAAAAAATAAATTTTTAGCTAAGAATTCATTGGTTTTGACATTTTTTATACTATTAAATAATTTTTTGATAAAATTTATGAAAAATATAAAGAATATGAAATAATTTTTAAAAATAACTGTATGTATTTATTCGATCTACAGTATAGCGTGTGTAAAAAAATCTAATGCTTAATGGTATGTAATTTAAGAATGGACAAAAGAAAAACACACTTGTCGTGTTGAAGTGCACCATGAAAGCTGTAAGAACTTGGGCTTTTCTCATCTGAGAGGAATAAAATAGAAACCAGGAGATATCCTCAAGGTTGGGCCTCTGTACGGGCTGTTATGCTTGTGGCCTTCAGAGGATATTCAAGGTTGGCAGATTCGGTGAAAAGGCCCTCTTGCGGAAAAGTTCAAATGTTTGTGCTAAATTGGGCTAATCATGTGCTCCTAAAACTTGGTACCCCTCAGCAGAAGCATTCAAATCCTAGGAAAGAAATAAAATTTCTAGTTAATATTTTACTGATCCAAAGACACCGTAAATTGTAATTAAAAAAAAAAAGAAAAAAACAACCTTGGTTCAAGTCTTCAGAAATTTAGAGGATGATGCCCCAACAATTAAAACTTGAATTCTATGTGAAATTCTAGAAATCAAACTCTCATAAAGATAGACGATTATTCTTATTATATAACTCTAGACTTGCTGGACCTTTTCGTTGAATCAAAAAGAGACTTAATGGTTCAGGGTGTCTGTTTTTTTATTATTTTGTTCATCTTAATGGTTTTTCTTTACTAAATTTCTCATTAATTGCATCCCTCTATTCTAATTGACGTCTTAATTTCATATATTCATCTAAATTTTCAGATGACTAAATTTTTCGTCAACAGACACACATGATGTTGACACTTGGCAACTTTTGTTTTTTAAAAAACATTAAATTTCTAAAACAAATAAAAAATCCCAAAATGTCTCTCTCTCTCTTTTTTTTTTCTTTTCCTGCCTTTTGCTTTTGATCCTATGTTATGAAAAAATTTTCATAAAAAAATTTTCTTTGGGTTTGGATTTGAAATAAATTTCTTAAAAAAAAATTGTTCCTTCCTATACATAAAAAAATTTCTTTTTCATTTGGATTTGAGAGAAAGGAAAAAAAATTAATAATAATAAAAATAAATAAATTGAGGGATAAATTAATTATATATTTACATACATAAAGGCGAGATAAAAAGAAAGGTCATTTGTGATTTTTTTTCTTTTTTTCATAAATTAAAAAAAATTATAATGTGTCAGCATTTTATGCGTTTGTTGTCAAAAATTGACGTCATTACTTGAAAATTTGGACGGAGAGACGAAATTAAGATGCATATAAAAGTAGAAGGATAAAATTAATGAGAAAATTAATAAAAAGATATGATTAAGATAAACAAAACAATAAAGAAATATTCTGAACCAACTTGCAATAAAGGATGCCATCTTGTTTTATGAGTGTAAAGGAATTCTTTTCTCATGATTATACTCAGTTTCTTAATTAGTCCTTGTCAAAAGGTAAATAATTTTACATATTCTCTATGAAGGGAGGGTTTGAAATATCCTTAAGACAAAAGCATCACTTAATGGTTTGAGACTAATTAAGAACCTTGCAGTGGCTCTACATCTTTCGAAGTACATCTTTCTAGGGTTACATTTGGCTGCCCATGATAAGACAACCTTAGTTCATATATTTCAAGAAAAGTTAGTTGTTGTTTCTTTTTTTTTTTTTTTCCCAGATAATTACCCGTAATCCTATAGAAAGGGAATCGTAATTCCTAAGTGAAACCAGTAGTTTTGAATTAACAAAAACAAAAGAGAGAGGTTTAACTCTCTAAGCACTACTTATATGGATGTGTTCATTGTTCCTTAGGTATTGAGTGGTGAAGATGGGTATGTTTTCTGTTTTGTTGTGAGTATTAACAGGTACCGTTTGCTTCACAAAATGTAATTATTGTTATGGTTTTTATTTTTTTAATCACTCTTCCAAAAAAGTGATTCTTGAGAAAGAAATTTCCAGTATTATTTCTTTGTTAGTTTCACTTTACAAATTTTATGAAAATCTGAAATCAAATTATATATATACATACAAACAATTTTTTTTTTAAAGATTTAGTATTAAGGGTGTTCTCAAATCATATCTCATATATCTCGAAAGTAATAATATTTTTTTGAACGTGGCTAAAGGTCACTTCTCAACATACGATTTTGAGTATTTTGAAAATAGATTCTCAACAATACTAACCATAAAAATAGAATCTTAAATCTAGTTATCTTACAATTTGATGTTTGCTTACCAGCAATCTATCAAGTTGTTGTTACACGTACATTTATTAAATAAGAAGATAAAGAGTATTTTTATCTTAAATAACGGATTAACATGCTTTCTAAAGTATGATGTTAGACTTTAATTGTTTGATCATTATTTCTTTTATTTTATTTGTGTGTTCTAAGATATTAGTTCTTTTATATAGGATCACTTTTGGTCGGTATTTATATCTTGAAGTTTAGGAAAATGAGGGTATTTAGGCTGTGTTCTAAATTTTTACTTTTATAACATTGAGAAATTTGGACTCCACATGTTTTTTTTCTGATTAATGGATAACTTTCCCTCCATCGAATTAGGAGAATAGAAATGGCAGGTTGCTTGATATTTTTCATATTTAATATTTTTATGACCAATAAAAGATTAAAAAAAAAATGCAAAATCTCACATTTTTTATCCATTTTTCTTTCTGAGTTCATAAACCAAACACAACCATAAGGATTAAGAAAGATAAACTAGCATAGTTCTTTAGACTCTTGCAATTTACGAATTAAGACTAAATATGAAAGGAATCCTTCTATAAGGTTTATGAAAATTTTGTACGATTTATTTATATGTATAACATTGTTCTAACTTAATTTGTTGGAATCCTTATTTGATAGAGGAACAATATGTAATAATTGCTTAAAATCAGGCTGTAAAGTTACCTTTTTCATATCAATTGCAATCAGACAGAGACACAAGCCAATTCATGGCCTGAAATTTTTGAGGGAAAAGAAAAGAAAAGAAGAAATATATAGTAGGAGAAACACTAGTTTATCCATATCTCTAGAGTCTACTGGAAATTGGAATGGAGATGGTCCCCTGCCAATAATAAATACTGTTTCATTAAAGGAACTGTTTTGGATTATATGGTGTGGACATTTCATCCCTAGCTAGCTAGCTCCTTCTTGCCCATCTTCGTAGAAAGTTCAAATTAAATTGCAAAACATGGGCTCCAACTTTCAGCTCAAACTTTGCGCGCGCACCTCCCCCCCAAAAAAAAAAAAAAGGCAAGTTGGTGCTGTCAATTACCTTTCAAATAACAAGTCATGGTTCTTATTATTTTATTATTCAGATATTTTGTGAGAATAGCAATTTGTTTTTACTCATTTGATATTATTGAAATTGTTTTTTGTCATCTTTTTTTTTATTTAAAAATTATGAATTATCATCCATCATATCTTCCATCTAACTGTTACAAAAAAAAAAAAAAAAGACTTTGTAATATGTTCAAATATACATATATATAAAAATTGAAACAAACCATAAGCTTTTGCCATTGATGAAAATATATATTATCACCAAATCCAGTTACTAAATAGCGATAGATTTAGTGACGAAATACGAGGATCTTAATGATTATAATTTAATGATACTCTTTTTGTTGCTATTTAATTACAAATGTAAGTGAAAATAACGACGGCATGATGACGAAAATAAAATTTTTCAGACGACTGTTTTAGATCGATTAAGTTAATAAAATTTGACAAATCAGTAACGGATAAAAAATTCAATTATTGAGAAAATAACGATCACTATTTTATCGATAAAATCTGCATTGTCGTTAATCCTTCGCTTATATAAGATAATGATAAATTTTTTCATCTCTATATGTTGAAATTCTGACAGTGATAAAAACTATGAGTTTATAAGAACTTTATTTCTTCTTATTTAACTTAAAGTTTGAATACCGCATCTTTAATTACCGAATCAATTCCGTCCTCGTAGCATCAAAATCTTTTTTTTAAAAAAAAACAGAAGTAATAAATCGTGTTTGTCACCAATTTTTACATTTTACCAATCAAATAAAATATCATCCATAATGTTTTTTTTTTAACAAACATCCATTAATTTCAACAAGGCGTATCAGCAATTGTGTAATATAATATTCTTTGTTTCGATTTTGTTTTTTTTCGATTTTCATAGCTCAGATTCTGCAGTCATTCTTCCACTGATAAAAGGGTGCAAACTGTAACTAAAAATGCAAACTATATAAAGGCCACAAAATACTAAAGTTAGCCAAAAAAAAAAAAAAAAAAAACGGCCTTTACTTCTTAAATGACGAAAATGCCCTCGGCATCTGTACCACAAAAATGGAGCAGGCTAGAGTCCAAAACCTTGGAACGAAAAAGACCAGTCAAGGGTTTCAGTTCAGGACCCCATTGAAGCGTCCTCTCCGGTCAAAGCCCTAGTCAAAGTTAACTCTGCAAATTTTTGTACATCCTCTCTCAGGTCCGATACAGCTGGCAAGATGTAAAAAAGAGCGAAAAAAAGGGCCATTGACATGGCACCCAGGCTTTAAATGTCCTGCCTCAAAATACGAAATTGACATCTGTGTAACCTCCTGAAAGGACAAAACTGTCAACTTCTTCATAAGGATCCAAAATTTTGGTATTTTTGGCAAATTTAATGGATGTTTAGGGCTTGATGTGTATTTGGGCAATTATTTATCATTCTTGCATGGTAATTGGGCAAAACATGGGATCGTTGTGAGGCTAACCAAATGATTAGGGTTCATTGTCATGCTATTTTAGTCTTTCAATGTAGATTTCTTCTGCTTGATCTTCTTCAATATTGAATATAGTATATAGTGCCTCTTCAACTAATCATAAACATTGTTGCATGATCTAATTCATCCAAGACTTTAAGAATCTTTAAACATAATGACTTTGTCTACTCGATTTATTTTCTCTATAAATATATATATTTACATGTCACATCTTTTGTTCTCCCCCTACGCAGCAAGGTTCATGGCTACAGAACAAAGAAAAGAAAAGAAAAAGGCTAAAAATAAGGCCAGTTGGCCTACCAAGAAAGAAATTGGAATCAACCTTTATAGGATAATAGTGTTGCATCTTTAGGATTCCATAGAGTTCCAACTTTCATAATACCTATGAGCTATAACCCCATGTGAAATCCTACTAGAAAAAGTTCAAAAGGGATATGTCCAAAATTATTTGGTCAATCAGCCTTTGAACTTTCATGCTCCTATGTTGCTTTCTTATAGTAGTAAACTTAATGGGTATCTTACAAGTTACAATTTTCTTTTTCCTTTTTAGGTTTAGTGGTAAAAATATCCTTATATTATGTAGTTTAAAATCAATTTTTATTTAAACGTAGTTAAGGAGTATTCTCTAACTCATAATACCTTATGATTTAGAAGTTACAATTTACAAGCAAGATTTTAATTTTCTATCCACGAATATCAATTGCATATGACAAGCCATTCTTTTTGGAAGTTTAGATGTCATGACATGCCATGCCATGCCAATCTATATACATTTCAACTCCACACATGATCTTGAGCTAACTTCTTGATTAGCATGCAATCTTTGGTTTTTGCAAGATTAGGTATTATCTCATAAAGGTTCTTTACGGGGAAACTCAAGTCAATTGAAAAAGAATCTCACTTGTCCAAGCATATCAAAGACTAAAGAATCTCCAAAGAATGCTACAAAAGTTAAGAAAATCCCATGATACTGCTTACATTAATTAACTCTTAACAAATTGTAACAAGGTGAGATGATTAGTAACTAGAGACCATGTGTGTGGGCAGTGGCAGTCATGCTAATGCTGGCGACTCCCCTATATTTTTCTCTCTCAAATCTACCTTTCATTGAAAAAGAAAATAATAATAATTAAGAAAAAGTAAAATGCATATCTCTCTCTCTCTCTATGAAATTTTTGGGGTCTGTGGAAATGTCAGTTTGAATGTATTTTGATTGGTCCTTTCTCTTCTTCTTCTTCGTCACCCCTTTGGGTCTCTCTCATAGTTTTCCCTCAATATGTAGGGAGCAGTGGCTTGCATAAGTAGTTTTAGATTTGAACTTTAACCTTTGAAGATTTTTGAAGATTTTAAGGGGAGTGCAAATCTAACTAAAGCTCAAAAAGGTTGAAAATTTTTAGAAAAAGATAGTGAAAACAGGCTGGTTATGTTTACTTGTCATTTATAGGTTGCAAACTGCAAACAAAAGTCACTCACAAAAAACATAAGAACTACCAAGAAGTACTAAAAAACCCCCCTTTGTCATTAGGTCATGTTTATAGAACCATTTATCCTTGTTTAGATAGACACATTAACGTTTTTATTGTACCTAAATTTCCTATCTTGGTAAAAATTTGACCGCTTTGAGCACCCACATCAAATCAAGTCTCCAAAAAGGAAGCAAAAGACCGATAAAGACCTATTGGACCTATTCTCTTTGCTTCTTGGCTCACTTCTTCTCTTCTCAATCCATCCATCCATCCTTCCTTCCTTCTTTGAACACTTGACTTGTCTCCCTCTTTTTATGTCCTTCAGGCGGCAAGGGTTCAGAGTTTTGCATGCTTTTAACCTAAGAAGTAGGGATCATGATGGCTGATCAAGGTGGTAGTAGTTTGATAAGGGAATATAGGAAAGGTAACTGGACAGTTAGTGAGACGATGGTCTTGATTGAAGCAAAAAGAATGGATGATGAGAGAAGAATGAAGAGAAGTGACAGTGCAGAAGGGAGAAGTAAACCAACGGAGCTTAGATGGAAATGGGTTGAAGATTATTGTTGGAAAGAAGGGTGTTTGAGGAGCCAAAATCAGTGTAATGACAAATGGGATAATTTAATGAGAGATTACAAGAAAGTTAGAGATTATGAGAGGAAAATTGCTGAAAGAGGAGAAGGAATTGAAGGGTCCTATTGGAAGCTTGAAAAGAATGAAAGAAAAGAGAGAAACTTGCCTAGTAACATGTTGCCTCAGATATACGAGGCATTAGTGGAGGTTGTGGAGAAGAGAGGCGGTCAACAAAGATTGCTAACAGCAGCTGCTGGTGGGTCAGCTTCTGGTCCTAACATAAGCTATGTCGTAGAGAGACCAATAACTGTTGTTCAGCCTTCGGTACTGCCTCCACTTTTGCAGCATCAAGTCTCAGCTGCTCCAGTTCCGGCATTACCTCTACCTCCACCTCCTCCTCCACCACCATCACAACAACCACAATCTCAACCACCCCCTCCAATCCAATATCCTGAGCCATATCCCACAGTAGGTACTCTCTCTCTCTCTCTCTCTCTCTCTCTCATATATATATATATATATATGAAAGCCTGCAGCTTCATTCTTTCTCCTTCTTCTTTTTGGCTCACAAACACATCTGTCTAATATCACATGTGTACTTTCATGTGCAAAAGACATATTGCTCTTCTGTCATTTTGAATTGCATTTTAAAACATAACAAAAGTTTGTCTGATCATTGCAGTTTTAAATCGTAGAGATGCCAAGATTAATTTAATGTATTTGTGCTCTTATGCAGTGGACTTGAACACCAAAAATGTTAGCTAGCTTATATACTTGCATTGGCAATTCGGCATTATAAACAGCCTTTTTTTCAAGAACCCATTAAGTTTTTGGTATGATTGTGTGGACAAAAGTGACTGTTGAATGATCTCATCAACCTTAATTGAATGGTAATTATTACATAGCATAGCATAGCAGACATAATTGCATAATTATATTCAGTTAGTATTGATTGGTTTGGTTCCACATTTTCATGTTTTGGAGATGTGTGATAGCTCAGATTCTGATACAAGTGAGTATTCAGACTCACCAGCAAAGAGAAGGAGAAGAGGCGGTGGAGGTGGGGAAGGAACTAGTGGTGCCACTGCCAGTGCAAGTACCTCACAAGAAGTGGGCACTGCCATTTCCAAAAGTGCTTCGATCATTGCAGAAGCAATTCAGGCCTGTGATGAGAGAGAAGAAAGAAGGCACAGAGATCTCTTGAGTTTGCATGAGAGAAGACTCAAGATTGAGGAATCCAAGACAGAAATCAACAGGCAAGGCATTAATGGTTTAGTTGATGCCATTAACAAGCTTGCTAATTCCATCCTTGCCTTGGCTTCTCATAAGAACCAATCTTCAGGTTCTAAATAATACTACTCCCACTCCTACTACTTTCATTATCATTATGATCACTCTCATTAATTATTGAGTAAAAACATTGATCGATCCTCTACTCCCATCTAAGATACTAGATAATTAATTGAAATCTTCATTGTTATATCATTATCATTATTATTAATCAATCAATCCCATTTTCATTGCACATAATTGATAATCTTATGTATTCTATGTCTTTTTAGACCCTCTTCTGAAATTTATCACATTTTATGTCTTGACACTCAACTAGGGTTTGGTTTGCATTATTGTCAAAAGTGAAATGTAGGCCGTTTTGAGGGTTGGGGAAAGTTGTAGTTGATGGAGATCATGTATTATTCATTGTTGTACCAACAACTCTTGGAGAAATCTTCAAGAACTTCCAAATCGAAATCTCTTTTAGATGCCAACAATTCTTCGAGAAATTCAAAATCGAAATCTCTTATGGATACCAGATGAGCTATGAACTTAATCATTAACAAGATAATTACTATGATTATTTAAAAAAAAATAGAACTTGATCATCAAACTTCAATCTTTGATGACTTGATCATCCTTGAATATTATATGTACTTGTGGTAGGTCCAATTTTGGTTCAAATCTGTATGATTTACGCAAGTATTTCAACATCGCAATGAGTTGCATTAATTCCTGCACAATATCATTTCTTGAAAATATATGTATTTTCTTACAAAACTGGAATCCCTCTAGAAATATTCATCTCACGCGCCATTGATACCCACAACCATGTCATGTCCGAAGAGGACCTTAGAACTTTGTGGGGTCAATAATTATCTATCCAATATGACTGGAGCGTGTGTACACGCTCTATGGAGAAAAAGTGGGAGAGAACACCCATTCATCTATCATTTAATCTGTCCAGTACTTCTCAGACTGGTCAAAGGGGACTAGTCAATGATCTGTGAAGGATCCCTTGGCTTAGAAATACGATACTGCCATTGTATTTTCTGGTGCTATTATTGGTGGCAGGTCTGTGTTCTCTTCTTGTGAAAGAAGGCCGTGACAAAAGTTGGGTCCTTTTATTCATTTTCCTTCTTTATTTCTCCCAACAGAGAAATCAGAGTGGAGAAGGTGAGAGAGAAAGGGAAGATGGGGGGAGTCATTATTGGCTAATTTGGGAGCCTTGCTGTATTTTTCTGACAAAAGGGTGTACTAAAGTTACAATCTTTTTTTCCTGTGCTGATACAAAACCCGGAAAATATAATGGGCATCTCAGCTTTTTGGCCCCTTCTATGTGCAAACAGTCAAATGACTCTTCCATAAATTCTCTCAAGTTTTGAGGTATGAACTATCAAGGTGTAATCCCTGCCTAGAAAAAAAAAAAAAAAAAAACTGAAATGAAATTACTGATAAAGTTGTTTCTTTCATAAATAAGCTTAAAATTTTCCTTTTAGCACCAGAAGAATCACAGTTTTTGGTATATTTCTTCCCCTCACTCTAGCACAAGTTGTAGTCTATATAGGTTTTTCAGTCCACAAATATTCTCTTGCTATCTTTTCTTTGACCAGGTTTTGCCTCCTATTCCAAAAACCAAAAGATGAATAAAACAGGCTATTTTCGTTTTTAGATTCTAGCCATGTGACACTACCTTGCTAAGTCTATTTTATTCTTCCCCTCACTCAAGCACTAGCTTTCATTTTTAGATGCTTCAGTACTTGATTGATAAAAGGCTTGATGGGATTTTTCTTTTACTTTTTCCATTTTTTTTTTTTTGGGATAATCAATGAGAAGAATGTTGGAAACATATTGAATTGACATTCAACAAAAAATCATTCCTTGTTCTCATAAGATCTCCAAATCACTTCGATCTTAATTGACATTAAAAAGGTTGATAAATTATCGTAAATTTGACATTGTAATCATAGTTATAGCAGCTAAATTAACATTAAAAGGTTCATAATTAAATGGTAACTTGTTGCTACTTTTTACTCTTTAAGTCTTATCAAACAATAGAGTTTGGACTTTTTGTTATTTTATGGGATTAATGGCTTAATCTGTCCTTTATATAATAAAGTAATTTTTTAATTTGTTATTATATTTTTAATTGAGTCAATTTATCCTTGAATACATATTAAATTCTTAATCTTTACATTCTCGTAAGATTTTCAGGTTAAACTATTATAATTACTTGAGTGATTGAGTGATTTGTAAGCGAAATCTTATATTTGTCCTACGTGTACAAGCATTTTAAAAATAAAAAATAATTATGTACAGATCACCTAATTAATGTTTGCTGTTTGATCTTTAAATTTTGTGACAATAATAAATTAGAAACTTAATATATAGGATCAAATTAACTAAATTACGAATATAAGAATATATTAAAAAATGATCTTATTATTATGTAAAGATAGATTAAAAATCATATTTTATGAGTAGCTTTAATGAAAGAATAAAAAATATTGTATAACAATGCCATACCTCATGGCAATTAATTTTTTTATGACTCTTATTGCAAGTAATTTAAATACCTCAGATCGATGAAATCTCTGCTTTATCGAGTCATCCACAATTTAATTAATGCAATTATAAAATTTATTTTCTTATAATATTTTGAATTCAAATAAATCCAATTATCACATGAATCAGACCTTAAAAATTTGGTATTGTCCTCTATTTTAAATTCACATGGTATTAGCAAATCAATTTCCTTAAAATAGCAAAAAAGTATTCGTGATCCTGATGACGAGTAGATCAAGCTTTGGAGTAGGTAAGGATTTAAGAATTTGACTAAGGCTATCTACTATTTCATTGTTCAAGATTCTTTAACCGTCTTAAAAAAATAAAAAATTAAAATTAAAAAAGGGGTAAATACGCTAAATCTCTTCTGAATTTCAATTTATTTAAAAATTAATTTCTGAACTTTTAATTTTATGTTTGATCTTCTCTCAACTTAAAAAAAAAAAAAAAAAAGCCCATCTTGTAATTTTCATCTATCATTCTTTCTTCTAAAAAGAAAAAAAAATCAATTTTGATATTTTGTACTAACGTTTTGCACACACGTTGAGAAAAATTCAATTTTTTTAAACAAAAAAATTAAAAATTTTCAAGTTATAAAAATATAAAAAATTAAAAAATAACTCAAAATGATTTCAAAATTTTTAGAAAGTTTCAAAAAAATGTTACCAATAATTTCTATCATAGAGTTATTTATATGATCATTATGTTTTTATAAAATAAATAAATAATAAACCAAATCTAAAAAAAATAAAAAATTAAGAGAATTCAAACTCAAAAGTAGAAGTCGAGAAACTGATTTTAATTAACTAAAATTCAGGAATAGTTTGATCCTTGAAAAAAAAAAAAAAAAGCCCTCTTCTCTCAGCTTTAAGTTGGGCTGGGCTTATTATGCTATTGAGCTAGGCCTATCTTGTCTTTTTCATATTAGGGGTTTGTAGGTGACCCAATTAATACTTTGGGCTTATTATCGGTCTAGAGTGCTTGTTCATAAATTCCCCTTTTGAAATTGGGTAAACTACGCTTTGCCCTTGGGATTCCTTTAACATTCCACTGAACTGAATAGACATTTGGATTTTTTCTTTTCATCATATTTTTTTTGTAATTTTGTTTTATCAAATCCCTCTAAAATGTGATGGTAGTCATAGAAATACTTAAAATTTTTTTTTTTTGAAAAAACAAAAGGTGGAGTTATTATTAGCTATTTTAACGATAGAGGATAAAAGATATTTATTTTTCGTACGTGTATATGAATAATAGTTTAATTGTTAAATTATTCTGTAAATAGAAATAAAATATATTAAAAGGAAGAGAAAACGGAATGTTAGCACAAACACAAACAAAATGATTTGTGCCTTCAATAACTCTTTCAAAATAATTTTTTTGATGTTATAAAAAAATTAGTAACAATAGTATAATTGAAGAGAAAGATGATAGAAAAATGATCGAATTCACTCTAAAATAAAATGAATACAAGAGATAACAACTCTAAATAATCTCTCAATCTCTATAAAATACTTGTGCATAAACTAATAAACAATCAATCCTATTTATAGGCTTAAATATTAGGAAGAGAATTCGAAAAGATTATGAACCACTTAAAAGATGCATAAATAATTGAATAAATTCCATCACCCTTTCAATTTCTCATATTAAATGATGAATTGAATCATACGAGTAGATCAAGCTTTGGAGTAGGTAAGGATTTAAGAATTTGACGAAGGCTATCTACCATTTCATTGTTCAAGATTCTTTAACCTTCTTTTCTTTTTTTAAAAAAAAGGGTAAATACGCTAAATCTCTTCTGAATTTCAATTTATTTAAAAATTAATTTCTGAGCTTTTAATTTTATGTTTGATCTTCTCTCAACTTAAAAAAAAAGCCCATCTTGTAATTTTCATCTATCACTCTTTTTTCTAAACAAAAAAAAAAAAAAAATTCAATTTTGATATTTTGTAGTGAAGTTTTGCACACAAATTGAGAAAAATTCAATTTTTTTTTAACAAAAAAATTAAAAATTTTCAAGTTATAAAAATATAAAAAATTAAAAAATAACTCAAAATGATTTCAAAGGTTTTTGAAAGTTTCGGATAAATGTTACCAATAATTTCTATCATAGAGTTATTTATATGATCATTATTTTTTTATAAAAAATAAAGAACAAACCAAATCTTAAAAAAATAAAAAATTAAGAGAATTCAAACTCAAAAGTAGAATTCGAGAAACCGATTTTAATTAACTAAAATTCAGGAATAATTTGATCCTTGAAAAAAAAAAGTCCACATCTCTCGACTTTAAGTTAGGTGGGCTTATTATGCTATTGAGCTAGGCCTATCTTGTCTTTTTCATATTAGGGGTTTGTAGGTGACCCAATTAATACTTTGGGCTTATTATCGGTCCGGAGTGCTTGTTCATAAATTCGCCTTTTGAAATTGGGTAAACTACGCTTTGCCCTTGGGATTCCTTTAACATTCCACTCGAATTGAATAGACATTTGGATTTTTTCTTTTCATCATATTTTTTTGTAATTTTTTTTAATCAAATCCCTCTAAAAAGTGATGGTAATCATAGAAATACTTTAAAAAAAAGTTTTTTTAAAAAAACAAAAGGTGGAGTTATTATTAGCTATTTTAACGATAAAGGATAAAAGATATTTATTTTTCGTACGTGTATGGGAATAATATTTTAATTGTTAAATTATTATGTAAAGAAAAGTAAAATATATTAAAAGGAAGAGAAAACGAAATGTTAGCACAAACACAAACCAAATGATTTGTGCCTTCAATAACTCTTTTTTAATAATTGTTTTGATGTTGTGAAAAAAATAGTAACAATAGTATAATTAAAGAGAAAGATGATAGAAAAATGATCAAATTCACTATAAGATAAAGTGAATATAAGAGATAACAACTCGAAATAATCTCTCGATCTCTATAAAATACTTATGCATAAACTAATAAACAATCAATCCTATTTATAGGCTTAAATATTAGGAAGAGAATTCGAAAGGATTATGAACCACTTAAAAGATGTATAAATAATTGAATAAATTGCATCACCCTTTCAATTTCTCACATTAAATGATGAATTGAATCATATGAATAGTGAAGAATATGAAATGGATATTCATTATTTCATAACACTTTCCCATGAATATTCATCGTACAAGGAATATGCCTTGTTAAAACATTTTTAGGAAAAAAACTCAATGGGAAACATCCTAATGAAGAAAAAATAGTATAATATTCCTTATAAATATTAATTTCAATGTTAGCCTCCCTATGTTGAAAATATCATTTGAGATCTTTAAGACGATGTATTTCAATCTTGTGAATCATCTTCTTAAAAGTTATGGTAAGTAATGCCTTAGCAAATAAGTCTATCGGATTGTCACTTTGATATATTCTTCTTTCAATGAAATTATGCAAGCAACATTATCTTCATATGATATTATTGGAACGTCTTTTGTGGGTAGATAAATTGCATGTCTCTTGGATATGATGGATCATTGATCTTAGCCAAACACATTCTCGACTTGCCTCATAAATTGATTTTTTGCATGGTTTGACTATCTAATAGCTATAGTTTGCTTCATAGAACATCATGATATAATTGTATCACCAAGTGTTAATACATAACCTATTTATGATCGAGTTTTATATAGATCAAATAAATAAACCGTATCTCGCATAACCAATTAAACTTGACTTTAATTAATTTGAGTAAAATAAATACCATATCAATTTTTCTTCGAAGATAACGTAGAAAATGTTTAATTTCATTACAATCTCCATATTGGAGTAGAACCATGACTTGCTAATAAATTTATAGAAAAGACTATATCATGTCGAGTATTATTAGTAAGATATATCAATACACCGGTGATACTAAGACATGATAGTTAAGGATCAAATAGTTTTTTGTTATCTTCTCGAGGTCGAAAAGAGTCTTTTTGGATATCAAATAAATGAAATACCGTTGGGCTAGTTAATGAATGATCTTTATATAGAATCATTATAAAATCTTTTCTATATAAATTGACTAATGAATAAAAATCTTATTCTTTAAGTGCTCGAACTACAAGTCGAGATAAAAGTTTATTTTTTCAAGGTATTTCATATCAAATTCTTCTTTTAGATAACTTGTGGCATTTGTAATATCTCTTTAAAAGTTTCAATAGTATTTAAATCATCAACATATATCGCAACTATCACAAACCCCCTTTTGAATTTTTTTTTTAATAAAAATACATGAATAAATATGGTTATTTTTATTACATTTTTTAATAAATATTTATTAAAATAATTATACCATATGCACATTGGTTAGTAAAGATATTGAAAATATATATATATATATATATATATATATATATATATATATATATATATATATATATATATATATATATATATATAAAGTATAGCATAAATTGAATTTCTAAAAACTAAAATAATAAAACTAATACTAAAATAATTCTGATTAAGATCTTAATAATTTAATTGGATTCATTTCTTGAGAATATGTATTACATGCTTCGGGTATTTTAAGTCCTTCTAGGACTTTCATATAGATATTATTTCAAATAAACAAATAAACTATGATCATATTTATTAAATGCATGTATATGAATTTTTTTCATATATTTTGCCAGTGCTAATGAGATAACAAAATATAATTGTATCCATTATAGGAGAATATGTGTCCTTATATTTAATATCAATTCTTTGTGAAAACTCTTGTGTTAAAAGTTTTGTTTTGTATTTTACAATCTCATCTTTCTTATTTCATTTTTGTATAAATACACATTTGTATCCCACTAGCTTAACATCTTCGGGTGTTTTCACCATGAGTTCAAAAAACTACTTATTTATAAGAGAACATAATTTTGTCTTGATTGCTCTTTTCATTTAGGTTAATCATCTTTATGTCGATATTCTTTAATAAATTTAGGCTCAAGATCCTTAATTTCATTCAAGATATCAATTGAAATATTATATGCAAAAATCTTTTCAATAAAGGTTTCTTTTCGGTCGTATTTTCTCCATGTATTGACATAATTTATCAAATCTCTTGATTTTTCTCAAACATTTGGACTTCTTCCGGAAGTCGATTATCGAATTTATTTTGGATCGTTTTGTGAATATTTACATTTTTTATATTTTCATCTTATCCTTTTCTTTTAGGGATTTTTATCTTTAGAATCGATCGATCTTCTATGCTTCAAGTGTGGTTTAGATTCATTAGCTCTAACATTAATAGACTATCCTTCTAAGGAATCAATTCTAATGTAAGCATTCTCAACGTGGACATGCATTTTAGTTACTTTTTTAGGATCTCGGAATGCATCTAGCAGCTTGGTTTGTAATACATTGTAAACAAATTATCTTCTAAACTTGTAGTTCATATTGTTTTATACCGAGTTGATACAAAGATAGAGTACTTTATGTAATCTCTTTTTCTAACATTTTCAATTGCTTATTTTGTTTATTCTCCCCTCCTAATATTGAAAAAATTATTTCATTAAAATGATAGTCGATAAATAGAGCTGTAAAAATATCTCTTATTCATGATTCAAGATCTTTAATTATCGAAAAAGGACTCAAATCCAACATATATTTTCAATATCTTTTAAGTGCTCATTTTAGTTCATTATGGAGGAGCATTGCGGATATATACCGCAATGCTAAAAAAGAAAAGAAAAACTTAAATAAGAAATATTTGGCTTATGATCATAAACCAATCAAAAGGGAGAGAATTTGTAATAACTTATGGGTCCGATACGAATAAGTGTTGCTATATATAAAATTGAATGTCTCCAAACATAAATATGGAGTTGTGTTTTTATAAATAATAGTTTAGCTATAGATTGAAACCTTTTGGTAAATAATTATGCTAAATCTTTCTTAATATAAACATAAGCAACATACTATTCAATTTTTATTCTAATAGTCAATCAATAATGATTTAATGCTTGAGAAATAAATTCACCAAGCATTATCAAGGTGACTTGTTTTAATGGCATAATCCGAGAATTATACTTGAAATCAAATTATTTGTTAGCAATCTCGAAAACATCAAGTTTCAAATATTAATAAGCATATATGTGATCATCTTGTTGATGCATTTATTAAAATCATCAAATATCTAAATGATCCATATGATGGATGAATTGATCTATATATATGATCACCTTGAATACATTCTAAAAATACCGAGGATTTAATTTCAATTTTATTTAGTGATGGCTTAATCATCAATTTATCTTGAAAACATGCAGAACATGAAAAATCATTAAGTTGAAGAATCTTCCGGCTCTTCAATAGATGTCCATATGAATTTTCAATAATTTTTCACATCATGAAAGACCTAGGATAACACAACTCGGTCATGCCACATAATAAAAATATTTGAATTAGTAAACTTTTGGTTTACTATAGCATTTGTCTCAATTATTCCAATATTTATGATAAAGAAAGACTAAAAGAGAAAGTTGATAAATTTTTCAATATATATTTTCTACCCGGTATAATGATTATAATATATAAGTATTCATATTTTCTATCTTGATATGATATCAATTTAGATGAATATTTTTGAAACTCAACAAATTTCTATGAGACTTTGAAGAGAATAGTATATTATTTATAATAAAATTTATCCTTTTAAATAATAACATATTTATTCTTTCGGAGTCTTTAAATTATATCACTTCAAGTAATAATATATCTATTCTTCTAGAGCATTTAAAAATTGTCTCTTCAAGTAATAATATATTCACTTTTCTAGAGTTTCAAAAATTAATCTCTTCGAGTCATAATATAATTGCTCTTCCGGAGTTTTTTTGTTAAATTGATATTATCGGATATAATATTAACACAAATTAAATAAATAAATAATAAATAAATATAGTAAAATAAATTTATCAATATCTCTATGCAATCAAAATTATAAAAAAATATAAAACATCTTATTTATAAATAGGAAAGCTAACAAGTTATTAATTTCAATTACCTTCATTTTGATATATAAAATTGACCTTTATATTTAACTCTTTTCTTTTTCAAGTGAGGCTTGATAAGGCTCAATGAGGTGTTTTGATGTATGATCGGTATGCAACTAATGTTCATTTATGTCACATTTATAGCATTCATTTTTCGGAATACTAACTTATATATTTTTATTCTTTTATCTTTTTTTCATAATTATTCACTTCGATGGTGAGATGTAATGTTATGGTTATCACGATTATAATAATAATTATTTTGACCACGTCCATGACTATGATCATATCTTTGTCAATGTCTAAAATTATTATAAATTATCACATTCACTTCGTGGAATAGAGTAGATCTAATTGGACGAGATTTATTCTTTTTCATCAATAGCTTATCATTTTATTTAGGCACGAGCAAATATAAAATCAATTCGGAATATTTCTTAAACTCATTTTCTCGATATCCTACTGCAGGAGTATATTCAAGACATGAAAAGTAGAATATTTACTTAGCATCAAACACTTATGATCAATTATTCTTGCCTAAAAATGTCAAGGGCCAAAAAATAAAGTTTTGTGAGTTTGATATCATAAAAATTTTATAATGCAACGTATAATAATAATATTATGAAATAAAAAAATATAAAGATAAAATTTAAATAAAAACAAACATAATAAAAAAATTTAAATTTTTCAAACAATATATATTAGATTATTAGATTCTATTTATTAAATCCTTTAAGTTTTTAAAATATATATTCTATGTATCATTAGATTTAAAGTACATAATAAATTAGATACATACCTCTTAATGATCTAAATAATTTAGAGATTTTGGAAGAACGCTTGTGTAGAAAAAATCAAATGATGGAAACAAATGATTAAGTCTTTTGGTAGATACATATCTCATAATCTATTATCTCAATTGGTTAGAGCTTCGTGCCGATAATGCGTTATGAAAAAAATAGTAACATAGTATAATTGAAGAGAAAGATGATAGAAAAATGAATTCACTATAAGATAAATTGAATACAAGAGATAACAACTCGAAATAATCTCTCAATCTCTACAAAATGCTTGTGCATAAATTAATGAACAATCAAGCCCATTTATAGGCTTTAAGATTAGTAAGAGAATTTGAAAGGATTATGCACCATTAAAGATGCATAAATAATTGAATAAATTGCATCACTCTTTCAATTTCTCATATTGAATGGTGAATTGAATTATATAAATAGTGAGAATATGAAATGAACATTCATTATTTTATGACACTTGATTGACTTCCCTTGTAGTTTTTACTTTGGTCTACATTGATTTGTAAAAAAAAAAAAAAAAAAAAAAAAAAAAAATAGTATGTACATACAATTTCTTTGAAAGAATACAAAAATTAAATGAAAATATTTAGATCAATATTATAGTTTAAATAATGAAGAAAAAAATCTTAAAAATCAAACATAATAAAAAGAATAAAGTTTTGAACTTATAACCAATATGCAAATCAAGTTATAAATATTCGATGATAAACTAAGAAAAATCATCTAATAAAGTACCTCAACTTCATAATACTAATAATGATTTAATGAAAGAATTAAAAATAATATTTTAAAGAAAGGAGAATATGTTAGGAAATGATTAAGCAAAAAATAAAACAGAAAGATAATAATAATCATACGATACAAAATTTATGTAGTTTGATAATATGCTCACTCGCATGACCGCACTAAAAGTTCTTATTAATTTTTTTTAGTCAGCTATAAATATAAGAAATAATGTCAATATTTAGAACGTAGACAATTAGGATTATAATAAAAAAGACTTTACGAGCTTATACACCACACTTAATATTTCATAGACCTTACTAGTGATATTGTCGTATTGGTTATAGGTAACACATTAAACTACGGACAACATCTACATCACTTTTTACAACTTAACATAACTGAACCACAAGAGGGATCTTATATTAAAACTCTTTAAGGATTTTTTTATAGGAATTTGTAGTGGTTATATTCAATTGGTGAAAGTTTATTGTCTCCTACATCTCTGTATTGATGCATGGTGTGGTGGGGTAATTTTTAATACCAATATTATTCGATATCAAGACTAACTTGATAATGACAATCATTTTATTTCATAAAGCGATAATAAATTTTTTTTTTTTAAAAAATAACTTAAAAATATCTATTGATAAAGTCATGAGTGGCATCGAGAAGATTTAAGTTGGATCTTATGTGATTCACTACAAAATTTCTATTTTTTATTCATGATTAAATAGATAGATTGTAATTAATAATAACGTAATTATCTATTTTTTTTGTTTTGATTTCTTCTTTTAGATTTGCATTTATGTCTTTTTAGAACAATTTTATTGTTCTGCCGATTCGTATTCTTTAGCTTTATTTTGTTTCATTCTCAACTAAACATTTAGCTTTTGTCGTGTTTTATTAATTACGTGATTGTCACTCTTTCTTCCTCTCAAGTCATCTTCTCGACAATTTCCTAACTTTTACTCAGATCCTATATTTAATAAAATATAAATCATATTACTAATAAAAACAGAATACAATTGTCCATTTTAAAATATTAATTGATCATGCATATCATAAGCAACAAGATAGTTGGCGCCCGGCATTACCAAAAATAATAATAATAATAATAATAATAATAATAATAATAATTTTCTAGCATTTAAAGAACGTTGTTATCTTCGTCCTCTTATAATAAGTAGCTAAAATTTATGAAAATTACTTAATAATTAAAAAAAAAAGGATAATTCTATTGTATAAAAACATTGTTTTAGGAAAAATCTTTGGCCACCATATCATCAAATGATGCTATCTCTATACATACAAGCCCTGAAAAATATATTATGATCATCATAACTTCCTAAATTAGACTCATCGATCTTTGGATGAGCGAATCTCATTTCAAGCTTATTGATGAATCCAATCATATAGAAATGACCCAAAAAAAAAAAAAAAAAAATTCAAAACAATTATGCTACTATCCCATAATAGAAGATGTATAGAAAATGGGTTTGTTGTAAATAAAAATGAACTTCTTGACCATTTATCATGTCTCATTCTTGAAATTAACCCAACAACATGATTTTTTTTTTTTTTTGGGTTGATAATGATTCCAGGACACAGTAAATTATAAATTGATTTCTCTTGTTTTGAAAAACGAATTAGTTATTCTTTTTGTTTTCAAACTAATTATTTAGTTATTTATGTTTTAATTCTATCAATAATTTAGTTTTTTTTCATTAATTTAGTGATTTTCTTTTCAAATTTTTCTTCCTTTAATGTCTTATTTCTCTCATTCTTCCAATTTCTTTCTCTCCTCAACTAAAAATTAAAAAGGAATAATTTGAAAATAAAAATTATTAATCTAACAGAAAACTATTGAAATGACTTAGATATTATGGAATAAAAGCATGAAAAATTAAATTATTAGTTTTTGAAAAAAAAAAGATTAATTAATTTATTTTTGTAAGCAAGAGGGACTAATTTATAATTTACTCTTCCAGAATTTGAAACATTATTCATAAACTAATATTGGATTTCTTAAAAAAAAAAAAAACTAATAATAATAAAAAAAATGCAAAGCTTGGACATTGACTTCTTTTTAGTTTAAAGAAGTCAGGAAATTATGGTTAAAAAAATCTGAATATTTTTAACTGATCCCATGGACTTCTCACAGACCCTGTCAAATTGGTGACCTGCAGCCGAAGGTTCGACGGCTGGACCTTCTTTTTTGGCTCCCTTCACATTTCTGCTCAAACTTTTCCTCTATAAAAAAAGTCCTTAATTTCTACTCTCTCTTCACTTCACTTCACTTCTAAGACTTTGCATGTACTATACAAATCCTGTTAGAAGGGTAATGGAGAAAGAGCAAGAGCAAGATTGTTGTGGCACACAACTGATAGATGGAAATGGAGTGCTCAATGAGGAAGGACTCGAGAACTTCACAAGAGCCACCAACCTGCGGGAATGTGGTCTCTCTTATGCTTGTGTTGCAATTATGGGTCCCCAAAGTAGTGGTACTTACATATATTCAAGATTAATATGATCATCATTTTTATTAATTTTTGGAGTTTGATTCAAGAACTTAATTTTCTATACATTTATATCTTCTTCTTCTTCTTCTTTTTAATTAGTGTAATAATGATCGTTTCATTTAGTTGTTTTGCTTGCTTGCATGCAAAATTTGTGAACTGGCTGCGTCAGATCAAGCTAGCCCACCTCGCATGGGAAAGTTATTACATGGTGACATCCCTTGGATCCGACTGTTGGGTTCAAGTTCAAAATTTCAAATAAATCATGGAATTCTGTATCTGTGTTCCAAAGCATATGAACAACTTTCTGACGTTCCTATCATGCCTCTTTCCTGGGAAAGTTCATTTTTTTGTTTTTTTTTCTCTACCATCTAACAATCAATTTGCAACCAACCTTTTTAAGGATGGTTTAGTAAATGGAATCATGGTACTGAGTCCCAAACTTTTAAGAATAGTTTTTTCTCTTGTAATGGAGGACATGGTGTCTGTGCATAGAAAATACCTTTTTGTTTTTTGTTGTTAAAGTTTTGATAAAATACTATGCCTTCCCATTTCTTTTTAAATTATGAACAGGGAAGAGCACCATAATGAATCATCTCTTTCAGACAGACTTCAAGGAGATGGACGCACGCAGGGGAAGGTTTGCTGTTAAAGTTTATAGAGTTTTAGTTTTAGAAGGACGAATCAGTTATTTGTTTCTTGCTACTTTAATTAAATTTCTCTCTGTTTTACATTTTTGTTCATCATGAATTTAAAGCAATCTAATTATATTTTAGAAATCAAACAACCAAGGGCATTTGGATTGCAAAGTGTAAAGGTATTGAGCCTTTCACAATTGCCATGGACCTGGAGGGAACCGACAGCAGGGAAAGAGGCGAGGTACTGAGCACTGTACCAGTATTATTTTAGTCTTGCTTTGCCGATGACACTGTTCAAAAATTTTACAATGTTTGTTAAACTATGAGGTTGACAAATGCTGCATAGTACTTAAGCAAGTTTTGTGATACTTGTAGATGGCCAGATGAACTTGATAATAATTCTGATTAGTTTGTGTATCTAACGTAGTCATACACTATAGGGATTTTGTGTTAGAAAATAATATAAATCATATCCTGGACTTCACCTAATAGCTTAAGCTTTTAGTTGAGATGGTCTTTTGACATGATATCAAAGCCTTAATGACCAAACGGTATTAATTAAGCACAAAGTAGTGTAGGCCTGTGCATGTTTCAAGCCCAAAGGGCTTTCACTTGAAGGGGTGTGTTAGAGAATAATATAAATCATATCCTGTCACTTCATCTAACAGTTTAAGCTTTTGGGTGAAATGGTTCTTTGATATATGATGCTTTTCAGGATGATACTGCGTTTGAGAACAAAGTGCCCTCTTTGCTTTAGCAGTTGCAGATATTATACTAATAAACATGTGAGTTCAGTTTGTATAGCATTTTAGCATTCTATTGTTTTGCTTTACCATCCTTTGCTTTTGTCCCGTACGGCACACTTCGCCTGATCATTGTGGTTAAAAAAGAGTGAAGCACCACTCAATTCTATGCTTGGTTTGTTGATAATGTCTAGTTTGATCAAGGAAACTACATAAAACAAATCTGCTATTGAAGGTGATAAGTTGGCCAGGTTAAGCTAAAGGTTGATGAGACATGGTGCCCACAAGTGCACTTCTACTTACAGGAATCACATCCTATTTTAACTTGATCTTGCATATTATATGCAGGTGGTGCCATGACATTGGTCGCGAGCATGCTGCCAACAAACCCCTTCTGAAAACAGTTTTCCGTGTACTGATCTGCCGCTTGTTTGCCTCTGGCAAAAATGTCATTGTCGGTTCATTATATGTGATAGTCCTTTTTCCTTTCTGTAGGTCATGATGCATTTATTCGGCCCCCGTAAAACTACACTGATGTTTGTTATACGTGATCAAACCAAGGTCTGTATTCATGCCGTTTAGATTCTTTTTAGATGACCAAAATTACTTCTGCGCAATACTGTCCTATGCTGAATATTTTCCCTCTTTGTGATTGTCCGTTCAGACTCCACTTGAGTGTTTGGAGCCCGTTCTAAGGGATGATATTGAGAAGGTATTTTGTGCATTTCCTTGTCTGCGTGTTTTTCTTTTCTGGGTAGCTATTTGTTTCCTGTAGCAATTTCTAAGGTTATGATTTCTTCAGATATGGGGCGAAGTAGCTAAACCTGAGGCTCATAAAAGTACTCCTCTCAGTGAATTTTTTGATGTATGTTGATATCCTCTCATTTTGATCTCTTTCACAAAGTTTTTTGGCATATATGTCTGTATTCTACTTCCTTTTTTTTTTCCTTTTTAATTGGGATATATTTGTTTCTTATCATTTACACAAAGGTGGAGGTTGCTGCTTTGTCTAGCTATGAAGAAAAGGAGGAGCAATTTAAAGAGCAGGTAACCTGTACGAGTGTGCGTATCTTATGAGAAGAATAATAGTTTATCCATCCTCAGAACTTATGTTTCTAATTTATATTGGTTTCAAAAGAATAGCGTTCTTTTAAAGTCCTGGCCAATGATATGTAGCTTGTTATGTTTGCTCAACTGATGGAAGTTCAACATCATTGGTAGAAAGGCGTCAAGGCCAAATCCATCAATCTGAAATTATGTTTTACTGATCATTCGAACTGCAATGTGGCGGATTGTGAGAAAAATGAGAAATTACTGGAGAAAACTGCTTTTTCAGTTGCATAGAATTGAAGTTTGCTGTTGGTGGACTAATATGACGTCTTATACAGGTTGCTGAACTAAGGCCGCGGATTTCCGATTCTTTTTCGAAAGAAAGCCGCCTTGCTGGTGATAGGCAGAGAGACGTTCCTGCTTCGGCATTTCCTTTCAGTCTGCAGAATATATGGCAAATTGTAAAAGAGAACAAGGATCTGGATCTTCCCGCTCACAAGGTTTGTTAGAAGCCCTTTTCTTATGCGAAAAGAGATGGTTAAATTTTCGTAATAAATATAGTTTGCTGTTTGTTTACCAGGTGATGGTTGCCACTGTTCGGTGTGAAGAGATTGCCAACGAGAAGCTCAAACGGTTGACCTCTGATGAGGTAATTGTCGTCTTCCATTTCTCTGAAGAAGTACTCTGACAATCGTGAAATTATGGATGAGCGGTGCTAAGCTGATTTCTTACAGGATTGGTTGGCATGGGAAGAAGCTGTTAAAGCTGGTCCGGTATCAGGGTTTGGTGAAAAACTCAGTTCTATTTTGGAAACCCATCTTTCAGAGTAAGTGTAGACCTTGCTGTCAATTCTGCAGAATGCTGTGTTAACTTACGTACTGTTAATGTATTCAATGTTTTAAAGACAATCAAAAGCTTTTAAATCAGTTTATCAGGACATCCCAAACTTCCTCCAGTTTAGGAGCTTTTTCTTGCAGCAGGGTCTTGAACTGCACTGCTTATTTAGCTTTATTTGGAATCTCTGATATTCCTCACGGAATCTACATTTCTTTTTCGACAGATATGACAAGGAGTCGATCTATTTTGATGATGGTGTAAGAAATGCAAAAAGGCAACAGTTGGAACTAAATGCATTAGATGTAAGACCTTAGTATGTGTGCATTTCCATTTAGTTTTATTGTTCCTTTTAGATAGCTGAAGTGAAGTAAACTTCCTATCCTGGCGCTGGATAAATGGTTCTAGTGATATAATCTTGGATTTTATTTTATTAATATGTGTTCTTATTTTGATTTCTTAAAACTGTTTCAAAATCACCAAAGATTAAGTTTGTTTATAACGTAGGTGGTACGCCATGCTTATGCCACCATGTTGAGCCATTTACGTTCTAAGGCACTCAGAAGTTTTAAGATTAGGCTGAAAAGGTCACTGAGCGAAGGAGGAGGGTTTGCTGAATCTGTTCGTATTTGTAAACAGTCTTGCATCTCTGATTTTGATCAAGGATGTGAAGGTAACATACTGCTTTTGAAGGTTCACACACATTATTGGCCAGTAATTACTTACCGTGTTTTTGCTTATTATCTGTTCTCTCTGCATTTAAATTAACAACTTTTCCTGGTATATCATTTGGTACTGTTTAAGATGCATTTATAGCATGCTTTCGATTGGGTACGAAACCATCGACTTTGCTAAATCGGCTTCAAATTCGATAACTGTTGGCATAAAAGCAGAATTATGTGCACAGGTTGTTCGAATTATGACTGCAATGATAGGTGAATGGATACTTCACTAAAAGGAATTGATAAAAGTTGATCTAATGGTAAAGCACAGCTAGAACAACTTATGGTCAAGCTGATGCTACTAGAACTAATCCTTCAATGATGTTCAAACTGTGTGCATATTATTGGTAAAGATCTGTTATGCTTGCTTATTCAGTTGCTTGTATATCCTACTCTCCCAGATGCTGCGATAAGACAGGCTAATTCGGATGGTTCAGAAGTCCGGGAAAAACTTGTTTGTGATATCGAGACAATCGTTTCCTCAGTATCTAGAAGCAAGTTGTCAGAACTGATGGCCAAAACTAAGGCATATAATCTTCTGATACATTATTACAGTCGACGATTATACAGTGAAATGACTAAATCCTGATACGGTATTATTTGTATGCAGAAACAACTCACTGATGAGCTCAGTGGACCTGTAGAATCACTACTTGAAACTGCTGAAAAAGACACATGGGCTTCACTGAGAAAGCTTGTTAAGCTTAAGACTAAGAATGCTGTCTCAGAATTTTCAACTGCTGTTGCTAGTTTTGAGTTAGACGGATCTAAAATCGACAGAATGGTGCAAACTTTGAGGACGGATGGAAGAAACGTAGTAGAGAAAAAGCAAGAGAAGAAGCAGGGAAAGTCCTGCTCCTGATGAAGGATAGGTGGAACACCTAACTGTTGTTTTCTTTCCCTTCTTTCAATTCGTCCTTTCTTTTGGTTAATCTTTGGATCTATCTCAGGTTCACATGGGTTTTCAATCATGACAATGATGCAAGGCCAAGGGTTTGGACCGGCAAAGAAAACATTAGAACAATTACAAAGGATGCACTCTCTGAGGTAATCTAGCTAAGATTTTTAAAGGAATGCCCGCCTGCCAGACTATATATATACACCTAACTAGCATCTGAATATCTTGAAACTATTTCATTTCAGGCTGTGAAAATTCTATCAGTCATGGCAGCCATACGCCTAGACAAGAAGCCAGATAACATTGAGAAAGTTCTGTTTTCCTTGCTCATGGATGAAACTGTTCCATCGTCCAGAGATAGAAGCAATGAAGCTGCTAGAGATCCCCTTGCCTCAAGCACATGGGAAGAGGTAACATTGTTATGCCATATATATTTGCTTATAGATATCTGTCTATTTTCTAACCTGATTTCGTAAAATATCAAATATGAGGCAGATCTCTACAAACGATACACTGCTCACACCAGCCAAGTGCAAGTCATTGTGGGGGCAGTTCGAAGCAGAGACCAAGTATGTAGTGACCCAAGCTATTTCCTCCCAGGTACCTTATTATATAGTTTTGTTCCATTTTTATGGCATCCTTATTCAAAATGTAAAGCATTATTGCATGTAAAGCTTGGTACTGTTTCGTCAGGCTGCTGTCTTTCGGTGGAGTACCTGGGTTCCAGTGGCAGTTGACATTGCGCTGGAAGTAGCTGGAGTTGCAGGGGTGGTGTTCTTCGGAGTTAATATCAATAATTGAAGGCCAACGTTTTGCATGATTTATATTTGAGGTTCATAGCTCAATTTATTCTTCTATAATAACCTAATTTTTCAATCTATTTTTACATTTTTAATCGAGTTAATTTTATTTTTGAACATATGTTAAGTTTTTAATCTATCATTTCGTTAAATTTTTAAACCAAATCATCGAATTATTCGCATAATTTATACATGATTAATTTTTAAATAAAAAGTTTTCATGCACAAATTATGTAACTAATTCCAATAGTTTATCAAAAAAATCTTATCAGAATGATAATTTAAAAAATTAATATATATTTAAAGGTAAAATTAATTCAATTACAGATATAATGACATCTTATTATAAAAGGATATATTAAACTACAAACTTTTATATTTTTAATGTTCAAACTTTTATACTTTACTCTTTTTCTGTTTTTAACGTGGCCTCTCTAATGATTTTTCGACTAATTTTCCTAATAAACGTGGCAAGTGGCAAAAAATTTGATAAAAAAAAAAATTGACACATGTAACGTCATGTCAAATAAAATCGCAATGTGACAAAAAATGATAAAAAATAAAGAAATTACCTAAACTACCCTCGACCATCTCTTAAATTTTCTTACAGAATAAGATAAAATATGTTATGAATCTACCGCATCACCACCCTCTGCAACAGGCAAGGAGATAATGAACATAATAATAATAAAATCATAAGCTCACCAGAGATCTCTTGAGGAAGATGACAAGGACAAACCTTCTCCTCTAGTGGGGCAGAAACTTTGTCAAGTGTGGATCTAAAGGCCTGGTGGACTGAGCCAGCGAGAAACTGGTGTAGTTTTCTATAACCACTGTCCCCTTTTTAATTTGCAGCTGCTCATCATAAAAACATTCATAAGAAAACCTTCTGCTGCCAGCCTCTTTAACTCTTTCAGGTTGCTTATAACTTCAGCAAGCAATGATGCCTTGTCCCTCTGAGAGTTCAGATTGATTAGTAATTCAGCAACCCAACTCAACGAGCCCATAAGCTGAAATCTTGACAGGATCATAACAATCCAACTCTTGCTAAACCAAATAACTCCATGTAAATATTAGGATTTATTAATCAAGTAATCCATAGATAACATTTATGATCAATTTCAATGAAGAAGAAGTAATGAGAACAATTACCAGAAAATTATAACAGGTTAAGGTTTTCTAAATAGTTTTTAAAAATTAATTGACGTATTTAATATTAGTTAGAATTTTTTTTAAAAAAAATGATTTGATGGCAACAAAATAATTTTAAAACTCTTCTTTGCAATTGTACAAAGATTATATATATATATATATAAAACATGTACAAGTAATGAAGTACATGTGAGATAAAATACTTTATTATGCCAAAAAATAATAATAATTAAAACTACCATATTTTGAGAATAAAGATTTTAAACTACCTTATTTTAAGAAAATACTCTTATCTAACATGGCACATGTTAAATTTTTTGCCACCTGTTTCATTTGCTTCGAAAATTGGCCGAAAAACTATTGAAAGAGTCTTATTAAAAAAATTTAAGAAATAAAAGGGTTGTAATAGAAAAGATAGAAATAGAGAGGTCACATTAAGAAAATATTAAGAATAGATGCACGAATTACAAGTTTGTAATAACATATGAAGCTCTATCTCAAAAAAGAAAAAAAATATCTATATGGTTTGATAATAATTTACCTCAAAACTATAGAGAATATGATAAAATAAGATTTATACTATCAATTTGGACTCTTTAGATTTTAAACTATTAATTTTTAGATAAATTTTACGTCTGAATTTTATAGTGTTGACTATTTATTGAAATGCTTAAATCGACGTCATTTTAAACATTTTATTTTTTTAAATTAAAATTAATTTTGAGAAAAAAATTAATAATAGTTAGCTTTAAGAAATGTTAAATGATTTTATTGTTTATGGATATGATTGTTGTTGTTGGATAATTAATAATATGTAATGGATGTATCTAGTAACAAAAAAAAAAAAATGAAATACTTAAACCAACATGATTTTAAGTATTTTAGTTAATGGTCAATATTTTTTTTACCATAAGACATAACGAAAAAGATTAAATTTGCTTAATAATAATTTAAGGTCTACATAGCCTAAATGAGTAATATAGATCTTATTTTAGTACAACCCTAATAGTTTGGGGATAGATTATACCATTAAATCCATCTATATTATAACACCCAAAAAATAACCAGATGGGTTGATAACTCTTAGTTCTCCTTTTTGTGGCTGCCGCACCTTTCATCCCACCGTAACGTATGTATATTTGTCGAGAATTTTCTTGAGTTGTAAATGGAGTGAAGAATCTTTCAAATATAGATGTGGCTGGGTCTCTTACGTCCACATAACAAGATATCACATGGACAAACCTACCTTAAGACTATAAAATCCAACATCCCTCGTAAACGCGTGGAATGCATGATGCTTCGAAAGTTCAAAGAAAATGAACTATCATGGCTCATAGCTCAAAGAAATAGGCATTCTTGACTTCTGATGAACCCTGACAAATTGGTAAGTCGTCTTTGCAAGTTCAAAGAAAAGAAAGAAATATCATGGTTCATAGTTCAAAGAGAGAATTAGACATTCTAGACTTGTGATTACCCTGATCGATTGTTTCTACTAAAAAATCTTCACTTCTAGGACCTTTCTTCTCTGGAAAAACACAACCTGCAAACCATCAAAAGTTTGTTAAGTTGGAAGACCAGTAACAATGGAGCGAGGAGGTTGCTGCAAGATTCAACTGATTGATCAAGACAGGGAGTTCAATGAGAGAGGACTCGCAAACTTCATGAGGACCACCTATTTCTTGAACTCTGGCTTCTCTTATTCTATTGTTGCAATTTTGGGACCTCAAGGTAGCGGTAAGTGTTCTGGATTTGACCCTGCTATTTTTGTTGTTTTCTTTAGTTTTTTGAGGAAATTGAGGTTTGAGATGAGAGTCTCCTAATTAACGTAGTGAACAGAACTTATAGCAGGGTTTGGGATATCATTTAAGTCGAGGAATGTCTAAGATCTCTCTTTAAATTCGGTTCAGTCATGTACATCTGGAACGAACAAGGACTGGTTAATTAAGTACATGGCATGTGTATGGTTTTAATTAATTTGCGCTCTTTATGAACAGGCAAGAGCACCCTAATGAATCATCTCTTTGGTACCAATTTCGTGGAGATGGATGCATACCAAGGAAGGTTTGGTATTTTCAGTTTTGAGTATTATTTGGTGTCTCCATCTTCGGCGTTTGTTCATCATGAAATGGGAAGCCAATCTAATCACTATATTTTTCAGGTCTCAAACAACCAAGGGAATTTGGATTGCTAAGTCTCGTAGTGATATTGGGACTTTCACAATTGCCATGGATTTGGAGGGAAGCGACAGCAGGGAAAGGGGCGAGGTAATTTTATAGCTCTGTACTAAAACTGCTGTTTTAATTTTGCCCTCTTTGATCATCATCATGTTTTTTAGGATGACACTGCATTTGAGAAACAAAGTGCCCTCTTTGCCTTGGCTACTGCTGATATCGTTCTAATAAACATGTGAGTTTTGCAGCATTTTAGTATTCCGATGCCTTTTAGTTTGCCTAATACTTTGTCCCATCAATCGTACTGGTAAAAAATAAGTGTGAAACACCAGAAGAACTAACAATGCACTGAATTTCTTGGATATTGACAGACCATTTCTGAATAGGAATCAGTTCGTATTTTAACTACATGTTGCATGTTATATAGGTGGTTCCATGACATTGGTCGGGAGAAGGCTGCCAACTATCCACTTCTAAAGACAGTTTTCCAGGTACTCTTTACACTTTCTACCATGTGCTTTCTTCAGTGTCTTTAAAGGTGCTAAGAAGAAATTATAATGGTATTGAAAAATCCAGTTCAATGATAAGAGCATGGCCTGATTTTGAATACATCTTCGGATATAAAACTGCTTCTGGCCGGGAAAAAGTGTTGCCTGTTTAGGAAAAAGGCATCAAATTAATTAACATCAATACCTTTGGGATTCATCCAGAAGCACTTGAGAGAGCGCCCTGCTATTAATTGCCTATGGATAACTTTCATTGTGAGTTTATTATTGGGTGATTCTCCATTTTTTGTGTTGTAACAGGTCATGATGCGTCTATTCAGCCCCCGCAAACAAACGTTGTTTTTCGTTATACGCGATCCAAGTGCAAAGGTCTAAATTTATGCTCTTAAGATTCTTTAAAATTGCCGAAGTACTGCTGATGCGATCCATTCTTTCTGTCCTATGTATGCTGAACCTGTATGTGACTGTCTATGCAGACTCCATCCAGCCGCGTGGTGGAGGATCTAAGGAAAGATATTCTGAAGGTATTTTTATGAATTAATTTTTCTGGTTTTTCCAATTTCTCTTCTGCTCAATTATTTGTTTGTCTTACCATCTTCGAAGGTCATTATCCCATTATTATTTCTGCAGATATGGGATGGAATTGCCAAACCTGAGCCTCATGAAAGTGCTCCTATTGGTAAATTTTTTGAGGTATGTAGACATCCTGTAATTTTCGTCCCTCTTACTAATGTTTTTGGCATATATGTTGGCCTAAACTTTAATCTTTTACTTTCTGATCATCGACATACAGTTGGAATTTTTTTGTTTGCCTAGCTATGAAGAAAAGGAGGAGCAGTTTAAAGAGAAGGTAACCTGTAACTTTTACAGAAAGAATAGCAGTTCTTGTTTTCAAGCTGACATGCAGTCCATGGCTAATTCATTGAGTAAAATTACTGGAGAAAACAACTGTTGAATTAAATCGAATTGAAGTTTGCAATTGGTAGGCTAATGCGATGTCTAATACGTACAGGTTGCCGTATTAAAACAGCGGATTTCAGGCCTTGTTGGTGATAAGCGGGAAGTTAATATCCCTGCTTCAGATTTTTCTCTCAGTGTGCAGAAGGATATCCATGCTTCAGATTTTTCTCTCAGTGTGCAGAAGAAATGGAAAGATATAAAAGAGAACAAGGATCTAGATCTTCCTGCTCACACGGTTTATTTAATCCCCCTATTTTTTTATGTGAACATAAATTGTTAGGTTTTCGCAAGTACATGTTTTGCTGGTTTGTTTACCAGGTTATGGTCGCCAATTTTCGGTGCGAACAGATTGCTAATGAGAAGCTCAAACGCCTGGCCTCTGATAAGGTACTTCGTTGCATCTTTTTTCTGGGGTTTTCTTAAAGGTTACAAAGACAATTGAAAGTTGAAACTTAGTAACAGGCAGTACTGAGTTGATTTCTGACAGTTTTGGTTGGCTTTGAAAGAAGATGTTCAACGTGGTCCGGTACCAGGGTTAGGAGAAAAACTCAATGATATTGTGAGAACCTATATTTCAGAGTGAGTGTAGATCTTCCTGTCAATTCTAAATAATCATGAGCCATTTTACTATCTATCTATCCATCATTGTTTAACAGAGAATGAAATAGTTTTTAAATCCAATTTATCAATAAATTCTAAGTGTAGTAGCTTTTTCAACAGCAGAGTTTTAAATTCTTTTGGAATCTCAGATTTTGCTTATAGACTCTCTACATTTTTTCTCCCAACAGATATGAGAAGGAGACTGTCCACTATGATGGACGTGTAAGAGCTGCAAAACGGCAGCAGTTGAAATCTAAAGCATTCAATGTAAGCCTTTAGTTTGTGTGCGTTTCCTTTTTGCTTTTTTTATTGCTTTACTTTCCTTTCCTCGTTAATCAGCTGAAGTAAAAACAAACAAAAATGAAGTTTTAATATACTTTTCTTGTATTAATTTGCTTAAAATTTGTGTTGAAATACCAAACATGAATTGAGTTTCTGCCTTTTACGTAGGTGGTTCATGTTGCCTATGCTACAAACTTGGGACATTTACGTACCAAGATACTGGATAGGTTCAAGACTACGCTGATAGACTCGCTGAACAAAGGAAAAGGATTTGCTGAATCTGTTAGTACTTGTGAGGAGGATTGCATGCGCGAGTTTGACAGGGAATATAAAGGTAATGGCCATTGTAACTAGGCATTTAAATATAAGATAAACAACAGGAAAAAAGTGATCAAATGGGTCAATTAGTAAAGGATAATTCACTTATTTAATCTGTTGCTGCTAGAACTCATCGTAATTTCATTGATGTTCAACTGCATGAATATTCTTGGTATGTATGTCATGGTTTCAAATTGCCGATGCGGTTATAACTACGATCGCTATTGTGATTATAGGTCACGATTAATGACGTTAGTAAAATAACGATTACAAAAATCGATGCCATGATTGCATTAGCAAGCTAGCAATTGTTAATAAATTTATTTTGATTCACATATTTTTAATAGTTTTATTAATTAAGCATAATAAGAATTTCTCTAATAGTTTAATATCATACAATAATAGTTGAATTTCTTACGGAAAAAAGTTAACAACACTTCTAGTAGTTTAATATAATCGCAAATAATAATAGAATACAAAGAATCAATTTTTTTTAATAATATAATATCCGTTATTCATCAAACAATGACGTCATATAAAGGTAATAGCATATAACGCTGTTATTTACGTGAAATGCTATTATGCTTCTTATAACTACAATGAATATATCTGAATTCATTAGATAACAATCATTATGTTATATAACGATCATTATGTTATATAACGACTGTTATTAATCTAAAACTATGGTAAAAATAATTTGTTGTCTACTTAATTAGGTTTTGTTTAGGCCTATTGTGCTTATAAGCTTACAAGAGAAGCATGTAGTATGCACTTTTTATAATGGGCTAAAAATGAAGTTTTACTTATAAGCACCGTAGGTCCAAAAATACATACATTTACTCAGATTGGTGAATGACCTTTGATATTAATTCTGCTCTCTCAGATGCTGCCATAAGAGAGGCTAACTGGGATACTTCAAAAATCGAGGAAAAACTTCGTAGTGATGTCAAGGCACATACTTTATCAGTACTAACTACCAAGTTGTCGGAACTGGAAGCCAATTTTAAGGTAATTTCCTTGTACCTTATTAATATGTCCGTCTGTTGCTTTTCTATGTACTTTTACTAGATATTTTAGAACACGTACGCCTTCTATTTGCATGATTCACATCATTTTAATTTTCAGGAATTAATAAGTCAGTAATTTAGTACACATCAATTGTTAATAAAACTTATTGATCTTGTGGATATACAAATTAATAACTGAAATCACAATAATATATACATTAATTTTGAACTCTTTAGTGATATATATATATATGGATTGACGTTAAAGTAGAACAAAAAATGTGCACGAATAGATTAACTCTTTGGAGTACGTATCATTTATTTTTCTAATCTAATCTCTTTGTACCTCTTTTTTGAATGCTTTTAAAAAGTAGAAAAGCAGAGGCCAACCAAGATCTTAATTAATTTGTTTAGAACTAGAAGGCAATCTTCTGTTAATCAATTAATTAACAGCTTGGTTATAGTTAAATAAAATTTGAAAACAAGATCATTCCTAACATTCTAAATAATCCACAAGGCTACATAAGAATTATTTCCCAAAAAAAAAAAAAAATCAAATTTATTACAAGAATACCATGAGGGATGGGATCACAAGAATTCAATGACTGAATTACCCTTTCAATTGATAGATCAATCAAGCATTAAATTATATAAGTAAAACTAATTAAAACAAAATTCATTATAGCAAATGTCAAATTTGTTGTTTTTTTGTTAATTATTTTTTAATCTACAATAAGAGTATTTTTGAGCTAATGAAGCTCATTAGTACTTTTATGTCTTTTAATTACAACAATTACGTGCATGACAAAATTTTTCTGATTATCTATTTCTTGATCTTGCCACAGATTATACAAAATAAAATAGATTATACATAACAAAATTGTGTTTTTTTTTTCCTTGGAAATTTCAAAGAAAAATCGACCAAAAAGCTTCTAGTTGAGGTTAGGGTTTGTTAGCCCAAACACAGCTTCGAAATCTGACTGAATTTGGGATTTTGGCTTCAACATTTTCAACTAATGGGGATTTTTTTTTTATTATTAATATATATATTTTGACGTTGTTGTTCTGTTTTAAGAAATTTATTCCTTTGTCAATTTGGTTAAATGTTACACCTTTAAAATCAACTAATATTCTCTCTTTATCAATAGTTTCCATCAACTATTTTATGTCCATTAAAAAAAAGAACTATTTTATGTTCCCATTAAAGTTTCTCTGCTCCTAAACCCATACAATAAGCCAAGAATTAATCTTGGCAAAAATATAGTACTTGGTATTTTATGTGCCAAGTTTCTCATTTTGCGGAATCTATCCAACAATCTTACACCTTACGCTTGTTGTTTCTTTAGTCGACTAACGTGAACCACTCGAACGAAGCGACGGTGGCGGTGGCAACGATAGGGCTGGTGACCGCAGCGGTGTCAACAACGGTAGCCGTGACTATGCCACATGTGGCTGTAGGAGTGGGGTTAGCAATGGGGGCTGTGAAGGTCATAACAGCCATAGCATCTTTATATTTTGTTAGAAAGAGGGCAGGCAACGCAGGAAATTAATGGCGATTTTGTATGTGCGTAAGCAACCCCATATAACAGCCTCTACACAAATTATAATAATGCACAAAATTTCTGTATCCATACTTCATTATAATTTCTATTATAAATCTCAGCTGACAGATTCAGAAAACTTGAGAATAATTTCATTTTGTATTTTGTTGTGTTTTTACACATCTAAAATACCCTTCAAGTGCATTAATTTGTTTCACAAATATATTTTTGAAAAAATTAATACAATTGATTAATATCTGAAAATATAACAATTAATACGCAATTGATCGATTCATAGAAATTTTGATGTCTTCTCTGCAAAATTCTTTTGAATGTACAGGTGGCTTCTGATCAAGGAGATTACAGGCCTCAAATCCCCCCTGGCTTGGAGTGGCTGTGAACACGGTGTCCTTGGCGACAACGATAGTTGGACTTATACAGCAGTTAACGAATTCATTCAGTACATGAAGACCCACAGATAGAACGGTCTATATATATTTGCATGCCCTTAAAATATTTGTGGACCCTAATTAATTATTAGATTTTAGCAATTTAAACTTTTGCACTATTTATATTATCAATTCCATATGAAAAAAAAAAAAAAGTGTCAAAACTCTTGAATGTTTTTTCACCACTACTAAATTCTGAATTTTCTGCTTGAGTTAAAGACCATAAAAAGTTTGGTCAATTCCATTTTTATTATTTTGGCAAATGAAATTCGCTTGTTGTTGATCAGGACATAAATGATGTCGTCAATTTTTTTTATTTTTGACTAATTGGTTATAAAATATTCTGAGTAAAAAAGTTTTTTGAATATATATATATATATATATATTTCTCTAACTTGTTTTTGTTTGTTTCGCGATTAAATTCTTCTATTCTCGTGACAAATTTTTAGTGATACGAGTCATTGAAACAACACGTCCTAAAAGTTCTAAACAAATAATGTGTCGTTGTTTTATAATTTTATATGTATCTCACGCGCTTTTAATATACTTTGAAATTAGTCAATAAAAAAAACCTTAATTACAGTTAAAAAAAAAAACAAAAAATTAAGGATCCATGTTAGAGATTAGTATAAATTATATTCTAGGATCTCACCTATCGACTTAAACTTTTAGGTAAGCATGGTCCCTTAATATGGTATCGTAGCTTGGTTGACTTTGAGTGCTTGAGTTCAAGTCTTACCATTCTCAATTTCTCAAATATTAAGCACAAGACAATGTAGATCTCATGCAAGTTTCATGCCTCAAAAATATGATAGTCCGTAACAAGTTTAAAATTGGATTCTATGATCAACACCAATATGGGTGAATTTGAACAAATATTTTGTATATAAGCTCATTTGGTGAATTGATACAAATACAAGGACTAAAATGGAGTATTTTCCGACGTCATGCGTATAAACAGCAGTGAGAAATTCATTTGGTGAAAAGCTCACTCTCTCTTCCATCTCTCAATTCGTACGACGCCACACCATCTTCCCCTCCCTAATGACCAACTATTGTCATTTCAGTTTCTCACATTTGTCTCTGCCCCTTAATGGGTTTGGTTGTTATACTCTGTCTTTTCCTTTTTTTTTTTTTTTTTTTTTTGGGTTCTTGCTACCCCTCCATAGTTGGCTTGGAGTAAATCATGAAATTCTATTGGTAAGTCTGTACCATTCTTGGTTTTTTGATAAATGTTTATAATTTGATCTGCGTTCTTCTTCTCTGCTAACAGGGAAGAGCACCCTGTTGAATCATCTCTTTGGTACCAAATTTGTGGAGATGGATGCAGGCAAAGGAAGGTTAGCAAACATGTGTTTTTAGCTTTTTTCTCTTCTTTTCTGGAGTCCTGTAGCTATGCGCATCTCCCTTTTTTTTTTTTTTTTTTATGTTCTTGATAGTACATGCAATTTAATTATATTTTAGGAGTCAAACGACCAAGGGCATTTGGATTGCGGAGTGTAGTGGTATGGAGACTTTTACTATTGCCATGGATTTGGAGGGAACTGACAGCCGGGAAAGAGGCGAGGTACCGAGCATTGCATTAATACTATATAATAACGTGGTCACTGAAAATCTTGATTAAGCTAGTATGCTAATTAGGAAGGTTTTATGTTGTGACATTTCTAATATTAATTTTTGTATATTGAGGGAGGCTGAACATTGCGATAATTGTAGAAGGTTATATGAGCTTAATACAATTTCTCAGTTTCCGAATCTATTGGAGTGCATTGGGGAGATTTTGATGCTATTGATCAACTGCTGGAATATTTGATGTTTTGCAGGATGACGCTGCATTCGAGAAACAAAGTGCCCTCCTTGCTTTGGCAACTGCTAACATTGTACTAATTAACATGTGAGTTTTGTTTGTAAAGCAGTATAATGTTTGGTTGCTTTTCCTTTGTCATCTTTTGCTTTAGACCATGTTATTTTGCCCCAATTTTGGTTAAGAGAGATTCAGATGTGACACAGCATGAACAACATTGAGCTGAACTTTTAAAATATTGGCATTTTACTGCTTATACAACATGTTTTGAACATTCGGGCTTTTTCTTGCAAGTGGAAAATGCTATTGTTTTGGTGTTTTTTTTAACCTTTCTGTAAGTATTTGGAAGGAGAGGAGGGATAAATGTCACAAGCAAACTAAAATGGGGCTGCAGATATGAAAATTGAGATAGCCTTAACTAGAAGGAAAAGTGCATTCAACCCTCTTTATCTAGTATCAAAGATTGATGCAATTTGCAGATTATCTACATGCCTAAGTAGTTAAAGATGTACCGAGCATGGCTCATATCTAGAGTCTAGTTCAAACTACTTTCACTTTAGCCTTCCATGGTCTGTTGGCTCATATTGCAGGGCTGATGCCTCTCTGTGCTGTGAGATGATTTAGTCTAGGCATTGGTTGCCTCATTGCTTATTTATATCGTTGTGCTTAAATTGGATGCTGTTTCAAGACAAACATACACTTAATATCCACATCAATGTTTTCGATAGTGGAATTTGAGATATCGAAAGAGGAGTGAGAAAGAGAGAAACTTGAAGGGAGTAAGAAAGAAGGACTTCAAGGAAATCTCTGGATTGCCAGAAACCAGCCATTTCTAAAACTTCAAAGCCAAAGTTGATGCGCTGAAGCTAAAGGTTGATAATTCTAAAAACAGAAGTTGAATGTTTTATACAGGTGGTGCCATGACATTGGTCGGGAGCATGCTGCCAGCAAGCCTCTTCTGAAAACAGTTTTTCAGGTACTCTATCATTTTCATGTGGCTAATGAATCATTTTGGATTCAATATGTGTGATCATTCGTTATTGGTGTTGTACTCAGGTCATGATTCATTTATTCAGCCCCTGCAAAACTACATTGCTGTTTGTTTTACGTGATAGAACAAAGGTCTGCATTCATATAAATGATATTCTTTTAAGATGATTAAAATACTTATGATCCATGAATTCCTTCTTGTACTATGCTGAATCTTTCCTTTTTTGTGATTGTCTGTGCAGACTCCACTGGAGCATTTGGAGCCTATTTTAATGGAAGATATTCAGAAGGCATATTTATTCATTTTATGGCTATGCCTTTTTCTCTCTGGTCAACTCTTTGTTTCATTTAACATTTCTTAATAGGTTATTAATTTCGCAGGTATGGGCTGAAGTTGCTAAACCTGAGACTCATACAAGTACTCCTCAAAGTGAATTTTTTAATGTATGTAGATATCCTATCATTTCCATCTCCCTTACTAATGTTGTTGGTATTTTATGCTTCCTGTTTTACTTTTTCATTCTATTTTTTTCTTCAAATTGATATGAGCTTTAAGTTACCTTCTGGTCATTAACATAAAGGTGGAGTTTGCTGCTTTGTCTAGCTATGAAGAAAAGGAGGAGCAGTTTAAAGAGCAGGTATCGTGTGTAACTCTTATGATAAGACTAGCAATTTATTCAGCCTCGGAACTTTAGTTCCTCTTTTTTATTGGTTTCAACTTCTGGACTGTGATACAGCTCTATTTCTGTAGTCTGTTGCTTGTGTATGTTTGTGCAACTTACTGAAGTTCAAAGTCATTAGCATTACAGTGTCAAGGCTCATGTCATTATCAGTATTGTGCATTTTACAGATCATTCGAACTGAAATATGGCTGATTCTGAACAGATAGTGTAAATTTATTGAAAAAAAAAAAAAACTGTTTCGAATTACATAGCATTATAGTTGCCTTTGGCAGACTGATATGATGTCTTATGCAGGTCGATCAACTAAGACTGCAAATTTCCAATGCCATTTCTCCAGGAATCCTTCCTGGTGATGGAGAGGGGGTTGTCCCTGCTTCAGGATTTTGTTATAGCATGCAGAAGATATGGAAAACTATAAAAGAGAACAAGAATCTGGATCTTCCTGCTCACAAGGTTTGTATATGCCCTTTTCTTCTGGGAACATAAATCAATCATGAATTATTAGGCTTTGAATATGTTTTGCTAATTTTTTTTTTTCCAGGTGATGGTTGCCACTTTTCGTTGTGAAGAGATTGCCAAGGAGAAGCTCAAACTCTTTACATCTGATGAGGTTTTCTCTGAATATTCACTCTGATAATTTTGAATTTTTGGATCAGGCAGTGCTAAGTTGATTTCTTACAGGATTGGGTGTCAATGGAAAAGGAAGTTCAAGATGGTCCAGTATCAGGGTTTGGGGAAAAAGTTAGCTCTATTTTGGGATTCTATCTTTTAAAGTAAGCGTAGATCCTGCTATCATATCTATATGAGGATGTGCTATCTTACTATCTGTGTATTCAATGTTCAAAAGAAAACCATAAGGTTTTAAACCATTTGATCACCCATTCCAAACTTCCTCAAGTTTAACAGCTTTTTTCACAGAAGAGTTTATAAGAGTACTCCTTGTTCAACTTGATTTGGAATACTCTCTGCCATTGATTATTGATTCTGCATTTTCTTTTCAACAGATATGATGAGGAGTCCATCTTTTTTGATACTGGTGTTAGAAAGGAAAAACGGCAACTGTTTGAATTAAGTGCATTTGATGTAAGGCCTTAGTGTGTCCATTTCCTCTGGTTTTTTTTTCACCTCTCTTTCCTATTTGCTTATTTCATTGTCCCCTGTAGACTGCTGCAGGGAAGTAAAGTTTCTTTTCTGGTACTGGATAAATGGTTCTAGTCATAGTAAAAACATCCATTACATTATGTAATGGCAATTATTTATGGTTTCTTCATTATCCATTACAATTATATGGTGTTATAAGGTAAATATCGCCCTTTCACCTTAATAGCCATCATAACACTGTTACATAATGGTAAGAGGGCCAGTACTTCTTACTTCCATTATTTGCATTGGGGCTTATTTCCCTTACCTTTCTTTTTGCTTTGTCAGTTTATCTCATCTTTTGCAACTCCCTCGTGAAGATGAACCTAGATAAAATGTAAACTTGGAATTGTTTATTTTTGAAGTGAATATCTTACCTTAAATTTGGATAATTGACTTAATATCTCTGTTCCGTTACATTTATTTTGTAAGTATTGTTGAAAATTGAATGTGAGTTGCAAATTTATGGTATTGAGTTGCTAGATAAGTGCAGATCTAAAAATGGTTTGGAGATATTTTTGAAAGTTTTTGATGTATTTTTTGTTTAGCTAACATATTGAAATTTATGATGACTCAAGTTTTATTGTTTTCCAAACATTTGAATTAGACATGAATCTTGTTATTGTTAAGCTAATTCTTTTGTTTGTTTTTGGAGATAGAATAATTTCCTACAGACTACTTTTAGTGTGTTATTTTACAATTATTTATATGGTATTAGACTACTAGAAATGTTATTATTGTATTCTTTTTGTAAAATATATGAATTGACTAAAATATTATTAAGTATTGTTAAATGATTCGCAATAGCGATAGCTATGGTTTCTACTTTACATAAGAATTTTGCCTCGACCCTTGATTTTAACCACAGCAGCCATTTAAAATTACTGTTCTAGTGACGAACTTGTTTTTAGCTTCTTTTGCTTCTGTAGTTGGGTGCCTACATTTATTTACTTTATTCACTTTTACCTATAAAAAATTTTGTTTTCTTATATTGATCTGCTCAAACTTGTCAAAATGCATAGAGTTGAGTTTTCCTTTATCCTCTAGGTGGTATACCGAGCTTATGGTACGATGCTGGGACATTTAAGTTCTCGGGCACTTGAAAGTTTTAAGAGTAGATGGAAACAGTCACTGAGCAATGGTAAAGGATGGGCTGCATCTGTTCATACTTGTACAGAGTCTTGCATGCTTGAGTTTGATAAAGGATGTGAAGGTAACATCTCGTATGGAGGTTCAGACACACATTGGCTAAGCACTTCTTAACTGCATTAAGATGTAGATGCATGTGCTTATTATCATATTTTTTAGGGATCAAAATAGTAAGTCTGCTTTTACATTTCCTGGCAAATCATTTCACGCTGCTTAAGTTACAATTACAGCATGCTTTATTTATTTATTTATTTTGGGTACAATGGTCAGGGGTATCCTTGGACCAGCTTGTGCATCCACCGGGACTAGGTTACATTTACAGCAGGCTTTAGATTTGACATGAAAACAACTGCATTGATAAATTATTTCCTCGGTTAAATTAACAAGTATTATTGCATAAAAGCAGGACGATGAGCATTGGTTCTTCTGATTTAAATCACCACTTTTTGGTTGGAAAAGAATCTGAGTTACCATAGCTATTACCATGTTCATAATTATGACCTTGTCAACTGTTCCTCTTTACCAGTCCTTTTGTAGCTAGGGTATCCCTAAAGTGCTGTTAGATATTACAGTTCATCCTTATATTTGGTAATTGGAATTTCATCACCCTCCTAGATGTGCTCTGTTGCTGTTTGACTGCTAAAATTGTCTTGGCCTACTGAATAACCTCATATCTTAGAGATATGTATGTTTATGAAGCTTCAAAGAAGGCCCTGTAGCGGTTTCAATCTATCTGAGAGTTGACTTTCTTCTCTTATAGGCTATCAAAGATGTTTTGTCTCCTCCTCTATTAGAATAAACCATGAAGGTGTATAGCTCATGCTCACTAATTAGGATATGTTTCTCCACTTCATCCTCCGACTCCAAGCTGACCAGCTTGCACTTCGGTAGACAAACCTCAAGTGGTTACAATTCTGACTTCAGCCAATGTCGGTTCAATGAATAGATCATATATAGAAAAAAAAAAAAAAAATTGACAATGACAGCTATAACAAATTGTTCAAGGTGTTGCTATTAGAACTGATGATTTTATGATGTTCAAACTTCAAAATAATTTACATGCATTGCTTGGTTAGGATTTGTTGCCCACTTGTTCAGTTTCTTGTATTTGGTGAGTGACCTTTAATATCCTGGTCTCTCAGATGCTGCCATAAGGCAGGCTAGTTGGGATTCTTCAGACGTCCGGGAAAAGCTTTGTCATGAAATCGAGACATATGTGTCATCAGTTAAGAGTAGCAGCTTGTCAGAAATGTTAGCCAAATATGAGGTAATTTTCTTGGTCACTAACCAAAGAGCTTGTAGTCCAGTAGTAGTGGTCTCTTGCAACAAGAGATCATGGGTTCAAATCCTAGTTGACTAGCTTTGCTAGGAGCCTTGGGTGTGTGAGTAAAAAAAAAAAAAAATTTCTTGGTCAATATTAGAATCCAGGAGTATTCTTTGTAGTTTTAACTGTGCATTTTCTTTATACAATCAGATGACCGAATATTCAATACATTATTGATATGCAGAATCGACTCATTGATGAGCTCACTATGCCTCTAGAGTCTCTATTTGAAATTCGTGAAAAAGACACATAGGCTGAAATAAGAATGCATGTTAGGCATAGAACTGGAATTGCTATTTCAAAATTTTCAGATGCTGTTGGTAGTTTTGATTTGGATGGATCTACAATTGACAGAAAGAAGCGGTGTTTAAGTGAGTTTGCAAGAAATTTAGTGGAGAGAAAGGCAAGAGAAGAAGTAGGGAAAGTCCTGTTCCGCATGAAGGATAGGTAGAGTGTCTAATCATTGCTTGCTTTTCTTCTTTCAATTGTCCTTTCTGTTAGTTAAGTTTTGGATCATTTATCAGGTTCGCAAATGTTTTCAATAATGGAAAGGATTCAAAACCAAGGGTTTGGATGGCGAAACTAGACATTATAACAGTTAAAAACGTTGCTCAATCTGCAGTAATCTAACTAGACTTTTTAACCAACAGCTCCTGCCTGTTTATACTTGAGTGTCATCTAAATTTCTTGAAATCATGGCATTGCAGTCTTTGAAAATTCTATCAGTCATGGCAGCCGTACGCCTCGACAACAAGGAAGACAATATTGAGGAAGTACTGTTTTCCTCACTCATGGGCAAAAAATCTTCCAAAGATAGAAGCACAGGAGCTAGTACTGACCCCTTGCTTCAAACACATGGGAAAAGGTAATGGTTGATATTCTTTCACAGTTACGCATCTATGCAATGCTGTTGTTTATATATAAATTGATACAGATCGTTATATATTTTCCAAATGGATTTCATATAAAATCAAATATGAGGCAGGTCTCTCCGAATGCTACACTGCTCACACCAGTGCAGTGCAAGTCATTGTGGAAGCAATTCATAGAGGAGACTGAGCATGAAGTGACCCAAGCTATTTCTGCTCAGGTACCTTACTTGCCTTTTCCTTTTATGGTATCTTTTTTTTGCGATACGTGTTGATTTAGAATTTGGTTGAATGTTTTATTTAATTTTGAACTAATTTGGTGGAGTATTTTTGGGTTATGATTTGCCATCTTTTATATTATGTGCCAAGTAAAGTTCTTATGTTTCTAAACTTGGGCATTGAATAAAGAATACATTACACATACTTTGCTCTCTAAGCCAAGAATAGATTTAATGCAGCAATTGAAGTTTCTTATATCGTAGAATCTACCCAGTATGCTTACATGTAGTGCTTGAATGTTTTCTTTAGGAGGCTCAGAGGTGGATAGAAAGGAGGTCATCTATTCTATGGACAGTTGCGGAAAATGCAGGGGCAGCAGCAGTGGGAACGGCAACAGGGGCGGCTTTGGTGGTTGTGGGGGTTGCTGCAGGGCCAGCAGGGGCTGTGGGAGGGGCAGTCGGGTTAATGACGGCAGCAGCTGCAGCAGCATTGAAGTGATGCAAGGGTGGTGACAGCATTAGGTGTGTTTTTAGTTATATCCAATGATTTATATTTGTATTTCAATGGATATATTATGGTATGGTGTCCGATTACATGGATTTTGAGGTCTCTGATGTGTTCTGTTCTTGTCCTCGTCGTTTATGCGAGACTTTGGTGACTTATTCTTGTAGTAAGAAATTGCTTGTGTATAGGTTCTATTGATCTGATTAGAGGGCTCATGGAAATCGTGGGCTACAAAGATTCTGTTTTCCAGATGCTTTTATTAATAAAGTTTGGGATATTCTTGATTTACTAGTAAACATGATGATAAATTTTAGGTGCTGTTCATTTTCTGCAAAGTAAGAGACGCTTGCCACCATGTTTGATAAGTTGACTGTGGTTTCCATTTTTTCATTTGCTGGATATAGCTGCTGCTTATACTCTTCAATCAAATCTGCATACCCAGTTTTTCATTTTTTCTGTGGATCTCTTGGCAAATTCAGTCAAAATACCCATAATTAATTAGACCATTTGTCAATATTTTCATTTTTCTACTGTACTAAAAGAAAAAAAAATTGTGGGTAAAGGACATGTTTTCACCCAAACGATAATGCTTGTCCCAATTACATCCTCCACCTATCGATTATCCCTTTTGAATTCCCCGTTTATTCGGATTTTGATCAATCAACTTCATCGTGATCAATTGAGGAAGATGAAACAAACATGTTAGGCAGATGCTTACACTACATTTTCTTGAATAAATTGAGGAAGGAGAGAAAATGGGGTGGAGGAAAATTATTCTCTAATTCCGTTTGGATTTCATGAAAATGGAGAGAATAGGTTTTCTTCTTATTGTTTATAGTAACAGAAAAGTGGAAGGGGACAAGATTTGGAATCAATTTTACTAAAATGCCCTTTCTGTTGCTTGATTTATTTTCCGTAGCTTTATAATCTGCCTATTAATCTTCTATTTCTTTATTTTTTATAGAAAAATTAAAAAAAAAGATTTTCTAATTAGTTTTTATCAACTTTCTGTCTTTTTTATTGAAAAATACTATTGGAAGAAAATTAATTTTCCACCAGAAAAATTATACTAGAAGGGAATTTTTTTTTTTTTTGACTCTTTCTCAAAAAGGAAAATTTTAACTCAAAAAAGAACATTTTTGGTTTTGTAGATTTAAATTTCAGAAACAATATGAATACAAATTTTTTAAATGTACTGTACCGATATAAAAATAATATTTTTATGGTCGAATAAAAAAATAACAATATTAGTATAAAAATATAATTCATTCTTCAATAAAATTTTTTCATGAAATTTTCTTGTAAATAATTGGAGCCAGTTGTAAAAAGAAAATCAAGCCAGCATAATTACTGCAAGATCCCAGTTTACCATGTTTTTTTTTTCTTTTTTGAGAGAGAGAGAAAAGAGAGTGCCTCCATCTGCATCCTCTTTTTTCTTGAATCTTCTCTTACACGTCAGCAATATCTAACAATCCATAAAATGCCCAACCCATTTCAATTTTCGTCATAAATATTAAAGAACCATCTTAACTTAACAATTTAAGCTATTAGATAAAGCTCTATGATTTAGTTAAGAGGGAAGAGAGTGCGTCCATCATCATTATCTTCTCTCTTAAATCCTCTCTTACACATTAACAAAACCCAACAACCTACAAAATGCTCGACTCAATTCATCTTCGCCATGAATGTCAAAGAATCATAGCAAACCTAACAACTTAGGCTATTAGGTGAGACTTTATGATTTAGTTGAGAGAGAAGAAAGTGCCTCCATTATTGTAATCATCATCTTCTTTCTCAAATCTTTTCTTACACATCAGCAATGCCCAACAATGCACAAAAAGCTCAATCAATTTCAACTACGCCATGAATGTGAAAAAAAATCTTAATTCAACAGTTTAAGTTGTTAGATGAGACTTCATGTATTGTTTTATATTACTCTCTAATACACTTCTCAAATGAAAGTCCTTTGAACATCCCGTCTTGTGCTTAATTAATTAAAAGAGAAATGCAAATAGTGAGATTTGAACTTGTAGTCGTTTGATTATTAATGACCTAATATCATGTCAAATAACCATCTCAACCCACTAACTCAAGCTGTTAGGTGAGAGCCGATGAATGATTTTATATTACTCTCTAATAATGAAAAACCTATGTAAGCCAATATTTGTATCAAGAAAAAACAATCACCTTCAATTTCACACACACGCAAGCATTGAGATTTTCTACTTATTGTAGTTTTTGAGGTATGATTTGCTATCTTCCAGGGCTAAGTGATTGTGAGTTCATGTTATATGTGATAGTCGATTAATCTGTGTTGTGCCCTGCAGGTAAATGTTTCGTTGAGCTTCTTACAAGGTCATAATTTCAGCAGATATGGGCTGAAGTTGCTAAGCCCGAGGCTCATAAAAATGCTCCTCTTAGTGAATTTTTTAACGTCGTAGATATCCTCTCATTTCCATCCCTCTTGCTAATGTTTTTGGATACGTGTTTCATAACTTACATTTTTCTGTTAAATTGTTGTTTAACTTTTTAACTTCTGATCATTGGCACGAAGGTGGAAGTGACTCTACGAGGAAAAGGAGGAACGGTATAAAGAGCAGGTACCCTGGACTCTTACAATAGGAATAGAATTTTATCCAGCCTCATAATTTATGTTCATCATTTTATTGGTTATTTATGTTCTAGCATTTTGTTTAGTATTAGTATGAATAGTGTTTTACAGCCAATTGTGAACGGATTGGGTACATTTATTGCAGAAGGTCACCTTTCAATGGCGTAGCATTGAAGTTTCCATGGAAAGGTAGACTAATGTGATGCCTTATGCAGGTTGCTTCACTGAGGCTGCTGATTTCCCATTTCCTTTCTCCAGGGCCTTGTGGGTGACAGGAAGCGAGCTGGCTCTGCTTCTTTTAATACAGAGCAGATATGGAAGGGTCATCAGCAAAGAAATAAGAGAAAGATAACAAAGCTTTTCAAAACAAGAATATATAAATGCGTTCAAGAGGTAGCATTATTGGTCTGAGATACAACATACTATAGATGAACAGACAGACCTAGCAGCAGTAGCACAATGTCTATACTATAGATGCAGCCATTCGCAGTAGCTTTGAGAAGCAAACAAGTTTTCTACAGAAATATACCATGCCACCAATCACTTGAGGCTACACTACCACTGAAGAGCCACACTTCTTAAGAACAACAGTTGAAATCCTGATCAGGGCATAAGGCAACCAATACTGACTTGAATGAGAAAAAACTATAATTAGCTCCGTCTCTGTTCTACAACCTAGCCATCCAGAGAGATCATTTTCACTCCATGTATTGTTGCTGCTGCATTTACTGCCATACCCAGAGTGATCAGAGACCTAGCATGACACACCAGCAACAGTATCATCCAGAGAGATCGCCAATCACACACAACTAGAATTCACAAAAGCTCCTTTTCCCGTTTTATAACCCAGCCGTCAGATAATAATATTTTGCCAAATCCGCCAACAAACAAAGCAACTAGGAATTAGGATGAACAACATGAGCATAAAAATACTTAAGACACAACATAACTGATTAAATTCAAAGTCACGGAATGGTTTCATGGCCTTCCAAACGAAAAGAACCAAATAGAAAACAGTCAAAATTTTTCTGTCAATTTAAGTTGTGGTTGCTCATCAATATCATCTTGGATAAACAATGGATGGACGCCACATTTAACCACCTTACAAGCTTCCTCGTGTGAAGAGAAACGAAATGAGGCCTTCTTGAAATGGCAATTAGAGTTAATAGTCCAAATGAACACATACTCTGATCCTAATACACTATACCTCCTCCACATGTCTCTTCCTCCTTCGGTGAATAAGAAACAGAGTTGACTCTGTTCTCCATCTTCGGTTATCAGATCACATATACATGCAATATTGAAGCGATAGAGCACATAGAAGTTGAATGCAACAACAGCGCAAAAAGCAAAACCCAAGAACTGATCAGTACTGGTACTACTGCTAGGGTACAAATGAGCTGGCAGCTGCTTGATGTTTTCTAATGAAAATCCGTCTGCATTTATATAGCTGAACCACTCCGGGACTTCAAACCCAGAGATGCACAATCTAAATGTACTTGGCTTACTACATCCCTGCACCAGAGATGCACAAAATTATCATCTTGATGTTTATTTATAAATAAGAGATTGAGATGTAGAGAGAGAGGGAGGAAGAATTCACCTGATTAAACCATGATGTTGCGTTGCGTTGAATTCTTAAACGTGTGTCATTCATAAATTTAAGGCTTTCGTTCTCGCCCAATTCATTGCAATCAGTAAACTTGAAATCCTCATTGCCAGCTTCATACTTCTTCTCGCCTTGTGTGAGTAAACTTGCTACTGATTCTAGAGAGATGCATGCTGACGCATCTAAAACTTGTAGACTTGATGGAAGCCCTGGTAAACATTGAAGACTTGCTAATTTTTTGCAATAACAGAGATCAAGCATTGCAAGACATTTCAACTGGCCAATGCTGTCTGGAAGGCTTGCTAGTTTTGAGCAACCAAAAAGGTGGAGACTTGCAAGGCATTCTAACTCACCAATGCTGTTTGGAAGGCTCCTAATATTTTTGCAGCCGGATAAATCCAATTCAACAAGTTGAGAGAGTTTCTCAATTGACGAGGGCAAAGTACGAAAACTTTCACACAAGGAAAGGTCTAATTCAGTAAGTTTGGTGCAGTGTTTAATAGAGTCGGGTAACTCAACCAAACTACTACACTCTGCCAGATTTAAAACCTCAAGATTTGGGAATTTAGACAAATTTATTAATCTCAGGTTGTGGGAGCCCTTGAGGGTCACTGATTTCAAATTCGTAAGCTGCTGTAAAGAAATAAGACAAGGTAAGAATGAGAAATGCATGCTTATCAATAATTTTCAAAATGCAATAAAAGAAGGATGCTAGCTTACCGAATATTCATTCTGATACTCATTCCAAAGTTGTTCAAGCTGGCTATAAGACATATCAAGTTCAGCAAGTTCGACTCCACTAAAATTTGATGGCAAAGATTTTGAAGGGTAATGAAACCAGCAGAGAGACCTTAGATTATTTGGAAGAAATTCAAGGCCATGAGGAAGGTTTATTGGATTTTCGAAAAAATAGAGCAACCTAAGGTTATCAATCCCCTTAAATGCTGTAGGACGTAACTTAATTTCCGTACTTGCATGTTGGAGGGACATGGCTTCCGCTTTTTCTGTCCCCTAATTACCAAAAGCAAAGAGTAAGTTATTGTATATTTTACAATTTTGTAGTATATAAATATCCCTTAACAACTAAAATAGAAGAGTAATTAAATCAGCATACAACAAATAAAGATTTCAAGGCTACATCTCGTACAAAACACAAATCATGTGAAAAGACAGTCAATTAATCATTTAAGACCGGTACCTGATGATTTATTAATATAGGGAGGATATCCTCAGCCTTCCACAGCCGACTACGCTTTCCAGGATCATTGTGTTCTTTGACGACAATTTCTTGACCCAGTTGTTGTACCACATCATGCATCCATATCTTGTTGTCGACAATTTTTATGAGACACAAATCAGCGAGACGGTCTATTCCATTTCTTTCTTCGAGATCTAGTGTTCGTTGGACAACATTCCAATCGCAACTTCCAAAGAAACATGCTATATCAAGAAATATTTTCTATTCTGTCCAACGTAATTCATCATAACACATTTTCAAACTTTTAAAGTTCTCGCCATGATTTTTTCTTAGCTCCTCCATCTTACTTTCCCAATATTCTTTACTCCTTTTGTACAGACTGGATCCTAAAACTTCCAAAACTAATGGAATGCCTTTAACATAGCTTATCACCCCTTTTGATAGCTCTGTATAGCCTTCTGCGGGATTTTTTTGATGAAAAGCATGTAAGCTGAGGAGTTCGAGAGAATCACGGTCATCTAAATTCTTAACCTCATATATTTTGTCTTCGTCACATTTATTTATAAGCAGTTGCCTGTCTCTACTCGTCACAATGATTCTACTTCCTTCGCCAAGCAAACCTGCAGCCTCTCCTACTAAATCTTTTAATTCCTGATGACTATTCACATTATCAAGAATGATGAGAACTTTAATTCTTTGAAGCATTCGCTTACTGCTGTCTTCTTGAATATTCAGATCATTATTCTTTAATGCTTCACGAAGAATTTCTTGTATTCCATACTTCTGTGATTGTTTCCTATCATTTTCAAAGAACAAATGGCCATCAAATCGACGATAGTTTTGATGATATACAGCTTTAGCCGTTGTTGACTTGCCTATACCACCCATCCCCCAGATTCCCACAATGAGCACACTGGGTGATTCAAAGGACAGCATGGATTCAATGGCTTTAACACGTGATGTAATTCCAACAAAACTTCCTGAATTGCTTGAGGATGAACCAGATGAAGGCATCTGCTTTAATTTCTTGTTAATGTCATCAACAATTTCCCGAATTAGTATGGTGTCAGGCCTGGTGCATAATGAAGAACAAACAATAGTAAGTAAAATAAGACTAAAAATCTAAGAAAACTCAATCGTGATATGTATCATAGCATCGTGTTATTAATTCTCAAACAAAATTGTGCAAATATATGTATGTATTTATGCATGTGCAAGCCCACACCCATAGAGTTACCAAATTAAGCCAATAACTTACTTAGTGACATTTGAATCCCAGCCTTTCATTTTGGCTATTTCTTCCAGTGCTTGTCTCCATTTGGACGCTTCTTCTAAACTGTATTTTTTTTCATGCAAGAGAAGCGCATCCCCAAATATCCCACACAGATTTCCGACATCATCTGGGGAAACTTTGTAAAAAACTGGTATGACAATCTGGCCTTTCGTCTCCTTACATTCAAGAATTTTCGAGAGTTCCCTCAAACAAAAGGTAGAATCTGCGTAGTGTTCGGAGAGAATGACCACTGAAATAAGCGATTCTTCAATCTTTCTCAAAAGGGCTGGCTCGATTACATCTCCTCCTTGAAGTCTATTATCAATGTAGGTCTCAATCCCATTTCTCACCGATTCAAGATGAAGGAAACTGACAACATTATCACGGGTGTCTGTGCCTCTAAAACTTAGGAACACATCATACTTCGCTATAGGATTAATAGCGGAAGAAGTAGAATCCATATGAAAGGCTCTGTAACAAGCAGAACAAAACAAAAGATTATAATGAGTAATAATAAGTAACGATCATGTAAAAGTAAAAATATTAAGTCAAGAACTTCCACCAAGAATTCTGTAAAAAATTCATTGAACAATTTTTTATTTTATTTTCTTCTGATAACTCAATCGTAAATTAACAGAACACCAAGCTACCGAAAAGAGATATCAAGATGAGAAAGTACAAGAACTAGAGAAAAAAAAGCATTCATATATCAATCACAAATGTTAATCGTAAATTAACAGAACACCAACACGGATGGAGATCACTTCGTCTCCTTTGCATTTAATAGATTGGTAGGTTATTATATAAAGTCTAAAAATTCTAAAACACCAATAATTAACGGTTGAAAATTCAATCACGTCGTGTAAATTAGGTTTTTACAAAAAAAAAAAAAAAAAAAATCAAACAAACATGATAAAGAGTATAAAATAAATCAATCACAAAACCAAATTTAAAATTATCCGCTATAATTTAAAAAAAATAATATCATTACTCAAGTTTCTTAGGAAACTTGAGAATAAAAATTATTAATAAAAATACAAATTATCTCTCTAATTAAATTTATCACATCATGAAAACTTAGAATTTGTAATATTTTTAAAAAGTTTCGTGTTGTGTTTATTATAGAAATCATCCAAATTAAAGAAAAAAACTCTTGTTTTTTTTTTTTTTTTGTCTTCCTTCTACTTTCTTTGGTATTAGTGTTTTAAAAAAAGACAAATTTTTTTCATGTGCATGCAAAGAAAGAAAATAAACTTTCTTTCTAGCTAGGTTTTTGATAATTATTTTTCTATTTAATTTTTTCATAAGCTATGTTACTATCACCATATAGTAGACCTTAAATACTCACTTAACATAACAGCAAGTCAGCAAACCATAACAAAATTTTCAACTACTTCAATTAAATTTCCCTTAAGTGTATTGAAATCAAATTCTTCTTTGATCGGCTCCTAAACAAACAAGCCACGCCTTAATTGATGCATTTATAAGGAATTATAAATAAATGAAAAAAAAAAAAAAGAACGCTAAAATTAATGAGAGCCAAATATTGTCTTCTTTTGCTTATTTCTTTAATTTGCTCATAAAGAGATCCGTTGATGAGAAGTTAGCCAAAGATGATGCTTATAAAAGTATCTTTAATGCTCTCTTTATATTAAGATTTTTCTTTATAATAAAGAAGTTTGATCCAAATTTTATCTTCAATACTCTCGTTATCATAATCTCTATATTTAAAATTAACATACAGAGTGTATTTAGCTCTCCAATACTAAAAAGTTTAAATAACTCTTTATCTTATATTTTATTAATGAAAATTATTATTTCCTATGTTATTCAACCTTTTCATCAATAGTTTTTTTAGATTTTATAGATTTTATTAAAATAAAAAGTTAAATAAAGAATAATATTAGAGAGATATTGATCTTCAATGTATATAATTAACAATACTCTCTATTTATGTTAAAAATACTAATTAAAAATAAATAGTATAATTAGAGATTAGAGATGCTCTAAAATGAATAGGTCATCTCTATTGTATTTAATAGGTCTTCTTCTTTTTCTTGGCAATACTATTTATGCAGACAGAGTACAACGTTGTTCTCAGTGCAAGTACAGCGAACCATCATTCCGCCTGAGAGCTTCATCAGCTTCAATAAACTAACTATGAATAATTACTCCTTGTAAGAAAAGTCAGAAAATTGTAGGGAAAAAAACTGAAAAATTGGTGGCTTGCAATTTCAATTTATTGTACACACCACCCGTTGCTAACGGGTCAGCAACTCAAAATATTATTTGTCACCTCAATAAATAGGTTAATTGTTGAAAGTATCTCTGTGGTTTTTCTTTTGTTTTAACTAGCATATATTCCGAACGTTGCTGTAAGATAAGCTATAAAATATTTTTATGTATTCACTCATATAAAATTTAAAATTTAAAAATAATTATTTAAAAGGATCACGTGAAAAAAAATTCGAGATGAGTTATACAACATTCTTATGTATTCTTTCATATAAAATTTAAAAATAATAATTTAAAAAGATCATGTAAAAAAATAAAAAAAAGAATAAAAAAATATATCTCATATTTTACTACAAGGTTAGCTAAACGAAAAATCAGTAAAGTTGAATAATATAATGTTGTTAATTAAATATTATTTGATATAAACATGTATTTTATTAGAAATATATATAATAACTTGTAATTAAAATAATGATGTGGTAGTTTTATAAATTTTAGATGATTAATTTTTACCATATATTCTTCATCCGTAATTTGTTAATGAGATAGAGAGACCACCCAAAACAAAAAGACATAAAAGCTTTATCAAATCGAGAATTTGGCAAAAATATAGAGATAAAAGTACAAATGATTAAAACAAAGTAAAGATCATAAAAGAATTATCAAAATAAATAAATAAAACTTTCACTAGAAGCCAAAAAAAAAACTTATAAACAATAAGACTATGAACAGTTTTACTAAAAACCAAGAAAAAAATATTTATTATATAACAAAAAGCTTTCACTAAAAGCAAAAAAAAAAAAAACTTATAAATAATAAGACTCGTGAATAATTTTACTAAAAGCCAAGAAAAAATATTTATTATAGGGACAAAAATCAAATATAATAAAATTTTAATATTTATTATTGGGATAAAAAATCAAATATAATAAAATTTTAATGATCAAAATAAAAACGTTACAAAAAAGGGACTAAAATAAAAATAAAATAAACTTTTGATATTTATTATAGGGACAAAAATGAATATAATAAAATTTTAATAACCAAAATAAAAAAAGCTACAATATAGGGATTAAAATAAAAATTAAATTCACCAAATGTCAAAAGAAGAGCTTAAAAAATGCAGCAAGAGGGGAAAAAATTATTTTTTATAGGGCTAAAAATCAAACATTATAAAATTTCAATGACTAGAATTAAAAAAGTTACAAACTAGAGACTAAAATGTAAAATTTATTAAAAGGCAAAAGAGAGGCTTAAAGCATAAAGAGAAAGGGAGAGAAAAAAAGAAAAAAGAAAAGCCGGACACAGCAAAAAAAAAAAAAAAGTAAACAGGGAATGAACAGTGGTACAGCTATAATACTTTCTTGTTTTGTTTTTTTTTTTTTTTGTAATTGTATTTTTTTAATTTTTTTTTTAATTTCATCTTCTTATATTTAATTTATGTTTTAATTTCGTCCATTTGTTTTTTTTTTTTTTGAACTAACAACATTAAATAGCACCGTTACCCACAAGATTGCAGCATGTGTCAATCTTTTTTTTTTAATTTCATTATTCTACTCTTTTTTAATGAAAAAACTTTAAAATGAAGAAAAAAATATTTTTTATCCAAAATATTATTGGTTTAAATTTATTTTTACGACACTAAGTAAATTTTTAGTACAAAATGAAATATTTATAATATTTTTTTAATGTCAAGAGATTTTTTAATTAATTTTTAAACTCTATTTATAATTTTATAATATCTTAAAAGTCTATTAAAATTTACTTATTTTTATTTTGTAAATTTTTAATTTTGACTCAAAAGTGTGAATATAAATTTTATTAAGATTTTTTAAAAAGAAAAATACTAATAACATTTTTTTTAACACTACATCTAAAACACTCACTCAGTACAAGTGATTCTTAAACAAAAAGAAAATTCAATATATATATATATATAAACCTTAGTGTTTATAAGATTTTATCGAGAAAATAAAATAACAATTAATGTAAAAAATGGTATATAAATAAATAAATAAATTATTTTTTATTTTTATTTAATATTTATGAGGACGAGGACGTTAGTTTTTGAAAGTATAGTTGATTTTTGTATGTTTATTCACAAAAAAAAAAAACAAAAAAAACAAAAATACTAAAATAAAAACTGTATTTGAATCATTGGATAGTTATGCAAAAGCATAATTTCATATATTTATAAATAAATGGTAAATGCTTAGTGTTTTGATAGTTGAATAGCTGATGTTTACAAAAACTAATTATTCAATTTTTTTTATATAAATTATAAATATATTGAGTGGGTTGAAAGTCTATAATTTAAAACAAAAGACATTTAAAAACAAAATCACTTTTAAGGAATATATTAAATAAATTGAAAAATTATAGATAAAAATAAAAAATTAGTAAAACATAATTTTGATAAAATTTTGATTATATAAAGAAGAACTAAATAAAACACGTAAATTCCTCTTTTTTTGTTCTAAAATAATTTTTTTATTTCCAAGCCATACATTTTCAGTCCTTCGAATAGGCCTCACACGCATAGCAATCACTTTTTTTCGTTTTTTGTTTTTTGAAAATTTGACTTTTAATTATTAATTAAATATTTTGAAAATTATTTTTTTTAAAAGAATCTAGACAAATTAGCTTAAACACATTTTTAATTAAAAATATATATTTTGGACAAATTATATATCATGCTACTATAATTATAAAAAATTATTCCATCTGGGGTAGTTGATGAACAATAGTTTGTAAGGCGTTGAACAATATCGTGGAGTGCAGCGTTTTAATTATAATATTTTGCTTAATTAATTTTTTCTAATATTTTTATAAATTTTCTACTTAAAAAACATATATCATTCTTCTTTATAGATTGATTATAAAATTAAAAATTATAATAATTTTAACTAAAATATTAATCAAGAATTGAAAGAAAACTTTTCAAATGTAATTTTCACAATATTGTATTCCAAAAAATAAAGTTATAATTAATGGATAGACTTTTATAAAAAATTAACAAATGAAAAAAAATTCTTTTTTAGTGCTGATGAGAATATTAATTTTTAAAATAATCTGCACAATACTACGGATAAATAGAACAAAATCATTTCAAAATGTTATAATTTTTTCATTAATATTTTTATTTAATTATTACTTTTTTGTGTTTTTTCACAAAATTTATATTTTTAAAAAAATGATTTATTCTTCGTTATTCATGGATTCTTAAAAAAAAATTGTAATAATTTAAACCTAAAATATTAATTAAAAATTCAAAAAAAAATACTTTAAAATTATTTTTTTTATATCAAAATGTATCCAAAAAATAAAGCTATAATTAATGTATAGACTTGCATAAAAATTAACCAATAAAAAAATAAAATTTTATTCTTATTTAATATTGGTGAGAAGATTTTTTTCACAAGTATATGCATTTGATCTATATATATTTATTTATTTATACAAAATAATCAATAAAATTAGCATAAGAAACAGTACTTGAATAATTAGGTGGTTCATTTAAAAAATTATTTTAATTATTTTATTTCAAATAAATTGGTTCTGTAATGTTAAAAAAATATTTATAGTAAATACTTTGTATTATGTTGGAAGATGTATAGTTAATTTTTAATAAAATCAACGATTCAATAATTTTTTTATATGTCTTGGCCATACCTAGTGAACTGATATAAATTATTTAAAATACATATTTAAACTTTTAGAAAAACAAATATATTTATATATATGCAACTATCATTTAAAAATTTTAAGAATTTATGATATATATTATACCAATTTATTTTTTTAAGAAAAGCAATCGTGTTTTAAACTTTTTTTCTAAAATTCAAACATAAAGAAAAATAAATTATATAATATCAGTAATAAAATTTCATATAAAAAATATTAATTGGATGAGTATTTTTATAAAAAAAAATGATGAATTCAAAGAATGAAATTTAAATAATAAGAGTATATAAATTGAAGTATAGGTTAATTTTAAAATATAAAAAGATATATTATATAATTGTCGGTTTGTATGAAAAAAGTTACGATTGATTTTTTAAAATTTTAAAACCCAATTAAATAAAAAAAAATAAATTGATGGAAAAAGCAAAGAAAATTTTGATTTGTCAAAATTTAACATCCAACTAAATAAAAAATATAAATTGATGAAAAAAAGCAAAGAAAAAAAAAGAAAAGACATGTGTAGTGCATTAGTCGGGGAGATTAAAATTTTTAAGGATCAAAATGAAATAACTTGAAAATTACAAAAAAAAAAAAAAAGAAAAGAAAAAACTACAATAATGAGCGAGTGATTTTCACTTGTTCATCAATGCTCAAGATATGATCGTCGGTTTGAGTGAAAAAAGTTACGATTAATTTTTTAAAATTTTAAAACACAATTAAATAAAAAAAACATAAATTGATGAAAAAAACGAAGAAAATTTTGATTTTTCAGAATTTTAACATCCAATTAAATAAAAAAAAAAACATAAATTGATGAAAAAAAGCAAAGAAAAAAAGAAAAGACATGTGTAATGCATCGATTAGGGAGATTAAAATTTTTAAGGTTCAAAATGAAATAACTGAAAAATTACAAAAAAAAAAAAAAAAAAACCTATAGTAGTGAAGAGTGATTTTCACTCGCTCGTCACTACTTAACAACTTCGGTCATTTTAGTTTTATACTAGCTGGTTGCCCGTACTACTCCGTGGGTCTAGTAGAACAAAATCATTTTAAAATTTTAAAATTTTTTAATTATAATTTTTATTCAATAAAATTTTTCTAATGTTTTTTTATAAACTTTTTCTTTAAAAAAAACATAAATCATTCTTCTTTATGAATTGATTTTAACTAAAATATTAATTGAGAATTAAAAAAATTAAAAATATATTTTTCATAATATTGTATTACAAAAAATAAAATTATAGTTAATGGATAGACTTTTATAAAAATTAACAAATGAAAAAAAATTATTTAATGATGATGAGAAGATTGATTTTTGAAATTATCAACGCAACGCTGTAGGTAGATAGAACAAAATCATTTCAAAAATTTATAATTTTTCATTTAATTATTTTTATTATTTGTGTTTTCATAAAACTTTTAAAAATTCTAAGAATTCATGATATATATTATATCAATTTATTTTTTAAAAAAGAAAAAACAATCATGTTTTAAGATTTTATTCTAAAATTCAAATATAGAGTAAAATAAATTATATTTATCAATAAATAAAATTATATATAAAAATATTAATTGGATGAGAATTTCATAAAAAAAAACTTAAGGAATGAAATTTAAATAATAAAAGTAATATAAGCTGAAGTAAATGTTAATTTTAAAAAATAAAAAGATAATATATATATATATATATATATATATATATTATATATATATATATATATATATATATATATATATATATATATATATATATATATATATATTATCATCGGTTTGTGGAGAAAAAAATGATGAATAATTTTTAAAAATTTTAACACTTAATTAAATAAAAAAAAGAACATAAATTGGTGAAAAAAAAGGAAAAAAAACCAAAGAAAAAAGAAGGACATGTAGTGCATGAGCTAGGGATTAAATTTTAATTTTAAAATTTTAGGGATCAAAATGAAATAATTTAAAAATTATAAAAAATTACTTAAGAGTGAATAGTACATTACGAGGGAAACACTTAATTAAATAAAAATAAAAGAACATAAATTAATGAAAAAAAACAAAGAAAAAAAAAGGCACGTGGTGCATCAATTGGGGATTAAAATTTGAAGGACAAAAAAAAAAAAAAAAAAAAGAGTGAACCGTAGATTGTTAGGGGATGAACAGTATTGCCATTGTTCAAAAACCCCACCTCTTTTAGTTTATTAGTAACTAGTCGGATACATGCACTATGCTACGGATAGACAACTGTTATATATGCGGGGTTAACGATTTATATGGTGTAATGTCGGTAGAAAGTCTTATTTTTGCTGATTAATATAAATCAAATCTATATATAGTTAATTTCTAATATATATATATATATATATATAACGGATGGATTGTATATAAAATAAATAAAAAAATATACAGAAAAAACCTATATAAATTGTAGAAATATATTGAAGTCAATAAATTAAAATAAAAACAATAACAAAATTGATTCTGAATAAATATATATAAAAATGCAAATAAAAATTGTAAATTTTTTAGCTCATTATTTAAAAAAAAATTAAGTCAAATTATCTAAAGCATACTTTTAGCTCTCTCTCTCTCTCTCTCTCTCTCTCTCTATATATATATATATATATATAATTAAAAAATATTAAAAAATAAAAAAATCATTTAAAAATAAAAAAATAATTCATTGCATCAATTATAATAATATATTTAAAAGAAAATAAAACATTGATGTTTTAAAATAAAAACAACAACGATATTAGTTTTGATAAATTCTGAATAAATATATATAAAAAAGCAAATAAAACTTGCGAATTTTATAACTTGCTATTATTTAAAAAAAATAAGTTAAATTATCTAAAACATACTTTTAGCTCTCTCTCTCTCTCTCTCTCTCTCTCTCTCTCTCTCTCTCTCTATATATATATATATATATATATATATATATATATATATATATTAGAAAGTAAAACACTCATTTAAAAATATAAAAATAATTTATTTTATAAATTATAATAAAATATTTTTAAAAAATATTGATGTTTTAAAATTTTGTCTCAAAATTTATATATTAAAAAACTAAATTTATCAACAAATAAAATTATATCAAAACAAATTTATTAGCAAATAAAATTATATCAAAAAATTATCAACGATTACATATTTATAATAAAATAAAAAATGTTTCAAAGTGACAAATGTAATATATATATATATATATATATAAGAGAGAGGTCAACCCAACGAGGAATAAAAGAAGAAAAAGAGACCTGGGGTACTAAAGAGGTCAACCCAGCAAGGGAAAAAAAAAAAAAAGAAAAGAATTGAGATACTGTTTATCAATGTTTATTTACTGTGGAATTACCTCAGTTTTTTTAGTTACATGTATAAATATAATTTATAATGTATAATAATAGTAAATAATAAATAGTAAATAGTAAATAGTAAATAGTAAATGTTTTTTAATCGTTAGGAGTTAATGTTACGTACCACGTGCTTTCTTATGAAAAAAATTCTGGTGGCTGAGAATAAATGCCCTTGATCCTATGTGACTGCGATGGAATATGATTTCGACATTGAGTTTTTGTTTGAACTCATGGGACCCACAGTCCTTATCATAATATTTTTTATTTTTTTGGGTTCTTCTCTCGCATCACAGTCGTTACTTGAAATGAAAGCTCTCTCATTCTCCCACCAAAAATATTTCCACTTTGTCTTCAATTTTGACAACACTTTTTCATGGACAATAAAGTTCCTCTTCAAGGAATTTTAATGGATGGAGGGAGGTTGCTGGGGCACACAACTGGTTGATGGAAATGGAGTGTTCAATGTTGAAGGAGTAAAAAACTTCACGGGGAACACTGAATCGTCAGACTGTGATCTTTTTTTAATGATCTGTTCGAACAAACAAATTCGTTTTCTATTTTTGGATCGGACTAATTATCAATTTTACTAATCAGTAGAAATCAACTTTCTGTTGCTTGATTTATCTCTGTAGCTTTATGATCTGCCTATTAATGTTCTCTTTATTTATTTTTTATAGAAAAAAAATGATTTTTTAGTTACTTTTATCAACTTTCTCTCTTTTTATTTTTAATAGAAAAACGCCATTTTGCAAAAAGCTGTGGGAAATATTGAACTAATAAGTTGCGCTCTTTCATGGTAAGCAGAGAAGAGCACCCTGTTGAATCATCTCTTTTATACCAACTTCAGGGAGATGGATGGACGAGAAGAAAGGGTATTTGGATTGCAAAAAAGTAGTGGCATGAATTCACCATTTTCATGGATTTAGAGGGAACTGACAGCAGGGAAAGAGGCAAGCTCAATATATATATATATATATATACCGAGCTTCGTATTAATACATCTTTGCTGTCTTGCCGGTGGCTTGTCTAATATTGACATGTGGCATTCACCGTTTAATATGCTTCCATCATCATCTTCTTCCTCCAATCCTCTCTTACACGTCAGCAATACCCAACAATCCACAAAATGCCCGACCCAGTTCATCTTCGCCATGAAAAACCCATTTAAGCCAATATTTGTATCAAGGAAAACCATCACCTTCAATTCAAGATTTCTAAGATCCCAAATTCTTTCACGTTACCTTCAATCGGTAATGGCAACAACAAATGAAAATCAACAGATTGAATCAACGGTTGTTAGAAAACAAGGAGAGGAAGAATCGAAGAAGAAGACCTCTCCTCCGCTGCCACCGCCGCCCGAGAAGCCGGAGCCAGGAGATTGTTGTGGGAGTGGGTGTGCTAGATGTGTTTGGGATGTTTATTATGAGGAACTTGAGGAATATGACAAGCTTTATAAATCTAATTCTTCGAAATCTTAGCCTCCGTTGATTTAATGATGTTTGTGTTTGCGTGTTACAGATTTAAAGTTGTAGTTTTCTTGATCGTAAAAAAATTAAGAATTTGGATTTTAATTTAGGTTTGTGTTTCACGTATCTCTCACGTGTCCTCGGATGTTGTTCAACGGAAAAAAGGGTCTCGATTACAAACCCCCCCAAAAAAAAAAAAAAAGATTTATGTCGATCAACGCAAATTTTAGTAGTTATGTTTTCAGGAAGAATTTTACGGTGAAATCTTATCCTTTTGAACATTTGCAAGATGGGAAATTGATTGGGTTTCCAGTTTTTATTTTTTTATTTTTTTTTATGTTTGTGAAAACATGTTTTTGCAAGGTGCACGCTCTTGCGCTCGTGTGCGTGTTTTGTGATACTCGTAGAAGTCGGAGAATCTCGGTTTGTGGATCTATTGGATTACACCGAGGAGATTTTGACAGTATTCATACTCTTGAATATTTGATGTTTTTGAGAATGACACTGCATTTGAGAGACAAAGTTCCCTATTCATAAACATGTGAGTTTTGCTTGTTCTGCATTATAGTTGATGGATGTTTTTCAATTTGCCATGTTTTGCTTTAAACCATGGCACTTCTTTCTCCATTGTGGTCAAGAAAGTGTGAAACAATGCATTTAACTTTTTGGATATTGACATTTACTGCTTGCATGTTTTGAGCATTGAGGAATGGGATTGCAAGTCTTACAGGCTATAGTTTTGGTGTCCTACACCTTAATTACTGTAAGCGTTGGGAAGTGAGAAGTAATTATTATTACAAGCAAAATGAATGAAGCTGGAGATGTGATGTAGAACAGCTTTGGATTTGTGTCCCACAAGGAACTCGTAGTAAGCTAGGATTTTTTGTAATAATTATGATTGAATACGGACTTTTTTTTTTTTTTTTGAAGAAATAGGATAAAAAAATAACAGCTAGTTTGATCAGGCAAATTGAGTACAGAGAATGAATCTGCTAATTAAGTGTACAAATTGTTGAGGTGAACGAACCTAAAGGTTGGTAAGAAATTGCACACACGCAAGCATTCCGGTTTTCTGCTTATAGGAATCGCTTCCTATTTGAATATTTGAACTAGATGTTGAATATTACCTCCTGGTGGTGCCAAGACATTGGTCGGGAACATGCTGCCAGCAAGCCCCTTCTAGAGACAGTTTTTGAGGTACGATTTGCGATTTTCCTACAGCTAAGTCATTGTGAGTTCATATTATATGTGATGCTCCATTAATCTGTGTTGGTTAGTGACTCTACATTTCTTTTTCAACAGATATGATGCAGAGTCGATCCATTTCAATGAAGGCGTAAGAAAGGCAAAACGGGAGCAGTTGGAATTAAATGCATTGGATGTAAGGCCGTTGTGTGTGTTCATTTCCTTCTTTTCTTACCTTTTCTATTTCCTTATTCATATTGTCTCAATTTAATAGCTGCAGTGAAGTAAAATTTCTTTTCTGGTGTTGGATTATATATATATAGGACTTGAACCCAAAACCATAATCTCCTCTCTTTTGAGAATACCACTAAGCTAAAGGAGCATTGGTATTTTGCTGATATGTTGAAATTTATGTTAATTTGATCTCTGATTGTTTTTAAAATACTTGAACCGGACATGAAATTTGTTATTATTAATCTTTTTTTTTTTTTTTTTTTGAGATAAATATTTTATCTGTCTAGGTGTGAATTCTTGTGGTGTTCACTCATATCTTTAAGCTGTAATGAGTTATTGCATTATTATTTGTATGACATTAAACCATTAGAAGTGTTATAATTATATCTTACTAAATTAAAGTAAAATATTAAAAATATGCAAATTAACCACAAATTTATTAAAAGTTGTTACATGTTTCGCAATGACAGAAGCCATGACTGTTATATTATGCGTGCCATGGTTGTGACTTCAATCGCAATTTAAAACTATGGTTGAGATGATCTTGGTTTTTAGTTTCTTTTGCTTCTGTAGTTGGGTACCTCCTTGGTGCCTGCATTTATGTATTTTATTCGCTTTTACCAATAAAATTATTTGTTTTCTATATTGATCTACTTAAAACTGTGTCAAAATGATCAGAGAATCAAGTTTTGCTTGGTTATATAGGTGGTACACCATACTCATGCCATGACTATTTACGTGCCAAGTCAGTTGAATGTTTTTAAGACTATGCTGGAACAGTCACTGAGAAACGGAGAAGGATTGGCTGCATTATTTGTAGGTTCACTCGCATACTGATAGGCACTTATTCACTGCATTAAGTGTTAGATGTGTGTGCATTTTATCTTTTTCTTACTCTTCTGGATTGAAATAGAAAGTCTGCCCATGCTTTGTCGGGCAAATTATTTGATGCTGCTTAAGTTGCATTTACAGCATGCTTTGGATTGGACATGAAAACACAGATCGTGCTATATCATTGCTTAAGTTAAATTCAACAACTATTATTTCTTAAAGCAGCACTATGACTATGAACATAAGTTGTGATTGAAACCATCACTTCTTTTGTTGGAAATAACCCGAGTTTTCATAGCTATTAACAATGTTGTAGTTATGATCTTTTGGACCATTTCTCTATGCCACTTCATCTTTACCTGGAATCTCCTTAAAATGCTTAGAGACTATAATTATTATTTTTATTTGGTAATTGGAATTCTTCTAACCCTCCTTGATGTGCTCCAAAGAAGGCCTTGCAGCAGTTTGAATGTACATAGTTGGTTTTATCTTCTTATATACCAACAAAGATGTTATATCTCCTCCTCTATCTCTATAAACCATGAAGGCGTATAGGTCATGCACACATATTAAGATATGTTTCTACTTTCTTCGCTTCATCCTCCAACTGCAAGCCGACCAACTTGCACTCTGTTGAACAAACCTCAAGTAGTTAAAATTCTAGCTGGAACAAATTTTTCGTCCAATGATTAATAGTTCATCAAAAAAATTCAAAGCCTGATATTGAAGAAAAAAGGTGATCTAATGGCCAAGGACAGCTACAAGAAGTTACTCAAGGTGTTGCTATTAGAACTGACCATTCTGTGATGTTCAAACTTCAAATTACATGCATTGCTCGGTTAAAATTTGTTGCACACCTTTTCAGTTTCCTGTATTTGTTGAGCAACCTTAAAATCCTCCTCTCTCAGATGCAGTCATAAGACAGGCAAGTTGGGCATGCTTCAGAAGTCCGAGAAAAGCTTTGTCATGAAATTGAGACATTTGTGTCATCAGTAAAGAGTAACATGTTGTCAGAAAGGTTTGCCAAATATGAGGTAATTTTCTGGTTGATATTACAATCCATGAGTGTTTTTTGCCATGCATTTTTCTTAAACAGTCAAATTACCAAATCTTGATGCATGATTCATATGCAGAAACAACTCAGTGATGCACTCACCAGACCTTTAGAATCCCTGTTTGAAGTTTGCAAAAATGAAACAAAGTATCAAATAAGAATGCATTGAAAGCTCTAATTGACTGATAACGCTATAATTTTTTTTTTGTTTTAAAGCTGTTAATAGTCTTGAGCTGGACAGATCTACAATTGACACGAAGGAGTGATCTTTGAGGAAGCATGCAAGAAATTTAGTAGAGAAAAGGCAAGAGAAGAAGTAGGGAAACTCCTGTTCCGGAGTATATACTTTGCTCTTACTTTTTGTTCTCTCAATTGTCTGTTCTGCCAGTTAATTTTTGGATCATATTTCAGGTTCACAATGGTTTTCAATGATGAAGATGGTTTAAAACCAAGAGTTTGGACTGGGAAGAAGAAATTATAAAAGCCAGAAATGATTTACGATATGCAATAACTAGCTAGACTTTTAAACAATAGCTGCCTGCTAGTACTTGAGTGACATCTGAATATCTTGAAATAATGCCATTGCAGTCTTTAAAAATTCTATCAGTCATGGCAGCCATACGCCCAGACAAGCAGGAAGACAATATTGAGGAATTACTATTTTCCTTACTCATAGATGGAACTGTTGCTGCTGTTCCATCTTCCGAAGATAGAAGTGTAGGAGCTACCATGGACCCCCTTGCTGCAAACAAATGGGAAGAGGTAATAGATGATTGATATAATATCAATAAATTACACATGCAATGCTTGTATTCCATATATAAGCGCATACAGATCTCTTTCTATTTTCTAAATGGATTTTGCATAAAATCAAAATATGAAGCAGGTCTCTCTAGATGCTACTCTGCTCACACTAGTGCAGTGCAAGTCATTGTTCAAGCAGTTCATAGCATAGACCGAGTATGAAGTGACAAGCTATTTCCGCTCAGGTCCCTTACTGTATGATGCTTTTTCCTGCTATGGTACCCTTTTCCAGAATGTGTGTTCATTTGGAATTTGGTTGAATGTTTTATTTCATTTTAAGCTTAATTTGGCAGAGCATTTGGCTTATCATTGGCCAACTTCTATTTTTTACTGGATATAATTATGCACCAGTTGAAGTTTCTAATCAATCCTACCCAGTGTGCTTACATGCAGTGCTTCAATGTTTTCTTCAGGAGGCTCAGGAGTTGATATATAGGAGGCCATCTTTTCTTTGGAGAACTGCAGAAAATGCAGGGGCGGCAGCAGCAGGGACGGCAACAGGGGTGGCACTGGTAGCTGTGGGGCCAGCTGGTGCGGTAGGAGGGACAGTTGAGTTAGTTTTAGCAGCAGCTGCCACAGGAATGAGGCGAGTCATGGGTGGAAACAGCAGTAGATGTATGCCTTTATGCGCTGAAGGATTTATATGAGAATATCAATTCATATGTTAGGATATGGTGTCCAATTTCATGGATGTGATGCGTTCTGATGTGTTCTGTTGTAGCAGGAAATTGCTTGTGTATACTTTTGTATTGATCAGATTGAAGGGCTTATGGAAATCTTGGGCTACAACAATCCTGTCTAGTAGGAAAATAACAGTTTATGAGATGAAAGAAAGCTTATAGGTTGAGAGCCTGCTGACTGTGGGCACTTGGCTTATTTCTCTCTCGAACTAAGTCAGCTTTTGTGAACTAGATGTTATGAAAACTTTTCGTATTACTCTCGTAACACTGACAAGTCTTGAATGGTTTGTACAAATAAAAGCCTTTTCTATTTACAGACTTCCTCCTAAATAAATAGTTATGATCACTATACAATGAATTTTTTAAAATTTTCCTATCTAGATATTAACAAGAAACATTTTAGAATAACATTTATAGCCTTTTCTATTAATTAATAATTACAATGTTGTTAAAATTAAAGTGAAATTATGGATCACATTCGATCTCTAACAATAATATCGTTAACTGTGGAGGGTGTTATGTATGTTTTTTAGAATGACATATCCATTTGTCCAAAATTATTGGTTTTTTAAAAAATTATATAATTTTTTTTAATGGTTTGCTTTATAATTCTTTTGGCGTCAAGTTAATACAAATGCCAATTTCACAATATATATGGTATTACATCTTTATTTCACCATATATATTTACCAACTAATTTCATATTTTTTTGCATGAGTCAGGACATGATTTTAATTTTATGACCAAATTACCAATTTTCTGAGATAGAAAATATTCAAAACTTCTCATACCTTGCTTCAAAATAAACAAATGCTGCAAAATAAATTTCTTTATGGTCCTCATATTTAAAAAAATTATATTTAATTCCTATATTTTTCACACTAAAAAATATTCAAGGAATCAACTTATATTCTTCAAACTATGAAGACTAACTGATTACTTCACTAAATATACAAGGACTAATCTATAATTCACAAGCAAAAAATTACTGCCCAGTAAAAAAATCAAATCTAATTATTTAAATCATCATTACATCATCATATAGATCCCAAAAAGTAAAAAATAAAAAAACACAGAAAAAATCACGCAAAACAAGGTTCTTTTCTTTTCAATCTATCCTTGGACTAGGAGAAGCATACTGCAAGAAAAAAGACAGGAAGAAAGAAGAAGCCGTTGCTTCATCTCTACTCTATTTCTTGCCTCCTCTACTCTTTCTCTCTCTAAAACCTTTAAATCTCTTCTTTTCTTCCTCTCTCTAAGATTTCTCTCTCTACAATCCATCAAAGTTTTGTCTTTAAATTAGAAGATCGGTGAGTAAATAAGAGCAAAAATGGGGCAAGAACAAGATTGCTGTAGCACACAGCTGATTGATGCAAACGGGGAGTTTAATGTGGAAGGACTTGATAACTTCGCGAAGATCACGAAACTGTCACAGTGTGGTCTTTCTTATGCGGTTGTTGCAATCATGGGCCCTCAAAGCAGCGGTAAATATATGATTTTTTAGTGGGATTTGAAGTTCACCTTATTAGATATTTGGTTTTAGTGGTAGTTTAGATTGATTTTGAAAATGGGTTTTTTATTTTTTTATTCTGTTATTAGTTATAGTAGTGAATTTAAGTTCTTTTGATTTGTTAGTTTGTTGTAGTGGTTGTTTTTACTTGAATGTCAAATGTTTTTTTTTTTCTCGTGCTTAATTTTGATTTTTTTTTTTTTTTTTGTGTTTAATTTATTTTTAACTGTATTTTCCTGGAACTTAATTTATTCTGTCTAAACAACGATGAGTTCCGATAGTTTTTTTTTAAAAAATAAATAAATAAATCCGAAATATTTTGCTGTTCTTGTTGTTTCTTTAGTTTCGTGGAAGTTGAAATTTGAGAGTTTTTGAGTTTGATTGAATATTCCTATTGTTTGGTTATGTAAAGTTATGTGAAAACTAAACCTTTAGAACTCAATTCTGTTGTTTCATTAATTAACGATTTATTCAGTTGGATATTTTTGAGTAAATCCAAATTGTTGTGCTCATTTTTGTTGCATCCTTTTAGTTAACTGAAGTTTGAAACTTTCTGTATATTAATGTAGTAAACGGCAGTTGTAAACTGGATTTTATTTAATTGAAATCTTTTATGCAAGAATTACACTTAAGATCTATCTTGAAATTTGTTTTAGTGATGCACAATAATGACACTAGTTACAGTTAGAACAGTCTGTTATGCATAGGCACGTGCATGTGTAAACACAAAATATATGGTTTAATTTGTGTTCTTTGTGAACAGGGAAGAGCACGCTAATGAATCATCTATTTCGTACAAAATTCAGGGAGATGGATGCATTCAGAGGAAGGTTAGATAATTTTAGTTTAGCAATTTTGTAGTTCTCGAAGGGAGAATTATTGCTTTCTGTATCTCTCTCTTTTCTTTTGTGTTCATCATGAGATGAAATGTTATATAATTATGTTTCAGGAGTCAAACAACCAAGGGAGTTTGGATGGCAAAGTGTGTTGGTATTGAGCCTTTCACAATTGCCATGGATTTGGAGGGAACTGACGGCAGAGAAAGAGGCGAGGTAGTGAGTTTTTGTGTCGATATCTATTGTTTTAGCTTTGCTTTGCTAATTGGGTGGCTTGTATAGTCTTTAGTTGTTGCCTTTTCAGCTTGATTAGATTATTGCCTATGTTCCTTTTTGGTTCTGAAAATTTAGTATCACTAGGTGCTAATGGATTTGACAATTGATTAGTGGCTTCATGTAGTCAATGTAAGTCTTAATTTCAATATTATGTCAAGCATATAGAGTATTATGGTGGCAGCTTATTATTTTCAAAATTTGTGAGATTAGAAGCTGAGTTGCATTTGCCATAGTTTGTAAATTTTGAGGAATGTTGAGGATGAACTATGATGTATGGTTCTATAAGCTGCAGCGTTTGATGCTTGTGGAAAGTCAAATGAAGTAACTAGAAATCTTAGCTAGCGAATCTGTTGAATGCATGCTGTAGGGAATTTTTTACCCTCCTTCTCTTCTGAATATTGCTGTTTTCAGGATGACACTGCATTTGAGAAACAAAGTGCCCTCTTTGCTTTGGCAATTGCAGACATTGTACTAATAAACATGTGAGTTTATTTTATTTTTATGCTGACCATTATAGTTTTGGATGCTTTTTCTGCCTGATAAACTTGGTGGATGCCTGGACCTGGCTGCTTTTGATGGTGGCTTTAGACTGTCAAGCTAGTTAGCCCACAATATTGTTATCAATTTATTGGATAATATATTGCCCCATTGCTTGCTCAGGAGTGACATGGTTGAAACTGATATGTCTGGATATGATCATCAGATTCTTTGTTGAACAAAATCCAGAATGGTTATGCAGTTGTTATTATATGTATGCATGTGCATAGTATACAGCTAGGAAGTGTAACTTCCCTTTGTTTTGACTCCTTTTCAATTTCCCATCTTGTTCTTTTTCGCGTCGATCCCCTGTAGTGGTTAAAAAATGTGTGAAACTCCATGGCTAAAAGAGCAGTGGACTTTTTGATATCGGTACTTTACTGCTTTAACACATGTTTTAGTGATTTGGGCATCTCTTTGCAAGCTGTATGTGCTATTGTTTTGGTGTTCTATTCCTTGCTACAAGTGCTGGGTGAGAGGGGTTGAATGTCACAGACCAAACAGATGAAGCTGGAGATAAAAGGAAGACGTCCTTAACAAAAGTGAAAAGTGCATACTGCATTTAACCACTTTTAGCTAGTTTTGAAATTAATGAATTTTGCATATTACATACAAAATTATTTTAGTATGTGCTGGGCATGGGCTAGGTCTAAAATCTGGGAAAAACTACTTTGTTTGGCCTTCCACAGTCTGTAGTTGTTCTAAGATGACTCACTCAGCTGTTGCCTGGCTTGTTGCTGATTTTTAACATTACAATTGAATAATCTAGTGGGATTCTGTTCTGTTAAACATGTTTCTGATTCTCATTTGATGCTTGAGTGAGGAGGAAAATGTGTCTGATTTTAATACAAGGTAACCTTACTAATGAATTTAATTTGATTAATAGAGGAGCAAGTGACTACATCCAGCCAAAAAAAAAAAAAAAAAAAAGAGAGAGAAGGAAATTATAGATGTGGAATTCCGAATCAGCCTTTGTTACATTAAAATATATTCATGTTATGCAGTTAAAGATTGACAAGGCACAAACATGCGTTACTAAAGTTTCCTCTTCACTGGGATCTGCTCCTTATTAACTAGATTCTGAATATTACTTATAGGTGGTGCCATGACATTGGTCGGGAGCAGGCCGCCAATAAACCCCTTTTAAAAACAGTTTTTCAGGTACTGTTTGTCATTCCCTGTGATTACCATATTATTTTGGGTTCCTTACATGCAATAATCTATTTCTGTCCTGTACCTAGGTCATGATGCGTCTATTCAGCCCACGCAAAACAACACTGCTCTTTGTTATACGTGATAAAACAAAGGTCTGAATTTTGCCCATATGAATCTTTTAAGATGATATACTTTTGCTCCTTGAATATGCCTGTTTTTGTCCAATTCTGAATCTGTAACCTCTGTGTGTCCATGTAGACTCCTTTTGAATATTTGGAGCCTATTTTAAGAGAAGATATTCAAAAGGTACTTTGTGCATTTCTTATTTTCTGGCCATGCATTTCATCTTCTGTTTGATTATTTTGTTTCTTTTAGCTTCTTCAGTGGTCATAATTTCTGCAGATATGGGCTGCAGTGGCGAAACCTGAGGCTCATAAAAGTACTCCTCTCAGCGAATTTTTTAATGTATGAAGATAACTCTCTCATTTTTTAGTCTTTCTCATGTTTTGACAAATGGACTTCATTTCTCATATCGATTTCAATTGGCATAAACTCTGATTTCTGGCTTCTGTTCATTGGCACAAAGGTGGAGGTCATTGCTTTGTCTAGCTATGAAGAAAAGGAGGAACAATTTAAAAAGGAGGTAACCTGCTACCATTATAAGAAAAAATAACAGTTTATCACCCACAAAACTTAGATTTGTCATATATGATGGTTTTTCAACTTTGGATTCTGCTGCAGTGTTTTTCTTTTCCCTTTTTAAAGTCTTGTTTAATGATAAGTAGCTTGTGTATGTTTACCAAATTGGTGGAGTCCAAAGTTAAAGGCACTGTGACATTATTGTCAAATCTTTTATGTATGATTCCAATTCACAGATCATCATGGGGCTGACTTATTCTGAAGAAATTTAGTAAAATAACCAGAGGAAACCACCACTTGATTGCATAGCATTTGAGTTTACATTTGGTAGACTAATTTGATGTTGTATACAGGTTGCTGAACTGAGACAGCGGTTTTTTCATTCCATTTCTCCAGGAGGTCTTGCTGGTGATAGGCGGGGAGTTGTCCCTGCTTCAGGGTTTTCTTTCAGTGCACAGCAGATATGGAAAATTATAAAAGAGAACAAGGATCTGGACCTTCCTGCTCACAAGGTTTATTATTTACCATTTCCTATGCGAACATAAATTGTTAGATTTTCATATGTGAAATATGTTGTAAATTTTGCTTATCAGGTGATGGTTGCGACTGTTCGGTGTGAAGAAATCGCCAACGAGAAGCTTAGCTGCTTGTCGTGTGATGAGGTTACTGAAAATTTAATCTGATAATTGTGGGTATTGTGAAATTTATTATCAAGAAGTGCTAAAATGATTTCTTGCAGGGTTGGTTGGCATTGGAAGAAGCTGTTCAAGCTGGTCCAGTGTCAGGGTTTGGGAAAAAACTCAGCTCTATTTTGGAATTCTATCTTTCAGAGTAAGTTTATATCTTGCTATTATAAATAGTGATGAAAATCTCTAAATGTTCAATGTTCAACAGATTCAAAAATTTCTAAATCAGCTTATCAGTATATAGTGTTTTATTCCAAATGTTCTCAATTTCAATAGATTTATCTCACACCAGAATATTTCCTTATGCTTCTTGTCAATTTGCATCATCTGATGTTGTGACTTTTCTTTTATACTAGATATGAAAATGAGGCGATCTATTTTGATGAAGGTGTAAGAAATGCAAAAAGGAAACAGTTGGAATCAAAAGCATTAGATGTAAGGCCTCAATGACCGTTTTATGTTTTTTAATTTTTTTTTTTTTTTCCCCTATTTGCTTAGTTCCTCAATTTTTGTTGTCCCCAGTAGGATGATGTAAAATCTCATACATGATGGAAGGTTTTAGGATGATATAGGGTCTAATCGTTTGATCTCACCTTTAACCTCCTCACATCTTTGTAGTTCGTGGATGCTTTCATCTATGTAAAAAATATGGTTCTTATATTATTATATTTAAATTAGTTTTAAATTATCGAAGGTTCAGAGTTTCAGTTTTTTCTTTTTCTTTTTTCCTTAGGTGGTCCACCATGCTTATGTTACCATGTTGGGACATTTACGCTCTAAAGCTCTTGAAAGTTTTAAAACAAGGCTGGAACAGTCATTGCACAAAGGAGAAGGATTTGCTGCTTCTGTTCGTACCTGTGCTCAATCTTGCTTGCTTGAGTTTGATAAAGGATGTGAAGGTATGTGTGGTTAATGGATTCATGCACATATATTGGTAGGTGCTCATCGACTAAAGTGTTGGATGTCTGAGCCTATTATTTTTGCGCCATGAAAACAGAATTTCTGCCATTGCTTTCCTAGTATTATTTGCAGCTGCGCTAGTTACAGAGCATGCTTTTGGATTGGTATGAGAAACATTCACTTCGATAAATCATTGTTAAGCTAAATTCAACAACTACTACAGACAGAAGCAGGATTTTACGTGCATAGGTTGCCCAGATTTAAACCCTCGCCTTTTGATTCTGAGTGTCAGAGCTGTTGGATTGCTCAGCTAGTCCTCTTAACCAGTCTATTCATATCCACGAGGGTCTCCTTAAAATGCTCAAAGGCTACAGTTTAAATTTCTATTTGATGAACTGTGGAATTTTATAACTGCTCTTTGTGTGCTGTCCTGTAAGTGTGGAAATAGTTTTATCCTAGAAAAGAATCTCATTCTTCTCTTTTGGACTTCTAAAGATCTTGCCATGCACATTAAACTATAAAGTCATATAGCTAGCTTCTGTACTTGAACAAACAAGAAGTTATTGAAACTGTGACTGCAAAACAAAAAGTAGTCGAATACTTCATTGAAGAATTTCAATGGGTTAGACGAAAGAGAAGTGGCAAAGTGAAGGGCAGCTGTACCAACTTATTTAAGCTGTTGATACTAAAAGTTCTAGAACTAAGCCTTCTATGATTCTTCAAACTTCGTATTTATGCTTGGCAAATATCTGTTATCCACTTTTTCTCTTTTCTGGATTTGGTAACTGACACATGATATCCTGTTCCCTCAGATGCTTCAGTTAGACAGGCTAATTGGGATGCTTCAAAAGTACGAGAAAAACTTCGTCGTGATATTGAGACACATGCATCATCAGTATGCAGCACCAAATTGACTGAAATGATAGCCAAATATGAGGTATTTTCTTGGTTGATGTTAAAATCCTTGAGTATTCCAAACTGTTGCACTCTGTATTGAAACAATAACAAAATCTTGACGCAATGATCTTGCAGAAACAACTTACTGATGCACTTGCTGGACCCGTGGAAACCCTACTTGAAGCTGGCGAAAGTGACGCATGGGCTTCAATAAGAAAGCTTCTTAAACGTGAGACTGAGGTTGCTGTATCAGAGTTCTCAACTGCTGTTGCTAGTTTTGAGTTAGATAAGTCTACAATTGACACAATGGTGCAAAAGTTGAGGGAGTGTGCAAGAAACGTAGTGGAGAAAAAGGCTAGAGAAGAAGCAGGGAAAGTTCTGATCCGCATGAAGGATAGGTGCAGTGCCTGATTGTTGCTTATATTTCTTCTTCAATTCTCGTTTTCGTTGGTTAATTTAGATAATGTTTCAGGTTCGCAATGGTTTTCAATCATGACAATGACTCGATGCCAAGGGTTTGGACTGGGAAAGAAGACATTAGAACAATTACAAAGGACGCACGCTCTGCGGTAATCTACCTAGATTTCTTAATGAATGGTTGGCTGCCTTTCATCTTTGAAGAACATCCAAATATCTTGCATCTGTTTTGTTGCAGTCTTTGAAAATTCTATCAACCTTGGCAGCCATACGCTTAGACGAGAAATCAGATAATATTGAGAATATACTGCTCTCCTCGCTCAGTGATGGAGCTGTTTCTGTTCCATCTTCCAAAGGTAGAAGTATAGGAGCCAGTAGTGACTCCCTTGCCTCAAGTACATGGGAAGAGGTAAACAGTTGGTGCATATTAGATGTTGGCAACTGTATTTGTATATATCTCTTATCTATTTTCAAACTGTTTCTCATGAAATCAAATATGAGGCAGGTCTCTCCAAAAGCTACGCTGCTTACACCAGTCCAGTGCAAGTCATTGTGGAGGCAGTTCAAAGCAGAGACTGAGTATACTGTGACCCAAGCTATTTCTGCTCAGGTACCGTATACTATATATTTCTTTTTTCACTTATTGTATTCTTTTATCACAATTTGTGTTCATATAGGAATTTAGTTGAATTCGCAGTATTTAACTGTGTTTTATTTCTTAATCAAATATGTTCAACTTAATTTGGGGCATATTTTCAGTTTTGCATGTTCTATATTCTATTTTATGTGCCAATTAAAGTTTATATGCATGTATTAGGGCATCAAAACACAATGTGTAACTCATGCTCACTGAGTCAGACACACATGTGCAGACACACAGACAAACTCACTCTTTTCAGAAACTAAGGATATATTTTATTCATTTATTAAGTCTTATATCCTACAAGCTATCTAGCACTCTTATATGCAATACATGTGTTTCTTCAGGAGGCTCACAAGCGAAGTAATAACTGGTTACCTCCTCCATGGGCAATAGTGGCAATGGTTATTCTTGGTTTTAACGAATTCATGCTTCTGTTAAGGTACTCGCTTCAAACCAAAAGTCTTTTCTTCCCCACAGTTTATGTTCTTGCACAATTTTGTTTCTTTATTCTCCAGTTGACTGGAACATTTATTTGACCTTTTTTGCTAATGAATCAGGAATCCACTTTACCTCATGGTTCTGTTTGTTGTATATTTACTTTCAAAAGCATTATGGGTTCAGATGGACATCACAGGACAATTTCAAAATGGCGCTGTAAGTTTGGAAAGAAGAAAAAAAGATTTATTATTCTCTTGTTAGCTATGTTGACTAGAGCATATGTTAAGTACATGGTTAAAAGGGGATAAAACTTTATCATGCGTTTGTCTATTGATTGGTCTTATTTATTGTGATTAGAGGATTTAACTCTAGAACTATGCATGGACATGGAAATGGAAATCAATAGCGTATATAAAAATATATTGTTCTTAAAACTTGTGTAGGGACTGTGCTTGCTCCCTGCATATTAAATGCTGCCACTTCTCTCGAGTTTGTGATAATGTGATTACAAATAGTTACATGTAAAGATTACTAGTGCTTGAACAAAATTCTGACATAGTAGAATTGGACTCAAGTTCTTGTGTCAGGATATTTACCTTTCCATGCACAACTTGTTATATTGAAGCTGAGCTTCCATTCATTATTATGGTTAGTCCTAACTTGGAGGCAATAAGAGAAATAGCTGTAGTTTATGATAAAACAGTGTTCTCGATGGCTTTATTTGGAACTAACTTTTTTCCTAGTATTAAAAAACTATTTTCCTCTCTTTTCATATGCAAAGATTCCGTGCCTCATTTCTTTGTTTGGTGTTGCAGTTGCCAGGCATATTATCCATTTCTTCAAGGGTTCTTCCTACTGTTATGAATCTTATGAGGCGACTTGCAGAAGAGGCTCAGGGACATCAAACTCCTGAGGCCCCAATGCAACAGTCATATAGTTTTCAGAATATAAGACATCAAACTCAACAGAATCCAACATCAAGTACAATACCCGAGTCTTCTGTATCATCATCCTGCATTTCATCAACTGACAGTGAACCTGAATACTCAAGTCCAAACTTGACGCATAGGCGAAGTACAAAAATTTCAGAGGAAGAATTTTCTTGATGGAAACTGACCTTGTGTAAAATTTGTGCCAAAGTCGAGGAGAGAAATAGGCTAAGCCTTTCTATACCCTTTCAGACAGGCAAAAAGAAGACAGAAAGAAAAAGAGAGGTTCGGAGGGTGAGAAAGGCATTGAGTTATTTTGGCATACAGGGAAGTTGAGTTATTTATATATGTAGCAATAAGTAACCCTGTGTTAAAGACTGCTAGACTACGAATGGGCGGCAAATCTGTATTTCACTATATTCTTCTATAGATTTCTAATGAGAGTTAAATCAGTTCGTTTATATTTTCATTAACTTCGCTACTAAGCCACCTTGTTCAGCCTTTAATTGCCCTGATTTCTCCTAGATAGTGCAAATGAACAATGTATAAGAAGAGCTTCTCAGGAAGGCCTTATCGGTTTGTTAATGCATATAGAAAGCCAAAGTACAGATTTGTGGTTGCTTTTCACTAGATTTGTCTATAACAACTCTTTAAAATATAAACATTCATTGACACTTATTTGGTTTCGTTTTAAATATATATTATATAATAAAATAATAGATAGAGAGATCTTTAGTTCTTTTGGTTTGTTGCAGTAACTATATATATATATATATATAAGTATTTTAAGTGAAAAATTGTTCGCACCCATAATGATTTGGATGGTAAAAAAAGAAAAAGAAAAAAAGGCATACTTCTTTTCTAAGAGTCTATCATGAGGATAGAAACTTCTTAAATTTGTCACTTTGGTGATATCTTATAGATTTTTATTTTCTTTTAAAAATATAATATCTTATAAACTACTGGATTTATTTTTTTTTCTGTTTTTTTGATAATAAACTATTGGATTTTATAACCTCTTATAAATGATACTATTTTGGAACGATATATGAAGTGTAAAAGTCTGAAAGTTATAACTTCATTTTTGATGCATCAAGTATCTAGATAATGACAGGAGTTTAATTTGTAAGGATTAGAAGAAGCAAGTTACAGATGCATAAATGAAGTGTAAAAGTTACGAAGGATCATGATGTACGTATAAAAGATTCACACTTTTTTGGGCAAATTATCAACAAGAGCACTAGTATATATTAGTCTACTCACCATCCATTTTTAACCAAGATGGCTCATAGTGTGACAAGTTTAGTTGTATTGACGCTAGCTTGTGGGTTCATGTTGGTTACCTCAAGCCCAGGAGCATATCTTAAGAATATTGCACCAAGTCCACCATCAATTGAGCCAACTCCTAAGAAAGAGCTAAGTCCCTCATCCATCGTTCCAAGTGCACCACCATTGCTTGTGCCGACTCCTAGGAAGGCACATCGTCTCCTATCAGTCGAGCCAATCCCTAACAGGGCACCAAGCTCCTCTTCCGTAGTGCCCACTCCTGAAAAAGAACCAAATACATACTGGATTGTTCAAACTCCCCCACCTTTTTCAGGTCCCTTTGTCGAGTTATTGTTTCCATGTCATTATGACTAGTAAGTATGTCTGAATGGAAATTCATTAACAAATGAGTAAAAACTCTAAGTTGTTGCTCGGTAATAAGAAATAAAATTATGAAAATATAAATGAAAGTTTTATTTTAATTAATCATGTAGGTATTTGGCTGAAAGAAATAAAGAGGGAGAATAATAATTAAAATGAAACATAGGTTTTGTTTTTATGAGAAATGCGAATAAAAACAAGAAATGCGGATGATATTTTTTTCTTAAAAAAAAAAAATATATAATTACTATTATTACTACCAGAACCACCATCCCTATCTCCTTTTTCTCTTATTTTGTTATCGACGCCACCGGCACTTCTATCATCACTACATTAATTACTACTGCAATCATTTTTTTTTTTATCATTATAGTTGATGAAATTATTTTTTTAATCATTTTTAAAAAATATATTAAAAATTTTAAATTTTATTTTAATTCGTTATCACGATTCCAAATATAATATGGAATAAAAATATCAATTTTATTTCTGTATTTTTATTCTAGATCTTTTATTTTTAATCTTAACCAAATCACATTTAGAAAAACAATAACTAAATGATATAGTGAGTAAGGCCACTGTTACAAGCACAACGTTACTATTCCAACCAAGCCTCGATCAGATAAGGATTGAAATAAAATGAATGGTCCATGACTGCTCCTTCACAAACTATAAAAATCTCAAAAAATCCCCAAAACACACTGCCAATTCCCCATCTCATTAGTCACTTTGAAAATGATTCTACTTTTACATTTACATTTATATTCTAATCTCTCTTTCTTTTTTTTAAAAAATTGGCCTAATAACTTTAGACTTCCCTTCACATGAACAATTCAATTCTTGACGAATCATTCACTATTTTTTGGATAATTTTTTTTCCTTCATACAAATTGTACCTATTACTTCATCTTCTAAAAAAAATAAAAAAAAATTAAATACAAAGTCTTTGTTCATATAATATGCAGCAGATGATCATGTATCATCTTCACGTTCATCTAAATAATGAAAATAAATTTACAACTTTATAATTTATATATTTAATATTGATTATAATATGTTAAGCAATGACATAATATCATGCATCAAAAAATAGAAATTTACACTTGAAGAGCCATATCCTTTACAACCAACACTTAAATTGCATCAAATTTCGTATATATAAAAACATCAAATTACATCATTAATTTAATAAAATTTCATCATGCCATATATATTATTATTCTATAAAAGTTTAACATGGAATTAATGCCATTTGTTATCAAGAATTCCCGTAATCCTTAAAATTAACATCTATAAAAATCTGATCAAGGCACACAGACAATATGGTAGCATTTGAAGCCTAAAGCAAGGCTTTTTTTCTTAATGGAGTCAAGGCTCATAGCCTCTCGCGTCAAGCGTATCTTTGCCAATCCAACAACTACAAAAATAACGTGCAAAACAATCCCCAAGAAACAAACCAATAAAAACATGATCTAAACCAATACACAAACTTATGTGACTGCTTGAAGTTTCCCAATCCACAATAAAATAACATAAAAACAATAAAAGACACACATAACAGATCAAAGACATGAACTTACTTCAAGGTTGTAAAAATAGTCCATGTCAATTTATTTTTTGAAGTCAGGGTAAATAAAAAAAAATTTATGACATGACAGCTGAGTTTTCTAGAATTTAGAGTAATTTATCGGCTGTCAAAAATTAATACTCTAGTAAAATAAAATTTCTCTTCAGTCGTAATCCTTAAGTCTAAACGACCTCCTCTTTTTGCTAGTAAATTTGTCTTCGGTTGTATGTAAAATTATTGCTCAGAGTGACAGAGATCGATAAAGTTAAACATTGCATTAATTTTGGGGAAAATTTCATACAAAGTGGTGCCGTCTCGGGGAGCTGTACCAGCTTCAGTTTTTTCTATTGATGCAAAAGAGATATGGAAAACCATAGAAGATGACAAGCACCTAGATCTTCCTGCTCTCAAGGTTCATTAAAAAACTATTTTATTGTGTAAAGTTATTAATCTTCAGCTTTTCATATATATATATATGAACATATTTCTCCATTTTGTTCATCAGGTGATGATTGCCACATGCAGTGAAATGTGAAGAGATTGGCAAGGAAAAGTTCGAAAGCTTTACCCGCAATACGGTATTTAATTGCATCTATTTTGCTGTTTTTTATTTCTTCATATCAAATTTACACCTCCCATTAGGAAATTTAATAATAGTAGGAAGTAGTAATTTGACTTCTTCTAGGAATGGTTGGCATTGGAAATTTTTTTTAAAGCTGGTAGAGTATCAGGGTTTGGGAAAAAACTAAGCTCTATTTTGGAATAGTATCTTTCACTGTAAGTGCACATCTTGCTCACAATCCTAACCAATGAAGCTACCTACCTTCATACGTCTGTGTATTCAATGTTCAAGAAAGAATCAAAATGTTCTAAATAAGTATTATCACTGCATGACTACGTTCAAAACTTCCTCATTCTTAGTAGCATTTTCACACCAAAATTTCTTAGCATGCACCTTGTCCCAACTTGATTCCAAATGTCTATTTTTTCTCATGGATTCTGCATGTCCTTTTCAATAGATGATAAGGAGACGAAAGATTTTGAGGAAAGTGTAAGAAATGCAAAACGACAACAGTTGAAATCAAGAGCATTGGATGTAAGGCTTAATGTGTAAACTTTCGTTCAGCTTCTGTATTTTGTCTAGATTTATGGACTTTGACCTTCTTAAGTTTCTGGTGTATTGTGTAGGTGGTATACTGGGCTTATGCTGCTATGCTGGAACATCTATCTTCTAATACACTTAAAAGTTTTAAGATTAGTCTGGGAAAAGCACTGAACAAGGGAAAAGGATTTGCAGCTTCTGTTCGTACTTGTGAGCAGTCTGGCATGCTCGATTTTGGCAAAAAATATATATATATGTGAAGGTAATTGCGATCTTCTAGATTGTAGATCACAAAAAAAAAAAAAAAAAAAAAGGTTGAATGTGCTCTTTCTCAAATCGAAAAATTCTGAACTTTATTTGCTGAAACTTTTTCAGTTTATCATTTGACATTTCTATTTTAATTTTTTTTATGACAGAAATTTTCTATGCTTCTAAACTCAAGAAGCAACAAACCATGGATAAAAGATAGGCACGAGGACACTCTTTTTATAAACGAAGAATGTATTCTATGCACCGGTTAAAGTTTCTGTTCTGGAATCCACCCAGCACAGCCCTCACATAATGCTTGGTGTTTTTTCCAGAAGACTCACGCCAAGTACATCAAAGCACGGAGAACTGTGAAATGGATAGCTGGGGGAGTGGGTTCAGTGGTGGGGCTAGGTGTGGGGATAGTGGTGCGGCAACAGGGATGGTGGATCCATACACGGCATTTGCAGCAGGGAACAGCTAGCAACAACTGGGATTATTTATGGGACTGCGCATGATGACAATGACGATGAGTCTGAGTGTTGATACTTCTGCTACATATATCTTATAGTGCATGTCTGAGATTTCTCTGTTTTGTAGGATTCTTGCTGATAGGCAGTCAGCAGCTTTTGAGTAAAATCCTCACTGCTGTTGAAGCTAAATTAATGTAAAATTAATATATTTTAGTGGTTCTCATCTCAAGGTTTAAGATATATTAATGCTAATTTATTACTTGGTTGTCGATTTGAAGATTGGGATGTGAGTGAAGTTAGACAACGAAAGGATGCAGAAGAAGTCATTGGGGCTTGTGTTTGAAAAAAGAGTAAGACCTTTTCGAGAGATGAGGACAATGAGGTACTGCATTTTCTATCATGTACAATGATTGATGAAAGATCAACAACCTCAACTTTACTTTGACTGCTCTTCTTGAAGGGCTTGTGGGGACGGTTGTGTACAGTTTAGACCATTTTGCCTAAGCATAGTCTGTTATTCTAAGGTTGTACTGTTCTGTATTTTGAACCGATAAGTATTAATATCTATCTATCATCTATAAATGCATAAACATTACTATATGCATCGATCATCTCCCAAATTACCAGGACCATTATAAGATGGGCATTATTAATTTAGAATCCTTGGTAGAATAAGAAGCTACGCATTTAAAAAAAAAAAAAATGCATGCCCGGTCTATAAAGAAATTAAGCAGCTTAGCTTAGGCTTAACAAGTCTGAAGAATGACCAAGTAAATTAGTCCAATGAGTTGATTAAAGCAGAGACGCAATGTCCCAGCAAATGCTAAGAATCTCTCAAACACAACACTCTATGGGTATTTTACCGTGCCAAAGTGTGTTCTGCAATTACTCTGTTTTAAAAACATGTCATTACTTGAATTGCTTTGTTTCGGTCGGAGTTATGACTCATTCCTAAAGATACCTATAAATATTGTTAGGTTATCTCACATCTTTTGTGAAAAGGATTGAGTATTTAGTTATAGGTATGAGAAAAAGTTTCACTCCTTGTGCTAGCTTTTGGGGTTATAAAAGGTCTTAGTAGCACCCAACATGTGTAAAATATATATATAGAGAGAGAGATTATTATGTTATCTCACATCGACTGTGAATGGGGTTGAATGCTTAGTTATAAACGTAAGAAAACGTCTTACTTTATAAGCTAGTTTTTGGCATTGAAAACAATAACTTCGAACTTAATTTGTTATAACATTTTCAATATATCATTTGCCATGTTCAATTTCATATGCCTATTAAAGTTTCTATACTTCTAAACTTAAGCACCGAACCAAGAATATATTTCATGCCGATCGAAGTTTCTTATGACTTGGAATTTTATCCAGCAGTCTACATGCAATACTTGGGGCTTTCACGGATGCTCACAGGCAAACTCCCAATGAAATTTTGATAGGTCATGCAGCTGGGGCAGTGGTGGCGAGAGGGGGAGTAGTAGCGGGGCCTATTGCAGGAGTTGCGGTTTTGAATAGAGCGATGAGGTGACGACGACTGTAATAATAACAAATCCGGACTTTTTTTTATGTTCATCATAAATCTGACTGGGACATTTGATATTTATATGACTAATAATCCATGCAATATGCACAACTAGTTTTGGACTAATAGTTGCGTATACATACAGATTTCTTAATAAAATAAAGTTTCAATTTTAGTGACTCTAAAATTCTGTAGCGATTATACAAGAGAAGAAGAATATTCTTATTTTGTAGCTCAAATGCCTAATTTCTGCATAGAGATAGTGTTGAGTCAGTTTTCATAATACATTCTTTTAATTTTTTTTTTTAGAATAATTAATATTTAATTGTGCAAATGTTAGTTAATCCTGTTAGTGCCACAATCACTACAAGAGACACCCAAAAACTAATGCTAAGGGAGACCAAGTCCATTTATAGAATATTTATGTGATCACTTTCTCGATTTTTTAAATGAATTGGAGTCTAAATTTTTAGGATTAATTTTTTCCATGCTGCATGGTCTAACTATCATTATCATTAAGTGGTACATGGTTTTAAATAGCAGATGAAGTTATAAAAATAATTATGATTATGATTGTGGATCATGACTTATTACGATAGTAAAATAATCATTGTAACAATTAATTTTGTGAATGCATTAATAATTATTTATAAACTTATTCTAATTCATATATTTCAAATAATTTTATTAATTGAGCAAAATAATAACAACATCTCTAACAATTTAATATTATATCACAATAGTTGCATTTATCATTAAAAATTAAAAACACTTTTAATAATTTAATATCGCATAAAAAATAATATTACAACTTTAAGATGCTGTAATAAATACATTACAAGTTCAAAGCGTAAGATTTGAAGTGTGTAGCATGATTTTACGTGTGTTGCACTTGAAAGAGTGTATAATAAATTCAAATTTTTGACCAAAAAGAAAAAAAGAATGACTTATTGTATCATAAAAGCAAGTAGTTTATATTTTTTAAATCATTTTGATACGTTCTTTAAAAAGTAGATAGAAAATATATGAATTAAGCTTTCAATAACCATTTTAGTACAAAAGAAATTTTTCATCTAAACTTTTGAGTTCATATGATGTGGCATAACATGTAGAATGTCATCATAGATTATAGTCCATGTAGGATGACATGTGGCAAAAAAAAATAATCAAAATTGAGAATAAATGGACAATATTTCGTATATTAATCCTACTTCAAAAACAAATTCACAATCAATACAAAACCTAAATCAAATTCTAAAAAATCCCTAATAATTTTCTCTTATCTATCCAATGAATAAAAACTTCTCTCTCTAACCACGAATCTTTAACTAGTAACTATTCCTCTCCCTCCAACCAAGAGCTTAAAATACATACTTAGGAATGATTTGCGGTATTTGACTAGACACTATTTGGTTTACTCTTTTATGAATTATAGCTATAGTTGGCCTCTTTTCTATCCTTAAAATGAAGATATTTGCACACCATTATTTCTAAAGGGAGATTATAGCAATCGGTAAGCGAAGAAGAGATAGACAGAAATGGCAACGAAACAGAACAATATATGTAAATAACAGATGTTGCTTGGTAATTAGCAAGCCCCAATCAGACAATTTGACGAGGGATAATTACTTGTACGAATCAAAGACTCCAACATATCATAGTTGAAGCTCTTCCTATATTGATCATAGTGTCTTGTTAATATAATTAGTTGTGAAGAAAAAACCAGTAGATATTTTACTTTTCCCAGCTGCCACACCATCATCCCTTTTCAGGTCAAGTCATTTGAAGCAAACATGACAAAGGTTTTGAACAATGATGATGGTGAAGGGTGCCTTCATGGTTGAGCAAGATTGGCTTACTTCTAAAATTCTTAATGGAATATGTTCCTGCAGTACTCTAGTTTGGCACGTAAGTAGAACTTCAGACGTTATCCTTTGTAGCTTCAATAGTTATTATTGGAATCGGTTAAGTCGAAGTCATTTTATTTACAATGGATGCCAAGGTACAAATTTTTTGCTTATGTAACTCTCAAGAGATTCAGATAATCTATTGGTGAACCTCCTGAGAGTATTTTTCTTGCCGTTTGAAATCGTAATCAGTTATATATTTGTTTATTTTAATAGACAATGTGGAGAAGTGCTTAGATCCTAGGACCTATAGCTGTCTTTTGCTCTGTATGAGCAATGCAGAAGGCTATAATTGCTCGTGTCTTACTAGATATTATCAAAATTATAACCAATGCTACCAACTCAGATCAGAAACCAAAAAACCTAGAGCTATCATCATCATCCTAGGACTTATGGGCTTGAATGGAAGAAACTTGACTCTACGTATATGGGTTTCGCACGATGTGGATCTGTTCTTGGATTACCGTTACTCTTCATCAGTACATGGTGGATGTACAAGTTTATAAAAAAGGAAAGGTGATTAAGGTCAAGCAGATGTTTTTTCTTGAGACAGTTTGATGTGCCCAAGTTAGGGTATGGATTACTTGTAGTGATCTAAGGCTGGTTCTATTTAGTTTAAAGGTAAAAATAAGATATTAGGATAAGAAACTCTTCAAGTTGAATTGATATTATACACAATTCAGTAAGAAAAGGCTGAATCGCCATGCTGAAGGAATGTGAGTGATAAGATTTTAGATTGTTTGCCATTAGACTAACTAGATAAGAACTTTGATAATTAAGAAATAAATCTCTGAAATAATTCTGTATTAGTCATCATCCCTTCAAATAAAGGAACGAGCCTCCTTTAAATAGCTGAAACACTTTCTTAATTTATAACTAAATTGTAGCTAGATCCTTATTTAAAACCTAATTTAAATGAAAATGCATTAAACAGAATATGAAAACTAATTAGCAAAATAAAGTCTGAAATGAAGAAACAAATCCGTAATTAGATGAGTTGATAAAGAAACAAATTGGCCATTAAAGCTGAGTTGATCGAATCCTTTCAAGATAATCCCACGAGATTCTACTCCTCCATGCAAGCTCTATTCTACTCCTCCATGCAAGCTCTAGCTAACAAACAAGTCATCCAACTTGACCCAAGCACCTCAAAACAATCAGAATTAGACTGCATCACAGGGCAAGGTAGACTTGAAGCTTTCTTGCACGAGCTCTTATTATTGGACCTACGTTCTTGTATATGTCATCATTTTGCATGTCATACAAACCATGATGCTCATCAAAGTTGTTGTTAGATGTGCTTGAAAATTGAAATGGGTACTGGTTAAAGATTCATTATTGGAGAGGGAAGAGTACTTGTTCGTTTGGGCAGAAAAGGATTATGGATTTTTTAAAATTTGATATAGGGTTTTGTATTGATTGTGAATTTTTTTTTTTTTTTTTTTGAAATAAGATTAGCGAGCAACATGTCATCTATTTATTCTCAATTTTAATTTTTTAGCCATATGTCATCTTATATGGACTGAAATCTAAAATAACCTCCTACCTGTCATTCTACATCATATGAATTTGAAATTTTGAATGAAAAATGGTTACCAAAAGCCTAATTAATATATTTTTTATTCACTTTTAAAAGAACATGCCAAAATGATTAGAAGTTGCAAAGTTCATGATTTTATGATACAATGAGCTAAAAATAATTTTTTTTTATATATATAGCGTTGTTATTTAACAAATAACAATATTATAAAATAATAATGCCATTATTCATTATTATTTACATGAAACGTAGAATAACAATAATACTGCGAATAACAATAATAAGTAAATTTATAGTAAATAAAAATAATAAGTAAATTCGATTATGTTAAATAACAAGTGTTGCGTAAGTGTCATTATTTGAAACTAAGGTAGCATGGGATTAACAATTAACAAAAAAAAGCTGAAGTAAAACGATTCACTCATTTTGTCAAAAGACTATTCACCTAGATTCATCTGAACTATTTCTTTCACTATGTAATGACATTTTCAAGATTTTCAATTTTTTTTTTATGCAAATTTAACATTTAACATTGTGTTCCATTTTGATCCTTATGTTTTCAAAAGATATTTTTGGTCCTTAAATGGAACAAGCACACATGCTTGCTTTTTTTTTTTTTTTTTTTCTTTGCTTTGGCTTTTTGTTTTTTCCTCTCGCCATTTATTTTAATTTTTTTATCATTGAATTGTATGCAAAAAATATGAAAAACTAATTATTATTTATTTTGGTCCCTAGATGGACTAAGCACACATGTTTGCCTTTTTTTTTGGCAATTTATTTATTTATTTATTATTATTATTAAATTGGACGCAAAAATTATGAAAAAAAATTATATATATATATATATATTTTGGTGTTATTTATGTAGATGCATAGTTAATTTGATGAAACATTTCATTAGAAACGATAAATTGAAAAATTAATTTTAAACTACAAGAGTAATATATATATATATTACTCTTGTAGTTTAAAATTAATTTTTCAATTTATCGTTTCTAATGAAATGTTTCATCAAATTAACTATGCATCTACATAAATAACACCAACTATTAGTTAATATATGTTTTTAATATTTTAGATGAACTATCTAATAATTCAAATATAATTTTTTATACTAATATTATTGATTATTTTCTAAATAAATATATATAAATCAAATGTATATATTTTTAAAAAGATATTCTTCTCATTAGTATTAAACAAGAGTAAAAAAGATTCATTTGTTAATCTTTATACAACTTTTTATATTAATTTTTGATTTATTTCTTCTACACAATCTTATGAAAACAATTTCAAGATGTTTTTAAAATTTTATATTTATATTATTACATATTTTTATTTAAGAAAGAATGTATAAAAAAGAACAAATCGTGTTTTTTTAACTACAAAATTCATGAAAAACATAAAAAGATAAGTTAAATAAAAATATTTGATTAAAAATTATGAAATTAATTTGATAAATTTTTTAAAAGTAGTAGTAAATGTTTGATGTTATTTATGTAGATGCATAATTAATTTTTAATAAACTCAACAATCTCACTTTATCTATATATATATTACTATACATAGTGGGTGATGTACACATAAATTGATTTTTTTTAATAAAAAATTAAGTTTTAATGAATATATTGAAGTTAATAAACTATAATAAAAATAATTATAAAATTAATTTTGATATATTTTAATTATATAAAAAATATGCAAATAAAACATGTGAACTCTATTTTTTAATTGATTATTTATTGAAAAACCTTATTTGAAAATTCGTACATTGAAAAAAAATAAATCATGCTTTTTAACAAATCAAATTATATAAAAAAGAATAAAAAATTAATTTGATGAGAGTTTTCGTAAGAAACAACAAACTAAAGAGATCAATTTTAAATAATAAGAATCGTTTTTTTAACTATAAAATCTATAAAAAAAAATAAATTAAATACAATTTTTTGATATAAAATTATAAAATTAGATAATTTTTTATTTTTAATTGATTAACAATATAATATATACTGTCGAAGTGAAAAAAAATATGTTCCACGCGCTACGCTGCACTAGAAACTGGCTAGTTTTGAAACCATGTTAAGGTAGCGTGGGAATTTTCAAGACGAGAAATGATTAGATGGACTTTGTCGTGTACTCTTCTTTCTTACAAGTCACGTAAACATTGGATTATCGTAAAAACTATCTATCTATTTCTTCTTTTTATGTGAAAAAGTGGAGTGCAGTAGTACAAAGCAGTGAAGCACCGAATAATTCTTCTTTGGAAACCAGACGAGTGACAAGAAAAACAGATAATTTGAGTTCAAAATGAAAAATACAAAAACTGATTTTATACGAAGAGTGTAACTTGACACTTTTTTTTAGAGAGAACTCAAAAGGCGAAAAGGCTTCCTATCAAGGGAATCTAATGGGGTCAATTGACATTACCATGGTATTAGATGCCTCCTCCTCCGTACTTGCAAGTGCTGTTTTCAAGACTTCTCGACAATCCGAAGAACACAAACCTTGGAAAGAAGACATCAAAAGAAATTACTGCCTTTTGAGTTAGATCGGTAATGAAAATGGAGGAAGGCATGCATCTGATTGATGGAAATGGCAAGTTCAACGTGGAAGGACTCAAAGACTTCATGACAACCACTGGGTTTGCCCAGTGCCGTCTCTCCTATGCTATTGTTGCCATCATTGGCGCGCAAAGTAGCGGTTTGTTTGTGTTCTTGCAGTTCTTACTTCTAACTGAGTAGTGATCCTTTGTTTATGTTTATGTGCAGTTGATTAAATTCTACTAGTTACTTTTTATTATGTGAAGTTGATTAGAAATGATCTCTCTGAAAACTTCACAGCTAAAATGATGGTTGGGTTTAGTTGCTGCAGAATTGAACTGGTTGGAATCTGAGTTCTGTTCTGCTCTGTTTTTCGCAAAATTATGGGTTTTGGGTCTTTCGGTCTATTGATGCTCGAATAACATCAATGATCAAACATGTTCCTTTATTTATTTATTTATTTTTTTTGAGGTACATTTGACGTTGACAATAAGCAGAGTTAGAGCCTGAAGTCTGTTGCCCACACACATATGATTTGATTCGCATTCTTTGTGAACAGGGAAGAGCACCCTGATGAATCATGTCTTTGGTACCGATTTCAAGATGCTGGATGCATGCGAAGGAAGGTTTAATATTTTTGGTTTTTTCAATTTTATAGTTTTAGAAGGGTGAATTTTTGTATTTCTAATTCTCTGTTGCTTTGTATACATGAAAACAATCTTATTATATTTGTTTCAGAGGTCAAACAACTAAGGGCATTTGGATTGCTAAAAGTAATAATATTGAGCCATTCACAATTGCCATGGATTTTGAGGGAACTGACAGCAATGCAAGAGCCGAGGTACTTGAGAGCTTTGTATTGGTACTCTTATTGAAGCTTAGCTTTGATGATAGTTGCTTGTTACATTTGGTGCTTGATAACTATCCTTTTTTGTTTATGAGAAATCGACAGATCTTTCTTATGCTTTTGACCTAGTCTATTCTATTTCTAAACTTTTAATTGCATCAACTGTGTCATTAAACTTAGTGAAATCTGCAATAAAGCCCTTTGTTGTTGAAATTTGTTTAAGTTAATATATGGGAGCCAACCCATGTTTTGCCTCTTAAATGACTCTGTAGTTTCACATCTCACCATCTCAAATCATGTGTGCAATGCTAACAGAAGGATCTATTGGAAATTTACTGTCGTTATAATTTATTAATGTCTCTATGTTTTGATGGTTGCACTTCATTCTTTTCAACTCCTGTGATATTCGAAACTGAGTTGCAATCTCCAAAATTTTGTGATTTTTGTGTACTGCTGAGGCAAAACATTACTGAATGGTCTCAATTCCTTTTGGTTTTATTGCGTACTGTATGGTTTCAAGCTGTGAATGCGATGCTTATATTAGGCCAGATGAATTTAATAAGAATTTGTTTTGCATACTTATTGAACTCATACCATGCAAAGTTTTTGGCATTACTTGTAATCTGAGATATGTGCTGTTTCAGGACAACACTGCATTTGAGAGACAAAGTACCCTGTTTGCTTTGGCAATTGCTGACATTATATTGATAAACATGTGAGTTAGATTCCTTTTCTGCCAGACATATTTGATTAATGTTCACATTGGGGAATAGTCAGGGGTGGCTATGTCTGGCTTAGCCTAGACAATCATTGCCCCTTATACATGCAGTCTAACTATTTTACGTTATTTGCATGTTTTACACAGTAATAGTTATTGATCTACTGTCATAGCCCTACGTCTACCTTTGGCACAAAAAAAAAAAAAAAACACTATTTTTGTAGCCTTCCATGATTTGGAGGTTCATATGGCGGTCCCATTGCCTTTTTGTGGCTTGAAATAATTTCTTTAGGCATTCTTGGCTAATTGCGTATTTGTATTATTCAATGAAGTTATCCAGCAGGGTTATGGTCTATTAAACATATTTCTGTTTCTTGTTTGATTTCCGAATGGCGGGGAAAATACATCTGATTTTGTTACAAGATAATCAGATGAAGACGATGCATATATTTCAACTTATCAACAGGTTGTCTGTCCAGCCAGAAAAAAGACAAAAAAAGATAGCTGTTTCCATATTTTGAACTTTTAGATAATTTTTGTCCTTCATGTTGGATATATTATGCCTTAACACAAATAAGATACCTTCTAAACTCAGTGTAGAATTTAGAGCTTTCAAATGGAGACATGAAGCAAAAGTTTTTTAAGATAAGGCATGCCCTTTCATGCATGCACACAGGTCAATTAGTAAGATTCAACAAATCTTTATGTCAAATATCATATACAGGTGGTGCAAAGACATCGGTCTGGAAAATGCAGCCAGCAGACCTCTTTTGAAAATAGTTTTCCAGGTACTTCACGGTGAAAAGCATTCTGCATAAATGATTGGCATAAAGTTAATACATCATGAATCAATTCCTTTGAAGTCTTGTTTGGAATTAATTGTAGTTGATTTGTTAGCTGTTTTTTCTCAACCTTAAAGTGCTTATGATGCAAGTATTGAGCTTTACGAACATACCACTAGAAGAAGTTAAAAACCGATTTAGATATGTCAGTTTATAAGGGCTATATATCTATTTAGAGGAATATGTAGTCACACAGGCATGAATAATGACAACCTTTTCCATATCCAGTTTAGATGCCAATATATCATGCCTGAATAAAGAGTCTCCTCTTCCATATTCATTATTAACGTGCTACATTTTATAATAACTGTCTAGCTGCATTCATTGAGCCCTGTGTGATATATCGCACCCAACATTATTTGGTAGCGAAGGTGACACTCCAACCATTGGCTATGGTGAACATGCCACATCTTGCGTTCATATATTATATGTGAGAAACTATTGTCTGTCTTGTATTCAGGTCATGAAGCGTTTATTCAAACCCCGTAAAAGAACATTGCTGTTTGTTATACGTGATCACACGAAGGTATGGAATTTTTTCCCTCTAAAGTAGAACCCGAGCACCTTGTGTTCTGTTCTCTGAATGAATCTTTTTGTCCAATAATGAATCTACGCCCCCTTTCTGATTGTCCATGTAGACTCCACTTGGATATTTGGAGCGTGTTCTCAGGGAAGATATAGACAAGGTACTTTTGTGCATATTATTTATACTCTGTTTATGCCTTTCTCTGTTAGGGTCAATTGTTTGTTTCTTCCAGCATTTTCAGAAGTCATTATTTCTGCAGATATGGGCTGCAGTTGCTGAACCTGAGACTCATGGAAGTGCTTCTCTCAGTGATTTTTTTAATGTACATAAGATATCATCTCCATCTCCTGTATTCATGCCATTGGCATGTATGCTTCATATGTTACTATTTTATTTAATTGGCATATAACTTAATTTGCTTCTAATAATTGGCATGAAGGTGGAGATCACTGCTTTGTCTAGCTATGAATTCGAAGAGGAGAAGTTTAAAGAGCAGGTAGCCTTTACACTAAGAATATCAATTTATGAATCCTCAAACTTAAGTTCATCATTTGTGCTCTTCTGGAGTTTGCTTTGGCAATTTTTCTAGAATTAAAGTGGTGGAGGATTTCTAGCGTGTGTATGTTCTGCAAATGATTTGGAAGTGAAAATCAGTGGTGTTCATCTTAATTGTGGAATATCTGTGGCAAGCAAGGAAAGCAGGATGTGACATCCTCCCATGAGATGGGTGAAACTTCCCCAAAAGGAATGATTGAAGCAATATGTATTAGACTTAGAAAGAGAAACAATGAAGTTTAAGAGAGATTGTGTTAGAAAAGATGCAGCTACGAGGACAGGTTCAGTTGGGACGGACTGTCCTGCTTCAAGTTCACTAATCCATCTCTTTAATTCATCTTGTTGATTTAGAAGTTAATTGCAAATTCTATAACTAATCAATAAAAACTTTTATGCACATTAGACTTGATATCAAACTACTTGATCTCTGCATACCGCGCATATTGTGCTTTGACTGTTGTGGTTACCCACCCAATCCATGCAAAATGAAGTAATATAGAGTGATTTATAGATACTAGGAGCGTATCACATGGTGATGACAAAATGACCATTAAGTCATATTACAAGTAAGGTAAATACATGCCTCAGATGAGGACTCAAGAATCTATAATCCTTAACTGCTTTTTTTTTTCTGACAGCAGTGACTCTTACAAATTTGTATTACAGGCTTGTAGCCCATTATGATATGTTGTACAGGTTGCTTATCTAAGGCAGCGGTTCATTACTCCAAGAGTTACTGGTGATAGGTGGGAAGTTGAACCTGCCTCAGGATTTTCGATCCGTGCAGAGAAGACATGGAAAACTATAAAAGATAACAAGGATCTAGATCTCCCTGCTCTTAAGGTTTATAAAAGCCTTTTTTTTGTGCCAATATAACATTCAGGGTTTCAAGCTAATATATTTGTCCATTTTGTTTTTCAGGTGATGGTTGCTGTTGTTCGTTGTGAAGAGATTGCTGAGGAAAAGCTCAAGCAATTTACTTCTGATAATGTACCTAATTGAACCTAACATCTCATTTTTACTTTCTTCCTTTGATAGTTACTTCAACTTCTGAATATCAGACAATACTAAATTGATTCCTTACAGGATTGGTTGGCACTGAAGGAAGCTGTTCAAGCTGGTCCTGTATCTGGGTTTGGAGCAACCCTCAGTTCTATATTGGAAACCTATCTTTCACAGTAAGTGTTGTCAGTTCTCTATGATGACATGTTACCTTATCTTGTAAGATATGTTTGATATTCAATGTTCTGCCAAGGTTCAAAGTTCTAAGCCAGCTTATTGTTCAATGTTCATCCAAAATCTGTGTGGTATTCTACTTGATTTCCTCAATTGTTAGCGCTGTTTGGCTACAGTCTTGTAGTGTGCTTCTTGTTCAACTTGATTCAGAATCTCTTAATTTGTATGTATATTTTTTTAATAGTTATGACAAGGAGGTGATATATTTTGATAAAGATGTACGAAATGCAAAACGGCACCAAATGGAGTCCCAAGCATTGGAGGTATGGCCTAATTGTGTATATTTCCTCTTTTTTCATTTCTTAACCTCTCTTTTCTCTCCTTTCTTTTCTCCATTAGGAAAAGTTTCTCATTTGATCTTGGATATATGTTCTAGTGATGTGAACTTGGTTTTTGTTTCTTTTGCTTCTGAAAATAGGTGGCTACCCTCATGTTATTTACATTTGTAGATTTTACTGGCTTCTCTCTCTCTCTCTCTCTCTACAACTACCCTCTAGAAAAGCTAGTATCTTTAAAAACCAGTAAACTTCAAGACAACTTTGTTGGATAGGATACCTTTCCTTTCCTCTTTGTTGTCATCCGCTGGGTGCTTTTACAAGGAGTTACCTTAGATGAAATTCAACAGCGAATCCTTTTACGATTTTCTTTTTCCTTTGGTGGATATCTTATTCTCCATATTCTTTTGCACTTTCTTTTAGTGACTTGGTGCAATTTTCTCTTGTCCAAAAATTAAATATTTTTAGGTGGTACGCGATGCTTATGTTACGATGTTGGAACATTTGTATTTCAACAAACTTGAAAGTTTTAAAACTAGGCTGGAACAGCACTTACTGAACAAACGAGAAGGATCTGTTGCTTCTGCTCATATCTGTGCTCAATCTTGCTTGGTTGAATTTGATCAAGGATGTGAAGGTATGTAGACTCCAACTAGTGAAAATATATATATTATTTTTTTTTAATTCTTACCTTCAATATTTTCTAATCCAATTTCATCTCCAATGGATAAAACTAACAGGTTGTTTTGGACTCCGGTGACTCTTTTATTTACTTTTTTTTAAAAAAAAAGATTTTCTTGATCTTCTTAATATTTTAAATCTTCAATATGGTTTCAATTCTAAATATCTTTTTCGAGAAGTAAATAGAGAATAAACAGACTTTTCTTGTGATAGTATAGGAATCATAAGACAGAAGATCATCTCTGTGGAAATAATCCGAATTGGGTGTCATTGTTGCTTGTATGATTTTGGTTAGGGTCTTTCCAACTAGTCCTCTCTATTCGACCTATCCTAACTGTCAAGCTCAACAACTTGACTGCTGGATACAATCTATACGTGTGTGTTTTTCTAGAATATTTTTAGAATATTTGGTGAGTTACCTTTATCATGCTTTTTCAGATGCTGCCATTAGACAGAGTGAGTGGAATGCTTCAAAACTCCGGGAAAAACTTTGTTGTGATATGCTGTCAGAAATGATGGCAAAATATGAGGTAATTTCCTTGGTTGATATTAATAATCCATTAGTGTTCTTAAAAGTAAACGTATCACTATACTCAATCAAATAACCAAATATTATTGTGTTATTCCTACGCAGAAGCAACTCACTGATGTGCTTGCTGATGAAGTACAATCCTTATTTGAAGCTGGTGAAACAGATACATGGGGATTAGTTAGAAATCTTCTTAAGAGCAAGACTGATGTTGCTGTGTCAGAGTTTTCAGATGCTGTTGTTAGTTTTGATTTGCAAAAATCTGCAATTGACACTAAATTGCAACATTTGAGGGAGTATGCAAGAAATGTAGTCGAGAGAAAGGCAAGAGAAGCAGCTGCTGCAGATAGAGTTTTGATGCGCATGAAGGATAGGTGGATTGCTATCTTAATTGTCGTTTTTGTTTTTTCTTTCAATTGTTTTCTTTTTCTTCATTAAAGCTTTGGATTGTATCCCAGGTTCATACAGGTTCTCAATTGTGATGAAAACTCAAAGTCAAGGGTTTGGACGAGGGAAGAAAACATTGATGAAATTGAAAGGAATGCACACTCTGCGGTAATATGCCTACATTTTGTACTGATTGACTGCTAGCATTTTAAATTGTTTGTACTTTTGAGTAATATGCATCTAAATGTTTCCCAGTTATTTTGTTGCAGTCTTTGAAAATTTTATCAATCATGGCAGCCATACGCTTAGATAACATGACAGATCAGATTAACCATGTACTCTTTTCTTCTCTCATGGATGGAACTGGTGCTGTTCCATCTTCTCAACATACAGGAGCTACCGCTGACCCCCTTGCCTCTTACACATGGGAAGAGGTAATAGTTTGTTTATATTGGTGTGTACAACTCACTATATATATATTTATCTATTCAAAATATGCACACAAACAGATACATGTGTCTGTCAAACTGGTTTCTGAATAGAATCAAATATGGGGCAGGTTTCTGCAAACGCTACGCTGCTTACACCAGTGGAGTGCAAGTCATTGTGGATGCAATTCAAAGCAGACACAAAGTATATAACGAACCAGGGTAGAGCCGCTCAGGTACCTTATCATATATTGCTTTATATTTTTATTTTGCCCTTGTTTCTTAGAACATTTTCAGTTTATGCGAATAAGTTTCCTATGCTTTCTTAACTTCGGAACATAAACTATATCTATATGGCATACACCTGCAGAGTTTTTCACAAGTTTATAACAGGGTTTATGTGACAGTTGAAGTTTCTCATGTCTTGGAATCTGACTAGCACTCTTGCATGTCATACTTATTTTTCTTCAGGAGGGTCTTAGGCATGCTAAAAGGGCAATTAAGATAGTGGTCAGGGTAGTGGCGATAGTGGGGGCAGCTGTGGCAGCGGCAGTGGGGACACCTACAGCCATGAGGATAGCTGCAAGTACGGAGGTGGCTGCAGTGATGAAAGCTGTAGCGCCAGAGTTGGCAGCTGTGATGAAAGATTTAGTACCGGAGGTGTTGGCAGCACTGAAAGATGCAGGGCCGGAAGTGTTGGCAGCATTGAAAGATATAGTGGTTGAGGCAGTGAGATCTTTAGGACCACAAGTAGTGACAGCGGTAATTGCGCTGATGATGAATGTGTTTGCAAGGCCGCAACAGCTATAGGTGTGCAGTTCTTCGGTAATAACAAGCATGGTTGATATTTGTACCTGATCTTAATATTGCAGCATGCTATGGTGAATCTTATAAAAGAAATCTATAATTTGATTAGCCCCATTGAATTTATTTTTTTCTTTTTTGATAGCTAACATGAATCAACAATACATAAAAGATGATAAACCGGGTACGTTGTTTTGGATAATAGAAGCAATGGAGCTACGAAAATCCTCCCTCAAAATACTTTCATAATCAATTAAGCCTAGCTAAGTTGGCAAGAGCGGGCATTGCTTTGTTATTGTTGCTTCTAGTAAATCTGCAATCAAAGAAAGAGAAATAAGGCAGTAGGCAAAGTATATCTCCAGTTAGCAGAAGCTGTCATCTTCAATGCCTTAGGAAATGACCTGTTAGAGATGCTTGCGGTCTGTTTCCATGATTAAGAGATTAAAACCAGCATTACACGCAATCTGAATACCAAATTGAGCAGCTTGAATTTTGCCAGGGAGAATTGAATTTTGTGGTCAATCTTTATAGGAGCAGAAATCATAACCTCCTTGTGAATTTTGAATAATGATGCCTAGACTACATCCCTCGTTGTTACCATGTGAATTCCAGATAATGATGCCTAGACCACATCCCTCAATGTGTAGAGAAGCATCAGTATCAAGTTTGGAACATCCATGCCTAGGAGGCTAGGACACATGGCTGCGAGAGGCATGCAAACTTTGGCAGCGTAAGATAGAAAACAATTCCAGTAAGAAAAATAGAATAGAAAGACAAGAACAATCATATAATAGATAGATTTATGTGGTTTGATAATTGTGCCTATTCTAAAGTTGTATTAGGATTTCTTATTAGGTTTTATCAAGTGGCGGCTTACAAATACAAATGATATTGTCTATATTTATAGTGTGGACAGCTAGGGTTATAATAAAAAGGTCCAACAGTGCCTATGCACCACCGTGTGCATAGCGTCCTATACCTGCAAGCCCTAATCTACTTCAATCTCCACAATTTAATTATCTCCCACTTGGATACCGATCTCCAAATAGTATCAAAAACCTCTTGTATCCGTCCATTTTCTCAACCAATTTCAAGTCCTCCCGATGCAATGCCTTTTTATCATTAATTGTCAAGGGCAACCGAGGCAATGTTAAACCTCAACTTATCAATGGTAATTATTTTGGTTAACATATCAATTGAATTCTCCAATCCTAGAATTTTGTTCAAATATATTACCCTATCATCCAACAATTCTCGAATATAGTGATACTTCAACCGGATATGTTTGGTTCTTGCATGAAACACTAGATTCTTAACAAGGTGAATTGCACTCTAACTATTACCGAAAAGCTCACTCGTCATCTTATTTGTGACGCCCCGGCTTCCTTACCTATTACCTAACAGGCGTGACCGGCGCGACACACTCGTTGGGACTAAGTCCCCTACTTCCTTCATCGTACACAACGTAAACTAAACCATGGGAAACGCATAATATAATTTACAACATTATTACGGATAATTCCATAATTTAAAACATATTCAAAATGCCTAAAAATTTTCAGCCTAGGCTCGTACCCCTTTTTATTGACACAAAAGATATTCTCATTTTTATGAGTGACACATGAGCCTCTTTTAACGAGAACCGGTAGCATCCTCGATCGACTTAACTTTGCCCTTGCCCGAACAACACACAAATACAATAACGGAATGAGCCAAAGCTCGGTAAGTAGGGTGATGCACGTGATATGCGAGTGCTATTGTGTTTTCCATATTTTCATCCATTTTAATCCGGTACCCTAGGTATATGCAAGTCCGTGCGCCCAATCTCTCGGTGATCGTGTTATCACCTATCGCTCTATTACTTTCTCTCGGTGATCTCAATATCACTTACTCGCTCGCAACGGAATTATCCCTCGTTGTAGCACACGGTTAACGGAATTATCCCTCGTTTAACGAGTGTTAGTAAATAGAGCTCGCACTATGGATTCCTTGCTATTACCCAATCCACTCAATTCGGTTACCAAACCATGTCAATTCAAGACTCAATGATTTTTCTCAATTTATTTCCACCCCCAATGCACATGATGCACATGATGACATGTTTAATCACATTCAACAAAACTCGGGTACCAGCCCTTCTTTCTCAAGCCATACTCACGGTCTAACAATCACTCGGGATTCACTCGGCGCTCACATACCAATTATGGTACTCATAGCGGGAACACAACATCCGCTCATTAATATTGTTTATTAGTTTTATTAATAATTAAAGAAGGTCCAATTCTCTTTTTTTTTTTTTTCCTCTATGAAAGAATAAATTTTCTTTAAAATTTTAAAATCATTTTTATTTCTATTTAAGTCTACTTATTTTAGCCTAAGCCCATTTTCGTTAGTCTAAGCCCATCTACTTTAAAACCAAGCCTTTTGATTTTAGTCCAAGTCCATTTCCAAGTTTATTTTATTTAAGTCCAAGCCCATTAACATTAATCCAAGCCCAAGTCCATTTGTTTTAATCTAAGTCCATTTTATTTTTAAATCCAAGCCCATCTCATTTTAACTCAAGTCCAAGCCCATTTATTTTAGGTTAAAATTTTCCAGCAGTGGCACACTTAAATAACCTATACCAAACCAGCCATAACTCCTTAAATACATATCTAAAACTCACGAAATTTTAAGGGGAGATATTAGACATATAGATCAACAACTTTCATGTTTTAAGTTTCCTCCAAAAATTATTCTAAAATCCTTAAATAATTCACACAAGTTTCGGAACTAAATAAACTTTTCCAGTAGCTGGTCCATTCAACGACCCATACCAAATCAGTCATAAATCCTTACATACAGATCTAAAAATCATGAAATTTTAGATACATAAAGTAGACACATAGATGAACAACGTTTCTTCTTTGAGTTCTGCCCAAAAACCACTTTATTATCCCGAAATAAATCGCACAACTTTCGAAATGAAATATTTTTTCAGTAGAGGTTCCATCCGAACGATCCATACCAATTCAGTCATAACTCCATATATATACCTCTAAAAGTCACGAAATTTTAAAGGAACATAGTAGACACATATATCAACAACTTTCATTCTTTGTATTGTTTCTAAAAATCACTCTAAGATTCCGAAATAAATCACACCAAGTTCTAGTTTTTCCACCCCTAAAATCCGAAAATCTTCTCTTAAAGCACATTTCTCAACATACATGCTTAACCATCCATCATCAAACATCAAGCGTTTAAAATCATCACAAATACCATAATCACATTTCACATGAATTAAATAACTCATAAAATAAACATGGAAAGCATAAACAAAGCAAGAAAAAAAAAATGAAACCTACTTACATTGGATTAACTTTCCTAAAATCTCTTTTGCTTCCTTTTAGTTTCCCCTTCTTTTTCCTTCCCTTTTTTCCTCTTTCTCCCCTCTCTTTGACTCTTTCTTTCTTGGTTTTAAGGCAGCTACGGGATGCACCAAAATGCATCCTTATCCCATTTTTTCTTACTTAAATATCTCACATAATCTCATCCATTCAAGTGTTCATTACAAGTGTCAAAAGCTTATGGTGAAATGCAAGGTAAATGTGGCTGAAATTAATGAAATGATGGGTGTAAATTTCAAGTAAGAAGAGGTGATGGTCAATGAAAATTTGTAAAAACTAGGGGCCAAAATGTGATTAAATGAGGGTAATTAAATTAACTACATTTTCAGAATTCCTCCCGAATTTCGGCAATTAGCACTTTCTCTCTCTTTTTTTTTTAATTTATACTTATTCCATATAAAAGAAATTTTCTAACTAATTTACCCAACATTTTATATATATATATATATATATATATATATATATATATATATATATATATATATATATATATATATATATATATATGACGTACACCCGTTACTCTCAACAAATACGTACATACCACATATTCCAAGTACATATGTTGACTTGGTTACAGATTTTCACGTACGTAACCGATCTACTATATATGTATATACGTACGAATATAAATATCTCGATACGTACATTTATACGAATACAAATTTTACGAGGTTAAATTATTCCTTACCCACTTCTTTCATGAAGTTCTTCAATCAAACCATCTTTTTACCAACTTTCGCAATAGCCATATACTCAGCTTCAATGGTAAAAAAAAACAATACACTTTTAAAGTCAAAACACCCAACTTGTAGCATTTCCATCCAAAGTGAAGACATAATCCGGTGTACTCTTTCCGTTGTCCATATCACCATATAAGTTTGCATCAACAAATCTTGGTAAAATAATATTATTTTTCTTAAAACAAAGGACCATACCCGAAGTATCTTTTAGATAACAAAAAATCCACTTTACTCATTCTCAATGCTTCTATCCCAAATTTGCCATGTATCTATAAACAACTCCTACTACATGAGCTATATTAGATCTAACACGATACAATAGCATGTATTAGGCTTTCAACTGTCAATGCATATAAGACTATAGATATTTCTTTTTGTTCTTCAACGTTTTTGGTGATTGCTTTTTTGAAAGCTTGAGATAGCTTTCCCAAATGAGTGTTTCTAATTTTTTTCGTCTTGAAGGTTGAATTTGCTAAGCACTTTTTGTAGGTCCTAAGTCCTTCATCTCAAATTGTTTTACTAACATTGCTTGAGCTTATTGATCTCTTTTAAGTTAGATCCCGCAACAAGTATATCATCAACATACAAGAGCAAAATAAGATAACAATCATCAAACCTCTTGATATAACAACAGTGATCCATCTTGCATCTACCGAAAACATTGTCACTCATGAACCCATCAAATTTCTTATACCATTGCCTCGCAGCTTGCTTCAAACCATATAAAATTTTTTACAACTTGCACACTAGTTTTCCTTTTTTAGAACTTTAAAGCCTTCTGGTTGTACCATGTAGATGTTTTCCTTAAGGTCACTATGTAAGAAAATAGTTTTTATAACTAACTACTCTAGATGAAGATTTTTTGCTACAATAATACTAAGCATTAATCTAATAGTAATCATCTTAACTATATGAGAGAAAATCTTAATGTAATCAATTCCATCTTTTTATTGAAAGCCTTTTACCACTAGCCTTACCTTGAATCTTTTACTACTATCATGCTCTTTTTTGACTCTATACACCCACTTGTTGTGTATAGCCTTTTTTTCTAGTAACGAGTTAAAGTCTACATTTGATTGTTCTCAAGAGACCTCATATCTTCTTCTATGGTTAACTACCACTTGACATAATCTTTCACTCGTAATGCTTTACTAAATAATTTGGATTCTCCAACATCGAGTAAAACCAAATAGTTTAAGGGAGGTGAATATCTTTGAGTGGGTCCGGACACTTTGTCGGATCTCCTTAGCCGAGGAGTGTGAGTTACCGGTTTTGGTTCAGCTTCGACTTCTCCATCTCTCGTCATCTAAATTCTCAATCTCGTATATATCATTCTTTAAAATCTCCTCCAAATTAGCTTTCTCGCTGATTTTTTACTAGCTTCTTATACTATTAAAATCTATCTTAAATCTATCCTTATATAACATATTGTCATTAAAAGTTACATCCATATTCCTTATGATCTTTTTATTCGATCATCTCAAAATTGATAACGAAAATCATTAGAATCATAACCAATGAAGTAACATTTTTTAGCATTAGAATGAAGCTTATCTCTATCATCGAATCCTAAATATACATATAAAACACAAATAAAAGTTCTTAAGTGTGTGAAATTTATCTCCTTTCTAGACTATACCTCCTTAGGTAATTTGAAGACCAATAGAACTCGAAGGTCTTCTATTTATGAGGTAGGTCGTTGTATTTACTACATCAACCTGAATGCTTTGGGCAAATCGAATGAAATCTCATGCATCTTTCTCGCTTATTCAAAGTTCCGTTCATCCTTTCGGTAACACCATCTTGCTCTAGTGTCATAGGAATATCTTTACCATTTTGATCTCATTTTCTAAATAATAGTCTTTAAATTTTTTGCTAATATACTCTCCTCCATTGTCTAACTTCAAAACTTTGATTTTTATACGAGTCTCATTTTTAGCTTTAACCTTCCACCTTTTGAATGCAACAAACACTTAAGATTTATTTTTCAAAAAACAAACCCATACTTTCTAGTGGAGTCTTCAATGAAAGTAAGTAGCATAAGCCTCCAAGAGAAGCCATAGAGGTTGGTTCCTATATATTTGTATCCACCAATTTCAAATTCTCTTCCTTTTAAGGATTTGGCAGTGCTTTAAAAAATGAACTCTTTTCTTTGCTTTCTATAGATATAGGCATTACATAAGCCAACATCAATATGTTTTAGTTCGGTAATTTTTCCTTTGATGCTAACAGCTTCAAACCTTTTTTTCACTCATGTGCATAAGTTTTTGGTGTCATCGTATCGAATCCCCATCACCATTAGAATTGACCACTACTACCGTATCCCTTGTTAGAATAGTTGTGTAAAAAGTCCTAACCTTATTGTCTAGTGTTAAACCACATTCCACTTCGTTATCTTCTATGATCCACTCCCAAATATTATTGTGTATCCAACATCATCAAGTTTACTCATAAAAATCATATTTTTTCCAAAACTTGGAATATGTCTAACATTCTATAGTTTTCATTGCATTTTGTTAGTAGTTTTGATATTAACCTCACATTTTTTCATAATGTCTAGAGGTTAATTATCGATAAGATAAAACTTCCTAAAATTTATTACAACCTATTTTTGTGGAGTAGAATGAAATAATGCACCTAAATCTAGAATCCAAGACTCAATGGGACTTCCACACTATAAATTAAGCATCTATAATTTTATCAGTCATTGCATATGCAAAGTCACAATCCCGATTTTTTTCTTCTTCGAAGCCTTACATTGATTTTTAAAGTGCCCCTTCTTATCGTAGTTTCAACGAGTTGATCTCTTTATGATTTTTGGATTTCGCTCTCGCCCTTTGATTTTGACCTTGCTAAAAGTCTCTTTCTCTACTATGAGTACTTAAAGCAGAACCTAAATGTTCTTTTGACTCACTCCTATGAAGATCTTCATTAACCATTAAATCTCGGACATCATCCAATTTTAGTTTCTCGTTTCCCGATGAGCTATTTACTCGTTGTTACCATTACAAACTAGCTATTAGGTAGAGAAGATATCAAAATTAGTATCTTAACTTCATCGTCAAACATGATGTTTATCGACTCTAATTGATCGATCAACACATTAATTTGATTGATGTAATTATTCACGGATGCATCCTCTCGCCATTTTCGGATTGAATAATCCATCAAAAGTACCTTGTTTCGGGAAGATGACTTCTCATACATATTTGATAGTGCCATCATCAAATCTCGTTGCTTTATTTTTTTCACGATATTAAAGGCAATGTTTCACGTCAATGTCAACTCGAATAACACCCAAAGCCTAGCGATCCAACAAAACCTAATTAGCCTCTTTCATCCCCTCTAACTTTTTCCGGATAAGGGTTCATGTAGCTTCTTCTATTATAGATAATATTCAATCTGCATCTTTTAGAATTTAAAGCCTTTATCATCAAACTTGTCAATCCCGACTTTTCCTTCTTCTACCATCGTTCCTCCTTACCCCGTGAACCTAGAGCTCTTATATTAGTTGTCGTGAAATAAATCAAGCAAGAAAAATAGAGTAGAAAGACAAGAACAATCATACAACATAAAAATTTATGAGGTTCGATAATTGTGCTTATTCCACGGTTACACTCGCGATTTCTTATTAGATTTTATCAAATGGCGGCTTATAAATATAAATGATGTTGTCTTTATTTATAGTGTGGATAACTAGGATTATAATAAACGGACCTAACAAGCTCGTATACCATTGTGTGCGGAGCTCCTTATACCGAGCTCTTATCCACATTAGTCTTCATAACTTAACAATATATATATATATATGGAATGGTTTTTTTTTTTTTTCCCCGAGGATCTATAATTCAACATTCATTAGCACTATTCACTAGACATTGTTACATTTTTTTTACTAGGCCAGAAACGATGTTATTTTGGACTGAAATGGCGCTCTTTTCTCAAAAAACTTTGGTGTTTTTTAGAAAAAAATTAATTTTTTGGTCCTTGATGTTTGAGGTTTATATGAACTGGTTCCTAAACTTTATTGGTAATTATTTCGCTCTCCAAACAGTCAGAAAAAATAGATCAAGGTCCAAAATTTTTTGGTCTTTGTGATTGAGGTAAAAAGTAGCTGGGAAATTGGGTTTGGGTGGTCAAAACCAATAGCCCTCCAATTTTTCGACGATGGCACGTTAATCCTCGTGGATGACCTCTTGTGTAGCCCAATTTTCTTTCTTTCTTTTTTTTTTTTTAAAAAAATCAGCACTACAAAGAGATAAATATATGAAAAAAATTGGACTAAATAACAAAGATTTATTAATTAATAGTTTATAAATTTTTATGTATTGTTTTTTTTTTCTTTTCAAGGATGTAATTTTGAATATATCATATATGATTTAAGTTTTCTAAAGGCTTACATAAATAAAAAGTAGTTCGTGGATAAAAAATATTTAAATTAATTCAATATCATGCATGAAAAACTAATAATAAAACCATCTTTTGCGCATGATAAATTTTAATAGATTCTCTAATTTTGATTGGGTTTTGTCCATGTATAGCCCATATGTTATTCAAATTGTTTTTATTGAAGCCATATATTATTTTTTGTATTGATTGAGTCTCTCTACTATATATATATATATATATAATACAAGATTTTAATCAAAATAATTTAAAAAATACATTAATCAAATTATTATTCTTTTCTTATTTAATTTTCAAGTTACTATTTTTAAAATCTCAGTTTGAATGTTGCAATATGAGTTATATATGAGACCTCATCGTAACAAAGTTGTGAAAAGTGTTTTTTAGAAAAGTTGAATACATTAAAAAAAACCTAACACGCAATTAAAAAAAAACATATAAATATATTTTCAAAATAAAAATAAAAATAATACTAATGTTGACTAATATATAATTATCTATATGAAATAACAGAATGTAGCGTAGTTCCTAGTATTTTTTTATGAAGCAACCCTATTTTTCATTTCAAATTAGTCAAATATTAAAAAAAAATTATTTTTTGTAAGGGATTAGATCCATTAACTAGGGATTTTTGACAGATTGATATTGTACGTAAACGCATTTTTATTTTAATAATTACATGCCAGGTTTATTTTTTTACATATTATTTTTTTAACTTATTATAACAATTTTTTTTTCTTAATGCAAACACAAACTAACTTTTCTTCAAGGAAAATATTTTTTAGAAAAATTTTGTGTTGAAAATCAAGTAATAAGAAAGTTTTTTTTTTTTTAAGATATACTTTTTATATTATTGTTTTCAATTACGTTGTACCCAACTGTTATTTTCTCTAACACGAAAAAAATATGGAGGATATCGTTTTTAAATTACGTTTTATCCTATTAGTTGAATTGAAAGCATAATTCAATTTGCCACGAAAAACATAAATACATAATCAAGAGGAAAGGGTCCTGCAATTATTTATTTATTTATTTAAAGGAGAATGTTAAAATATACATGCAGGATGTGTTTGAAGTGTACATGTGTGTAAAATGCATGAGATGCATTACGGGAGGAATAAAACGGAGTGAGTTGTAACTAACCTTGCACAGCAGGTATTTGTTACAATGACTGTATCACGCATACCTGAAGATTGCAACAGTTGCTATTTGTCGATTGATCCAAGAAGCTGGGAGAATGATTGCACCTCTGGACCTACAGTGGCACACAAGAAATAGCAAAGTTAGGAAGTTAGTTTTTCAATTTTTCATTATAAAACTCTATAATGTACTTTGTAATTTTTCTGAATATAATCTATAAAGTTGTTTATTAAAATATATTTTGTTTAACAAAATTATAAAAAAAACATGTATAAATACAAGAGAAGTTTATCAGAAAAAATATAAAGAAAACAGCATTTTCAGAATATCTGTGATTTAATTCTGCAAATGTTAATCCTGTTAGTGTTAGAATCATTGCAAGAGAACCTCGAAAACAAATGCCAAAGGTGACCAAGTCCAATTATAGATTATGGATGTGATCACTTTCTCGATTTTTAAAATGAATTATATTCTAAATTTTTAGGGTTAATTTTTTCCATGCTACATGGTCCACACTATCATTTATAGTTAAGAGACACTTGAGGCAATTCATTAAGGTACACAAATTTAAATAATAGATATAATTGTAAGAATAATCACAATGGTAATTGCTCGTAATTACATATTACAGCTTATTTTGATAGTAAATTAACGATCATAACAATCAATATAGTGAAAATATTAATAACTATTAATAAATTTATTCTGATTTATATATTTTTAATAGTGTTACTAATTGAATATAATAAGAACAACATTTTTAATATTAGACAATAATAACTGAATTTATCATGAGAAAAAATTAATCACACTTATAATAATTTAATATTATATAAAAAATAATAAAATATATTATAATTTTAAAATTTTTTATTTTTTTAAATATAATGTTGTTATTTAATAAATAATAACATTATAAAATAATAATGTTATTATTTATTGTTACTTATATGTTACGTCAAATAACACCAATACGAATAATAATAATAATAATAAATAAATAAATGTATGCCGAACGTCCGTAGTAAGAAAATCAAATCATGTTAAATAAGGCTTGTTACGTAAGTGCCGCTGTTTGAAATTATGTTAAAGCGACGTGGACCTTGTATTTATAATGTCGAAGTGAATAAAATAAAATTTGTTCGACATGCCACGCTGCACTAGAAACCGAAGGAATTTTCAAGACCAGAAATGAGTAGATGGACTTTGACGTGACTCTTCTGTTTTACAAGTCACATAAACATTATATTATCATGGAAATTATCTATTTATTTCTTCTTTTTATGTGAAAAAGTGAAGTACAACAGTTCAAAGCAGTGAAGCACCCAATGATTCTTCTTTGGAAACCAGAGGAGTGACAAGAAAATCAGTTAATTTGAGTTCAAAATGCAAATACAAAAACTGATTTTATACAAAGAGTATAACTTGACTATTTCTTTTTTTTTTTGGTCTTTCTTAACACGAAAGTCGAAAAAGCTTCCTATCAAAGGAATCTAATGGGGTCAATTGACTTTACCATGGTATTAGATCACTCCTCCTCCGTACTTGCCGGTACTGTTTTTAAAACTTCTCGACAATCCAAAGATCACAAACCTAGGAAAGAAGACATCAAGAAAAATTGCTGCTTTTTGAGTTAGATCGGTAATGAGAATGGAGGAAGGCATGCTTCTGATTGATGGAAATGGCAAGTTCAACGTGGAAGGGCTTAAAGACTTCATGACAACCACTGGCTTTGCCCAGTGTGGTCTCTCCTATGCTATTGTTGCTATCATTGGTTCGCAGAGTAGCGGTGTGTTTGTGTTCTCTCAGTTCTTACTTCTAACTGAGTAGTGATCCTTTGTTTATGTTTATGTGAAGTTGATTAAATTCTACTAGTTACTTTTTGTTATGTGAAGTTGATTAGAAATGATCTCTCTTGAAACATCATAGCAAAATGATGGTTGGGTTTAGTTTTTGCAAAATTGAACTGGTTGGACTCCTGACTGTTTTTTTGCAAAATTATGGCTTTTGGGTCTTTAGGTCTATTGCTGCACGATAACATCTATGATCGAACATGTCCCTTGAATTTTTTTTTTTTTTTTTTTTTTTTTTGAGGTACATTTGATGTTGACAATAAGCAGAGTTAGAGCCTGAAATCTGTTGCACGCACACATATGATTTGATTCGCGTTCTTTGTGAACAGGGAAGAGCACCCTGATGAATCATGTCTTCGGTACCAATTTCAAGATGCTGGATGCATACAAAGGAAGGTTTGATATTTTTGGGTTTTTTCAATTTATAGTTTTAGAATGGTGAATTTTTGTATTTTTAATTCTCTGTTGCTATGTATACATGAAGACAATCTTATTATATATGTTTCAGAGGTCAAACAACTAAGGGCATTTGGATTGCTAAAAGTAATAATATTGAGCCTTTCACAATTGCCATGGATTTTGAGGGAACCGACAGCAATGCAAGAGGCGAGGTACTTGGGAGCTTTGTATTGGTACTCTTATTGTAGCTTAGCTTTGATGATAGTGGCTTGTTACATTCGGTGTTTGATAACTATCTTTTTTTGTTTATGAGAAATGAACAGATCTTTCTTATGCTTTTGAGCTAGTCTATTCTATTTCTAAACTTTTAATTGCATCAACTGTGTCGTTAAACTTAGTGAAATCTGCAATAAAGCCCTTTGTTGTTGAAATTTGTTTAAGTTAACGGATGGGAGCCAACCCATGTTTTTTCTTTTAAATGGCTCTGTAGTTTCACATCTCACCATCTCAAATCATGTGTGCAATGCTAACAGAAGGATCTAATGGAAATTTACTGTCGTTATAATTTATTAATGTCTCTATGTTTTGATGGTTGCATTTCATTCTTTTCAACTCCTGTGATATTCGAAACTGAGTTGCAATCTCCAAAATTTTGTAATTTTTTTGTAATGCTGAGGCAAAACATTACTGAATGGTCTCAATTCCTTTGGGTTTTATTACTGTATGGTTTCAAGCTGTGAATGCGATGCTTATATTAGGCCAGATGAATTTAATAAGAATTTTTTTGTGAATTTATTGAACTCATACCATGCAAAGTTTTGGCATTACTTGTAATCTGGGATATGTGCTGTTTCAGGACAACGCTGCATTCGAGAGACAAAGTACCCTGTTTGCTTTGGCAATTGCTGACATTATATTGATAAACATGTGAGTTAGATTCCTTTTCTGCCAGACATATTTGATTAATGTTCACACCTGGGAATAGTCAGGGGTGGCCATGTCTGGCTTAGCCTAGACAATCATTGCCCCTTATACATGCAGTCTAACTATTTTATATTATTTGCATATTTTATACATTAATAGTTATTGATTTACTGGCATAGCCCTATGTCTAACAAAAAAAAAAAAAAAACTATTGTTGTAGCCTTCCGTGATTTGGAGGTTCACATGGCGGTCCCATTGCCTTTTTGTGGCTTGAAATAATTTCTTTAGGCATTCTTGGCTAATTGCGTATTTGTATGATTCAATCAAATTATCCAACAGGGTTATGGTCTGTTAAACATATTTCTGTTTCTTGTTTGATTTCCGAATGGCGTGGAAAATACATCTGATTTTGTTACAAGATAATCAGATGAAGATTGCGCATATATTTCAACTTATCAACAGGTTGTCTGTCCAGCCAAGAAAAAAGGCAAAAAAAGATAGCTGTTTCCATATTTTGAACTTTGTGGATAATGTTTGTCCTTCATGTTGGATATATTATGGCTTAACACAAATAAGACACCTTCTAAATTGTCAGTGTAGAATTTAGAGCTTTCAAATGGGGACATGAAGCAAAAGTTTTTTAAGATAAGACATGCCCTCTCATGTGTGCACGCAGGTATATTAGTAAGATTCAACTAATCTTTATGTCAAATATCATATACAGGTGGTCCAAAGACATCGGTCTGGAACATGCAGCCAACAGACCTCTTTTGAAAATAGTTTTCCAGGTACTTCACGGTGAAAAGCATTCTGCATCAATGATTGGCATAAAGTTAATACATCATAAATCAATGCCTTTGAAAGTCTTGTTTGGATTTAGTTTCTGTTGATTTGTTAGCTGTTTTTTCTCAACCTTGAAGTATTTATGATGCAAGTATTGAGCTGTACAAACATACCACTAGAAGAAGCTAAAAACCGATTCAGATACGTCAGTTTATAAGGGCTATATATCTATATAGAGGAATATGTAGTCACACAGGCATGAATACTGACAACCTTTTCCATATCCAGTTTTATGCCAATATCTCACGCATGAATAAAGAGTCTCCTCTTCCATATTCATTATTAACGTGCTACATTTTATAATAACTGTCTAGCTGCATTCATTAAGCCCTGTGTGTGATATATCGCACCCAACATTATTTAGAAGCAAAGGCAACACTCCAACCATTGGCTATGGTGAACATGCCACATCTTGTGTTCATATATTATATGTGAGAAACTATTGTCTGTCTTGTATTCAGGTCATGAAGCGTTTATTCAAGCCCCGTAAAAGAACATTGCTGTTTGTTATACGTGATCACACAAAGGTATGGAATTTTTTCCCTTTAAAGAAGAAACCAAGCACCTTGTGTTCTGTTCTCTGAATGCATCTTTTTATCCAATAATGAATCTATGCCTCCTTTCTGAGTGTCTATGTAGACTCCACTTGGATATTTGGAGCGTGTTCTCAGGGAAGATATAGAGAAGGTACTTTTGTGCATATTACTTGTACTCTGTTTATGCCTTTCTCTGTCCGGGTCAATTGTTTGTTTCTTCCAGCATTTTCAGAAGTCATTATTTCTGCAGATATGGGCTGCAGTTGCTGAACCTGAGACTCCTGGAAGTGCTTCTCTCAGTGATTTTTTTAATGTACATAAGATATCATCTCCATCTCCTGTATTCATCCCATTGGCATGTATGCTTCATATGTGCTATTTTGTTTAATTGGCATATAACTTAATTTGCTTCTAATAATTGACATGAAGGTGGAGATCACTGCTTTGTCTAGCTATGAATTCGAAGAGGAGAAGTTTAAAGAGCAGGTAGCCTTTACACTAAGAATATCAATTTATGAATCCTCAAACTTAAGTTCATCATTTGTGTTCTTCTGGAGTTTGCTTTGGCAATTTTTCTAGAATTAAAGTGGTGGGTGATTTCTAGCATGTGTATGTTCTGCAAATGATTTGGAAGTGAAAATCAGTGGTGTATTAGATTTAGAAAGAGAAACTATGAAGTTTAAGAGAGATTGTGTTAGCAGCTAAGGAGAACAGGTTCAGTTGGGACTGACTGGCCTGCTTCAAGTTCGCTGATCCATCTCTTTAATTCATCTTGTTAATTTAGAAGTTAATTGCAAATTCTGTAACTAATCAATAAAAACTTTTATGCACATTAGACTTGATATCAAACTACTTGATCTCTGCATACTGCACATGTTGTGCTTTGACTGTTGTGGTAACCCAATCCATGCAAAATGAAGTAATATAGTGTTTTATAGATATTAGAAGCGTATCACATGGAGATGACAAAATGACCATTAAGTCATATTACCAGTAAGATAAATACATGCCTCAAATGAGGACTCAAGAATCTATAATCCTTAACTGCATTTTTTTTTACTGCAGTGACTTACAAAAATTGGTATTACAGGCTTGTAGCCCATTATGATATTTTGTACAGGTTGCTTATCTAAGGCAGCGGTTCATTTCTCCAAGAGTTACTGGTGATTGGTGGGAAGTTGAACCTGCTTCAGGATTTTTGATTCGTGCAGAGAATATATGGAAAACCATAAAAGATAACAAGGATCTAGATCTCCCTGCTCTTAAGGTTTATAAAAGCCTGTTTCTTGTGCAAATATAATAGTCAGGGTTTCAAGTGAATATATTTCTCCATTTTGTTTTTTCAGGTGATGGTTGCTGTTGTTCGTTGTGAAGAGATTGCTGAGGAGAAGCTCAAGCAATTTACTTCTGATAATGTACTTAATTGAATCTAACTTCTCATTTTTACTTTCTTCCTTTGATAGTTACTTCAACTTCTGAATATCAGACAATACTAAATTAATTCCTTACAGGATTGGTTGGCACTGAAGGAAGCTGTTCAAGCTGGTCCTGTATCTGGGTTTGGAGCAACCCTCAGTTCTATATTGGAAACCTATCTTTCACAGTAAGTGGTGTCAGTTCTCTATGATGACGTGTTACCTTATCTTGTAAGATATGTTTGGTATTCAATGTTCTGCCGAGGTTCAAAGTTCTATTGTTCAATTTTCATCCAAATTCTCTGTGGTATTCTACTTGATTATCTAATTTGTCAGCATTATTTGCCAACAGTCTTGTAGTGTGCTTCTTGTTCAACTTGATTCAGAATCTCTGACTTTGTATGTATATTTTTTTAATAGGTATGACAAGGAGGTGATATATTTTGATAAAGATGTACGAAATGCAAAACGGCACCAAATGGAGTCCCAAGCATTGGAGGTATGGCCTAAGTGTGTATATTTCCTCTTTTTTTTATTTCTTAACCTCTCTTCTCCGTTAGGAAAAGTTTCTCATTTGATGTTGGATATATGGTTTTAGTGATGTGAACTTGGTTTTTGTTTCTTTTGCTTCTGAAAATAGGTGGCTACCCTCATAGTATTTTCATTTGTAGATTTTCCTTGCTTCTCTCTCTCTCTCTCTCTCTCTCTCTCTCTCTCTCTCTCTATATATATATATATATATATATATATATATAGACACACACACACACACACCATCAACTTCAAATATGTCAAAATATATTATGTATGTGACTACCCTCTAGAAAAGCTAGTATCTTTAAAAACGATTACACTTCAAGACAACTTTGTTGGATAGGATACTTTTCCTTTCCTCTTTGTTGTCATCCGCTGGGTGCTTGTACAGGGAGTTACCTCAGATGAGATTCAACAGTGAATCCTTTTACGATTTTCTTTTTCCTTTGGTGGATATCTTATTCTCCATATTCTTTTGTACTTTCTTCTAGTGATTTGATACAATTTTCTCTTGTCCAAAAATTAAATATTTGTAGGTGGTACACGATGCTTATGTTACGATGTTGGAACATTTGTATTCCAACAAACTTGAAAGTTTTAAAAATAGGCTGGAACAGTACTTACTGAACAAAGGAGAAGGATCTGTTGCTTCTGCTTGTATCTGTGTTCAATCTTGCTTGCTTGAATTTGATCAAGGATGTGAAGGTATGTAGACTCCAATTAGTAAAAAGATTTTTTTTTATTCTTACCTTCAATATTTTCTAATCCAATTTCATCTCCAATGGATAAAACCAACTGTTTGTTTTGGACTCCACAATTTCTTTAAGTGACTCTTTTATTTACCTTTTTTTTTTAATGAAAGATTTTCTTGATCTTCTTAATATTTTAAATCTTCAATATGGTCTGAATTCTAAATATCTTTTTCAACTAGTAAATAGAGAACAAACAGACTTTTATTGTGATAGTACAAGCAAATAGAGAATAAACAGACTTTTCTTGTGATAGTATAGGAATCATAAGACAGAAGGATCATCTCTGTGGAACTAATCTGAATTGGGTGGCATTGCTGCTTGTATGATTTTGGTTAGGGTCTTTCCAACCAGTCCTCTCTATTCAACCTATCCTAACTGTCAAGCTAAACAACTTAACTGCTGAATACAATCTATATGTGTGTGTTTTTCTAGAATATTTCTTAAAAGTGGAAAAATGGTAGCATGCACCACCACCCTCATTTAAACGTAGAGAAAACCTCTATCACGAGAAACTACAATGGGATTTAGGTGGTCAACATTGTCAGGATGTGTTCTTCCACCTCCTCTTCCAGTGAACCAGCTTGCACTCTGCACTTGAGAGAATCTCAAGTCATTACAGGTCTCACAGCAACAGATTAATGCTAGCAAATTGAATACTTCATCCAAGAAATTCTTTGGCTGCGATAAACAGAAGAAAAAAGTAATTTAATGGGCAAAGTAAAGGGCATCACTGCAACTTATTTAAGCTGTTGCTACTAGAACTCATCCCTCTATGATGTTAAAATTTTTTGCATATGGTTGGTACACTTCAAGATCTGCTAATTCTGTTTCCTGGATTTGGTGAGTTACCTTTATCATGCTTTCTCAGATGCTGCCATTAAACAGAGTGAGTGGAATGCTTCGAAACTCCGGGAAAAACTTTGTCGTGATATGCTGTCAGAAATGATGGCAAAATTTGAGGTAATTTCCTCGGTTGATATTAACAATCCATTAGTGTTCTTAAAAGTAAATGTATCACTATATTCAATCAAATAACCAAATATTGTTGTGTTATTCCTATGCAGAAGCACCTTACTGATGTGCTTGCTGGTAAAGCACGATCCTTATTTGAAGCTGGTGAAACAGATACATGGGGATTAGTTAGAAATCTTCTTAAGAGCAAGACTGATGTTGCTGTGTCGGAGTTTTCAGATGCTGTTGTTAGTTTCAAGTTGCAAAGATCTGCAATTGACACTAAATTGCAACATTTAAGGGAGTATGCAAGAAATGTAGTGGAGAGAAAGGCAAGGGAAGCGGCAGCTGCAGAGAGAGTTTTGATGCGCATGAAGGCTAGGTGGATTGCTATCTTAATTATTGTTTTTGTTTCTCCTTTCAATTGTTTTCTTTTTCCTCTTTTCTTTTTCTTCCTTAAAGCTTTAGATCGTATCCCAGGTTCACACAAGCTTTCAATCGTGATGAAAACTCAAAGTCAAGGGTTTGGACTAGGGAAGAGAACATTGATGAAATTGAAAGGAATGCGCTCTCTGCGGTAATATGCCTACATTTTGTACTGATTGACTGCTAGCATTTTGAATTGTTTCTACTTTTGAGAAATATGCATCTAAATGTTTCCCAGTTAATTTTTTGCAGTCTTTGGAAATTTTATCAATCATGGCAGCCATACGCTTAGATAACATGACAGATCAGATTAACCATGTACTCTTTTCCTCTCTCATGGATGGAACTGGTGCTGTTCCATCATCCCAAAATACAGGAGCTACTGCTGACCCCCTTGATTCTTACACATGGGAAGAGGTAATAGTTTGTTCATATTGGTGTGTACAACTCACTATATATATATTCAAAATATGCACACAAACAGATACATGTGTCTATCAAACTGGTTTCTGATAAGAATCAAATATGAGGCAGGTTTCTGCAAATGCTACGCTGATTACACCAGTGGAGTGCAAGTCATTGTGGATGCAATTCAAAGCAGATATAAATTATATAACCAAGCAGGCTAGAGCCGCCCAGGTACCTTATTATATATTGCTTTATATTTTTATATTGCCCTTGTTTGTTAGAATATTTTCAGTTTATGCCAATAAGTTTCCGATGCTTTCTAAACTTAGGAACATAAACTATATCTATTTGGCATACACCTGCACAGTTTTTTACAAGTTTATAACAGGGTTTATGTGACAGTTGAAGTTTCTCATGTCTTGGAATCTGACTAGCACTCTTGCATGTCATACTTGTGTTTTCCTCAGGAGGGTCTTAGGCATGCTAAAAGGGCAATTAAGATAGTGGTTGGGGTAGTGGCGGTAGTGGGGGCAGCTGTGGTAACGACAGTGGGGACACCTACAGTCATGGGGATAGCAGCAAGGCCGGAGGTGGCAGCAGTGCTGAAAGCTGTAGGACCAGAGTTGGCAGCTGTGATGAAAGATATAGGACCGGAGGTCTTGGCAACTCTGAAAGATGTAGGGCCAGAGGTGGCTGCGGCGGTGAGATCTTTAGGACCGCCACTAGTGGCAGGGGTAATTGGGCTGATGACGAAGGGGTTGGCAAGGCCCCAGGAGCAATAGGCGTGCATTTCTTAGGTAAAAGACAAACCACGCTTTGCATGGTTGATGTTTGTACCTCATCTTAATATTGCAGCATGCTATGGTGAATCTTCTAAAAGAAATCTATCATTTGATTAGCCCCATTGAATTTTATTTTTTATTCTTTCTTCTTTTTTGATGGCTAACATGAATCAACAATATATGGAAGATGATAAAACAGGTGCGTTGCTTTGAATAATAGAAGCAATGGAGCTAGGAAAAACCTCCTTCAAAATACTTTCAAAAGCAATAAGTCTAGCTAAGTTGGCAAGAGCGTGTATTGCTTTGTTATTGTTGCTTCGAGTAAATGTTCAATCCCAAAAAAGAGAAATAAGGTTGGGGCAAAGAATATCTGCAGTTAGCAGAGATTCGTACCTGTCATCAGCAATGCCTTAGGAAATGACCTATTGGAGATGTGGCCAATCCTTTTAAGAGCAGAAATCATAACCTCCCTATGAATTTCAAATCATAACATCCCTCGCCAAATTTCGACAGTGTTAGCCTCATTATTAATAAATAAATAAATAAGGGACGGTTTTTTAACTGAGGATATTGTAGTGCAAGATTTATTGGCACTATTCACGAGGCATTGTTATATATTTTTTACCGGATCCGAACGGCGTTATTTTGGATTGAAGTTGCACTCTTTTATAAAAAAATTTAGGCTATTTGTTGAAAATATATATTTTCTTCGGTCCTTGATGTTTGAGGTTTATATGATCTGGCTCCTAAACTTATTTCACTTACATTTTGGTCCTTTGATGTAGAAGGAGGAGAGATAATGGGAGTTAGAGAAGGGAAGAGAAGCAAAACTTTGATTGGCTTTATTTTGGCTATGATCTCCTTCGATCTTAAAGTCTATTTGTAAGTTTTGGCAAGAGAACTTTATTGGCATTTTTTCGCTCTCCAAAAAGTTAAAAAAAAAAAAGAAAAGATAAAGAAAAATAGAGTAGGTTCCATAATTGGGGTTTTGAAATTTATTTGTTTTTTAGAGTTGTTGGAGTGAACAAAAATTATTATTATTATTATTATTTTTTTTTTTTTTTTTTTTTTTTTAGAGGTTAAAAAATGGTTTCTACATATTGCGATTGTAGCTTTGAAGTGTTTTGAGGTAAAAATAGTTGAGAATTTGGGTTTCGATGGTCAAAACCAGTAGCCCTTTGATTTTTCGGAAATTGTAGAGGGGACAGCATGTCAATCCTAGTGGATGACGTCTCGTTCACCTTTTTTTTTTAATAACTGGTTTGCATGCAGGCATGGCGTGCATTTTGGCCTGACTTTCTTTATTTTTTTCTTTAAAAAAAAAAAAAAAAAAAAAAAAAAAAAAAAAATCAGCACCACTAAGAGATAAAAATTCAAAAGAAAATGGAGATAAAAATTTGAAAGAAAATGGTCTTAATAACAAGAATTTAGTAATTAATAGTTTATCAACTTTTATGTATTTTTTTTCTTTTTAAGGATGTAATTTTGAATATATAATTTATGATTTAAGTTTTCTAAACTACATATATAGAAAGTAGCGCTTATATATATATATAAAGTCAATATCATGCATGTATAATAAAACTATCTTTCGTGCGTGATAATTTCTAATAGCTTTCTCCAATTTTGATTGGATTTTGCCTCTATATGTCAATGTATTATTCAAATTGTTTTTATCAAAACCATGTAATATTTTTATTTTTTAAATTGATCGAGTCTCTCCATTCTTTATTTTGTTTTTGTTATTGTCCTTATGTTATAATAATATTAGTTTGTGAACTGACATAATATGTAATATTTTTTAATATATTACACGTGTTAATGTGAGATCCCAATAGAGGGACATAATTAATACAAAAAAAAAAAAAGAGGTTTCAATAAAAAAATATTTAGAAACAAATAGGACCAAATTATTATTATTTCAATTTTAATTTCCATCTTATTATTTTTTAAAACCTCAGCTTGAATGTCACAAAATGTGTTAAAAATTGTGAAATATATATCATTATTATAATAATTTAAATATACATAAAATACATTAAAAAAATATAACATGCAATTAAAAAATAAAATTCAAAAATGTTTATCAAAATAAAAATAACAGTAATATTGACTAATATCAAATTATCTATATCAAATAATAGAATGTAGAGCAATTTCATTGTTTTTTTTTTTAGGAAGCAACCCTACTTTCCATTTCTAATTGGTTAAATATTCAAAAAAAATTTACTCTTGTTGTAGAGGATTAGACCCATTAAGTAAGGATCTTTGACAGATCGATATTGTATACCACCTGTTAACTAAGAAAATTTTTTTTAGAAAATTTTTTTGTTGAAAATCAAATGGACATATAAAGTCGTAAGAAGGTTTTTTTTTTTTTTTTTTTTAAAGATAAACTTTTTATCTTATTGTTTTCTATCTAAATTATAGATTCTCAAAGAGAAGATAATTACTAAAAGTTTATCTCTTCATTATTGTAAGTTTAATTTAACTTCATTATTAATCTATTTTGATGATAAAAAGATTGGAAAAATATCTTTTAAATAAAGGATAGTTTTTTTTTTTTACACTCTTATATAATGCAATAAATTATTTCTCCTAGGAATTTTTCTTTTCTCTTATTTAATTAAGAATTTATACGTAACTTGGTGAAGCTATATAGTATTTGTACATACATCATGCAAAGAATATACTATAAAACCCAAATTCAATCCAATGTTTAATCCCTTTCTAGAGAAAAGTTTTATTAATTTATGTAATATTTGAAATGATTATTTATTATATAAATTTAAGTATAGTTGTTAAAAAGTATCATTCTATTGTCATATTAAGAGGAAGTGTATTTTTGTCATTAGAAAAAATATTAAAATAATATAAGGCACATTAATTTTACAATTGCTTTACACTTTATGGTAATTGATGTTTTAGTCTAGTTAACAACAAATAATGTACTTTTGAAATGTTTGATATTTTATAGATTCTTTTATTAAAGAATTCAAAAATGATGTTTTACTATTTAGAGATATTATGAAAATTTAATTTAGAGGGGTTTTGATGGGGTAAATTCATTGTATATAGTCCTCAAGTTTTTGAACATGCCAATCCCAACTTTGAATCTACGAACACGTGTGGTCTCTTCCTCCGATTAGATCTGTACATTTGGCCACATGTTAAGGAATGTTGTAAAAAAAACTATATAGTCCTCAAGTTGATTATGCTTTGGGAAGATATAAATCACCCAAAGACGTCCTTTCTTAAGAAAGGTACCATGTCTTGTTTAGTCCTAAATTCATCTCCTAAAGTATTTTATTTGTGTCAAATTATTTTTTGTTTTAAAGCTTTAATTTTCCAAGTAAAAAAAATTTTTTTTTTTAAATTTTTTGAGCATGGCATCGTCTTGAAATGATCTTCGAACCCCTTCGTCGAGAGACACGTCGATTCAAACATCGGATCCACTTTTTGATCCTTGACATAACCGACGTGTCGAAGAACATCTTAGTTATCGAGAGAGGAAAAAAAATTTATTTATTGTTTTTTTGTTGTTAAAAAAAAATCTTCATTAGTCCCTAAAAAATAATAGGAGACTTGACAATTATCTACCTATTGACTACTTAATCTAATTTTAGGCACTTCAAGGAAAACTATCATCGATCCCTAAGAATTTAGGAGATTTGACAATTTCCTCACTTATTAACTATTGATCTAACTTTTAAACGAAATCTTAATAAAAAGAATTAACTATTTTTTATTTATATATTTTTTGATAGAAAAATCATCATCGATCCCTAAAAATTAAGATACTTAATAATTTATCTCTCATTTAGTTATCTAAATTAGTTATGGAAATTAAAATTCTAAAATTAAAATTAACTTAAAAAAAGCAAGAATATATATATATATAATTAAACAAGACATAAACATATATAAATAAAATTCAATATAAATCATCTAAAGTAAAATAAAAACATGAATAAATAAAATAAAACAAACTAGATAACTTTTTTTTTTTATTTTATAGTGGGCCTATTGGAGGTTTGGCCAAAAGGGGGTTGGACAATCTAACCCTTATTATTTTCTCCTTGGGCTAGGTTAGACCCATTATTTCAAACTAAGCCGAACTAAAATTAAATGGGTCAGTATTTCTTTGGGTGAAAAAAAGAGAAGAAAAGAAGCCCACAAACAAGAATTAAATTCTTTTTTGTTTTTGATAAAAAATGTCTACTGCTCTTATCATTCTTTTTTTTTTTTCAACCTGACCAACTAAAATTCATCCACAAAGCAAGCAATTAAGTATCACCCTGCTCCCTTGGTTACTACATTAATTTTCATGCCTTACTAATCAAAACCAAAAACAGCTTGTTATAACTTTTACATATCATACAATGACAGTAACTTTCAACAAATTTAAGACATATTGATATGTCAGAGTAGAAGAAAAGGCTATAGAGTTACCTGTTGAGTCTGCAAGATAATGAGACGTTGAAAACGAAATGAAACATATAGCTAGTTACAGAACCCGAAAATAATGCCTTCTTTTTTTACAGCCTGTTTTCTTTTCTTTTCTTTGTTTCTTACTCCTTTTTTTTTTTTTTACTCTCCCTTTCCCTCCTGTTTCTTATTGCCTCTCTCTTTTTCTTTCTTCGTCGTTATCTCCCTCTTTGTTATGCTCCTTTTCTTTTCTTTCGTGCTCTCCTCTTTCTCTCTCTATATTTCCTCTCAGTCTCCTTTCTTTTCTCTCTTTTTTTTTTTTTTGCTACTATTTATAGGCTTTGAAAGATTATAGAGAGTGGGCATCTGGTAATGGGTGACTTAAAATCGTTGTGGGGAGCTTTGTGTAGAAAATCATGGAGAGTGGAAGTCATGGGTTATTGAAAGGAAGGGACGTTTGTTAGCAAGGTGTTAAAGAGTGGAGGTCGTGGGTTATTAAAGGGAAGGGACGTCTGTCGGCAAGGTGTTAGAGAGTGGAGGTCGTGGGTTATTGAAGGGAAGGTGGTGGAGAGTGGGCAGTTACAGGGAGAGTGGAGGTCCGAAAAAATGGTGATCGAGGGACGTTTGTTACATTCTGTAACAAAGTCCCTCGCATGCCACTGTTCCTTTCTTTCAAAAGAAAGAAGAGGAACAGTGGAATGTATCAATTAATTTAACTTGCGAACGACAGGTGGTCCATGGCCAAAGTGTCAAGTTCGTCCTATCGTTCGCTCCCTCCTTTCAATTAGGTCCTTCTCAATTTTAATTTCTCTGCAATTAAGTCCTTTTTGATAATTATTTTAGTCCCTTTAGTTTCAATTGTTCCTAATCCCCTCTTAATTTCTTTCCATATTTTCCTTAACTTTCTGATATTTATAAATTAACCCATAATACTTTTAAAATAAATCACAATTAAATCCTTAAAAGTAAAATTGATCAATTTCTTTTCTTTTTTTTTTTTCGTTTTTGACTTTTTGACTCTTTAATAATAATAATAAATTTGTAATCCAATTTGAGTTATGACAATTGCCCATTCTTTACAATGCTTATGATACAAAGTCAAATGAAAAAAAAAACTAGGTTTTTCAATGACTTTGTATAATAAGATTGTAAAGAATTTCGTGTATTAAGCTTGTAAATATATATATATATATATACGTATATTAGGCAAACAATTTTTTTATTGAAAAATTAAATATGCAAGTGCATGGCCGTGTTCATTAAAGGCGGTACGCACTTGGAAAAATAAATATTCGAGTGATGAAAAATTAAACATGCGATACATGGTCATATTCGTTAAGGTGGCTTGCCTTGAAAAAAATAAATTTGCAATACATGAAAAGTTAAATATGCGATACATGACTATGTTCATTAAAGGCGGCTCGCCTTGAAAAAATAAATATGCGATACATGATCGTGTTCGTTAAAGGCGATCCGCCTTGGAAAAGTAAATATTCGAGTGATGAAAAATTAAACATGCAATACATAGCCATATTCGTTAAAGGCGACTGTCTTGAAAAATAAATAAATATATAAATAAAATAAATTTGTAATACATGAAAAGTTAAATATGCGAGTACATGGTCATGTTCGTTAAAGGCGTTCTACCTTGAAAAAGTAAATATTCGAGTGATGAAAAATTAAACATTTAGTACATGGCCATATTCGTTAAAGCCGACCTACCTTGAAAAAAAATAAAAATAAATAAATAAATTTGCAATACATGAAAAGTTAAATATGCGAGTACATGGCCATATTCGTTAAAGGCGACATGCCTTGAAAAAATAAATACACGAGTACATGATCGTTTTTGTTAAAGGCGGTCCGCCTTGGAAAAATAAATATGTAGTGATGAAAAATTGAATATGCAGTACATGGTCATGTTCGTTAAAGATGGCTCGCCTTAGAAAAATAAATATGTAGTGATGAAAAATTAAATATGTAATACATGATCGTGTTCGTTAAAGGCGGTCTCGCCTTGGAAAAGTAAATATGCAATGATTGCCAAGTAATCTTGATTGATGCAATGAATTGAATTTGATGATCATACCTAAAAGTGAGGATTGATCATTGATTTTTGGATTTCGCACTTGGGCGGTGGCCTATTGTAAGGTGACCTTACCCGAAATAAAACTTGACATGATGGTTAGTCGAGATACCCGTAAGAAACATAGGCTACTCCGCTCAACTCCCATTTGACCTTTCTCTTCGGTTACCAAAGTTTCAATGTTGGATCGCTATCCGTGATCCGAACACTATGACTTTGCCTCCCGATCGGGTTCTACCCTTTCGGTAAACTTGAGCTTATCTATTCTTTCGGATGTATATTAAGATAACTCAACCTTTTTATCACATTGAAGGCAGTAGTCATTCCCTTTTATGATCAACCACTTAATTGATTGTTTGCACTTTATAATATCATGTTCAATATATGTTTTCTTTTTGTTGATTTCTTTGTGACTTGAGGTCCCATATGTATTTTAAAATGTTTGTATTTCACGAATTCCTCTTCCATAAGAAAAGCTAGCTAAATTTCAATTGGAGATGCTAGGTTCCGAGTTCGGACACATCCATGTGTGTACTTCGGAGACTTGTCATGCAAATGCTACGATATGATCAACTTGGTGATTTTCTTTTGTATTTATAAATAACCGGCTTATGAAAAGAGCTCTTTAATATGAGGAAAAAGGGTGAGCTTTTGTCCTCGGGGAATTATTACACTTTGATACCTAGTGTGATTTCACATGACATGTGTCTTGATTTTGACTATCTGTTTTTTTCATAAAATTTTATCACAAATACTCATCGACTAAGACTCATCCGACTCATAGGTCACCATTAGTTAGAAAGGGCTTTCATTAGCACGTAACGTAGGTTATGGCATTGCTTTCTTGAAGAACGGATAATTACAAGCTCAAATGGTGTTTCGGGGTTTTATTGATATAGGATCACTTTTTTTTTTACATATATGATGTCGATGTTTGGCTAACTTGAACTGCCTTTTTTTTCATAGTTCAAAATGGATCTTATGATGTAAAACAAAACTCTTTCCATGTGAGAGTTTTCTCTTTTTTTTTTTATTTTAAAGGAAGACGAGGTTGTTTAGCAACGGCTTTTTTTTTTTTTTTTTGTCAATGTCCTCCGATAATGAGATTTTTTTTATAGCTTTTTGGCATTCACGCCCTAGTATAAGGGTGATCCCGGTCTAGGTTATTATGAAATAAACCAAAGGCTCAAAATGGGACTTCAAAAGAGAGACTTGATTTTAAGTAAGATGAAATTTTCAAATATGGCATTTCCTCATTCTAATGGCAAACTATATAGTCTAATGAGTATCATTCTAATGAGCTTCATGATGAGATGATGCTTAGATAGAAATTTTGATTTGGACACATGTCATGTAACCATCATGAGAGGTTTCGAGTGCTCCTTTTCCATAGGGTGAGAGTGATTGTATCGATAATTTTTTTTTTAAAAAAAGACCAATCGTTGGATTTGCATGACATTTCTCGAGCATCGGCTGGATTTGTCCCCTCTATCAGACTCATCATTTTATTTGTCTTTTTTTTAGCCAAATAAAATGTTAAGTGATTACCTACGAATTGAAATCTTGACCGCTTTGCTTATTCAAGAGTGAATTCCCCTTGTTATGACCCCATCAAAATATATGGTCCATTTCTCCTCATCGGACCCGATCGACCCGATCTCGATAGCAATGATGTTCTCATCGGGAAGATCAAAATCTAAAGGCTCATAATCTTTAACTACATTATCTGCTAGATGGTCCGCAATTACACTCGCCCTTTACTAATTTTCTTATCATGTAAAAAAATCATATTACGCCGATAGAACTTTTCATTTTGCAATCCTATTAGATAAATATGGTTTCTTGAAGATGTATTTGAGAGGGTCTATTTTTTAGATCAACCATGTTGTGTAGTATAGCATATAATGTCCGAGCCTTCGAGCACTCAATACTAAACTGCAACATATTTTTTTCATTGTACCGTATCCGGATTCACGATCCGTGAACTTCTTGCTTAAATAGTAAATAGCTTGTTCCTTTCTTCCAATATCATCTTACCGACCCAAAACACAACCCATTGATGTCTCGATGATCGTCGGATATAAAATCAATGGTCGATCGAGAATAGGTGGCACTAGTAAATGAGGGTTCCGTAAATATCACTTGATCTTATCAAAAATAATCTAACAAACGTCATCCCAAGTTCCTAGATTGTTCTTTCTTAACAATCGAAATATGGGTTCACAAGTCATTGTAAGTTAAGAAATGAATCAAGCTATGTAGTTGAGTCGACCCAAGAATCCCCCGAGTTCTCTTTCACTTCTTAGTAGTGGCATCATCCGAATAGCTTCGACTTTATCGGGATCCACTTCTATTCCTCAATTACTCACAACAAAGCCTAATAGCTTTCCCGACTTGACCCCAAATGTGCATTTAGCGAGATTCAACTTCAAGTGATACTTCCGTAGTCGTTCAAATAGCTTCCTTACTGGTCACAACATGATCATCCTCGGGTGTTGTTTTGGGAATCATATCATCCACATACACTTCCATCTCCTTATGTATCACATCATGAAACAAGATGACCATGTCTCTTTGGTAAGTTGCTCCAGCATTTTTCAATTCGAAAGGCATGACTTTGTAATAATAAGTTCCTCATAGTGTAATAAATGTTGTTTTATCCATATCCTCATTTGCCATCTTGATCCGATTATATCCGGAAAATCCATCCATGAAAAAATAAGTTGAATTCTTCATAATATTATCTACTAACATATCGATGTGTGGTAATGGAAAGTCATCTTTAGGACTGATTTTGTTTAAATTTTAAAAATTGATACACATTCGGATCTTTTCATTCTTATTTTCTACCACCATGATGTTGGATACCCAAGTTAGGTATTTGACTACTTTCCGAAACCCCGCTTCAAACTGCTCGATGACCTCTTCCTTGACTTTGACTAGTATATTTGGTCTCATCCTCCTCAATTTTTGTTTTACTCGGTTTATGCCCAATAACAATGGGAGTTTGTGCACCACTATATCAATATCCAAACCAAGCATATCTTCATATGACCATGCAAACACATCGATATACTCATGCAACAAGGCAATCAATCTTGTCCTTTCTTCCTCCGATATCATGATCCCAACTTGTAGCTCTTTTTTATTTTTTTCTATCCCCACATTGATAATTTCTAATTCTTCTTCATGAGGTTTTATAGCTTGTTCGAATAATTCGATCAACTTGGTAAATTCATCTACTTCCTCATCCTCAAACTCCTCTTCATCCATTGCAATTAAATTTTCATCAAATTTAGGCCAAGCATGCTTGATGCAATTATTTTAAAAATTTAGAAGGTGATCATTTTCTATATCCCCGAAAGTAAAAACGTATGAATAAAAAGAATGAAAGAGAAATAGGCACGAAGTTTTGAAGAAAATTCATGATCTCATATTAACATTAAATATAAAAGCTTAACACAAGTTCTTTTAAGTATCTTAAGCTAGATTACTGAAAGATAAAGATGACTAAGCAGTAAATTACTTAAGCTCATAGACAGAGTTGAATCTTTTCCTCGCTTCGATTCATCGAGCTCCTCACTTGGTGTACCTTCTTTGATCGACTGATCGATTGGTGAGCATCTCTCCCAACATGTTAATAGTCAATTGTGGAAGCATCATAATTTGGGAACGATTACTACTGACTTAGGATGAAGGGTATTCTCGATTATTGCTTCTTCCTCGATCTCTAGCTGGTTAATGGACGGATCAACCAACATTGCCCCCAAGTCCGTTGTTTTCTCATTCGGATTGATTCCACAAGCCGAATATAGAAAAGTTATCCGAATGTGAGGAATATGAATCTTCTCTTCATTAGGTTATCGATCCTTAATTCTAGCTAATCTCTTCTCTTTCTTCCGTTCAATAGCTCTCAAGTAATCTTTTCTAGTGGGCTTAAAGCCTAGCCCAAAATGATGGTCGAGTTGGCTCTTTTCAAGGCATTCAATGCTCCTAACTTTCCACTATTGAGTTCGTATTGCAATGAAAACCCATATTTCATCATATATTTTGTTGTGATTTTTACAGCGTTGGGCACTTTTGGTTTTCTCAAAAAGGTATTTTCGGTTTTCTCAAAAGGTATTTTCAAGTACTAATTCGTATTTACAATCTCGAAAGCATACGGATTACCATCTTGACTTTCCTCAACCTTAATGTAAGGTATGGACGTACTTTTGAATAATGGTAAAGCTTCTTCGCTAATACCGTGACTAGCTTTTTATTTGTCACATATTTCAACCTTTGATGCAGTGATGATGCCACAACTCCTACCGAATAGATCCATGGTCTTTCAAGAAAAATATTATAGGATGGCTGGATATCAATGACTTGTAGAGTGACTTGGAACCGATTTGGTCCAATATCCAAGTTGATATCAATGTCTCCTATTACTTGCCTTAGAGACCCATCATAAGCTCTTGCCATCATATTACTAGGACGCATATAGGAAGCATCTACTAGCGGTTGGTCTATGATTGATCTTCGGTAAAACATTCAATGCGGACCCATTATCAATTAGCACTTTAACAATCACATAGTCTTTGCATTTGATCGTGATATGTAATGGCTTGTTGTGCTCGGTGCCTTCAAAACCCAATTCATCTTCGGTAAATGATAAATAGTTGGTAGCTCGGATTCTTCCTACCGGATGCTCCATGGTATTTAAAGTGATATCATGAGGGATATATGCTTCGTTTAGCACCTTCGTAACACTTTTCAATGTGGTTCCGAGCTCATGATTAGTGATAGTAGAGAGATCTTAGTAGGTGTTTTTTTAATTGGTCCACCGCACCATAATCACTATTCTTCATTATCTTAAGGAACTCGATTGCCTCTTCATCATCTATCGGCTTATTTACCTCTACTAACTTGTCGAGATCTATTACTTCCTTACCTTTTGCCTTTTTCGACACTTCTAACTCCTCCGGTATATAGCAAAATCTACTTCGAGTAAGGCCTACAACATTGTTACCGATTGACATGTTCATAATTAGATAATTATGATTAAGCGTGTTATAGGGTGGAGCTAGGCGGATCTTTGGTACTCGTCATAATCATCCTTGGTGGCCCATTGTTTGTTGGTTGGTATCGACACAACTCGTCATGACTTGCCTCATGAGGTGAGACCATTCCTATAAATTGCTCCTTCGTATTTTCTCTATTTGTAAAGTTACTAGAATCAACATAGTTTTCACCTCTTCATTGAAATTCCTCATATTTATCGATATCATGTCCCTTCATCCGATGATATTCGACAATATTGGTTCTTGTCATCGTCGACTTGACAATCAACTGGTCTTCTGAGGTAACTAGTTTGAGATAGAACTGTGAACAACCCGTCCATGGATATCTTCACCTTCTTCTCTCCTCGATCGAACTCCATCCCTTCAAGAGTTACCATACTAACATTGCCACTTCCCATAACGTGACTTGGGAGTGGGTTAGTATTGACATTGGGTGTGCTTTAATCATCAAAGCTTATCCAGTTATGCTTAATGAGAAACTTTACTTTTCTCTTAAAAGCTAAACGAGTCTTGAATGGAATGTCCAGTGATACCACCATGGCTTGCGCATTACTCATTGCTTTTATACCATGGTTGGAAAGGAGGTCACACGGGTTCTGCAGGAATAGGAACCACTTGTCCTATATTGACTAGACGGTGAAACAACTCTTTCAAAGAGAATGAAAAGGGTGGTAACGGTTCATAGTCTTCTTTGTTGTAGTTATTATTGCGGGTGAATTGATTACGTGGTGTTTGGTTAAAATTCGAAGGACCACGAAGTGGTCTAATCGAATACGAAGATTGGTTGTTTTAGTAAATAGGTGTAGTTGGATGATATTGGGTTGATGGATTTGGTTAGTAGGATGAGTAGTTTTAGTTTTGGGCTTGTGGTTTTGTTTGAATGATGGGAAAAGTGGCGGCTATGGAATGTGTTTGGTATGAGGGTTGAAGGTAAAGTGGTGGTTATCTTGAGTTGTTCCAATGGATTTGGGGTTTGTAAATAGCCACTTGGTGGACTTCTCCTTATCTTTTCTTAATTCCCATATTTGTCTTTTTCTCTCGCTCCTCTCTTTCAAAGAATGACCACTATATCCGTGAAATTAGTTGAAGCATTTTCAATCAAATATTCAAAGTAAGGTGCTTTAAAAGTATTTAAACATATTGAGACTAATTCGACTTTGGCAATGGTGGATGGATCTCGTGCAGCTACCTCGAACCATCTCTACGCATACTCCTTAACGGTCTCCTTAGCCTCCTTTTCCATTCCTTAAAGATCTAATCTATTCGGAGCCACCTCCATGTTAAACTTGTATTGTTAGAGAAAAACATCCGTCAAATCTTTCCATGTCCCGATCTTGGACCCTTCTAATCTCATATACCAACTCAGCGTCGATCCACTTAAGCTTTCATGGAAGAAGTGTATAAGTAGCTTTTCATCATATACCACTTCTACTATTTTACCGTAGTAAACCCTCGAGTGAGTCATGGGACATTGGGTTCCAGTGTACTTAGTAAAATCCGACACTTTAAATTTCTTCGAAATGACCACATCCGGAACTAAACACATTTCAGCAGACCCTAACGGGATCGTAGACATCTGTCTCCTCTATAGCCTTCGGGCGTTCTTCAATGGCAAATAGTTTATCTATATTCAGCCCTTCTACTACTTTATACTTGGTAGTTTCTTCGAGTAATGGGGTTTATAGTGGGTATGTTAGGCGTTTGTAGGACTCGAGGATCCATAGGATAAGCAGATTATCCGATGGGGTAAGATGTCTCGACATGGAATGTCGTTGATCCTAAGTTGTTTAATGGAACATTAGATGGTCCTGGTTGTAGGTTAAATGCTGGAAGAGCATGTGGCATACCATTTTGAACTAGTCCCCGATTCAAACTGAACCCCCATTCATGAACTTCTCCACTATAGCAGTTAGTCAATCAACATTGTTCTTGAGGGTCTTCATTTCTTGTTAGTTGGTCCGTCCTGACTGTGCTCCTTCTTCGTTCTTCATTCATCGACGTTTGAGTCGGGTATAGTGGATGCGTGAAGGGAGTCGAGATTTGATGAAGTGACCTATGTTTCGAAATCCTAAAAAAACTATTGAAAATATGTATAATGAATATATGATGCATGCATGCATGATTTGAACCGAGTTAGATACCTTTCTTTGTTTGTTGCACATCAAATCATGATAGAATCTTCATTGAGGTTAGGTTAGATCAAAGCTTAGTACTCACTGAGGGTAGTAGAAAACCCTACGGATACTTAGATAATTTCGGAGATATATTTACCCTCTCGTTTTGGTCGTAGTCTATCTCCTTGTAGATATCTTGATATAGTTGGACTCATGGAAGATAATACTCAAGAAAATTTGAAACTTGAACTTAGAGTCATTTTTCATTTAAGAAATAAGAGACAATAACTCTTTTTACATTGAAATCTAAACTTTTACTACGATTACGAGAATGAAAAGCCCTATTACATGAGATCCTATTCTATTTCACGCCATAATCTTAAACCATCATAAGAAGCAGGACCGATTATGAGTTTTTAGAGTCTCTCATAAAAAAGTCGAACCTTTTCTCGTGTCGGATGTATACCATCGGCTAAAAGTTCCACAGTGTGTCGCATTTCCATGGCATAATTCTTCGCATTCCGAGCTTGAAGATGGTATTCCATGGTTCTTGATCCCCATTCGGTCGCTTCTCTCCTCGGGATTTCTTTTTCTTTCATGATAACTTGGATGGGCAACTCATGCTCGTTTTTACAAACGGGTCATTCTTTCTTGATTGACTCTATCCTTTCCTTTCAATTCTTCCATACGAGTATTCGGATGATGTATTATATCGGCTTGAGTCCCATTCTCGTCCTCGGATAGCATCTTTAAATTCTTCTAGGATAGCCTTTTCAATTACGAGTTTGTCAACCTCTATTTCGAAATCATTCTTTACATGTCGAAGCTGATCACAAAGTTTTTTGTTTTTCATTTCTAGGGCACTCACGACATGATCCTTAGTACTCGAGGCTTTCTTCTAATTTTCTCTTTTTCTTTATCAATTTCGCCACTTGAAAGTGCAAATTATCATGATAAAGCTCATGTTGAGCGTTTATCTCCCGACGAACATCTTTCATTATTTCATTCATCAATTGAGACGGACCCTCAAATGGTGGCACTCGATACCCTTTGCCCCTAGTTTGTTGCCACTTCGAATATCCTAACAAAGTTTTTCCATCGACTCTCCTTTCTAGGGTAATAATCCCTCTGTTTCTCTAGGCGATCTTTGCTTCTCCTAAAAGTTTTCTAGAAACCTTCGAGTCTTCGTAGTACTCGACTAAACCTATAGTTCTCGGGATGAACTCGCTTAAAACCTAAATGTCTTAGGAACATGTTTGGACGAGTAGCGGATACAACACCGAGCTCCAATTAATGGTACCCAAGGATGATTGCCACGATAAGCCAAGTAAGAACGGAACAAAGCATATTATGCCCTCTAATGGAATTCTGACTTTTCTAAGCTGAAAAACATTTCGACCATGTCGTTTTTCCTAACTCATTGAGTGAGTGTCTTGCAAAGTTCTCCAATTTGAAATGTAAATGCCATGGTGTGCGAAAGATCCCGGAGGCTTTTTCGAGTCACTATGTGGCTAACCATCCGGACAAACAACGAGTAGAACGTAACATCTCAAATGTCCATCTACTTCCTTCCAACAGAAATTCAAGGATGAAAGTATTTTTATCAAGATTGCAGTAGCAACATTAACCTTGAGGGATACCACGCTTTTGAACACATTGACCGCCTCAAAGTCGATCATACCCTCGGTTGATGGCAATAACACTAACCCATATATACCTAGTGCTAGGATTCCGAGTCCGAAACTGTTATCCTAATCCCGTAGATGTTTTGTGAACTCTAGTTGGAGAAAGTTCTAAAACCAGCCTTGGGTCTTACCCCTCATGGTTTGTTGTTTTTCCACGATAGCTAAATCCATTCCGATCAACCATGCAAAATGTGCTACAGACTTGCTTAGGTGGACTGTAGAAGTAGATCGCCTTTGTTTCGAGAAATGCTAATAAAGCTTCGTATTCTTCTAGTGTGGGCGACATATCCACACTTTCAAAAATGAAGCGAGTAGTAGTCCGGATCCCGAGTGCTCTATCATGGCTTGAAAGCAAGAGATCCGAACTTTAATCTTGAGCAATCGAGCTATGTCGCCATACACCTTCCGAAAATCAAACTTATCTTTAGAGGTAAGCATCTCCCAACAATTAAGGAGTGGTCCCACGTTGGCTAGTTTATCGACGAGTCTAGTTTTCTCTGGTAGTTCCGACATAAAATTCAAAGGCAAACAATCTCCTTCATCAATTTAAGCCCGCTCCGATCTAACCTTAAAATCCTCGACTTCATTTCGATTTGTTCTATCATGATTTATGTGAATGATAACCTCGTAAAAGTCATGGTAAGAATAGATATCAGTTGGAAATAATTCATGTCTTAATAGGTCAACCCTAGTGGATATGATTCATGCTAATGCTTGTCTATGGTTTTGGCAAGCATGTCTAATCCTAAAGTCTTTTTAAGTTTCGGACTATCTAAATTACCAATGGGGTAATCTAGCCTTTAACCTTATGCATTAGCAGGTAGGGGAATATCATTCCATCATTTCCTATGCATAGGGTGAGTTCCAATCCAAACAAGAGTCTAGAAGAGCATCGGTAGATTTTCATCATACTTGCCTTCGGATCTCTCTATCTAAATCCTAGTGGGGTTTAGCTCGAGTCCGAGCTTTTGCAGTTTTCTTCATGGTGTATGCAACATTTTAAAGTAAATATCTAACCCAGTTCAAATAAATGCAATACAAAAAAATAAATTACAAAAATTAAAAAAAATATTTATAGTAATTACATAACACAAATGACTTTGAAATATATACAAAATAAATAAATAAATAAACAAACAAACAAACAAAATAAAAATAAATTGCACAAAATAAATGACTTGGAATTTAAAGACTTGAAAAATAAATAACTTGACAATAAAAACAAATAACAAAGATGAATTTGAAAAACTAAAACTATGGCTTAACTCTAATGTCCCCGATGGAGTCGCCATTCCGTCACTACTCGACTTCGGACGGGACTCCCAAAAAATTAAGGATTGGTGTATTTACGAGTTATTTATATGTTTGGAGTCGTCACCTAGTATTGAAGGAGCTAGGAACCTAAAATGGACACCTGGTTCGGAGATTCTAAGCCAATGAGTTGATTACGCTTTGGGAAGATATAAATCACCTAAAGACGCCTTTTCTTAAAAAAGGTATCATGTCCGGTTTAGTCCTAAATTCATCTCCTAAAGTGTTTTATTTGTGTCAAATTATTTTTTGTTTTAAAGCTTTAATTTTCCAAGTCAAAAAAATTTTATTTTTTGAGCGTGGCATCGTATTGAAACGATTGTCGGACCCCTTCGTCGGGAGACACATCGGTTCAAATATCGAATCTACTTTTTGAGTCTTGACACAACCGATGTATCGAAGAACATCTTAGTTATTGAGAGAGGAAAAAAATTTTATTTATTGTTTTTTTGTTGTTAAAAAAAAATCATCATCGGTCTCTAAAAAATAATAGGAGACTTGACAATTATCTACTTATTGACTACTTAATCTAATTTTGGGCACTTCAAGGAAAACTATCATCGATCCCTAAGAATTTAGGAGATTTGATAATTTTCTCACTTATTAATTATTGATCTAACTATTAAACGAAATCTTAATAAAAAGAATTAACTACTTTTTATTTTATGTTTTTTTCGATAGAAAAATCATCATCGATCTCTAAAAATTAAGAGACTCAATAATTTATCTCTCATTTAGTTATCTAAATTAGTTATGGAAATTAAAATTCTAAAATTAAAATTAACTTTCAAAAAAACGAGAATATATATATAAAAAAAAATTAAACAAGACATAAACATATATAAAAAAATTCAATATAAATCATCTAAAGTAAAATAAAAACATGAATAAGTAAAATAAAACAAACTACATAATTTTTTTTTTTTTGACAGTGGGCCTATTGGAGGTTTGGCCAAAAAGGGGTTGGACAATCTAACCCTTATTATTTTCTCCTTGGGCTGGGTTAGACCTATTATTTCAAACTAAGCCGAACTAAAATTAAATGGGTTAGTATTTCTTTGGGTGAAAAAAGAAAGAGAAGAAAAGAAGCCCACAAACAAGAATTAAAATCTTTTTTTTTTTTTTTTTTGATAAAAAATGTCTACTGCTCTTATCATTCGTTTTTTTTTTCAACCTGACCAGTTAAAATTCATCCACAAAGCAAGCAACTAAGTATCACCATGCTCCCTTGGTTACTACATTAATTTTCATGCCTTACTAACCAAAACCATAAACAACTTGTTATAATTTTTACATATCATACAATGATAGTAACTTTCAACAAATTTAAGACATATTGATATGTCAGAGTAGAAGAAAAGGCTATAGAGTTACCTGTTGAGTCTGCAAGAGAATGAGATGTTGAAAACGAAATGGAACAGATAGCTAGTTACAGAACTCGAAAATAATGCCTTCTTTTTTTTAAGCCTGCCTGTTTTCTTTTCTTTTCTCTGTTTCTTGCTCCCTTTTTTTTTACTCTCCCTTTCCTTCCTGTTTCTTATTGCCTCTCTCCTTTTCTTTCTTTGCCGTTATCTCCCTCTTTGTTATGCTCCTTTTCTTTTCTTTCGTGCTCTTCTCTTTCTCTCTTTATATTTCCTCTCGGTCTCCTTTCTTTTCTCCTTTTTTTTTTTTGCTACTATTTATAGGCTTCGAAAGATTATGGAGAGTGGGCATCTGGTAATGGGTGACTTACAATCGTTGTGGGGAGCTTTGTGTAGAAAATCATGGAGAGTGGAAGTCGTGGGTTATTGAAAGGAAGGGACGTCTGTCAGCAAGGTGTTAGAGAGTGGAGGTCGTGGGTTATTGAAGGGAAGGTGGTGGAGAGTGGGCAGTTACAGGGAGAGTGGAGGTCCGAAAAAATGGTTATTGAGGGACGTTTGTTACATTATGTAAAAAAGTCCCTCGCATGCCACTGTTCCTTTCTTTCAAAAGAAAGAAGAGGAATAGTGGAATGTATTAATCAATTCAACTTGCGAACGACAGGTGGTCCATGGCCAAAGTGTCAAGTTAGTCCTGTTGTTCGCTCCCTCTTTTCAATTAGGTCCTTTTCAATTTTAATTTCTCTGCAATTAAGTCATTTTTTATAATTATTTTAGTCCATTTAGTTTCAATTGTTCCTAATCCCCTCTTAATTTCTTTCCATGTTTTCTTTAACTTTCTGATATTTATAAATTGACCCATAATACTTTTAAAATAAATCACAATTAAATCCTTAAAAGTAAAATTGATCAATTTCTTTTTTTTTTTTTTTGTTTTTGACTTTTTTTTTTCTTTTAATAATAATAATAAATTTGTAACCCAAATTTGAGTTATGACAATTTCCAATATATTAAGAATTTTAACTAGTTTGACTTTTACTATTAATAAAATTTTATAAATATTTTTTTTATGTTATTTTTCTCATGATATAAAATGAATCATAAAAATTGATTTAGTGAATATAATGCTTTAAGTTCATTTAAATGCTAATGAGAAGACATGAAGAATGCATAATATTTTTATAAGTATCTATTTTTATATTCATGATACGAAATTAGTTAATTTTAATAAAACTAATAAATACGATAATATAGTTACAAATAGTTTTGGTTAAGTAAGAAATAGATAGACATAAAAATTATTTTGCTTGACTGTTTTTCTTTTGTCACACACGAATATATATATATAATCTAATCGATTTTCATCCCGGAAATAAAATATAAAAAAGCTACAACGGCTTCTTTTGCGTAGTATATAGTATAGCGTTTAATCATTCAGTAACTATCCAACTGTTACTCTTTTTAACCCAATAAATTCGGGCCAAATTGACATAATAGCTGCAGTCCCTCCGTCAAATTGTCCGCTAACGGACGTTATCCAGAAAAAAAAAAAAAAAAAAGTCTTTCAATATTCTTTGGAGTGGGGTCAAAACTCAAAAAAGCCAAAAACTTCTTCCCGAAGCAGTCGTCTGTTAGACTAAAAAAGTATACGTAGTACTTTACTGGGCTTATATATGGTCTCTCCACTTTCCTGTTTGTCATATTCATCTGCAATCCACAAAAACAGAGTCATAGTAAGGAAGACTTCAAAAGCTGTCGTTGTTGTTCTCGAGTTCGATCGGTAATGAAAATGGAGGAAGGCATGCAGCTGATTGATGGAAATGGCAAGTTCAACATGGAAGGACTCCAAGAGTTCATGACAACCACCAAATTCGCTCAGTCCCATCTCTCCTATGCCATTGTTGCCATCATTGGCCCGCAAAGCAGCGGTAAGTTTGTGTTCTTTTGAGTTCAGCTTTTTTTAATGACATTGTCTTAGTAGAATTTAAGTACACAAGATCAGTGAATTAGTTTAGTTCATTTTATATTGGAGGATATCATTTATGACCATTGATTGTTTTATTTGAATGTGAAATTGATTTTGCATTTAAGATTTCAATTAATTATTTTTGGTTAGTTTTGTGTTTCTTTTAATCCATGATCACTATTTGCAATTATTTGTGGACAGGGAAAAGCACCCTAATGAATCAGACCTTCCTTACCAATTTCAAGGAGATGGATGCATACAAAGGAAGGTTTGATATATATATATATATATATATATATATAGTATAGTTCTTTGTTGCTTTGTATACATATTAGAGGAAGACAATCTAATCAAGTATGTTTCAGAGGTCAAACAACCAAGGGCATTTGGATTGCAAAGTGTAGCGATATTGACCCTTTCACAATTGCCATGGATTTCGAAGGAACCGACAGCAGTCAAAGAGGCGAGGTACTTTTATTAGAGCTTTGTAGTAGTGCTATTATTATTTTAGCTCTGGGTTGTTAATCGGGAAGAGTTTTATTAGTGCATTAAATTCTTTTCAACATATGCGATATTCAAAACTGATTCCCATTTCCAAAATTTTGTAATTTTTGTGGAATGCTGTTGAGGCCAGATAATTAATACTGAATGGTTCCATATTTTTGGTTGCATTACTTAATTGTCTCAAGCTGTGAATGTGATGCTTATTCAAAGCCAGATGAACTTAATAATATTTCTCATTTTGTGAATTCATCGAACTCGTACAATGAGGAAATTTTGGCACTGCTTGTAATTTGGAATATGTGCTTTTTCAGGAAGACACTGCATTCGAGAAACAAAGTACCCTATTTGCCTTGGCAGTTGCTGACATTGTATTGATAAACATGTGAGTTTTATATGTTCATGATTATACTATTTGGATGCCTTTTCTGCTTGACAAATTTGATTTACGTCCACACCTGGGTAGGCAGTGGCCAAGACTGGCTCTGGCTATGCAATTAGTGGTCCATATTGTTGAGTTTAGCACATCCCTGATACCACATGTAGAGTTTGAAGTGATGTGATTTGATAGGCTTAAATCGAGACACATGTTTATTATACCACTAATGATGGCAAACTAGTAATAGCTCTCACAATACTCACTACAATTTATTTGTGATACACTAATAAAATACAAGCATTCAAACATTATTCTCACGCCACTCTCTAATTGAGCTTTGTATGTAGAGAGTAACATAAACCATATCCCGGGGTCTTACCTAATAGTTTAAGCTTTTAGTTAAGATAGTCCTTTGATATAGTATCATAGCTTGGTTGACCAATTGGTCCTGAGTTCAGGTCTCACCACCCCAACTTTCTTAAGTATTAAGCACAAGGCAATGTGGACTTGTGCAAGTTTCAAGCTCAATGTTTGGGCTTTTACTTGAGAGGGTGTGTTAGAAAGTAATGTAAATCATATCCCGGGAGCCTCACCTAATAGCTTAAGCTTTTGGGTGAGATGGTCCTTTGACATTAGCTTACTAAAACGAGAGCAAGGTACACCTATTTATACTTGTTGGGGTGACTAAAATGTCAAAAAAACCAACTGCAACAAATCTCCACATACGGATATTGCAGAGAGAGTGGCTTGAAAACGCATTACATGAAGCTAGGGTAATACATATGGCTAGGAAAAAAAAATTACCATACGAAATGCGTATGCAGTAAATAAGAAGGTAAGCAAGATATGTAACCATTAAATGAAGCACAATCACACAGTTGCTAAGTCAACGATTGTGGCTTGAGGCAGTGTTGCACTTTCAACACATATACATCCAGTGTTAAGTATTGTTGTGATTTTTTTCTTTTATACATTGGTATTTGTGGATTTACTAGGCATGGCCCTATGTCTCTGTCTGGCAACAAAAAAAAAAAAAAAAAAAGAAGCCATCCCTGTAATTCTGTTGTGCTGTCGAATGATATCGTTAGGCATCTTGGGTTATTGCTTATTTGTATGATTGCAATTAAATTATCCAGTGGGGTCTCTTAAACATCATTATGTTTGTTGTTTGATTTATGAATAACAACCAAAATGCATCTGAATTTGTTACAAGATAATCAGATCAACATGGCTTGTTTAATTCATCTGAATCAGCAGGATGAGTGGATGTGTGTCTAGCTAGGGAAAACGACCCAAAAAAATTGTAAATGAGGCTTCTGTTACTTTGCATGTTTTGAACTTGTGGATTTTTTTTTTTCTCTTTTCTCCGTGTTGGTTGTATCATGCCTTAAAACAAATCAGACACTTTTAAATCGTCAGCCTAAATTTTAAAGCCTTTAAATGGAGATTTAGAGCTGAAGTTTTGTAAGACAAGACATGACCTCTCAAGCAAGGATTCCACTCAATGTTTTGTCTTTGTGTTGACAATCACATGCAGGTGGTACAAAGACATAGGTCTGGAACATGCAGCCAGTAGACCCCTGTTAAGAACAGTTTTCCAGGTATTTCACATTCAAAAGCATTTTGCATTAGCGTAAGTGACTGGCTGTTGTCAAGTAACCGAACCAATTCTTTAGATGGTCAAGTTTGGATTTTCTCGCGTTTAGTAGCATTTGATTGGTTAACTATATTTTTTCTGAACCTTAGATAAGCCAGTTTGTAAGAGCTATAAATGGAGGAATATGTACTACTTTAATGTATGAATATTGACAGCCTCTTCCATATCCAGTACATCTACCAATTTCTCATGCTTGGAAAATGTACAAAGAGCCTTCTCTTCCATATTCACTACCAACTTACTCCATTTTGTCAGAATTGTTTAGCTTATTCGTTTAGTCCCGTGTGTGATATATTAAGTACTGCACCCAACATAATTGGATAGCGAGGCCAGCACTCCAACCATTTGGCTATGGTAAACATGATGCATTGTGCCTCTATATGCTATATGTGATAATCTATTATCTTGTTTTCAGGTCATGAAGCGTTTATTCAAGCCCCGAAAGAAAACACTGTTTTTTGTTATACGAGATCACACAAAGGTATGGACATAATGAGTTTCTTGTAATAAGATTCCAGGGACACCATGCTCCATTCTTTGAATGAATCTTTTTGTCCAATGCTGAATCTATACTCCCTCTCTGATTGTCTATGTAGACGCCTTTTGAATATTTAGAGACTACTCTCTTAGAAGATATTGAGAAGGTACTTTTGTCCATATTATTTATCTGTTTGGGTCAATTATTTGTTTTTCAAGCATTTTCTGATGTCATTATTTCTGCAGATTTGGGATGCAGTTGCTGAACCCGAGACTCATGGAAGTGCTGCTCTCAGTGATTTTTTTAATGTAAGATGATATCATCTCCATCTCCCTTACTGATGCCATTGGCTCATGTGCTTCATATGCTACCTTTTTGTTTACTTGGTGTAAACTTAATTTGCTTCAAATTATTGACATGAAGGTGGAGATCACTGCTTTGTCTAGCTACGAATTTGAAGAGGAGAAGTTTAAACAGCAGGTAGCTTTTACACTAAGAATGTGCTACTGCTTAAAGTTTGTTGCGTGTGTTTCTTCTAGAGTGTGCTACTGCTTTAATTTTTTTTTTCTTTTTCCTAGAATTAAAGTCCTGAATGATTTGTAGCTTTGAATATGTTCACCAAATAACGGGAATTCAAAATCATTGACCATCATATAAATGGGGGGATATGTGCGGCAAGTATGGAGAGCCAGATGTGGTATCTTTCGGTAAGAACATGCATGAAACTTTCCGAAAATGAAAGGTGGAAGAGATATGTAAGAGATTTAGAAAGAGAAATTATGAACTTTAGAGAGTTGTTGTGTTTAGAAAAAATTAGAAATAAGTCTTAATATGAGTTATGTGTGATTTTTTATAGTGATAGGAGAGACGACTATGCCACCTGTGCAGGGGTTTTTATGTTTTAAGTCATGAGTGATTTTGTATGCAAGGGCAAAATTGCAGCATATTCCTGCAAAATAGTGGTATTTTATTCATTTTCAAAATTGATAAAAGGTATGGTCTTGGTTAAGATTATCGTGTCAAAGAAATTGCTAATTTCTTCCTAGTTGATTATTTTCATTGTCAAGTTAGGATTAGTTATGCCAAATCTATTTGTAATATTCTTGTTTAGTAGTCATTGTCTAATTAGGAAATCTAAACTCTAAAGAAAGAAAATATCTTATTTTCATAAGGGTTGAATTAAGAAACGAAATTGAGAGTTTTTGATTTTCCGAAGGCTAAGGTGCCTAAGGTTTTCTTCTCTCATATTTTCTGTTTTCTTCTTCTCTTTCTTATTGCTATAGTATCTCAGCTGCTAGAATTCTTCTGAACACGTTGGTAACCAATTCCAAGTCTGCATATATGTCAAACACTGACCCTAATTTTCCAACTAGCTTACCACAAACGCTCTGGACAAAAATATATCTTACCCTAATTAGACAAGTGTTATTAGGAAATTAGTGCCCTAGGATTCTATTTTATTTTTCTATTCAATATTATTAAGCTTTTCTAGTTTTCCTATTTAAAGAGATGTAATAGCTTTTGGCAATTAGAGAATTTGATGACAAAAATTGAGCTTTGTGAGTTTTTCTCACAACTTTGCCTTTTTTTTTTTTTTGGAGACCCGTGTCAGATTTATTGGGGAGTAACAGGTTGTGCTTCTATTCCACCAATCCATCTTTTCAACTCATGTAGTTAATCTAAAAGTTACCAATGAAATCTGTAGTTAATCAGTAATATATTCTGCATATAAACTTGATGATCATGCATCACAGACATTTGGTACTTTGACTGGTATTTCACCACCAACTCATGTAAAATAAAGCAATATAGGGTATTTGATAGTCATTAAGAGTTAATCACATGACGATGATGAAAAGAGCATTATGTCATGCAATAAGATAATTTTGTAGATTCATGCGTGTTGGAGCAATTAGGGCTGCAATATTCAGTGTGAAATCAAGTATCTGTAATCCAAAACTTCATTTCACTGATAGCATTGACTCTTATAGGTTGCTCAACTGAGGCAGCGGTTTGTCCATTCCGTTTATCCTGGAGGTCTTGTTGGTGATAGGCGGGAAGTTGAACCTGCTTCAGTATTTTCTATTCGGGCAGAGACGATATGGAAAACAATAAAAGATAACAAGGACCTAGATCTTCCTGCTCTCAAGGTTTATTAAAAGCCATTTTCTTTTGTAATTATAAATAATCAGGGTTTCTTATATGATTGTATTTCTCATCTTGTTTATCAGGTCATGGTTGCTGCTGTTCGATGTGAAGAGGTTGCCGAGGAAAAGCTCAAACGCTTTACATCCGATACGGTACTTTATTGAATCAATTTTCCTTTTTTTTTTTTTTCGTCAAAGTTCTCTGACTTCTGAAATTTGATATTAACCAATGCTAATTTCATTTCTTACAGGATTGGTTAGCTATGAAAGAAGCCGTTCAAGCTGGTCCAGTATCTGGATTTGGAGGAGAAGTCAGTTCTATTTTGGAAAGATATATTTCTGAGTAAGTGTACATTATGGTGTGAGTTCTATATGATGATGTGTTAACTTTGTAAGATCTGTGTGAGATTCAATATTCCTCCAAGAGTCAAAAGTTCTAAACCAGTTTATTAGTCAAAGTGTTCTATTTCAAGATTCTTCAGTTTCAATACTTCTTCTCAGTGCTGATCAGTCGACCACATGCTTGTCTGTCTTCAAATGAAGAGAAAGTTTTGAAATTTTGATTATTAATAGTTACACTTGGATTCCCAGAGTAATTAATTCTTACTTGCATTGTGTGCCTGTGGTCTTGGAGTGTACTTCTTGTTCAACTTGATCTGGGATCTCTTATTTTGTGATTTTCTTTTCAATAGATATGAGATGGAGGTGATCTATTTTGATCAAGAAGTACGGAATGCAAAACGGGGACAGTTGTTGTCAAAAGCATTGTTGGTGAGGCCTTAGCGTGTATATTTCCTCTCTTTAATTTCTCTACCTCCCTAGTCCCCATTAGGTAGCTGCCGTAAGCTTTCTCATTTGGTGCTGGATTATATCATTCTTGTGATGTGATCTTGGTTGGTATGTGTTGATTCTAGTAAGATTTACTTAATTGTTTTTGAGTTCATATGTGTGTTTTTATATGTTTCATATGCTGATCAACTAAAAAATGTGTCAATATATTATGTAGGTGGTACACGAAACTTATGTTACCATGTTGGTACATTTGTATTCCAACACAGTTGAAAGTTTTAAAACTAGGCTGGAAGAGTCACTGAATGAAGGGCAAGAATATGTTGCTTCTTTTCGTCTCTGGTCTCAATCTTGCATACTCAGTTTGATCAAGGATGTGAAGGTATTTAGACTCTAACCACTAAAAACAACTCTTTTTCTTTTTAACCTTTGTATTTTTTTTTATTTCTATTTTTTTTCAATTTTGAATCGGATCTCAATTCTGAGTACTTTCAATACTAAAAACTTCTCTTGTAATAGTGTATGACTGAAGAAGACAAAGAAAGATTACCTCTTTGACATTATCTCTGATGTTGACCAATTCTTTGGATTCTATTCTTACCAAGTATTTTCGGGTCCAAAGGTAGAAAAAAAGTGAAGGTTGTGACTTGTGCCCAAATCCATTCCTTTGATTCAAAAGTTGTGACTACAACTTTTTAAGCTATTGCTACTAATGCTCGTCCTTCTATGATGTTAAAATTGTGTGCATATGCTTGGTGAACATCTGTTATATACTAATTAAGTTTCCTGGATTTGGTGAGTTACATTCGATGTTATTCTCTCTCAGATGCTGCCATTCAACAGATTGAGTGGAATGCTTTGAAATTCCGGGAAAAACTTATTTTTTACATGTTGTCAGAATTGATGGCAAAGGGCGAGGTATTTCCTTCACTGATATCACAATCAATTAATGTTCATGATACTATGTCACTCTACTCAATCAAATTATCAAATCTTGATATGTTACTCCTATGCAGAAAGATCTCACTCATGAACTTGAGAAAAGGGTAGAGTCCTTAATTGAAGCTGGTGAAAGAGATACATGGACATCAATAAGAGATCTTCTTGAGTGCAAAACTGAGGCTACTGTATCAGAGTTTTCAGATGCTGTTGTCAGTTTGGAGTTGCATAGTTCTGCAGTCAACACTAAATTGCAACATTTGAGGGAGTTTGGCAGAAATATAGTGGAGAAAAAGGCAAGAGAAGCAGCAGATGCAGAGAGAGTTCTGATGCACATGAAGGAGAGGTAGAGTATTTAATTGTAGCCTTTTGTGTCTTTTTCTTTTTGTATTAAAAACTTTGGACCGTATTCCAGGTTCACAGAGTTTTTCATTCAGTTTGAAAACTCAGTGTCATGGTATGATTGGACTACAGAAAAAGGCGTTGATGAAATTGAAAGGAATGCGCTCTCTGGGGTAATATTACCTACATTTTGTAATTAATGGCTGCTAGGATGCTTAGTTGGTTATACTTTTGAGTAACATCTGAATGTCTCTCAGTTATCTTGTTGCAGTCTTTGAAATTCCTATCAATCATGGCAGCCATGCGCTTAGATGATATGCCAGATCAGATTGAGAATGTACTGTTTTCCTCTCTTATGGATGGAACTATTGCTGTTCCATCTTCCCAAGATGAAGGCATAGGAGCTACTATGGACCCCCTCGCTTCGGACACATGGGAAGAGGTAAGATATGTGTTCAGTTTCATGTATGCATGCATTTGGTATTCAAATGTACACTATGCTTGTATAAAAGTCTCTGTCAAACTGGTTTTACATAAGATCAAATATGAGCAGGTTTCTCCAAAAGCTACTACTCTACTTAAACCCAAGGACTGTAAGTCACTGTGGATGAAGTTCAAAAAAGAGATAAAGCCTACTGTGACTGGAGCTAGATCCCGTCAGGTATATTTTACTCTGGTATCTCATTATATTTTCATTTGGTAGTTGTGTTGCATTCACAATATCTAATTGAATGTCTCTTCTTCTTTTTTCCTGAAAGCAAAAACTTCAAACTTAATTTGTTATAACATTTTCAGTTTATCATTTGCCATGTTCAATTTCATGTGCCTATTAAAGTTCCTATGCTTCTAAACTTAAGCACCGAACCAATAATATATTTCATGCTGATTAAAGTTTCTTATGACTTGGAATTTATCCAGCACTCTACATGTAATACTTGGTGCTTTTCAGGATGCTCGCAGGCGAACTCGCAACGAAATTTTGACAGGTCTTGCGACGGGGTTAGGGATAGCAATAGCAGGGCCTGTTGCCGGAATTGCGTTTTTTGCAAGAGCGACAAGGCGGTGACAACAGTAGTATTAATAAATCTAAACTTTTTTTTTTTGGTTCATAATAAATCCTGACAATGACCGTTGATATCTGTATTTACAACAATCCATGCAACATCTTTATGGAGGAAAGAAGTTCGTAACATGAGATTTGATAACATTTGATGGGTCCGAATGACGCACGTCACTTTCCTATCATCTTGCAGGAGCCTCAAAGAGCATGCATTTCCTATTATCTGTGTTTGAAGAATGGATGATTCTACTTCTCCCAAGAGTGCAATTGGCCATAAGTTTGCTTATGATAGTGCCCTAACCACCAAGAGCTCTAAGCCTCGAAGTTCTCAATTCTTTTACAATTCTTTGTACCTTTAAAATGCCTCGTAATCATCTTTTTCGTCATTCACACACAAAAACATTCTACAAAGCTTATTTAGACATTTCTCTCCTCTTAACCCTTAACTTGATCATTGGAGGGTCTGTTAACTAACCAGAAAGACTTGGATTGCATGTATACAATGTAGTTAAAGATAAAGACGCTTTATGTCTCTTGAGGTCACATTCAGTTGTAAAAAGTCATGTCACTCTCATTTTATTGAAAGATTTTTTTAAAAACTTATTGGTACTAGTAAAAATTATTATTAGTGTCTGCATATGTTAGTTTTGTTAGGGCCAAAATCATGACAAGAGAAACCCAAAAACTAATGCTAAGAGAGATCAAATCCATTTATAGATTATACGAGGGATCACTTTCTCAATTTTTAAAATGAATTACAGTTTAAATTTTAGGATTAAATACACATTTTGTTCTTGTTCTACCTACAAATGTTTATTTTAACCCTCTATTTGGATATAATACAAAACAAATCTTGTATTACTAAACTTTAAAATAAATCAGTCATTCCGTTAACTTTTTCCATCGGATTGATTAAATTTTATCATTTAATTAATGTCCGACTAGTCATGTGGTGACACATACCAACTAAATATGTGAAAATGTAATTTTTGGTTTAAAATAAGTTTTCAAAATTTTTTAGCAAGTTAAAATAATTAATTAGTATCTATAAAATGAAAAAAAAAAAATCCAAAGTCCTAACTAATAGTGGTTTTACTAATACCAATTAAAAATAATTAAATTTTGAAGTCAAAAAATATGATTTGTTCTTTCTTATGCATTTATTCTTAAATAAAAACCCATAATAAACAAAATTTACTATAAATTTTAAAAAAAACATTTTAATATTTTTTTTATAACATCGCATTGAAGAAATAAAACAACAATTAATAAAAAAACTTATATGAAAATTAACAAATAAAGCTTTTTTTACCGATGAGAAGATTATTTTTTTAAATATGTACATTTGATTTATATATATTTGTTTAGAAAATAATGAATAATATTATTATACAAAATTGTATTTGAATTATTAGGCGCTTATTCTAAAATATTATTTTATTTGAAAAAATTATTTTAAAATATTAAAAAATAATGACAAATAGTTGGTATTATGTGTGTAATTGCATAGTTAATTTCTAATAAAACCAACGACTTTATTATTATTATTTTTTTATACATTATGACTCGTACTCAAAGGGTGAGAATTTATAGAATAAATTGAAAAATAATTTAAAAAATTGAATTGTAAAAAACATGTTGAAGTTAATAAAATGTAATAAAAACTATAAAATTAATTTCAATAAAATTTGATTATATAAAGAATAAGAAAATATAATACATATATTCTATTTTTAAAATTTGATTATATAAGAATTAAGCAAATAAAATAAGATATAAAAAAAAACTTATTCGAATCCATACATAGAGAAAATAAATCATATTTATTAATAAATAAAATTATATAAAAAATAAGAATAAAAATTAACTTGATAAGAATTTTTATAATAAATCAAAAATCAATTTGAAACAATAAGAGTAGTGTATATTTATTCTAAAATCTAAAAACATATTATATATATTATATAATCATTAGTTTACGTGAAAAAATAATGATTTATTTTTAAAAATTTTAACACCTAGTCAATATAAAAAAAACATAAATTAATGAAAAAAATCAAGGGATAAGAAAACTAAAAAAACATGCGTAGTGCATTAGCTAAGAGATTAAAATATATATTTTAAAATTTTAAGGATTAAATAAAACAATTTGAAAATTAAAAAAAAAAAAACTAAGTTTCAATAAATCCTCGCTTCTTTTAGTTTCTTTGTAACAGCATTGTATCCAACTGTAATTCTGTTTACGCTTAATATTAGTTGAATCGAAAGCATAATTCGATTTGCCACGAAAAACATAAAGACATAATCAAGAGGAAAAGGAGCCTGCAAATATTAACCCAATAAATTTGGGCCAAATTGACATAACAGCTGCAGTCCCTCCGTCAAATTATCCGTTAACGGACATGAAAGCTGTGAATGTGATGTTTTTTCAAAGCCAGATGAACTTAATAAGAATTCTCTTTTTTGAGTTCATCCAACTTGTACAATGCGGAAATTTTGGCACTGCTAGTAATTTGGAATATGTGCTTTTTCAAATATTCTTTAGTGGCGTCAAAACTCACAAAAGCCGAAAACTTCTTCCCGAAGCAGTCGTCTTTTAGACTCAAAAAGTTTACTTAGCATTTTACTGGGGTCTGATAAGGTCTCTGCACTTTCCGGTTTGTAAGATTCCTTTGCAATCCTAAAGAACACAATCCTAAGAAGGACGACTTCAAAAGTTGTTGTTGTTGTTTTCGAGTTCGATCGGTAATGAAAATGGAGGAAGGCATGCAGCTGATTGATGAAAATGGCAAGTTCAACATGGAAGGACTCCAAGACTTCATGACGACTACCGAGTTCGCTCAGTCCCATCTCTCCTATGCTATTGTTGCCATCATTGGCTCGCAAAGTAGCGGTAAGTTTGTGTTCTTTTGAGTTCAGCTTTTTTAATGCATTGTTTTAGTAGAATTTAAGTACACAAGATCAGTGAATTAATTTAGGTTGTTTCATCTTGGAGGATATCATTTATGAAATTGATTTTGCGTTTAAGATTTGTGTTAATTATTTTTGGTTAGTTTTGTGTTTCTTTTAATCCATGATCACTATTTGCAATTATTTGCGAACAGGGAAAAGCACCCTACTGAATCAGATCTTCCATACCAATTTCAAGGAGATGGATGCATACAAAGGAAGGTTTGATTTATATATATTAATAATTTTTTTTAGTTCTTTGTTGCTTTGTATAAATAATAGAGGAAGACAATCTAATTATTTATGTTTCAGAGGTCAAACAACCAAGGGCATTTGGATTGCAAAGTGTAACGATATTGACCCTTTCACAATTGCCATGGATTTCGAAGGAACCGACAGCAATCAAAGAGGCGAGGTACTTTCATTAGAGCTTTGTATTGGTACTATTATTATTTTAGCTTTGCTTTGTGAATGGGGCGGAGTTTTATTTTCACATTAAATTCTTTTCAACATATGTGATATTCGAAACTGATTCCCATTTCCAAAATTTTGTAATTTTTTGTGGAATCCTGCTGAGGCCAGATAATTAATGCTGAATGGTTCCTATATTTTTGGTTGCATTACTTAATTGTCTCAAGCTGTGAATGTGATGCTTATTCAAAGCCAGATGAACTTAATAAGAATTCTCTCTTTGGCACTGATTGTAATTTGGAATATGTGCTTTTTCAGGAAGACACTGCATTCGAGAAACAAAGTACCCTATTTGCCTTGGCAGTTGCGGACATTGTATTGATAAACATGTGAGTTTTATATGTTCATGATTATAGAATTTGGACGTCTTTTCTGCTTGACAAATTTGATTTACGTCCACACCTGGATTGGCAGTGGCCAAGACCGGCTCTGGCTATGCAATTATTGGCCCATATTGTTGAGTTTAGCGTATCTCTGGTACCACATGTAGAGTTTGAGGTGATGTAATTTGATAGGCTTAAATAGGGGCATGAGTTTATTATACCACTAATGATGGCAAACTAGTAGTACAATTATAATAGCTCTCACAACACTCACTACAATTTATTTGTAATACACTAACAAAATACAAGCATTCAAACATTATTCTTGCTCCACTCTCTAATTGAGCTCTGTATGTAGCTCTCTCTAACGCATAATCTCATTTATGCTAGCTGTTAGAGAGTAATATAAATCATATCTTGTGGCCTTATCCAATAGCTTAAGCTTTTGGGTTGAGATAGTCCTTTGATATGGTATCATGCCTTAAAACAAATCAGACACTTTCAAATTGTCAACCTAGATTTTAAGGCTTTTAAATGGAGATTTAGAGCTGAAGTTTTGTTAGACGAGACATGACCTCTCAAGCAAGGATTCAACTCAATGTTTTGGCTTTGTGTTGAAAATCACATGCAGGTGGTGCAAAGACATAGGTCTGGAACATGCAGCCAGTAGACCCCTTTTAAAAACAGTTTTCCAGGTATTTCACATTCAAAAGAATTCTGCATTAGCCTAAGTGATTGGCTGTTATCAAGTAACTGAACCAATTCTTTAGATGGTCAAGTTTGGATTGTCTCATGTTTAGTAGCATTTGATTGGTTAACTATATTTTTCATAAACTTAGATAAGCCAGTTTGTAAAAGCTATAAATGGAGGAATATGTAATACTCTAATGTATGAACATTGACAGCCTCTTCCATATCCAGTACATCTACCAATTTCTCATGCTTAGAATATGTACAAAGAGCCTTCTCCTCCATATTCCCTACTAACTTACTCCATTTTGTCAGAATTGTTTAGCTTATTCGTTTAGTTCTGTGTGTGATGTATTAAGTACTGCACCCAACATAATTTGATAGCGAGGCCAGCCCTCTAACCATTTGGCTATGGTAAACATGACGCATTGTGCCTCTATATGTTATATGTGATAATCTATGAACTTGTATTCAGGTCATGAAGCGTTTATTCAAGGCCCAAAAGAAAACACTGTTGTTTGTTATACGTGATCACACAAAGGTATGGACATAATGAGTTTCTTGTAATAAGATTCCAGGGACACCGTGCTCCATTCTTTGAATGCATCTTTTTGTCCAATGCTGAATCTATACTCCCTCTTTGATTGTCTATGTAGACTCCTTTTGAATATTTAGAGACTGCTCTCTTAGAAGATATTGAGAAGGTACTTTTGTCCATATTATTTATTCTCTGTTTGGGTCAATTATTTGTTTTTCAAGCATTTTCTGATGTCATTATTTCTGCAGATTTGGGATGCAGTTGCTGAACCCGAGACTCATGGAAGTGCTGCTCTCAGTGATTTTTTTAATGTAAGATGATATCATCTCCATCTCCCTTACTGATGCCATTGGCTCATGTGCTTCATATGTTACCTTTTTGTTTAATTGGCATAAACTTAATTTGCTTCAAATTATTGACATGAAGGTGGAGATCACTGCTTTGTCTAGCTACGAATTTGAAGAGGAGAAGTTTAAACAGCAGGTAGCTTTTACACTAAGAATGTGCTGCTGCTTAAAATTCGTTATGTGTGTTCTTCTAGAGTGTGCTACTGCTTATTTTTATTATTATTTTTTTCTAGAATTAAAGTCCTGAATGATTTGTAGCTCTGAATATGTTCACCAAATAATGGGAATTCAAAATCATTGACCATCATATAAATGGGGGGATATGTGCGGCAAGTATGGAGAGCAGGATGTGGTATCTTTCGGTGAGAATATGCATGAAACTTTCCGAAAATGAATGGTGGAAGTGATGTGTAAGAGATTTAGAAAGAGAAATTATGAACTTTAGAGAGTGATTGTGTTTAGAAAAAATTAGAAATCAGTCTTAATATGAGTTATGTGAGTGATTTTTTATAGTGATAGGAGAGACACTATGCCACCCGTGCAGGGGTTTTTATGTTTTAAGTCATGAGTGATTTTGTATGCAGGGGCAAAATTGCAGTATATTCTTGCAAAACTGGGGTATTTTATTAATTTTCAAAAATGATAACCGGTATGGTCTTGGTTAAGAATATGACGTCAAAGAAATTGGTAATTTCTTCCTGGTTAATTATTTTCTTAGTCAAGTTAGGATTAGTTATGCCAACTCTATTTGTAGTATTCTTGTTTAGTAGTCGTAGTCTAATTTGGAGATCTAAATCTCTAAAGAACGAAAATATCTTATTTTAATTAGGGTGAATTGAGAAATATAATTGAGAGTTTTCGTTTTTCAGAAGGCTATGGCGACTATGGTTTTCTTCTTCTCTTTCTTATTGCTATAGTATCTCAGCTGCTAGAATTCTTCTGAACACGTTGGTAACCAATTCCAAGTCTGCATATATGTCAAACACTGACACTAATTTTCCAAAACTAGCTTACCACAAACACTCTGGACAAAAATATATCTGACCCTAATTAGACAAGTGCTATTACGAAATTAGTGCTCCAGGATTCTATTTTATTTTTCTATTCAATATTATTAAGCTTTTCTAGTTGTCCTATTTAAAGAGATGTAATAGCTTTTGGCAATTAGAGAATTTGATGACAAAAATTGAGCTTTGTGAGTTTTTCTTACAAATTTGCTTCTTTTTTTTCTTTTTTTTTCGGAGAACCATGTCAGGTTCTTTGGGGAGTGACAGTTTGTGCTTCTATTTCAACAATCCATCTCTTCAACTCATGTAGTTAATCTGTAATATATTCTGCATATTAAAGTTGCTGATCATGCATCACAGACATTGGTACTTTGACTGGTATTTCACCACCAACTCATGCAAAATAAAGCAATGTAGGGTGTTTGATGATCATTAAGAGTTAATCACATGACGATGATGATGAAAAGAGCATTATGTCATGCGATAAGATAATTTTGTAGGTTCATGCATGTGGGCGCAATTAGGGCTGCAATATTCAGTGTGAAATCAAGTATCTGTAATCCAAAACTTCATTTCACTGATAGCATCGACTTTTATAGGTTGCTCAACTGAGGCAGCGGTTTGTCCATTCCATTTATCCGGGAGGTCTTGTTGGTGATAGGCGGGAAGTTGAACCTGCTTCAGTATTTTCTATTCATGCGGAGAAGATATGGAAAACAATAAAAGATAACAAGGACCTAGATCTTCCTGCTCTTAAGGTTTATTAAAATCCATTTTCTTTTGTAATTATAAATAATCAGGGTTTCTAATGTGATTGTATTTCTCATCTTGTTTACCAGGTCATGGTTGCTGCTGTTCGATGTGAAGAGGTTTCTGAGGAAAAGCTCAAACACTTTACATGCGATAAGGTACTTTATTGAATCAATTTTCCTTTTTTTTTTTTTTTTGTTTGTCAAAGTTCTCTGACTTCTGAAATTTAATATCAAGCAATGCTAATTTCATTTCTTACAGGATTGGTTAGCTATGAAAGAAGCCGTTCAAGCTGGTCCAGTATCTGGATTTGGAGGACAAGTCAGTTCTATTTTGGAAACCTATATTTCCGAGTAAGTGTACATCACAATGGCAGTTCTATATGATGATGTGTTAACTTACTTTGTAAGATCTGTGTGATATTCAATGTTCCTCCAATAGTCAAAAAGTTCTAAACCAGTTTATTAGTCATAGTGTTCTATTCCAAGATTCTTTAATTTTAATACTTCTTCTCACTGCTGATCAGTTGGCTACATGCTTGTCTGTCTTAAAATGAAGTGGAAGCTTTGAAATTTGATTATTAATAGTTACTCTTGGGTTCCCAGAGTAATTAATTCCAACTTGCATTGTGTCCGTATGGTCTTGGAGTATGCTTGTTGTTCAACTTGATCTGGGATCTCTTATTTTGTGATTAGATATGATATGGAGGTGATATATTTTGATCAAGAAGTACGGAATTCCAAACGGCGACAGTTACTCTCAAAAGCATTGATGGTAAGGCCTTAGCATGTATATTTCACCTTTTTAATTTCTGTACCCCCTAGTCCCTATTAGGTAGTTGAAGTAAGCTTTCTGGTAATGTCATCTTGGTTGGTATGTGTTGATTTCTAGTAAGATTTACTTAATTTCTTGTGTTGGTATGTGTGTTTTTATGTTTCTTATACTGATCAAATAAAAAATGTGCCAATGCTCTTTGTAGGTGGTACACGAAGCTTATGTTACCATGTTGGTACATTTGTATTCTAATGCAGTTAAATGCTTTAAAAGTAGGCTGGAACAGTCCCTGAATGAACGACAAGAATATGTTGTTTCTTTTCATCTCTGTTCTCAATCTTGCATACGCGAGTTTGATAAAGGATGTGAAGGTATTTAGACTCTAATTACTAAAGACAATGTTGTTTTTTTTAAACTCAAATACAATTTCATCTTCAATGCATAATACTAAAGTTTTTTTTTTTCAAAAAAAAAAAAAATCATATTTTTCTTAAGAAACTCTTTTAATTTTTTAACCTTCTTTTTTTCTTTTTTTTTTTTTTTTTTCAATTTTGAATTGGATCTCAATTCTGAGTACTTTCAAGACTAAAAACTTTTGTAGTGTATGACTCAATATTGGTTGTTACTTGTGCCAAACTCCATTCCTTCGATTTCAAATGCTCCATAATTTTCAATTATTGGTTTTCAATGGATAAAAAAAATTGTAAGTTTTTCTTTTCATCACAATTATTTTAGTCTCACCTCCCACTTTAGGAATAATCATTGTAATAGTAGCAGTAATCTGTTTAAAAATTCTTATTCCATGTAAGATTAAATTTTAAAATACAAATTTTGCATAGCATTGCCAGGATTTCACACATGTTCTGCATTAAAAAGGAATTTCTGCCCATGCTTTTCTTCGTCAATCATTTCCCACTATGTCAAACTACATTTATTGTTTGCATTGGATTTGATATGGAAGGCAATTGTGCAAATGGTAAATGGATTGGATATAAAAATCATCTCAATCAGTTAATGATTGCGTAGGGTAAATATGACAGGGATTATTTGCGTAATTGTGCATCAGTTCTGATTTGAACTTTAAAACATTTCGTGTGGAAATAATCTGAGTTGTCTGCCCTTTCTGTTTGTATGATGTTGTTCAAGGACTTTCCAACTAGCCCTCTATTTGATTTATCTTCACTGTCAAGCTACACAACTTAACTGCTTGATATATATCTATCTTGAGTAGGCTATGTATATCTAACCTGAGTAAGCTAAGTTGTTTAGCATGGCAATTAGGATAGGTTTTACACTCTCAATCTTTCATTTGTCTCAAGGGTTGGATTGAAATGCTTAGATAGTGCTATTTAACCTTCTATTTGATGAATTGTTAAATTTTATGTTTTTTCTTGTCATGCCCCTTTAAAATATGACTCTGGAAATAGTTTAAACCTTGAGAAAATCTGGTATCTGACTGATATGCATGAGTTATTCAACTTCGAAAAAGGTTATGAATTTGTTTCAGACTAAATGAGAATTCGTTTTCTTCTCTCATGGACTATCAAAATTCTTGTATCCCCTCTATCACTGGAAACCAATCCAGGGCCCTTTTGGGAGTTCGTTAAACTCATGCATATCAGGATGCGTTCCTCCACTTCGTTCTCTTAGTTGACCACTTGTATTCTGTACTTGAGCAAATCTCAAGTTGTTACAGTTCTCACTCCAACAGATTAATCTGAGTTAATGACTTCTTTCAAGAAATTGATTGGCTGAGATGAATAGAAGGAAAAGGAATTTAATGGACAAAATGAAGGGCAGTGACTACAAATTCTTAAGCTATTGCTACTATTGCTCGTCCTTATATGATGTTAAAATTGTGTATGTATGCTTGTGAACATCTGTTATCTACTAATTAAGTTTCCTGGTTTTGCTGAGTTACATTCAATGTTATGCTCTCTCAGATGCTGCCATTCGACAGAGTGAGTGGAATGCTTTGAAATTCCGGGAAAAACTTATTTTTGATATGTTGTCAGAATTGATGGCAAAGTACGAGGTATTTCATTCACTGATGTCACAATCAATTAATGTTCTTGGTACTGCATCACTGTAGTCAATCAAATTATCAAATCTTGATATGTTACTCCCATGCAGAAAGATCTCAGTCATGTGCTCGAGGAAAGAGTAGAATCCTTAATTGAAGCTGGTGAAAGAGATACATGGGCAACAATAAGAGATCTTCTTGAGTGCAACACTGAGGATACTGTATTAGAGCTTTCATATGCTGTTGTCAGTTTGGAGTTGCACAGTTCTGCAATCGACACTAAATTGCGTCATTTGAGGGAATTTGCCAGAAATATAGTGGAGAAAAAGGCAAGAGAAGCGGCAGATGCACGGAGAGTTCTGAAGCACATGAAGGATAGGTAGAGTATTTAATTATAGCCTTTTGTGTCTTCTTCTTTTTGTATTAAAAACTTTGGACCGTATTCCAGGTTCACAGAGGTTTTCATTCAGTTTGAAGACTCAGTGTCATGGTATCACTGGACTACAGAAAAAGACGTTGATGAAATTGAAAGGAATGCGCTCTCTGCGGTAATATTGCCTACATTTTGTAATTAATGGCTGCTAGGATGCTTAGTTGGTTATACTTTTGAGTAACATCTGAATGTCTCCCAATTATCATGTTGCAGTCTTTGAAATTCCTATCAATCATGGCAGCCATACGCTTAGATGATATGCCGGATCAGATTGAGAATGTACTCTTTTCCTCTCTTATGGATAGAACTATTGCTGTTCCATCTTCCCAAGGTAAAGGCAGAGGAGCTACTCTGGACCCCCTTGCCTCGGACACATGGGAAGAGGTAAGATATGTGTTCAGTTTCATGTATGCAAGTGTACACAATGCTTGTAGACAAGTCTGTGTGTCAAACTGGTTTTACATAAGATCAAATATGAGCAGGTTTCTCCAAAAGCTACTACTCTACTTAAACCCAAGGGCTGTAAGTCATTGTGGATGAAGTTCAAAAAAGAGATAAAGCCTATTGTGACTGGAGCTAGATCCTGTCAGGTATATTTTACTTTGGTATCTCATTATATGTTCATTTGGTAGTTGTGTTGCATTCACAATATCTAATTGAATGTCTCTTCTTCTTTTTTCCTGAAAACAAAAACTTCAAACTTAATTTGTTATAACATTTTCAGTTTATCATTTGCCATGTTGAATTTCATTCACAGTATCTAATTGAATATATTTCATGCCGATTAAAGTTTCTTATGACTTGGAATTTTATCCAGCACTCTACATGTAATACTTGGTGTTTTTCAGGCTGCTCGCAGGCGAACTCGCACCGGACTTTTGACAGGTCTTGCGGCTGGTACTGTGGTGGTTGCAGGGATAGCAACAGCGGGGCCTGTTGTCGGAATTGCACTTTTGGCAAGAGCGATGAGGCGGTGACAACAGTAGTAACAATAGATCCTGACATTGACCGTTGATATTTGTACGTACAACAATCCATGTAACATCTTATGGATGAAAGAAGTTGGTAACATGAGATTTTGATAATCTCGCCGGTCAACAATAGTAGTTGATGGATCCGAATGACGCACGTCGCTTTCTTATTATCTTATAGAAGCCCCAAAGAGCACGTATTTCGCCGTACTTATCGTGTACAAAGTCCCTAAGGACTGACTATTTCCCTCCAGAGAAAGCTATGAAGCCCCTGCAACATCGGATACCTGACCCGGACGAAGAAGAAGTCCACACCACCACCTTCTACAATGACAAAAAAAGACAACATTTAATAAAGATGCTCTCTATAGATTGTCCTAATCTAATCATCACTCTTAATGGTAAAAATGGCTCCGTCAAAAGCAAATTACATCGTACAATATAGATTGTTAAAGGTTGTTACTTAAGAGGTATCAGTGGCTTGAGAAATGAGTGATTCTACTCCTCCCAAGAATGGAATTGGCCAAAATTTTGCTTGTGAAAGAGTCCTAACCACCAAGAGCTCTAAGTTCTGAACTCTTTTACAATTCTCTGCATCTTTAAAATGCCTCCTAATCATTTTCTTCGTCATTCACGTACGTAAAAACATTCTATAAAACCTATTCAGACAAATTTTCTCCTTTCTAACCACTAATTTTATCATTAGAGGGTCTCTCAACCAATCAGAAAGACTTATTTTGTAGATATACAATGCAGATAAAGATAAAATATTTTTTTTATCACGTCACTCTTATTTCATTGAGTGATTTTTTTCTTAAATTTATTAGTACTAGTAACAGTATTATTAGTTTCTACAAATATTAGTCTCGTTAGTGCCAAAATTATGACAAGAGAAACCCAAAAACTAGTGCTAAGAGAGACCAAGTCTATTTATAGATTATATGTGTGATCATTTTCTCAATTTTTGAAATGAATTGCAGTCTAAATTTTAGGATTAAATACACATTTTGTTCTTGTTCTATCTACTAATGTTCAAGTTAGCTCTTCTATTTGGATATAATACAAAACAAATCTTGTATCATTAAACTGTAAACAAATCAGTCATTCCATTAACTCCTTTTATCAAATTGACCAAATCATGTAATGACATATGCCAACTAAATATGTGACAACTAATTTTTTGTTTAAATAAGTTTTCGAAATTTTTTAGCAAGTTAAAATAATTAATTAGTATCTATAGAATGATAAAAAAAAATAAAAAATCAAAAGTCCTAACTAATAGTGGTTGTACTAACACCCAATTAAAAGTAATTAAATAAAATTAATAATAATAATAATAAAGAAACAATTTTAAATTAGAAGTCAGAATTAATTGCCTTAAATTCATCTTCTCTTTTCAATGCCCAATGTCTAGAATTAATGGTCGTTGGTTCATTTTTTTCCGTAAAAAAATTTTGTGTTTTTGTTTTCAATGCTCAATGTCCAGAATTAATTATCTTTTATTCATCATCTGCAATGCTTAATGTCTAAATGGCAATGGTTCATAAATAATACTCCATAATTGTAGTCATCTTTACATAAACGCACTTGGTCTTCAATACCAGTAACAACCATTTCACTCTGACAAGTTCATAAATTTGTTTGGGTTTAGAAAATACTAGATTTTTAGCTGTGGGCTGAACATAATATGAACATAACATGTAAAATTATTTTAAAAAATAATTTCAATTTGATGGTATGTATTATATTATGAGTCTACTAAAATATATCAAATCAAAAATATTTTTTAATTATGTGTTTAACTAATTATTCATTATGTATTCATTATGTTTTTTCTTTAAATATATATGATAGTATGATTAAATTGATTTGTTAGTCACCAAAGTGGCCAAATTAATTTTGAATGTGTGATCATATAATTTATGTATTTTTTATGAAATGCTATTGAGAATAGAAATTTATTAGTTGATAGAAATTATTTTTCTTTTATATATATATGACAGTATGATTAAATTGATTTGTTAGTCACCAAAGTGGCCAAATTAATTTTGAATGTGTGGTCATATAATTTATGTATTTTATAAAATGCTATTAAAAATTATAAATTTATTAGTTGATAGAAATTAAGGACTTTACCCAAAGGTAAATCAATGTTCTATAACTAATAAATATAAAGGAAGAAATTGATATACTCTTATTACATATATATAGTTATCAAAAGATGCTATATGTATTTGAAAAATGTTTATTTAATTTCTTATAAAGTTTAAATGACATTTGAATGATAGTGATGATATGTATTGTTGTGTTTACCCAAAGGAAACACGCAATATATTTAATGTATGTGATTTACGTATCGAATACGTTAATTAGTGAGTGTTTATATGTTTACGGCTATTAGCTTTCATTCTCGAAGCATCTTCCGTTACCTTGTTTATCGGTGTGAATTTCTCTAAATGGAGCGAACAAGTCACTTTCCATTTAGGTGCTTTGGATCTTGACTTGGCGGTTGTTAGAGGATAAACTCGTTGACCTTAATGCTACTTAGTACGGAGGCTGAAAAAGCACACCATAAGACGTCGGTAAGGTCTAACAGATTATGTTTGAATTTTATGCGAATGTCGATTGCCAATAACATTAAGTCTACTTTTCCTAGCACTCGAAAATCAGAATACTAAAGATTTTCTTAAGCTTGTGGAAGAGAAGTTCCATTCTGCCGATAAGGCACTTGTAGGGACACTTATGGATGAACTCACGACCATGAAGTTTGATGGGTCAAAGAGTATGCAACAACATATCCTTGATATGACTAACATTGCAACAAGACTTAAGACATTGGGCATGACTTGTGGAAGACTCCTTCTTAGTGCGGTTTATCATGAACTCACTTCCTGCCGAATATGGATCGTTCCACATCAATTATAACACATTAAAGGATAAGTGGAATATTGATGAACTATCCGAGTAAGCTTATTCGGGAGGAAGCGAGATTAAAGAAACAAGGAGTTCATTCTATTAGCCTAGTGGGTCAAGGAGCTGGAAAAAGATTCAAACCAAAGTCCAAGAATTTAAAGAAGAAAGAACCCGCTAAAGTTTTACGGAGTTGTCGATGATGGAAAGAAGGGAAAAAAGTTAGATAAATGTCATTTACGCAAGAAACCAGGACATTATCGGAAGGATTGCCCAAAACGTAAGGCTTGGTTCGAAAAGAAAGGTATGCATTATGTTTACGTATGCTTTGAATCAAACTTATCCGAAGTTCCTTCTAATACTTGGTGGTTTGATTCCGGTGCCACTACTCATGTTTCCAATATTATGTAAGGATTTCTTACAATCCAAACCATAAGCCCAACTAGCAACTTTTCGTTTATGGGGAACCGAATGAAGGCCCCAATTGAAGGTGTGGGGACCTACGAGTCGACATTAGATACTTGGACATCACTTGGATCTAATGAACACTCTCTATGTACCTTCAATTTTTAGAAATTTAGTTTCTGTTTCTAGACTTGATGCTAGTGATTATACTTTTGATGTTGGACATGGTTGTTTCAATTTGTATAAGAATAATTGCTTTATTGGTTATGCAATGCTTATAGATGGGTTATATAAATTGAAACTTGATGTTGGTTTTTCCGAATCCCTATTTATTGTTAATCATAATGTTAGAATGAAACGGAGTTTGGCGAATGAACATTCACGCTTACTTGTGGTATAAACGTTTAGGTCATATATCCAAAGAAAGGTTAGAAAGATTGATAAAAAATGAGATTCTATCGAATCTAGATTTTATCGATCTTGGCTTATGTGTGGAATACATTAAGGGCAAGCAAACCAAACATAACAAGAAAGGAGCCACAAGAAGCGATCGACTTCTAGAAATAATACACACCGATATTTATGGACCATTTGACACTCCATCCTTTAATGGAGAAAAATACTTCATCACCTTTATAGATAACTTTTCGCGGTATGGATATATCTATTTGTCTGCATGAAAAATCTCAAGCTATAAATGCCCTCGAGGTGTTTGTAAAAGAGGTTGAGAGGCAATTAGATAGAAAGGTGAAAATTATAAGATCCGATAGAGGTGGTGAGTATTATGGAAAATATGATGAATCTAGACGGTGTCTCGGTTCATTTGCTAAGTTCCTCGAAAGTCATGGCATATGTGCACGGTATACTATGCCGGCACACCGCAACGGAATGGTGTGGCGAAAAGGCGAAATAGAACATTAATGGATATGGTTAGGAGTATGATGAGTAATTCCTCATTACCCAAAAGTTTGTGGACGTATGCACTTAGAGCTCGCTATGTATCCGTTAAACAGGGTTCCTAGCAAGGCGGTTCCTAAAACTCCTTTCAAGTTATGGACTAGAAGGAAACCTAGTTTAAGACACCTGCATGTTTGGGGTTGTCCATCAAAAACACGAATTTATAATCCACATGAAAGAAAAGCTGGATTCTCGAACAGTTAGTGGTTACTTTATAGGTTACCTAGAGAAATCCTAAGGGTATAGGTTTCTATCGTCCGAACCACAATTCTAGAATTATTGAAACAACCAATGCCAAATTTTTAGAGAATGGTGAGGTTAGTAGGAGTGCTAAAAAACAGGTTGTGGATATTAATGAAATAAGGGTTAATATTCCATTATCCATAAATGTTCTTAAATACACAAACACAACAAATGTTGTTCCTGTTTTGAAAGATCAAAATAATCAAGAACAACATTTAGATAATGAAGAAACACCCCATGAAGAACCTAACTTACCATTAGCTCATGCAAATGAACCAATTGGTATAGTTTTAAATAGACCTATAAGGGTTAGAAGGTCGGCTATTTCTAATGATTATGTGGTTTATTTGTAAGAGTCGGATTTTGATTGTGGCATTGATAATGATCCTGTTTCGTTTTCATAAGCTATAGATTGTGATAAGTCCGAAAGATGGATTGATGCTATGAAAGAAGAGTTGAAATCAATGGCTCAAAACAATGTCCGAGATCTTGTAGACTTACCGGAAGGTTCTAAACGAGTTGGTTGTAAATGGGTTTTTAAGACCAAATGCGACTCGAATGGTAATGTTGAAAGATATAAAGCTAGACTTGTTACCAAAGGCTACACTCGGAAAGATGACATTGATTATAAGGAGACCTTTTCACTTGTCTCAAAGAAAGATTCATTGAGAATAATTTTAGCATTAGTGGCTCAATTTGATTTAGAGCTACATCGGATGGATGTGAAAATGGCATTTACGAATGGGGATCTTGAGGAGGAAGTTTATATGGATCAACTCGAAGGTTTTTCCATGAAGGTAAAGAAAGTATGATGTGTAAATTGAAGAAGTCAATATATGGACTTAAACAAGCTTCCGAGCAATGGTATATTAAGTTCAATAATACCATTATCTCTTTCGGTTTTGAGGAAATCACTTGTTGATCGATGTATTTATTGAAAGATTAGTGGGAGTAAGTTTATATTTCTAGTTACGTATGTTGATGACATTTTGCTTGTTGGTAATGACTTGGGTTTGTTGCATAAGACTAAAAAATTTCTTTCTAAGAGTTTTGAAATGAAAGATATGGGAGAGGCATCCTATGTGATTGGAATTTCAATATTCCATAAAAGATCGAAGGTTTATTAGGATTGTCTCAAAAAGCCTATATTGAGAAAATTCTTGAGAAATTTAACATGAGCAAGTGCTTAGCGGTATAATCCTTATTCAAAAGGGAGATAAATTTAGTCTTATGCAATGTCCAAAGAATGATGTAGAACGTAAGAAAATTGAAACAATTCCATATGCTTCGTTGTGGGCGGTTTGATGTACCTACAAACTCGTACTAGACCCGACATCGGTTTTGCGGTAGGGATGCTTGGGTAGATATTAAAGTAATCCCGGTATTGATCATTGAAAAGCTGAAAAGAAAGTGTTGAGATACCTTCTAGGAACAAAGGATTATATGCTCACTTACAAGAGGTTTGATCACTTAGAAGTGATTGGATATTCGGATTCGGATTTTGTTGGGTGTGTTGATAGTAGAAAGTCAACGTTTGGCTATTTATTCCTATTAGCAAAAGGAGCAATCTCATGAAAAAGTGCCAAACAATCTATCATTGCTTCATCCACTATGGAAGCAGAATTTGTAGCTTGTTATGAGGCTACAATTCATGCATTATGGTCGCGAAACTTTATTTCGGGGCTTGGGGTTGTTGACACGATAAGCAAGCCGCTGATAATTTATTGTGATAATTTTGCAGCAGTTTTCTTCTCTAAAAAAGACAAATACTCTAGAGGTGCAAAATACATGGAATTAAAGTATTTTGTTGTTAAAGAGGAGATTCGAAATAAAGAGTGTGTATAGAACATATTAGGACGGACCTCATGGTTGCGGATCCTCTAACTAAGGGTTTACAACCAAAGACTTTCAAAGAACATGTGTTTAGGATGGGTCTTGATTGTATCGATGATTGATGATGATGTTTTAACACTCTTGAGCTCAATAATGATATGTTTCTGAATTTTATATTTCTTATTCATTATGTTTATGTATACATGATTGTTTGAATAAGAAATTTATATGTATTTTCATAACAAGTATGTGGACTGTATGTTGTTTATATGCAACTTATGAACCTAACATAATGAGTTCTTAATGTAGTGGTATATGGAAAGGAGTATACGACTATACTATGTATGACCGCCATAACCCATATTATATGATTTGTTGTGTTGAGGTACTTATGATGTTAACGGTTTATAAGATTTAATTTTGCTAGCCTTATGTTATACTATTAAATGTAATGATGAAACATCCGACTAAGTGGGAGAATGTAAGAAATATAGCTCGATGTTATGGCCCATATTTTATGTAAGCCCATATTAAGTTGGTTTAGGGTTTTCTTAATTTAATAGTATGTTAAATTTGGATCGTTAATTTAGTACTTAATGGACATACAAGATTTAATATTAACGGATATATAAACTAGTTCTCTCTCTACCCTAAAGGAGTATACGGACAAAAACGTAAAAAATACAAAACATACGTATTTTGGCTATCCATCAAGCCACCTGCTATAGAAAAGAGGGTCAAGGGAGAGAAATGAATTTATAAGGTTCGTGATTGTTGAAAGCTCTCTCTACATCATGATGAATTCCACTCAAGATAAGTAATTTATTTGCTTTATTTATGTGATTATTATTTTATTCAAGATCCTGAATGGGCATGAATGTTTTATGTCTTGATCATTGCATGGAATGATTTATGTTTTGATCTTTAAGCATGAAAGTTTTATATTTATTAGTAGTAGTTATGACCATGGTGGATGGAGATGATGGTGGTGGTTTTAATTTATCCTTTTTTTTATTATTTTTATTATTTTCTTTTCCCCTGCAAGTATCGTTATTAAGACTTCTCGACAATCAAAAGAACACAAACCTAGGAAAGAAGACATTAAAAGAAATTGCTATTTTTCGAGTTGGATCGGTAATGAAAATGAAGGAAGGCACACGACTAATCGATGGAAATGGCAAGTTCAACGTGGAAGGACTCCAAGAGTTCATGACAACCACCGAGTTCGCTCGGTCCCATATCTCCTATGCTATTGTTGCCATCATTGTCCCACCGAGCACCCCGATGAATCATATAAATTTAAGTACGGTTTTTAAAAAATATCACTCTACTGTCATTTTAACGGGAAGAGTATTTTAGTCATTAGAAAAAAAATATTAAAATAATATAAGGCACATTGATTTCACAATTATTTTACAATTTATGGTAATTGATGTTTTAGTCTAGATAACAACAACAAATAATGTACTTTTGAAATGGTTGGTTTTTTTATAGATTATTTTAATAAAAAAAATAAAAAATGATGTTTTACTATTTGGAGCTATTATGAGAATTTAATTTAGAGGTGGTTTTAACAAGGTAAATTCATGGTATAGTCCCTCAAGTTTTTGGGCATGCCAATCTCTGAATCTACGAACACATGTGGTCCCTTCTTTCGATCATATGTGTCCACTTGGCTATATATCAATGAATATTGTCCACTGGCCAATTTCAAATTCTTTGGGTGAAACCAAAAGTCAAAAACTTTTTAGTGAAACAATTATATATATATATATATATATTTGCTAGCCAACTACATGAAAAATATAGTTTTAATATTGATGGAATGCTTAGGCATCGTGAAGAAAAACTCATGCATATCTTCTCATTTTCAATGTATTAAGGATTTTAATTAGTTGAAAACTCTTGCTATTAATAAAATTTTGTATATAGATTCTTTACAACATCTTTCTCATGATCTGAAATAAATCATAAAAAATGATTAAGTGAATATAATGCTTTGAGTTCATTTAAATTCTAATGAGAGTATGAAGAATGCATGATGTTTTTATAAGTATTTATTTTTATATTTATAATATGAAATCAATTAGTTTTAATAGAACCAATAAATATGGTAATAGAGTTACAAATAATTTGGTTAAATAAGAAATAGATAGACATAAAAATTATTTTGCTTGACTATTGTCTTTTTTATCATAGACAAATATCTTTTTTTTTTTTAATTTAATCGATTTCCATCCAGAAAAATAAAAAAAATAAAAAAGCTGCAATGACTTCTTTTGCATATTATATGGTATAGTGTTTAATAACTTAGTAACTATAACATCGTATCCAACTGTAATTCTATTTAAGCTTAATATTTGTTGAATTGAAAGCATAATTCGATTTGCCACCAAAAACATAGACATAATCAAGAGGAAAAGGACCATGCAAATATTAACCCAATAAATTTGGGCCAAATTGACATAATAGCTGCAGTCCCTCCGTCAAATTGTCCGTTAACAGACGTTATCCAGAGCGCCCCCACCCAAAAGAGAAACTATATATATATATATATATATATATATATTCCTTTAAGTCAAAACTCAAAAAAGCCAAAAACTTCTTCCCAAAGCAGTCGTCTGTTAGACTCAAAAAGTATACGTAGCTCTTTACTGGGGTCATATCTGGTCTCTCCACTTTCCTGTTTGCAAGATTCCTCTGCAATCCGAAAGAACACAATCCTAAGAAGGAAGACTTCAAAAGTTGTCGTTGTTGTTCTCGAGTTCGATCGTTAATGAAAATGGAGGAAGGCATGCAGCTGATTGATGAAAATGGCAAGTTCAACATGGAAGGACTCCAAGACTTCATGACGACTACCGAGTTCGCTCAGTCCCATCTCTCCTATGCTATTGTTGCCATCATCGGCTCGCAAAGTAGCGGTAAGTTTGTGTTCTTTTGAGTTCAGCTTTTTTAATGCATTGTTGTAGTAGAATTTAAGTACACAAGATCAGTGAATTAATTTAGGTTGTTTCATCTTGGAGGCTATCATTTATGACTAGTGATTGTTTTAGTTGAATGTGAAATTGATTTTGCATTTAAGATTTGTGTTAATTAGTTTTTGTTAGTTTTGTGTTTCTTTTAATTCATGATCACTATTTGCAATTATTTGCGAACAGGGAAAAGCACCCTACTGAATCAGACCTTCCATACCAATTTCGAGGAGATGGATGCATACAAAGGAAGGTTTGATATATATATGTGTGTGTGTGTAGGGTATTGTTCTTTGTTGCTTTGTATAAATAATAGAGGAAGACAATCTAATCATGTATGTTTCAGAGGTCAAACAACCAAGGGCATTTGGATTGCAAAGTGTAGCGATATTGACCCTTTCACAATTGCCATGGATTTCGAAGGAACCGACAGCAATCAAAGAGGCGAGGTACTTTCATTAGAGCTTTGTATTGGTACTATTATTATTTTAGCTTTGCTTTGTGAATCGGGCACAGTTTAATTATTACATTAAATTCTTTTCAACATTTGTGATATTTGAAACTGATTCCCATTTCCAAAATTTTGTAATTTTTGTGGAATCCTGCTGAGGCCAGATAACTAATGCTGAATGGTTCCTATATTTTTGGTTGCATTGCTTAATTGTCTCAAGCTGTGAATGTGATGCTTATTCAAAGCCAGATGGACTTAATAAGAATTCTCTTTTTGTTATTCATCGAACTCGTATAATGCGGAAATTTTGGCGCTGCTTGTAATTTGGAATATGTGCTTTTTCAGGAAGACACTGCATTCGAGAAACAAAGTACCCTATTTGCTTTGGCAGTTGCAGACATTGTATTGATAAACATGTGAGTTTTATATGTTCATGATTATAATATTTGGATGCCTTTTCTGCCTGACAAATCTGATTTACGTCCACACGTGGGTAGGCAGTGGCCAAGACTGGCTTTGGCTATGCAATTATTGGCCCATATTGTTGAGTTTAGCGTATCTCTGGTACCACATGTAGAGTTTGAGGTGATGTAATTTGATAGGCTTAAATAGGGGCATGAGTTTATTATACCACTAATGATGGCAAACTAGTAGTACAATTATAATAGCTCTCACAACACTCACTACAATTTATTTGTAATACACTAACAAAATACAAGCATTCAAACATTATTCTCGCTCCACTCTCTAATTGAGCTCTGTATGTAGCTCTCTCTAACGCATAATCTCATTTATGCTAGCTGTTAGAGAGTAATATAAATCATATCTTGTGGCCTTACCCAATAGCTTAAGCTTTTGGGTTGAGATGGTCCTTTGATATGGTATCATGCCTTAAAACAAATCAGACACTTTCAAATTGTCAACCTAGATTTTAAGGCTTTTAAATGGAGATTTAGAGCTGAAGTTTTGTTAGACGAGACATGACCTCTCAAGCAAGGATTCAACTCAATGTTTTGGCTTTGTGTTGAAAATCACATGCAGGTGGTGCAAAGACATAGGTCTGGAACATGCAGCCAGTAGACCCCTTTTAAAAACAGTTTTCCAGGTATTTCACATTCAAAAGAATTCTGCATTAGCCTAAGTGATTGGCTGTTATCAAGTAACTGAACCAATTCTTTAGATGGTCAAGTTTGGATTGTCTCATGTTTAGTAGCATTTGATTGGTTAACTATATTTTTCTTAAACTTAGATAAGCCAGTTTGTAAGAGCTATAAATGGAGGAATGTGTACTACTCTAATGTATGAATATTGACAGCCTCTTCCATATCCAGTACATCTACCAATTTCTCATGCTTAGAATATGTACAAAGAGCCTTCTCTTCCATATTCACTACTACCTTACTCCATTTTGTCAGAATTGTTTAGCTTTTTTGTTTAGTCCTGTGTGTGATGTATTAAGTACTGCACCCAACATAATTTGATATCGAGGCCAGCACTCCAACTATTTGGCTATGGTAAACATGATGCATTGTGCCTCTATATGTTATATGTGATAATCTATTGTCTTGTATTCAGGTCATGAAGCGTTTATTCAAGCCCCAAAAGAAAACACTGTTGTTTGTTATACGTGATCACACAAAGGTAAGGACGTAATGAGTTTCTTGTAAGAAGATTCCACGGACACGGTGCTCCATTCTTTGAATGCATCTTTTTGTCCAATGCTGAATCTATACTCCCTCTCTGATCGTCTATGTAGACTCCTTTGGAATATTTAGAGACTGCTCTCTTAGAAGATATTGAGAAGGTACTTTTGTCCATATTATTTATTCTCTGTTTGGGTCAATTATTTGTTTTTCAAGAATTTTCTGATGTCATTATTTCTGCAGATATGGGTCACAGTTACTGAACCAGAGACTCATGAAAGTGCTCTTCTCAGTGATTTTTTTAAGGTAAGACATCTCCCTTCCTGATGCCTTTGGCATGTGTGCTTCATATGTTACCTTTTTGTTTAATTGGCATAAACTTAGTTTGCTTCAAATTATTGACATGAAGGTGGAGATCACTGCTTTGTCTAGCTACGAATTTGAAGAGGAGAAGTTTAAACAGCAGGTAGCTTTTACACTAAGAATGTGCTGCTGCTTAAAGTTCGTTACGTATGTTCTTCTTGAGGGTGCTAGTGCTTTTTTTTTTTTCTCCTAGAATTAAAGTCCTGGATGATTTGTAGCTTTGAATATGTTCACCAAATAATGGGAATTTAAAATCATTGATCATCATATAAATGGGGGGATATGTGCGGCAAGTATGGAGAGCAGGATGTGGTATCTTTCGGTGAGAATATGCTTGAAACTTTCTGAAAATGAACAGTGGAAGAGATATGTAAGAGATTTAGAAAAAGAAATTTGGACCTTTAGAGAGTGATTGTGTTTAGAAAAAAATTAGAAATAAGTCTTAATATGTGTTATGTGAATGATTTTTTATAGTGATAGGAGAGACAATATGCCAACCGTGCAGGGGTTTTTATGTTTTAAGTCATGAGTGATTTTCTATGCAGGGGCAAAATTGCAGCATATTCTTGCAGAACAGGGGTATTTTATTAATTTTCAAAATTGATAACGGGTATGGTCTTGGTTAAGAATATGATGTCAAAGAAATTGGTAATTTCTTTCTAGTTAATTATTTACTTAGTCAAGTTAGGATTAATTATGCCAACTCTATTTGTAGTATTCTTGTTTAGTATTCGTAGTCTAATTTGTAGATCTAAATCTCTAAAGAAAGAAAATATCTTATTTTAATTAGGGTTGAATTAAGAAATAAAATTGAGAGCTTTCGTTTTTCAGAAGGCTATGTTGCCTAAAGTTTTCTTTGGCTCTTTCTTATTGCTATAGGATCTCAGCTGTTAGAATTCTTCTGAACACATTGGTAACCAATTCCAAGTCTGCATATATGTCAAACACTGACCCTAATTTTCCAAAACTAGCTTACCACAAACACCCCGGGCAAAAATATATCTGACCCTAATTAGACAAGTGCTATTAGGGAATTAGTGCTCTAGGATTCTATTTTATTTTTCTATTAATATTATTAAGCTTTTCTAGTTTTCTTATTTAAAGAGATGTAATAGCTTTTGGCAATTAGAGAATTTGATGACAAAAATTGAGCTTTGTGAGTTTTTCTTACAAATTTGCATCTTTTTTTTTTTTTTTTTTTTTAGAGCCATGTCAGGTTTTTTGGGGAGTGACAGGTTGTGCTTCTATTTCACCAATCCATCTCTTCAACTCATGTAGCTAATCTGTAATATATTCTGCATATTAAACTTGATGATCATGCATCACAGACATTGGTACTTTGACTGGTATGTCACCACCAACTCATGCAAAATAAAGCAATATGGGGTGTTTGATGATCATTAAGAGTTAATCACGTGACGATGATGAAAAGAGCATTATGTCATGCCATAAGATAATTTTGTAGATTCATGCATGTGGGAGCAATTAGGGTTGCAATATTAAGTGTGAAATCAAGTATACTTCTTTTCACCGAGAGCATCGACTCTTATAGGTTGCTCAACTGAGGCAGCGGTTTGTCCATTCCATTTATCCGGGAGGTCTTGTTAGTGAGAGGCGGGAAGTTGAACCTGCTTCAGCATTTTCTATTCGTGCAGAGATGATATGGCAAACAATAAAAGATAACAAGGACCTAGATCTTCCTGATCTCAAGGTTTATTAAAATCCATTGTCTTTTGTAATTATAAATAATCAGGGTTTCTTATGTGATTGTATTTCTCATCTTGTTTATCAGGTCATGGTTGCTACTGTTCGATGTGAAGAGGTTTCTGAGGAAAAGCTCAAACGCTTTACATCCGATAAGGTACTTTATTGAATCAATTTTCCTTTTTTTTTTTTTCAAAGTTCTCTGACTTCTGAAATTTTAATATCAGGCAATGCTAATTTCATTTCTTACAGGATTGGTTAGCTATGAAAGAAGCTGTTCAAGCTGGTCCAGTATCTGGATTTGGAGGAAAAGTCAGTTCTATTTTGGAAAACTATATTTCTGAGTAAGTGTACATCATGGTGTCAGTTCTATATGATGATGTGTTAACTTACTTTGTAAGATCTGTGTGAGATTCAATGTTCCTCCAAGAGTGAAAAGTTCTAAACCAGTTTATTAGTCATAGTGTTCTATTTCAAGATTCTTCAGTTTTAATACTTCTTCTCAGTGCTGATCAGTTGACCACATGCTTTTCTGTCTTCAAATGAAGAGGAAGTTCTGAATTTTGATTTCAAATAGTTACACTTGGATTCCTGGAGTAATTAATTCTTACTTGCATTGTGTGCCTGTGGTCTTGGTGTGTACTTCGTGTTCAACTTGATCTGGGATCTCTTATTTTGCGATTTTCTTTTCAATAGATATGATATGGAGGTGAACTATTTTGATCAAGAAGTACGGAATGCAAAACGGGGACAGTTGTTGTCAAAAGCATTGATGGTACGGCCTTAGCGTGTATATTTCCTCTTTTTAATTTCTTTACCTCTCTAGTCCCCATTAGGTAGCTGACATAAGCTTCTCATTTGGTGCTGGATTATATCATTCTATTGATGGGATCTTGGTTGGTATGTGTGTTTTTTATATGTTTCCTATGCTGATCAAATAAAAAATGTGTCCAATATATTATGTAGGTGGTACAAGAAGTTTATTTTACCGTGTTGGTACATTTGTATTCCAACACAGTTAAAAGTTTTAAAGCTAGGCTGGAAGAGTCACTGAATGAAGGACAAGAATATGCTGCTTCTATTCGTCTCTGTTCTGAATCTTGCATACACGAGTTTGATCAAGGATGTGAAGGTATTTTGACTCTAACCACTAAAAACAACTTCTTCTTTTCTAACCTTCGTATTTTTATTTTTATTTTTTTGCAATTTTGAATTGGATCTCAATCAGGTCCTTTCAAGACTAAAAACTTCTCTTGTGATAGTGTATGACTCAACAAGACAAAGAAAGATTACCTCTTTAACATTATCTCCAATGTTGACCAATTCTTTGGATTCTATTCTTACCAAGTATTTTCAGATCCAAAGGTAGAACATTAGTGGAGGTTGTGACTTGTGCCAAAATCCATTCCTTTGATTCAAAAGCTCCTTATTTTTTCGATTTTGATTTTCAATTGGATAAAAGAACTGAATTTTTTCTTTTCGTCACAATTATGTTAGTCTCACCTTTCACTTTAGTAATAATGATAGGATAATAATAGTAATAGTAGCAGTAATTTGTTTAAAAATTCTTGCAGGGAAGATTAATTATTTTTACAAATATTGTGCAGCATTGCCAGGATTTCAAACTTGTTCTGCATTAAAATGGTATTTCTGCCCATGCTTTTCTTGGTCAATCATTCCCAATACGTAAAACTACATTTATTGTGTTCATGGATTTGATATGGAAGGCAATGCTGCAAATGGTAAATGGATTGGATATAAAAATCACCACAATCACTTAATGATTGCCTTTGGTAAATATGACAGGGATTCTTTGCTTAATTGCAGATTCTGGCTAAGTAGATTTGTGCATCGGTTCTGATTTGAACCTTAAAACTTTTTGTGTCGAAATAATCGGAGTTGTCTGCCATTTTTGTTTGTATGATGTTGTTTATGGACTTTCCAACTGGTCCTCTATTCGACTTATCTTCAGTCAAGCTATACAACTTAACTGCCTGATGCATATCCATCTTGAGTAGGCTATGTATATCTATCCTGAAAACCCTAAGTTGTTTAGCTTGACAGTTAGGATAGGTGCTACACTCTCAATCTTTCATTTATCTCGACGATTGGATTGAAATGCTTATATATTGCTATTTAACCTTCTATTTGATGAATTGTGAAATCTTATATTTCTTCTTGTCTTGCCCTTTAAAATATGACTGCAGAAATAGTTTAAACCTTGAGAAAATCTGGTATCTGACTGATATGCATGAGTTAATCAACTCCCAAAAAGGCTCTGAATTAGTTTCAGACTATATGGGATTTAGCTTTCTTCTCTCATGGACTATCAGAAATCATATGTCCTCTCTGTCGCTGGAAACCAACCCAGGGGACCTTTGGGGAGTTCATTAAACTCATGCATATCAGGATGTGTTCCTCCACCTTGTCCTCTTAGTTAACCACTTGTATTCTGTACTTGAGCAAATTCAAGTGGTCACAGTTCTCACTCCAACAGATTAATGCGAGTTAATCAATTGGCTGAGATAAACAGAAGGAAAAAGGAATTTAATGGACAAAATGAAGGGCAGTGACTACAAGTTTTTAAGCTATTGCTTCTAGTGCTTCTCCTTCTATGATTTTAAAATTGTGTACATATGCTTGGTGAACATCTGTTATCTACTAATTAAGTTTCCTGGATTTGGTGAGTTACATTCAATGTTATGCTCTCTCAGATGCTGCCATTCGACAGAGTGGGTGGAACGCTTCGAAATTCCGGGAAGAAGTTATTTTTTATATGTTGTCAGAATTGGTGCCAATGTACGAGGTATTTCCTTCACTGGTATCATAACCAGTTAATGTTCTTGATACTAGGTCACTGTACTCAATCAAATTATCAAATCTTGATATGCTACTCCTATGCAGAAACAACTCACTCATGCGCTCGAGAAAAGAGTAGAATCCTTGATCGAAGCTGGTGAAAGAGATACATGGGCATCAATAAGAGATCTTCTTGAGTGCAATACTGAGGCTACTGTATCAGAGTTTTCAGATGCTGTTGCCAGTTTCGAGTTGCCTAGTTCTGCAATCGACACTAAATTGCAACATTTGAGGGAGTATGCCAGAAATATAGTGGAGAAAAAGGCAAGAGAAGCAGCAGATGCAGAGAGAGTTCTGATGCACATGATGGATAGGTAGAGTATTTAATTGTAGCCTTTTGTGTCCTTTTCTTTTTGTATTAACAACTTTGGATCGTATTCCAGGTTCACAAGGTTTTTCAATCTTGATGAAATGCCAATATCATGGTATCATTTTACGACAGAAAAAAACATTGATGAAATTGAAAGGAATGCACTCTCTGCGGTAATATTGCCTACATTTTGTAATTAATGGCTGCTAGGATGCTTAGTTGGTTATACTTTTGAGTAAGATCTGAATGTGTCTCCCAATTATCTTGTTGCAGTCTTTGAAATTTCTATCAATCATAGCAGCCATTCGCTTAGATGATACGCCAGATCAGATTGAGAATGTACTCTTTTCCTCTCTTATGGGTAGAAATGTTCCATCTTCCCGAGATACTGGCATACGAACAACTACAGACCCTCTTGCCTCAGACACATGGGAAGAGGTAATAGATGTGTGTTCAGTTATATGTATGCATGCATACAAGTCTAAGTCAAAATGGTTCCACATAAAACCTAACAAATATGAGGCAGGTTTCCCCAAAGGCTACTACTCTGCTCAAACCAGAGGACTGCAAGTCACTGTGGATGAAGTTCAAAGAAAACGTAGAGTTTATGGTGACCAGCGCTAGATCCAGTCAGGTATATTTTGCTCCGGTATCTTATTACTATATGTTCATTTGGTAATTTGGTTGCGTTCACAATATTTAATTGAAAGGTGTTGTTTCTGAAAACAAAAATTTTAAGCTTAGTTTGTTAGAACATTTTCAGTTTGTCATTTGCCATCTTTGAATTTTAAATGCCAATTTAAGAACCTGTGCTTCCAAACTTAGCACTGAACCAAGGATATGACTCGTAGATAATTTTTAGTAACCAAGAATATATTTTTTGCCAATTGAAGTTTCTTATGTCCCAGAATTTATTCAGCACTCTACATGTAATACTTGGTATTTCCTTCAGGATGCTCGCCGTCGAACTCGAAGGGAGATTCTTGCAGGGTTAGCGGCTGGGGTTGTGGTGGTGGGAGGGGTAGTAGCAGTGGGTCCTGCTGCAGCTGTAGCAGCAGTTACAAGGCCAGCAGTGGTAACAGCATTTCGAACTGTTGCAACGCGAGCGATTTTCCGATTTTGACAAGTGCGATGAAGCCGCGTAACCATCAATCTGGACTTAAAGTTGATATTTGTATGTCCAACAATCCATGCAACATGTTATGGCGAAGCTGATGAAAGAACTTTGTAATTTGATAATCCCGCCAATCAACAATATTACTAGTAAAATTATCATCAGTTTCTACAAATGTTAAAGCCTCATTACCGCTAAAATCACTACATAGTTGAAGTTAATTGGCTGTATCATATCATCTTATGAAGGATGTTAATCAGTTCATATTTGGCATGCATGCAGTTTGATGCAACCAGAATCGTGTATATATATATATGTGTGTGTGTGTGTGTGTATGTGTGTGTACGTATAACCCAGTATAACCAAGCTATTACATCCTTCCTGCGCAATATCACTGGAAGAAGAGACAAGGAGATCAACAGGTTTGCTGAATGACTGTATTCAGTTCATTTGTTCTTTATTTTATTAGAAATGCTTCTTTATTGACTAATAATTTCATTGGAAATTAATATGGTTTTTTTTTTTTCCCCTTGATGTCTTGGAAAACAATTGACCTCACCACACCTTTAATCACTAGGCCTTCTCCAAAATGTAAATTCTGTGCCATCATAAGCTTTGAGTAGTATTATTATATGTATTTTTCGTTTATGTCAGACCTCACAACAAATTTTGCAAGGCGTGGTTGAATTTAGACCTGAAAGTTTTTAAGAATTTGGAATTGAAATTTTTAACTAAGGTATATTGCACATTTTCAGAGTTAAATAGAGAAAACGAGTTGATTACCCAAGCTATCTGTGGATCGAACATAATAAAATCATTTTAATTTGATCATCCATGTCATGTTATGGATCTATTAAAATATATCGAATTAAAGATAAAAAAAAACTATAATTTATAAGTTTTTAATCAAAATCTTGTATCTAATTAATTTTTCTTTATGTTTTTCATATTTTTTTAAACTAAAAAAAAAAAAAAACATGATTAATATTTCTTGATGCAATGATTCTTAAATAAAAGCTTTTAATAATGTAAATTGAAAATTTTATCCAAAATTAAAAAATATGCCATTAAAAAATATTTTTCATAAGATTTTATAGGAAAATAAATTTTTTTAAATACTCATGAGAAGATCATTTTTTGAAATTATATATATATATATATATAAACTAGCCATTTGCTTGGTGTTGTGCGTATAAATGCATAGTTATTTTTTTAATAAAATTATTAATTTAATTTTTTTATACATCATGACTATATTAAGTAGGTTGAGCGTGTAAAGTACAAACAAAGAAAATATTAAAAAAAATTAAAACACTAATTATCTAAAACACACTCTTAACCTTTACATTGAATATATATTTATAACTATGTGAACATCATTTAATTAAAATTATAAGAATCCATGATATAAATTATATAATATTTTATATATAAAAAAAAAATCATGCTCTAAAAAAATATTCCAAAAAACAAAAATCTATGCATAGGGAAAACAAATTAAACTTATCAGAAAATAAAATTTTATATGAAATTGTAACAACAATAATGATAAATAAGATAATGCATTGATCATAATTTGAAGTCTGCAAGACCATCCTGTGGCCTTCCAGCGACGCATTCATATATTGGACACATAAATTCCATTTCTTTCACATTGATTGCATGGTCAGTAATGCATTATTACCTTGTTTGGGAAGACATGTTTCCACCTACTAAATTCATGCATTCTTCTCCCTGATCACAAAAAAAAAAAAAAATGAAATAGCTTTATACATAGGTCCATAGTGGAAAGATCAACACAATATGTACCAATAAGATGCGAAATCTGCAGCAAAAGAACGAAAGTATATATAGCACAAGTGACGTCGAAGGAAGTAAAAGTTAAAAGATAAATATATCCGTATATGTCTGTCTAATATTCAAAATCTCATATCTGTTCTTAAATTTTTAATTATATTTTATTTATTTTAAAAAAAAATTCGAAAGTTTATTTTTTTTCCGATTAAAGCATTTCGATCAGATAGATTTTATTTGATCGAAAAAATAAATTGAATATTTTAAATACTTTAAAAATAAAAGTTTCACTTTCATCCGGCCACTCCTGCCATGAAAACACTAAATATTCACACATATAGTGATGGTAATAACGCATACTAAAAATCAATGAATTCTAATTACTCACAGAATCTTACATTACACACAACTATGCAAAAATTACCAAAATCAAGAAAATAATATATGCCCACTTGGAAATACGAAAGTTCCTTAGATCAAATAATATAAGAAATAGCTAGAAGAAAAAACTTTTTTTTTATTATTTTTTTTTAAGTCAGGAGAAACCGGCCAAGCATGGATGCAGAGGAGGTGTACTCGAGATCAAAGTTCTCCAACTTTGGGATTTTGCCGATTTAATTATAAATTGGTCCTTTGTTTTAACGAAATTACTTGAATAATCCTTATATATTTAGAAACTATATATCTAATTCCTATATTTTAAAGTTTGTTTACAACTTAGTTCTTTCATCAATTTCATATTGTTTTTCAAATTAATTTTGTTTTTTATTTTAAATTTTTGAAAAAAAAAGAAATAAGTATGAGAAGTTTGATGAAGAAAGAAGGTAATTTTGGAAAAAATACTAAATTGAGGAATGAGGATCGCCAAAAGCTGATCAAGGGGACTATTTAATTATTTCAATAACTACAAGGACTAATCAATCCATTTTGATATAATACGATGATTGAGTTATAATTTATTCCGTCATCCCATCCTGGTTATGGATTTGTCACGCCATTTAAGTTATATCTGAATGGTAGAGTAAGGCCTGCTACTGACAGCCCATTAAGTTCATAAATAGGCCCCGTGGGCTTTTGGTCTGCTTTTCGAAAACCGGATCCATTCAGACGCTTAGAAATATCATGCAGCATACAAGCAATTCCTCATGTAATATTTTATTTTATAAGCCTGCTTTGGTGATATTACTTTTGGTCTGTATTTGTTGATGAAACAATTTTTATAGAACAACTGTAGAGATTTTTCGATGAATGTTATTCTCATAATGTGCGTAAATTAAATTGTTCTTTGTACAGTCTAAAACAGTCTTTGCAAGTTTGTCTCCATGATTTTCTTCTCAAATTTAGTTTTTAATCATCCAAAGCCGATTATTCTCTTTTCTTTTATAACAAAAATGAACATCAGGTGTTCTGTTTAGTTTATATGGATGTCATCCTTATTATTGGGGATTCAATACAATAATTTTTTCTCTCATCAAATATCTTAGTCAGAGGTTTTCTACTCGTGACCCTAAATTATGGCCATGAGTTATTTTGTTTTAGGAATTGAAGCAATTTTTGTTTTCGATGGCATTGTATTATCTCAAAGAAAGAATGTGGCTGAACTTTCGAGAAAAACAAGTATGGAATTATGTTGGATGTTCAGTGCCCGTATCAAACTGATATGATCTCTTTTTGCTGTTAATAAGGTCTGTCATTAACGCATGATCCTAAGAAGGACCACTGGATATATAGCTGTTAAATGCATCCTACGTTTTTTAAAACAATATATGAATTATGGTTTGCATATTACTCGTCATAGTAACCTTCTTGTAGGGTTTCTCTAACTTTGATTGGATAAGCAGTTATTGCTTAGCTTGGAGGATGGGAAATCAATAGGTGAATTTGCAATTTTTTTTGGTAACTATTTGATTTCACGAAAGTCCTCAAGTAGAAGACAATACCAATGAGTTTAACAAAGATAGAGAATGAAAATAAATAGTAAAAATGAAAAAAAAATTAAATATAACTTTATTCCCATACGAGAGGTGAGAACAAAAAAAAATGAGAATAAATTTTTTCTCAAAATAATGATATTTTATTTTTATGTATTGTGTATCAACTATTTCTATAAGAGGTAATCACTCATCTTAATTTGAATCATATTTATATTTATGTATGATTATTTAATGACATGATTTTAAAAACCCTAGATGGAGATTTTTTTTTTTTCTTTTGTATCTTTATAGAATACATGATCCTTCAGTTGGTGTCAGAGCTTTCGTTGAATATGAAATTGTATGTTATGCTAATTGTGATTTTTTTGTCTATTCTGACTTCAGGACCTATAAATGATTTTTTTGTAGGGTAATTCTGCTGTACGCTAGTGTTTGGCAAGTGGCATAGAGGGTCGGAAGATGATCAAGGGGTGAAATTCTAGAGGTCCATCTCACTGTTATAAGCTTGAGTTCCATGGTAAGATCATTTTGATGGTAGCGAAAATGAATGATGATAGTAAGCAGGTTGGCAGTTGGAGATAATAACCAACTAATCGGTGATGGTTATTGGTGTTCGATGTGAAGAGATTGCTGAGGAGAAGCTCAAACAATTTACTTCTGATGATGTACTTAATTGAATCTAACTTTTCTGTTTTACTTTCCTCATTTGATAGTTACTTCAACTTCTGATTATCAGACAATACTAACTTGATTCCTTACAGGATTGGTTGGCACTGAAGGAAGCTGTTGAAGCTGGTCCTGTATCTGGGATTGGAGCAACCCTCAGTTCTATATTGGAAATCTTCTGGTCCTAGTTTGATTCATAATTTATTTTCCTAAAAGAACCAAAATACAGTAAAAATTATTAAAATGTTAAACAGATAAGAAAAGATAGGGTAGCGATTTTTAATATTCGGTTTTTATTTCTTGAGAGTAACATAACAGCTTCTCATGATAAGAGAGAAGAATCAGTAATAACAGCAACAAATATTTGGTGGTTTACAGTTCCCTCCTGGAAAACCACCGGCTTTGCAATATTTCTCACAAGAGCCTGCCGGGAGACATGAGTCCAGGGTGTGACAAAGACTCATAGCTTCTCCTACAGAACAAAGAAACAATGGGTTAACATTTTTGAGTGAGTAAGAATCTAGGATATATTGACGTAATATTAATTGTTGTAACAAGTTTTCGGTAAATAATGAAGTAGCTAGCTAGCTAGGGGACCTAAATCTTCATCCAAATGACAATGTTTAATTTCCCAATATTTCTATTTCATGAAATTTCAATAGAAAAACCAAAATTTGAAATTTGAAATTACAGTAAGAATAATGAAATGAACCAAAAAACCCTATATATACTAGGCAAAAATTAATAAGGTTTCAGTTTATATTTACCCAGTGAAAAGAGGAAATTAGAAAATGATTTTGAAATTGCATCAAGCATGCATAATATATGAAAACAAACCAAGAAACCCATATGAAATCTCATATGCATGTACTCAGCAAAATTATAATATGGGTCTGGTTTTATTTACCTAGTGAAAAGAGAACAGCCGTAACCATGATTGCAATCATCAATAACTTGAGATGTCCAATATTGGCCATTTCGTTCGCCTCTAAAATTTCCTGCAATGGTGATGCTGTGTGTATACCGCAATGAGAGATAAATATAATTCACCTTATATATAGGATCATACCTAGAGATATATATGGAAATTAAAACCAAATCCAACATCCAGATATTGTTTCCAAAATCGCTTATAGAAAGATCTAATATAATAATGAGAATTAAAGAAAAAATCTCATCACAAGAGAAAATACATAGCTAACTATTAATGCCAATTTTTCTATGACCCAATTGGAAAGTTGTGTGTGTATATATATAGGATTTCTCAGTTTAAGAAAGCAAAGACACTCATAAAAATAAAAGTAAAACATAACGTTTGATTAATTAAAAATAGCATGTCCATAATTTAAATACAATAGAAATTAATTTTGAGTATATTTGCTAGTGAAAAAATAAAATTGATGTGTCAATATATTTAATTGAAATGACTTCAACTTGGTATATAATGCCTTATTATGGAAAATAAGTTTAAAACTACCCTATTATAAGAAATAAGATTTAAAAATACCTTATTATGAAAAAAAAACTCATATAATAAGTTAAATATAGTGACAAGAGTGTTTTTAAGTGGGATGTTCATCACACTTTAGAAAAAAAGAAAACAATAGGCACTTTATGAGTAAACCTCTTATCAAGATTTCCAATTGGATGATTTGGAGGGAAGCTAATGGGTCAAATTAAATATATAATACTAATAATAATAATCAAAAGACTAGCTCTTAGCACTTCTCTTCATAATTTTGGATTTATTTTTTCTTTTTGATTGAATTAAATTCATTGTTAATTAATTATAACCCTCATCCTCCTCCTTTCAAAACACTTTTCTTCATAAATTCTACAGACTTGAAGGAAAATTCTCTTGAAGGAATTTCAAGAGTGCTGTCTGCAATTCCTTGGGTGTAAAGTTGAATTCTAGAAATAAATTATCAAAATCCCTATAAGATTATAGTAGGGGCAATGATCAACTTAAGAATAATGTAAAGATAATTTCGACTTAAGCTCATGCTATCGAGAAAGAATATGTGTTCCCATAAATAAGGAGTTCTGAAAGGATATTTTGAGAGAAGCTCATGTTACATCATATTCCATCCACCCATAGGGTAATAAAGTGTATGGAGACTTGAAAAGAAATTATTGGTGAAAAGAGATAAAACGGGACATTACTGCTTTGTAGCAAGATGCTTAACGAGACACAAACTAGTATTGGAACATGCATTGCAATTGCGGAAGTGGCAGCCTATTCTTACATCAAGGCCAAGATAGAAGAATAGAAACAAGTGAGTTCCGTTCTATGATACTCCAACAAACATAAGTATTCTAGGTTTATTTTTGTATTTGGGTTACAAGTTGCATTATGCTAAGCGATACATTACTTACTCGGGTTAAAATCTAAGTTAAAAAGTGATCGTAGCTTAAAAAAATTGATTGCTAAAATCCTTAAAACATTACCACCTATGGAAACTGATCTTAATATAAATATCTACTTTTTGGAGAATCAATATGTTTGGTTAATAAGGGTTTTTTTGTGATGGTGGAAATGGGTTTCATTTTCTTTTTAGGAAAGTCTCTAAAATGAATTGCTCTAACTTCCACTGCAAATTTGGTTACTCAATCGCTTGCAGTAAAGGAAAGCAGCATGAGAAGGAAAGAGGCATCAACTGTGGGGGAGGGAACCTTATTTGTAAAGTCAAATTCTGTTGTTCAAAGATAAAAACGACAAATTAAGTATCCTTTTTGTGGTTGTGAAGTTATTTTTTTCCATCAATTTTCTTTGATTCAAATTACAGACTAAAGCTAATTTAAGAATCATAATTGCATAAAAAAAATCATATCTAGCTTATAAACCCAATTTAAGAATCATTTAAACCATAAACCTTAGTCCCTTCCTGCTTAAATTCCAAACCTTAAATCGTTAATCTCCAACTGTCAAAAAAAAAAAAAAAAAAATCCAACATAAGAAACTAGCCAGTAGATTAACAAGGCATTATACAGTAGATGTTAGTTAACTCTAAAAATCAGATTTGATAGATTCAATAGCTAGAATCAAATTAAGGAAAAGAAAAGTCTAGTTATAGAGAAAAAAGGTTTCTTGGTTTAAGAAAACAAAAGCACTTATAAAAACATGAGTAAAATGCACTATTTGATTAATTAAAAATGGCATGCTCGTAATTTAAAAACAATAGAAACGGTTTTTGAGTATATTTGTCAGTGAAAAAAAAAAAAACTGACGTGTCAATATATTTAATTGAAATGACTCCTATTTGGCATATAGTGCTTTATTATGGGAAATAAGTTTAAAACTACCTTATCATAAGAAATAAGATTTAAAAATACCTTATTATTAAAAAAAAACTCCTTATTATATATCCATGCTAAGTTTTTCCAACTATATATATATATATATATATATATATATATATATATATCTTTCCAATTGGTTCATAGAAAATTTTCAATAATTTAATCTATGGGACAAGGTTTTTTTTTTCAAGCGTTAAAAATTGGCATTAATAGTTAGCTAGGTATTTTCTCTTGTGATGAGATTTTTTTTTAATTCTCATTATTATATTAGATCTTTCTATAAGCGATTTTGGAAACAATATCTGGATGTTGGATTTGGTTTTACGTTCCATATATATCTCTAGGTATGATCCTATAAATAAGGTGAATTATATTTATCTCTCATTGCGGTATACACACAGCATCACCATTGCAGGAAATTTTAGAGGCGAACGACATGGCCAATATTGGACATCTCAAGTTATTGATGATTGCAATCATGGTTACGGCTGTTCTCTTTTCACTAGGTAAATAAAACCAGAACCTTATTATAATTTTGCTGAGTATATGCATATGAGATTTCATATGGGTTTCTTGGTTTGTTTTCATTATGCATGCTTGATGCAATTTCAAAATCATTTTCTAATTTCCTCTTTTCACTGGGTAAATATAAACTGAAACCATTAATTTTTGCCTAGTATATATAGGGTTTTTTGGTTCATTTCATTGTTCTTAATGTAATTTCAAATTTCAAATTTTGGTTTTTCTATTGAAATTTCATGAAATAGAAATATTGGGAAATTAAACATTGTCATTTGGATGAAGATTTAGGTCCCCTAGCTAGCTAGCTACTTCATTATTTACCGAAAACTTGTTACAACAATTAATATTACGTCAATATATCCTAGATTCTTACTCACTCAAAAATGTTAACCCATTGTTTCTTTGTTCTGTAGGAGAAGCTATGAGTCTTTGTCACACCCTGGACTCATGTCTCCCGGCAGGCTCTTGTGAGAAATATTGCAAAGCCGGTGGTTTTCCAGGAGGGAACTGTAAACCACCAAATATTTGTTGCTGTTATTACTGATTCTTCTCTCTTATCATGAGAAGCTGTTATGTTACTCTCAAGAAATAAAAACCGAATATTAAAAATCGCTACCCTATCTTTTCTTATCTGTTTAACATTTTAATAATTTTTACTGTATTTTGGTTCTTTTAGGAAAATAAATTATGAATCAAACTAGGACCAGAAGATTTCCAATATAGAACTGAGGGTTGCTCCAATCCCAGATACAGGACCAGCTTCAACAGCTTCCTTCAGTGCCAACCAATCCTGTAAGGAATCAAGTTAGTATTGTCTGATAATCAGAAGTTGAAGTAACTTTCAAATGAGGAAAGTAAAACAGAAAAGTTAGATTCAATTAGGTACATCATCAGAAGTAAATTGTTTGAGCTTCTCCTCAGCAATCTCTTCACATCGAACCGCAATAACCATCACCGATTTGATGGTTATTATCTCCAACTGCGAGCCTGCTTAATATCATCATTTTCGCTACCATCAAAATGATCTTACCATGGAACTCAAGATTATAACAGTTAGATGGACCTCTACATTTTTACTCCCACGCCATCTTCTGACCCACTTTGCCACTTGTCAAACACTGGCGTATAGCAGAATTACCCTACAAAAAATCATTGTTAGTTCCTAAAGTAAGAATATTTTTGTGATGACAGCAGTTATATATGTGTGATAATATTGCAAATAATTTATAGCATATAGTAATATTATAAATAAGAGTGTAGCGTTTTTTGAATATTGATATTAAAATTCAAAATAAATTTTTTTTTTATGAAGTGAATTTGTTTTTCGAGAAACCTATAGCTAACTGTACTGTGGTATGATGATACCGTTTTAACCGCATAAATAATTCCACTTTTTATTTTTCTCAAATATGATCAAGATTGTTCCTAAAAAAATTATAAACATGATCAAGATGTTCATATGGGTAATTATTTTTGAGTTGATCACAATTAAATAGCAGAAACAATATTTGAATTAAAGTCTGCTGCTGTAACATTCAATAGCAGTGACTTGGTTATATTTATATTTTTCATTATATTTTGTTTAGTATTTGAGAAAATAAATTATGACAGGTTTTACTAAACATGCACTGGTTTTAAGATATATCTAATGTGTCGTTTAGTTATTAGGAATTAAAAATTCGGAATGAGAATGCAAAAATTAGAATGAAAAATTAGAAATTCAAAACGCCATTTTCTTTCTTATACTATGTTTAAAATAGTAATAAAGAATCGAAACGAAATTTTTAATTTTTAATACGAATAAGAATAATAATTAAAAAAATAATTTTATCAATTTGATAATAGTAAAAATGATAAAATGATAAAAGTGATTGTTGTAGCGATGGTAGAGTAGGAGGATGAGGAAGAGGTGAAAACAAGTATATTAATGCAATATTATATTTTTAACAAACTAATGCCATAACCATGCGAGATGGCAGTAGAAAAAGAGTAGTTGTAATATAATAAAAATAATATTGGTAGTGGTGGATGAGTGGTTGGAGAATAATAATAATAATAGTTTTTTTATTAGAAACAAAAAAAAAAAAAATTTATCTCCATTGTCGATGGAGGTGGTGGTGAAGTTGCTAGAAATAGTTGATATACAATTATAAAAATAAAATATCATTATTTTGAGAAAAAAACTATTCTCATTTTTTATTTTTATTCTCACCTCTCACATGGAAATGAAATTATGTTTAATTTTTTATTGTCATTCTTACTCTTCATTTTCTTTCTCATTGTATTTTTTTTTCAAATGACTACAAAATAGAATAAGCTTCTATTTCTATTTTCAATATTCTATTCCTAATAATCAAACAATACTTACATGATTAAATAGGACTTATCTATATTAGTTTGTTGGAGCTTCAGTCTTCCTTTTCTCATCGATTTGTTGCCTTTTTTATTGATCCGATATTAGTATTGTACTTGACTTGTGACAGCTTGGTTGATATTCCCTTCCAAATGAGAAATTTTATAATACACCGAGAGTAACTAGTGGCATGTATAATAGTTACTTCATGAGCTCACTTTGAGGAGAGAGATGGACATACAAAAAAATAATAAAATTACATCAATACCCACCAAAAGTAATAAGAAGATTTCAACGTCCGCTCAAATTTTTTTATTTTCTCTCTCCCGTTTCTCTCTCTCTCTCTCTTTATATCTATCTCTCTCTTCAAAGTGGGCCCATAAAATAACTACTATACATGTCACTAGTTACTCTTGATGTATTATAAAATTACTCCTTACAAATTGATAGTGGATGAAGATTTAAAGGTCTCACTATTTGCTTTGTAAAAATTGAAACCTAACTATAAACAAGTGGCTTGGTTAATATATTAGCTAACCGATCTTCTTGTATCACAAACCGGACTTGGATAGCTCTCCTTTAATATGCAGAAGAAAGTGTGGTTACTTGTTCTCTATTCAAGCCCATAGTCGATCCGGCTAGTGCGAAATGATCTTATTTTTATGATACCACTCTTGATTGGGACGACAATGTTCTTTTTTTAGTTTTTCATAGAGTGGGGTATTGGACTAGATATATTGATGATCATTTTGTCTATTCCGAAATGATCTTTGTATTTGCTCAAATAAAATCAAAAGATGGATAAATACTTCAAGAACCCATCAATTGGGCTCACCTGAATAGACAATTCATCTTTTTATTGTTGTAGTCTAGTTTTGCTTCTTCTTCTTCTTCTTCTTCTTCTTCTTTTTTTGTCTTTTTATTTGTATTCTAAAAGGTTACTATAGTCAATTTCTTATTGGCTCTTTTCTCTTTTATATATTGATCGAATTTTTATTAAAAAAAAATGTTTTATCTATGCATAAAATATTATATAAACACCTAAGCAAGTGGCCTCAATGTTATCACACCAAATGGTTGATTTGCCAAGCACATGAATCTCCAATTTAGTAACCATGGACGTTATCCATGAACCTCAGTTGTTGTGTTAGCGATAACTAGCCTATTACTCTATCATTCTTAAACTCATTGGTATTGTCTTCTACTTTGAGGACTTTCATGAGATCAACTAGTTACCAAAAAAATTGCAAATTCGCCTATTGATTTCCTATCCTCCAAGCTTAGCAATAGCTTTTTGTCCAATTAGAGTTAGAGAAACCTTACAAGAAGGCTAATGTGACAAGAAATATGCAAACCATAATTCATATACTGTTTTAAATAACGTAGGATGCATTTAACAGCTATCCAGTGGCCCTTCTTAGGATCATGCATCAATGACAGACCTTATTAATGGCAAAAGTGATATCAGTTTGATTGTATAAGGTGGCATCCACACTCACTAGAAGTGTACATCATATATATGTAGCTTAGAAGTAGTGGACATACATACAGGCACTGACCACCCAACATAATTTCACACCGAAAACAAAAATTGCTTCAATTCCTAAAAAATAACTCATGCCCATAATTTAGGGTTATGAATAGAAAACCTCTGATTAAGATCTTTGATGAGAGAAAAAGTTATTGTATTGAATCCCCAATAATAAGGATGGCATCCACATGAACTAAACAAAACACTTATGTTCATTTTTGTCATAAAAGAAAAGAGAACAATCACGTTTTGGACGACTAAAAACTAAATTTGAGAAGAAAATCATGGAGACACGTAAACTAAACTTGCGAAGATCTGTACAAAGAACAATTGAATTTACGCACGTTATGAGAATAATATTCACACATTACGAGAATAATATTCATCAAAAAATCTCTACGGTCGTTCTATAAAAAATGTTTCATAAATAAATCCTTGAGGATAGTGTATTGTTTATATGTACATATTGATACAATAAAAAGTAATTAAATAATTCCACTCTTTACAAAATATTATCAAAATTAGTTGGTCATCACATATTTAACTAAAATGACGTAAATTCAGTACATATAAGAAATACGTAGAGGTATTTGTACCTTTTCAAATTGTAATAACACTTCGGGTAACAGAAAATACTTTCCAAATATTTCTAAGCGTCTAAATGGATCGATTTTTCGAAAAGCAGACTAAAAGCCCACTGGGCCTATTTATGAACTCAATAGCCTGTCAGTAGTAAGCCTTCCTCTACCATTCAGATATAACTTAAATGGCGTGACAAAATCCGTAACCGGGATGGGATGACCGAATAAATTATAACTCAATTATTGTATTTTATCAAAATGGATTGATTGGTCCTTGTAGTTATTGCAATAATTAAATAGTCCCTCGATCAGCTTTTAGCGATCCTCATTCCTCAATTTAGTATTGTTCCAAAATTACCTTCTTTCTTCATCAATTTTCTCACACTTATTTCTTATTTATTTCTTTTTTTCCCCCAAAAAGTTAAAATAAAAAGCAAAATTAATTTAAAAAACAATATGAAACTGATGAAATAACTTAATTGTAAATAAAATTTAAAACATGGGGATTAGAGATATAGTATCTAAATATATAAGGACTATTCAATTAATTTCGTTAAAATAAAGGACTCAAAATCCCAAAGTTGGAGAACTTTGATCTCGTGTACAACTCCTCTGCACCCATGCTTTTCTGGTTTCTCCTGACTAAACAAAAAAGACGAAAACAAAAGCAAAGGTTTTTCTTCTTTCTTTTTCTTGTATTATTTGATTTAACGAACTTTCATTGTTTTTTTCATGACTACCAGGTTTTGTGTTGTTCGCTTAAAAAAAAAAAAAAAAAAAGGTGTCTTTATGGTCGTCTGCTTTTTCTCCTTAACATAATTTAGCTTCTGTTTTCCTTTTTCATTTTCTTCCTATGTAACAGGTTTTTTTTTCTCCCTTCTTTTTTAAGTCAATGGCGACTTCTAAATTCCCAACTCAAAAGGTATACCATAAGTACTTTTATCCTAGTTTTCCTGTTTCTATTCAGTCAGATTTTTAAATATTCCAAGTGGGCATATATTATTTTCTTGATTTTGGTAATTTTTGCATATATGTGTGTAATGTAAGATTCTTTGAGTAATTAGAATTCCTTGATTTTTAGCATGCGTAGTTACCATCACTATATGTGTGAACGTTTAGTGTTTTGGTGGCAGGATGGAAGTGAAACTTTTTCTCAGGAAACCGCTGTGGTGGTATTTGTTTTAGGTGAGCATTCTATATCACTTCATGATTATTTCTTTTGTTTTTTTTTAAGTACTGGTGCAAGGAACTAAACGCCATCTTTATCTATTTCTGTTCCCTTGTTGTTATCTAAAGATGTATACTTTTGATTTTTTTTTTTTTCTGGGTGCTTATGTGTGCTTTTCTGGGAGTTGATCTGTTAGGGTGTCATTCTGTCACATCAATGGATTGAAGTTCAATAATCTTGATTACTCATTTGGCAGGTGGTCCAGGCAGTGGAAAGGGTACCCAATGTCCCAAAATTGTTGAACACTTCGGTTTTACACATCTTTGCGCTGGTGATCTTCTTCAAGCAGAAATTGAGTCTGAATCTGAAAATGGGTTGGATTATCATCTTTAATTTTTACCATTTGCGTGCATTTTTTTCATGTACAGGGCAATGCCTTACTGCATCATGATTTTCACATCGTCATCGTTACTACTTTTCTTGTTGTTATTCTAGTGTTTTGCTGGTCGTAAATTGTTGGCTGCATTTTTCAAAAATTTGCTCTTCATCTGTACCACAGAGGGTTTATGTTCACAGGATTCTTTTGCCTTGCTCATTGTTTCCGCAGAACAATGATTCAAAACTTCAAGAAAGAAGGAAAGATCGTCCCTTCTGCGATAACTGTGAAGCTTCTACAACAGGCAATGCAGCTAAGTGATAACAAGAGATTCATCATTGATGGGTTCCCGCGCAATGAAGAAAATCGTACTGCATTTGAGAACATTGTAAGCTTGGAATTTTATTATGTCAATTCAAAGTTCTATAATCTGCTGCTTCTATTACTTCCTAATTTTGAAATCCATTCATTCCTACAGTTGTAATGATTTTGTGGTTCCTTCTAGATTCCCATGTCATTTCGTGGTAAGAAATCTTGTAATTTTCCGTTTCTGTAATCATCATGCAGATGAAAATTGAACCAGAATTTGTACTATTTTTTGATTGTCCTGAAGAAGAGTTGACAAAACGTATTCTGAACAGAAACCAGGTTAGCTTGTTGCACATTTTTGTTGCTGAATCACTTCCTATGCATCTCTTCATGACTTTCTTCTTTTCTTTTGAAGGGAAGGGTGGATGATAACATTGAAACCATAAGAAAGCGACTCAAAGTCTATTTCGAATCAACCTTACCTGTAATCAACTACTACAACTCAAAGGGGAAGGTTCAGAAGGTAATATTTTTTGTCAGAAGCTTACTGACTGTATAAACATTACATTTTTTCAATGCATTGTTTTGAATCAAATTATGTTTATTTAAAATCGCTTCTGCTTTGGATATAGGATTATGAAAACATAGAAGGATAGTCCTGAAATTCTCTTTCCTTCCAGTTCCTTGGATATTTTATATGTCAAGGATAATCTACACCTGATTTGATTTATTCTCTGTCGTTATTATAATGGTTATTAATTTTCGTATTCGTGGTCTTAGATTGATGCTCAAAGATCAATTGATGAGGTATTTGAGGATGTGAAGAGTGTTTTCTCCAAGCTCAAACCAGTAGCCAGGGTGGGTTCGATGAATTAATGAGATATCCTGGAATTTGCTTCATGACCCTGTGATTATTGGTCAGTTATCTTCTTCAACTTGTAGTATGGAAACATGCTTTTAGTAGTAATTGGTAGGAAAAGAATGCTCGGCAGTCTTCTTGATTATCGGTTTATGAGTTACTATTTCAATTAAAACCATGGTTAAGGAGTGTGGAATTAAAATTGAGGATCTGATGGTTGTTCTTATACCCTTTTTGTTACCAGAATAATTAGAAATAAAAAAAGCCCCTTTTATGATTTTCTTTGGAGTTGTTTTAAAGTTATGAAGTTTGAATATGGATAACATATGTTTATATTATATTATACATATGTGACTTACTGGGGAGAAATGTTTTCAATATCTCTTTTACAAAAGTAATAGCATAGGCAATTAGATTCTATAATTAGATTAAGATGGAACCCTTTATTAGCCACTCCACTGCTTCCCCTTACTTGGTTCAGTATAGCAATGAGGTTTTTTCTTCTTAATGATTAAAATTCCCTATTGTGAGGCTGTTCATGCATATTAAATTACCATGTAAAAAATGTGGTTTTTTCTTCTCAATGATTAAAATTCTCAATGCTGAGGCTGTTCATGCATATCAACTTTTCTTTCATTTCGTTTGGGACTAGACAAAGTCTCCCTGACACAAGGTTCCTCTTTTCAAAACAAAGACAATAAAGATTGAGAGAAATACCATGTTCATTGAAGATTACCACTTAACAAACACGCTAAACATCCGAAAGGAAAGACAGAAAGAAAGAAAGGGTAGTAGACGAGGAGAGAACTGTTAGAAATAAGAACATAGAACTGCTACAAATAAGAACATAGAGAAACTTCAAAAATACAGAGAGTTGTTTTCATCCCTGTTATATTAGTGTTGGTTTCTCTACTTGGGCCATCTTGGCCGGTTCCAGCTGAGGACTCTCCACCGCCATCAATTTGTTGCCTAATAAAAAAGCAGGCAGTGAAGGTCAACAGCTGTCAGATCCTGTTCAGAACATGATTCAGATGCCACTACAATGGTGACCTCGTTTGTTTCAGGCGCGTAGATGAGCAATGACTCATTCAGATACAGCAATTTTCACTACTTTATTGTCGCCATTGGTGGTGGTGGAAATAACTTTTACTTCCTTCGAGATCACCTGTGATATATATCCTTTCATTCTTCTCCCGCAGATTTCACATCTTACTGGTATATGTGTATCTTTCCACTGTGGACCTAATTATAGACCTATTTCATTTTTATTTTTATTTTATTTGATTCATCGGACCTCTTAGACTATACAACGAGAGTAGCCCTCCTCATTACATGATTATCAAAAAAACTAGGAGTCATCAAGACTCGACCTTATTTTACTAGGAAAACTAACTGGGTACACAGCCGTTGGCATAAGCCTGCTTGTGTTCATTTGTTTTTTGGTGATCACAGAGAAGAATGCATGAATTTAGAAGGTAGAAACATGTCTTCCCGAACAAAGTAATATGCATGACTGATCATGCGATCAATGTGTAGGAAATGGAATTTGTGTGTCCAATATATGCATGCATCACAAGAAGGCCACAGGATGGTCTTGCAGACTTAAAATCTTATGATGGCACATAATTTACATTTTGAATGCTTGCCAAATGTGAACTGATGAAAATCCTTCCTAAGATGATATGGTACTGCCAACTTCAATTAGTATGCAGTACATAAATGTTTTATCTGGCATTTGGTGATGACTAGACAGAGCTCATTGGAACCTAATTGGCAATTAGCTGCTTCATTTTAAACCGCGGATAGTTAAAAAAACAGTAGTGGCCGTTATTGCAGATGACAGTTTATTATAATACTAAAATAACGATAACGGGATGTTTCGAAATCGTTATATAACGTAACGGTTGTTATTTAAAACTATTTTAGCTGCCTCTTTTTAAAACTGCCCACTGCTAACTTCAATTCGTACATCGAAGTTTAATCACTACACAGAAGTTAAACATTCAACAGGAAAAAAAAAAGAGGAAAACCAATTTTATTGAAGATAGTGACTACACAACGGTTAAATATTCAATAGAAAAAAGTAAAATAAAACGACAGCAACTACAAGCAACTACGTAGTTGCTATAAACAAAGAGACACACATAACAGAAGCTTGATAACTAAAAAGAGTGGTTTTTCTCCCTCTAAGTCATCATTGATTTCACTAATTCTTCTCATTCTCATTAGTTGAACTACCAGCAGCGCCATCATTGCATGTACCAGTTGAGGACTCACCACTGTTGACGTCCTCAGCTTTTTGGCGACCCTCATAAGAGTAATCAAGAAGTTGGCAGTGACTCTCAATAGCTTTCAAATCCTCCTCGGGACATGATTCAGATGCCACTGCAATGGTGATCTCATCTGTTCCAGGCTTGTAGTTGAGCAAAGACTGATATTCAGATACAGATATTTTCACTGCTTTGTCCTTGCCAACCATAGTAGTGGAAACAATTTTGACTTGGCTTGACATAATTTTGCCAAGTTGGTTTCTCGCTATCACAGTTCTGAGTTTTTGCTGGCTACTGGCTCTTCTCTACTCAACTCTTTGATCGAATGCGTACACTTTTCACCAATATATATCAGAGACTCACAATTAAATAGCGTTTCACTCATCTTTTGGATATGATCAGAGAAGAATCGCATGAATATAGAAGCTAGAAACATGTTCAATCTTCATGTAATTATCACATTGATAAAGAAGTATCTCACTTGTCGGAACCTATATATACAAAGAGGGGGTCGAGAAAACAGAAAACTGCGGGCAAAAAAAAACAATGGTGGCACTTGATTTTCAGTACCATAGCAGTTGGTTTTGTGGTCTCTGGCAAAATATAAAGCCCTCTTCTTTTCCGTTCAAGCTTCTTTTGTTGGGTAGAGGCTTATTGAACAAACTTGGGCATGCGATCCAAGGAACCTGGGTTGTGGCATCCAATCTCCTCTTGTATCTTTTTGCTTCCAGAAGCCTACTCTCATTTTCTAAATTCCCCCTCTTTCTGCTTTATACATATATATATATATATATATATATATAATGAACAGCCTCTTTTGGGACTTCCAGCTTCCCCCTAATCTGCTTTATACATATAAGTAATGAGCAGTAGTTGAGAAACATGAAAAGATTGAGTTGGATTGGAATTCTTGTAGAGTTAGATATGAAGTTCGTACAAAAAAATCGAATTGAATCTCCTGCTCTTGTCTCTGCGAGATAGAAATTCAATGCTTTACGTCCAAAAAGTTGGTGATAAGTTGAAATGGTCATCTGTACGGAGTTGAAACAACAGCTTCTTTTAACTTAGTAACCAGCTGGTATTTTTTGATAATTTACCATGCACTAGGAAATGTCCTTTGGCAACGTTTAGAAAGGGATTAGTCATCTGAAAAAACTTTTAAAGCTGAACCAAAAAAAAAAACAATAGCTCCTTTATGTTACGCTGTGAAGATTGATCAACACAGCAAGATCACACGCATTATCCAAAAAGAGAAAAAGGGCGTCAACTTACACTGATCTGCTTGGCATGACTTTTGCATCATTAATTATAACTTTGAATCATAATCCAAAAAAGTTGTTTTCATAATTAACATAAAATTATTTTTAAGTTGGAAGTATGTTTTATAAAAAGGATTCAAAGCTATTTTTTAATATATATATATATAAAAAAAGAAGGTAATATAAGTTCTAATTTATAAGTTACAAGTTAAAAGTTCAAAAATTTTACGCAATTTTATAGCAAATTTTTTATTTAAGTTAAAAGCTAAATATATTTATGATTTTTTTTAGTCAAAAGTTAAACTATAACTCAACTCAATTTAAAAAAATCATGCCAAACATAACCTTCATTTTAGTTTCTGTATTTTTTTATCTTTTAACTCAGTTTTTTCTTGCCCCTCCTTGTTTCCATAGAGGAATTATTCAGTAGGTAGATAGTTTTTATAAAGGATTTAATATTTATGTGACTCGTGAGAGATTAGAATACACCTCCAAGTGTATCTAATAACTTCTTTTGATTTTTCAGTTTGTTTTATGCTTTGATTTCTTTTGCTGGTGGTCTTCTCGTGATCAGATTATAATTTTAAATGGCGATTGCACTTGAAAAATGGTCGAGATGCAGATCGTGGATCACGGTTTATTGTGATAGGAAAATAACAATCACAGCAATCTATGTCATGAATATATTAATAATTATTAATAAATTTATTCTAATTCATATATTTTTTAACAGTTTTATTAATTAAGCATATTAATAAATAATAAAATCTCTCATAACTTAATATCATACAATAATAGTTGAATTTATGACAAAAAAAAATAGTTAATAACACTTCTAATAGATTAACATCACATTAAAAAATAAAAAGTAAGAAAATTATATATATAACGGCAAATAATGGTGTTACATAATGATAACACTGTTAGTTTGCCATTATCTATGTGAAACAGCATCGGAGCATCCGTAACATTAAATTACAGTAACAAGGTGCCTTATTATCGTCATATAACGTCAAATAACGATAACGAGATATTTTGTTATCGTTATATAACGACCATCACATTACAGTCATTTTTTAAAACTGAATGAGAGAGCTATTTCTATCAAAAACTTTATACTCTATCAAATAAATAATAAAAGCATTTTTTTCTTGCGTATCTTACTTTTTCTTAATCCTCTAGTTGAAGTTTCTCAGTATTATACTCGAGAACTCTAATAAAACCAAGAGACTTTTTTCACACAGCCACACCATAGATATATGCAAACCCTCCTACTTTTCTATTTCAATCTTACAACGTCGAATGTGCATCCCTGTAATGAACAAGAACAACATAACTGTTAATTTTTATATACACCCACAAAATACAGATACTGGGGCAAACTCTTGGAAACTTACTAGTTCAGTTGATCTCTTTGTGGCAGTAAACGTTCCAAAATATCAGAATCAGAAAAAGTAACTCAACTTGTCACCAATGATCACCGCTTGTCTAGTAGTTTTGAGATTGTCAAGTCCGGACCTCCAAACCCATCCATTGTAGCTTTTGCAGACGGGAACTCAGCTCTAGATGTCAAACTGTAGCCAACAAGATATAAAGAATAAGCAAACGAAAGTGACAAAATGAGAAACATGTTATCTTCTAACAATATTTCATGAAAGAAGTGACTGATTCAAGATGGCTTGGGGAAAATTCCGTACCACAGAAGGCAAATAGAAAAACGATGGCTTAGTCAGAGTCTCGTTACTACACATAAAATTGTTCAAGACAGAATAGTTTCATAGAGAGGGGCTTCATTTGCATTATTGAAAAAAAGAATCTCTCTGTCAAAAGAAAAAAGAACATTTATAGATGCACAACATGTAAAATAAGAAGAGAAGCACGAGTTAGACGACTATTGATCCACTTGAAATTCACACTTAGCTTGGTAGACCAAACACCAATGTCGCTATAAATATGATCATTTCTCTATGATTAAATTCAAAGGGAAAAAAATCCAGGAGAAATACATAATCTTTGAGTCATAAATATTAAATTATCCAATATTATGCATATTTACTATCGGGTCACACCTTCAAAACTACTTAGCATCTATAATAACCCTCCTCATGAACCAAACCATATGTTATTATGTTCATTATCAATTGTGCCTGTTAAAACATCTTATTCATGCATTGCATATATAATCAGATGGAGCTTTATATAAATTGATGAAGAACATGATGATGCTAAAACATAGTTTACTTCTTTTGTCCCAGACTTTGTTTCCTTTTATTTTCACTAGATTATGATCTCGGGTTTGTATTTGTGCAAGTGCACATATTTAGCTAGGATAGCTGGTTCCAAAATGCCAACTCCATTGAGAGTAATTTATAATGCAAGCATACCCACGCTTCAAAACGTGAAAGTTTCAATAGTACTCACATAAGTACCATTAAGAAAATATAGTGAATTTTACAAACTGACAGTGGCAAACTTAAGAAACAAGAATTTACCTGCTGCGAAGAACAACACAAGGCATGCCAATTCGCTCAGCTCCAGCCACTCCGGATTGGCTTCCAGCAATAAGGACACAGTTGTTGACCGGCACCGCAGCATATTCTGCCCCAGCACGCAATGCAGCTACAGTTTTCTCTAGACTGGATAACTCTCAAAATATTAGATCAGCTTAGTATTGTCACAGCCAAACAAGTAAATATATTTAAAAACTGACACAGAAGACATAAAGCATAGAGCAAGAGTGACTTTAGCCATGTCACCAACCAACTACAATGTCTTGTTTTTGGAATTTGGTTGTTACCACTTTTTTCCATCACATAGTGCATACAATCATGTAACTTCAATAGCTTTGTGCCTTGGCTAAAAAGTAAGTCAAAAAGTAACTCAAGGACCTAATATATTTGGTTAAAACCTAGATTAATGGGTGCCCCTATACTAAAGTCACTTGTACGGTTATACTCCCTTACCTTGCAGGGATATGGATTGTGGAAAGGCAGAAAAACCAAAATTAATGGATGGTCAATGGAAACTTTCTCAGAAGCTACCATCTTACAGAAATCACACAATTTATTCATTCTATCAGGTTTGGATGACCTGTTATGTTTTCAGATACCCTTTTTTTTTATTATTAGAGTCAATATAATGAGGCCAATGAAGAATGAACCATGACCAGGCCACAAATAAGAGACTTAATTTCAAGGAAATTACATGTAGAAGCAAATATGTATTTATTACTAGCACATTTCAACAGTTAATATTCGTTCTCTTTTTTTTTTTTTTTTATGTCTTGGAATGCAGAAATTTCAGAACTAATACTGTTGATTCTTACTGCAATGAAGTGATCGATTATGTGTTTGTTATTCACAATCCAGTGCAGTAATATTGAGAACTAACTTGCGAAAATCTTATCTACAAAATTTCAAAGACAGATACTATGTGGCACACTATTTACTCAGTGACAGTGTCTGTTGTGTATGAATCTTATACCATAAATAATGGAAATACCAGATGAAGGTGTGGTAGCATTGAATGCAAAAGGGAAAGAATAATAAAGAAAGTTGTTGGACTAACCTTTCAGATGAGCTAGAATCAATTGCAACTTTCAACTTTAGCATGGATGCAACCTCCTCTGCTATCCTTTGCTTCTGGGCAGAAGCTGGCCAGAAGGCAAGAACAGACCCCTTTAGCATCCATCGTCTGCTGTGAGAAAAAAATTCACCATACATATGCCAATACTCAGGTTAAAGGGTTACCTGCTTTCATTGCTTCCTTAGCGACTTCCTCATTCAAACCAGACAGCAGTCCTTTATTTTGAACAAGTTGGCCATATAAGCTCTTTTCAACTTCCTCGTTCCCAATAATATTTAACTTTGAAATTCTTTCATGCCCAAGCTTGTCTATAACGGATCTAATAATATTCAGAAAATCAAACAAAATATAAACATGCAGAACTGGAACTAATTGGCAGAAATCTTCACAAAATATTCTTAGATCCCTTATTTTGAACAAGTTGACCGTATAAGCTCTTTTCAACTTCTTCGATCCCAATAATCTGTAACTTCGAAATTCTTTCATGCCCAAGCTTGTATATAATGGATCTAACAATATTCTGAAAATCAAACAAAATATAAACATGCAGAACTGGAACTACTTGGGCAGAAATCTTTACAAAATATATAAAATCATGATTCGTACATAGAAATTCATCAAAAGATAAGAAGAGATGATAGTAGGTTTGTCAAAATGCAGAAACATTTACTGTTTTCAGCATGGAGGAATCGCTTGTTCTATCAATGCTGTCAACGAGTACCACAAATCCGCCTAGTTCAAGATGCCATGAATGAAGCTTGAGGTTAGGTAAGCCCCTTGTGAGTTTATCTTGAGGCTAGATTCAAGCCATTGGCGTTAAAAAGGCCCAAACAGGCCAACAAAGACTTGGTGACCCCTTGCCACACTACGTCACTTGGCCCATTCAAGCTCTTTGGGTACATGCTGTCTCACAAATAATAAAAAAAATTTCCTGTAACCAAGAAACACATAACGAAAATTTTTTGCATCCATGAAGAAATAAAGTATGGGGGAGGGGCAGAGCCCAATTCACTATGAGCCATTCCAAAAGTCTGCTGCTCGCTCTATCAGGCTAAAGACAATCGGTGTTCTATGCATATGCTTCATAGCATAGAACACCAATGATCTAAACCCTTAACATTCTGTGCCTTGGGGCCTAATTATTATAAGAGAAGTGCTATTCAATTGGCAGCATCAATGGAAGGACAGGGAAACACTCAAATCATGGTTTTAAAAAACGGCCGTTACGTCGCGTAACGGCCGTTATATAACGGTAACGGGGCAACCCGTTACCATTTTTTGACGTTATAAGGGCCTTAATGCCGTTTCACACCTATAACGGCAAATAACGGCATTACCGTTATGTAACGCCGTTATTAGCAGTTATACAACGGCGTTATATATAAAAAATTTAAATTGTTGAAAAACAAGCCCGAAATGCAATTGGACATTTTTTTATCTTCTTTTGCTTTCTTTCTCCCGCAATTACTAATGAAAAAGAAGGATTTTTTTTGTCTTCTTTTGTTTTATTTCTCTCGTAGTTACTAATGAAAGGAGGGACATTTTTTTTGCCTTGTTTTGCTTTCTTTCTCCTGTGATTACTGAAATTATAATGTATTTTATTATTTTTCATATGATATTAATCTATTGAAAGTGTTATTAATTACTTTTTATAATAAATTTAACTATTGTTATATGTTATTAAACTCGTTAAAGATATGATTACTTATTATTATGTTTAATTAGTAAAACTGTCAAAAAATGTGAATTAGAATAAATTTATTACCGATTACTCATGTATTCACACAATTAACTGCCGCGACCGTTTTTTCAACAGCGATCGCTATTTAAAACTATGACTCAAATAGTTAACCATACACCATTGTGCCACTTTATTTCAGCTATGATGAAGGACAGCTTTGAGAGCGGTTCTGGATCAGACTTCGGAGACTGTTTAGGGCTGTATTGGGTTGTATAAAGTGGATTTCTGCTGGGAATTGCAGTGACATTGAGTCACACAATTAAAAGCAAATTGCTAGAATTTTATTCATAAACTATCAACAAAAATATGGAAAGACTACACGCTTATATATAGAGTTCTAGTAGTCCAAATCCAATGAGGACTTGTTTTTTATGAGAATTACTGGGCTTAGATTAAAGGCCAGCAAGAAAGTGGCAATCCAATAAGGACTTAAATTCCTATATAAGAAAATCCTAAGTCTATGTAGAATAGAAAAAACCTAATAAAGCTAATTACCCCCTAGAACATATAAAATACTAAATAGAAAATAAAATCTAGACATAGACAAATATCCAAATTTTTCAGAAATTACAGAAACACCCATGTCTACAGAAAGATACAAGTTTTGCTTCTTTGTCGTCCGCATCAAGCTATGGCTACATAATTGCTATTATTTTATTGGCACTGACATTTGAGATCATTAACAATTCAAGTGTATTTCTTTGCATATAGTGTATATGTCAAACAGCTGTAAGATGTTGTCAGTAGACTTTCCTTCATGTGGTAATAATTCAATGGTTCTTTGATAAAACTACAATGAGCTTAAGTATTCTAACAGAGGGAAAAAGGGCAAGCACTTATGCTTTTGTAGAACATCTTGCTAATGTAGTTCATAAATAATTACAAGACCTTCTTACATCTTGGAATATGCTTCAAATAAAGAGACCATACCTGGCAATTTTTTCCTCACTTTCACCGTAGGCTGTTAGGATGACCAGAGGTATTCCTTTATTAAATGCATCATCAACAAAACTGCAAGCCAAAATTGGCAAATGTGGTTTTAAAATTAAGGGAACTTGCTAATATTCAAGGGCCATTGGATAAGCACATCCAAGTAACAATACAAGATGTTAAAAACCGACAATAACTCAACTTATAAACTGTGAAATAAAAACAAGTTGGACAATAATGTGCTTTTTATGTCAATAAGAATTGTTAAGTACAGATCCTTGCCACACATTTCCAAGAGTGAAAAGGGTTGTAGATTTTGAAACTTTAACTTTTAAGAAAAACTGAAACTTTGTGGATAAAACATCACATAATCAGACACATTTTGTCGAAGCTGACATTCTTAAGCAGCTCACAAACTTGATTCAGGTGGATGAGGATGCCACATTCAAAATTTCGAAAATTAGTTCTTCATTTTAAAACAATACTGTAACAGAAAGGTAGACAGGCAAACAGGAACTAAGAATTCCAGTAAAAAAGAAAATACACTACTTGCACTGACTTGGGATGAAAAAACTCACTCTTCAACTCCCGGACGTAAAGGTGAACTATTTGAAGCCACAAACTCATCCAAAGCAGTTTTCTGCAAACAACTAATGAATTGTTCAGAAACTTACAATACATTCTAAGCAAATTTGTTCGCAAAACAGGAACTAAGAATTGCACACTTATCTACCATTATAAAATTCCTTAATCAACAGGTTTATTCTACAGCAAGAAGTAATAAATCAACTAGCTGGATAAGGAATCTCAGCAACATTATATCATTGGTTAAAAAAAATATACCTTTTCTCGCAAAACACTTTTTACGAATGAGCCTTTCTCGCTTGTGGGCAATGAAGTGGGCCAACCAATCTGCAAGAAGACCAGAGAGTATAATGTGTAGGATATAAATCAGATAAAAAGCATATTTTTTTCCTAAAATAGAAAGCGACTCACCCGATTAAAAAACAAAACCAGCATCCTCTCCTCATCACCAGCACTCTTTCTGAAAATCAGCAAAATGATAACTTGAACATATCAAAAATGCATGTGCTCAAAAACTAACTCAATCACAAGACTTGAAATGCAATTAATTTCTTTCTGTAGTGGAATTTCATATAAAATGTCTACATATATATATATTTTGAATGGCTCCACACCTTACAAGGTCTTGATATATAGGCTGAGTCCAATTAGCACAGTCAAGTCCCAGCTTCCGAAATGCTGGTTTGATGAAACAAACAAATAAAGAAAGAACAGTAATTTGAACAGTTAAACATATACAATCCCGAATAGATACTACAAAACATGATCATTTTATAGTCACAAAGATATTAGTAATTACGAACAAATTTAATTAATTAGCCGCACCTACATTAAAAGCTTGCCGATTTCCCAACCTGTATGCATCTATAAGTACCCTGGAAAAAAAAAAAAGATAATTCCTTTCAGATGAATTAAAGAAAAAAAATAAAATCAAACAAAAAACTAATGGAGCAAATGAAAAGAAAAAAGAGAGAGCAATTACCCATCGACTTCCAGAAGAACAGCAAGTTCTGGAGATGGTTTTTGATTTTCAGAACTGGATGTTGAGCAAAATGTAGTGAACAGATTTTTTTGCAAAGATTTTCCTGGAAAATTGTAGTTTCTTGGGAAAGTGGAAGAAAATGGCAGGCCCAGATAGAGATTATTGCTGCTGCTGTTGTTGTTGCTGTTGTTTCTAAGTGGGGTTTCAGCGTAGTGTTTGCTATGGTATTTGCTTGATAAACGAAGGGAATAAAGAATTGAACATGATGAAGCTGCTGTTTCCATGGCCAGTGCTTGAAGTTTTTCTGTCTCTTTTTGCTTTTTCTCTGTTCTCTTCTTAGTGAAATGCTAGCTAGCTGCTCCTCCGTTTTATTGTTTACCGTTTGATTGACACTTGTGCCCTTGGATACTCTTGGAATTAAAAAGACTAAATTATTATTTTATTATTTATTTTAAATCCGTGGGCGCCTCTTAAAACTTTTAACCATTTTGGATGTCGGCTAAATATTTTATTAATTGATGAATGCGTAGCATACAAAAAAAATCTTATTTTATATATAATATGAAAAATTAGTTCCTTTAGAAAATTAGTTGATAACAATAGGTGTGGCATCATTTTATCAAAACAATGAGATTTAAAAAAAAAAAAAAAACTAATTCAACTAGAAAACATAAATAAATATGATTAACATTCAATAATTAAACTAAATAGAAAAGCATAACATTCTAATTATACCTATAATATATGGTGAATTATCTTTTATGTCACATAAAATTTGTGTTTGAAGGGGATAGCATTATCTCATATTTATTGGGTACCATGCCTTTCCCTTTATAATAACATTACTTTTTTATAGGTAAATATATTCATCTATTTTTATATAATATTTAAAATCTCTTATTTATTTTTAAATTTTCAATTACATCTCATTTGTTTTTAAAAAATTTAAAAATATTTAATTTGTTATTTCGATCAATTTTTTCAAACATGAACTATTTTTTTGACCGAAATACTATTTATATAAAAAAAAATTTGTATGTTTCATTTTTTAAGTCATTAGAATTTTATTTTTTATTTTTTATAATTTCAATCAAATTTTTTTTATATGATAGAAAAAATTGATTAGAATAACATATTAAACATTTCAAGTGCTTTCATGAACAAATAAGAAGTAATTAAATTTTGAATATTATATAAAAACATATAGATATATTTATTCTTTATATTTATTTAATAACTCATCAATATAATGTGTTTTTAAAATACTTCTTCAGGTTTGAAATTAAGATTTTTTCGGATTAGATATTTTAGCGTGACTTTGATAGGAATTTCAAAAGTGTACCTAAAAACAAATTTTCATACGAACATAATCATGTAACAAGGTGGTTATAATTATAGACCGATGCATGCTGAGAGGATGGGTCCGGCTCAACCATGATCCCTTTTTCATATTCAAGCCATTAAGATTCCTAACCATGAAACAAGTTTCTTTGTTTCACCTGTTAGCACCACTCAAACCTAAACCTCTGTTTCATCAATTCTTGATTACTTCCGTTATTTCCATTCCGTTCTTCCCTTCTTCTCTGTTTTTTTCTTGGGTTTCTGCTCTATTTATCAAAAAAGGTCTTCTTCTTTTGAAATCTAATGGTTGTGATTTCTTCTTTTGAAATCTAATGGTTGTGATTTTATCATTAAAAACTTTAAAATCAACGGTTGAAACTATTTTATTTATTAAGACCAAAATTCATATAAGAAAATTATAAAAGCTCATTCGTAAATAATTCTTGTGTGGTATTGACCTACATTAATTCGGATTAGCCCACTGATTTTTCTTCAAATAGTCATAACTTCCTCGTACAAACTGCTTCAGGGATGGAACATGAAACCAAGTTGATGATCGGCTCTTTTAGACCAGATTCAGGTTTTGAATGGTCTTTTCTAGTATTAGGTAGCCATTTCTTTACGTTCAATGTGCCATGGCGAATAGAATAGAGGAATGCATAAAGTTGAACATAGCAAAATAAGAAATTGAAGGATTTCATTGAAAGGATTTTATTTTATAATATATTTTGAAAAGCTAAAAATGTTTAGTTTCTAACCCAACTTACCAAATGACAAAATTTTACATATAAATTAAAATATGGATAAAACTCATATCTGTCAAGTTTTAGTGGTATCTTTAACAACATGATTTTCTTATATAAAATCACAACTTTCCTAAGACACATTTCCTTACCAACTTTTAACTTTGTAACTATTGAATTCTCGCATTTTTTGATAACTTAGGGTGTCGGGTGTCCGTGTCAACTTATGCATATCTCGACTAATTCTTGGACTCACTGAACATCCTGTAAGCCGAGTGGACGGGTAAGGCACCGCGGGGGTGATAGGCGTGCGCGAGAGAATCGAATCCGGATGTCATCGGTGAGCGATCCTCAACTTTACAAGCTGGATTGTGACCTCAAGCGCAACATACCCATTATTTTATAAGGCATGTTGTTATCTTTGAGCTCAACCGGGCGGTTGCTACTTGTTAGTGTGTGTCAAATTAGGTGTTTACAAGAATTATTTACATCATGCTTTTTATTTTATTTTTACTAAAGAACATGTTATTAGTTTTTATGATAATTGTATTGGTAAAATTTTGCATGGTCAATCCTCGTGCCATCATAGATTTCTCACATTTTGCGAAGAAAGGGTTCTTCAACCACAAGATTATCCAACTCCACAATTTAACTTTAAAAAATAAAATAAAGTAAAGTAAACAACTTGTTGTACAAATAAGGGAAAGAAAAGTCATGATCTAATTTATCAAGATCTATAAAAGAAAAAACACCGTTGAGATCATAAATTTGATTAAAACCAATTAATTAAATCGAACTAAAACAAAAATACCAATTCGGTTTGGTTTTAATTAAATTTACTTTAAAAAAACTAAAATTAAATTAATTTTGGTTATTTGGTTTTAAGATTTTAAATTCGGTTTTCCCTAAAAAAAAATTATAACATTTTTTAACTTTTTGATAGTTTGTTTACATATTTGAACAACCAATAATTTTTATTATTATTATTATATATTTAAGATGTGGATTAGTAAATTTTGTATTTATATTTTGATGGTATGATTTTGTGCTTTAATCTTATTTAAATAAATAATTATTATTTTTTATAGAGACTATTTTAGACCATTCGGATTAGAGAAAGGACTTCATAATCTATAACTTTTTTTTTTTTTTGGCTTATTTACATTATTTTAAAATTTTGGTAAAAAAAAAAATGATTTTTGCAAAAGTTGAAATTTGAAACTTTGGTTTCATAAATCAAAAAATTGAATAAAAATTTGGTTCGGATTTTTTTTTTTTTTGTGAACTCAATTAACCAAAAACTAAATCAAAATATTAAAAAAAAAAAACCAAAAAATCAAATACCCATTCTTAATCTTGAATATCAACCAGCCTCATAGGACGCTTAAAATCTATAAAATGCATTAAATGTTTGAAAGATTGTCAAGCAAAACATACACCCTCTTAGTATAAAAAATTGCTTCACATTTTAGAATAATGGTGTGAATTAATCTTATAAATAATAGCTCAGGTATTGTTGAGACAAAAACTGTATGGGTCTTAACAATTTCACCTATTCATAATCCAAATATCATTTAAAAAAAAAATCATCTATCTTTTTATGTTAGGCATGATCTTTCATATGCCTTCTTAAGAATTTTTTTCTATCTTAGACCCTTATGTATTCCTTTTCACTTGCATGTTATTTTGCCATTTCATGGGACACAAATTCCCCTAAAAAAGTTTTTTTTTTCAATAAACATATTTACTATATGGTTTTGTTTTCTTTATTTTTATTTTTTTACATTCTTTAATGTTTTAAATCTTTAAGTTTTTTTCTGGAATTTTCATGTTTCTTAAAGATTTTGAAATTTTCTTTGAAAAATAATTTATTTTGTTTTTTCAGTCTAAAACAACTCCAAAAGCTATGGCAAACAAGGTTTAAGAAATCTAACATCAATCGAAAAAATTAACTTATTAGCATGAATAGATGTACATCAGAAATAAGAAATGAACATTCAAAAAGTATTTCTCTTTAAATAATCATACCTTCACTTACATTGGTGGTCTTCTCATACTTACCCACTCAAAGCAACCAATGGCATGCTTTCAATCGTTCCTTTAAAAAATCATATTTATGTCAAAAAAATTATTTACACAGATGGAGATTACGTTGACAAAATTCCTAAAAAGTATCTCCCCATCCTTGAAAGCTTTTACTTATGGCTGCATGGAAAATGGGCTAAACGAAACTAGAGAACTCCACGCCCATAGCCTGACGTGCAGAAGTTATGGCTTGGTTATAATTTAGAATACTATAGCAGAGAAGGAGATAACTATAGATGTATCCAATCAATTTTGGACCTGCACATCGTTTGCAAGGTTGAGCTTATATGGAATTCTTGCGTTTAGTCGATAGAATTTTTACGATCCCAATAGTAGAGAATAACTAAACAACTAGACTTCTATATGTTTGTATAAATAGTCAGAGATTTATAATACACTGTGTTAGCATGTTTGCAAAATAATTTGTTAAATTGTTTCTTGGTGCTGTTAGATTCTTTTAGTGGATTGAAACATTTTTTTAAATTTTGTCATATTTATGTATTTTATGAAAACAAAGTTTGTATTACAACACCAAACGATTGCTTCTAGTATAGTATTTGGTAGAGATTTAAGTGTTCTTTTTAGATTCCTCCAATTTTTCATTTAGATTCTAAATAATTTTAACATTTATTTCTTATTTTGTATATAATAAGAAAAATTATTTAATTTAAAAAATTAGTTGATAATAATTGGCGTGCCATCATTTTTTCAACACAATGGGACTTCTAAAAAATAATAATTCAACTTGAAAAAACAAATAAATACGATTATCATTCAATAATTAAACAAAATAGAAAAGCATAACATTCAAATCATGTATAATATATGGTGACTTATCTTTTATGTCAGATAACAATCATGTTTAGCATTATCACATGCACTTCCATATCATATGAAATGAATCAAATGAGATTATCATTTCTCATTGTTTACCAATTCTTTCAAATGGTATTAAAAAAATAACCCAATAATAAATCTTTTGTAACATACCATCTATACAAAAATTATAACATGTATCAAATTTATATATACGGACCACTAAATTTGGTTCAATTTTTTTTTTTTTTTTTTTGTGAGCTTAGTGAACCAAAAACCGAATCGAAATCTTAAAAACGAAAACCAAAAAATCAAATACTCAATCCTAATCATGAATATCAACCAATTTTGTAGGACGCTTAGAATTTATAAAATGCATTAAATGCTTGAAAGATTGTCAAGCTAAACATACAACCTCTTAGTACGAAAAAATTGCTTCAAATTTTAGAATAATGGTGTGAATTAATCTTATAAATAATAGCTCACATATTATTCAGCCTATTTTGCAGGCAACCATAATCAATTGTACCTATTCATACTTCAAATATCATTAAAAAAAAAAATCATCTATATGCTTATGTTAGGCATGTTCTTCCATATGCCTTCTTAAGAATTTTTTTCTTTTCTATACTCCTTTTTCACTTGCACGTTATTTTTCCATTTTATTGGAAAAAAATTCCCCTTGGATCAAAAAGGAAATTTAATCTTCAAAACGTAATAATAATAATAATAATAATAAAATATTTTTCAAACATTTAACAAAACTTGAAAAATCAAGAAATTTTAAAAATATAGAAACATAAGAACTTGGAACAACCTAAAAAAATTGGAATAACCAACAAAATATATCATAAGAAACCAATTAATGAACAAATTTGGAAAACTTATGCCTTTAAAAAGTTCTTTTTTTTTCAATAGACATATTTACCTTTCAGATGCTTTTTGGATATGGTTTTGTTTTCTTTATTTTTATTTTTTGACATTCTTTAATGTTTTACATCTTTTATTTTTTTTCTAGAATTTTCATGTTTATTAAAAATTTTGAAATTTTCTTTGAAAAATAATTTATTTTGGTTTTTTAGTCTAAAACAACTCCAAAAGTTATGACAAACAAGGGTTAAAAAATCATTTAACAAGTACTAAAAATAAAATCAATCTAAAAAATTAACCTATTAGCTTGAATAGATGTGGATCAGAATTCAGAAGTGGATATTCAATAAGCATTTCTCTTTAAATAATCATACCTTCAATTACATTGGTCGTTTTCTCATATTTACCCACTCAAGCAACCAATCGTTGCTTTTAAAAAGTTCTATTTATGTCATAAAATTATTTACACAGATGGAGATTACGTTGACAAAATTCCTAAAAAGGATCTCCCCATCTTTAAAAGCTTTTGCTTATGCTTGCCTGCAAAATAGGCTGAACGAAACTGGAGAACTCCACACCCACAGCCTGACATTCAGGAGTTGTGGCCTGGTTACAATTTAGAATACTATGGCAGAGAAAGAGATAACTATAGACGTGTCCAGTCAATTTTGAACCTGCACATCATTTGCAAGGTTGAGCTTATATGGAATTCTTGCGTTTAGTTGATAGAATTTTTATGATCCCGAGATTAGAGAATAACTAAATAACTAAACTTTTATATGTTTGCATAAATAGTTAGAGATCTATAATTCACTGTGTTAGCATGTTTGTAGAATAATTTGTTAAATTGTTTCTTAGTGTTGTTAGATTCTTTAAGTGGATTGAAACATTTGTTAAATTTTGTCATATTTATGTCTTTTATGATAACAAAGTTTGGATTACAACACCAAACTATTACTTCCAATATAGTATTTGGTAGAGATTTAAGTGTTCTTTTTAGTTTCCTCCAATTTTTCATTTAGATTCTAAATAATTTTAATATTTGTTTCTTATTTTGTATATAATATGAAAAATTATTTCATTTAAAAAATGATTGATAATAATTGGTGTGTCATCATTTTTTCAACACAATGGGACTTTTAAAAAAACTAATTCAACTTGAAAACACAACTAAATACGAATATCATTCAATAATTAAACAAAATAAAAAAAGCATAACATTCAAATCATGTATAATATATTGTGAATCATCTTTTATGTCGGACAACGATCATATTTGAAGGGTATAGCATTATCACATACACTTACATATCATGAAATGAATCAAATGAGATTATCATTTCTCATTTTTTAACAATTCTTTCAAATGGTTTAAAAAAAATAACCCGATAATAAATCATTTGTAACATATTATCTATACAAAAATTATCACATGTATCGAATTTATATATATTGACCACTAAATTTGGTTCGGATTCTTTTTTTTTTTTTTTTTTGTGAGATCAGTGAACCAAAAACCAAATCAAATCATTTAAAACAAAAACCAAAAAATTGAATGCTCACTCGTAATCTTGAATATCAACCAATTTGAATATCAACCAATTTCATAAGACGCTTACAATCTAGAAAATGCATTGGTCATATACAATTGCACCTATTCATACTTCAAATATCTTTCTAAAAAAAAAAAATCATCTATTTGTTTATGTTAGGCATGTTCTTTCATATGCCTTCTTAAGAATTTTTTTCTTTCTTAGACCCTTATATATTCATTTTCACTTGCATGTTATTTTGCCATTTTATTGGAGAAAAAATTCCCCTTGGACCACAAAAAGATATTTAACCTTCAAAACATAAAAAAAATAAAAAATATTTTTCAAACATTTAACAAAACTTGAAAAATCAAGGAAATTAAAAATATATATATATAGAAATGTAAGAACTTGGAGCAACTTAAAAAATTGGATTAACAAATAAAATATACTATAAGAAACCAATTAATGAAAAAATTTGGAAAACTTGTGTCCTAAAAAAGTTATTTTTTTCAATAGAAATATTTACTTTTTGATGCTTTTTGGATATGATTTTATTTTCTTTATTTTTATTTTTGTACATTGTTTAATGTTTTACGTCTTTTAGTTTTTTTTTTTCTGGAATTTTCATGTTTCTCAAAGATTTTAAAATTTTCTTTGAAAAATAATTTATTTTGGTTTTTTAATCTAAAACAACTCCAAAAGCTATGGCAAGGAAGGTTTAAGAAATCATTTAACAAGTAATAAAAATAACATCAATCTAAAAATTAACCTATTAGCATGAGTAAATGTATATCAAATATGAGAAGTGGATATTCAATAAATATTTCTCTTTAAATAATCATACCTTCACTTACATTGGTGATCTTCTCATACTTACCCAATTAAGCAATCAATTGCATGCTTTCAATCATTGCTTTAAAAAGTCATATTTATGTTATAAAATTATTTAAACAGATGGAGATTGTGTTGATGAAATTCCTAAAAAGATCTCCCCACCTTTGAAAGTTTTTGCTTATGGTTGCATGAAAAATGGGCTGAATGAAACCAGAGAACTCCACACCCACAGCCTGACGTGCAGGAGTTGTGGCCTGATTATAATTAAGAATACTACTGTAGCAAAGGAGATAACAATAGACGTGTTTAGTCAATTTTTGATCTACACATCATTTGCAAGGTTGAGCTTAAATGGAATTCTTGCATTTAGTTGATAAAATTTTTGCGATCCCTAAAGTAGAGAATAACTAAACAACTAGACTTCTATATGTTTGCTTAAATAGTTAGAGTCTTAGAGATCTATAATTCATTGTGTTAGCATGTTTCCAGAATAATTTATTAAATTGTTTCTTGGTGCTGTTAGATTATTTTAATGGATTGAAACATTTGTTAAATTTTGTCATATTTATGTCTTTTACGACAACAAAGTTTGGAATACAACACCAAACTATTGCTTCTAGTATAGTATTTGGTAGAGATTTAAGTGTTCTTTTTAGTTTCCTTCAATTTTTCATTTTAATTCTAAATAATTTTAACATTTGTTTCTTATTTTGTATATAACATGAAAAATTATTTCATTTAAAAAAATTAGTTGATAATAATTGGTGTGTCATTATTTTATCAACATAACGGGACTTTTAAATAAATAATTCAACTTAAAAACACAAATAAATACGATTATCATTCAATACCTAAACAAAATAGAAAGAACTAGATGAGTACCCGCGTTACGCTACGGTCGGACACTTGTTATATATGTAGCGTTAACGATTCGTATGGTATATTGCAAGTAAAAGTTTTATTTTTGATGATTAATCTGTATCAAATCTATATATTGAGCGAAATCGCTTGATTCATATATATATTTATTAATAAAATATTTAATAATATTAGCGTAAAAATTTATGTTTGAATAATTGAAAAGTTTTTTCCAAACATTATGTAACTTATTTTATTTCAAAAAAAAATTTAGAATGTAAAAAATAAATAATAAAGAATTGGTATATAGTTAATTTCTAATAAAACTAATGATATATACATATATATATTCAGAGTATATAAAATGAATAGAAAAAAATACAAAAAAAATCTACCTAAAATTGTATGAAATATATTGAAGTCAATAGACTAAAAAGAACTACAACAAAATTGATTCTATAAATTCTGAATATATATAAGAAATGAAACTTGTGAATTTTTAAAAAAACAATTGAGGCAAACTACCTAAAACATGCTTTTATCTCTCCTCTCCCCTCTCCCCTCTCTTTCTCTCTTTCTCTCTATATAATCATAATTTATAAATTATAATAATATATTTTTAAAATATAAAACACCAATGTTCTAAAATTTTATTTCAAAACTCATATATTAAAAACAATTATTTACAAATAAAATTATATCAAAAAATTAATTTGATTGGAATTTTAATAAGAAACAAATAATTAAAGAAATAAATCTTAAACAATAAGATAATATATATTTTATCATCTTCAAACTGTATGTAAAACTAAAAAAAATAACAATTTATTTTATATTTTTTTCACAGCTAATTTCATGATAATATATATATATATATATATATATATATATATATGAAGAAAAAAAAGACCAAACTCGCTAAATTGTATGAAATATATTGAAGTCAATAGATTAAAATAAAAACTATAATAAAATTGATTCTAATAAATTCTGAATAAATATATATAAAATAGCAAATACAATTTATGAGTTTCTAACCGATTATTAATTTTTTAGAAAAATTAAGCCAAACTATTTAAAATATATTCTTAGCTCTCTCTCTCTCTCTCTCTCTCATATATATATATATATATAATCAAAACTTATAATTTATAATAATATATTTAAAAAAATGACGTTCAAAAATTATATCAAAAAAAATTATATCAAAAAATTAATTTGATTAGAATTTTAATAAGAAACAAATAATTGAAGAAATAAATTTTAAACAATAAGAGTAAAAAAATTTTAAAAAAATAAGAAAATAAGTAATAGTGAAAATTTAAAAAAAGAAAAAAACAAAGAAAACAAAAACTAAGATTGAGTAGTATGGTGTGAGAGTAAAGTAAATCATCGGCTAATGTGGAAAAAAAGACCGATTGATTTTTAAAAATTTTAACCCTTAATCAAATAAAAAAAGAACATAAATTGATGAAAAAAACAAAGAAAAAAAAGACATATAGTGCATCATCCAGGGATTAAAATTTTTATTTTAAAATTCTAGGGATCAGAATGAAATAATTTAAAATTTTGAAAAAAACCTATGAAAAAAAAGCTAATGGTGAAAAAAAAAACGAAATAATTTAATTTAAAAAAAAAACTAAGAAAATAAGTAAGAGTGAAAATTTAAAAAGAAGGAAAAAAAAAACCAAGATTGAGTGGTATAGTTGAGCGTAAAGCAAAAGTAAGGAAAAAAAATTATATTGTTCAAATGAACAGTACCCTCTTCGTCCTCTCTCTCTCTCTCTCTCTCTCTCTCTCTCTCTCTCTCTATATATATATATATATATAATTAGAATTTATAAATTACAATAATATATTTTAAAAAATAAAACTCTAATTTAAAAAGCATAAAAATAATTTATTGCATAAGTTATAATAATATATTTAAAAAAAGCTGACGTTCTAAAATTTTATTAACAAATAAAATTATATCAAAAAAATTTATTTGACTAGAATTTTAATGAGAAATAAATAATTGAAGAAATAAATTTTAAAAAATAAGAGTAAAAATTTTAAAAAATACTAAGAAAATAAATAAATTAATAGTGAAATGTTTTTTTTTAAAAGGAAAAAACTAAGATTGAGTAATATAATGTGAGGGTATAGTAAATCATCACCTCGTTTGGAAAAAAAATAACGATCAATTTTTAGAAATGTTAACACTCAATCAAATAAAAAAAACATAAATTGATGAAAAAAAAGAAGACATATAGTGCATCGGCTAGGGATTAAAAATTTTATTTTAAAATTTTAGGGATCGAATGAAATAATTCAAATTTTTTTTAAAAAAAAAACCTAAGGAAAAAAACTAAGGGTGAAAAATAAAATGAAAAAATTTAAAATTTTTTAAAAAAACTAAGAAAATAAATAAGAGTAAAAATTAAAAAAGAAGGGGAAAAAAACTCAAGCAAAAACAAAAGCAAAGAAAAAAAAAGGTTCAAAGGAACAATACCCACGTGATGGTTCACTTTTCATTTACTCGTTTATACTAATTATAATAATATATTTTAAAAAATAAAACACTTATTTAAAAAGCATAAAAATAATTTATTGCGTAAACTATAATAATATATTTTAAAAAACACCGACGTTCTAAAATTTTATTAACAAATAAAATTATATCAAAAAATTAATTTGATTATAATTTTAATAAGAACCAAATAAGTGAAGAAATAAATTTTAAACATAAGATTAAAATTTTTTTAAAAAAATAAGAAAATAAGTAAAGAGTAATAGTGGAAATTTAAAAAGAAAAGAAAAAAAAAAACAAAGAATGAGTAGTATAGTATGAGGGTAAAGTAAATCATCAATCTGTTTAGAAAAAAATAACGATCGAATTTTAAAATTTTTAACATTCAATCAAATAAAAAAAAACATAAATTGATAAAGAAAAAAAAACCAAAGAAAAAAAAGACATATAGTACTTTAGCTAGGGATTAAAATTTTTATTTTAAAATCTTAGGGATCAAAATGAAATAATTCGAAAATTTAAAAAAAAACCTAAAAAAAAAAACTAAGGGTGAAAATTAAAAAGGAAAAAAGGAAATGATTAAAAAAAAATTTAAAAAAACTAAAAGTGAAAATTATATAAAAAAAAAGGGGAAAAAAAACTCAAGCAAAAAAAAAAAAAAAAAGCAAATGAACAATACCCATGTGATGGTTCACTATGCATACTATTCATTGGAACAGTTGAAACCATCAACTGTTTTAGATATATAAAGAATAACATTCAAATCATGTATAGTATATGGTGAATTATTTTTTATGTCACATAACGATCATGTTTAAAGGGTACAACATTATCACATGCACTTCCATATCATATGAAATGAATAAAATGAGATTATCATTTCCCATTGTTTAACAATTCTTTCCAATGGTATTAAAAAAACCCAATAATAAATCATTTGTAACATATCATCTATTAAAAAATTATAACATGTATCAAATTTATATATACTGGCCATTAAATTTGGTTCGGATTTTTTTTTATGAGCTTAGTTAACCAAAAATCCAATCGAAATATTAAAAATAAAAACAAAAAAATCGAATACTCACTCCTAATCTTGAATATCAACCAACCTCGTAGGACGCTTAGAATCTATAAAATGCATTAAATGCTTGAAAGATTGTCAAGCTAAACATACAACCTCTTAGTATGAAAAATTGTTTCACATTTTAGAATAATGATGTGAATTAATCTTATAAATAATAGCTTACGTATTGTTGAGCCAAAAATCGTATGGGTCATATACAATTGCACCGATTCATACTTCAACTATCATTATATAAAAATAAAAATAAATCATCTATCTTTTTATGTTAGGCATGTTCTTTCTTTTGCCTTCTTAAGAATTTTTTCTCTCTTAGATCCTTATATATTCCTTTTTCACTTGCATGTTATTTTTTCCATTTTATTGGCAAAAAATTCCCTTTAGATCATAAAAGAAATTTAATCTTCAAAAAGTAAAAAAAAAAAAAAAAAAAAAACTAAAAATTATTTTTCAAACATTTAACAAAACTTGAAAAATAAAAAATAAAAACTAAAAAAATATAGAAACGTAAGAACTTGAAAAGACCTAAAACAATTGGAATAACCAACAAAATATATTATGAGAAACCAATTAACGAACAAATTTGGAAAACTTGTGTCCTAAAAAAGTTTTTTTTTTCAATAGACATATTTACTTTCGGATGCTATTTGGATATGATTTTGTTTTCTTACATTCTTTAATGTTTTACATCTTTTAGTTTTTTTTGCTAGAGTTTTCATGTTTATTAAAGAATTTAAATTTTTCTTTAAAAAGTAATTTATTTTGGTTTTTTAGTCTAAAACAACTCTAAAAGCTATGGCAAAGAAGGTTTAAGAAATCATTTAACAAGTACTAAAAATAACATCAATAAAAAAGTAACCTATTAGCTTGAATAGATGTATATCAGAATTCAAAAATGAATATTTAACAAGTATTTCTCTTTAAATAATCATAACTTCATTTACATTGGTGATCTTCTCATACTTACCCACTCAAGCAACCAATTGCATGCTTTAATCGTTGTTTTAAAAAGTCATATTTATGTCAAAAAATTATTTACACAGATGGAGATTATGTTGATGAAATTCCTAAAAAGGATCTCCCCACGTTTGAAAGCTTTTGCGTATAGTTGCATGGAAAATGGGCTGAACGAAACTAGAGAACTCCACACCCACAACCTGACGTGCAAGAATTGTGGCCTGGTTACAATTTAGAATACTACGACAGAGAAGGAGATAACTATAGACGTGTCTAGTTAAATTTGGACCTACACATCATTTGCAAGGTTAAGCTTATATGGAATTCTTGCATTTAGTTGATAGAATTTTTGCAATCCCAACAGTAGAGAATAACTAAACAACTAGACTTCTATCTATTTGCATAAATAGTTAGAGATCTATAATTCACTGTGTTAGCATGTTTGTAAATAATTTGTTAAATTGTTTCTCGGTGATGTTATATTCTTTTAGTGGATTGAAAAATTTATTAAATTTTGTCATATTTATGTCTTTTATGACAATAAAGTTTGGAATAAAACACTAAACTATTGCTTCCAGTATGGTATTTGGTTGAGATTTAAGTGTTCTTTTTAGTTTCCTCCAATTTTCCATTTAGATTCTAGATAATTTTAACATTTGTTTCTTATTTTGTATATAACATGAAAAATTATTTCATTTGAAAAATTAGTTGATAATAATTGGTGTGTCATCATTTTATCAACACAATGGGAATTTTTAAAACCTAATTCAACTTGAAAACACAAATAAATAAGATTATCATTCAATAATTAAACAAAATAGAAAAGCATAACATTCAAATCATGTATACTATGTGGTATAATATATGGTGAATTATCTTTTGTGTCACATAACGATCATGTCTGAAGGATATAGCATTATCACATGCATTTCCATATCATATGAAATGAATAAAATGATATCATCATTTCCTATTGTTTAACAATTCTTTCAAATGGTATAGAAAAATAACCCAATAATGAATCATTTGTAACATACTATCTATACAAAAATTACGACATGTATCAAATTTATATATACTGACCACTCTTGGTAATGTGTTCTTTTTATTAAAATCAACACAATTTGCATAATATTTATGCAATACTAAAAATTTTCTCACTATAATCTATAAAATCATAAATTATAAAAATCATCCATTTTATTTATTGATGAAACTACTTGAATTATCCAAATGTTGCATCATTTATTATTTGTGGAAAAAATTATTTGCATAATATAAATTCATTTGAAATAAGAGTACCATGACAAATATATATATATATATATACTATTACAGTTCTTAAGTTGCAATAAAAATAAAATTTGAATATAATTTTGATAGAAATTAAACCGACTAAAACAACCAAATAGTTATACATGTGAATGCATATTCTATATAACTAAAAGTAAGGTTTTTGTCATTATTTATTTACTCGTAGCTCTAGACTCATTTACATTGTGAACGGTTTTTTTGTAATTTTTTGGACTTTGGTGGGTGATGATATGAAATTTATACAACTTTTTATACTTTGGTCCTTGATATTTTTGAATGAATATTTTGATCCACATCTTTATTTATTAATACATTTTGGTCCCGAGCATAAAGAGAAAGGAGGGAAGAAGAGAGAGACGAAAAAAGAGAAAGATCGTTAGCCAAGCTTATTTAGGCTATTTTAGTCGATGAAAATCTATTAGATTTTTTTTATCTTTGAGAGATGAGTTTGTCTATGGTAGTTGCAAGCCATTAAATAATTAGATGAGGTATATCGAAGCCAAAAAAGGAAAACAAGTTCCGATTTGTTATGAAATAATGAATGTCCATCATCATGTTCATCCACTTTTCATATCCCTACTACTCATGATTCTTAATATGATTCAATTCATCATTCAATATGAGAAATTGAAAGGATGATGCAATTGATTATTCATAGTCCCTTCCAATTCTCTTCTCAATTTTGAAGCCTATAAATAGGCTTGATTGTTCATTAGTTGGTATACAAGTTTCTTAGAGAGAATAAGAGAAATTTGAAGTTCTTATCATTTATATTCACATTATAGTGATTTCATTTTCTTGTCATCCTTTTCTTCATTTCTCCTATTATTTCTATTTATTTCATAACACGTTATCAGCACGAAGCTCTAACCAATCGAGACAATAGACCATGAGATATGTATCTATCAAAAGATTTAATCAATTGTTTCAACAATTGGATTTCTTCTACACAAATGCTCCACAAAAAGATCTAAATTATTTAGATCATTAAGAGGTATATATCTAATTTATTCATGTACTTTAAATCTATTGATACATGAAATATATATTTGAAAAACTTAAATGATCTACTAATGATCTAATATATGTTATTTGAAAAGCTTTAATTTTATTATTATATTTGTTCTTATTTTCTAATATTATTATTATATATTGTATTATAGAATTTTTATCATATCAAACCTCATAAACTTGATTTGGTTACTCTTAATATTTTGAATAAGAATTATTGATTATGAGTGCTTGATTTTGAAAAAATATTCTTTACTTTTTATATCTTGGATATGCTCCTACAGATAGCATATCGAGAAAAGAGTTTAAGAAATATTTTGGATCGATTTTATACTTGTTAGTGGCTAAATAAAATGAAAAAGAATAAATCTCATCCAATTGGACCTACTCCATTCCCTAAAGTGAATGTGATAATTTATAATAATTTTAGACATGGATGAAGATGTGGTCATAGCCATGGAAATGGTTGAAATAATTATCATTATAATCGTAATGACCATCATATTATATCTCGCCACCGAAGTGGATAACTATGAAAAAGGAAATAAAAATATATAAAGTCAGTATTCTAAAAAATAAATATTATAGATATAGAATGAATGAATATTGATCGTGCATTAAAACACCTCTTTAAGCCTTGTCAAGCCTTATTGAAAAATAAAGAGTAAAATATGAAGATCACTTTTATATATCAAAATAATAGTAATTGAAATTAATTACTTGTTAGTTTTTCTATTTATAAATAAAATATTTTATATTTTTTATAATTTATATCGTATAGTATAATGATGGTTATAAATTTATTTTACTATTTATTTATTTGTTTGTGTTTATGAGGAATATATATATTTATTTATTTTGTATTGATTTATTTGATTATTTATTTTATGTTAATATTATATATGATAATATCAATCTAATAGAAAGCTCTAGAAAAGCGACTATATTATTATGTAAAGAGATAAAATTTGAAGGCTCTAAAAGAGCGATTATATTATTACTTAAAGACATAACTTTTAAAGGCTCTAGAAGAGTCGATATATTATTTCTTGAAGTGACATAATTTAAAGGCTCAAGAAGAGAAAATATGTTATTATCCAAAATGATAAATTTATTATGAATGATGTACTATTCTCTTCAAAGTCTCATAGAAATTTATTGAGTTTCAAAGATATTCATCTAAATTGATATCATATTAAGATAGAAAATGTGAATACTTATATGTTATAATCATTATATTGGGTAGAAAATATCTATAAAAAAATTTATCCGTTTTCTCTTCTAGTCTTTATTACAAACATTGAAATGATTGAAACAAATATTGTAGTAAACCGAAGTTTAGTAACTCAAATACTTTTACTATATGACATGACCAGTTGTGTTATCTTGGGTCTTTCATGATACAAAAAAATTATTAAAAAACTTATATGAATATCTATTGAAGAGCCGGAAGATTCTTCAATCTAATGAACTTTCATGTGCTCGCATATTGCCAACGTAAATTATGATTAAGCCATCATTAAGTAAAATTGAGATTGAATCTCCAATATTTTAGAATGTATTCAAGGTGATATATGTGGATCAATTCATCCACCATGTGGACCATTTAAATATTTTATGATTTTGATAAATGCATCCACAAGATGGTCACATATATGTTTATTATCTATTCGAAACCCGACATTTTCGAGATTGCTAGCAAATAATTTGATTTCGAGCATAATTTTCAAATTATGCCATTAAAACAAGTCACCTTAATAATGCTAATGAATTTATTTCTCAAGCATTAAATTATTATTGATTGGCTATTAAAATAAAGGTTGAACATCCTGTTGCTCATGTTCATACTAAAAAAGGTTTAGCAAAATCATTTATCAAAAGGCTCCAATTGATAGCTAAACCATTATTTAAAAATAAAACTCCATTTTTATGTTTAGGGACATGCAATCTTACATGCAGCAACACTTATTTGCATATGACCCATAAGTTATCAAAAATTCTATCCTCTTTAATTGATTTATAGTCATGAGCCAATTATTTCTTATTTAAGAATTTTTGGCATTGCAGTGTATATCCTTAGTGCTCCTTCATAAGGAAATAAAATGAGCACTTAAAGGAGATTGAGAGTATATATTGGATTTGAATCCTTTTTTATAATTAAATATCTTGAATCATGAATAAGTGATTTTTTTACGGCTCGATTTATCGACTCGTCATTTTGATGAAATAGTTTTTTCAACATTAGGGGAGAGAATAAGCAAAATAAGCAGTTGAAAATATTTAAAAAAAAAAAGATTACATGGAGTACTCTATCTTATATCACCTTGATTCTTGTCTATCTTATATCACCTTGATTCTTGTCGAAGATAATGTGAACTCGAAAGTTCAAAAGATAATTCATTTATCGTGTATTGAAACCAATCGTCGGATGCTAAGAATGCTCCTATTAGAATTGATGCCCTAGAAGGGTAGTGTATTAATGTTATAACCAATAGATCTAAAGTACGCTTGAAGCGTGGAAGACCGATCGGTTCTAAAGATAAAAATCCCTAAAAGAAAAGGACAAGATGAAAATATTCATAAAATGCTATAATATATTTCGATAATATGCTTCCAGAAGAAGTCCAAATACTTGAGAAAAATCAAGAGATTTTGATAAATTATATCAATGCAGGGAGAAAATAAGACCTAAAAGAAACATCAATTGATAAGATTTTTGCATATAATATTACAATTGATATTATGGATGAAAATAAGGATCCCGAGCCAAAATTTATTGAAAAATATCGACATAAAGATGATTGGCCTAAATGAAAAGAGCAATCCAGACAGAATTACGTTCTCTTATAAAAGAGTATTTTTTGAACCCATAGCTAAAACACCCGAAGATGTTAAGCTAGTAGGATACAAATATGTATTTATGCGAAAATGAAATAAGAAAGATAAGATTGTAAGATACAAAGCAAAACTTTTAACACAAAAGTTTTCGTAAAGAACTGACATTGACTATGAGGAGATATATTCTCCTATAATGGATGCAATTGTCTTTTGTTATCTCATTAGTCTAGAAAAATATATGAAAAACATTCCTATGCATGCATTTAATGAATGTGATCGCAGTTTATTTGTTTATTTGAAATGATATCGGTATGAAAATCCTAGAAAGACTTAACATGCCGAAGCATGTAATATATATTCTCGAGAAAAGAATTCAATTAAATAATAGAGATCTCTATTAGAATTATTTTAGTATTTATTTTATTATTTTAATTTTTAGAAATTCAATTTATATTATACTTGTTTATATTTTATTTTTATATCTACTATTTATTATTAACCCATGTGCATGTGATATAATCACTTCAATTATTATTTAAAAAAAGTTATATATAAAAAAAAACAACCCTATTTATTATATATTTTTATTTGAAAAGGGATTTGTTATATATATTGATAACTTAAATATTATTAGAACTCTTGAAGAGATTTTAAGTGTCATAAGTTATCTAAAAAACGGGAATTTGATATGAATATCTTGAAAAACAAAATGTTATCTCGACCTGCAGTTTGAGCACTCGGAAAATGATATTTTCATTCATTATTCAATTTATATAGAAAAAGGTTCTACAATGATTCAATATAAAGATCATTCATTGACTAGCCCAATGGTAGTTCATTCACCGATATCCAAAAAGACTTTTTTTGACCTCGAAGATAACGAAGAACTACTTGGTCCCGAAATACTATATTTTAGTGCCATTGGTGCATTGATATATCTTGCTAATAATACTCGACACGATATAGTCTTTTTTATAAATTTGTTAGCAAGTCATAGTTCTGTTTTAATATAGAGACATTGAAATAAAGTTAAATATATATTACGTTATCTTCGAGGAATAATTGATATGGGCTTATATTACTCTAATAAATCAAAGACAAGATTAATTGGTTATGCGGATGTAGGTTATTTATCCGATCTACACAAAGCTCGATTATAATCGGTTATATAATGCATATGAAGATCCAGTTATATGTTTATATTCTATAAAGCAAACCGTAGTCGTCACATCTTCAAATCATGCGAAATATCAATTCACGTGGCAAGTCGAGAATGTGTTTGGCTAAGATCAACGATCCATCGTATCCGAGAGACATGTAATTTATCTATCGGCAAAAGAAGTTTCGACAATATCATATAAGGATAATGTTGCTTGCATAATTCCATTAAAAGAAGAATACATCAAAGTGACAATCCAAGCAGATTTATTCACTAAAGCATTACCTACCACAACTTTTGAAAAGATGATTCATAAGATTGGAATGCGTCGTCTTAGAGATCTTAAATAATGCCTTCAACAGGGAGAGACCAAAATGGGGATTAATGTATGCAAGGAATATTGTACTCTTTTTCCTTTACTAGGATTTTTTTCCCACTCGGGTTTTTTCCTAGTAAGGTTTTAACGAGGCATGTTCCTTGTACAATGGACATTCAAGGGCGAGTGTTATGAAATAATGAATGTCTATCATCATGTTCATCAACTTTTCATATCCCCACTACTCATGATTCTTAATATGATTCAATTCATCATTCAATATGAGAAATTGAAAGGGTGATGCAATTGATTATTCATAGTCCCTTCCAATTCTCTCCTCAATTTTAAAGCTTACAAATAGGCTTGATTTTTCATTACTTGGTGTACAAGTTTCTTAGAGAGAATAAGAGAAATTTGAAGTTCTTATCACTTATATTCACATTATAGTGATTTCATTTTCTTATCATCCTTTTCTTCAATTCTCCTATTATTTATATTTATTTTATAACATGATTTGATTTTTTTTTAATGTACATTAAAATAATTCTTAAGGTTTTAAATATGTTTATTGACTTTATTCTTGTCATTTAGAGGAGTTTGAGGAAAAAATTAATATCGGAATTCAATTTTTAGGAGTCCGAAACTTGACTTTTGATTTTTTAACGAAGCTTTTGGTGACCTTGAGTTTGCCAAAAGTTGTAAATTTTTTTTTCGCTAGTAGCCTAGGCCTGGAGAAGCAAGCCCGAGCTGCCTTGGCACACAGCCCTAAGCATCCTTGGCTTGGTGCTGAGGCTTGCACACGCAAGCCTCAGCTCATTGGGTTGCATTAAACTTGAACCACCCAGTAGCAACACTATAGAACTTCAACAGTTGGTCACTTCTCAGCTAAGGCACGATCCGTCAGCATTAAACTTGCACCATCTTGCAGCAACATGTTAGCCTCTCCCAATACTCCAACAGATGGACAAAACAAGAGAGGTTAACTTTGTTTACTCGACTTGGGTTTCAGAGGACCTTTGTACACTTGGCAAAGAAGCAGAGTTCAAGAAATAATCTACAAAACTGAGTGGCAGTCAACTTTTTTGAATTCTGAGGTTCACCGTCTGCCCCGCATAAAATCTGAACACAAGCCTATTCTTTTACAACTCTAAATTCCAATAAATTCCATTTTTTTAGTTATATAATATCTTCAAAATGAGTTGCCTTGGCGCTCAGGCCTGTACTTGCAGGCCTTAGCTCGTTGGGTTGGCTTGGTCAACTGGCCTCGCACGCGAGTCTGCACAAGCAGCCTAAGCTCAAGAGGCTGGCCTTTTTTCTTCTTTTATTTTTTTTATTCCAATAATTTATTTTTTATTTTTTTTATCATGAAATTAGGTGTGAAAAATATAGAAGATAGATCCTTTTTTTTTTTTTTAGTTTTACGTATAGTTTGATAATGATAGGATATATATGATTTTTATATATATATATATATATTTTTTGAACATATATATCTAATTATATTACTCTTATTGTTTAAAATTTATTTATTCAATTATTTTTTTCTTATTAAAATTCTTATCAAATTAATTTTTTGATACAATTTTATTTTTTAATAAATTTATTTTTTTACATATGAATTTTGAAATAAAATTTTAGAACTTGAGTGTTTTATTTTTTAAAATATATTATTATAATTTATACGAAGGATTATTTTTTAAGATTTTGAGAGTAATAGTTGCGCATATATATTATTAGAATTTATCGAAACCAATTTTGTTGTGGTTTTGAGAGAGAGAGAAAGAGAGCTCAAAGTGTGTTTTAGATAATTTGATTAATTTTTTTTAAAATTAATAATTAGTTAAAAAAAAACTCACAAGTTTTATTTGCTTTTTATATATATATATGATTAGAAGTTATCAAAACTAAATTTGTAGTAGTTTTTATTTTAATCTATTCACTTTGATATATTTCATACAATTTATATGGGTATATATATACATGAATCATTAGTTTTGTTAGAAATTAACTATTTATCCGCACATATAATATCAATTATTGATTTTTATTTTTTTCATATTCTAAAATATGTATTTTTAAATAAAATAATTTAAATAATGTTTTGAAAAAACCAATCGATTATTCAAACCAAATAATTTCGCTCAATATATAGATTCGATTTGTATTAATCACTAGAAATAAGATTTCTACCCAAACCATACCGTACAAATCGTTAGCTCTACATATGTAACGACTGTTTAGCCGTAACGTAACGCGAGTGTCTAATTAGTAAACATCTAAACGAGCTTAGATTAAGAAATAAATATGAGGTTAAAAAAAGGGCTTGAAATTCTTAGTTTGGTGAAAACTTGAATGGATCACTTCTCCTAAAAGATAAACTATTAATTATAATTATATAAATTAATTCGATACAAAAGTCATCAAACCCTAACAGCTTTTATTTAATAAAATAGTTGAAAATAATTTTTTTTAAATGATGGGAATTTCATATGGATAATGACATTACTTACTCAATTTGATATACAAATGCAAAAAGATTAAAAAATTAGTTACGTATAACATGGGATAACCGGACGGCTACAAAAAAAAAAAAAAAAAAAAGCGCAAGTATAATTATGCTTTTATATATATATATATAAGACTGTTGATTTTCTCTCCGTAGAAGATTTATTATACATACATGAAAAAAATGATGACATGAATGATTTATTTTTTACCGGATTATTGTCAAATAATTCAAGTATAATTGGGCATCAATGATTCATCTTTGATGACACTAGAGGTGAAAAAATTGTGAAGGGAATAAATGTTATATCATGTATGGGTATTTGAAAAGAAAAGAAAAATCTTTTCGTTAGTTTTTTCTCTCTTTATAATAGATTATTTTATTAGTTATTTAGTAGTAAAGAGAAATTGAATCTCAATATGAAAATATAATTGAGACATTCATGAATCTATAAGGCTAAAAATATAGTTTGTCCGAAAGTCAGTCAAATCCTTTTTTGACCCGACAGAGAGAATCGAAAAATCGCGGTCAGAAATAATTTAATTAACGTTAAATCCAGGTTCTTAGTAATAAATTAATTAATTGACCCGACATTGATAAATAATTAATTGATGTCCAAGCAACCTAAGCTCGTGAAGCTGGCCTTTTTTTTTCTTTTTTCTTTCAATAATTTATTTTTATTTTTTTATCATAGAATTAGGTGTGAAAAATATATAAAATAGATATATATATTTTTTTTAATTTTACGTATAGTTTGACAATGATAGGATATATATGCTATTTTTTATATATTTTTGTGTGAACATATATATCTAATTATATTACTCTTATTGTCTAAAATTTATTTTTTTAATTATTTATTTCTTATTAAAATTCTCACCAAATTAATTTTTTAATTTTTTGATATAATTTTATTTGTTAATAATTTTTTTTATATATGAATTTTGAAATAAAATTTTAGAACGTGAACGTTTTATTTTTAAAAATATATTATTATAATTTATACGAAGGATTATTTTTATGATTTTTAAAATAAGAGTAATATAGTTGCACATATATATAATTAGAATTTATCGAAACCAATTTTGGTGTGGTTTTGAGAGAGAAAAAGAGAGCTAAATGTGTGTTTTAAATAATTTGATTAAATTTTTTTTAAAAAAATTAATAATCGATTAAAAAAATCATAGGTTTTATTTTCTTTTTTTATATATATGATTAGGAGTTATTGGAACCAAATTTGTAGTAGTTTTTATTTTAATATATTCACTTCAATATATTTTATACAATTTATGTGGATATATATACATGAATCATTACTTTTGTTAGAAATTAACTATTTATCCGCACACATAACACCAATTATTGATTTTTATTTTTTTATATTCTAAAATATGTATTTTTAAATAAAATAATTTAAATAATATTTTGAAAGAACCTTTCTATTATTCAAATACTAATTTTATGCTAATATTATTAATTATTTTATTAATAAATAAATATAAATCAAATAATTTTGCTCAATAAATAGAATTGATTTGCTTTAATTATCATAAACAAGATTTCTATTCACTTCACACCATAAGAATTGTAACGCCTCCGCCCTAGTCATATTTCTATTACCTAAGTAGGTATCGGACGAAGCGCGTTACGCCGACATACCCTAAACTCTAAGTAGTTTTCTTATGATATTCTTAGGACTTTAACAAGTACATTACATATATAACTCTTTAAGATAAAATTTACATAACATAGTTAAATACATTAATAAAACATTACGGGCGATATTCAATTTCTCACGAACTCCATACCCCAAATTTGCGGACAAAATAAAAACTAATATATAGTGCCTTACATGAGCCGGTTAGGAGGAGCCAGCCGCATCCGTATCAATTTGTCCTTTTTCCGTCAAGACATAAAAAAAAATAACAACGAGGTGAGCCGAAGCTCGGTAAGTAGGGTGATGCACGTGATATGCAATGTTGTTTTGACTTCCCACCATACTCATCAATTTTAATCTCGGGTACCACAGGTATTAGCCAGCCTACTCTATTTATCATCCGGATGGTCCGCGGATCACCTTCTGCTACAACGGAATTCTCCCTTGTTGTAACTACTGTTAGCGAGAATCCATCGTCTAACGAAGTGCAAGCACACGACTTGATTTCATCTAGATGATCCTCGGATCATCTTCTCGCTACAACGGAATTATCCCTCGTTGTAACTACTATTAGCGAAAATCCATCGTCTAATAGTGCATGCACACATCCTAGAGTACTCGGACTACTAATACCCATTTATTCCAGTTAGGTTATCAAACCTAGATGTATAAACCATTTCTCAATCAATTGACTTGTTTTAAACCACCCACTATGCACATGATGCATGTGATGACATATTTAATCACATTCAACCAAATTCGGGTACCAACCCTTCATTCTCATGCCATACTCATGGTCCAACCCACACTCGGAATTTATCCATTGCTCACATACCAATCATGATACCCACAGCGAGAACACAATCTCCGCTCATTAATATTGTTCATTAGTTTCATTAATATTTAAAAGAAGGTCCAAGTCCATTTACTTTAATCCAAGCCCATTAACTTTATCCTAGGTCCATTGACTCTATTTAATTTCATTTTATTTAGTCCAAGCTCATTTAGTTTATTCCAAACCTATTAATTTTGTCAAAATCTATTTTTTTTTGGTTTTAGGGTTTATTACCGGGAAACTCCTAATCGAGTAAATAAATTTTTCTTATTTCAGAACATAATTAAATCTTACTCATTTTATTTTAGATACTAGACATATTTATTTATAACATATCCAAAAATTAGGTCTAAATATCAAGTACACAATTAATTACAAATTTTTGAAACTTAGGGAGCAATCTGCCTAATAGTAGTTTATCTGGAGCTATCCATACTAAATCGGATGTAACTCTTTTTACACGAATCCAATGACCAAGAAATTTTAAAGGAAGTTAGTTGAAACATAGATGAACAACTTTTATGCTTTAAGTTTCACCTAAAAATCGATCTAAAATCCTTGAACATACACCCCAAAATTCGGACAGAATTTACTCCTTATCAACACTAATTTATTAGTTCATTCCAAGGCAATTTTAAACATGTTTTAGTTCACTTAAATTTAGTCCAAGTTCAATCCAACCCATTACCACATACTTGGACATTTCTCAAAAAATCATAACATCATAAATCATCACAACAAGGCATCCATACATAGATTTATCCCAAGCATCAAGCATATAACCATTGAAAATTATTACAACCCATGAAATAAACACTAACAAAATAACTTAAACAAAATAATTTAAGACATTAATCAGCCAAAAAAATGAAACCTACTTACCTCTTTTAGGTTTGATTATAGTTTTCTTAGCTCTTTTTCTTTCCTTTTTCCCTTCCTCTTTTTCTTTCCTTTCCTTTCTCTCCTCACGTTTTTCTTCCTCTCTTTTCTTTCTTGCCTTTTCTATCTCAATTTCTGGTACCTACGGGTTACTAAAGTTTTTCTCCTATTTTAACACTTTCTATATATATATATATATATACTTACTTTCATTCAGCTACAAGTGTTAGAAATTAATGGGATAAGGTGTAAAGGTTATGGGTGAGTCATGAGGAAAGCTGGCTGCTTTGGAATCCATAATGGGTGAGTTGACATTAAATTCATTTATTGCATTTACTTAGGTGTCTATATAAAATTTAGACTAATTAAAATCATTAATTAACTTAATTCAAGTAACTAAAAATACTTTCTTTCATAAAAATTCGGAAATTTCCATTTTTAAAAATTTGGAATTTCTTTTCCCCCAAAATTCCAGCAGTGTTTCCTCCTAACTCATCTATACTAAAATGTGCATAACTCTTTCTATATGTATCAAAAAATTATGAAATTTTATAGAGAGCTAGTAAACACATAGAAAAACAACTTTTATTCTTTAAGTTTTTCTCAAAAATCAATCTAACAGCATCAAATAAGTCTCACAAGATTCGGGTAGATTCTTCTCCCAAAATTCCAGCAGAATGCATTTCGAAACAACCCTCACTATAATTGGTATAACTCTTAATGTATAGGTCTAAATATTATAAAATTTTATACAGATCTATTCAACACATAGATGAACAACTTTCATTCTTTAAGGTTGACCCAAAAATTACCCTAAAGTCCTCAAATAATTCACACAAAACTCGGGCAGAATATAGTCCTTAAAACACTGATTTTACATATTTGATTTCTTTAATAATTAAACCATTAATCTTAAGCACAATAACTTTAATTTAAAATAAATTACATATTTCAAGCATTAATTTCTCATGATGAAATGATAATTATACTTACTCTTCATATACATATATATAGAATTATTCTAATACACGTCGCGTTACGAATAAGGGTTTTTACGGGGGTTACAAGAATCGTTAGCTTTATTTATGTAATGATTGTCCGATTGCAACGTAGTATAGATATCTAGCTAGTAAACATCTACATGAGCTTAGATTAAGAAATAAATATGAGGTTAAAAAAAAGGCTTGAAATTCTTATTTTGGTGAAAACTTGAAGGGATCACTTCTCCCAAAAGATAAACTATTAATTATTATCATATAAATTAATTCAATACAAAAGTCAACAAACCTTAACAACTTTTAGGCTGCGTTTGTTTGGGGAAAACAAGTTCTCGGAACTTGTTTTTTCCATTTTTCAATGTTTGTTTCACATTCGGGGAAAAAGTCAATGGAAAATGATTTCCAATCAACGAAAAATGATAGAGTAATTTTGAGAAAATGTTTTACCGAGTTTCAAAAGAGGAAAACATTTTCCTTCTCACGAGCTGTCTCGCTTTCTCGTTACATAACTCTCTCTCGATATATTTTAACAATTTTTTTCTCTCTATCTTCTTTTTATTTAAAATATATCATATTAATTTTTAATTATTTCTTATCAATTACTATTAATTATTTAATTATTTTTTTCTATCTTTACTAATATTTGATTTTTTGATTTATAGATACATTAAATATTCTTAAAAACCATTTTTACACCTTAAAATTATTTTTATAATAAATATTTCAATAACTTATCTCTTTTTTTTACTATTGTTTCAATCACTACCTAAGCTATAGTTAAATGATTATTACAAGACTATAATTTTTTGTAAAAAAAATTAAAATTAATTAATTCATCAATAAATACATTATTTTTTCAACACTATTCATTTGCAATTAAATCAATAATTTATAATTTTAATCAATTGTAAAATTTTGTTGGTAATTGTAATGAATAATTAGTTACAAATTATTCCAACATTAATCTTTTGAGATCAAATAAATAATTATCTATAGATGATAACAAATAATTTATCAAATTATTTTTTAGACTAAATTATCAGTTCAATTTCTTAAAAAAAATATTCTTAATTGAGTTACTAAAATAATAATGCTAAGATTACTTAGAATCTTTTTTTACCAAATATGAATATTGACTTAATTTTGTCCTAAGTAATTTTGATGATTTGGTTTGATTGTTAAAAAAATACATTTTATTTTTTGAATTAAAATTTTAGAGTTAGTATTGATGAAAATTTATTAAATTTTTCTAAATGTATCTTATATTATGAAATTATGAATGTCTTTTAAAATTTTCTCAAAACTTGTTGATATAACAATCACATAAGTTTTTGTATTGTAATTTTCTCGTATCAAACAAACATTGAAATATATTTTTCAAGTAGCTTTTTCATATAATTGCTAAACAGTGAGAAAATATTTTCTTGGAAAATAATTTTCAGGAAAATAGCTTTCTCGAGAATTGATTTTCTTATGAAACTTGTTTTCTCTCAAACAAACAGAGCCTTATTTAATAAAATAGTTGAAAATAACTTCTTCTTTTTTGTAGTGATAGGAATTTCATATGGATAATTACATTACGTACTAAATTTGATATCCAAATGCAAAAAGATTAAAAAATTAGTTACGTATAACATGGGATGACCGGATGGCCAAAAAAATAAAAAAAGCGCAAGTATAATTATGCTTTTATATATATATATATATATATATATATAAAGACTGTTGATTTTCTCTCCGCATAAGATTTATTATACATACATACATACATGAAAAAAATGATGACATAAATGATTTATTTTTTACTGGATTATAGGCGAAAAAATTGTCAAATAATTCAAGTATAATTAGACACCAATGATTTATCTTTGATGACATTGGAGGTGAAAAAATTGTAAAGGGAATAAATATTATATCATGTAAGGGTATTTGAGAAGAAAAAATAAAAAAATCTTTTTGTTCTTTTTTTGTTTTCTTTATAATAGAATATTTTATTACTTATTTAGTAGTAAAGAGAAATTGAATCTCTTGAAAACAAAAGGGGCAATATTATAAAATATGAAAGTATAGGAGTATAATTGAGACATTGATGAATCTATAAGGCTAAAAATATAGTTTGCCCGAAATCAGTCAATTCCTTTTTGGACCCGACAGAGAGAATCGGAAAATCGGGGTCGGAAATAATTTAATTAGCGTTAAATCCAGGTTCTTGGTAATAAAAAGCAAAACCCCTTCAAAGTCTTTAAAAAAAAAAAAAAAAGAGCCGCCACTCGCTAGTCACTCTGCTGCTGCTAGCCTGCTACTGTGTATAAAAAGATCACCAGCGGTTTCAGCTTCTACATTCGCCGCAAACTCCAAAAAGATGCATACTTGTGCTCCTCCTTCTCATCACTTTACCCCTCTAAAATTCCCTGAACTTCATAGCTCCTCGAAGCTTAATAATTTGCAGGTTTTGAGGTCGTTTGGTTTGAGTAAGAGAAACTTTAAGGTGTTTGCAGTGGCTGCATCATCGCCATCAAGCATGAGTGAGGCCTCTAATTATATACCTGCTGCCCCCATTTTTCTTCCTGAAGGACCATGGGAACAAGTAAGCTATTTGTTTCAAGGTTCAAATTTATTGTTTGACTGTTATCCTGTATTTTTTAGTCTTTTAATGGTGTTAGCATTGATGGGTTTTTTCTATTTTTGTTCATGAGATGACCAAAAAAGTTACTTTGTTGCATAAATGTCATGTGGTTTTTTGTTTATTTAAGAGATTATTACCTCGACGATTAGTGCTAGAGTCAACGTGGGACTTTGTCGAATCTTTTCTTTTTTCTTTTTTGGTTATTATTCTATAAGAGGTTATAGTTTATTAAATGTTATTATATGGATTTCTTTTATTTGATGTTTATAAATTGTGAGCAAGTTTGCAACTTTTGTGAGGGTAGATTCCAGGCGGAGTTACTGCTGCAAAGGGGTTCAAAGCTGCAGGGATATACGGTGGATTACGTGCCTTAGGAGAGAAACCTGATCTTGCGCTTGTTACTTGTGATGTTGATGCTACAGCTGCAGGTTAGATTTCAGTTTTTAGTGGATATGATGTGTAGTTTTACATGTTGTTTTGGCCTTTTTTATTTGAGGTTATGGTGATTATTTATCTCTCAGGCAGATAAATTGAACTACTTGAGTTGCTTGTGATGGCAAATTATAGGCATCATGAAAGAAATTAGATTATTTCATCTGAGAATTGATATTTAATATTCTTTATCTCCAGGAGCATTCACTACCAACATGGTTGCTGCTGCACCAGTATTATACTGTAAAACTGCATTAGATATTTCAAAAACGGTATGCTGGGGTATTATTTTTGCATCGCTTGTATTTAATTACTTGTAGTTGAAGTGAAGGATGATCTTGTAGTGAACTCTGGCCATGTAAGTGAATTATCTCACATGAAACTGTTATGAAATGATGGTGGGTTCTATTTTTTTTCCTCCCAAAGAAGGAAAAAAAAATCAGCCATAATTGACTGTTGCTTCTTCTTCTCCTTCTTCTTCTTTTTTTATTTTTTATTTTTATTTTTAATGAATAGACATGATTTAAATGTTAAAGCTTTGAATCTACTAAGTGTTCTCAACTATTTTGAGCCCATTATTTTGATACAACTTTGTAGCCATCAAGTACATGCTTTTGCAGCAGTTTGGTTTTGTGGGTTTCAAACTCACTTTAATTCAACACCATTTGTTATGTGGCCAACTAGCTTTTCTAATCCAGTAAATGATTATTTTATATTGTGGTTAAGATTATTTATCTTGGTTCAATTTACTAATTATATGTTGATGGCACAATTTTGCATCAGGCACGTGCAGTGTTAATAAATGCTGGTCAAGCAAATGCAGCAACGGTAAGTTTTGTCCATATAGTTGGATGGTCTACATGTACTTTTTTTCATACTTCTGTAGGTTTGTCCAAGAATGAACTTGTCTTAGTGCTCATATGCATAAAAAACTTAGGAATTCCTTTAGTTAATGCCACTTTGCTTTTAATATGAGTGGGTCGAGTCTCACATGGTTAAGATACCTACCATTTATGCCCAGGGTGATGCAGGTTACCAAGACGTGCTAGAATCTGCTGGTGCCCTTGCTATGGTATGCCATCTTAGAGTTGAATGTGTCAACTTCATCAAGTTCATGTTTTAACTGGATTCTTATTCACTTCTCATATGTGCTTTTTATCTTCAGTTGCTTAAATTGAAGCCAGAGGAAGTATTGATTGAATCCACTGGTGTCATAGGTCAAAGAATAAAGAAGGTATGGATGATTGATTCCACTGTCAATAAGTCGTTGCTTTCTAAGCTTGCTATGTTACTCCAGTTGATGTGCTCTTACCATGCAGCTTATTCTCTTTTTGTGATGGCCTGTGCAGGAAGCACTTCTAAAATCACTTCCAAAACTTGTTAATTCTTTGTCACCATCCATTGAAGGGTAAAGTCTTGTGTTTCTATCATTTATCATTTAGTAAACCTGATGAGCTTCCATATTAGTTGAGCAACCCAACTGTATTTACTCTCTCATCCTTCTCCAAGTGTCACTTTTCTCATATAAATGTTCTAGCTCTCAATGATCTCCTCAACAGGTGCAATTTCCATTAAACAATTTTTTGATAATCAGTGGATGTGCAGGGCAGGTTCTGCAGCCGTTGCAATCACAACGACTGATCTTGTAAGCAAGAGTGTGGCCGTTGAGTCTCAGGTATGTGGAAAGTTGTTCTTAAGAAACCAGCATGCTTGCTGCTTGTTAGATATCAACTACCATAACTTTACTCTGTCTATGCACAACATTACTATAACTTTCTCATTCCATTCCCTTGTTAAAGTGGGCCTTCGCTTCAATACTGGATCATCAAAATGAAGAGTATTTTGTTCTAGAAAAAAGGGAGAAACATTAAGGGTATAAAAAATTATTGCTTGAATACCAATGCCTCTTATACCAACTTTAAAGAGAAGGATGAAGCTTTGACAATTAAATTATTCAATTTTGACCGGTAAGTATTAATTCCATAAAGTTTATTGGTGTTCATAAGTTCGTTCCACGGTATTTATGTGTTAAACTTATCTCCTACTTGGGTGACAACAATGTCTGAACTTTGACCTCTTGAGAGTGATGCTTTTGAATAATTCATGCTTTTAAAATATGAATTCATAGCAAAAAGACAGGCTATTACTGTTTGTTAAATGCCTCAGGTTGGAGGAACAAATATAAGAGTAGGGGGAATGGCCAAAGGTTCTGGGATGATCCACCCAAATATGGCCACCTTGCTCGGTGTATGTATCCCCTATTGCTTCTCTCAATTTGTCCAGATAAGTGCATATCATCATTCCATTCTTTGACAATACTATCTTTTGCAGGTTATAACAACCGATGCCCTTGTCAACAGTGATGTTTGGAGAAAGATGGTGCAGATTTCAGTGAATAGGAGTTTCAACCAAATAACTGTATGTTACATCATGGCTTTCTCACAGCTTTTTCTTAAGTACTGTGCTGGTTTCAATAAGTTGGCTAGTGTTGAGATGGAGCTATATTTTATGTGGTCCCTATTGCCTTAAAATTTTGATACGGAGATACTATAATGGCAAGTATTATTTTTTCTCCAGAATTTTACTGCTGGATTAATTAGAGAAATGTTGAAACGGTTTCTTGCCACTCCCACATGTTTAGTTGTACAAATCATTAGCTCAGTTATGAAATTCAATGAAGCCATAAGACCACATGAGTTTAACAGTCATTCAGATTTTTGCATAATGCTTTTTTGCAAGAAAAGTTTCCTATTGTTCTGGCATTAATATACCTGAATGTCTCTCCTTTCATTCGTGGAGTGTGACCGTCATTTATTTCTTTCAAGTGCAATCATGTTCATGTTCACTTTGATCGGATATGCTCAATTTTCATGCATGTGCATACCTTAGTGTGCACATGAATCACATTGCTTCTTTTTAGCAAGGCTTGCTTACATAAAAAAGGCATACAAAGTTTTCTTTACTAAACATTGAATTCTCCTATCTTGTAGGATTGTGGTTTTAGTTTATTTAGTTGAATCACACTTATTTGCTACAGGTAGACGGGGATGCTAGTACAAATGATACAGTCATTGCTTTGGCTAGTGGGTTATCTGGATCGACCTCAATATCTAACATAAACTGCCATGAGGCAATGCAACTTCAAGTGTGCCTTGATGCAGTAAGTTTGGCTGACATGCATCTTTTTATTCACCTCTATGGTTCAACATTTACTTAGTTGCTGAACAAACAAATATATATTTTCCTCCATGGTATTTTCTGAACCAAGCTTTCTAACTCTTAACGTGCGAAGTTTATGAAGCATTCCCTGTCACAGACATGATCGTTTATTTTATGTCAACTGTAAACTATTTATGACATTTCTATTTTTTCCTTCTCGATATTTATCAGTTGATTGTAAAACTATCTCTTACTGTCTATGTTCAGTGGCCATTTATTGGTAAATATATTAACTATGTTCTGTGGCTATATCTTTGCTTACCTGAACTATCCCTAATTTCCTGCAATAATCATGCAAAACTACTTGTTAGGATTTGGTTTTGAAAGGGCTACGAGCTGTGGCCCATAATTGTATAGGGGCTGTAGACTCATTCAGTTCACATCTTGTATGAAGTCTGAATTTTTTTTTTTTTTTAAAAAACCTATTCTCAGGTAATGCAAGGTCTTGCAAAATCAATAGCTTGGGATGGAGAAGGAGCTACATGTCTAATTGAGGTTTGCTTCTGTGTTAAAGATTATTCATACTTGATTGGCCAAAATCTTTAATTATAGTTCCACTCTAAGGCTGACAGACATCTAAGAAATTGAAGCTAACTTATGCCCAGCATAACATTTAACTAATGTGGAACTGAGTTTGAGCAAAACTCTTAGTGGAGGAACAGGTCTAGACAGCTTCCTGTTGGAACAAACCTAATTCTCTGAAAACGTTGAAAAATTCTGCTGGTTGTGGCTTGGATGTGTAGGTCACAGTAACTGGGGCAGAAAGTGAGGCTAAAGCAGCAAAAATTGCACGCTCAGTAGCATCTTCTTCTCTTGTCAAGGTATGCTACAAAAACTCAAAACATCCATTTGATGCCTCAGTTTGACGATGTCTAGCTTGTCGTCAATGATCATAACAGGCAGCTGTGTACGGCAGAGATCCAAACTGGGGACGCATTGCTGCTGCTGCTGGCTATGCCGGAACCCCTTTCCACCAAAACAATCTCCGCATTGTGCTGGGAGATATTTTGCTGATGGATAATGGACAGCCACTTTCATTTGACAGGTGAGAATTGGGCCTGCTTCTGTAAATGAAGACATCTTTTTTTATCTTAAAGGTGGCAACTTCTTGTTTTCCATTTTATTTGAGCGTATTATTGCCATCCAGTTCCATTCCATTTCAATCGTCGATGACTGGAGATTTTCAGGTCTGCGGCTAGTAACTATCTCAGGAAGGCTGGTGAGATCCATGGTACAGTTGGAATCTACATATCTGTAGGTAAGCTTCTTAAACATTTGTGGATCATTGGCATAATGTGCATGTATTTTCCTTATTTTATTGACTGCACAACATATGTTCAAAGGCAAACTTATCTCGTACAACATCAAGTCTCATGTTTTGGGCTTGATCTGTCTACTAAGTTGCATCCCTTTAAGTGATAATTATGTACCAAGCAAAAGTTAACCATGCCGTTGAATTAGCAAATTAATCCCTTTGCTCAACACATGTAGAGGGTCATGTCTTTCTCACTACACTTTGCTGCCAAAGAGCTGCACATATCTCGATGTACCTTAGATAGATGGCAATCAAGAAGCAATGTTTTACTTGCTGCATCTTCTGGTTGTAACCTATTTGATCGGCTATCTCTCCGTTCTTTTCACAGGTGATGGACCAGGAAGCGGGCAAGCCTGGGGGTGTGATTTAAGTTATGACTATGTCAAAATAAATGCGGAGTACACAACATAAATCCTCACCTTTACTTCACCAGTTCAGCCCTCTTTGAGTTGGTAGGCTGTATCATCACATCATCAATCAAGTGTTCCCTTTATATTATTGAATAATCGCATTGATGGAACACAATTCTTGTTAGAATAATAAGTTTGACTGAGTTCATGCTTATTGGGAGAGGTTATGATAAATTTGTAGTTTTCGGAATTTTTTGGTTTATCAAAATGCAATTTCTTCACCAATCTCCACATGACAACGTCATCATGTCATGTGCACATAATTTACAGGGGGAAAAAAAAAAACCAGAAACATAAGAGGCATAATATTAATAGCAATAAACATCACTTTATTCTTCACATTTTTTAGTGTGGTTGTTCTACCTTTTTTTTGTTTATTTATTGATCTTGTTCTTCTACCCAAAATTTTATTAATATAGTCTCTTTGATGGTTTTCCAGCCAATTTTTCAATCAAAAGTGACATTTGAAAAAAAAAAAAAAATACTTTATCCATTTTTTTTTAATCAATTAGTCTTCTATTGGTATGAGATATTTTGGACTTTAAATATATAAATATTAATTATGGTTTAGTGATTTGATTGCATGAGAAATTGATGAAATTATTATGAAAATAGAGGTTAAGTTCCGTGACAAAATATGTTAAAAATTACACAAGTTTTTTCCAGCAAGGTACTCTGAGAAGTGCTTATATTTTCTTTTTTCTTTTTATTCACGTGACAAATGAATCTAAAATGTCATGATATATATATATATATAATCGAAAGATTGATTGAAAAACCATATGAGGAGTCATATTAAGAAAATTCTTGAAAATAAAAAGATGTGATAAATAAATAAAAAATAAAGAAATGTCACATTAAGGAAAAAGTGAAGGATAAAAGAGATGTTTCATGCAAGTAACCTAACAGTCGTATGAATTGCATATGATTCGTTGCCATTTTCGGTGGAATGTGTAGTTCCTTTCGACTCCTGAGAATAAATTGGCAGCGCGATTTTATATTGCAACCAACAAGAATCTTTACGACCGTCCTTCTCTTTTCACACTTCTAAAGTAAAAAGTTTCTTAGGTGAAGCTATCAATGGCCAGTTTTTGGCACGTCCAGATCAAGTATTTATCTGATATTTTAAGTCTCCAAAAAGTTTTTCTAGTCCGTTTCATGGAGAAGAGATGGGTGTGTTCAATTGCCTCCGTATAAATTAGTTTCCAATCCCAAATAATATTTGTGGGACTGAATGAAAATGACATTAGCAACATGAAAATGTAGGGATATGGAAGGCTTTCGTCCGCATTCCAAAATCTAAACCACACGTTGGCCCTTGATGAGAGGGCTACAAAACTGACTACTGAAGTCTTCCATGTCATATTCCAGATTCTTCAAGTCTTCGACCAAAATAGGTATTTATAGAGAGAGAAAATGACAAATAACCCAAGAAAAAATAAATCAAGAAGCTGAGAATCCACTTATGTTTTACTAACCCAAAAAAAAAAAAAAAGAAGTTTACTCCACGTCTAGATTTTGTATTTTTTTAGAATTCTTTTAAATGAAATTCTCTATTATCATTTTAAACTTGATTGAGATTTTTTTTAGTTTTTGAGATTTTTTGTTTCAGATTTTTCGTTTTAGATTTTTTATTATCACTCTATCAATAAGTGATCAATGCGCCACATTTATTATTTAAAATCTTTTGCTCTATAATATTTTATGTCGATCACTGATTGATGATATTATAATAAAAAGTTTATAAAGTAATAAATTTCGATAAGTAGAATGTCTCAATTAAATAAAAATAAATAAATAAAAGAACTTAATAAAAAATATAAGATTTAAATATGAAAAAAATCCAAAATAAAAATAAGGAGTAACGATGCTAAGGATATCTCCAAGAAAATGCCCACAGAAAGCAACCATGAAAGAATAAATCTATCAAGATAGAAGTTAGAATCTTAGTCCTAAAGCCAATGGGTGGTCCAATGGCAAAGCAATGCCCTTTTAATGGCGTCAACCCAATTCAATTCTTAAAATCTTCCTCTTATATGGTAATTGAGTCTAAGAAAATAGTTTATATGCAAGTAAAATAACAAAGCCAAATAGATCCTCTTAAAACTTTTTAATAGTTTATTGATTGCTAGAAAAATTCCAATTTCAGTAATATATTATTAAATTTCGGTAAATAATAAACACAATAAATTCTTCTCAAAATTCTCTTAAGAAAAAAAATGGAAAGAAAAAAAAGAAAAAACTCCTCGAAAATAAATTTGAGAAAAACAAGAATATACAAAAAGAATAAAAAAAAAAGTATATCTCCTTTTCTCATCCAATAGAAACATAACTAACCATAACACGTCACACACGCAAAATCCAGTGGTACAAAAATGCTCCAAAGCGTAGCAACGCACCTCTCCTCCACCTCCACCACCACCACCACAACACCTCTCCTCCTCCTGTCAAAGCCCTTCCTTTGTCTCTCTTCAAATTCCCAAATTTCTCTCTCTAAACCCTTCAATTTCCCTCAAACCTCAAAATCTATCTCTTATTACAAGCCACCAATGAACATCCTTAACAAACTAGGCTTTGGTACTAGGTCACCCGACCCATCAACAATGGACCCAACAGTCCCACAAGGTCCTGATGATGACTTACCAGCTCCTGGTCAGCAATTTGCTCAGTTTGGAGCTGGTTGCTTTTGGGGTGTTGAATTAGGATTTCAAAGAGTCCCCGGTGTCACTAAAACGGAAGTGGGTTATAGTCAGGGCTTATTACATAATCCAACTTATGAAGATGTTTGCACCGGTACTACTAATCATAATGAAGTTGTTAGGGTTCAGTATGACCCTAAAGAGTGTAGCTTTGAGTCTTTGCTTGATGCTTTTTGGGATAGACACGACCCTACTACCTTGAATCGCCAGGTGGGTTGGTTGAAATAGCTTCTTTTTTAAATGGGTTGTTGTCAAAATTTGGTCTTTTTTATTTTACTTGGTGAAAGCTTGGTGCTTGGTGGTGAAGCGAACTGGGTTTGAGTGGATTGTGCTGGGTTTGTTTGTAATAGGGTTTTGTTAATTTTCTTGGATTTTGGCTTAATTTGTGGTGCTAGGTGTTTTAAATTCTTAAAGTTCGTTGATATTTTGTGTTTTAGGTAAGTTCTTCAGTGGATAATTCATTTTTTTGTTTGATTGCCTAGTTTGTAATTGTGCTCCCTTGATGCGTTGATAGTTTTAATTTTTTGTCTTTCTTGGGAATGGGTTGAGGTGATTTTGGGCTTAGTTGCTTGGCTTTTCCCTCTTTTAATTATTCCTTATTGTCAATATGTTGCTAATTGTTGTCTTCAATACCTGTTTTAGTCTAAGATGTTTCCTCTCCATGTTTTTAGTTTCTAAGGAAGTCAATAGCTTTACATACCACTGGTCAATTTGTTAGTTTCTAAGTGTCGTTTTATGAGGAAACACCCATAGTTTTTTTAGAATTTAACTAAATGTAATATGATATGACTGGAGAAAGAGATGGAAAGACCTGCTACCTTTGTGTCTTCAATGAAGAAAATTAGCTGGCAAATCCGCAATGATTTTGGAGTCTGGTGTAGTTCCTATTAGCTGTATCATTTTAGCAGGAGCCATCAAAATTATAGATGATTTTGTAGAGAGTTCCGAGCATGGTGAAAACTTCCTCATTCAGTCACCTTTTTTTGTGGACTTTTGAGTATCACCTCTTTGGTTGTGTGAGTCAATAATGGTACTTTGTTTACATTAAGTGCAATCTAGTAAGGCAGTTTTCCTAGCATGCCTGTGATCATCATACGTCTTCCAGTTTCATGGGTATCTTATTACGTTACCCCATCTATAGCTGATATAAATTTATATATTCCTGTGCTAGTAAGACATAAACCTGATCTTCATTGTCTCGTGGAATTTAATTGTGATATAAATCTAATTTCAATTAACTCTTCTCATGGTCTGTTCATAATGCATATTCTAATATCTTGTTGGTCCTTGCTGGGCAGGGCAATGATGTGGGAACACAGTACAGGTCTGGAATATACTATTACACCCCCGAGCAGGAGAAGGCGGCAAAGGAGTCCTTGGAACGGCGGCAGAAGCTCTCGGACAGGAAAATAGTCACTGAGATTTTACCTGCCAAAAAATTCTATCGAGCGGAAGAATACCACCAGCAGTATCTGGCGAAAGGAGGCCGCTTTGGTTTTAAACAATCTGCTGAGAAAGGATGCAATGATCCAATCAGATGCTATGGATAAGCCCTTTACCATCACTAAGAGGCAAACATCGGCCTAGGTTAAATATTCTTGACCTGAGACTATTCTTGTTTATATTGATAAGCCTATAGCTTTTGTATGCTTTACTATGTTGTGAATGCCGTACGTGCTTAGCTTCCAGGATATAGATATCTAGTTACCTAAATATGTTTGATGGCTGTGTTATATTGTTCGTGTAAGATAGTTTGCGCAGAATGGTTGGTATATATGAAAAAAAGTTTTTCGACAGTGCCAATGGCTCATTATCCGGGACAATGTTTATTATGCTCTTCTAGTTGAGAAGGTTTATCCACTAGGTTGATCACAAAAGGTTGCGGTTAGCATCAGGATTTTTTATTGTAGCAAGTTTTGCTTATGTGTAAACTTCTATTTCCTTCTTTCTACAAGAAGTACCAGTAAATGCTAAAAGCCTTTCAGGTGAGTATTGCTCCTTCGCTAGTTGCATTTACGTTCAGGGTCTCTGTCAGGGCAATTTCCTGACATGAATTTTTCAAGTTGCTATTTCCACAAAAGTCCACAAGTGTTTGTCAGACTCGCATGTCTCCATTTCTCCAGAGGTCTCGGTTTTGAATTTCTCCTTAGTTAATCAAACTGTAAGATTTCATTGCTCGCCTGCGTGGTCGAATTATAATTGTAGGATTCACTGCACCAACTAATTGTAACTTATTTGCTGCACAAAAATCTCACCTGGCTAGGAAATATTTGTTTCATTATTAATTGGATTGCAGCCCTGGATTCGACATGATCGTTCCAAGTTTAAACGATAGTGGCATACCCAAAAACAAAAAAAAACTGAATTGTACAACTAGATTGAAATCCTATAATTCATAAAGGTGAGACTCAAGAATACCAATGGCCTAGATATTATGGCCATGGAAGTTCCTTCTTCCCACAAGAAGCAGCAGACGATATATTTGCTAGCAAGCCTAAACATATTTTCTTCTTCTAACCACGAATTTCCTAGTGAAATATCCTTTGCTGAATGCTGATGCTTCATTGCATAGCGAAAGGGTTCCGATTTACTGTTTTCGGCCGGCCTTGTACGGGCTTGTAATTTTGTTGTAATCTTACTTAATTTGATCTTGGTGGACTTTTATAGGCGTAGGCTTGTCCCCAGATTAATGAAATTTATTTTGATGGAAACCCTATGGAAAAACAAAACAGAGTCAACGCTAAGGGTATTAGCTTTTTTTTTTTTTCTTCTTTTTCATTAAATTTTGCTTACTAAATGATATGATATCTATTATGAAAAATAAAATTCAAATCATAGAATGCAGATCTTATGGCATTTAATGGAACAATTATAGTTATGAAATTCAGTGATCGATGAAACATGGATTTCACTATATATGCTAAAGATCGATCTAACTGATTGTTTGTATTATGTTGCAAATTGGATAAAACAGATAAAATTATTTGCAAAAATTATTCTAGTTTGATGTTTCTTGCTATGCCACAAGTCTAACAAAATATATCAAAATCAAATTCTTTTTTTCACCAAATTTAATTATTTTTTAATCAAAATTTTATACTTAATTAATTCTTTTTATATTCTTTTAATATATTTCCTTCTTATATCCATGAATTCTTAAATAAAGAATTACAATAGTCTAAAGAGCACGTTTCAATTAATTGCAAATAAAAAATATGTACAAATTTAATATTTTTCATAAAATTGCATTATAAAAATAACACAACAATCAATGTACAAAATATTGCATCAAAATTTAAAATTTTTTAATAAAATTTTATCCTTATTAAATGTTGATGAGAAGATTAATTTTTAGAGAGTGTTTGTGTGTGTATATATATAATAAAATATTAATATAAAAAAACTCTAATAATTTGTAAGAATTTTGGAAAAAATGAATTTATCTCTTATAATTTGGATTAAAAAAAACTTGGTTTCTGATTTAAATTGTAATTCAAAGTTAAACTACTAACAACATAAACAAGATAAGAAAGTTGAGAGGATACTCAAAGTTGAGGGAGGGATACTGAATCTGAGGATGAAAATGAACCAATTGGATCGTCTTAGTTTAGACTGTTGATTTTTTTTTAGAACACGTAGTTTTAGTTTCATTTTGGATACTATTTTCAAACCAAACATCTTTACAGCTTCAGCAATTGATAGATTCATATCTAAAAATTTTGAAATATTGGAGAAAATTAATACTTCAAAATTTAAAAATATCTTAAATTCAAAAAGAATATGGTACGTTAATTTTACATTGACAATGCAAAACCTTTCTCGGGTATGTGTAAGTTTTGAGCTTTCATTTGAAAAAAATATATTAAAAAATAATATAAATAATATTTCGTTGTTTCATTCAAAAACTTAAGTTACATGATAATTTTGATTGGATTATGTTAGGAGAAAAGCTGGTTAATTAGTTTAATGGTGGGTTTGAAATTAGAACACAAAATTCATGGCACAAATTATTTTCCATTTGAATTCGTTAGAGAAGATAGCAATTTATACAACCTTTCATTATTTGAGATTTTGAACTCTTATACTATTGAAATTATCATTATGAAGAAAAAATGTGTTGGAGAGAAATGTCCAATTGCATGAATATTAATGGGTTTACCGTTCATGAGTGCAGTAATTTAATTTATTTTAGATGATGCATAACTTGACATTTTATGCAAATTATTCTATTTTGTTTGAATAATAATACCTTTTTTTTTCTTTTCAAGTTATTACAAATATTTGTACAAAAATTATCAACATGTTTGCATTATATATATATATAATTAAAAGTTTATTAAAATATTAAATCACAACTTGTGATTATGTAGACCTAAGTGTTATTATATTGAATAAAAAAAATCATTAATTACAAGGATATATAGCCGTTCACATCAAAATTTTGATGCGATTTGAAACTTTTTTATGAACAAAATATCTTAAATAGCTTTGAAAAATTACAACGGATCCGTTCCAGCATACGGGTAAGAGATCAAAACTTAAAACAAGTAGGCTCCTATTTATTAATGTGTTAGTGAAGAGATTAAAAAGACAAGTCTGAGTTTTTTTAATCAATTATTTTCTTCAATTTTATCGTTTTAATTTCAAATATAAGAAAAACCATAAATTTCGTGTGATTCTATCAAAGTCTCCTTTAATAGTATGCTGTTTGTCATGCTATGAACATTGATCATTAGATAAAAATGGACAACAAAAAAAAAGTGTGAAAATAAAATCTATATTTATTATTTTGTAAACACTTAAGAAACAAATTTTTTGAAATATTGGAGAAAACTAATACTTAAAAATTTAATAATCTCTTAAATTCAAATACAATAAGTTACATGAATTTTACATAGATTATGTAAAAAACTTTTCTCGAGTGAAAGTATACCTTTATGATGATAAATTATAGGATATATTACAATGTATGTGTTTATTTAAAATGTAATTGTTCAATTCTTTTAGGATTATTCAATGAAAGTTAAGAGGAGACTTCAAGATAGGTTTGGAAGAATTTTCGGAAAAATGAATTTTATCTCTTAGAAATTGGCTAAAAAAAACTTGGTTTCCGATTTAAATTGTAATTCAAAGTTAAACTATTAACAATATAAACAAGATAACAAAGTTGTGAGGATGCTCAAAGTTGAGGGAGGGATAGTGAATTTGAGGATGAAAAAATAAACCTAAAATTTAGGGTTTAATTATTAAAATAAATTTCACACTTAAAAATACACCTTTCAATATCTTCATCGCAAGAAATGCCTATATCTATTTTTGTAGTTGAAAATCCAATAAATCTCCTCATAAAAAAATCACCATTAAATATTACATATTAACAATTCTTACAGATTTATTATAAAAAGTACGAGGAAGTATCCTTATGATTTTTGAAAAAAAAAAACGCATACTCATAATTAAATATATTTAAGAGAAAAATCATTAGAGGTTAAACCTAAAATGCAGACTAAAAAACTAGCAAGTAAATCACTGCAGCTACCCCATGCAACCATCATCTTTAGTTTCTGAAATTTTCTTCTAAAAAGCACATTTCATAAAAATGTTATTCATGAGCGGTGACCCACTAGAAGAGCGAAAACGAAGAAGACTTAGATGCCATTCATAGCCTAATTACTTTTCTAATGCCTAAAAACATTCTTCATAAAATAATTAAAGTTTGCATATAAATTGTATCAAACAAATCGTATTTAACTTCAGACTTATGAATAAAAAGAAAAGAAAAGAAAAAACTAGCAAACTAAATCAATGCCTAATGAAAAGCAATTTGGTCTTTAGACGAATTTTTTACTAATATATAATATTCGAATTCTGAAATCTCATTTGTTCAAGAAGTTAAATCTTCAACATGAAAAGGAGATGAAAAAGAAAAACTTAGATAAAAATAAAAAATTCACTACTGTTCCAAGATATTAAGTCCAAGGAGATTAATAACACTTAATATTCTTTTTAGCATTTAATTTTTTCGTTGCACAAAATAACACCAATGATTATAAAAAATTCAAAATCCATTGAACAAAGTAGAGTAGAACATGCATCACATGCCTCTCTAACGTGTCTACCACGAGTCAAGATGCAATCATAAAGAACAAAAACATTAAATCCTTCTCCATGTTGAGGCCATGTTATACGATGCACTATTAAATGATCAACAAAACATTAATTTGAAAAACTAAAATTTTTTTTAAAAAAATCCAATAGATTAATTTAAGTGAAGAGAATTCTAGTTACTTAAATAAATGATTTCGAATTCAAATTCTTGTGTGAATAAAAACCTTTTTATATAATTATATCTATTTTGTACGTCGGATAAAAGAACAAACGATTAATCTTAGTTTTTAGATACAAAATATATCAAGAGTTAAAAACAAATTAAAAAAAAAAGAATAAATAAACCACTCGTTTAAGTAGTAAAATATTATGTTTAAAATCTTCTAATTAATTATCCTCCATGGCAATAGGATTATCATGATTCATGTTAATAATTAAACATAATTTTGAGTCATTAAAGTAAAGCAAAAAAATTTAAATTAATGTTATTTTAGAGAATCATGCCGGCGGAGACGAGGCAGAGCATAAACTGTAGTGGGTTATTGCCACGTACCATGTTAAGGAGCTTTGAAAAAGGGTGAAGTAGATTGACTTTTCCTTACTTAACTTGTGAGATTAATTAATTAATTAATATTCTAATGCAAATAATTATGTGCTTTTCTTGTTCTTCCATATTTGCCTTTGAAAATTAAATTATGTGCTATGTTATGTAAATGTAAATGACTATGGTTATCTAAAAAAAAAAAAATTTCAAGAGAGTTGGTTTAAATGGAAGAGGTTTTAGTCATTGAAACATATAGTATTAGGTTCAAATTCTTATATATATATATAAAAAAAACTTTCTAGATAGTTATTATTGCCTTGTGCTCAGATTAACGAATGATTAGTTTCGATTTTTAGATCTAAGATATCCAAAAGGATCCATTAAAAAGAAAAAAGAAAAAAATTAAAAAAGGTGACCATTTTTAGCCTGGTGTCCAAGGAAGCCAGAAATGTCACAAATGATTGGTTTGGTGGTTAACCAATTTAATCCTAACCTATACGAAATAAATTTTTATAAACAATGGATGGTTAATTTTAAGCCTTGTTGATGGCAGAAACTTTTGATTTTGATTATCTTTTTCTTTTTGCTTTTTGCTTAATATATTTTAAGATATTGGGAAATTATTGGATTAATCTTTCTGTTTTGACTTAAGACAAAGTCCCATTAATTGGAGGTAATGAAGAACAGACATGAGCTGGTAGCTTGTAGCTGGTCCTTTTTTCTTCGATCTTATCTTCTAAATAATTGGAGCAGAGATGGCATGCTCTAATTAACGCTAAATTCTTTGGTTGGACTGAACTTGAATAGAAAAACAGAATTATAATTACGATCAACTGGACATCTTAACCACCTGAGTAAATGGAATTCATTGTTGAAGTTTAAATAATAAACCAAAACTGTCCCTAATTTATTACCCAATTCTTAATTTCATCCTAAAACAAAAATTTTATCAATTGGATCCTAACATTTCAAAACATTTCCCAATCGGATCCTCTTTTCCATCTCCATTAATGTCTTCCGTTTAATATGCATAATTTTTGCTGCAAAATGACACTGTTTTGAAGAAAATTAGACTGGAATCACTAGCAAAGATGGACAAAAAATCCAATTGACAAATGTTTGAAAAGTTATCAATCCAATTGATTTATTATTATTATTATTATTGGGGGATGAAATTGAGGGTTTAAATTTAATTGTGGCTTCCCCAACAATCATCCATTCTTTTCTATAACCTCAATTATGACAGCAACAACTGCAAATAGCACCAAGCAAAGCAGGAGTTCTTTTCTTTTCTTTTCTTTTTTCCCCTTTTTCTAGTTACTTTACATTAGTCAGACCACAAGCAGACCAAAAAGCCATTGTGCTAAGACATCCAAGAAAACAAAAGAAAGGAAATTTCCAAGAACAAAGAGAGGCATAATTTCAACAGCTGTTTTGAATTAATGATTATATATTTGTTTTCAATCGTTCGAAGGAACAAGCTGTCGCTAAGAAAGCCAAGTAACAGAATTAATTAATAAAATTACAGTACAGCAGATAAGAAATCATAAGTACAGTAATGTCGTGTAGCAATGTGGACACTTTCTACAAGTTATGAAAGCGAGCTGGAATTCTGATGATTGCCCTCTTTATGCAATGCAAGTAAGGCAACCGATTATTTAAGTGCTTAAAAGGAATTTTGCTGGAAGTTAACCTGTATCTTCACCTTTACTTCTTAAAAGAAATGGGAAAAAAATAAAATAAATAATAGTATGAATTGGTATATGGATCTAGATCAGATCTAGTTGTTTGTTGGGGCCTTTATATTTCTATTTTTAATAGATATATTGTCCCTGTTTTACAGAATCACGACTGAAATTTCCTATGCATAGTCCAGATCCAGGCCTCAATTTTCATGTGATCTTGCTCAGGGATAGGACAATAGGCCAGTTTGGGGAATGAAATTAACCATTATTTTTTTTAAAAAATAATGATTTGGGTAGATTAGGCAAGAAAGTTTTATCTTTTATGTGTATATATAGACTGTACTTAATCAAACATGACAGCATGAATTTTTAATTATGATACTAAATCTTCTTAATATGGATATGATTTTGCTATAATTAAGTTCCAAACATATGACCTTTGCACAATCAAATTCAGATCAACCCGGGTGGATAGCTAGCCTCCCTAACATTGGAAAGGAAAGAAATTTAATTGGATGTATATGCGAAAACTATTTTGAAGATGTTAATAAAAAAAAAAAAACTTTCGACAGTTTGGTCTATGGCCAACTAAGAGTGAATGCTATTAAAAAAAAAAAACGAATTACACGAATTAATTCGGATAATTTTTTTTTAAAAAAAAAATTATAGAGAACGGGTAACTCGAAGAATTACAAATTATCCAAAATTTATTTCTGATAATTTAGGTAATACGAAAAAAAATTTGGATGACCTGATTTATGCTTTTTGTTATTTTGGTTATTTATATATTATATAAATTTTAAAAATTAATGGACTTCTAGTTTTTATTAAACATAATTTTGCCTAATCAAAACTCTCATATATTGGGTCGAATTTTATCTAGTTAATTTATTTATTTTTTATATAGAAAAATTGGGTAAAAAATAATATGAATGGAGTGATGAAAAAACCCGAATTATCCGAATTGTTTGATCGAGTAAAACAAATTTAGATAAAAAAAAATCAGGTAATTCGAATAATTACCCGAAATGAAAATTTTTTAATCTAAATTCCATATATGAAAATGCTCACTCCTATTCCTAAATAGCTTTTTTTTTTTTTTTTTCATGGATTAATTTAGATCACTTTAGTGGTCATACTAAATTTTCTCTTCTTACAGTTGCTTCCTAACAACCAAATATTTGAGTCTACATATATAGACCAAATAACCTTTTCTTCTTTTGTAAGTGAAGTCATGATCTCACTCTTCAACTTTTGGGTTATGAGAAGCTAACTCCAATCTTTAGAGGCAATCATGGCTCCATTAGCAGTTCCCAAATTAATGTCCCTCCCACACTCTACCTCAACAAACATATCATACGAAAACACAATTACACAAAAGAAGTTTAATTAATTAATTAGACCTAACCAACTCAATATTAATTAATTATTTATTAGGAGCAAATCTCCCCCATTGCCTAAATCTCACTCCAACTATTTTCCTATATACAGCATGCATAAATTAATTAGGACCAGAGAAAGTCTTGAATTTTTACTTCTTTTTTTCTTGAAAAAATAGAGCAAATTATAAATTATTCTCTCTGTTTTTTAAAAAATTAATCAATTATTTTTTTGTTTTAAAAATAATTATTTAATTATTTTTATCAATTTTATATTTAAAAAAATTAAATAGAAAAGGAAAAAGAAAATATTATGGAAAGACTGGTGTGAAAAAAATATTTTTTAAAATAAAATAATATTAAATTAAATATGATTTATATTGATAAACAGACTAAATAATTAATCTTTAAAAAATTAATTAATTCGTTTTTTTTAAATAGAGAGTCTGGTTTATAATTAACTCCCGGAAAGCCTAGCACATTTTGTATGTGTTGTGTTTGCAATTAATGCTTCGCAAATTTTTCTTTAAATGGTCAGAATGTTCATGTTGGACCAATTTTTGCAAAGACTTAATTCATTTTCACTTTGATCTTAACACATGCAATCTATAATCCAAATTGACGCATTCAGGACAACTTTCAATTTTCATAAATTAAGATTGAAAATATAGTATTTCAAAATTATGAAAGAAAATACATATACACTTAATCTTAGAGAATTTGTTTGATCAAAATAGACTCTAATCGTTTAAAAAAAATAATTTTGATTTCAAATTTTTATATAAAAAACCTTTTATATAATTATACTTATATTATATATCTGATCGGATAATAAGAAATTACTTTGAATCTTTAGATCTGAAATAGCCTAGAGATAAAAAAAAAAAAAAAATTGTACATACATACTCTCCTCTAATTGAACTATGAGTTCCATGCCATACAGGACTATGCAAACTTGTTCACACGAACCATTGACATACATACTCCATCATTTATTATTGTTATTAATTAATGAACCAACTTTTCCTCTCAAACTTAAAATTCCAACCCAAATCTTGTACGATTAGAAACAAAATTTAACCAGTGGGGACGTAAATGTCATGATATTCTTTTTCCTGCCAACCTCATCCACCAATAAAGATAAAGCAGCATATTAGATCGATGTCCTTACAAGCTAGACATTTATTAATTCTCTATTATCCCTATTTACTCAAAGTCCCACCTTTGATATGTCATCACTTGTTGAATCCAATTACGTGTTGGAACATCTCTATCATGATTTTGATGTTAAAAAATCTATGGGTGTACTATAATAATAAAATGCAAAAATATTCAAAACAATTTTTTTAAAAAAATAATTAACGTAACCATCATCCAATTCTCCATGTGTTAGTGATTTACCCTTTGAAAGGGTATGCTCCAAACTATAAAAAGAGTAAAATTCTCTTAAACATTCTAATTCTAATACATAGGGAGAAAAATCAAGTTCGATCTAATTTTTAACTCATTAAAAAAAAAACAAATTGATTTTTTTTTTCCAGTTTTTTAGTTTGGTTCAGTTTAAACTGAAAACTGTTTTTCTTTTAATTTTCTTTTTGATTTTTTTAAGTTTTAAAATAATACAAATAAATCAAAAAATTAATATATTAACATATTATAAATATATGATGGATTGATAATGTATTTGGTCTATTTATATTATTTTAAAAAATAAAAAAAATTCAGTTTAAATAGAATAAATCGATGTCAAAAACCAAAATTTCAATTTTTAAAACAAAAAATAGAATAGTAATTCAGTTTGGATTCATTTTTTTAATAGATTCGATTAATCAAAAATTGAACTCAAACTGACAAAAATCAAACCGAAAGTTTGAATGATCACACCTACTAATATGGATAATCACTTTTGAAGTTTGAACAGATTGGAGAGGATGTAGGCATAAGAATTCCACCTAATCTCCTACACAGTGCTACAAAATGGAATTTTAGTAGCAATTGTTACATAACTTTACCAACACTTAAGTAAAATGTCATTGTAAGTACATGCTATAATAGCATTTCTAGCAATTATCTTTATTATATATGTCTAGCGGAATTTAATTAATTTCAAAGGCATTTATATCAATTATGATGGAATTTTACATACATTATATAACAAATTAAAGTAAAACATGGTTTTATTATTCGTTTTCGTTATTTGAAACACTATTCATATACTCACAAATCACTATTCATTTCACTATTCATATAATTTTTTTAGCACTTTGGTCCTTAATTTTTCTATTTATTTTTTTCGATTTCAAACTTTAATTGTATTGTGATTTGATTATATTTTGTTTTAGTTTTTTCTTTTAATTAATTTTATTATTTAGAATTTATTACTTTAATTTGTCATTTTTTTAATATAGTCATATGTTATTATTATTATGATCATATTATAATAATAATATTTTTCTACACTAAGCATTTATTATTTATTTATGAATTAAATAATCAAAATAATATTTTGGCTTAACCACTCAATGATTCAAATTAATATAGTTTTTTTATTTTAATATTATTCATTCTTTTATAAACAAATATATAAAAATTAATTCATATTTTTTCAAAAATCGATATTCTCATCAACATTAAATAAAAAAAATTATTTGTTCAATTCTATGTAAGCTTTTAATAATTGTTATTTATATTTTTCAACACAATCTTATGAAATACTAAAGCTTTTAAAAAAATTATTTAATTTTTTTTAGTTAATAATTCATAGATTAACAAGGATAAATCCTTTTTCGAAAGAAAAAATTATGAAAAACATAAATAAGAAATAGTTAAATACAACATTTTTTATTAAAAAATTATATAATTTTTTTCACTTTTAATTTCATATATTTTTATAGATTCACATTATAAAACAAATTATCAAATTGAAATGATTTATCTAAACGATTTTATATATTTTATCCAACCCGTAGCATAGCGCAAATAAAAAAACTAGTTGGATCTAAAGGCAACCGTTTCAAATGTCATTAAAATTTAATGATATTTGAAAACAAATGCCTTTATATCTCATACTGATACACACACACACACACACACACCACATTTGCCATTAAAATTATGAAAAATACTGCTAAAGATATACGAGTAATGACAATTATGAAATGCCATTATAACATATATTTATCATAATTTTTTTAAAAAATAAATGCCACTAAAAGTTAATTTTATATACTAAAATTTAGTCTTGATGTATGAAAGTTGATTCGAAATACTACCTCAACCTATGTATCAAAGAATTATCTTAATAAAAAAACTTAATGTTTTACGTGAAGCTTTATAAATGGTTTTATTACTCTATAACACACCTTTTCAAGTGAAAATTTTTTTGGTTTGAAATTTATATAAACTCATACTATTTTGTGCTTAGTTAATTAAAAGAAAAATGAGAATGGTGAAATACGAACTCGTGACTATTTGGTCATCAACATTGTGATACTATATTAAAGAATTATTTTAATTCAAAAATTTAATATTTTAATTGAGGCTCATAAATAGTTTTATGTTATTCTCTTAAAATTTGTATATCTTGTTCGAAAAGCTTGGGAGATACCTGTAAATTGAATTCTCTCGTTGTATTAAAATGACGGCCAACTTAGCTTAGAGACCGTCTCCGACATAGTAAACTTGGACTTGGAAAGGAAATAAAAAAAATAGTAGCCAGAACCGTTTGACACACGCTATACAAAGGGAAGGCAGGAGGTGTCGTATAAAACACAGCAAACACACAACAAACAAAGTAAACCAAACAAGAATGGCAGAAGAATTAGCAGAGAATACAGTGATGCCTAAGGTCATAACTTTCCTCTCTTCTCTTCTTCAAAGAGTAGCAGAATCTAATGATCTTAGCCATCAGTTATACCCCCAGAAAGTCTCAATCTTTCATGGCCTAACTAGACCTACTATATCCATTCAAAACTATCTTGAGAGAATCTTCAAGTATGCAAATTGTAGTCCCTCTTGTTTTGTTGTTGCTTATGTGTATCTCGATCGGTTTGCTCAGAGACAGTACTGTTTTCCTCTCAATTCTTTCAATGTGCATAGACTGCTTATCACAAGTGTCTTGGTCTCTGTCAAGTTCATGGATGATATGTAAGTTATCTTCAAAATTCACATCTTGGGCTCATCATTTTAGCTTTTTATGATATTTAATTTATTTAGTTTTTTTTTTTTTTTTGGTGAATTCTTTCTGGGTTTTTATAGTTGTTCCTGATTTGGGGTTTAACTTTGATAAGTGGATTCCAGTTTGATGTTCAACCATATTGAATTTAGTCCTGACATAAGGATTCTTGATTGGAATTCTTTCCTTCTCTTTATTTTATCTTGATGACATTCAACTCCATAATGTAGGAGAGGTCATCAGAAGATAGGTTAATTAGGCCTCAAGTTCAAGTCTTGTCCAATTCCGAAAAGAAAAAGGAACTATTCATTTCCTTTATCTTAAATGAAATTCTATGTCTTGCACTTTACAACTTGTTTATGATTTGAAGCTTAGACTTTTGTTCTTTACATATAATATTTTAAGCGGTGGGATATTTCCATTGCTTGAAATTAGCCGTGCCAGATTATGCCAGCGTTTTGATTTAAAAAATTGGACTTAATATTCCAATGATATAGAACGAGGGCAGCAACTTGATGAAATCCTCTGAATTAACCACAATGTACTACTATACACAAAACTAGATGCAAGTGGAATGGCAAAATATCCCACATGAATCAGGGACAGCCAAGAAAAAGACACCCATGTGTAGAACTCTGGCTTTTGTTCGACAATAACACCTGAGTTTGTGGTGTTATTGTCTCTGTCTGTTCAAGCATCATGCGTGTAAATTTCCATCAAATTGGAAGCATGTGTCATTATCATTATAGAGAGGGGTCAGGTCTGGGACAGCTCAATCAAACCTCTATATTTTGTTTAAAGCCAAAGCATGTTGTAGTATTTCTTTCCTCCTTTCTTTTTATTATTCCTTTTTGGGCCATTTTAAATACTCTACCCTACTTGGGCCTTTGCTGTTTTCTATTGACTGCCAAACGCACGGCGGTAGACTGGTAGTTTGTCTGTCCTTCATTTCAATTGGGGACTATACAGAACAGTACTAACGTAGCCGATAAAGGAAGTGTTTTTTGATGTTAATGTGTTTCTGTCTTTTTTTTGTTGGTCAGATATTACAATAATGCATTCTATGCTAAAGTTGGAGGAATTAGCATCGCAGAGATGAATCTTCTTGAAGTGGATTTTTTATTTGGTTTAGGCTTCCAATTAAATGTGACACCAGCCACCTTCCACACTTACTGCTCTTACCTTCAAAGAGAGATGTTGATTCAATCTCCTCTGCCAGTTGTAGACAACCCTCTAAATATGGCAAGACCACTGAAAATCCATCGTTGTTTCAATGAAGATGAATCCACCCATCAAAAACAGCTTGCTGTTGAGGTCATTTTTCAACGTGGTTAGGAAAGTTGGACCTAACGATTCTGTGTATTTGCTATTAAAAAAAAAAAAAGAATTAGCAGCTTTTAGTAGTGTTAGTCATGTAGGGTCATTCACATGTGAGAGCTTTGGATATTTTCCATAAGCAATCTGGCTTGGAATGGAGTCAAAACTCTCCTTTGGCTTCCCATGATTTGAGGCAGTGCACACGTTTTCAAGCTCTGTTTCCTTAAGCTACTTATTGTATTTCTCCTTCTCTTTTTGGTTGAAATTTTGGACTTTCTTTTTTGGTTGACATTCATCAAAGTTTCCAAATCAATGCTAAGTACAGATGGGATTTTTATCCTTACAGTCTGGCTAACATGATGCCATGACTCATGATCAATCCCCCTTAAAACATGACTTTGCCTAAGTTCTTCAATGGCACAAGTAATCCAGACTTCAGAGACTGCCAACTACTGCTGAAAGGAGCATCATCAGTAGAAACTAGCTAGAATTTTGTTTAACCTGCCAAATACGTTGCAAAAAAGTAAAATAATAATAATAATAATAAATAAATATACTAAGTGGCATATGGTATACATCCACCAATTACGCACTTGGCATATGGTAATCCATTGACTAATTATCTTTGTTATTTTTCTTCCTTTGAGATGCCATTTTGTAAATCAATACTACTCATATTTTTTTGTCTCAATAATTAATAAACGAAATCTCAGCCACGTTAAAAATAGGTTTAATATTCTAGAAAATCATGGACTATACACATTTTAATGATTTTAACTCGTTCTTTAAAAATTATATAAAAAAGTTACCAACTATGCATTTGATAATAATACTAGCAACGATATGATTTTTTGATTAAAATTTCGATTGACATTGACATGACAAGTGACGAGCATAATATGTGGACATTAGCAAATTGCGTAAGATCCACGTAAGCATGACACATGGATTTTAATAAGCCACATAGGATCCACGTAATTGATTTCTCACGTAATCGCTTATGTGGATACTACGTGGCTTACTAAAGTTCAAGTGTCATGCTTACGTAAACTCGTCATGTTAACGTTAAACGGAATTTTGATCGAAAAATCAAATCGGTGCTAGTATTGTTATCGTAAGCTTAATTGATAACCTTTCTATATAATTTTCAAAGAACGGGCTAAAATTATTAAAAAAATGTATAATTCGTGATTTTTTGGACTCGTTAAGCCTTAAAAATAAGAAGTAAATTACAAGAGAAGGGAAATATCTCCAAAACTTTAGAAGTATTCTTTAAAAAAATTAAAAAATAGAAAAATATTAAAGGAGTATTATTTAGTCTAGTAGCAGCAATGTCGTCTTTTGGAGGTTCCACTTCGTCACATCTATCATGAAGAAAATAGATGTACATTTTGGCTAGCTAGTTATACTATTTTTTAAAGGTTGTTATTCCAATATTTACTATTGGCTACTTGAAACTGTTTTTAAATGATATTTGTAGAATTGCTTTCTTTAAAATAATCCATTTGCATTAGTGTTTTTCCTTCTCCCAAGAAATCTCCACTTCGAACCTCTTATTTATAAATCTTCTTTGTACTAGTTTTTTTTGCTACGATTTAGTCCATATTGTTGGTTCAAGTACTCACCAATGTTTCTACTACCATATTTTGCATTATGATTAAGATAATATATAACCCTATCTCTTCCAATTTAATATTTAAAAAATATTGTCATAATATTTTAAGTGTATCTCGATCATTAATTTAATTTTTTTCTTTTAAATAATTTTTAATTAATCAATTTTTATTTAAAAATTTGTCATTGAAAATATTCCAGAAGTTAAAACAATAGGACCAATACTGCAAAATTTTCTATATTGCTCAATATTCTCACTATAATTCCTAGCATTTAGTAGGAATCAATATTTGTGAACAACAAAAATTCTTCATAATTTGTAATAATAAGTTAAAAGAAAAATAGAAGAAGAAGGTGAAGAAGAAAGTAAGAAAAAAAAATACTTGCAACAAGGAGCGTCTCTAGAACTTTATTTTATTTTCATCCTCCATTTATAAGAAATACTAAAATAAAACAGAAAACTAATGTAACATTTTACTGTTCATTAACTGTTAATTTTTTTTTCTTGCCAAGTCTTTTTTTGACTTTTAGTTTTTTTTTTTCCTCTTCTTCGGCCAAGGTCTCTTTTGGCTTTTCATAAACTTTATTTTTATTTTAGTCCCTATTTGGTAACCTTTTTTCTTTAGATAATTAGAATTTTATTAAATTTGATTTTGTCTCCATAATCACTATTTATTAACTATTCGTTTTTTTTTTCCTCTTCTTCCTCTAAGGCCTCCTTTGACTTTTAATAAACTTTATTTTTATTTTAGTCCCTGTTTTATAACTTTTTTTTTCCTTTTGATCATTAAAATTTTATTATATTTGATTTTTGTCCCTATAAGAAATATTAAAATTTTATTATATTTGATTTTGTCCCTATAATAAATATTTTTCTTTGCTTTTAGTAAAAATTTATGTTCTTTTTTTTTCCTATTTTGTGATATGTTTTCATTTTGGTCATTAAAGTTTTATCATGTTTGATTTTATCGTTACTATACTAAAACTAAATAAAGTTTCACTATCCTAAATTTTTTTTCTTTTAGTGAAACTTTTCTTTCTATTATAATTCTTGTTTTGTGATTTTTTTCTTTGTTCGTTCATCAAATTTAGTTGAATTTTATTCTTGTTTGAGTCCCTATTTTGTAATTATTTTTTATTTTGATAATTAAATTTTTATTATATTTGATTTTTTTCTTACAAGGAACTATTTTTTTACTTTTAGTAAAACTTTTTGTTATGTTTTGGTTTTTATTTTGATCGTTGAAGTTTTATTATATTTGATTAGTATTTTTTCTACACTAAAATTAAATACGAGTTTCACTATTATAAGGTTTTTTTTTTTTTTTGGCTTTTAGTAAAAACATTTTCTATTTTGGTTCTTATTTTGTGAATCTTTTTATTTTGATTATTAAAATTCTATCATATTTAACTTTTATTCCTGCCTTATGCATAATGAATTTTTTTGTCTTATTGTTTATAAGTTTTTTTTTTAAAAAAATTTTGATTCTTCTTTTATGATCTTTACTTTGTTTTGATCATTTAATTTTTATCGTGTGTAATTTTATCTCTATTTTGTTTACCAAATTCTTGATTTGAATAAGTTTTTTTGATCTTTTTATTTTGGGTGGTCTCTCTATCTCATTAATAAATTACGGATGAAGAATATATAGTAAAAATTAATCATCTAAAATTTAAAAAACTACCATATTATTATTTTAGTTCCCAGTTATTATACACATTTATAATAAAATACATGTTTATATGAAATAACATCTAATTAGCAACTTTATATTACTTAACTTTACGGACTTTTCGTTTAGCTAACCCTACGACAAAATATGAGATATATGTTTTAGTTCTTTTTTTTTCCTGTATGATCCTTTTAAATAATTATTTTTGAATTTTGTATTTTATATGAATGAACATATAACAATGTTGTATAACTCACCCGACGGCAACATGCGGGATGTATGTTAGTATAGTCTAAACTAATTTTTAAAGAACTAACTTAGCGCTTTTTGCCTAGTTGGTCGATCTTTCAATTCTTCAAAACTAATTTATTTATTTATTTTTATGTTTATTGACATCAATAAACAATACCGAAATTTTTTTCTTTTGAAATAGTGTAAAAATTAGTTTTTTTTTTTGATGTATTATTTTTTATTGCTCTACAATCGACTAGTCGTAGACAAGTAAAGCTTTTAGATGTTGTTTGGTATCGGGAATAGACCGGTAGGAATGAGAATGCAAGAATCAAAATAAAAATTAAGAAATCGAAATGACATTTATATTCCTATACTTGTGTTTGGAATACTAACGAGGAATCGGAATGCAACTTAAATTTTCTAATATCGATTTTTTATACAAATAAAAATAATGATTAAAAAATAATTTTATTAAACTATAATAATTATAAAAATAATAAAAGTGATGGTGTTGATAGTGGTTAGGTTCTAGTGGTGGTAGTGGTGGTGCTGCTTGTGTTGTTGGTGGTGGTAATGGTGGTAAAAGTAGTTAACGGACAATAAATAAATAAAATATATTATTATTTTGAAAAAAAAATTTATTCTCATTCCTTATTTTTATTCCCACATCTTATATGCGAATGAATTTGTGTGTAAATTTTCATTCTCATTCCCACTCTTGGTTCTCATTTTCACTTTATTCTTTTTAACCAAACGACTACGGTGTGGGAATAAAATTTTCATTCTTATTCCCACCACTCTATTTCTGATTACTAAACAGCACTTTAATATTTTAAACTTTTATATTTAGTATCTAATAAAATATGTAATTTAAAATCTTGAATACTAAATAAAATAAGCTACTTGCTAAATCTATCAATCAAATTATTATTCCCACCACTTTTTTATTTAATTACCAATACATCCTTCACCTATTGCTAATAATTATTTATAACACATATTAGTGAAGGGTGTATTGATAATTTTTTTAAAAAATTGGTGGGAATAATAATTTAGTTAATGAATTTAGCAGTACCCAATAAAATATATTGTTATCATTAACTATAGAAAAATATAATTAAACGTTAGTTTATATATGATTTTATTATTGTTCTTACCAGGATACACTGCAGGCAACCAACTCGCATGAGACTAATCAAATTGATTAATTACTGCAGTGAGTTCCATTGTTACCTACGGTTAGTGAAGGGAAGTCAAACGGTCAATAAGGCCATAACACAAGAAGACCTGATTCATCGGGTTAATTAGCTGGGAAAGACAACACCAGAAGCCCAGCACAATCAATCTCAAAACCTTGGGCTGGAACTGGTAATAAGGCCCATTTCTAATTAAAAGTTGAAAATTGTAAAAACAAAGAATATTATTTTCTATTATCACAAAAGAAAAAAGATATCAGTTTTCTTTTATTGGTTATTAATTTTATTGTAATGTCCTCAAAAAGAAAAAAAAATTCATTTTCATCAAGATTCGAAGAATTTTACAAAATATATTAGTTACAGAATATTTTGATGAAAAAGAAAGCCCTAGCAATTTGAATATATATATATATATATATGGGATTAGAAACTATTTACAATTGTTAATCAACATGACAGAATAAGTAATTAGGTAGGACTCATCTACACTTGTTTGTTATAGTTTCTTGCAACTCCGGCTCTTTTTCAGGAGAGTTCGTGACAAATAGGAAAGAAATTCCTTGTAGGGAAAGGAAACAAAATCCGTCACCGCCCAGTACTAGTATATAAGCAGGGTTTGCGTTAGGGTTGAGACTTCATCATATACATAGCGCAGTAGAGATTCCTGGGAGTTTGAAGGGAAGAAGGAGGCCGGCAATCCTACGTGAAGTTTTTGGTATTATTCTGTAGGTAAGTTGTTTTGTTATTTATACCTACTTTATTTTAGTTTTCTTAATGATTTGTTTAGTTTTTTTTTTTTTTTTTTTTTCTGAATCTATTTAGATGTTATTCGATTTATTTTTTCAATAATTTTAATTTTTTAAATGTATCCATCATGTCGAGTAGGCTCAAGGTTTGGTTTTAAAAATCTCAATATCTGCACGAGAGCAAAGCTCTTATGTTTCTGATCAGATTTATGCATGAATACACTGTAGTGTCTAACACTCAGAATGGATACATCACAAATATTCATATAGAAATTTTATAATACTAAAAAAAAATTAATATATATATATATATATTATAAGTTTATTTTTTAAGAGAGAGATAGACACATAAAAAAAGAAAAGAATTACATATGAACCCATTAAAAATAATAAGAAGATTTTCACATTGGTTTCATTTTTTTTAATTTTCTCTCGTATTCATACACACTTCAGATCTACCGTTAATAGGTTCCACTACCAAAAACATGCAAAAAAATAACAAATAAATAAATAAATTCAATTTGATATCAATTAATGCTAGCTAAAAAAACATAATATTTGTATCTTTATTTTTTAAAACTTTATATTTAATTTATATTTTAATCATGAAAGGAATGATTAAAGAAATGTTTTTAAAAAAATTCGAAAAAAAAATATTTACGAAATTAAAAAAAAAGGTCTGTAAACCAATGAGCATTTTTTTAAGGATTCTTTCCCTCCAAAATTCCGTCGGAAAATGAATTTCTTACGGAATTTCTTTGTATTTTCCATCCAGATCTGGTAGTTTCGTTATGGTGATATGAAGAAAAATCATGTGGTCTTAGCTCTTTAGTTTTGAGCTCTATCACTAACCAACTATTAAGATTTTATATACGTACGTGTCTTTAGTAATCTTACTCTTGGAGGAATCCTAATCTTGTATCAGAACAAAAATATATTTTTCCACAAACAATATTTAATAATTATAGTTATAAAGTTGTTTTTTTTTCTTTTTAAATTATTATATAGGATTTTTTTAACGCAAGTTAAGTAAGTTATTAATTATTATTTTATATCAGTATTTTTTGTCTATATTTTTTCTAAAAATACCAATATTTTATTTATTAATTATTAAATTTAATTATCTATTATATAGAAATATTTTACTCCTAAAATTTTGGCATAGAGTATAAATTTCGTATAAGATTTTAGGCCAAAAATTAATACAGTAAATTAAAAGCCCTCATAAGTTTTCTACAAAATTTTAAGCCAAAAATTAGTCCTAAAATATAATTAATATAGATAGATCTCGAGATTATCAATTTTGCCCACATTTCACAGAAAAATTTAAGCTATATTATTAGTCCCAAAATTAAGACACCAGTTACATTTGACTGCAATATATTTGAGACTGAAAGAGGAATTATATAAATATATTTCAATTTTTGATTAAAAAAAAATCTTCAATATGCAATACTGGTTTTTCAACTAATGACAGAACTCTTCTCTGACTTGTTGAGTTTGAACTTTTGGATTACAACTCAAATGAATTTATTTTTCTAAACGCATTAGGTTAATATGTAGAATGTGCTTTTAATATAGTTTGGAGAGAGAATTTAATATCTTTTCAAAAGTTTCATCTTAAATTGATTTGAGAATATCTTTTCAAATAAAAAATCTTTTTTTAACTTTTCACATATAATAAGAAAAATCATTAAATAAATTGCATAATTAAGTAACATGTTTTTTTGATCTTGTTGATCCGTTAGCTATCTTTTTTTTAAAAAAAGTTTTTTATTATAAAAACATTAATTGAAATTAGGAAAAAAAAATAAAGATTCTAACTACAATAAATTTTTTTGTAATAAAAAAGGGTGATGAATATTTTAATTCTGTTTCATTTTTTTTAATTTTCAATAAATGTTTTTCTCATAAAATAGGAAAAATAACTAATTCAGTCAAATAATATATCACTTCATTATGTAATTTATTTGATTCAGTACAAAAATTCAAATTTCTAAAAATTAATTATCTCTATTCCTTGCTAGTTACAAGTGTCATGGCACTTAAAGTTGGTCATTGTAAATTCGAGAGAAAGGCTTTTTTGGTGCATAATTTTTTTTTCTGTTTTTGCGTCCAACCTTTGATTTTTTATGATTTGCTCTCCAATCTTTAATTTTTTTGTTAGTTTTGATGCTTGACTTTACATGAGATTCAATTTTACTGATGTGTACAACGAGAGCTACCACATGATAGTAAAAAACATTAATTAAGTAACTTTTTTTTTATCTTGTTGGTCCGTTAGTTATTTTTTAAAATTTTTTATTATAAAATAATTAATTGAAATTATAAAAAAATAAAGATTCTAATTGCAACAATTTTTTTTGTAATAAAAAAGGGTGATGAATATTTTAATTCTTTTTCATTTTTTTAATTTTTAATAAATGTTTTTTTCTTATAAAATAGAAAAAGTAACTAATTCAGTCAAATAATATATCACTTGATTATGTAATTTATTTGATTCAGTTCAAAAATCCAAATTTCTAAAAATTAATTATCTCTATTCCTAGCTAGTGACAAGTCTCATCCCATTTAAAGTTGGTCATTGAAAATTCAAGAGAAAGGCTTTTCGGTGCCTTTTTTTTCTTTTTATTTTGGTGTTCAATCGTTGATTTTCAATGATTTGCTATTCAATCTTTGATTTTTTGTTCGTTTTAGTGCCCGACCTCACATGAGATTCAATTTTGCCGACATATTCGATGAGAGTTGTCACGTGATAGTAAAAAAGTACCACGTGATAGTCAAAAAGTGCCATGTGACAGTCCACTCTAGAAGCGTCGGTACTTGACGCTCTAATGTGGTTGTGAACACTCAAATAAGAAAAAAAAAAATAGGCATTGAAATAGGAAAAAAAATTAAATTTTGACAAAAAAAAAAAAGCTTTTTCAAGAAATTTATTGTCTCAAGATTGCAAACTCGGTCCAATAATTTCTAATACAAGCTTGTGGGTTTTTTTTTTTTTTACTAATACTTTGTATCATTTAAAAATTACTTTTAAAAATTATTGCTTTTTTAAAAATTGAAACCCCTTTAGTTGTCTAAACAAATTTAATACTATGTCATTTAGATATAAAGTCCAATTAAGACTAAATTTAGAAAAATAAAAGACGTATAAAATCCAATTATAATTGCCATTTGTGGAACAAATAGTTGATCAATGGAGAAATTTACAAAAAAAAAAAAAGAAAAAAGAAAAAAGAAAAACAATTTTATTTTATTTTTTGTCTAATAAGAAGATCAACCAACATATGATAGCCTTTTGTGGCTAATAACTTGCTTAATTTTTTATTGTAGGCTAAGACGGATAGAATTGAGATGAATAATTTTAGTGATCAAGTTTTTTTTATTTGGATATTTAAAGTGCAATACTTTTAGTAAGGGTGATAATAATGATAAAGGTAATAAGTACAATATAAATTAAGCTAAGAAGTTAATGCTTTGTTAAAATTGCTTATACAATTAGCATAATAATAAGAAATATGCATGTATGTAATTTTTAATATTCTTAGGATTTTAAAATTAAATGACTTTCAATATCTAAAAAGAAGTTTTGAGATACCATCTATATATATATATATATATATATATATATATATATATAAGCAAGCATAACATATGCATGAAATCTATTTATATTAATTAGGAAAAGATATATCAAAGTAAAAGAAGAGGATAGACCTTTGGTATGAGAAAATTAAAATAAATTTCTTGAAAAAATTATATTTTTTGTGCCCAACCATTGATTTTTTTTTCTTTATGTTTAGGTGACTAACCTTTAATTTTTTTTTCTATTTCAATGCCTAACCTTTGATATTTGTTTTTTTTCCTATCCGAGAGCCCACAACCACCTTAGAGCATTAGGTGCCGACATGTCTAGAGTTAATTGTCACATGACACTTTTTATTTATCATGTGGCAACTATCGCTGGATATGTTAGTAAAATTAAACCTCTCAAGTGAAGCCAAACATCAAAACAAACAAAAAATAAAAACTTTGATAGCAAATCATTAGAAATCAATGGTTGGATACTAAAACAGGAAAAAAAAAAATCAAAGGTTAGGCACCAAAAAAGCTTTTCTCTTTATTAAATTCCTTAGGGTGTTAGAACCGAGTAGTGAGAATGAAAATAAAAGTCTTTTTCCCACTTTATAGTTTGGTTAAAATGAATGAAATGGTAAGGAATGAAGAGTAAGAATAAGAATGAAAATTATACATAACTTTATTCTCATATAGAAGATGAGAATAAAAATAAAGAATGAAAATAAAATTTTTTTTAAATAATAATATATTATTTTTATTTATTGTGTATTAATTACTTATAGAACCATTACCACAACTACCATCACAACACTACTACAACCACGATCACAACTACCATTACAACAACCACTAACACCTCCATCACAACACTACCACAACCACGATCACAACCATCACTAACACCTCTATCACAATTATCATCACCACAATCATAATCATTTTTATTATTTTTACTATTATTATAATTGATAAAATTATTTTTTAATTATTATTTTTATTCGTGTTAAAAATCGAATATTAAAAAATTTAAATTTTGTTTTAATTCTTTATTAGTATTCTAAATTTGATTTCTTAATTTTTATTTTTATTTCGAACCTTTGATTCTCAGTAAATAAACGACGCCTAAACGTTTCTCATAAAAACTTACACGACCTAGGTCTGAGCTTCACGTTCGAAACTCAACGGTTATTGGCTAAAGAAGCGGCCATTCAATTTCCCGTTTCCGTAGCCGTCCCCAATCATTTTCTTCACTACGTACTTCAATGCTATTGATTTTCTTTGTCCTTTCAGACTTCATATTATCCTAGTAAATCTAAGAAAAACAGAACAAAAAACGTTCAGTTCCTGCTTATAAAAGCTCCCAAAACGCTTAAGATTTCGTCAACAACTTGAACTTAGAACTTGTGAGCTTCAAGTGGTATTTCAGGTTCCTTCACATCCCCTCTTTTACTTGAATATTTTGGTTCTTGATGTAGTTTGTTTTGAAGTTAATTTTTTTTTCCTTTTACTAGGTAGAATGTTGCTTCTTGCCTTACTCACAGTGCAATTTATAATGTTCATGTAGTGTGTTTATGTTGTTTTTATTGCTTTTTTGTTTTGTGCAAATTTTTTGTTTCTGTTCTAATATACGTACATTGCAACTATCACAACCAGAATTGTCGTGGTTTTGTTAAATTAAACCTACAATGGATGGGATCAGTACTTCGACTCGTTGTTCGTCAAAGTTTAAACGAAGGAGAGTCGATGCGATTCGCGAATTTCCCAGAGGGTGTGGAAGATTTCCAGTTGTGATGGACTCAAGTGATGGTGAAGATGATATTGTTGATCATGTACAGCCTCCACAAAATCCTGTTAGAAAGTACCCTCCTCCGAGGATATTGAAAGGATCTTCAGTCAAGCGAGATTTTCCTAGTGGTTTTGAGAGACAGGATTTGCATTCAGCTTCCAAAAACCGTTTACCAAATGCTGTTTCTGCTGCCAAGCCTGTGCAGAAAGCCGCCGCGGAAACTGTCGTAAGGAAATCCCCTCCTCCAGGGATATTGATAGACCTTTCGGCCAGACAGGTTTGTCCTGCTGCGGAACAGAATCCGCTTTCTGTTTCTCAAGACATTTCAGCCAAAGATTGCAGGAAACAAAACAGTTTTGTTTCCCAAGAAAATGTCTCAACAAATAGTTCTGGAAATCGGAATTTAGATTCTGTTTCCAAGGACATTTTTCCACAAGACGGGAAGTCTATTGTAGACTGCCCTAAACCCTCAAATGCTACTAGAGTAGCAAATTTTCGGCCGATGAGGTTCGGTGTTACTTTCGGCAACAAGGAAACCTATCGGCATCAAGAATCAAGTGCTACTTGTGATAAAGTGGAGGAGGTCTTGAGATTGTTTCGTCGAACACTGGCCAGGCTTTTGAAAGAAAATGTAGCTAAGCCGAGTTTGGAGAAAGACTATAATGTCCATAGACAGGCAGCTTTACTTCTTAAAGACCACCAAAAATGGATTAATACAACCAAACGGGTGGGTTCGGTTCTTGGAGTTAACATTGGTGACAAATTTCGATTTCAGTCTGAACTAAATGTAATCGGCCTTCATTGTCAGTTTTTTAATGGTATAGATTATATGAAGAAGAATGGGATCTCATTGACCACTAGCATTGTCGTTTCTGAGCGTTATGCGAATAATATGGAATCGTCAGATGTCCTCATTTATTCCGGTCATGGTGGGAATCCAGCAGTTCGAGGCAAGAAAGAAGTTAAAGATCAGAAACTAGAACGAGGAAATCTTGCATTGAAGCACAGTATGGATCGTAAAACCCCTGTACGAGTCATTTATAAGGTAAAGCTTAGGAGTTCCCAAGCAGCTTCCTTGAAAGGTACTGGAAGCTGCAAAAAATTGAACTCTATATACGTTTATGATGGCCTATACACGGTAGAAGAATTTTGGGAAGAAAGAGGAGAATTTGGGAAACTTGTCTTCAAATTCAAGTTGAAGAGAAACTTGGATCAACCTAAGTTACCTCAAAGATTGCCAAGTAATTAGAGAAAACACTCCTTTTATCGAGGTGGGGTGTTTTGATGGATGATATTTAATTCTAAAGGAAAAGAGAGAAGACGTCAATTATGCTTAACAATGAGAGATCGACCAATACCCTTTAATTATTCAGCAAACGCGACTCATACAAACTCATGTGATGCATGCATCACAGTTAAGTGGTTGTGATTGAATGGATGGCTGCTCGGATTCTGAAGATTGTTCATGCAAAATCAAGAATGGAGGAGAATTTCCATAAGATTATAAAGAAAGCAGTGTTACAAAGAGACCTCTCTTTTATGAGTGTGGCCCCTGATGCAAGTTTTTTTCTTCTTGCGTCAATAGATCACTCTTGCCCAAGTCAAATCCTTTTATGAATACACCATGTTCTTAAGATAAGATAATCTCAATCTATTGAATATTTTCATTCTTGTACTTGTAAAATAGTCATACCATGTACATAGCTTAATGTGTTTTGTAAGTGGTAAATGGGGTTTATTAAGAAAGTTCTTACTCGATAGCTTTACTGATTTGGAATCCTCTTGAACATAATATTTGGGTTACATTAGGTGGTTTTGGGGGTATTGGATCGTGGGTTGTGCTATCCTTCATTAGATTCTGCATTCCTTAGGCCTTGCATCCCATCATAACAGTTAAACCCTTCCCTTTGCATTTGGATATTGGAGTGGGATCTATTTTATCATTTCCTTTCTTTTCCTTGACTCAAAAAATCTTCCATCCAAACACATGGTAAGTATTTATTTTCTTGTACTTGATGTGATCAAGGAATAAAGAAGAGATAAGGAACATCAATAATTTGGGATAAAAGCGTATATTTCATTCAAACATTTAACAATGAATGGATAATAATACAAATATTCATTATTATTGGTTCGTCTAAAGTAGGTTAATTTGTTTCTCGATTTGAAGGCGTTTTTGAAAGTAACATTTTTCTCATTTGGATTTATAATTGAATGCTTATGTTTGTTAAAGAAGACTGTTCTTGACAAGACTCTTAAACGTTGTAAGAACGCATGCTAAGATGAATTGAGATGATGCTCGGTAGATGTTAAATCAATGAAATTTATTTGATTCCCGACGTGGAGATGTCTATTAACTTATATACAACACATCTAAATCTATTTTAATAAAGTTACAGTAGGTAGTAACTCGGGTGAATTAACACTAACAAAATCAGAATTTAGCAGTGGATTATAATTTATGGATAAATAGTAAGTAAATAGTGATTGAATAACGTCTATGAGATTTAAAGAGGGTATAGAGATAGCTTATCAGCGATGAATGAAGGTCTCGTCACTATTTGTGACGTCAAAATCTTTTCAGATGTTTTGATGAAGGGTTAGCGATGACATTGCTAGAAAAATCAACAATGGGTTATTATGTCTGTTACTATTTTTATTGTTTGGCTTTAGTCAAGGCAAATCATTCGTTAAAGGACTTTTCCCTTGTAGAAATAGTGAAGGATGTATTCATCATTAATTCTAAAAAAATAGACGACCTTTTGAAATTCATTTAACAATTACTTAGTAACGGAAACTTATGAATCCCTAGTTAAATTCCTTTTTCCTTCCTTCTTGTCTCATTTTCTTCTTCCTCTGCTTCTTCTTTAGCCGTTGGTCCATCTCCCACCCAAAACCACCACAAAACTCCACTCTTTCACTCTCCATCAATTCATACCCACTCCAAATTTTTTTCTTCCTAAAAACTTTTGTTTTTCTTTTCTTCCTCTAGGTCTCTTCCTCCCGAACTAGGTTAGTTCTCTCACTCTTTTGTTTCTTAGTAAAATTTAGTAATTTATCATATTTTTAGGTTAATTTTAAATGTAATTGAATGATTTATAATTTTCTATATATTTAATTATTAATTTATTGATTAATTTGTTAATTGTTAGATTAATTTATTAATTAATTTTTATTTAAATTTAATTAGATTTAAATTAGGATTAATTTGATATAGGTTTAAATTGATTGATTTATAATTTTCTATATATTTAATTATTAATTTATTGATTAATTTGTTAATTGTTGCATTAATTTATTTATTAATTTTTATTTAAATTTAATTATATTTAAATTAGGGTTAATTTGATATAGATTTAAATTTAATTAGGCTTGAATTAGAATTAATTAAGCTAATTTGATTTATGTTTAATTAATTAATTAGGTTAGTTTTGATTAATTGGTTTATTTTTATTTTTATTTATATTGGAAAAAATTAATTATTCGTTATTTTAAATTTAATTAGGTTTGAATTAAACTTAATTAAGTTAATTTGATTTAGTTTTAAATTTAATTAGGTTTGAATTAAAATTAATTGGGTTAATTTGATTTAGTTTTAATTAATTAACTAGGTTAATTTTGATTAATTGATTGATTTTTAATTTTATTTATATTGAAAATTATTAATTATTTGTTGTTTTAAATTTAATTACGTTTGAATTAGATTTAATTAAGTTAATTTGATTTAGGTTTAAATTTAATTAGGTTTGAAATAGAATTAATTAGGTTAATTTGATTTAGCTTTAATTAATTAATTAGGTTAATTTTGATTAATTGATTGATTTTTAATTTATTTATATTAGAAATTGTTAATTATTTTTTATTTTGAATTTAATTACGTTTGAATTAGATTTGAATTAAGTTAATTTGATTTAGGTTTATATTTAATTAGGTTTGAATTAGTATTAACTAGGATAATTTGATTTAGATTTAATTAATTAATTAGATTCAATTTGATTAATTGGTTGGTTTTTATTTTTATTTTTATTGAAAATTGTTAATTATTTATTATTTTAAATTTAATTAGAATTTAATTATATTTAATTAAGTTAATTTGATTTAGGTTTTAATTTAATTAGGTTTGAATTAGTTAATTATGTTAAATTGAACTAGGGTTAAAGTAATTAGGTTAATTGTGATTAATTTACTCATTTTTAATTTTATTTATATTTCAATTTTTTAAGTACTTGTTATTTAACATTCAATTAGATTTGAATTTGATTTGATTTAATTATATTTTATATAATTATTGATGTATACCAAGATACGTCGTAATGTATTGAATTCATAGGGTTAGTGAAATTGAAGAGAAATAAGGTTGGTTCAATGTTCTCGCATAGTCGAGAGGATGAGTTTGAAATTTTAATTTCGATGAAGTATTCAAAGCAAGTATTGGTCTTGATGTACGTAAATTGATTTTGGATTGATTTAATTTCAATGATTGATCGAAATTCCGCAATTGGAGTGTTTTGCACTACCAATCAAGAGAACAATAATGTTCAAATGTGATTGGTTTGATCCTACATCGAATGGAACAAGAATTTATCCGTAATATAGAGTAACAAAGGTAAACTATAGAAGAAGTTTCAACATATATGAACCCTTTATTCTAGCGACACAAGTGACTTAAGTGTATTATATCGCGTATCCTAGTTTGAAGCGCGACCGTCGAGATTGGCGAGTCGTTTGTAAGATAAAAGCTAGGGCTATAGTTGAATTGTCAAAATGTCTATTAGAGTCCAATAAATTGCAAAATTGTTTCGGGAGGACGATTCGAAAATGGATCTAAATGGAAGATGGTGAGGAGCATTCATTGAATGATGTAAATTGATCATTTATAGATATAATAGTAATTGAAGCTATTAAAGAAGATGAGAGTGAATATGTATCAAAATCAATTGAAGGAGAGAAAAACTTAAAAGATTATGACAGTTGTAATTAAAGATCAATTTTATTTATTATATTTCTTAATTATATTGTTTTGTCTATTATGCATTTTTTAGAAGTTTGTTGTGCATTTTGGATTTGTTGACTTTTACGCGAGTGACGTCTTCAATAATAAGGGAATATCCAATTTATAAGGGAGACTATGTTGAATTTTTATTTGATTTTAAAAAAAATAATTTATAACATATTTTTAGTCGAATTGTTATTCATTTATTGTATTTATTAAATTATTTTAGATATTATTTTAGAGTTATGTCTCATGTATTGAGCAAATCTAGTCGTTGTGCTAGTAGTTATGGCTCGATGGCGATAGTATCCATGGTAATAGTATCCATGGTCGTGGCATTGATGCTATCAATGTCCATGACCATGCCACTAATAGTGGTGTTATATGTGGAGTTGGCACTCGTTAGTGTAAGTGTTTGAAGTCATGGACTTGATAGTGGCATTGGTACGTCCGCATCCCTATCAATAATGACCCTTCGGGTAGTGTCGTCGCTAATAATGCCCCACCGGTAGTGCTCCAAGCTACAAAGATCCTTTTAACGGTTTCCTCATCTCTAGGAATCTCTACCGGATCCGATAATGGACAAACCATTCGAGTCATGAATAACTAATAAATAATATGTTTTACGTATGGTAATTAGTTTTATTTTTTTCACATATTATATTTAAATTATTAATTCACTTATTTATGATTTATTTGTTTTGTTTGATAGTTTGGTTCCACCAAATAAGTGCTCCATAAAAATCATCGTAATTTTCAAATAGCGATTGAACGTCGCCGGCTTCACATGAAAATTCATCTCTATGGAGATGAATGACTACTACTTTAATGAGTTTAGGATAATATATTATATTATTTATTTATATTCGATTTAAAGTATTAACTTAACATGAAATGTACTAATATTAATTTTTTTTTATATAAAAGTACTTTTTATGGGATACAACCATCAATGCACTCGCTTAAGGATGCATAAGAGAGTTTAGCACGAAAGTGCTACAATGACATGCTTGAACAAGCTAAAGCAAAAGACTAATAAATCTATGTTTATTAAAGAGTAAGCATGGAATGAATGGCACCGGGATTGAGCCTCACTTGAGTTTCATGTCTAATCTCAATAGGCATCTCGAAACCGTATGTTGGGGATCGGTGGTGTCGGTGCTACCCATCTAGGCATATAAAATGGTCCATCTCTTTGATTGAGTATGCTGAACATTTGGCAAATTTTATTATCCATTGTGTTATAAATTAATTTTTGTATTTATTGCATCTCATATTATTCATTGATTCATAAATCAAATCCTTACGAGATGTTTCGACCACTCGCAAGCACAAAGATGAGGCATTTGTCGATAGACGGTCCTAGACAATAATAGTAATTTTTTTTGTTTTTGTAAATATACATCTATCAATGTAATCTAAAAATATATTTATGATTTAATATTATAATCATTTCAATGACATAGAAGCATGTGTAATCAATGCAGAAGCAACTGCTAAAGAGCAGCATGAGGGTGATTCATCGTCTTCAAACATCAACATGATAAAAATATGTTTGGATGTTGCGGGAGGGAGAAGAAGCGAGAAAGTGTATTTCTTTGGACCATAGGCATCCTAGTATTATTCTTATTTTAACACCAGCTTCCTCCTCCGCCACTTTGCGGTATTTTAGTGGTAATATTCGGGAGATTTCTATTCGGTATGAAGATAGATTAAAGGGATGGAGGTTACCATCCAGGAATGGACGAGTAAATTCAATACTCTACGAGTCGGATGAAGATAGTGATGGGATGGGATTGTTATAGGACATAGAGTAGACTCGTGTCTCTCCCGTTGACCCCCCACAACCTAGGAGTTAGTCGTTCCTCTCAATATCTAGCAGTACGAAAGATGCTGCAAGAAGTGATAATTATGATGACTAGATTTCTTGTTTCTTTTTAAGGTTTTTAATATTTTGTAAACCTTAATGCATTTATATATTTATTTGATTTCAATTTATATTATTTTAATTTTATTAAATAATATATCGTGTTTTAATAAGGTGTTAATTTTAATCATTTGTTACTATCATTAATATTACATGGTTATTAATTTATAAAAAAATAATTTTTTTCGTTTATCAATGAATTAGCGATCGAATTGGTGACAAAAGTTAAACATCTTTACGACGGACACATACATGGTCTCTAACTAGCAATGGATTTGAGAGAAATTTTAAGAAGTACAATTTAGAGACAGTATTTTCGTCACTAGTTAGCGACGAAAATAATCCAATAGCAATGTTTTTGCGACAAATATTAGATTTGAGGGACAATTGTTTATTTTGATTTAACGACGAAAATTTTACACATTAGCGACCAAAAAAAAAAATTGTCACTAAGAAAATAGTAATGATTTTTTTAACTATTGAAAGTATATTATCGCAAATCCATCATTAAGGCTAAATAGCCACAGATATTGATGATATAGCAACAGAAAAATCCGTTGCTATTTTCTGGTTTTCTTGTAGTGTAAGGTTCAAAAGCAAGTCAAGAACTTATACTTTAGGTTAGAGTTGTTCAAAAGCAAGACTAGCTTGCTTAGCTTTGGAAAATTTTCTTGAAAGTTAGTTCGGATCTTAGAGTGATACTTTGAGAAATACTTGGAAAAAAACCTAAAGTTTTAAAAATTAGTCAATTATTCAAAGACATTTTGAATTAATCCCGTGTCTCAAAATAGGGTCCCGTATTTTAATTCATCTAATGCTCTAAATATGTTTTCTTTCTTAGAGTGTATAAGACTTTAGGATCTGGAGTGATGCTGGTTTAGAGTTTGCGTTGAATGTTTATCACAAATAGAAATTCTTGAGGATGTTGCGGGTGGAGCGCTTGATAATGCTACAGCTTAATTTTCCAACTTTAAACGTACCTCTGATTTGTGTTATTTATATCGTTCCGTTTCTTTTTTGTTGTTTGCAGATAGGATTTTTACAAGTTATTTTTGATGCATGAATGCTCACAGCTTATAGTTGATTACAGTAATGAGTAGCAGAATTTACCACATTTGATAGCGAATAATTTCAGGTCTCTAAAGCATGGGGGAGCAGTAATTTCACAAATGATTAAGAATTTCAAGTTCGAGAGCAATGGTTAACATCTGAATACTAGTTTTCTGTGTATATGTTTACCATAATCCAGAGCTGGATATGTCCTTTAAAAAAAAAATCAGAGTATTATACATATTTTTTTTTATGTCAGAGAAAATGAAGATTATTGAGAGTCCGCATTACTCCTAACTCCATAAGAACTCTTTCGAATCATGGGTGTAACTTTTTATTGTTCAACATTTTCTTTGGTTCCTTCCATCTCGCTGCAAATTGTTTCAATTGAATCAAGAAATTATACAAGTGAATGGAGTGAAAAATAGGGAGCCATTTAGGGACTGTGTTTGTGCATGGATGTGAGAAAACATAAAGACCTTAGTTTCTTGTTTGGAGTTTCAAGTCTGTATTCGATGTATTCTTGCATTTTGTCATCTGGTAATCTCCTAACCAAAATATAGCTGTTACTTTAAAACATAGAATATCTATATCTCGCAATTGTATGGTTGTTGGTCTCATTCTATGCATCTGAAGTATAACGTTCATCCTATGTACAATCCTGGAAATGCGAGACATCAAATTCGATTGTTCCTGATTGGATAGAAAGTTTGGAAGTGAAGTGGAGTGGATCAATATCAAGCTGGAACGATTTACAATTGCTCGCTATCTGTAGCGGAAGCTAGTTTTAGAAGTCAGATCACCGATGTGCTCACTCCATTTGCTGCTGCAGTGCTTCATCTCTTTTGATCCTGATGCTTGCCGATTCCCGCTCTATGCCTATGTTCTGCTAATGGCTCCATACGAATTCTAACTACTAGTTTCATTAGAATGCATTTTTGGATCGTGGTTCCTAATATTCTATGCAGGTTACACATGCTACTGCCCTGTAGTTGCCCCATCATGAACTATAGCTAATTTCTATTTTAATTAATTCTTTGATTTGTTTAAAAGCATGCTGCTTCTTACTCTGCTAGCCTTACTGTGAAAACTCTCAGTTCCCAGATTTTGATGTTTTACTTGTTTAAGTTAGTAATCTGAATCATCTCAGGTAATTAATGCACTGAAGCAGATAGGTATTGGTTCCTCAACTTTTAGGAATGGCTGGTAGAAAGCTGACAGGGATATGGAGCTGTAAGGATGTGCACTGATTGATGTAATTGGACATGGAATCTAAATTCATCTTGTTTATTATTTTAGGTTGGTTTCAAGTGTCCAGCTTACAGACAAATCTAGATCTATCTACGTAGGACAGGTTTGATTATTTTCTTGTAAGAATTTTAATTGAAAAATCCAGTTCAGATTAGTTCAGACTTGGGGCAGAAAATGTTCAGCATAAACATGACCCACTAATTAATAGGTTAAAGTTTAGAATCATGGAGTCAAAAAGATTTAGCTACCTGTACTCATTTATTTGGACGACTTTGATAATTGGGACAGGTTAGGTTATGACAAAATTAATAAATAGTTGCGAAAAAAATTGCAAGAAACCAAGATGTGTCCTTGTAATCTGGCATGAGTGGTGACATTCAGTCTGAGATCTGTATTACTCCATCAGAACTGATTTCTAACCTATAAGAGTTAGCAAAAGTGCTTAAGATTTGTCTATGGTGCCGAATCGTTACTGGTTTTCTTTCTTACTTTAGAATAGTTTGTTTAACTTCTACCAGCAATTGGCAGATCTATATCATTCTTATTTTTAATTATATTTATTATGTTTCTGAATAATATTTAAGTTTTTAATTTGTTATTCCAACTAATTTTTTGGACTATATATAAATTTTTTAACCAAAACAATCTTTCTTTAAAAAAAAAAAATCTTAAAGTCACATGATATTGTATATTCTATTTTGAAGTCTTTATTATTATTATTATTATTATTATTTTGTATTCTTATCACAAATATTTCGATTAAAAAATTTATTTATGGTTAAAAAAATTGATCGAAATAATAAATTGAAAACTGAAATATTATTTAAGACATAATAGATGCATAGAGACAAATTAAAAATTCAGACTATTTTATAAAAATAAATTAAGCTGTTTATTTTAAAATAAAGAATGAGGCATAAAGTAATGGACTAGAATTTCATTAATGAATTTGATAATGGTTAGAGGGAGGGAGGATATATTAGCTATTGTCAAGAAGTACAAGCTCGGTTCTTGGAGTAAATTATAAATTAGTTTATTTAGTTTTGAGAAACAAATTAATTAGTTTTTTTATTTTAAAAACTATTGTTTAATTCTTTAACTAGTGATAACCATCTTTAATTTAATATTATTTTTATTCCATAAAAACTCTTATTTTCTCATAAATCTTTTTAGATTTTTTTTCATATTTTTTTTCTATTTCTTAAAATAAAAAAATCAAAATAAATTAAAAAGGAGTAAAAAGCACTAAATTACAAGAACATTTCAGAATATAAGGACTAAAAAATCAGTTTTTAAAATAAAAAAGATTAATTAATTTATTTTTCAATAATAAAGTCTTTTTAGAATTTATCTAACACAATAATATAAAGTCTTTATTATTATTATTATTATTATTTTGTATTCTTATCACAAATATTTTGATTAAAAAATTTATTTATGGTTGAAAAAATTGATCGAAATAATAGATTGAAAACTGAAATATTATTTAGGACATAATAGATCCATAGAGACAAATTAAAAATTCAGACTTTTTTATAAAAATAAATTAAGCTGCTTATTTTAAAATAAAGAATGAGGCATAAAGTAATGGACTAGAATTTCATTAATGAATTTGATAATGGTTAGAGGGAGGGAGGATATATTAGTTATTGTCAAGAAGTGCAAGCTCGGTTCTTGGAGTAAATTATAAATTAGTCTATTTAGTTTTGAGAAACAAATTAATTAGTTTTTTTTTATTTTAAAAACTATTGTTTAATTCTTTAACTAGTGATAACCATCTTTAATTTAATATTATTTTTATTCCATAAAAACTCTTGTTTTCTCATAAATCTTTTTAGATTTTTTTCATTTTTTTTCTTTTTCTATTTCTTAAAATAAAAAAATCAAAATAAATTAAAAAGGAGTAAAAAACACTAAATTACAAGAACATTTCAAAATATAAGGATTAAATAATCAATTTTTTAAATAAAAAGGATTAATTAATTCATTTCTCAAAATGAGAGGAACTAATTTATAATTTACTCTCGGTTCTTGTAATCAAAAGACAAGTGGTACTCGAAAAAAAAAACTATTTGATCATGAGTAGGGAATCAGTATTGGAAAATGAGGATGGTTGGGTTCTCATGTGTCAACAGCTAGAAACTTTCAGAGCACAGCAATACCACCAGTTTGTGCATTGGCAATATCAGGAAAAATAAATAAATAAAATTACCAAATGGTCACCTGATGTGGCTTAGGTAGAGAAGGGGATGAGGGGAAAAAAATAAATTTCTCAAGGAACATGCTGTTTCTAACACATAAAAAGAAAAAACATAATTAAATAATATAAATTCACATAATAAATAAATAAATTCATTATAAATTAAAATGAATAAAAAATTAGAGTTTTATATTTTGATCATTAGAAAAATTAGTAATTAAAATCATATAATTATGTTTCATGGTATATAAATGACCAAATCTTCAAAATAGTTTTATCAAAATATTGAAATGATTGTCTCGAAACACAACTAAGTTGTTTTCTTAACACAATACATTCCTTCGTAGAATTTATCTTGCCAAATAACAAAGATCTATATATATGGTTGTCAAGAGAAAGTAATATTTTAAAAACTATAATGATTATTAATAATTTTGACCAAAATTGATATTATTTTTTATCAAAATAATCCAACATTCTCTCCTTTATTTTTATAAAAAATAATTTTAGTATACTATACATAAAAATTGAATGTTATGCACAATAAGAATGTCAACGACTTTGAACCTCACTTTTTTTTATATAAAAAATAAAATAAATTTAAATATTCCAGCAAAACGTTACTGAATATACTAAAAGAAAATGTATATTCACCGTTCAAGAGATTATTCACTCGTTGTTCATTACGAGTGATTTTACTGTTTTTTCATTGTGAATTGTGTCTAAAATCACTGCTTGTTCACCGTGCAATTACGTTGTTTGTACAAAAACTTGCACTCTAATCCCTCTTTTATAAACTTTTTTTTTCAACCTAGAACTTTATTTTTCATTCATTTTGATTCTTGCAAGCTAAGAATAGAGAGAAATGAGTGAAAGAGAAAGGAGGAGAGAAGGAGCATTGGAGAGGCCTGTTTCGGTCATCCCGATGATCGAGTATATATATACACACACGAAAAGTAGAATTTATCTATGGTTGTCACAAACAATAAAATGGTTGGAGAAGGAAGATCGATATTCAAAAACATTTTGAGTTTTTTAATTTTGATTTGATTTTTTTTTTTTTTTTATGCTTTAAAATAGGTTTTAAAATTCTAAACAAGTTTACTTATGTTATTTCTATAATTTTCAGATATTTTTAGACAAGAACAGAGCCAATTTTGGTTTTGAGAGGTTGAAAAGTAAGAAACTTGACTTTCTCATTACTTTTTCGACATAATCGAGTTCATAGAAAATTTCAGTGGTGGGCAAAAATTCAAAACACACTATTTTTTTTTTTGCCCAGCCTAGGCGCATGGGGCATTTGCTCCAGGCCTAGATGTGCTGGCCTGGTCCTTGGGTTTTTTTCTTTCCTACGAATTTTTTTAATTAAGAATTTTTAGATAAAAATTATAAAAAATTGAATGTTATTATTTGTGTTTTTCATGCAGTAAGGCAAGGATAAAATATATATACTATTTTTTATATTTTAAAATTAATTTATATTTCAGATTATATTACTCTTATTATTTAAAATTTATTCTTTAAATTTATCATTTCTTATAAAAAATCTCATCCAATTTTATTTCATAAATATAATTTGTTTTTCTTTATATTTGAATTTTGAAATAAAATTTTAAAACATGAATTTTTTTATAAAAAAATTTGGTATATATATATATATATATAATGAATTTTTAGAATTTTTAAATGATAATTGCATATATATAAATGCATAATTATTTTAATCTAAAAGGTTAAAATTGTATTTCACATAATGTGTGTCAGTCCACTAAGTGTGGTAAAAAAGTATAAAAAACTATAGAATTATCGGTTTTATTAAAAATTAACTATACTTCTTCACATATAATACCAACTATTTGTTATGAATATTTTTTGTAATATTATAGAACCAATTTCTTTAAAATAAAATAATTAAAATAATTTTTTTAAAGGAACCACCCAATTATTGAAATACGATTTTTTATGCTAGCATTATATATATATATATATTAAAAAATTAATCTTCTCATCGGCACTAAATATGAATAAAAACTTATTTTCATAGTTAATTTTATATATGTCTATATATTAATTGTAACTTTATTGTTTGGATACATTCTAATAAAAAATATATTTTTAAAGCATTTTTTTAAAAAAATATTAATATTTAAATTTAAATTATTATATAAAGAAGAATAAATCATATTTTTAAGTAAAAAATTATGAAAAATATAATGAAAAAATTATTAAATTTTGAAATGATTTTGTTCTATAATACCTACAACATAGTGCAGATAACTGACTAATTTCTTTTATATGAAAAATTGAAGGATGATAAAAAGTTACTATAATCCTTTCTGATGCAGCAATGGGAGTAATGTGCTTGGTGATACTTGTCTATTCGATTTTTGAATATATCATCCCTTGTCATATAATTTTCTTAATTAAGCCCTTGCACTGTCTTTTCATCTATTAATGTGGTCCTCTCGTCGAATTCCATCTCTAACTAAGTTAATTAATTAGACTGCCAACTTGGAATATGTTGTTCTTTTTAATTCCTATGATGAAAAAATTAAGAAAAACTAAAGAGGTTACAAAAACACTAGGAAAAAAAACACTGTAAACTATTAATTGTTTTAAAAAACAACAAAATTAGTTTTTAAAAAATTATGAAAAATCGAATGTTATTATTTGTGTTTTTCATGCAGTAAGACAAGGATAAAATATATATACTATTTTTTATATTTTAAAATTAATTTATATTTCAGATTATATTACTCTTATTATTTAAATTTTATTCTTTAAATTTATCATTTCTTATAAAAAATCTCATCCAATTTTATTTCATAAATATAATTTATTTTTCTTTATATTTGAATTTTGGAATAAAATTTTAAAACATGAATTTTTTTAATAAAAAAATTTGGTATAATATATATATATATATATATATAATGAATTTTTAGAATTTTTAAATGATAATTGCATATATATAAATGCATAATTATTTTAATCTAAAAGGTTAAAATTGTATTTCACATAATGTGTGTCAGTCCACTAAGTGTTGTAAAAAAGTATAAAAAACTATAGAATTATCGGTTTTATTAAAAATTAACTATACTTCTTCACATATAATATCAACTATTTGTTATGAATATTTTTTGTAATATTATAGAACCAATTTCTTTAAAATAAAATAATTAAAATAATTTTTTTAAAGGAACCACCCAATTATTGAAATACGATTTTTTATGCTAGCATTATATATATATATATTTTAAAAAATTAATCTTCTCATCGGCATTAAATATGAATAAAAACTTATTTTCATAGTTAATTTTATATATGTCTATATATTAATTGTAACTTTATTGTTTGGATACATTCTAATAAAAAATATATTTTTAAAGCATTTTTTTAAAAAAATATTAATATTTAAATTTAAATTATTATATAAAGAAGAATAAATCATATTTTTTAAGTAAAAAATTATGAAAAATATAATGAAAAAATTATTAAATTTTGAAATGATTTTGTTCTATAATACCTACAACATAGTGCAGATAACTGACTAATTTCTTTTATATGAAAAATTGAAGGATGATAAAAAGTTACTATAATCCTTTCTGATGCAGCAATGGGAGTAATGTGCTTGGTGATACTTGTCTATTCGATTTTTGAATATATCATCCCTTGTCATATAATTTTCTTAATTAAGCCCTTGCACTGTCTTTTCATCTATTAATGTGGTCCTCTCGTTGAATTCCATCTCTAACTAAGTTAATTAATTAGACTGCCAACTTGGAATATGTTGTTCTTTTTAATTCCTATGATGAAAAAATTAAGAAAAACTAAAGAGGTTACAAAAACACTAGGAAAAAAAACACTGTAAACTATTAATTGTTTTAAAAAAACAACAAAATTAGTTTTTAAAAAATTAACTCTCACTCTTTCTATCTAAAAAACCCAAAACCTGGATTGCTAGCTCAAGAATAGATCTAAAACCAATTTTGTTGTTTCTAAACAAAAACACTAGAGGTGAAAATTGATATCTAGTTTAATTCTCTGATTTTTAATTTTTGCCAACAAAAAAAAAAAAAAAAAACCTTCGATAAGAAATTAACAGCCAATTAACACTGTTAGAGAACGAATTGGATGGAAGGACTAGATTAATAGACAAAAGATAGTCTAGCTAGCTAGGGGCTTCATTAATTATAAAAATAGTATTAGAATAGACCACATTAACAAAAATTGAATAGTATAGGGATGACCAAGCTCGTTACCCCACAGCAATGTATTTATAAGTAGTTGAAATTGTTTAGAAACTTCCAGAATAAACTTATCAAATACATGTAGCAGAAACCTGAAAGTTGAAGTAAGGAGTAATGATAGTTTAATGTTCCCAAAGATTAGGAACTTCGTAAAACTAATAAGAACACACATAATTAATATTGTTGCATAGATATATACTTAATTTACCTTTCGTTTCATATGGAAATTTCTGTCTGTTTTGAGGCTATTTCATATTTTTTTCATACTCTGAATGAATAAAAGAAAAATTATTACAGAAATATAGTCTATCGTATCAAATTAACCGATCATGCTATTTTGATTTATTACACTAATCAATTATCTTAAAATTATCTTGAAAATATTCTGGTCCAAAATCAGGTTTATGTAAGAACTTATCTAAAAGAGACTCCATAAACTATTATCACTAATAGTTATTCCTATTATTGTATGCCAAATTGAAGGAAAAAAATGAAAATAAAAGAATAATAACCACAAGAACTCAGGAAAGAAAATAATTCATCTTTCACAAATATTTTTAAGGGCACAGCAAACATAGTTATGTTACTAAAAGCATATCTATATGATAAAATATGTTGCAAACTTACTGAAACTACACACTATATAGCTTACAAACCATGCAAATACTATATATATATATATATTTAGGTAGAGGGAAACATCACACTTCATCGAAGAAAGTATGTGCACACATGGACTCCAACCCATGAATCCATCACCCATGGTTGGTTCTTTGTCCAGAGTATGGTGAGTGTGTCCAGTGGCCACTCGAGCCACCACTTCCTCCACCACTACCACTGCCACCACCAGCAGAATTACCAAACCCACTGCCAGCACCATATCCGCCACCATGGGCACCACCACTTCCAGCACCATATCCGCCACCATGAGCACCACCACTTCCAGACCCATAACCATACCCTGAGCCTGACCCTGTTCCCGAACCAGACCCATACCCGAAACCCCTACCGAACCCATTCGGCGACCGACCAGAACCAGATCCGTAGCCCCATCCTCCATTTGGAGTAGAAGCCCATCCCCAATTATAATCCCAGTTAGGCCCATGGCCTGAACCAGTCTCTCCTCTAGGCCCTGTAGACATTTCAGGAGAGGCAACTCCTTTCTTGTCACCTTCTGCAACACTATAGGCCGTACCACCAAAATTACGAGCAAAAGAACCTCCAGCAATCAAGAAAAGAAGAAACAGAGTGAAATGAAATAAATTGGGTTGCATTGTTTTTGTGATGGCTTTGTGGCTGTGCTTCAAGATGTGTATGATGAGGCGATGCGAAATCAAATCGATGATCACTTAGGTATAGGTGGGAAGGATATTGTAGTGGTATTTATAGTGGGAGTTGATGTAGACATGGGGGTCACCCGTGAAGGTTTTCACCTTTTGGAAAATGTTGCACATGTCATCGTGTGAGAGAATTTTACATTCACAATTCAGCACTACTTCACGATATTGCACCACCGACTTCCAACTAAAATATTCAGACTGTAACGTGTTCTTATCATCAACTAGTTCAATCAAGTAAGTGAATGATGAAGGGTGAAACTTGGAAGAACATTGTTGGCTTGGAAATTAGCTAGCTGGGTTGTGTTTGGATCGATAAAATAAGATATGAAAAATAAGCAAAGAATATATATATATATATATGGGGAGGACAAATGTTCTTATCTACATGATACAACGATTCTCGCAACTTTAGAATTACCATTACATTTTCTATTCAAATTTTATTTTCTAAACATTCTAGGCCTCACAGGATAGGAGTGACCAATAATAAAAGAGTTCTAATGAAAGTTCGATCTAATGAAAGATGTAATTTTTTTTCTTTTTTATCACGTTTCTATATTTAGTCATGATTGTTTTGGCAAAAGGTAAAGACAACATGTTTTGATTAATATATATATTTCATCGTATTTTTAAATTAATTAGATAGCGTTAGAAAATAATATAATTCATATCTTGAAATTTTATCTAATAATTAGTTTAAATTTTCGAATTTGAATGATTTTTTAATAATAATATTTTCTAAATAATTTTTATATATTGATTTTTTTTCTTTTTTGTATATCCATTTATTGGTTTAGCTATTAGGTAAACGCTTTATATGACATCATTCATAAATTTAATTTTCCTTCTCTCAAATGCAGTTGAATAAAAGTTTATTTAAAGATGAAAGAGATAAAAAGAAGTGGAGGGGGAGGATGGATTGCTTTCGTGCCCCATTGACTATATGATAAAATAGTAGCCTACACGGAGGCCAAAAAGATTACTTGTGTGCATAACTAGTAGTAATTTAGCCATTACCCGCGCACCATATACATCTGCCTTCACAAAATCTCCATAGCATTACATTATGCTTCATATGATGGATATTTATTTATTTATTAAATTTAAGAAATCAAATTTTCTTTATATATATATATATATATATATATATATATATATATATATATATATATATATAATGGAATATTTTCATATCGGTTTTTGCATCAATCGATATTAGGTCAATTATTTTTTTGTAGTAAAACAATGTCAAGACATGGTTAATATTTGATTGAACACTAAACTTTCTCTTCAAATCAAATGAACCTATATTTAATATCATTAACAAAATAGCATTATTAGAAATCAATATTTTCGAGAAGTCTCCACACACTTCACCCTCCGATCAATAGTACTAGCATGGACGTGAATCATGTGACCTAATGTGCTAATTGGAACAAATCAAGATCATTTTAGGGTTAGATGGTGGATTGAGAGAGATTTCATCATTACTTTTTCCTCTTTGAAACCTGATAGTTGTAGGAGATAATCAAGAAGCCATATTTGAGGAAACAAGCATTTATTGGAGGAGAAAGCTGGTCCATAAACTTTTAGTGGTTGTAGCTTTAACCGGCCATTATACCACCTTGTACACTTGGCAATGGGAAGCATGCACACCCCAAGTAGCAATCCATGAGCTAGCTAGGTCTCTCTTTTCCTGCCCCTTGATAATGGATTATGGTTGGGAAGTTGCATAAAAAGTCTCTTTTTGCTAGCTTTGTGCTATAGTGCCCAAATAATAGCTTTGACTTGCACATTTTTGTATTGGATATGATCTAATCTTTTCATGAAAATAACCTGATCTTGACACGTGTACATCCTTTCATGATCTTTCCTTCTTAGTGGGAATTCTTGGGCATGTATCCATCCAACGATTTGTGCAACAGGAAGAAGAATATTGAGAAATGAGAAGTATCTTGGCATCTTAAAAGTTATCCTAGCAAAATGTTTCATTTTAAATTTCTTTTTTTTCCTTCCTCTCTTTTTTGTTTCCTGGACATGTCATTTGACAATATCAGAGAATCACCGAGCTAATGTGTAGAAAAATTGTCATTTACAGCAATAATAATAATAATAATAAAAGAGATGGCTTGTGATTCAATATCCTTTTACATAAAGTATTGAATTTTTATATCATATAGTATATGATAATCTTAACCCAATTTATCATGGATTTGTTGTCATTGTTGTCACATTGCATACAATATATATATTTACCGTTTAGCTCATGTGATATATGATTTTTTTTCATATTATTATTTCGAATTTAAATTTAAAAAGAGAACCATAATAAATAAAAAATTCATAGATATATTGAGAAGTGAATAGTTTATTTAAAATCTAATCGGGAAAAAATTTAGTTTTGATGAACATAAACTAGTTAAAGAATACTTTAACTAACCCTTTTTTTTTCATTCAACGATAGAGAATATCTTCAAAATAGGTCACACATCAATTAAGATTTAATTTTTTTGGAACAGTTTTATAAAGTATCAACGGCAAATTGTTCTAGTATACTCAGATGAATGTAAATTTTTCAGATGCTAACTCCAAACTTTAGTCTTTCAATCCAAAAAAATTAAGAAAAATATCAAATATTGATAGTGATCAAAATACATGTGTTTAAATTGCTTAATTTTCCTGCATTTTATTATTTTGAGATGTCCAAATGATAGGCCTTAACTCGCTTTTGTATTCTATGTGCTAAGATGTGGAACCGATTGATAATACGTTAAAAGAACCATATAAAGAAACTTTATGATCAAGACCAATTCAAATATTGGAAAGCATGAGAAACGTGAGCATGTAAGAGTAATAGTGTGGGCATGCGGATGCGGTAGACATAGACGTACAAGAGTATGAAGGCGTGGGCACGTTGCAACTTAACTTGGGCACGTTGAAAACCGTAGAAACGGACAACGGACCTCCACTAGGAAACAAATTCCGTTACGATTTATCGGGAATAGACTCGAACCTTCGAAAGAGGAGCGAATATTTTGTACCCTTTTTGGGAAATAGAAAACCTCTATAAATAGGAACATAACGTACTAGGGCGTACACCTTTTATTCATTGTTTTATTCATCATAATATTTGTCGACTTTATTTTTCTCACTCTTGCTATGACGATTGCCATGAATGTTGTCATGACCAGCTAAACCCCTTTCCTTAGTGAAGGTAATCGAAGCTTTTGGAAATTAAAGATTTTGAGATGCTTAAACATTAATGCAAATCGGTTTGTTTATTTCAAGTATTAAACTTTCTTATATGATTATTTTCATGATTGTTTATGTTGATTTCTAATGTGTGCGGTTAGTTTATTGATCGAATAATCTATAGCTAGATTGAATATTGAACCCGTAATTGTTCAATCCCTTTGATTTGTGTAGCAACTAGGAGTGTATGGTTTGCTACGTCAAAAACTAATGACTCTTAGAAAGATTGTTTAACTAGATTAAATACAACTACATGCGTTGTGTTGTGTTATCTTGCTTTGTTGATCTTTCTAATACATAAAATCGTTATTTGATTAAATCTTATATCGTATGTAGGGTTGTTAAATAATGATGGTTAATTGGAATACATGTTTCTAGTTGGCTAATCATAAGGAAAGATTGATTTCAATATCACAACAAATATTTGAATGAAAATATGATATTTCTTGCATTAAGGATAAATCTTAAGTTTCAAAAGTGGACATGACTCGAACCAAGGTTTGTTTACTTGAACATTTATTTTAAACTTGTTTCCTAAATTTAATTTGTTTAGTTTTTGTTCTATCTCGGTCAAATTAAAAACTCCTCTTTTATTTATTTCATGTTTCTTCTGGATTGGTGAAGACTAACACAACAAAAACTCCTCGTGGGATCGATTACTACTCTCCCTTATTACATTTGTATTGTAGGAGTTTAGGAATTTAATTTAGATGCAGACGACAGCACCTACCAAATATCCTTGACTATCCTACCAACATCTTAAAATTGAAAAATACCTTTAGCATTAAAATAAATAAAAAAATGCAAACAATTTATGTGGGTATCCTAGTCCAGCATTTAAAAAAAAAAAATCAAAGTTGATATCTAGTCATGGGCTTAGCTTCTATCTACAATGAATGGTTTGTGTTTCAAGTGGAGTATAGGTAAGTTGATAAATAGGCCCAATCTAGAATCTAGTACACAATTAAAAGTTAAGGCGTTGAATACTCAACAGGCACAAATTGCCTAAAAGAATTTGACAATACTGCCCACTAAGATCAACAACAAAATGGGTTGATATTTTATTAGCTCAAACCGTGTGGGGTCATTTTCAGAACTTCACATGCATACATTTTGCTAGCCAATTTGCCTAAGCTCATGTTGGAGATTGAAGTTGATCACCTATCAATCAGTATGGACCAGAGTCACAAGTTCAACTGATCACTTGAGTGTGTTAGCCCAATCCATGCCCAATAATTTCTCAATAATTTTGCCAGTGTTCTTCTCCTCCCTTCATGCAGAATTTGACCCATTAATGATTAACAAACAAGTTGTGGAAAAATGAAAAAGCAATTTGATTTGCTTAATCAATGGGGGAACTAAGAAAATTTTGATTTGTAGGTTTTGCTTAAAAGCTACCTTGATGTACTTGAATCAATCTGCATTTATCATTGCTAAGATACAACCACCTTATTCTCGAAAAAAAAAAAAAAGAAGGGAAAAAAGAAAAAGAAAAAGGAAAAAAAAAAAAAAGGGGCACCTTTGTTTCCTTTATGCGGAGATTTTGAGAGGAATAAAAAATGCAGAGAGAGCAAAAGTGTACATTATTATAATTTCGTAAATATATATATTGATAATTGTTGAGACATAATGACCTTAGTTAATTTGAAAATATAACTAATCATGTTTAAAGCAGAAGTGACAAAATTTAATTTTTTCTAACAAGTGTGATTTTAAAATTCAGATCATGTATATTGTTAGAAAATTTATCATGTATATTGTTAGAAAATTTATCACAATATTAGCTTACTTCTTACTGAATTAACAATTTGTTGATTTTTAAAAAATAGTTTTAGTTGTTTGAATGCGAATAGTTTTAAGCTTCATTTATAATGAGTGTCCAAAAACACTAATTAACTATTGTCTTTATTAATTTAACAAAATTAAAGAAAAGAGGGAGATTTTCCTTTTTTTATTTTTTCTTAACAATTTTATTTTATTTTTTATTTTTTTTTATTTTTTTTAATGAGAACTCTGATAAATCTTAAATGATACACCTACATTTAATCATCTTTAAAATCTTCATCTCTTTTAGAATTGAAACTTGAGATCTTCACGTGGAGAGACCAAGCATCAATCGTTCAATTGTTTCATGGGAGACGACTCACGAATCATGTTGGGAAAAAAAAAAAAATCATAGATTAGAACAAAAGGAGCTGCCATTTGCAACTAACAACATGCCATGCATCAAAGGGAACCTGAAAGACCTTTGCAAAGCATATCTATGAACATTCTCCACACGTAGTGGGAGTTTCCATCAGTCACCATCTTTCTTATTGTACGTACTTCTGTTAACCCTTTTAGCCCAGTAGATGGCTGTTCCATCTTTCGTTTTTCATGGAGCTAAAAATTTTGATTCTAGGCTATATTGATCAGTTTAATCTATAGGAGTATCCAAATTAGTCGTTAAAACACCTAAGTTTGTCTTTAAACAAAGTGGCAGACAGGATTGGAGGGGCAAGATACTGATATGATGAAAAATAACTGATGGATGGAGTTCAAACCTTATCAGATATTTTAGCATGTTTTTTTCCTTTAAATGAAATGACCATATGATACATTGAACCTTTTTAATGGCCAAGCATTTTCAAAAAGAGAGCTCCTGAAACGGTGACAAAAAATAACATGAAGCAAGCGAGCCCACAGAATTATGATTACAAGGCAGATGTCAGCCAGTTGAGATTCAATAGGTTTAGGCATGGAGCGCAGTTCCTTCAAACCTTTTAAAACCATTATTTATTAGAGATACTTAACAAAATTCTTCTTTTTGAATGATGTGCGTGAGATGATTAACAACTGATCAAACCATTAATCGGAAAATGGGTCAAGATTCTTACCATTGGAGGCTGGTGCTTTTTGACAGATTATTTCATTTTGTTAATAGCATCAACTGCATGTTGATTTATCTATCTTGAATATGTTGCATTAAAAGAATAAATCTATCTATTGTTATTTTTATTTTTATTATTCCTAAATATTATATTTAGGTAGCATTGAAAGTGCAAAAAGATATTATTTGTATTTTGTTATGAAATAATAAATGTTCATTTCATGTTCCACTACTTATGTGATCCAATTCATCATTTAATATGAAAAATTGAAAGAATGATGCAATTTTATTCAATTATTTATGCATCTTTTGATGGTCCATAGTTACTTTTAATTATCTTCCTAAACTTAAAGCCTACAAATAGGCTTGATTGTTTATTAGTTTATGCATAAGTATTATGTAGAGATTGAGAGATTATTTAGATTTGTTATCTCTTGTATTCATTTTTTTTCTTATCATTTTTCTCTTCAATTATACTATTATTATCATTTTTTTTATAACACGTTATTAACACGAAGTTCTAACCAATCGAGATGATAAATCATGAGGTATATATCTACCAAAAGACTTATCATTTGTTTCAACTATTGGATTTTTTTACACAAGTGCTTTACAAAAAGATCTAAATTATTTAGACCATTAAAATGTATATATCTAATTTATCATGTACTTTAAATCTAATGATACATAGAATATACATTTGAAAAACTTAAATGATTTAATATATAGAATCTAATGATCTATTATTATACTATCGTTATCATTTCTTTTATAACACATTATCGGCATGAAGTTCTAACCAATCGAGATGATAAATCATGAGGTATGTATCTATCAAAAGACTTAATCATTTGTTTCAACCATTGAATTTTTTCTACATAAGTATTTTACCAAAAAATCTAAATTATTTAAATAATTAAAAGGTATGCATCTAATTTATCATGTACTTTAAATCTAATGATAAATAGAATATACATTTGAAAAACTTAAATGATTTAATATATAGAATCTAATGATCTAATATATATTGTTTGAAAAGTTTAAATTTTATTATTATGTTTGGTTTTATTTAAATTTTATTGTTATCTTTTATTTTTATTTCCTAATATTATACTTTGCGTTATAGAATTTTTATGATATCAAACCTCACAAAACTTGATTTTATGGCCCTTGACATTTTGGGGAAGAATTATTGATCATGAGTGCTTGATACTAAGTAAATATTCTCTACTTTTCATATCTCGAATATGCTCCTGCAGTAGCATATCGAGAAAAAGAGTTTAAAAAATATTCGAATCGATTTCATACTTACTTGTGGTTAAATAAAATAATAAGCTATTGATGAAAAAAGAATAAATCTGATCCAACTAGATTTACTCAATTACCCGAAGTGAATGTGATAACTTATAATAATTTTGGGTATGGATGACGATGTGGTCATAGCCATGAACGTGGTAGGAATAATTATCTTTATAATCATGATGAGCATAATCATACATATCACCATAAGAAGTGAATAACTATGAAAAAAGAATAAAAATGGATCAAGTCGGTATTCTAAAAATAAATGTTATACATGTGGCATGAATGGACATTGGTCGCATATCCGTCATACACAAAAACTCATTGAGCCTTATCAAGCCTTGTTGAAAAAGAAAAGAGTATAATATGGATACCAATTTTATATATCAAAATGGAGGTAATTGAAATTAATAACTTATTAGCTTTTCTATTTATAAATAAGATATTTTATATTTTCTAATAATTTTTTTATTGCATAGAGATAGTTATAAATTTACTTTACTATATATTTATTTATTTATTTATTTATTTTATGTTAATATTATATATGATACTATCAATTTAATAGAAAGCTCTAGAAGAACGAATATATCATTACATGAAGAGATAAATTTTGAAGACTCTAAAAGAGAGAATATATTATTACTTGAAAAGATAACTTTTAAAGACTTTAAAAGAGTGAATATATTATTACTTGAAGTGATAGAATTTAAAGGCTCCAGAAGGACATATATATTATTGTTTGAAAAGATAAATTTTATTATAAATGATGTATTATTTTCTCTAAAGTCTCATAAAAATTTATTGAGTTTCAAAAATATTCATCTAAATTGATATCATATCAAGATAGCAAATGTGAATACTTATATATTATAATTATTATACCAAATAGGAAATATGTATTGAAAAATTTATCTCGTTATTTCTTATTTGAATGATTGAAACAAAAGGGATAGTAAAGCAAAAGTTTACTAATTCAAATACTTTTATTATATAGACATCTATTAAAGAGCAAAAAGATTCTTCAATTTTTTATGTTCCGCATCTTCTCAAGGCAAATTGATTATTAAGTCATCACTAAGTAAAAATTAAGATTGAATCTTCAGTATTTTTAAAATGTATTTAAAATGATGTATGTGGATCAATTCATCCACCATATGGACCATTTGGATTTTTTTATGATTTTAATAGATACATTCACAAAATGATCATATGTATGTTTATTATTTATTTAAAACTTGACGTTTTCAAGGTTGTAGCTCAAATAATTAAATTACAAGCATAATTTATAAATTATACCGTTAAAATAATTTACCTTGATAATATTGAAGAATTTATCTTCTAAGCATTAAATGATTATTGATTGGCTATCGAATAAAGATTAAACATCCTGTTGCTCATGTTCATACTCGGAAAAGTTTACCAAAATCATTTATCAAAAGGCTCCAATTGATAACTAAACCATTATTTAAAAATAAAACTTCTTGTTTATGTTTGGGGACATGCAATCCTACATGTAGTAACACTTATTTGCATCAAACTTATAAGTTATCGAAATTCTCCCTCCTTCAATTGGTTTATGGTTATGAGTTAAATATTTTTTATTTAAAAATTTTTGAAAGCTAGCAGTATATATCTATAGTGCTCCTCCATAACAAAATAAAATGGCACATAAAGGAGATTGAGAATATATGTTGGGTTTAAATCCTTTTCGATAATTCAATACCTTGAGCCATGAACAAGAGATATTTTTACAGACTCAATTTATCAATTATTATTTTGATAACATAGTTTTTCTAACATTAGGGAGAGAGAATAAGCAAAATAAATAGTTGAAAATATTAAAAAAAGAGATTACATTGAGTATTATATCTTTATATCAACTTGGTATAAAATAATATGAACTAGAAGTTTAAAAGATAATTCGTTTACAAGGTATTACAAATCAACCGCTAGATGCATTCTCGGATCCTAAAAGAGTAACTAAAATACATGTCTCCGCCGAGAATGCTCATATTAGAATTGATGTCCTAGAAGGATAATATATTAATGTTATAACAAATGAATCTAAAGTACGCCTAAAGTATGAAAGATCGATCGGTTCTAAAGATAAAAATTTCTAAAAAAAAAAAGACAAGATGAAAATATAAAAGACGCATAAAATGGTCAAAGATAAATCGATAATAGGCTTCGTAAAGAAGTCCAAATACTTGAAAAAAAATCAAGAGAATCCGATATGTTATGCCAATACATGGAGAAAATAGGATCGAAAATAAATATTTATTGATAAGATTTTTATATATAATATTTTAATTAATATCTTGAATACAAATAAAAATCCTAAGCCTAAATTTATTATAGAATATTGACATAGAGATGATTGGCCTAAATGAAAAAAGCAATCCATGCGGAATTATGTTATTTTTCAAATTAGTAGTTTTTGAACTCATAGTGAAAACACTTGAAGATGTTAAGTTAATGGAATACAAATGTGTATTTATATGAATACGAAATAAGAAAAATAAGATTATAAGATACAAAGCAAAACTTTTAACATAAGAACTTTCATGAATACTCGACATTGACTATGAAGAGACATATTTTTCTTATAATTGATAGAATTATATTTTCTTATCTCATTAACTCTGAAAAATATATATGAAAAAATTCATATGCATGCATTTAATGAATGTGATTACAGACTTATTTGTTCAATTAAAAATGATATTTATATAAAAGTCTTAGAATGACTTAAGATGCCTAAAGCATGTAATACATATTCTCGAGAAATGAATTCAATTAAATTATAGAGATCTCTATCGAAATTATTTTAATATTTTTTTATTGTTTTATTTCTTAGAAATTCAAATTATACTATATTTTTTATATTTATTTTTATTTTTTAATATCTACTCTTTATTACTAACTCCGTGTCCATGTAGTATTGAAAGAAAGTTATAAAAATAATCATATTTATTAATGTATTTTTATAAAGAAATTCGAAAAGGAGTTTGTGATAGTTGTCATATATGTTGATGATTTAAATTTATTGAAACTCATGAAGAGGTTCCAAATGCCATAAGTTTTCTAAAAGGAGAATTTGATATGAAATATCTTGAAAAAATCAACTTTTATCTCGGTATGCGGTTCAAGTACTTAAAAAACAAGATTTTTATTCATTAGTCAATTTATGTACAAAAAGTTCTACAATGATTCTATATAAAGCTCATCCATTGATTAGCCCAATGGTAGTTTATTTACTTGATATCGAAAAATACCTTTTTTCAACTTTAAAAAGATAATAAAGAATTATTTGGTCCTCAAGTATCATATCTTAGTGCAATAGGTGCATTGATATATCTTATTAATAATACTCGGCTTGATATAGTATTTTCTATAAATTTATTAGCAAGACATAAGTTTTGCTCCTACACGAAGACATTAAAATAAAATTAAACATTTCCTACGTTATCTCCAAAAAAAATTGATATGATATTTATTTTATTCAAATAAATTAAAATCAAGTTTAATTAGTTATGTAGATGCAAGTTATTTATCTAATCCATACAAAACTCAATAACAAACGAGTTATGTACCTACTTGGTGATACAACTATATCATGACATTCTATGAAACAAACCGTTATTAGATATTCAAATTACTATGCGTAAATATCAATTTATGAGATAAGTCAAGAATGTACTTGGTTAAAATCAACCATCCATCATATGCGAAAAACATACAGTTTATCTACCAAGTAAAAAGTTTCAATAATATCATATGACGATAATGTTGTTTGCGTAATTGCATTAAAAGAAGAATATATCAAAGTGACAATTCAACAGATTTGTACATTAAAGTATTACCTACCATAGTTTTTGAGAAGATGATTCACAAGATTAAAATGCATCGTCTTAGAGATCTCAATAAGGAGAACCTAACATTAAGATTAATGTGTGAAAGAAATATTGTACTCTTTTTTCTTTATTAAGATTTTTTTCCACCGAGTTTTTTCCTGGTAAAGTTTTAATGAGGCATATTTCGTGTACAATAGACATTTAAGAAAAAGTGTTATGAAATAATAAATATCCATTTCATATCCCAACTACTTATGTAATTCAATTTACTATTCATAGTCCCTTTTAATTATTCACTATTCAATAAGACAAATTGAAGTCACTATAAATTGAAAGAGTGATACAATTTACTCGATTATTTTTGCATCATAGTCTTTTTTAATTTTCTTCTTAAACTCGAAGCTTATAAATAAGTTTGTTTGTTAGTTAGTTTGTGTATAAATATTTTATAAAAATTGAAAGATTATTTAAATTTATTATCTCTTGTATTCATTTTATCTTATAATAAATTTATTTTTCTATCATCTTTTTCTTCACTTCTTTACCATTTTTTCATAATATATAATTTTTTTAGTCTATTTGTTTTAATATCTTGTGTGCACATAACATACGTCAAAATTGTTAATCTTTATATCATAAAAAAGCATAAATTATTCAAAAAGATTATCTTTTCCCAACGCATTCTAAAACCTTGATTAATTTGAAAGCAGTCCAATCTGCATAACCATTCCTGTTGTCTGAAAAAGCGATCAATGAAACCAGTCCAACCTAGTTTGAGAAAAATACTCTCCAAGTTGGGCAGGGATATTTACATGGGCTTTCCAAATTTTTTAAAAGAGGAGATACATAGTCATTCATTTACTGTACTTGTTAAACATAATTGAAAAAAATTCTAATTAATTAGCTTTTAATACAAAGGAGACTATCTAATTTATTTTGGGATCAATTTATAAAATTCCTCAATAGTTGCCAAAAAGTGGGAAGAAAACTTATGAAAGGGAAAAACTGCTAAATATTTGTAATTTAACATGATGCAACTTCGAGAGGTGAACCAACCAAATTGACATAAAAAATCCCAGCAAATACAATCTTGATGAGCTTATTATACGAATAATACCCCCTTACAACTGCTTTGTGGACAATCGTACGACTTATCAACATAACACAAAAAAATGGATTCCAAACTACATAGATCAAAAGCTTCTGGATGACAAGGAACCAATATAAGTCTCAGTACCCTCTGGCATTTCTGGCTCGCTGTACCAAAATAATCTTGTCTGCATCACCTACAATATGAAGCTAAAATGTTTCCAAAACTTGCTAAAACAGTGCATACATTGGGAGTGCGCATTCTGTTTTTCAATTCTATTTTATACCATTTCACTTCTAAAATCACAAACCAAACCCAAATCAAATTAATTTCAGTGTTCTGTATTTCGGTTTCAAATGTTTCGGTTACAAATATTGGCTTGGAGTTTAAAAAACCATACTTCCACTATGTTTTCTTTTTCAGTGTGAGATTCATGAAATTGAATCCCACATAGAAAAAAAAGTGAGAGGATCAACAAAAGGCTATAAAAGAAGCTTAGAACAACATGTATCCCATATTGAGAAAAAAAAATTAAAAAGATGGAACAAAGGCAATAATAATAGTTATGCTTGCGCTTATGCATTCCCACATCAAAGAAAAACAAATTGAAAGCATCAGACTAAAGCTGTAAAACAAACAACAGTTGTGCAAGTTTTCACTTATCCCATAATGAAAAAAAATAAAAACAAAGAGGGAACTAAAGCAACAAAACATGCTTAGCTGTGCTTGAAAAAAAAAATCATAATGGGAGACAGCAACTAAAACCAAAATAATTTCAGTTAGTTTTTTGTATTTTATTTTGCTTCAAAATCGTTTGGTTTTTTGGTTAAAACCAGACTCTACTCAACCCTAGCATACATGCTGACACAATATGTATCACTACCAGCTAACAGTACATATAGATAACAATTCAAAGACAGTGGAACCATTAAACTGACTTAAAAGGGAACGAGAAATTTACAACCACGCAGTCATAGGGACAAAACATGTTAAATAGTTTGAAAAAATCTGGTTATTATTGACTAAAACATAAGATCATATTGAGTTTATTTGTTTTAAGCACAAGATGCAACAAAATGCTTCAAAACAGAAATCGCTCAGTTCAGTGGTTATCGCCATACAAACTTTCAAAAAGAAAGCTTGTAATCCGGTCTGTTGAGCTTGAATTTTGAATGTCATCATTGCGATCAGTATTACAGAACAACACACTACAAGAGTAGCACATTGCTTACATCTATAATGTTCTCAAGCATGCTAAAAAAAAGAAGATGTGAGAATTAATTCCGAAGTTTACAAAATTTAAAAATTCAAAGCAGCAAATAGAGGCGAAAAAAACATTTGATTTGCACATCTTGGGTTAAGGAAATCGGGTGATAGCTTGTTAAAAACCATAACACAAATAAAAATGTAGCTAAAATACGATGGCCAAGGTCATCATCAGAATGGAAATTTTATTCTCATCCATAGCTCAGAAAGCTATGTAGGAAGGTGTCCTAAGATATTTCCAATTTTCATCACTTGACCATTTAGCAAAAACAATGAAAATCAACACTAAACAACAACAATACAGATCTAGAATGTTGTTGAATTCCTGTTGAAAATAACATGGGCACCGAAACAGTAAGATCACCGCAGGAATCATTTTTACAGCATAAATGGATTGAACATGTTCACTGGATATTGGGAGCTATCAAAATGTTGCATTCACATGCGACATCCATAAATCTGATGGCACACAAGATTTCACAAACACGTTCCATCCATTTCTCAACAATCCAAATTAGATTAGTTCCAACCATTAAAGCACACAACAATCTCAGAGGAGATAGTTTCTCCAATTCGTGCAGAACTTTAAAAACATACTTCTACTTTTGTTGTGAGACAAAAGCAACAGCAAACAAATGAAATACTCGAGAAACATAAACTTCATTCACAGAAACATAAAAATAACCAATTAAACGGGAAAAATCAAGAGCAGATTCAGAAGCAAATACTTTTTTAACATCATTCAACAATAAATGTCTCGGATCAAGTGTTGGATTATAATATTATAGCTTCATCATCATCGTCATCAACATAATCCAATCACACGTAATCAAAATAAAATCAAAAGCAAATCAAATCCAAAAACAAACTGAAAACTGAAGGAAAGGGAGTTTACTCAGTGGTGGCGATAAATAAATTGGTTCGATTCTGCCAGCTAATTTCCTCAGCTTTAAATCAGAAGAGGGAGCTGTAAATCCTCACTGCAATCTCCAAATTTCCCACAGCAGAAAAAACAATTTTTTTAAAACAAAAATAAAATTGAAAATTGAAAAAAAACAAAGCAGAAGAAGAAGAAGAAGAAGAAGAGATTACTCAGTGGTGGCTTTAAATAAATTGGTTCGATTCTGCCAGCTAATTTCCTCAACTTTAAATCAGAAGAGGGAGCTGTAAATCCTCATTGTAATCTCAATTAAAAAAACAAAACAAAACAAAAAACAAGAAATATAAAGAGAAAGATCACTCAGTTCAGCGGGAAAATCGACACGCAACGTTTTTCTCAAAAGAGAGAAACACTGCATTCCGGTCTGTTGAGCTTGAATTTCGTGAGTCGTCATTGCGATCTTTCTCTTCTTTTATCCATTCCTAGTAATAAGTTTGCTCATGAAAATGCAACTGTAAATCTCAGAATTAAAAAAAATAAAATAAAAAACATAGGGTTTACAGAGGGAGAATCAGAAATGGTGGCTAGGTGGAATTGTGGCTAGGATTTTATAGGAGTTTTTTAGAATTAGGGTTTTCTGCGGCTGTGCCAAAACCTCTGTGGGCTTTAGTTTTCGTTAAGGCCATGAAAATTGGTGGGCTTGGTTTAACATTATCGTGAGCCCAACGAGCTAAAAGTTTTAGCCTAAAACCCCTCAGATACGAAAAAGAAGATGGGTAGCCATAAATCCATATTTAACGTTCATTTAAAAGGATTTATAAGAAGAAATTGAAGGCAGTCTTAAGACATTCAAGGCTCGATTGGTTGCTCAGCCCCGTGGCTTAACCTGCAACAGTTCAAACTGATCTTAGCCTTGCTATTTCTCGTGAATAGGCCGTTCAACAATTATATTCTATCAAACATACAATATAAATACTATGGTCATTCTCAATACCAACTTTTTCTTTATTTTTTTAGAAAAATATATTTGATAAAAATTAGAAAATGATATTTTATATTATCAATTTCGAGTTTCCATGTGGTGATCGATGAAACTTTTGGAGAAGTGTTTATTTCTATTGATGATGAAATCTGTATTTTATACGAGGTACAAGGTCCGCATATGGAAGCTGAATCATGCGGAGTAAAGGCTAAATAAAGGGATATTACAATGATCCTATTATTAAGGAGGGTCAACCGAATATACATGGAAGGTCCTAAATCGGTGTTTTGTCAAAGTCCTAAATCGGTGTTTTGTCATGCCCCTGCAAGCACAAGTGGTCAGGAAGGACGCTAAGCTTGGAGCGATGTAGCTGAAACTGCTGCTTTGCGAGGGGCTTAGTTAAGGAATCAGCAAGTCGATCGGTGGTGTGAACATGAGTGACTCGAATGAGTTTGCGAGCAACTTGATCATGAACAAAATGAAAATCAATAGCGATGTGCTTCGGGCGAGAATGGAAAACGGGATTGGAGCAGAGGTAAGTTGCGCCAATATTGTCACGGTAGATGGTAGGTGGAGATGAGATCGAAACACCAAGTTCTTGAAGAAGATTGGTTAGCCAATTTACTTCGGTTGTAGTGGATGCACGGCTACATACTCGACCTCCCGTTGATGAGCGAGCAACGAGTGGATTTATTTCTTGGAATTGTAACCGATGGGATTAGAGCCATAAAAAACCACATAGGCCGATGTAGAGTGGCAAGTATCGGCATCACTAGCCCGGTCGGCGTCCGTAAATGCATGCGAGAGATGGAGTGGAACGACTAGACAAGAAAATGCTATAGTGAGTTGTACCTTTCAAGTAGCGAAGAACCCGTTTCATCGCATTCCAATGAGTGGAGGAGGGACGATGCATAAATTGTGCTAGTTTATCGACCGCAAAGGTAATGTCGGGTCGTGTAAGGGAGAGATATTGAAGGGACCCTAGAACTCGTCGATACTCGGTTGAATCGTGAGAGGGAGATTCATCGGCAAGCTTGAGAGTTTCGATGAGGATAGAGGAGTACTGACTCGTTGGAGATACGACTTTAGTGTGAGATTGTGAACTGGACTCGGGCAACGTTGAATCGGTTTCTAGCAGTTGTTGACAATGGGAGAGAGAGAAAAAATAAGGAGTTGAATGTTGCGGGGTTGGTTTAGAAATGGAAGGAGGGCGAACGTTGCGGGGTTGGATTAGAGGTGGGAGGAGGAAATCTCCGTTCGGTTGACAAAGTAAAGGTCCGATACCATGATGAAACTTTAGGAGAATTGTTTATTTCTATTAATGATGAAATCTATATTTTATACGAGGTACAAGGTCCGCATATGGAAGCCGAATCATGCAGAGTAAAGACTAAATAAAGGGATATTACAATGATCCTATTATTAAAGAGGGTCAACCGAATATACATGGAAGGTCCTAAATCGGTGTTACGTCGGTGATGTTGTCTACCCACATGCTCATGTCGATAGAAACATACCCCTTATACGAACTTTAATCGGATTAGTAATTGGATCGGTGACAAGATTAGGCTCACAAGACTAAACAAGTAAATATAATGTCATGTTAACAAATCGAGTACATGTGTGTTGGCATTATACGGTCAAGAGACTCCTGCCTTTGATATTAATACAAGAATAATGGTAGTTTATCAAATTATTTATAATAGCATTCCGTTGAAAGAGTAACAACAATTGCTAAAAAGATATGAGAGAAAGATGATAGAAAAACGATTTTATTATGAAAAACAAGTGAATATAAATATAGCAACTCCAAAACAATTCTTTTAATCTTTACAAAACACTTGTTCATAAAATAATGAACAAGCATGCTTATTTATAAGCTTCTTAATTTGGAAGAGAATTGAAAAAGACTATAAATAAGTAAAAATATATAAATTGTTCAATTAATTGCATCACTCATTTAATTTTTCATATTGAATGGTAAATTGAATCATCTTAAAGATTATGAGTAGTGGGAATATAAAATGCATATTAACATTCATATTGATATTTATTATTTCATAACACTTCTCTTTGAATATCCATTGTATAACAAACATGTCCTGTTAAAATATTACTATAAAAAAAATTCTAGTGAAGGAAAAAAAATACATTATTTCTTGTAAACATTAACCCCCATATTAGGCTCCCCTGTTGAAAATATTATTTAAGATCTCTAAGACAACTCATTTTAATCTTGTTCTCAAAAGTTACGATAGGTAATGTCTTAGTGAACAAATCTACTAGATTATCACTTGATCAAATTTGTTGAACATTAATATCACCATTCCGTTAAAGATCATGCGTGAAAAATAATTTTGGTGATATATGTTTTGTTCTATCACCTTTGATGTATCCTTCTTTTAATTAAGCTATGCAAACAGTATTATCTTCATATAATATTATTAGAACTTTCTTGCTACTAGGTAAACCGCATGTCTCTCAAATATGATGGATCATTTGATATTAACCAAATAAATTTTTGACTTACCTTGTAAATTACTAGTATTTCTTCACGGTTTGAAGATATAACGGTTATAGTTTATTTCATAAAATGTCATGATATAATTATATCACCATATGTAAAGACATAACTAGTTTGTGATCAAACCTTATATGAATCAGATAAATAACATGCATCTACATAACTAATTAATCCTGTCTTTGATTTATTAGAGTAAAAGAAGCCCATATCAATTGTTCTTTGAAGATAACGTAGTTTATGTTTAATTCCATTTCAATGTTTTCATGTTAAAATAGAACTATATCTAGCTAATAAATTTACAAAAAATGTTATATCCGATCGATATTATTAGCAAGATACATTAATACACTAATTGCACTAAGGTATTGTACTTCGGGATCAAAAACTTCTTCGTTATCTTCTTGAGGCCAAAAAAGATTTTTTTTGACATCAAGTGAACGAACTACCATTGGACTAGTCAATGGATGAGACTTGTCCATATGGAATCGTTGTAGTATTTATTTCTATTATGTTGACTAGTGAATAAAAATTTCATTCTTTAATTGTTTGAACCGCAAGTTGAGATAAAATTTTATTTTTTCAAGTGCTTTTAAGTCAAATTCTCTTTTGAAATATCTTATGGTACTTAGAATCTCTATAGGAATTTCAATTATATTTAAATCATCAATAGATATAGCAATTAACACAAACCTTTTTTCAGATTTCTTTATAAAGATACATGCACAAACGAAGCCATTTTTATAAACTTCTTTTTACAAATAAACATTAAGATGATTATACCACATGCGTCTAGATTGTTTCCATCCATATAAAGATCTTTATAATTTAATTAAATACATATCTCGGGAATGTATTTTACATGCTTTAACCATTTTAAGTCTTTCCGATGTCATTATTAAATAAACCATATAAAAAGGTTGTGATCATATCTACTAAATGAACATGAAGTTTTCCATGTGTTGTCAAGCTAATAAGATAACATAATTTAATTGCATCTATTAGATAAGAATATATCTTTTTATAGTCAATGTCGAGTCTTTGTGAAAACTCTTTTATTACAAGCCTTATTTTGTATCTTATAATTTGATCTTTTTCATTCCGTTTTCTCACAAATGCTCATTTGTAACCTATTAACTTAACATCTTTAGATGTTTTGACTATGAGTAAAAAAGCTGTTCGTTTCGTGAGCGAATTTAATTATGTTTGGATTGCACCTTTCCATTTAGGCCAATCATCTTTATATCAACCTTCTTTAATAGATTTAGACTCGGGATCCTTATTCAAAATATCGATTGCAACATTATAAGCAAAAATGTTATCAATGAATTTTTTTCGATCCCATTTCTCTCTTTATTAACGTAATTTATCGAAATTTTTTTATTTTCTTCAAGAATTTGGGCTTCTTCCGGAAGCTCGTTATCAAAAGTATTTTTGACCGCTTTATCTACCTTCTTTATATTTTCATCTAGATTGTTTTCTTTTTTTCTTTCGAAGATTTTATCTTTAGAACCAATCGATCTTCGATACTTCAAGCATGCTTCAAATTCATTTGTTATAATATTAATAGGTTATCATACTAAAACATTGATTTTAATAGGAGCATTCTCAACATGAACATGTGATTTAGTTACTCTCTTTAAATTAGAGAATGCATCCGGTAGTTGGTTTATAAGATTTTGTAAAAGAATTATCTTTTGAACTTCAAGTTCATATTTTTTTGTGTGAGGATCGAAATGATATAAAGATGAAGTATTTCATTTATTTTTTTTCAATTATTTATTCTCCCCTTCTAATGTTGATTTTTTTTTTTTTTGGTTATCAAAATAACAATTGATAAATTGAGCCATAACAACATCCCTCGTTAATGGCTTAAAATATTTAATTATAGAAGAAAATTCATATCCAACATATATTCTCAATCTTCTCCGAGGACCCATTTTAGTTCGTTATAGAGGAGTAATTAAGACATAGACTAAAGACTTGAATGAGAAATATTAGGCTCATGATCGAAACCAATTAAAGGGAGGAGAATTTCTAATAACTTATGGGTTTAATATGAATAAGTATTACCGCATGTAAAATTACATGTCTCTAAACATAAATAGTGAGTTTTATTTTCATAAATAATGATCTAACTATCAATTTAAGGCTTTTGATAAATGATCTACTAAACCATTCTAAGTATGAACATGAGCAACAAGTTTTTCAATCTTTATTCCAATAGGCATATAATAATTATTAAATGCTTGAGAGTTAAATTCATCAACATTATCAAGATGAATTATTTCAATGTTATAATATGAAAATTATAGCCGTAATCAAATTACTTAAGCAAACAATCTTGAAAACACCAAGTTTTGAGCCGATAATACGTATACATGTGATCATTTTATGGATATATTTGTTAAAAAAATAAAATATCTAAATGATCTATATGATGGATGAATTAATCTACATATATCACCTTGAATACATTCTAAAAAAGTTAGACAATCAATTCTAATTTTATTTGATGATGGCTTAATAATAAGTTTGTCTTGAGAACATGTAGGACATGAAAGTTCATTAAATTGAAGAATCTCCTTACTCTTCAATTGATGCTCATATGAATTTTTAATAATTTTTTGCATCATAATGAATCCAAAACGGTCTAATTGATCATGACATAAAAGAAAAGAATTAGTAAACTTATGGTCTATTATAAAATTTGTTTCAATCATTTTAATATTTATGTAATAAATGCTAAAAAAGAAAGCATGTAATTTTTTCATTTCTTATTTTATATACAATGTAATTTTTGTAATTTATAAGTATTTAATATTCTATACATTTTTTATCTCGATATGATATCCATTTAGATGAATATTTTTGAAACTCAATAAATTTATATAGGACTTGGGAGAGAAAATTTCCCTCCGGATAATAATATATTTGTTCTTCCAAAGCTTTCAATTAAATTGAAACTACTAGATATAGTGTTAACGTTAGTATTGCACATCATTAAATTGGAGAAATACCTTTTATTTTTAAGTGTAATTTACATTGTTACACTATCTACGTGGTATAAATTCTCATCTATGATGTTCAAACCAATTTTGAACTTGGTAGTATCCATATATTCTTCATAAACATAAAACAAATAAAATAAATATAGAAAAAAATAATAACTATCATGATTCAATAAAAATTATAAGAAAACATAAAAAAAATTTATTTATCACCAGAAAAAGCTAATAAGATATTAATTTTAATGATTATCATTAATTTGATGATCTTTTCTTCAAAATCTTCAAAAAAATCAACAAGATCTAAATGTGTCAAATCACTGAAACCATTAAGAGTAATATTACTTTCTTTCTTTTTCAACGGGGCTTGATAAAACTCAATGAGGTGTTTTAGCTTATAACATTTACACAACTAATGTCCTTTCATATCACATCTATAACATTTATTTTCGAATGTCGACTTGATCTACTTTTATTCTTTTTTTTATTCTTTTATAGTTTATCCACCTCCGATGGTGAGATGTATTATTCTAACTATCGTGATTATAATGATAATTATTTTGACCATGACTATAGATATTGTCACGACCACGTGCATGTCCTTGTCCATACTCAAAATTATTATAAAATATCACATTCACTTTAAGAAATGGAGTAGACTCAATTAGGGGGATTCATGATTTTTCATCAATAGTTAGTTATTTTGTTCAACCATAAGTAAGCATGAAATCATTTAATATTATTTCTTAAAACCTTTTTTCTCAATATTACCGTTGTACGAGTACATTCGAGGTATGAAAAGTAGAGAATGTTTTCTCTAATATATATGAATCAATAATATTTCCTCCACATAATTTTAGTTGAGAACCGATTCTAAATGCTACAGATTATACTCACTGTTTTGAAATCTTATAATATTAAGTGCATCAAATCATAACAAGCTTTTAGAAGAATTATAGTTTTTTCTTGGTTGTACCTTTTTTTTAAATTTTTCCACAGTCCAAGTGGATCCTTTACCATTAAATATTCAGTTTTTAAATCCTCATGAAGATGATTATGAAGAAAGATCATTGTCTTAGGATGGTTTATAAGGATTCTTGATTATCATCCATGATTGTTTGTTCAAAACCAAGTAGCATTTAAATGTATTTTAGAATCAAACACCCATGATAAATTATTATTATCCAAAATGTTAAGGATCACAAAATCAAGCTTTGTGAGGTTTGACAAGATAAAAATTCTATAATATAAGATATAATAACAATGTTAAAAAATAAGAACAAACATAATAATAAAATTCAAAATTTTCAAACAACATTCATTAGTTCATTAGAATATATATTAGATCTTTCAATTTTTTCGGACGTATAATATATGTACCATTATATTTAGGTGTTGTTTGATAATCAAGAATAAAATAATGGGAATGAGAATGCAAGAATCGGAATGAAAATTAAAAAATCGGAATGACATTTATATTTTCATATTGTGTTTGAAATACTTATAAAGAATCGGAATGTAATTTAAATTTTTTAATATTCGATCTTTTATACAAATAAAAATAATGATTAAAAAATAATTTTACTAAATTATTAATGGAATAATAAAGGTGATGGTGGTGTGTTAGTTATGACGAGTAGTGGTTCTATTGGTAATGGTAGTAATGGTGGCGGTAGTGGTGATGGTTGCAATGGTTACGGTGGTGGTGGTGGTTGTAGGGGTGGTGATAAAAGTAGTTAATAGACAATAAATAAATAAAATATATTATTATTTAAAAAAACATCCATGCCCATTTCTTATTTTTATTCCTACATCTTATGTGAGAATGAAGTTGTGTGTAAATTTTTATTTTCATTCTCACTCTTCATTTCCATTTTATTCTTTTTAATCAAACAACTACAACGTGAGAATAAAACTTTCATTCTCATTCTCACCATTCTATTCCCGATTGCCAAACAACACCTTAAAATAAAAGATAGTTTAGATAAATACCTTTTAATAGTTTAGATAATTTGTGTCTTTTGGTAAAACACTCGTTTTGGTAACGTGTTGAAAAATGATAATAATTACAAATGATGCGAATCCTCTTAGTTTGATGGCTAGAGAACCTATGAACAAGAAGGGGAAATCCCGAAAAGCCAAATCAGATTAGAAAGATATGGACGTCACACTCTAGATAGGTAGAAAAGGAGTGATAAATCTCTCAAACGCCACAAGAATTGAATTAGACTCTTGATAAGTTCGATTCGGTTCTAGAAAGAACTAAGGTGTGAATTTTCTCACAAAAGTTAATTTGATCAAAAAATTGATCAAATAGAAAATTACATATTATTTTTACATAAATAGATTGATTTGATTCAAAGATTGATTAAACTGAAAATTACATATTATTTTTACATAAATAGGTTGCTAGAAATTTAGAAAGACAAAGATGAATTAAAATTGCTTAAGACATAACAATAAAAAAATATTGAATCCAACAAAGCTTTGAATAAAGCTTCTTAAAATTGGAAGAAACTCCTTTAATTTGGCGGCTATTATTGTAGACCAAAAATTGATGAATGTTAAATAAATAATAGGTGTAAAATGTTGACTTTGCAAAGGCTTGGAAATGGGTTGAATCAATAGCTTTAGCTTTGTTAATATTGGTCCCAAACACCAAGACAAGATGGTTCGGCTAGATTGGACTTTTAAGTCCGAAAGTTTCAATCCAAACAGACTTGAATCAAATTCACAAGGCCCCTCCGAAGTTTTTCAAGTCGGATGATGGATTAATCAACCCACTTAAGTTGAATAAGTCCATTTACAACTCATGGATCTTCTCGGCCCTAGCCTATGTGATCGGGCCTACTAGAATGACTAATGGATCACAAGCCCACGACCGGATTGTGAATCATTTGAAGCCCCACTGGTCATACTCTTAATTAACATTTTGAAACCTTACAATCGGAAAGTGGTTCGGCTTTTGGTAGCCAATTGCCGGAAAGTTGTTTATCCTTTAAAAGCCTACGACCGAAGGTGATTTGGCCTTAGGTAAGCACACCACTAGAATGTTGTTTGGCCATAAGAAACACAAGACCAACCTCTTTGGCACTAGGATCATTCGGCCCAAAACTCATCAATTTCAATTTTGGTTGTGGATCAAGCATTTTTAACCTAAATATTTGCTTTGACTTCTCTCCAAGCCTATATCCTTATTGTCTAGCTCATTGAGCGATCCATGTACCAATCGACCCATGGACATTAAGTAGTCCATATTATTTAGCCTAAATACTTGCTTTGACTCATCTCCAAGCCTATATCCTTATCGTCTAGCTCATTGAGTAGTCCATGTACCAATCAGCCCATGGACATTAAATAGTCCATATTATTCAGTCTTCATGTTCTCATCAACAAAAGATTGTTACGATAATGGTAAAAAAGATATGAGAGAAAGATGATAGGAAAATGATTTCATTGTGAAAGAAAGAGAATACTAGTATTAGCAACTACAAAATAATTTTTTCAATCTTTACAAAATATTTATATACAAACTAATGAATAATCAAATATATTTATAGGTTTCAAAATTAGAAAGAGAATTTGAAAAGACTATGAACAATTAAAAATACATAAATTTTTGAATCAATTTCATTATATTTTCAATTTCTCATATTCAATGGTAAATTTAATTACATTAAAAATTATGAGTTGTGACGTATGAACATTCATATAAATATTCATTATTTCATAACACATTCTACATTAATTAATATTTCATTATTTATTTCATTATTATTAGACTTTAATTATAACCATTAATTAAGCACTCCGAAAGTTCTTAAGATTTTTTTTATCAGATGTTCCTACCAATGAAATAGACATTCTTGAATCAAACTAACAAATAGAGATTGAATTGTATTTTTTTTTCCTTCGTTTTTTATTAGTATTAGAAACAGATATTTTGCTAAAATCCACTAAACTGCCTCCACTCAAAATTTCCACATATTCTCTCCTAGTGGCAGAAAACCCAAATTCCAACTGGTTAGGCTTAATTATTGTGATCATCACAGCATCCATTTTTAATGCCGACTCTTGTCTCCTACTATCTTGACGACCTTATTCACTAGCAACATTAACATTAACATTAACAAACTTGAAGAACAACAACTCTTAAAGAAAACAAAAACAAAGAAACCGGTTTTTTTTTTTTTTTGGGTTTCACAAGATGGCTTGTTTGACTCGGGTTTTAACGGTTTCTTACCCGATAAAGCCGTTGTATGGATTTTATTCTTGCAGTTCTCATAACTGGAGGATGAGTAGATTTGCAGGTGCTTCTGATCACAAATTGAATTTGAGATGGAAAGCAATGGCATCAGAATCAGATTCTTCTTCTTTTGCTATTTCAGCTGACTCTGATTCTGCTGATAGAAACGCTGCCGGGTAAAAGATTTCTATTTTTTTTTATTTTTTTAAATCCAACTCTTTTTTAAAGTTTTATTTGTGAAGAATGTGAAATTGTTGACTTATTTGCTGGGTTTGGTTTGGTGGGGTGTGCTTGAATGTTAGGTTCTGTATTATAGAAGGTCCAGAAACAGTGCAGGATTTTGCTAAAATGGAATTGCAAGAGATTCATGATAATATTCGAAGTCGAAGGAATAAAATTTTTTTGCATATGGAGGAGGTGAGGATTGAAGAAACTATGAATTGAATTCTCTTTATATTACGTTTCTTTTTTCTTTTTTGGTGGTTGGTTTGAAGATTTTGTTTAGATAGTCTGGTAGCCATATTTAGCTAATCTTATCTGAAATCCAAATTTGAAAGACAAAAAAGAAGTCAAGTTTAAGTTTGATTACGGTTTAACAAAATTAAGTTTCAAAGTACGGTTTTAGGACTCATCAAAGCTGAAGATGACTGCGATGGGATAGACCTATTAGCCAAAAGTGCTATATAGTGATGCTCATACAGTACAGCCGAAAATAAAAGATTCCGGCCTTCTTAGTTGTTCTTTCAGTATTGCTTTGTACTTAGTGACATAATGACTAATGATGTTATTTTAATGATCTGTGTATTAGATTTCGAAAATGAGTCTACATTGCCATCGTTTTGCATTAAATTCAACTTTTGTGATTTTTTTTTTAATTTTCTTTTTCGATGATATAATGCCCCAAAAAATGTCGTAGGTTCGTAGACTAAGGATACAACAGAGAATCAAGAATGCAGAACTTGGAATCTCCAATGAAAATCAAGAGAGTGAACTTCCTGACTTTCCATCATTCATTCCATTCTTGCCTCCCTTGGTGAGTTTCATCTAGTTCTACTACCTACTACGTTGATTTTAGTTTAAAGTGCCTTCTTTCTTTTGTTTGTTCATTTCAACATGTTTTACTTTAAATTTACTGTTTGTTTTGTATCACACTTCATGAGAAAAGTATCTTTTTCTTTACCTTTAAGATGCTGATTGCATGGTGACTAATTTTGTATGTAACATGCAGACTGCTGAAAATCTGAGGCTGTATTATGCTACTTGTTTTTCTCTTATTGCTGGGATTATCATTTTTGGTGGCCTTCTAGCACCCACAGTAAGTTTTTCTATGGGCTTGATTGTTATGATCATAAACTTAGAAAACCAGGCTGAGGAGAACTAGTAATATTTGTCAAAAATGGCATATAATCAAGCAAGTTTTTGTATCGTTTTGGAGTGTTTGTTTTTGGCATTGTTTCTAAGGATCTATCCCTTTTCATCTTAGTTGGAGCTTAAGCTTGGATTGGGGGGCACATCATATGCAGATTTTATCCATACTATGCATCTGCCAATGCAGCTGAGGTATGGTGCACCAATGTTGTCTCTTACAACTATTGCTTGGTTTCTTGATCCTGATTGTTGAGTTTGTTTTCTCCCATTGTTTCTCTCATCAACTTCAAGTTCTTATACGAGATACACAGTGTTTAGAGAATTATGTTGAAACACTATCATATTTACTTTCTTTTACATGCCAATTTCATTGTTTCCAAGTGCAGTCAGGTTGATCCGATAGTGGCATCATTCTCTGGGGGAGCAGTTGGAGTCATCTCAGCCTTGATGGTGGTTGAAATAAACAATGTAAAACAACAGGAACATAAAAGATGCAAATACTGTCTTGGAACTGGTACATTCCCAGCTTCTTCACTCTCTTCCCTTGTTTGGATTTCTTGTCTGCTGTGGCCTTTAATGTTTATCTTTGAAATGATTGATTGTTGAACTTAGATAGTTCGACAATAAGAAAGGTTTTCCCTCAAGTACTCCAGCAGCTATACAGATCCTATTTGCTTTCCAACTCAATTTAGCTCTGTATTTTCAGTTAGACGATGCCAATATCAGTCTCTCTGTGACAGATCTGCTTTGCTATCCTTAGACAAGTTATGCTAATGATCATGATCTGGAAAATTTTTAAGCTTCGACCTGTTTGGTGCATCATTTTGCTCCATTAATTGCTCAAAGATCAAATGATTTTTTTTTTAATAATACCACAAAAAAATAAAAATAATAAAAAATAATAAAAAAATAATAAAAATCTTTCCTTTTTTTCTATCTTGGCAAAAAAAATTCTCCGAAAACCCTAGTCCCGTAAATTGCTCACTTGGAGAATTTCCTGCCTCCACATGTTAACCTAAACACCATTCCTGCAATTTGATTTAGTTTATGCTGATGATCGTTATTTATTGTTATTCAATTTTGGCTAACCTGTTTATTTTTCTCCTAGGATGAACAACTCTACTAACATAATTTAATCAAGCTCAAGAGAATAATGTACTTGCCGTCCTTATTTGTGATTCTGTACACTATAAATGCAGGGTACCTTGCTTGTGCTCGTTGCTCGAGCACAGGAGCACTTGTTCTTATTGAACCAGTTTCAACAGTCAATGGTGCTGTTGAGCCTCTATCAAGACCTAAAACAGAAAGATGTTCAAATTGTTCAGGATCTGGAAAGGTTGGTCATCAAATATTCTGTGTTTCCTGGCTCAATTGTTGAAACATTTTCTTTCTTCCTGCTGCTTTTGTTCACGTATCTCATATTTCTGGGTGGGACGAGCTGCTCAATGAGATGAATTACATTTTTTTTTTTTTAAAAAAAAGAACTTTTGCGTCTGTTAGGAGAAGTACTAGATAACCCACTTATTTGATCCTTGTGTTTTTATAAATTTGTCAAATAAGCTCCTGCATTTTCAATTTGATCAATTAAACATGTGCATTTTTACTTTTAGTCTTTTGAGTACAGTTTTGCAAAATTGATAATTTGCATCCAATAGATTGAATAAAAATATAATTGTATAATTTGCATACGTTAGATTGAATAAAAATATAAGACACTTATATAAATATTGCATGTGGGTCCCACTCTATATGATTATGTATTTTTTATTTTTATTAAATGTATAAAAATTATTGATTTTGCAAAATTGTTCTCAATTGATTGAAATTGAAAATGTAAATGTTTCAATTGATCAAATTGAAAACATAAAAGCTGATTTGATGAATGTATGAAAACACAGGTGCAAATAGTGGGGTTAGCCTAAATTTTTGGGAGGAAATTATTAACAAGATGTGATGGTTAGCCATCAGTATTTAAAAAATAACAAAATCTTTTCTGCACCCAAGCAGATTGTTCAAGGACATTGGACACAACATTCCTCCACCCTTTTTGAGGCTTAAACACCAAGCACCTAATTCTGATTGAAAAGCCTTGTGAGGCTACCTGATGGCTTTGGGGAGAGGTGTGCCACCAGCTCCTCCGGCCTAATTTTTCTTAGCCGGAAAAACAACGTGGAAAATTTCAGTTTTTTTTTTTTGTTCTTTTAGTTGCCCCATTATTCAAGGGATCAATACTGTTACTAAGCTCATTATCCTACTCTAATTTGAAGTCAGAATAGCTGATTTTGTTTTTATTTTTCAATATTTTTCAGGTCATGTGTCCTACGTGCCTTTGCACCGGGATGGCTATGGCAAGTGAACACGACCCGCGGATTGATCCATTTGACTAGAAATGTATTGTCAGTCGCTCCCCTCACTCCTCCGTGCCGTAAATTTGGAAGAGCTAAGAGCCTAAAGCATACTTACTTTGTATATACAAACAGCTGGATGTTATTCATGCCCGTATTTTTACTTGTTGTAGAGGGGAAATAATCTAATCAGTCATTATGTAATGGGATTGGTTTCTAATATGAATTTTTATCTTTAATTGAACTAATTTTATTTTTATAAAATGATTGAACTTTCAATCTATTTTTATATTAATTTTTTAATGTCAGATTAACATAATTAGTCATACACATGATTTAACATATATTGAAAGTAGCAATTCTGGTGGAAGAAGAGAAGGTCACTGGAGAGAGAGAACAAGAGGAGAGGAGATGGAGGTTTCGAATTGGAAGAGAGATCTAGTTCTGTGTGACTTTTTTTAAAAAATTTTTCTTTTGCTTGTCACGTGTTTTCCACTTGACTGACATATTTAGAGAAATCAAGGTCATTTTTAGCATAATAATAAGTCATATTCAAGATTGATTTTGTTAATTTGAATGAAAATTTTTTAACAGATAATAGATTATAAACTTGTTCATTTTATAGGGATAAAATGGTTCAATTAAGGATATTATTGTTATTCATCTTAAAAATTTTAACTTACAGAAAAGTTAAAAATAACTATTACTTAAATAAAAAAAATTAAAAATCAAAATTTAATTTTTAATGAGACGTTAAAATTTTCAACTTTGACTTTCTTTTTTGGTCAAACAACTTTTAGTTCAACTTTTTTTTTTTTTTTTTTGTAATTATTTATTTCCAATTATGACTTAATCAAAATTTTTACTTAAAGTCATTCCGAAGAACTATCAAGATTTATGATTTTGTTTTGGAGATCTTCATTGTATAATTCAAGGCTCTATGTAGCTCAAGGCTTTTCGAGTCTTTCGTCAAACTAAAAAAAAAATCACCACATGAGGAATTTTAAAAAGCTTCGTATGTCTGTCCTTTCTATCTTAAATTTCAATGTTGCATGGAAACGAAAATAACAAAGACAGTTTATCAGGAACCCAAAATTTTAATTAAATGATGACAGCAAATTATGAAGGCATAATGGATTGTGCTGTTTGGGGCCAATAAACAAACATTTACAACTCACTTATAGGCAGCTTCTCGTAATCAAAGCCATCAGAAGGATCTGTCGTTGTCATAATGATTTATATTGCTCAATCAAGCGGGAAGCGTGGAGTCGTGATGTAGGGGCAACGGTGCATCCCAAATTTTGCAGAAAGCCAATCTGTCATTGAGCACCATATGAGAAGATTGAAAGTTTCGCAAAAATGGTGCATAAACTCCCGTGAAAGAATCGAAACCATATATTGGATTCACTCATCGTACAAGTAGCAGTTACCTGTTTAGATGTTGGTGCAGATGAACCCATTGAATTCTCTATCCTTAATTTCTGGAAATGCTCCTGCAAGGGGAAAGACATTGCCTCAGATTTTCAACAAGATGAGCCAAATAACTTCGCACACAAATAAGCAAAACATTCTTTCATACAGGATATGAGCCAGAAGGGACCCAACTAGCACTCCCTTGTAAGTTAACAACTTGGCAGAAACATGTTCTTTTTCTTGGTTTTATCAGGCCGTGCTATGGGGGGCAGGGCAATGGAAGCGGCAGGGGAAGGATAAAGGCTCTCAAGGCAGTCTAACCAGGATGAATTTTGCCTGAATAATTTACTATTCTGATTTTTTAGATCAAGTATTTAAGTGCACTGATTTTGTTACAAGGTTATGGAGGTCTAGCACCTTAATCCAACCAAGACAGGGAACATCATTAGAAGACAAAAAAAGTGAAAACTCTAAACTCAGACGAAAAATCAAGGAGCAAAGTTAAATGCTGAAACCAGACCTGTTTCTCCCGCATCAAATGAGCACGTTGATCGGCAGGAATTTGCTCCCATCTCAGCACCTGTCAGTCAAGAAATTCCATAGTTGATAAAAGCCATCGTAAATGCACGCAAGAGTGAAAGGATATAGTTAAATCAAGATATTGTGTCAGCTTCTGTAGTAACTATTACAGAAACCAATCCTAATGCAGGTAGATCTCATCAGTTAAATCCACAGAGTAGCCAAAGAAGGGTTGAGAAGTGCAGTGTAAGCTTACATGTTCTGCATACTGAAAAGCCTCATCACAGCTCAAGCAGGATTTCAATGCACGCAAAACATCCTGAGATATTATGCCAGAGCAACATCAGTACATACTAGACAATGCATCATCTTGAATACAAAAATTTACAAATTGTGCCACCTTGTGTTTGTTTTTCTTGACCCTCAAGCGTTCATCAATAACAAAGCTGACCTGAAAAATAAAATAGAATAAGGCATTGATCAATATAACAGTGCATCACAAGGAACTATGGAAAGCATTATATAGATTCCAAAGCTATCTACAACCAAGAAAAAAATGTCAAAATTCAGACAGTATCTTTTCACGATACAAGTGACAGAACTAGATTTTATTCCAAATTAGAAACGAAGCTGCTATATATCATAATTCCATCTGAACTACCCCCATACCATATTGTATCATTGATCAGAACATAGAATGACAGAATGCAATCAACAAGCAGCTTCCTCAGAAAATAGAAGAAATATCATTGTTTGACTCAGCTCGAAACTGTGACCAGCTGACACAATTTACAAGAACCTCAGATGGTTGAAACCAAATGCACAGTGGGCAGTTAAATAGCGAGTATACACACTCATTGTGAGTACAATATTAACAAAGATGCCACTCATTTTCAAAGACCCATGGGAAGGAATAGGAAAGAAGATAAGGTGGTTTATAAAATCTATGCATCTAAATGTATGAATGCTATCTTGAACTGGCAGATGCACTGAGAAAGCACCATGAACAAAAAGGACCTAAAGAACATATTAATCCCTCGAGACATACATCTCAAATTTCAAATTTCATAAGCTCATAGCTGGCAAAAGTTACCAGATAGGAAAAGAAGGTCACCTTATTAAGCAATCTCTTAGGGTTTTGGAATGCTTGTTTCTTGGCCCATTGATGGAATAAGTGGGAAACAACTGATCTGTCCTCAACAGCAAATCTGCAAAAGGTGAAAGAGGAAGTAATAAAAGGTTATTTTCTAAATCAGCACTACCAACATGCTACAACAGCTACAAGCAAACCATCACAATTTCAAGGAAAACCTTTTCAAGAAAATATTTGCATTGTATATATCAATTGTTTGCATTGACTCTTTTGAAGCCTCATTTATCCCTTTATTAAGGAAATCATTTGACTCTGTTTCTACTTCAGAAACTTGCTTTTCCTTTGGTAGATCAATGGGAAAGTCAACGGTTTCATTTCGGATCTCTTGATGTTTTGTTTGTAAATCTTGTAGACATACTTCAGCCTGCCATTGACATGAATAAATAAGCATCATGATTCACAAAAGTCATACACTTAGAAATGCACGCTTAGAAAAAGAGTACTCTCAAACTCATTCAAACTAGTTGGGATGGACAGTCTAACAAACTAGCAAATAACTGAAAAAAAAAGCTTTGGCATGCAAAATGATTATCTAGAAATATGTACAAAGTAGACTTAGTCTTAGAATTGCTGAAATCCACCTTGGCAAAATAACTAAGATTAGCAGTCATAGTGTTGCTATTCAGCAAGGATTCTCTCTCTCAAAATCAAAAAAGCATTAAATTGACTTTATACAAGTAATATGGTACCTGGCTGATAATGCATAAGCAGTTTTCGTATGATTCAAATACTGTAGAAAATCGCTTGCAGAAGGCAAACGCTTGCAGAAATATCAAAGCTGATTGATCACCTCCTAATTTCTACCAATATTGCCCTTTTACTCAATAAATTTGGTTTGTTCACCTCCTAATTTCTGACAATATTGCCCTTTTACTCAATAAATTTGGTTGGTTCATGCACTGAAACATTTATGTTAATTTCAACCATGCACCGCAAATCAATTTATTCTGAATCTTCATTTCAGCAATAACATCAAAGATAAAGAAGATTTTACAGGTCTCAATGAGAAGGTAAGTGTGAAAGTTGCAAGGGAAGGGGATAAAACAGAACATGACAGTCAAACCAGCAAAATAAATTGATTTATGTTTATTTCTTTTTAAAATATAAAGAAAAAACAGAGCTTGACAATCAAACAAGCTAAACGCACCTGAATCTCCCGAAGATGATCTGGTATCTCTTTGAGAAAACGTGATGGTTGAAGCATCTGAAAGGACTCAAATTTTAACTCAACTGTAACAATCGAACAAGAAACCAGTAGAAATAGTTTATGAAGGTCAAACCTGCCAATTTGAATCCGTCACGACATACATGATGAAAAGTTTCTTTCGAGCACGAGTCATTGCCACGTAGAATAGACGTCGTTCCTCCTGAGATTTACAGCAAGAATTATCAGTTGAGCGCCACTACGAACTAATTTGCAGAAAGCAACAGAAGAGCAATTTTCCATGCAAGAACAAGCTCACCTCAAGTGTGGTCCCATTTTCCTTTGCACTGCCATTAAATTCATGCAACAGAGGAATCTCAGATTCATTTACCTGCATCAGAGCAGGTATGATGAATACTGAAGGAGCAAAAACTTGCATATCCAACAAACAATTTTCTTAAGGAAAATTTTGCAAATACTGTTACTAAATTTGACTGATTTACCAATAATTCATCACCACTATTCATCTCAAGTTTGCTGGTGTTCTCCACTAAAATGCTGTTAATGCAATATCATTTGAAATATAAGAAAATAAAAATAAAAATCATAAATGATGGAGGTAACTTTTAAACTTTAGAGGGCAGTTGTGCCTTAGTACATCAACAGAAAATGATCCAGGTACATCAAATTCAAACACCACATCTAGAGCACTTAACTAGTAAACTCAAACTTCTAGAGAATTTTCTAGAAAGAACACCGGTTGATGACAACCCCCTAATTAGGGTTAGAAGTAAAAAAGATGCAGTAATGCAAGCTATTGCACATTTGATTGACACTCTTCTTCCCATAAAATTCTTCAAATAAGTGGACAGCTAGCTCCAATTATATTAAGTGGGGCATGGAGAGGAAATGTGTAAGGATGACAAATTCAAAGTCTAGACTGAAAAAAGAGGAACCATAAAGATATAACACATCAATACTAGAAAATAAGATGTTTGAATAACATGGAAGGTTACTTAAATGAGTGGGTCAAGACTCAAGCCAAGGCAGAGAATACTGAAGTCAAATACCTTTACTATGAAAACAACATCCCACTCTAAGCCCTTGGACTGCACAGAGAAAAAGAGCAAGATGGAAAGAAATTTTAGCCAATGTCATTGCTATTTGCTAAACTCCATCTAGACACTGAGAAGAAGGGAACTGATTGAGTTGAGGAAAAACCTGATGAATGGTAGTCAGAGTTACAGAATTTTCATTATCATGTCTTAGAGAACGAAAATTTTCTTTCTCCCGTTCTGTTATGTAGTCAATAAACTCTTTGAGTAATCTAACACAACCCTTCTGTTCTTGTACAGCTTCACTCTCCCCTTCTTTGGCAGCAGCTTGCTTAGATAAAACATCAGACACATCATCCAATAAATACTGAAGAACCTACATGTAGCTCAACCAAGTTTTAACCAGATGTCAGAACATTCGATGTAAAGATAATATGGATACACCAGGAAGTATAGGAATATGAAACTTATTTAAAACTTCAAAGGAAAAGGAAAAAAAAGGAAGCTATCCTAGAAAATCATCAATCACGGAGTTCTGTCATCTAAGGATACAAGCATACAACCAAAAAGGATTGAAATTTTCCACTTCATTCCAATCATCATGTTCTAACACACTTGATATCTTAATAGTAGCTCCAGCTGCTAGAATCTTTACAGATATTGCAGATTATATAGATTAAGTAAAAGCATAGATATTGCAGATTATATAGAATAAGTAAAAGCATATGTGCTAAATTATTGCATCATCAAAAGATACTTACAGATCTGAGGTCATTGTCTTCATTGAGCAATTTCCCTCCATCACTATCAACCACAGCCCGTTGCTCAATAAGGTATTTCTACGATTTCAAGTCTTGTAAGAAGATGATCAAAATGTGGATGTAGGGACCACAAACATTAAAAAAGAACTAGAGAATTCACAAGATTGTCGTAGTTCTGTGGTGTAAATCAATTTAGCATCAAGAATGTTCTTAAAAGAAATAGCATATTTCTTTTAGTACTGCCAAACAAGATCAGCTCTTATGCAGCACTGCCACACAAACATCTCCAATGAGAAGTGCTGGCATATTATGAGCAATTTGTGTAGTTAACTTGAAAGGTTGATCAAGGGTAACAAACCTGAGGAACCATATTTGCCACTGAAGTTATAACAGCTGAAATTGACTGTTCCTGTAAACAAAAAAGAATACACTAAAAACTTGTTGAAAGAAATTTGTGCAACTTGAATGACATTTAACAACCATGCGGACAAAAAATTTTGCAAACATCTTACATTATTTTTACATTAATATTTCAGTCTAGCAAAGACTAATACCATAGCTTGAAAAGACGAAGTCTCCTCCAATAAGGCAAAGTTTAATACACCCAAGCACATCTCCAGTATTGGATTACTAACTAAAATCAGGTCAGCAAAACAAAAGCAGTTCTTTTCATGCTCACCATAGCCATTTAAGACCCCTGATCCAATTCACATACTACTTCCTAAGGAATTTTCAGTAGCAAACATCAAGTCAGTAATTCTAAGGTAACTGGTTTATTTACCCTGTGAACAAGTTTGGAAATCATCTCTAGTGTTGACAACACCTTGCGTCCCTGTGTGAGTTGACTCCTATTATAAACAAAAAGGGAAAAGTAAGAAAATATGCAAATTTTATATGGTACATCAGTCAAAGACAATGGAAGGTCCTGAGACAGAATTTTCTTATGCCCAACTGTCTAAATCTTGTACTCTTAACGTGTTACCAACAAAGATGTTACAGTGCTCAGTACCATGCTAGATAGAAAAAATTTGCAGGTTAAAAAGCTTATTAGTACTATCACATATTTCTCGGTATTAGAAACTCTAAAATGCAAATAAGGAATGCTTCCACCAACAACGCAACAAAATAGAAAATGCCAATGCAAACTAGTTAATGTGATCTCAAGTCAAAGTCAACTTTACTGTTTCAGTTCTTGGACATGTGGATACTATCAGTTGCTTATCCCGTATAAAATATTGAGAAAAATTGAGAAACAAGAACCTCTTGAAGGTACCAGAAATCTTTGCACCAAAAATGTCACAGGCAGCAGATACAAAGCTACATTTTCGGATCACTGATATTTTATCAACATGATCAATAACCTGGAAGAGATGAGAGATGTGATAGGGTCATACGAAATGAAGATACCGTTATCCAGAAATAGACACAAGCACAAGAAGCACAAGAGCCAAGGAAAAACTAAACATGTACCCTCTTTTTCTCCTCCTTCTCAAAAGGAAGCAAAACCTTGAAAACTTGACGATATGAGCCACCATCACAGCCCGGCAATGTTGTTCTAAGCATAGCAATGATGGCTTTAACTACCTATTACAAAGCAAGTGCTTATTCAATAACCAATAACTTATTGAGGATGTGAATGCTAAAGCAAACGCTGGCAAATATAACTACTTGCATGTTAAATTGTTATTCAAAAAAAAATAGTATTAAATCTAACTATATGCTCAGACAATAGAAAACTTATGATACTTTTGTCACAAGAAAGTAACTTTAATATACGAAAACTACTGAAACCTGTTAAGCAGGCTAGACAAACCATTGACCCAGCATAGGAAGTGATCAAGGAAAAGAACACTATCTTAACACCATGCTATAACCTCATTTTGCATCTTCTGGTAGTTATGCAAGTGTGAAGAGTTCAATTTTCAAAACATTTGAAAGAATATATAATTGAAATGGTGATTAATGGAACATAATTTATATTTTATTTTTCAAATGTAATCAATTTTTGAGCTTCAGCATCATTTTATGATAACACATTAAATGTTTGACAACAACAATTTTCATATCTTTACAGTTTAGGAAGGAATCTAAGAACTTCAACTCCATTATGAATACAAGTGGGATCAGAGGCGGCTTCAGCCCACTTCCCCCCACCCCACCCCCAAACACACACACACACACACACACAGCAAGGATAAAAAAAAAATCCCCCCTCCTTAATAATGTCATGTATTGCAGTATTGGTGTTTAAAAAAAAAATCAGCATATCCATAAAATAGAAAAGCCTATCCCCTTTTGTCCCTAAAAAGAATTGCTTAACATATTTACCTTTCCAGGGATGGAAAGTTTCCTTCCTCATCTTAAAGAGAGAAAATATTTGGCCCCCATTCCTGAAGAAAATGTTGTTTGATCCCTAGAAAGAAAAAAATTTATTCACTCGCATCCTAAAAAGATATTTTAACTTGTTTAATTTTTTATGTCCAGTTTCTAACAGTACATCAGTTGATAGGAACACCATAAGAGAATGATAGCAAACTTGTATGAATATTCATGATTAAGATTGTAGCACTTTTAAAGATGTCCAGTACCTTTTTCCTATAAAAAGCCACCCCATGAACATTAAATGGTATTTTCCTCTCACGAAATGCTAATTGAAATACCCTTCCTGATACCTGCAGTATAAAAGGTGATACCAAGACCAGTCAGCAAATATTTTATTTACTTTTTTTCAGCACCTTAAAGAGTAAGGAAGTAACTTGACCTGCCTCCTGTAAAGAATAGCAATACTTCCATACGATGGCTTAGAAAGTGAACCATCAGATGCAGTTTCCAAGATCTTGTCAACAACAAATGCACATTCTGCATGCTCATTTTGGCATTCCTTGATAGCTATCTGCGCAATTTGGTCTCATACAGAAAATTAACTAGCTAATGAAACCAGAAAAAAAAAAAAAAAAGGAAGAAGAAAAGAAATGAGCGTTTCAGATACTATGCATATGGCAATAGCAAGATACCTTAGATCCACAAGCATTATCTGTAAGAACATCCTTGAAACAGCATCGTTTCAAGTTATTTTGAATAAGAGAAGATGCAGCCTCAACAATATAGCGTGTGGACCGATAGTTTTTATTGAGTCTAATCTGAATCATCAAGGCACAAAAAGTATCAAGAATACAATCGATGCAATAATATAAACAATCTAAAAACTGGTAAGAAATTATGAATACACTCCAGTTATTTATCATATAATCAAGAAAGCATACATAATAATGACAAAAAGGATAGTCAAAGGATAGGAAAGACCTCTTTGTAATTTGGAAAATCATGACGAAATGAGTCAAACCCCGAAATGTCAGCTCCATTGAAACTGAAAATGGACTGCAGACAGCATGTGTGCGAGTTTAGAACTAATAAATTACAATTCATTAAGAATCCTTGGGGTGGGGAAAAAGATAAAAACGGAAATGAATCGGTGAATTTTCAGAAGATCAAAGAAAAGTTATGCCTGATCATCATCACCAACAACAGTTATATGATTATGAGATGAAAGAAATCGTAAAAGCCTGTATTGCATGGCGCTTGTGTCCTGGAACTCATCTATCACAATGGCTTTCCATGAATCTTTGCACTCCTCAAATACTGAAATGGACAGTTTTTACAATTGTAAGAACTTTGGTAACATGTAAAATTTTGTAAACTTATCATGTACATTCGGATAATACTGACCTTCAGGAAAATCAGTGAGCAACTTCACAGAACAGCTGATTAAGTCATGGTAGTCCAAAGCATTACAAGATCTTAATATGCCATTGTAGTTCTCAAGAATTGCTGCCTGAATGAACGACAGACCCAAGAATCAAAGGTTAGAAAGCAAACATATCGGGATGATATCTGAACTAGAAATTTAATAGCTTACTCCAATTTCATCACCCCTTTTTTGGAAATCTGCAGGAGTTTTTCCAGAAGCTTTAGCCTGAAATGGAGCACGCTAATGAACTGATTCCATGGATAAAATCTGCTAACTTCCCACTTAAACATATTAAACGTTGTATACGTAGAAGAGATAAACATATCCTAAACAATTTATTTTGCATGTCTTGAATGAAGGAGAGGTAATAACCAGTCAGCAATGGGAGGGAAAAATTTAGTAATCAGCAAGTTCCATTATATTAGAATATTTCGAGCCTTGAAAAACACTAAATGCGACCAAGCACTTATTAAAATGATAGTAATTCTTAAAAATAGGATACAATAAATAAATATCAACTAAATTCTATTTTATTTCAAGATCATGAAGTATAGCAGTAGATTACAAATTGCTAACCTGAGTCACGAACTTTTGCCATTTCTTTGACTTGTCCTTGAAATACTCTGGAGACATTATATCTTTAGAATCTTTAGCATGTTTGCAGGCATCATCATTTTGTAGACTGCTCTTTTCCTTTTCTAATAACCTCACAGCCTCAATAATTGCTCTTCTCTGATGCCCATGTCCATATATCAAGAATTCTGATGTGCGGCCTAACCTAGAAAATGAGCCACAAGTTACTCACGGTTTTACAAGAATCATATTATCATACATAAGAAGCCAGCTTAAAGCCAAGATCCTATCCAAGACAACAGAAGACTTTTACATTTTCAAAAAAAGACCAACTATTTCTAACTGTAACAGGTAACATTCTCATATGATTCTAAGAGTTATAATGGCAGTGGAGAACACTTATTTAGGAAGAGAACATAGCGCAGAAGCAAATGTGTAAAGATCTAAATCTAAGAATGCGCATACTTCTCTGCATGTGAACAACAAAGTTGCAAAGAAAAGGAATGGAACGTGCTAATCAGAAGTTCTTTAGCTTTTGCCTTTCCAGCCACTGCTGCAATCCGATCTCTCATCTCAGCAGCTGCAGCTGTTGTGAAAGTCATTGCCAGAATGTTGGATGGACTAAATCCCTGACCATGTTTCAAAGTACACAGGAAAAACCCACACATAATCAAAACAAGTAAACTATCAACTATTAACAAAAGTAGGTACATGAGAAAAACCATTAATAGCAGGCAGATAGAAACACTAAATCTAGCACAAATAATGCACCTCTTTAATCAAAAAGAAAAAAACATCTGCAGCCAAAATTCAGCAATACCTCATGGAGCAGCATCAAAACACGCCCGACCATTGTAGAAGTCTACATCAAAAACAGAAAATTCAGAGCAGAAACACCTAGACTTGCAAGCCAAAATTCACGAATAAAATTCATGGCTATGCTCAAGCACACCACAGATAGGAAGAGAGGGACTGACCTTTCCACTTCCTGGACCAGCAACAATCATCAAAGGAACCGAAATATCACTACAAGCCGCTTCACGCTGCCTATCATTCAAACCATGCAAGTACTTTACATATTCTCCAGGCATATTCCCATACTGCATTGCCTGACAAATACTCTTATCTTCACTCTCGAAGCCCAGCACAGCAGACTCCGAACTAGCTAAACTACTCGCATTTTCCTTATAACAGTCACTTTCAACACAAAAAGTCCTATTCGGACTTCCCTTTTCTGATTTTACAACAGATTTCTGCTCACAAATCGCATCAATTTCCTCCAACATAGACTCATCAAAATCATCATCGTCTAAAATACTACAACTAAAACCCGAACCGTCTGACTTTTTCACCGGAGTAATAAAAGAATCCAATAAACATTTACTCTCTACATCACTACCATTAACTAACTCCGACACTCGTGAGACACTGTCTTGCGAAAATCGTGATGGCGGCGTGTTATTAGATATCTCCGCAAGAGGAAATCTCGGTGATTTAAGTGAAATTACGTCGTTAATTCTGAAATTAAAAAACGAAAAGAAGAGAAATTAGGAAGGAATTCAATTAATTTATGAAATGTGATTTGATAAAATGAGAAGTTGGGGTTAATTCTTGCTTACTTGTGAGGCAATTTACGGGGAGAATTTGCGGTTGCCACGGCGGGGGTGGTGCAGTCGAGAGGGCGTTTGCGAGCGAGGAGCGCTTTGGCGGCTCTGAAATTGTGGGAAATTCGAGCTTTTTGTTCTTCAGTTATGATTTTGGTGCACGCATAACTGTTTTCTTTTGACATTTTTTATTTATTTATTAATGGAGATTAAAGAGAGTGAAAAGAGAAACTGCGAATTTTGAATTTGGGAAATGGAGACTGAAGAGAAAGAGGTGAGGTTTCGTTTTGATGTTTTCCCTCTCAAGGGCACTCTAATCACGTGATTTTCAAATCGATGGGCAGGTTTGGGTGCTCTAACGGTGTCGTGTCTTGGCTGTCTTAAAACGAACGGCGTGTCGTCCAGTGGCTACCCCACTTTTCTTCTTTGTCCTAAGAAACATTCGGACTTTCCCATTCCCCTGGCAGAATAGAAGCACTAAGAGCTTCATACGGCGACGCATCATCTGGTTTGGTCTCTGATTCATCTTCTCCAACAACAATAATACGGACTTTCCTTTTCTCCCTCGCAGAATGGAAGCACTGAGAGCTTCATACGGCGACGCACCATCTGATTCGGACTCTAATTCATCTTCTCCAACAACCAAACCAATCCCTGTTTACAACCCACAACCAGACCCCGTAGCTTTGCCACCTCCGCCTATCTCACTTCTCACTCCTACCAATTCTCTCGGTAGCCAACAAAATCTTTCATTACTTTGCTTTTACTATCAGTCCGGTTAGTACTTGCTTTCCAACTGTTTGATGTTTTGTCAATGAAGGTGTATCGGATTCCTTGCAAAAGGGTCAGTCCAGTCGAGTTAGAAGCTTCCCTCATGTTAAAGGGAACTATGCTTTGCACGTCTACATTCCAGGTTCTTCTATATGTTTCCCTTTTTAATGTTTTCTTAATCATAGATATGAATAGAGAATTTTGTTCATTTAATTATGTGATTTCAGTTAATATACCGCCTGTGTCGAAAAAGGAAGTGGTTCAGTTCTTGAAGAGGATATCATCACTTGTGCCCGGTCTTCATGCTGTTGATGCTGATATTCCTCTTGATATTTTATGTAAAGATGATCAGAAGTTTGAGCAAGTTGCATTAGGTAGGGAATTCCATATTAGCTTAGGGAGAACCGTGCCGATTCGAGTTCACCAGATTGATTCAGTCGTTGTTATGCTTCGGCAGAAGCTTCAATTTCCAAAAAGGTCAGTTTCTTTTGCAATTATAATCAACTTGTATATAGTTCGATGAGCTTAAGCATAAGTTCCTGTTATGAGGTTACGCGAATTTTTTTTTAAGACAATGTTTTGTTGAAGCAGATATTGGATCGACTTTAGTAAGTGGGAAGTTTTCGTAAATGATGAGAAGACACGCACCTTTCTTTCACTAGAAGTTTTGAGGGGAGGATTAGCTGAGGTATGATGCTGTTCAAATTTTGTTTGTGCATTTGTTACTTCATGCTCAAGTTGTGCTTTCCTTTACAACTTTGTGTAGCTTTATATAGCAATGATTTGTTCTGTTTCAAATGCTATAGATTACGAAGCAAATTGAATCTGTTAATGAGGTGTATAAGCTCCACAATCTTCCTGAATTTTATAAGGTGAGCTTATTGATTCTCATGGACATCTGTTGCCAACTATGATCGGTTTTGGGATATATATATCTTACTAGACCATTGTACTATGTTGGATGTTGCACATAGGATCCACGCCCTCATATATCGTTGGCTTGGGCAATGGGAGATGTTAGCAACATCTTAAAGAGAGAAGTTGAAAACAAAATGAAGAGGTCAAGCATCGGGGGTTCAATGCTGAAACGTGTATTTGCTTGTAAATTTGGCGGAATTGATTGCAAGATCGGTAAAAAAACGTACAAAATTGCTGAATTTCTTGATGAATAATAAAGCTTTTAACCCATATCTGTGTTTCTATTGAAGTTGTATCTTCTGTTAATCAGTTTCGTGCATATCAAGAATCTGATCTTGTATTGTTTGTGTAATGAAGGATGATGAATGCAGGAAGCAACTTACTGTAAGTAATCCCATTATGTACTTTCAAAGTGAATTTTCTGAAAATGTCTTGAATAATTGTCTAAGGACCCTTCCAAAGCCAATATCTGCTTGCTCTTCCTCGCCAGAAAAAACATGGCATAGAAACAAGTAAGTGGATTTCCATCCTTGACATGTATTATGTAGTCAACAACTGAAAATAAACACAGGGATTAGGATATCATGGGTGCAACTAGTTGGGCAGGAAAACCTCATCAACCATATATATGAGCCTAAGTACCAGGTGAAGATGACCAAAAAAAAAAAAAAAGATTGGAGAAAGATTTGATTACCTGACTCATTCATTCCTCGTGTTCAACATTTCTTCCATGTTCCCTTTCTATGATCCAATCCATCAAGATCTTTATTGCTTCAAACCAGTTATTCTTGACTGTAAGGGGTAAAGCAATCTCTCGTTGACCACTCTTATCTTTCATACAATCAGGACAGCTTGAAAGCGTTGCATTGATCACCTCAGTCTTCAGCCCTCCCTTTGATAGTTTCATAACGAGAAGGTTCCATATTCTTTCTTCCCTCTAACCGATAGAGTTTGATGTCAACTTCCTATAGTATTTCCCTCACAATCTCAACAATATGGCCGCTGACTGCTGCTATGATATGCATGGAGTTAAACCTTCTTCATTTACTTATATTGCAAAAAATGACTTATAACCTCGTAATTTGCTTCACAAAGTCAGCATGCTCCATATCATAAGCAGTGTTCAAGGGGATCTCAGCACACGAAGGTGTGATGTTGAGGATAAAAGTATTTTTCTGGTCAGAAACTGCTGCAAATAATCAATGTTCCCTCTTTGAGCAACTTCAAACAGCCTTGTATCAATTGTATGATGTATTGGCCTCTTCTAGAAAGAAATTAGATTTTTCGTGCTACTTGGAGAGGTCTGGTTAGCATGCAGAATAATTGTTAAGTAGAACTCGTCAGCAGAAGCAAATAGCAGTCCGTGTTTTTTGTTCTGTTTTTCTGAAGAAATATTTTCTTGTTGTCAAGCTCTTCATTGTGAACTAATACACATAACACAAACAGGAAAAACTAATACGTAGAATTACAGCTGCCAAAAAGAACTTTCAATTAGAAATATGAGTGGCTTCGACCACTCCTTCAATCTAACCAAAGGCATGGGGCTTGTCGAATTACTTGATGGAGAGATAAGAATAATATATTTAAGAAAACACCAGTACAGCAGGGGACCAATCCTGCCACAAGATCCTTTATCAAAACTCATTAAGCTTGGCCATCTATGTAGAACTTCAAAAACAAATCAGAAACTAGTGCAGCTGTGAAGTGAGAAGAAAAAAAAACATGAAACAGAATATCAATACTAAGATAAGACAACCAAGATTTCTCTTCATATTTTCTGTCTGAAACTTTCTCATTCTTGCAATTTGAGCTTTCAATAAACAGATATGACTTGAATCACAAAAGTATGGTATTCCACGCAATTGAGAAAAAGGGCAAAAAAAAAAAAAAAAAAAAGCCGAAAGCCGCCCAAGCTAACATTAAAGTAAGACCTTATAAGGAAGCCAAATCAGATACAGCACAGCTCAGCGTTATAGTGTAGCAACCTTATTGTTCATATGACAAGTCAGAAAGCACAGCTCCATGAACAAGAACAGATTATGTGCAGAATCTTGATAACCAAAGTCTCAAGCAGCATCAGAGCTCTAAACAAAATGTTAAGAGGATTTGCTATAGAAATTACTGCCATATTCTCGAGGATGAGTAGATCTTCTTTTAGCGACCGGTAGGGGTCTATATTTCCCGTTTGAGATGCCTTGAGCAACTTTATATCCATTCTGATATAAAGAAGCTTCTTCTGTTTGAAATGTTTTAGCAAATAGTAGTGGTTATTTAGGGTGTTGCTACACAAGAGGATAGAAGAATTTCTTGGTTTATAGAAGAAATCATTTTAATGTTCATTTAACTAATCATCAAAATGCATTTTATCTAAAGGAACTGTCACAACAGAGTTGATTGAAAGCAATGCAAAGACCAGAAAAACATAGAAATGGAATAGCAGACGCAATGTTCAAAGATAAAGACGAGAGAAAAGAAATATGGAGCCGAAATGCATATGTTGCCGTAACTCATTCTGTTTCAATAGCTTCAGATCAGTAAACAAAAAAATTTGTCACAGAAGTTCATAAACTCCATCTGGTCTTCTTGAATTTCGTAAGATTTGCTTCTATACATCATGACCGCCCCATTTGCCTCAGTATTAAGGCTGGTGGATTTCACCCTGAAAAATGGATATGATCACTCAGTTACTTAAGCCGAAGGAGAAATACCTTGGTGACAGACTAGCAGTTGTCACTAATCTCAGAGGCTATCTTGAATGCTCTGCTCCATATTGCTGCTCCTGCTTCCCATTTAGGCTGTAGCTGAAGTGAAGATATGAGCAAGACAATCATACTCAAAGCTTTAGACTTCTAATTTTGCATCCATTCACTTTCAAGCTGCTCTATAAGTGAAGTCCTTGAAAATTGTTCTGAACATTCTTGTAAGTGGGCGTACTGGACGGGCTAAAGTGGAATCAGTTGAAGACAATATGGTTTGTGGTTAACAGGACAGATAGCTAGAGGTTGGAAGGCACAATCATAGTTTTAAATAACGTCCATTACTTTATACAACAGTCATTATGCAACGATTTCAGAGTTTCCGTTATCATTATCTTAGTATTATATTAAGCTGCAACCTATGATAACTACTGTAATTGTTTTTTTAACTGTTCGTCGTTTAAAACTATTGGCACAATGCTTGGCAACGTGGTGCCGTAACTACAATACATGGCAAGCAGACACGTTGTGAAGCTCAAATTGCAAGGGAAATTTAGTTGTAAAGAGACATGGACATTCCAACTGAGATGAAAAATAGAAACAACATAAAACTAACTGTGCTTGTGGTAGCCAAAATGGACTGACCTGCAAATTAACTTATAAGAAAACGAAAATTTGGATTTTTAGGGGAAAGCCTGTGATTACCATATCTAATGCACGTATAGGTTCTGTGGGCTCAAACTTCAGCCATGGAGCCAATTTTGCCACTGCTGGGTCAATCGTCAGGCTTCAAAACACTGTTCAGGCAGCAAAATGGACAGAGTCCCATTTCATTAGACGTTCCGCTTGTTCAATATTGAATAAAAAGATCCCAGATGTCGCCAAGGTGATCAATGCCATCCCCCCGTATGTTTCTAATTTTACAATTAATGTTTGTTAATTTTTCTTTTTTTCCCTTATGGTAGATCATAGAGGTAATTAGTTAAGTTATTTAATTTGGGAAAGGAATATGAATATTCGAAACCATCCTATAATGTTTTGTTGAATCATGTGACACAGGAAGGATCTTTGAGACTTTGCTGACAAAGGCAGATTATTTTCCCAAAGCTTGGGTATCATTTACAAGCTCATAAATGAAATTTTCGCATAATTACAGTTGATTAGTGCTTGAACTACTATGTTAATTGAATAAAACATGTGAAATTATTTTTTTAAAAATCATTCTAATTGGATGGTACTAGGTGCACCAAAATATATTGAAATCAATAGCATTTTTTTCACCAAACTTTATGATTCTTTAATCAATTTTTTTTTTACTTAATTAATTCTTTCCTATATTCTTTTTAATATATTTCTTTCTGAAAAAAAATATTTGATTTTTTTATGCATAAGTTCTTAAATAAAAATTTGTAATAATATAAAGAGTAAGTTTCAATTAATAAAAAATAAAAAATGTGTAGATTTAATTTTTTTCCCTCAGAAGATTGTATAATAAATAAATAAATAAATGAAGCAACAATTAATGTAAAAAAATATTGCATAAAAATTTAAAATAAACTTTTATCCTTATTAAATATCAATGAGAAAATTAATTTTTAAAAGCATAGACTTCATGTTTATATTTATTTATTCCCAAAATAATTAATAACATTAGTATAAAAAAAAACTTTAATTGAAAAGTATGGTACCATCGCATGTTTTTTTTTAAACATCATTTTTAATTGTTTTGTTTGAGGGAAATTAATTTCAAAATATCCATTTTTTATAAATAAAAAAAGTAAATGATCAGTATTTTATTTGCATACGTAATCCTTATAAAATTAATATTAATAAATATTAATTATATAAAAAAGAAGTAAATAAAACAAGTAGATTCAATTTTTTTCTTCTTAACATATGTTTTTGTTCTAAGTCATACATGTTTGGTTCCCATGCATAAGCCTTGCATTTATAACAATCACTTCTTCTTTTTTCACTTCTTACTTTTATTCATCAATTAATTATTTTTAAAATTATTATTTTTCAAAAACCAAAGAAAAAAATTGTCTCCAATACACTTCCAACCTTTAGATCAAACATACATATATATTTAGAATTGTGATAGTCTCATTTAAAATTTAAAAGAATCCATTATATAAATCATATTTATTTATTTATTTATTTTAATAAAAGAAAGGGACTATGTTCATAAAAATTTATTACAAAATTTAGACATAGAAAAAATAAATCATATTTGTAAATAAATAAAATTTAATAAAAAATATAATTGGATGAGAATTTTCATAAAAAATGACAAATTGTAAGGATAAGTTTCAAATAATAAGAATAATATAATTTAAAATATATTCTAAATCTAAAATATAAAAATACATCACTAATATTTTTTCCTCATTCTAATACACTAAAAAACTCAAAAATTCAAATTACATTTAAAAAATAAAAAATATTATGGAATCTCGATTTTCTTCCTCCAACTATTTTATGTCTTAAAATTATCATAAACAAACTCTTTTCTCTAATATAAACAAATGAAAACCAAGATCAACGATCAAAATGGAAAGAATGAGCCTTGCCGTAGGTTTCTCTATCTCCCCTTCTTTCTCTTCATTTATCTCTATATTAAAGAATTAAATCACGGTCTAAATGAATTGGGGATCAAAACAAATGTATTAGAAAAAATTAAGGATCAAAACATAATATTTGTCAAAACTTGTATATCAAAGGTCTCAGTAAAATTCAAAAATTGCAAAAATATTATATCGAATGCTTAAGCAAATGCTGAAAATTAATATACTATTAAATACATTAGTATCAAATGAATAATGCTTATGAATATAGATGAATGGTAAGAATAGTGAACAAACCCTTTGTTTTAGTTTTTTTTAAATAAGTATATAAATGTTATAATAATAATATACATAATTGTTGGTGTAATGGCTTTCTTTCCTTTAGTTATTGGAGCAGTGAAATATTGAGTTCTGTTATCAATTTAGTTTATTTTGACTTAAACTATCATGTTTTGGGTAAATATTGTTATTCTATTTGATTTGACTATTATCATTGATTAAAAACTCATTTAATAAATTTAATTTTTGATATTTTGGATTGATTTTTCTTTACATATACTAATAAAAATTCAATCTATTTTCCAAATAAATTTCAAAATTTTTTGAGTTCAAGCAGCATTTTTAAATTTTTCTTTAACATTAACTATTAATAAAATTGAAAAAATATAATAATTTAGAATTATTCCAAATTTATTGGAAGATATAAAAAAATCATATAATTCATCTACTTAGTTTTAATACGTTTTTCAAAATATTTACATAGTCGAATGCATAGTATCTAACCAACTTTAAAATAGGTTAATTTCAGGAACCACATATGTAAAAATTTTGAGAATTATACTAAAATTACCATTTATCCTTAGATTTTTTTTTAAAAAAGGAGAAATAATTCTATTTTATTTTCTATTTTTTATAATTTGTTGATTTTTTTATTGGTTAGAAAATAAAAAATACTTTCAAATTCAATAAATAAATAAATTATTTGTGATAATATATTGAATTTTAATTATTTTTTATAAATAATTTCTGTTGAAAATATCAATACATGAATTTTTTTTTAAAGAGGATTTTGATCAATACAAACTATCAAATTAGACAGCGAGACTTGCTCAAAATATGATAGTTTAAGATCAAAATTTACCAAATAAATAGTATGGGCCGGAATCTGCCACCCTAATAACTCAGGGGCAAAAATTGTCATTAAACCCATAATTTTTTTAGGCTGGATTCAAACTTGCAAGAAATCAGCCCAAATTAAAAGTCCAATATCCACATCCCAATTTCTTCCCAACTCCCAAGTCAGGCCCTGTAAATAACCAACAGCCAATGGCCAAAACCGTACTTTCATGCCTTCACCTTGCACCCAAAAACCCTAATAACCCCCTTTTCAATTACCCAAGCCGAACCCAACTCATAATTCTTCCCCATCTGCTCTGCTCTGCATCTGCGAAAGTGAAGAAGCGAAGATGCAGATCTTCGTGAAAACCTTGACGGGCAAGACAATAACCCTCGAGGTTGAGTCCTCTGACACAATCGATAATGTCAAAGCCAAGATTCAAGACAAGGAAGGAATCCCACCAGACCAACAACGTCTGATTTTCGCCGGAAAACAGCTCGAGGACGGCCGAACACTCGCTGACTACAACATCCAGAAGGAGTCCACTCTCCACTTGGTGCTTCGCTTGAGGGGTGGAGCCAAGAAGAGAAAGAAGAAGACCTACACCAAGCCCAAGAAGATCAAGCACAAGAAGAAGAAGGTCAAGCTCGCTGTACTGCAATTCTATAAGGTTGATGATAGCGGAAAAGTCCAGAGGTTGAGGAAGGAGTGTCCTAATGCTGAGTGTGGTGCTGGAACTTTCATGGCTAATCATTTTGATAGGCACTACTGTGGTAAGTGTGGCCTTACCTATGTTTACCAGAAGGCTGGTGGTGATTAAGCTTCATTAGCTTTTTTTGTTTCAAGTATTGAACGAGGATTTTGGCCAATTTCTTTCCTTTTGTTTAGCGCATGTTTGATGCTGAACTTATAGTTATATTTTCTTGGTATTAATTGGTAATTTGGAGTTTAATTATTGGTTAATTAGCTGTTTGTGTTATGTTTTGTGCTGTGCTTGATCTGTGTTTTTCTGATAAACCCTTTTTGATTTACTTCTATGGGGAAAAATGGCTTTAACCTTGTAATCTGCTTCAGAAAGTTAGCATGACCCATGTGAGAAGCAATGTTCAAGACAACAACTTTTAAATGGATAATCAACGTTACCTCTTTGGGCAACCTCAAACAGCCTTGAATTCATTATATGTTGTATTAACCTCTGCTAGGATAGTTTTTGCTAATTGTTAGAGGTCTGGTTAGCATGCTGTCTCTATAAATAAAGGAAATTATTTTATATTATCAATGTCTTCACTGTGAACTAACACAGCAGTAGAAGAGAACTTTCTTTTAAATTAGGGCTTGTTGAACTCCGTGAGGGAGAGTGTTTTCTTTTATTTATTTCTAATTAGCAGAATATGTTAGAGAAACACAGAAAACAGAAGCTAGTGCAGAGCTCTAAAGTGTGAGCTTCTGATCATATTTGTAGTCTGAACTTCCTTATCGTTGCAATTTGAGCTTTCTGTAGGCAGATTGAATCACAGAATATAGGATTCCATGCATCATGAGCCAGTGCTTGCCAGTAAGCACAGCTCCAGGAACAACATATTATGTACATAACACGATTTGTTTTTCTATATTCGGCTTTTTAATTTCATTATGTTTTTCATTATAGGTTAATTTTGGAGCTGTGTTTAATTTCATTATGTTTTTCATTTTTTTTTTTGTTTGCTAAAAAGAACATGATTTATTTTTCTATATCTGGATTTTTAACTAAAAGTTTGTGAGAAAATTCAAAAATTCAGTCTGAGCTTTCTTATCCTTGTGATTTGAGATTTCTATACGCAGATTGAATCACAGAATATAGGATTCCATGCATCATGAGCCAGTGCTTGCCAGTAAGCACAGCTCCAGGAACAACATATTATGTACAGAATTGTAAAAACCAAAGTCTCAAGCAGCATTGCAGCTCTAAACACAGTGTTCAGAGAATTCTCTTTAGAAAATATTGTCATCTTCTCGAGGATGAGTAGATTTTCTATCAGTAACTAGTGAAAGTAATCTAGATTTCCCATTTTGAATGTATTGGCAAATAAGATTTTATTATGTGGGTTGGCTACATAAGAGGAAGGAGAAATTTCTTGGTAAGAGAAGAAATGAAAGCCAATTTCAATTTGCATTTTAACTGATCTTAGATTTTGTAGCTTCCTCTGAGGAGTTGATTTTGTAGATGAATGGAGATTGCAGGGGTATTGCTGTGCCAGTAATTGTTTTTGTTCTAAATAGGCAATGGAAAATCTAGCAGTAAAGGAAAATCATGAACAATAGAAGCTCCTTGTTAAGTTCTACATAGTAGACTACTGACTCTTAACGAGTAACTAGACATGCATTTTCAGATACTACCAATAACTGAAATTGAAATTCTAATCAGAAAGCCTATAATGGACATATTAATTGACCAAAGGAACATTTTTGTGTATGAACAATCAAACAAGTCTTCAATTTTCCGAAACAGAAATTTTCTTTAACTATAACTTAGGCGATTCAGAACAGCCTTAAGCACTCCGCAGGCCGTGCCGCCAGTGAATTTTCTAAGCTTCTCTAGAAGTTGTTTTGCCAACTTGGCTACAATGGATATAGTTGAAGTTAAAATTGCTGTGGTTAAAACCACAAAGAGACTGAGCTTATCTGGTGTAATGTTTATCAACGCAGTGTTGTAAGTGGCGAACATTGCCATGAAACATATTTGTAGCTCAAATTGCATGGGGAATCTACATGTGAGGGTCCTGATCATGCAAAGAGATACAGAAAACCCTTGAAAAGTACGAAGACGGCAAAAGCAACTCCATCAATAGTACCCAAAATGGACTGACCAGCGAAGTGCTTTGGGTAGCTGCTAGTGCTATTGCTTTGATCTGCTATATTATTATCTTGCCAAACGCCTCCTGGAGGACTGACTCCAACTTGAAATGTTGCAGTTGCAACAAGAACAGCGATAACCAGTAGCGTGCCACGTGCTTCGCCGGGAGGGTCCCTGCCCTTTAGAAAGTTGAAGTACTCGACCAGATTGTTGGGTCGAGATTGATGCGTCTCTGTTGTTTTGGAGGTGTCAGTATGGTTTTGATTGCTAGAAATGGCAGAGAGGGTGATATCTCTAGATTTCATAGCCCCAGCACCTAAAAGGATCTCAATGATTTCTCTATCCCCTGCTTCGCTTGGTGAAGTAAGTAGCATATCCAGAGGAGTAAGGCCACTATGGTTTATGGCATTCACTTCCAGTGAGCCTGGACTTGTATTTCTGGTGCCGAGTAATAATTCTATCACCTGCAGTCATAGCTTTTTATCAATTAAGAGTCAGCTAGAAACAGAACGTGCAACTAGCTGGCCTAACAAACGTTGTGACTTTGTATAAAATTGGGGTAAAATCAAGGGATGAACGAAAATTAGAGAGTCCATAAAACGTACCTGGTATTGTTTTTTCCAGGTTGCCAGGTGCAACACTGTATTTCCTTGCTGATCCTTCATGTTCAACACGTCTTCCTTGTTCATTTCTTGGATCTGATCCACCAATATCTGTGTTGCTTCGAGTAGGTTATTCTTGATGGCAAGGTGCAATGCAGTATCACTTCGAACAGTCGCCAGTTCAATACAATCTGGACAACCCAAAAGCATTGCAACGATTACCTCTACCCTGTCTTTGATGGTCGCATAATGAAGAGGAGTTCTTTCCTCTATCCCCTTTAATCGGCACAGATTGTGGTCTACTTTCATCAGCTCCATCACAATTGCCACATGCCCCTTTGCTGCTGCCATGTGCATGGGACTAAAACCATCTTGATTTATTTCTTTGGCAAATTCTGGTTTCAACTTTAAAATCTCTTTCACAAAATCAAGGTGCCCCTCATTTGAAGCAATGTGCAAAGGATTTTCAGAGAACAATAATGAAGTGTTGTCGAGGGAAAACGGATTTTCTGCCAGCAATTGCTGCAGGTAATCGACGTCTCCATTTCGAGCAGCCTCAAACAACCTTCCATCCATTGTTAAGGTATGGAGCTCTTCAGTAGGAAGGAAAAGGTTTGTCTTAAATAGAGGTCTGGTTAGCACACGGCTATTTAAATTAAGTGCTGGAGAAATATTCCTGTTGGAAGAAGAAAGCATATTTCCTTGCTTCTTTTATTTCATTTGTTTATCTATCTATCTATCCATTTACTTTGAAAAAATTATTAGTTTAATTTATCTTCTGCAGGTCTGAAAAAAGAAAAAAATGCGCTGACACCGACCGAACAGAACCTAGGATTAGCCATCTGTTGCAGAAATGTATTCTATTGACCCTGCAAATTCTAATATAATGATGTAATTGACTAAAGAAAGTTCCGAGTAATTTACTGGTTCTCAAGCTTTGTGCTACAAGTTACCATGAGCCATTTGTGGATTGAAAAGTGGCAGAAAGTGATTCGGAAATTTGCAGTTGCTGCTGTATTAGTTGTGCTCGTCAAACTAAGAATATAAAAACACCTGTTTTGAGTGTTAGAACTGGAAAATTGGAACAAAGATTGATTTAAAAAATTTAAAGATCTGCTAATGTCAATGGACTGTAACATATTTTTCGATCTCACGGCTCAAAGTCCCAAATGTTGATTGTTATCAAAATATTATCCTACAGGCTCCTATCGGAGTACCCTTACATGTGTAGTTAGTAGTTAAAGTAGTACTTTTGGCATTGACTTTGGCAGGAGAGGCCTTTTTTGTTTTTTTTTTGTTTTTAGTTGCAAAGCCCTTAGAAATAATATGGGAAGTTTCTGACAACAGAAGAAACGTTAACAATTAGCAATTTTAACAATTAGAAATGTGAGGATTGGTATTGAACCCTAAACCTATAAAAAGACAGGGATTCTACTTAGACACAAGACAGAAAACTGTTTGCTGCGTGGAAGAGATACAGTTGATTTATAGCTAATTTTACTTTTTATTTGAGGAAAAATTTTCTTTTTTTTTCCTGACGATCAGATTTTATTTAAAATTTCGTGTTGCTTGAACTCAGAATCCACATCTGACATGGAACTCAGATTAGGACAGCTGAACTCTTGGAAGCTGCACCCAATCTGACTATCTAAGTGCCCCATATCGATCAGTGGTTGCAATGCTTTGCTCAGAGCTTCATTTTCAGAAATGGTCTGTTTTTGCAGTGGTAGTCTCAACTCTCTTGTGTATGCATTCAATCATAACTCTGAAGAACAATGTAAGGAGTTATCTAATCCCCACCTAAGTTTTCATGATGCCATTTTTAACATCGCAACTTACTGCTTTCAGAAACTGGATAGACTTATTAAAGTGGGAGTTTTATGTTACTGATGATTGGACGGGTGCCTTTCTTTAAGTAGAGGTTCTTACAGTAGGATTGGATTGAGGTATGCTGCATAATTTTCGATTCTATGCTAGCTTCTTTAAGTTTAGCCTCATTATTCTATGCACCTTTTCATGATCAACCTGTAGTCCTTTCCTTTAAAAGCTCATGATATGATTATTATGTAGCCATAACTTATTCTGTTTCAATTGCTTCAGACGGTAAGCAAATAAAATATGCTACAGAAGTTTATAAAACTCCATCAGTCTTCTTGAATTTCAGAAAGTGGCGACATTTTCAACACTTGTGTTCTTTTGCCAAGTCTGATTATTACTTTGTGGTGCGTGTCACGTATTTTACTGTTCATAAATTGGATGTTGTTCATAGGATCGGCAGCCTAATTCTTAGCTTGTGCAATGATTTCGGAGATGTCTTGAAGAAAGAAGTTGAAGAAGAGATGAAGAAATCAAGCATCGAGGGTTTGGTAATTGGTACAGAAATATGTTTACCTGTGGGTACATAATTTTCTGATTTCTTGATGGATAATTAACCTAAAAGATTTGAACAATTTCCATTTAAGTTGCGTTCTGTGTCCACCAGTTAAGGACATATTGAGGTTCAGATCTCATATTGTTTATTGTAGGATGATAAAAAGTAGATGTGTCATTTTGAAAGTAAAGAATTATCATGTCCTTCACATTGTATTAATTTGACGAGAATTTTCTTATCACCTTAGGCTCATAGCTTTTTTCCTTTTGATGCATCTCGAGCCTCCTATTTGCCTCAGGGTGGAGGATGGTGGATTTCTGCCTGTAACATGTTATATGATTTCTCAGTTACTTCAGCGGAAGGAAAGATACCATTACCATGCCCCCAGGAAAGAGAACTTGTGGAGACTAGGTAACAGTTGTAAGGGGGAGACTAGAGAGATAGCACAGCAATTGCTTACTCTCACATATCTATGCATTTACAAAAAGATATTCGATCACCAAACAGGTCCTATACATTGGTCTTATTTGCTGCTAAGATACCTGGCCGACAGCTTCTTACCTTGTGAAAAGATATCAGCAAGACACTCTTGGCTCTCTGCCCTATCTTGAATTCTCCATGCTGCTCCTACAGTCCTGCTTCCCAGTTAGGCTGTAGCGTATGTGATGACATGAGCAAGACAATCAGATTCAAACCTTCTGCTCTGACAAATTATTTTGCACCCATCCACTTTCAAACGATTCTATGAGCTAGTGAAGTTCTTGAAAAAATTTCTGAGCATTCTCGCAAGTGGGCGTACTGATCGGGCTAAAGGGGCCATACTTGAAGACAATATTGTTGTGGTTAACATGACAGATAAATAGAGGCTGGATGACACAATGCTTGGTAACGCGGTGCCATAAGTAATATACATAGCAATCAGACACATTTGAAGCTCAAATTGCAAGGGAAATTTACTTGTGAGGACATAGATCATGTGAAGAGACATGGAAAACCCTACTGAGTTGAAAAACACGAACAGCATAAAACTAACCGTGTTTGTGGTAGCCAAAATGGACTTACCTGCAATGTGTGCATTGTTGCTGCTGGTACTATTTTTCTGGTCAGGTATGTTTGTATCTTGCCAAACACCTCCAGGAGGGTTGATTCCAACCTGGAATGTTGCAGTTGCAACCAAAACAGCTATAACTAGTAGTGTACCGCGTGCTTCGCTAGGTGAATCCCTTCCCTTTTTAAACTTGAAGTATTCTACCAAATTATTTAGGTTTGATTGGCATCTCTCTGGCATTGACGAGTTGTCAGTAGAGGTTTGGTTGCTGGGAATGGTCGACTGGATAATATCTCTTGCTCTCGTTGCTCCAGCATTTCGAAGGATCTCAACAATTTCTCTGTCCCCTGCTTCACTTGGGAAAATCAGTATCACGTCCAGGGCAGTGAGGCCACTATGGTTGACGGCATTCACCTCCAACGAGCCTGAACTTATGGTTTCACTGCCAAGTAAGATTTCTATCACCTGCAAGGATAACTTTTCTTATTTTGCATGTTTCTGAAACAGCTAAATGTTAAGGCAATAGTCCAATTACTATTTGCAGGGTTCATGCACAATTGCCAATAACCTGGCTCAATTGGCATGTTGGCCATCCCCAACTCTTGCAAGACTCAGGTTTGAGTGTAGTAAGCAGAACAAACATAGATTTGTGGTAATTGGTGATCAGACTAATAGGAATGTGGAAGAAGATTGTTTTCCTGGTCTGGGACTCACTCTACTGCATCATTTGTGTTTGCTTGGTCTGTTCAGAGAGTTTCAGCCTCAGCATTAGTTAGCAGTGTTGAAAAAGGTAGCTTCTCCACTGCATCATTGGGACTAGCTTCTACTGGGATAAGTTGTCTGTTTAGAATGGTTTGACAAACAACGAAAACATAGACATTCCCCTTAATGATTATTCTAATTATTTTACTGGGTCTAGGTTTGAAGAAACATTAAGGAATGGACACTAGTAGTTCAATTATCCTGTTTTGACCTTTCTTAGTCTAGGAAAGAAACTTGGACTTTAATACAAATGTTTGAATAATCGCCTAATGGCCCTGTCAGAGTCAATACCTGATTGCTCTTCCTCCCCAGAAAGCATCACAAAAACATAAGTTTAGTGGACCTCCATCCTTGATGGGTGATCTACTGATCTATATGTGAAAATAAACAAAGGAAATGAAGGCATTCTTTAATCTGTACTTCTGCAACACCTAGGATTTTGAGACTGGAAGTTTAGCTAGAAATCAAATGTGCAAGTGTAACTAGTTGGAATAGAAAACCTTACCAGCCATATGAGCTAGTAAGCAATGGGAAGTAAAAAGGAGAGAGGATATATTATATTTATAGGAGAAGAATTTACCTGGCGTTGTTTTTTCCAGCTTGCAAGGTGCAAAACTGTATTCCCTTGCTCATCCTTCATGTTCAGCAAGTATTCCTTGTTCGTTTCCCTGATCCAACCCACCAATATCTTTATTGCTTCAAATCTGTTATTCCTGACAGCAAGGTGCAAAGCATTTTCCCTTTGATCAGTCTGATCTTCGATACAATCAGGACAATCTAAAAGCATCGCGCTGATCACCTCAGCCCTCCCTCTGATAGTTGCATGGTGAAAAGGCGTCATTTTCTGTCTTGCCTCTATCCGGCAGAGTTCGATGTCAACTTTCAATAGCTCCTTCACAATCTCAACATGGCCATTAGCTGCTGCTACATGCATAGGACTAAAGCCTTCTTGATTTACCTCTCTGGCAAAAACTGGTTTTAACCTTATAATCTCCTTCACAAAGTCAACATGCCCCATGTCAGCAGCGATGTTCAAGGGATTCTCAGCAGACAAAAGCGTGATGTTGAGAATAAATGGATTTTCTGCCAGCAACTGCCGCAAATATTCGATGTTTCCTCCATGAGCAGCCTCAAACAGCCTTGCATCCATTGTATGGTGTAGGGAGCACCTTAGGAAGGAAGGAAAGAGATTGTCTTTGCTAGAGGGTTTTTTTTTTCCATGATGATGAGACTATAAATAAGCTTTGAAGAAGATTTCTTGTGGGAAAAGATGTCCATGTCTTTTTCTTTTTTCTTTTTGTAAGAAATTATTTTATTTTGTCAACGTCTTCATACGATTACACCAGCAAATCAAAACAACAAATTAAATTAATTTATTCAGTCAATGAGTGGAAAAGTGGGAAACTGGCATGGGAATGCATAGATATTGCTTTCAGGTGCCTCAGAGATGATGACTACATGAATCATACGGCATGATAGCAGCCACGCGTGTTTGAACTGGAAATATTGGAATTAAAAATGTGGTATTAAAAATTACAGCTGCTCCTATCGATAGCCAGTAGAACTAATTTTGGCTGGTCTATTTTTTTTTATTTCTATTATTATTTTTTTCTTCTAAAATCTACTTTTAGATTCTTTTCCCAATACTAAGTAAGTTTATGAGCTTACCATAAGGTTCGTACTTATTTATTTATTTATTTTTGGTTCTATGATTAGTTTTTATCTTGCTCTTTTTTACTTCCTTTCCCAATAATAATGCTAAAAGCGTCTTTTTTTTTTTTTTTTTCAAAAAAAAAAGAAGCTATAATGCCCCTCTTTATGGACTTTTATTTTTATAGTTCAAATTTTTTCCCTTTTTCCCCCTTTTTTTTTTTTTTTTTTTTTTCAGTTTTTCAGTTTTATCATTATTTGTCCCAAACTTTAGATTCCTTTCCCGACACTAATTAATACCAAGAGATTCTTCTTCTTCTTTTGAAAACAAAAAAGTTTATATATATATATATATATTATGATTTAATTTTCTTCCTTATCAAACCTATTGTGATTTAAAGTTTAAAATAAAAATTTCCTGTTTTTTAGTTTTATCATTATTGCCTCAAATCCTAGTGAGGTTTAGATTCCTTTCCTAATACCAATACTAAGGGCTTCTTCTTTTTTTTTTTTTTGGGAAAAAAAATTCTTTTATGATTTCATTTTCATCTTTATCAAACCAATAACATATGATATATAAAAAAATGGAATAAGAATTATTAACTAAGAATCCTTATCCTAATTAATTATATTAATGATATCCTGATTTTATTATAAACAATTTTTTGATTCTTCTAATTTTTGGAAAAAAAATTGCGATTTAATTATGTAAATTGAAGAATGGTTTGATATACCAGAAAAAAAAATTGAAAATTGTAAAATTTATTAATATGAAATTTGAAATATATCAGAAGGAAAATGTTGAAATACTAATTATATTAAAAGTTAATAAAATAATTATTTTTTATTTTATAAGTATTAAGATAAGAACTATAAAGACGCTAAACCGTTGGGTCACCTATATAGGGTTAATATCCTCACATATCCTTATATAATAGGTCAATTTTCTAATCTATTTCTAAAAAGAAGAAGAAGAAGAAGAAGACTTCTAATCTTTTATTATATTTTGAGATAGTTTCTAATTTATCTTTTTAGTTGAAATTTTGGACTAAATTAAGTCAAATTAAACATGTGATTTTTATATGGTATGTGATTTGATAAAATTAATTTTATTATTTGATATAAGTGATTTGTATCTACTAATATAAAGATTTATTTTTGAAAATTGTTTGAAAATTTTGATCGAAGAATATATTAGAAACAATTTTAAAATATAAGGACAAGTTTGAAACACATTTTTTAGGAATAGATTGAAAAATTAGTCTATTAAATAAGGACATGTGAGGGTATTAACCCCACTTATGTGTTTTAAATTTGGTAAATTAGATTCTATTTTTCTAGTTTTATTCAATTTTACCCATGTGATTTAAATTTGAAAAGTTTATGTCCTTTGATATTTAACAATCTTAACCTCAAGATTGCATTAATTGTTTGAAGATAAGGTTATTGATGAATTATTACGTGAGTAATTTTTGAAGAATGCAGTAGTTATTTGTAAAGATTGTTTTTTAGAAGTTAAAAATCATATGTATTGTTACAATTAAAATCTTAAAAATAACCTTTTACTAAAAATCTTAAAAAATAACTCGTAATTGATATTGGCCTCATTTTTTTTTTTAAAAATGATACTAGTATCTTTAGGCCATTTTTACATACTGGGACTGAATCCTTCACGGTCAGGTCTTTTTTTAGTTCTTACTAGATTTTTTACCTACGCTACGTTACGGATTGGATAAAATATATAAAATCATATAGAAAAATTATTTCAGTTTAATAATTTGTTTTATGATAAAAAATAATTATAATTTTTAAATGAAAAAAATTTATATTTAACTATTTCTTATTTGTGTTTTTCAATTTTAGAAATAAATAATAAAGCAAATAAATTATTGATTTCTTTAAAATTTTAACACCCCATTAATTGTTGGTTCTTTTAAAATTTTAACACCTAATATTATTAAGAAATTAAAATTAAAAAAAAATTCAATGTTTAGGAAAAAAAAAAAAAAAGGAGGCCAGCCGTTTACTGTTCATGTGAATAGTAAACGGACGGAAATTAAAAAAAAAGTGTTTAGAGAAAAAAAAAAGAGGGCAAGCCGTTTACCATTCAAATGAACAATAAACGAGTAAAAAGGGGGGGGGAAGGCCAGCGGTGCTGGCAAAAAAAAAAATGAAAACTTAAAAAACAAAAAAAGCCAAAGTAATATAGCAATGAACGAGTGATTAACACTCGTTCATTGCTACGATGAAAAATGGTTTTTCTTTAGTATATAGTATTAGATTTTTTACCTGCTCTATGTTGCGGGTTGGATAAAATATATAAAATCGTTTAGAAAAATTATTTCAATTTAATAATCTGTTTTATGATAAAAATAATTATAATTTTTTAATAAATAATTTTGTATTTAACTATTTTTTATTTTTTTTTAAATTTTAAAAATAAATAATAAAGGAAATAAATTGTTGGTTTTTTTAAAATTTTAACACTCAATTAATTGTTGGTTCTTTTAAAATTTTAACACCAAATATTATTAAGAAACAGAAATTAAAAAAAAATTCAATGTTTAGAATAAAAAAAAAGGGTGCAAGCTGTTTACTGTTCATGTGAACAGTAAATGGGTGGAAATTTTTTAAAAATTAAATGTTTACCAAAAAAAAAAAAAAAAGAAGGAGGGCAGGCGTTTACTGTTCAAATGAACAGTAACGGATTGTTCGGGGAGGGGGGTCTAGCCAAAAAAATCAATGAAAATTTTTTTAAAAAAAAACATCGTAGCAATGAACAAGTGATTTACACTGTTCATTGCTATAGTGAAAAAGCATTTTGCTTTAGTATATAGAATAATGTGTAATTGTGCTACTTTTTCAACATTAAGTAGTGTTAATTGAGATTAAAAAAAGTGTCAAATCATAACTTTGTTCAATTCACAAATGAGTAAATTATAAATTAGCACCTCTTGTTTCGAGAAATGAATTTATTAGTCCCTTTGATTTTTTTTAAAAAATTATTTTGTCATTTTTTCTGTTTTTAAATTTATTTTGATTTTTTATTTTTAAAATTAAAAAACTAATAAAAATAAGTAAAAATATAGAAAGATTAATGATAACAAAAGACATTATAAAATATAAAAATATGAAATTAATCGTAATCAACATTAGTTAAAAAAACTAAATAATTAGTTCTTAAAATCGGAAGAACTATTTAATTTATTTCTCAATGTTAAAAAAACTAAATAATTAGTTCTTAAAATCAGAAGAACTAATTAATTTATTTCTCAATGTTAAAAAAACTAAATAATTAGTTCTTAAAATCGGAAGAACTAATTAATTTATTTCTCGAAACGAGAGGGACTAGTTTATAATTTATTCATTCACAAATGGAGATAGACGGGAGAGCAAAATAGAAAAAAAAAAATCAAATTTGAAGGAATGATTGAAACAAAATAATAATAATAATAATAATATAATTTAGATTATATTAAGAGCCACATAAATATTCCATATCACGATTACTGAATTCAAGTTCCTCTTTCGATTTATGATTCACCATAAATTCAAAATAAGTAATAAGTGAGAATTTCAAGAAAATAAATCAATTGAAACTTTAAGCTCGAATATATATATATATATATATATATATATATATATATATATATATATATATATATATATATATAAAAAAAGGTTGGTGCATTGAGTTTTGAGTTTGGTTTTTTGTAGAGTGAAATTGATTATGTAAACATGTTAGTTAATAAATGGAGAATTTTGATATAAGAATCTATTGAAATGTAGTCATTTATTTATGGAATAATTATAAATATTATCACTATATTATCTAAATAAAAATGAATATAATTAATTCGATAAATATAAAGATAAGAAACTACAAAATATTTTCTATGGGGCAAAACTCTTGAACTTGCATGTATGTTTATTTCAATTATTCTATTTTATTCACGTATTTAGTTAGATATTGTGATATATTAGAGTTTTTATGTTCTAATTTTCTCCAACTTTATTCTTGTGTTTTAAAATTTTGTAAATGAGTGTTTTTCAATTTTATCCAATTTGGATTAATATATAAACCGGTATGATCGTGTAGAAAAAAAAATTGTCCGATCTTATCCTTAAACTTTCTTATGTAAGATGTAAAGTTAGTAAGCCCTTTATGGAATATGTTTTTTGCTTTTTTCAACGAGAAATACTTTATTCTAAAACTTTTTTTTATTTAAATGTAAGTATATAAATCAAAAGGTAACAAAGTCGGAGAACCGACAAGAGTAGCATATACGGGATATACAAAAAATTAGGAATAGGCTCTTAAAGAAAACCAAGCAAAAGGGCTAGATCCGGAAGGTTGTTCAAGGAATTTGACATTATTATAGATTCCAAGAAAAACCAATCGGTAACTTTGTACTAGCTAACCGGAACCAATTATAGAGGCTCAACGACGACGCAAAAATTTTTGCTGAGAAGACCATAACGGTGATGTAACAATTTACAAAAATGGCTAGCACTAATAGAGGCTAACACTAGCAAGGCTTTCACAACAAACCAACCAGGGTAACCGAGGCAGCGACCAATCCAATGGCCTTGGAAAATGAGCGATGGCTGAAGCCTTTAGCCGACATTTAGAATGGTATGATCCTCCTCATGAAAGTGTAAGATCATGAAGAAAAGCACCCGAAACTTTTTGAAGAGGCAATCGATTGAAGAGGGTGAGCCCTTAAAGATTCTCTTGTTCCTCTCTTCCCAACTAAGGTAAACCGTGATGCCCAATGAAACTCGCGCATTCTAGCTTCCAAATTATTCCTTCGGATGGAAAGGCCTCTAATGGCACTTGCTAGGGTAAACATGCATCTTCGAATTCTCAACCATTGCCTAACTAGAGCCCGCAAACCTCGCTATCCAAGAGCACTCAAAAAACAAGTGGCTATGAGATTCGGGAACGAGCCTACGAGTGTACGGTTTGTATCATCCGGAACAAAACGGAGGCGGTCCGTAGTTTTCAGCTTACCTTTGACCGTTAGCCATAGCACAAATGCATGCCTTGGTGAAGCCCATTGTTCCCAAACTCCTTGGGTCCAATTGACTAAGTCACTCGTGGATCGAAGGTTATGATAGGTGTTGCGGATGAATTTATCTTGACCCTAATTTTTCAATCTCTCCACCACCCGAGCACTATCCTCGAATTTTTCAGTTAGCTTATCTCCCGTAAAGAGAATCGCCTTCCATAAGGGCGAGCGATCCTGCTCGCCCGTGTAACCCCAGTAAAAACCCTTATTTGTAACGCGACGTGTATTAGAATAATTATATATATGTATGTATATTAAGAGTAAGTATAATTCTCATTTCATCATGAGAAATTAATGCTTGAAATATGTGATTTATATGAAATTAAAGTTATTGTGCTTAAGGGTAATGGTTTAATTATTAAAGAAATCAAATATGGAAAATCGGTATTTTAAGGACTATATTCTACCCGAGTTTGGTGTGAATTATTTGAGGACTTTAGGGTGATTTTTGGGTAAACCTTAAAGAATTAAATTTTTTGATATATGTGTTTCATATACCTTTATAAAATTTTATAATTTTTGGACCTATACATTAAGAGTTATATCCATTATGGTGAGGGTTGTTCCAAAATGCATTCTGCTAGAATTTCGGGAGAAGAATCGCTCGAATCTTGTGAGATTTATTTGATGATGTTATATTGCTTTTTGAGAATAACTTAAAGAATAAAAGTTTTATATATATGTATTTACTATCTCTATATAAAATTTCATAATTGTTTGATATATATAGAAAGAGTTATTTACGTTTTAGTATAGATGAGTTAGGAGGTTATACTCCTGGAATTTTGGAGAAAAAGAAATTTCGAATTTTAAAAATGGAAATTTCTGAATTTTTTTATAAAAGAAAGTAGGTGTAGTTACTTGAGTTAATTTAATTAATGAGTTTAATTAGTCTAAAGTTTATATAAACACCTAAGCAATTGCAATAAATGAATGTAAGGCCAACTCATCATTTTTTATCCTAAAGCGACCACCTTTCCTCATGACTCACCCATAACTTTTACACCTTGTCCCATTAATTTTAACACTTGTAGCTGAAGGAAAGTAAGTATATATATATAGAAAGTGTTAAAATGGGAGAAAATTTTTAGTAACCCTTAAGTACCAAAAATTGGGAGAAAAAAGGCAAGAAAGAAAAGAAAGGAAAAAAAAAAGGTGAGGAGAGAAAGGAAAGGAAAGAAAAAGAGCTAAGGAAATTCTAATCAAACCTAAAAGAGGTAAGTAGGTTCCATTTTTTTGGTTGATTAATATCTTAAATTATTTTTTTTAAGTTATTTTGTTAGTGTTTATTTCATGGGTTGTAATAATTCTTAATGGTTATATGCTTGATGTTTGGGATGAATCCATGTAGGGATGCCTTGTTGTGATGATTTATGATGTTTATGATGTTTTGAAAATGTCCAAGTATGTGATGATGGGTTGGATTGGACTTGGACTAAATTTAAGTGAACTAAAGCATGTTTAAAGTTGGCTTGGAGTGAACTAATAAATTAGTGTTGATAATGAGTAAATTCTGTCCGAATTTTGGGGTGTATGTTCAAGGATTTTAGATCGATTTCTAGGTGAAAGTTAAAGAATAAAATTTGTTCATCTATGTTTCAACTAACTTCATTTAAAATTTCTTGGTCATTGGATTCGTGTACAAAGAGTGATACCCGATTTAGTATGGATAGCTCTAGACAAACTACTATTAGGCAGATTGCTCCCTAAGTTTCAAAAATTTGTAATTAATTGTGTACTTGGTATTTAGACGTAATTTTTGGATATGTTATAAATAAATATGTCTAGTATCTAAAATAAAATGGGTAAGATTTAATTATGTTCTAAAATTAGAAAATTATTTACTCAATTAGGAGTTGCCTGGTAATAAATCCTAAAAACCAAAGAATTAGACTTAGACAAAATTAATGGATTTGGAATAAACTAAATGGGCTTGGACTAAATAAAATAGAATTGAATAAATTCAATGAAATTAGGATAAATTTAATGGACTTGGATTAAAGTAAATGGACTTAGACCTTCTTTTAAATATTAATGAAACTAAAGAACAATATTAATGAGCGAAGGTTGTGTTCCCGCTGTGGGTATCATGATTGGTATGTGAGCAATGGATAAATTCCGAGTGTGGGTTGGATCATGAGTATGGCATGAGAATGAAGGGTTGATACCCGAATTTGGTTGAATATGATTAAATATGTCATCACGTGCATCATGTCTATAGTGGGTGGTTTAAGACAAGTCAATTGATTGAGAAATGGTTTATACATCTAGGTTTGATAACCTAACTAGAATAAATGGGTATTAGTAGTTTAGTACTCTAGGTCGTGTGCCCGCACTATTAGACGATGGATTCCGCTAATAGCGGTTACAACGAGGGAGAATTCCGTTGTAGTAGAAGATGATCCGAGGATCATCTGGATGAAACCAAGCTATGTGCTTACACTATTAGACGATGGATTCCCGCTAATAGTAGTTACAACGAGGGATGATTCTATTGTAGCGAGAAGGTGATCTACGGACCACCCGGATGATAAATAGAGTAGACCGGCTAATACCCAAGGTACCCGAGATTAAAATTTATGAGTATGGTGAGAAGTCAAAACAACATTGCATATCACGTGCATCACCCTACTTACCGAGCTTCGGCTCACTCTGTTATTATTTTTTTTGTCATGACAAAAAAAGGACAAGTCGGTATGGATGCGGTCGGCTCCTCCTAACCGGCTCATGTGAGGCACTATATATTAGTTTTTATTTTGTTTATAAATTTGGGATATGGAGTTCGTGAGAAATTGAATAGTGCTTGTAATATTTTATTAATGTATTTAATTATATTATGTAAATTTTATCTTAAGGAGTTATATACGTAATATACTTGTTAAAGTTCTAAGAATATCATAAGAGAACTACTTAGAGTTTAGGGTATGTTAGCGTAACGCACTTCATCCAGTACCATACTTGGGTAGTAGAAATATGATCAGGGCGGGGGCGTTACGGTATGGTATCGGAGAAATGGTTTAGGGAGTTGGGTAGGACCATAAGTGCCACATGAGCCCGAGGATCGGTCTGCTATTGGATGGGTAATTTTAATTTCTAGTTCTCTTAAACTATGTATGTTTTTTTAATTGTGTAATGTGTATAAAATTTCATTTGAAATTATTAATAACAACAAACCCTATCACTCGTAGATGTCGGCTTTGTATCGAGTACCAAGCGTGCCTAGAACGCGATTGCAATGAGCGGCGCTAGTGGCGTTTAGGGTCGAGCTAAATAACCTCACTATGGTTCTAGAACGGGACCCGGTGGCACATATTGTGCGATTTCATGACCTATTTCAACGAATCACATTCGCCGATGCCTTCTTTAACCGGTATTTTAGCTCGAACTTCCTTCGGATAACTTTACGTCGGACTCTTCCACCGAGAGACCAACGATTGTTAGATGAAGTTTAGGAAGACATGATAGACCAACACTCTTATCGGACTCTAAATCGGACCTTTCTACCAACCCGAGCCGGACGATCCCTCATTCGAGCTGATGTACGGATAGGGACTACCCTTACCTATTGCTCGTGAGATAGTCCATGCGGTAATGAAAAATCACATTGATTGGTGGTTACTAGAGGGTTCTTTTCCTCGACGTGTACGATAAATAAGTTAATAGGGATCTCATCACATGACGTGGTATCTTTTATATGATCTATAATGTAAATAGGAGTGCTTTTGATTGTAAATATAACACGAAAACCTCGTAAATGTGTGTATGAGATGCTTACTATGTATAAAAATGTATAATTTCATACGAGCATGAATGATTAGCATTAAATGCTAAAATCCATACTAAAATTAATGTGAACTTAATGTGTACATAAAGATAAATTATGCCGTCAAGAAAGTACCTCGTACGAGCCGAAGGTGAAAGGACCTCCAACGATAATAGCCCAAACCAGCAAGAAATGCTTAATCAAATGATGGAAATAATGCAACGACGACAACAAACTCTACAGCAACAACAACGAGTGCACGCTGAACGGATGAGGTAACTTTTAGCTACACAACAACGACCTCCACCCCGAGCACGGGAATGATGTGGTAGAAAGGTTCGGCAAAATGAACCCTCAAGAGTTTGTCGGGGGAGTGAACCCAATGATAGGCGAGGAGTGGATTAAGTCTCTAGAGGCAATATTTGAATATCTATAGTTTGTCAACCGGGAGCGAGTGTCGTGCACTTTTTCCTGTTAACTAAAGATTCCCGCACATGGTGGGAGAGTGTGCGACTAATCATGGACGTGTCGACTTTAACTTGGGAAGGATTTAAGGAGGTCTTCTATAATAAATACTTTACCGTAGACGTGAGGACCAAGAAGATTCAAGACTTTTTAGAGTTAAAGCAAGATGGGATGTCGGTTTGTGAATATATACGAAAGTTTGAACAAGGTCTGTAAACTCATCTCATTTATTACTGGGGATGAAAATCTAAAAAGGAACAGATTCACGACAAGGTTAAACCCAAGAGTGCGAAGTATGGTGCGGATGTCAACCGCCAATACCTTGTCGAAATGGTGAATAAGGCGATGATAGGCGATGAAGATCGAATGAGATTTTGAGGGAATTACGAGCAAAAGAGCAAGGGTTTAGATTTGGAGCCTCTTCATCGGGACCAATGAGACGAGTTCCGCCTAGGAATTTTAACCGAAGTAGTGGTCCGGGAAACTCTCGAGCCACTAGACCGAGCATCATATGTTTCGAGACCACCGTTGAGCGACCAACCGAGGTCAATGACATGTAGTCCGCCCCGATGTAGAAAGTGTGGAAGGTTCCATATTGAGGAATGTAGATCGGACGATCGGTTATGCTACGTGTGTCAAAAGCCGGGGCACATGTCCTACAATTGGCCATAAGTATAGAAACCAGGACGAGGAAGAGTACCTGCTCGGGTGTATACTATGACCCAAGAAGAGGCGGATCGGAGGGATACAACCGTAATTCATGGTAAAGTCTCAATCCTTGGCTTAATTGCATATGTTTTGATGGATTCCGGTGCCACGTATTTTTTTATATCAAACACATTAGTGAAAAGCCTAGGAGTCAAACCGGAGACATTAGTCGTAGGATATCTTATAGCGGTTCCTTCAGTGACACTATGGAATCGTCAAGTGTGGTTAAAAGTGTCCGGTACATATTAAAGATAGGAGATTAGAAGTCGATCCGATAGTGCTTGGACCTCCGGGATTTTAATTTGATCCTAGGGATGGACTGGTCGACAAATCATGACGCCAACATAGATCGTCAAGGAAAAAGGATAACTTTTGATCTACCCGAAAGTCAACGAGTTAGAGTTTAAGGCCGATTTAAAGCTTCGAATGACATCGATCATTTCGGCTATTAAAGCTCAAAAAATGCTAGGAAAAGGATGTATGAGGTACTTAGCATATGTGGTGGATAGCCGAAGTGGAGCAAAAGTTGAAACCGGAAGAGATAGAGATTATACTTGGAATATATAGATGTGTTTCCAGAGAGTTTGACCACGCTACCACCGGAGATGGAAATAAAGTTTGAAATTGAACTAGGGCCAAGTACGACTTCGATTTCGAAAACCCCCTATAGAATGTCTCCTATTGAGCTAAAGGAGTTGAAGGTGCGATTACAAGACTCACTGGACAAAGACTTTATACGTCCTAGTTCCTCACCTTGGGGAGCTCCGATCTTGTTCATGAAAAAGAAGGATGGAAGTTTAAGGCTATGTATCGACTATCGGAAACTAAATCGGGTGACCGTTAAAAATAAGTACCCATTGCCTCGGATCAATGATTTATTTGAGCAATTATAAGGGCCAACAATATTTTCTAAAATAGACTTATAATATAGATATCACCAATTGAGGGTGAGATCGGAAGACGTGAAGAAAACGAGCATTCGGAATGAGATACGATCACTATAAGTTTTTAGTGATGCCGTTTGGGTCGACGAACGCCCTGACTACTTTCATGCACTTGATGAATAGAGTCTTCAAAGGTTTCCTGGACAAGTTTATCATCATATTCATCAATGATATCCTAGTTTACTCTCGAAGTGAGAAGGAGCATAGGGAACATCTAAGGGTCACCTTGCATACGCTAAGAGAGCAACAATTGTATGCCAAATTCAAGAAGTACGAATTTTGGCTAGAGCAAGTGGCTTTTCTAGGCCATGTGGTGACGAAGAAAGGCATCGCGATAGACTCGAGAAAAGTAGAGGCTATTCGGAATTGGCTTACCTTAAAGAGCATAACGGAGGTACAAAGCTTCTTAGGATTAGCGAGGTTATTATCGAAGATTTGTGAAAGGCTTCTCAAAGATAGCTAGGCCTCTTACTAACTTGATGAAAAAGAGCATCGATTCCTGTGGACGGATGCTTGCGAGGAGAGCTTCCAAGAGCTAAAACGACGACTAGTCACGGCTCCAGTACTAACCATTCCATTCAAGGATGGAACTTTCGTAGTTTATACGAATGCCTCCAAACATGGATTAGGAGCGGTGTTGATGTAAAATGGGAGAGTAATAGCCTTTGCGTCACGACAATTAAAGAAGTACGAGCAAAACTACCCGACACATGACCTAGGATTAACAGCAGTAGTCTTTGCCCTAAAAATCTAGAGACATTATTTATACGGGGTAAAGTGTGAGATATACACAGATCATAAGAGCTTATGATACATCTTCACATAAAAAAAGCTGAACATGAGACAAAAAAAGTGGTTAGAGCTGGTAAAGGACTTTGACCGTATAATCAACTACCACCCGAGTAAAGCCAATGTTGTTACCGATGCCTTGAGCGAGAAAATCGATCGCTACGGTACGGGTGACCCGGACGTCGATACTGAATGACCTACAAGCATTGAAACTAGAAATAGTTCCTATAGGCCACGGGAGCTTGCTATCGGCACTATTAATCCGATCGATACTATAAGAAAGAATTTAAATTGAACAAGCAAAAGGATGAAAAGTCGAAGGAATTGAGAAAAGGTATAGAGGTCGGAGCAAAGTCCGATTGTACGTTGGATGATAAAGGAATGATTAGATTCAAAGAAAGACCGTGTGTTCCCGCAATGGAGCACATAAAAGATGAGATATTGAAAGAAGCATACACAACCCCATATTCAATACACCCGGGGAGTATGAAAATGTATCGGGATTTACGACGAGTATTATTGGTGGGCTGAAATGAAGAAAGATGTAGCGACTTTGTGACAAGGTGTCAAACCCGCCAACAAGTGAAGGCGGAGCACCAAAGACCCTCGAGAACATTAAAGCCACTAGCAATTCCAGAATGAAAGTGGGAGCATGTAATTATAGACTTTGTTATAGGATTGCCAAGATCGGATAGAGGGTCAAATGCTATCCGGGTAGTCGTAGACGGAGTTGACCAAATCAGCACACCTTCTTCCCGTCAAAACCACCTATGATCTAAACCAATATGCCCAATTATATCCGAACAAAATCGTAAGACTACATGAGATTTCGATCTCAATTGTGTCGGATCGAGATCCTAGATTCACCTCTGCATTTTGGAAGAGTCCGCATAAGGCCATAGGCACCAAGCTTAATTTTAGCACGACTTATCATCCATAAATCGACGGATAATCCGAACGTGTAATCCAGATTCTTGAATATATGCTACGAGCGTGAGTTCTAGATTTGTTTGGAAAGTGGGAGAAATACATACGCTTAGTTGAATTTGCGTATAACAATAGCTATCAAGCTTTAATTGGGATGGCTCCCTATGAGGCTTTATATGGACGACGATGTAAACCTCCCGTGTATTGGGATGAAATAGGAGAAAGAAGATTGCTAGGACCAGAATTGGTACGACGAAAGAGCCGAAGTAGTAGACCAAATCCGCCAACGGACGAAAATAACCCAAAGCGAGACGGAAAAGTTATGCGGACAAATGGAGGAAGGATCTAGAGTTCGTGGTTGGTGATTACGTATTTTTAAGAGTCTCACCAATGAAGGGTGTACTACGGTTTGGGAAAAGGGAAAAGTTAAACCCGCGGTATATAGGACCGTTTGAGATATTGGAGCGAGTAGGAGATAAAAGTATCCCATATTGCTACCATCATCTTTAGCAGGAATACACAATGTATTTCATGTATCTATGCTAAGGAAGTGCATTGGAGAGCCGAGTCAAATTTTGAATATAGAGCCGTTAAATCTTACTCGTAGATTTAACGTATGAAGAGAGACCGATCCGGATTCTCGATCGACGGGTCAAATAGTTGAAAAATAAGGAGATAGGGCTAGTTAAAATTTTGTGAGAAAACCATAATCTCGAAGAAATGACTTGGGAACGTGAGCAAGAAATGAAAGATAAATACCCCGAGTTATTTAAGTGAATCAATTTCGAGGACGAAATTTCTTTTAAGTAGGAGAGAATTGTAACCCCGGAAAAACCCTTATCCGTAACGCGACGTGTATTAGAATAATTATATATATCTATGTATATTAAGAGTAAGTATAATTCTCATTTCATCATGAGAAATTAATGCTTAAAATATGTGATTTATATGAAATTAAAGTTATTGTGCTTAAGGGTAATGGTTTAATTGTTAAAGAAATCAAATATGCAAAATTAGTGTTTTAAGGACTATATTCTACCCGAGTTTTGTGTGAATTATTTGACTTTAGGGTGATTTTTGAGTAAACCTTAAAGAATGAAAGTTGTTCATATATATGTTTCATATTCCTTTATAAAATGTTATAATTTTTGGACCTATACATTAAGAGTTATATCTATTATGGTGAGGGTTATTCGAAATGCATTCTACTGGAATTTTGGGAGAAGAATCCGCCCAAATCTTGTGAGATTTATTTGATGATGTTATATTGCTTTTTGAGAACAACTTAGAGAATAAAAGTTATTTATATATGGTTTTACTATCTCTATATAAAATTTCATAATTTTTTGATATATATAGAAAGAGTTATTTACGTTTTAGTATAGATGGGTTAGGAGGTTACACTCCTAAAATTTTGGGGAAAAAGAAATTTCGAATTTTAAAAATGGAAATTTCTGAATTTTTTATGAAAGAAAGTAGGTTTAGTTACTTGAATTAAGTTAATTAATGAGTTTAATTAGTCTAAAGTTTATATAGACACCTAAGCAATTGCAATAAATGAATTTAAAGCCAACTCACCATTTTTGGTCCCAAAGCTGACCACCTTTCCTCATGACTCACCCATAACTTTTACACCTTGTCCCATTAATTTTTAACACTTGTAGCTGAAGGAAAGTAAGTATATCTATATATATAGCAAGTGTTAAAATGGGAGAAAATTTTTAGTAACCCTTATGTACCAAAAATTGGGAGAAAAAAGGCAAGAAAGAAAAGAAAGGAAAAAAAACGTGAGGAGAGAAAGGAAAGGAAAGGAAAGAAAAAAAGAGGAAGGGAAAAAGGAAAGAAAAAGAGCTAAGGAAATTCTAATCAAACCTAAAAGAGGTAAGTAGGTTCCATTTTTTTGGTTGATTAATGTCTTAAATTATTTTTTTTAAGTTATTTTGTTAGTGTTTATTTCATGGGTTGTAATAATTCTCAATGGTTATATGCTTGATGTTTGGGATGAATCTATATATGGATGCCTTGTTGTGATGATTTATGATGTTTATGAAGTTTTGAAAATTTTCAAGTATGTGGTGATGGGTTGGATTGGACTTGGACTAAATTTAAGTGAATTAAAACATGTTTAAATTTGTCTTGGAATGAATGAATAAATTAGTGTTGATAAGGAGTAAATTCTGTCCGAATTTTGGGGTGTATGGTCAAGGATTTTAGATCGATTTCTAGGTGAAACTTAAAGCATAAAAGTTTTTCATCTATGTTTCAACTAACTTCCTTTAAAACTTCTTGGTCATTAGATTCGTGTACAAAGAGTTATACCTAATTTAGTATGGATAGCTCTAGACAAACTACTATTAGGCAGATTGCTCCCTAAGTTTCAAAAATTTGTAATTAATTGTGTACTTGGTATTTAGATATATTTTTTTAGATATGTTATAAATAAATATTTCTAGTATCTAAAATAAAATGGGTAAGATTTAATTATGTTTTAAAATTAGAAAATTTACTCAATTAGGAGTTGCCCGGTAATAAACCCTAAAAACCAAAGAATTAGACTTAGACAAAATTAATGGATTTGGAATAAACTAAATAGGCTTGGACTAAATAAAATGGAATTGAATAAAGTCAATGAAATTAGGATAAAGTTAATGGACTTGGATTAAAGTAAATGGACTTGGACCTTCTTTTAAATACTAATGAAACTAATGAACAACATTAATGAGCGAAGGTTGTGTTCCCGCTGTAGGTATCATGATTGGTATGTGAGCAATGGATAAATTCTGAATGTGGGTTGGACCGTGAGTATGGCATGTGAATGAAGGGTTGGTAGCCGAATTTGATTGAGTGTGATTAAATATGTCATCACATGCATCACGTGCATCATGTGCATAGTGGGTGGTTTAAGACAAGTCAATTGATTAAGAAATGATTTGTACATCTAAGTTTGATAAGTCGACTAGAATAAATGGGTATTAGTAGTCCGAGTACTCTAGGTTGTGTGCTCGCACTATTAGACGATGGATTGCCGCTAATAGCAGCTTACAACGAGGGATAATTCCGTTATAGCGGAAGATGATCCGAGGATCATCCGGATGAAACCAAGCTATGTGCTTACACTCGTTAGACGATGGATTCTCGCTAACGGTAGTTATAACGAGGGATAATTCCGTTATAGCGAGTAGGTGATCCGCGGACCACCCGGATGATAAATAGAGTAGACTGGCTAATACCTAGGGTACCCGAGATTAAAATTTATGAGTATGGTGGGAAATCAAAACAACATTGCATATCATGTGCATCACCTTACTTACTAAGCTTTGGCTCATTCGTTATTATTTTTTTTTCATGACGGAAAAAGGACAAATCGGTACGGATGCGGTTGTCTCCTCCTAATCGGCTCATGTGAGGCACCATATATTAGTTTTTATTTTGTTTGTAATTTGGGGTATGGAGTTCGTGAGAAATTGAATAGTACTCGTAATGTTTTATCAATGTATTTAATTATGTTATGTAAATTTTATCTTAAGGAGTTGTATATGTAATGTACTTGTTAAAGTTCTAAAAATATCATAAGAGAACTACTTAGAGTTTAGGGTATGTCGGCGTAACGCACTTTGTCCAGTACCACTACTTGGGTAGTAGAAATATGACCAGGGCGGAGGCGTTACGGCTTGGCCATCCCATACCATGTGGTCTCTCGGTGGAAATGATGTATGCATTGAATCCAAATCGAGTTTGTTTTGAGGTGGATATCCCAAAGTCGCTCGGCAAGGAAGCACCGATTAAGGGTTTTCAAATCCCAAAACACCAAACCCCTTCCTTCTTCGGATAGCACGGCTCCTTCCAAGTTACTAGTTTAGAATGACTTTTCCTTATATCCTCCGTCCAAAGAAAATTCCTACAAATGCTTGGTGATGTGGGAAATGATTGTAGCTGAAAGAGGGAATATGGCCAACTAGAACTAGATTATACATGTCGAACCGAGCGTAGAAGCTCCGATCAACCGACAGAGAGAGGTGTTTCCCTATCTAGGCACCGGACTGTCGACTCCAAGCTCGCAACAGGGGAGAAAACGAGCTAGCTAAAAGTCGATGGGGACTTAGAGGAACCCTAAGATATCGAAAGGAAAAGTGCCTTTCGCAAACCCGGTATCCTGGAGGAGAGTCCGCTTCAGTCATTATCGATTCTCCCAAAATAAATTGACAATTTAGCCATATTTATAGTCGATCCGGAAGTATCGCCAAATTTACAAAGTCGATAGAAGAAGCATTGGACTAAGGCTCTATCTCCTCGACAAAGGAGCATGATATCATCTGTAAATGCAATGTTATTAATTCTTTGAATCCCACACTACGGATGGAATCGAAAATCATCCTTATCGGAAGAAAGCTGAAACATGCAAGAAAAATATTCCATGCACACTATAAATAGGTAGGAGGAGAGGGGGTCTCCTTATCGAATCCCACTCGTGCTTTGGAAGAAGCCAAAAAGGTTGCCATTCATCGAAATAGAGTAGGAGGGAGATCCACGCAAGTCATAACCAAGTGAACAAATGCATTCGAGAAACCAATCTACAATAGGAGGTCTTGAAGAAAAAGCTACCGCACCGAATCAAAGGCTTTCTTGATGTCCACCTTCGAAGAAATCTAGGGGAGCCACGCTTCCTACCATACTCGCCAAAGCAGCTCATGGAGAAAAAGGATATTATCCGACATCTTCCTCCCACCCAAGAAAGCATTCTGCATGGGGTTAATAACATCAATCAAAGTATGGGCTAACTTGGAAGATAGGATTTTTGAAATCACTTTGTACACAACATTGCAGTAGGATATCGACCTAAAATCCAAAAGAGAGGAAGCATTAGTTGATTTAGGAACTAGGGCAATCACGGAATGATTGACTTGCTTAAGTAGGCTCCCGAGGTAAAGAAGTCCTTCACAGCGGGACGAAGTCAACACCTATAACACCCCATGCTTACTTAAAATATAAATAAGAGTAGCCATCCGGACCGGGGCTTTATCATTTTCAATCCCAAATAGAGTTGCCCCGATATTCTCATTGGTAACCGAAGCTAGAAGCAAATCATGAGCACTAGGATCAAAGCGAGGCCTCGCTAGAAATAACTTCCACATTAAGAGGGAGAGTGTCCCTAGCAGAGCCAAGTAGATTTTTATAGTAGTCAACAAAGATGCTTCCCATGACGATAAGCGAAGTGGTGAGTCGCCCATTAATGTCCTCTATGGCCGCAATGAAGTTCCTTTTGTGGCTTTGGCTCATAAGAGTGTGAAAGAATCGACCGCCTCTCGTCACTCTTTTTTAGGTACTTACATTTGAGTTTTTGGCTAAAAAACATTTTCTCCGTCGACTTTAGGTTGACCAAATCCAACCCGAGACGCCTCTCTTACTCTAGAAGGCCGCCGCTATCCCTATCATGCTAGAGGGCTTGTTGGTGGTGCTTAAGATCTGCAGCAACTTTGGTAACTCTTTCGAAATGTGACCGAAATGGAGCTCGTTAAAGTTCTTCAAGGGCCCTTTTAGAGCCTTCAATTTCGACACAAGACAAACATAGGATTACCTCTAGTGTCACGGAGCCAATGCCGATCAACAAGTTGGAGGAAGCTTTCATGGTACGCCCACATATTAAAAAACTTAAAATTTTTTCAGTCTTGAGAAGGTTGACTAGCTATTTGAACCCAAGCTTGAGCATGATCCGAGAAGGCGCCGGATGGCCTAAAATGGACAAAAGCCGAGAGAAGGGATATGGACCAAAGGGGGTTTGTTAGAACTCTATCAATCTTCATCCGGACACTCCCACTGTTTCATGTAAAGTGATCGCAAGTATAGGTGAGATCTTTAAGGCCAAGATCCAAACAACGAGAACAAAAATCGATATCTCATACGTAAAGCCCATAACACCATTGTGTTTGTCTTTCCGGTCGAGAATCGAGTTGAAATAGCCAAGCACAAGCCACGGACAATTGGGGCTTTATTTATGAAGGTCCTCCCGCAGCTCCCTTCTTTGTATAATCATATTATAGCCATACACAAAAGAGCATTGAACACCGACCGATGAACAAGGTTGCGAATTCGAAATTCAGCCCTCGAGCGAAACATCAAGAAGATCAAGCAAAACGGTGTTATGATTCCAAAAGAGGACAATATAGGCTTTGGAGGCATCCGTTACATTAGAGATAAACCGCCAAAGCTTAAATCAAAACCCGTGCATTTGAGCAAGCTTGGAAAAACCGAGCTTGGTTTCAATAAAAGCACAAGCATTTATCTTCTTTTTTTCATAAGGCCGGCGACCTTATGCTGTTTTAGGGGACTATTTAGACCTATAACATTCCAAGTAAGAATTAACATATAGCAGCTCGAGGAGGTGGGAACCCTCTTCGCACTTCTTTTAGCCTTCGTCGCTTCTTTTTCTATCCGGAGGGCCATCGGTAGGTTGCTTCGCACAAATAACAAGAGTTGCCTTATCCACCCGAGCTTCGTATTGGTGTTCAAAACCTCATCATCCCGCCCTTCATAACCCAAACCATTTCGGCTTTTGAGGTTGATGACCCTAACACATGGACTATCCAACGTACCCTAGCTTGTCAAGATCTCTTCCACAGCTTCCATAGGCCCATCGTGGCTTGGGTGAATCCTCATGCTACTAATACCTACCTCAATAGCCTTACCCTTGCGTTTCTAAGCTATGGATTAGGGGCCCGTGCCCATCCGATTTTCTTGTCGAAGCAAGCACTTGAAACCGTGCTTAGACTAAGGAGGAACCGACTGCTAAGACCGATGCTTGTGGTTCGATTGGGATTTAGCATTAGCTTTACCGGTAGCTATCACCCATTCTTCGAACGTCGGAGTCGCCTCCGAAACCATTAGGTCTAACCGATGTGCCTCCGATGGAAGCTTGTCTTGAAGATCGATAGCAGTAGATCCCATCCCGCGAAAAACACTAACTCGGCCTAGTTGGAGCTCACGGCCCCATTCACGACTGTTCCCTCGTCCGGACCGACCGCCGTTGATTGCTTCCCACAAGAGGCGGCTGAGTGCCGCAAAACTCGACAAGTCTTGTAGTGGGTAGGAAAGGTTTTATACACAACAGGTTGGAGAAGGGTGGAACCATTTGGTAGCCCAATCTTGACTATTCTTGGTAGCTCCTCCATGATGTTTATCTCGACCAAAACCCGAGCATAGGAAATCCGTTCCATAAAGGCCGTGAGCTAATCATACTAGATTGGTTTGCCAAGCAAGTTGGCCACTTTTGAGAGGCATAAGAGAGACCAAGCATTTAAGGGGGAGGTTAGAAAGCTTCACCCAAACCGGCACTTGTAACATTTCCTTGTGTGAAAAATCAAAGAACTCCGACATGGGTCACGAGCAGTAAAGGTCGACCAAATATCAAGTATGGACCCCCATTCAACACCGATGATTTGGCCTCTTCCAAGGTAAATTTATAAACAAGCCAACTCGAGTCATGAATGGAGAGTGTAGGTGGACACTTTCATGTACTAACAATAATCCCATTTAGGGCCCTAAAACCCAAAGATTTCCTAATAACATACCCAATCATACAACTTTTCCACATTTCATATTACAAGTCATCATCAAGCAAGATATAGATTTTACTTTCGGTGATAGCGATAAAATGGGTGAGCTTAGGGCACAATTTAGGACTAAGATTATTAGCAAACAAGTCTCTCCATTTTTCAGTAGAGGGTCGAGAAGTACCAGGGCGATAGTATGTGTGTAACCCTTGTAAAATCCATAACCGTATAAGTGTACATATCGAGATATTTATATTCGTATATATATACTAAGTATCGATTTTACGTACATGAAAATCTATAACCATATAAAAATACGTACTCGGAATATTCGTACGTGAATGGTGATAGGTACAATATATGTGGATGTGATTTACATGGCTTTTTAATAATTTTATGGTATGTTCGTATTTGGTGTTTATGTACGTGCTTATATATATTTGGTGTTTATGTACGTGAATGTTGGGATAAATTGGTGTACGTCAATATTTAAGGGAGAAAAACTTTGGGTAAATTAGTTAGAAATTTTCTTTTATATGTAATAAGTATAAATTAGAGAAAAGAAAGTGCTAATTATCGAAATTTTGGAAGGAATTCTGAAAATGTAGTTAATTTGATTACCCTCCTTTAATCACATTTTGGCCCCCACTTTCTACAAATTTCCATTGACCATGACCCCTTCCTCCTTGAAATTTAAACCCATCCTTTCATTAATTTCAGCCACATTTACCTTATATTTCACCACAAGCTCTTGACACTTGTAATGAGCATTAAATGGGATAAGATTAGATGAGATATTTAAGTAAAGAAAATGGGTGTTATATGTTGTTTTGGTGGGTTGGATTGGACTTGGACTAAATGTAAACGAACTAAAACATGTTTAAAGTTGGTTTGGAAAGAACTAATAAATTAGTGTTGATGAGGAGTAAATTCTGTCCGAAATTTGGGGTGCATGTTCAATGACTTTAGGTCGATTTCTGGGTGAAACTTAAAGAATAAAAGTTATTCATCTATGTTTCAACTAACTTTCCTTATATTTTCTTGGTCATTGGATTCATTTACAAAGAGTTATACCCAATTTAATACGGATAGCTCTAGACAAACTACTATTGGGCATATTGCTCCCTAGGTTTCAAAATTTTATAATAAATTGTGTACTTGGTATTTCGACCTAATTTTTAGATATGTTATAAATCAATATGTTTAGTGTCTAAAATAAAATGGGTAAGATTTTATTATTTTCAAAAGTTGGTAAATTACTTACTGGATTAGAGGTTGCCCGGTAGTAAACCCTAAAACCCAATAATTAGACTTGGACAAAATTAATGGATGTAGATAAAATAAAATGGAATTGGATAAAGTCGATGGACTTAGGATTAAGTTAATAAACTTGGATAAAGTTAATGGGCCTGGAATAAATTAAATGGACTTGGACTAAAATCAAAAGGCTTGGTTTTAAAGTAGATGGGCTTAGACTAAAAGAAATGGGCTTGGACTAAAATAAGTGAACTTAGATAGAAATAAAAGGGATTTGAAAATTCTAACGAAAATTTATTCTTTTAGAGAATAAATAAGGAAAAGATTTGGACCTTCTTTTAAATATTAATGAAACTAATGAACAATATTAATGAGCGGAGGTTGTGTTCCCGCTATGAGTACCATGATTGGTATGTGAGCGATGGGTGAATCTCGAGTGTTGGTTGAATCGTGAGTATGGCTTGAGAAAGAAGGGTTAGTACCCGAGTTTGGTTGAATATGATTAAACATGTCATCATATGCATCATGTGCATTGGGGGTGGAATAAATTGAGAAAAATCATTGAGTCATGAAATGACACGGTTTGGTAATCGATATTGAGTGGAATGGGTAATAGCAAGGAATCCACAGTGCGAGCTCCATTTACTAAAACCGTTAAGTGAGGGTAATTCCGTTAACCGTATGCTACAACGAGGGATAATTTCGTTACAAGTAGTAGGTGATATTGAGATCACCGAGAGAGGGTAATAGAGCGGTATGTGATCACACGATCACCGAGAGATAGAACGCATGGACTTGCGGATACCTAAGGTACCCGATTAAAATGGATGAAAATGTGAGAAACGAATAGCATTGCATATCACATGTATCACCCTACTTACTAAGCTTTGGTTCATTCTCGCTATTGTATTTGTGCGTTGTTCGGGCAAGGGCAAAGTTAAGCTCGATCGAGGATGCTATTGGTTCTCGCTAAAGGAGGCTCATGTGTCACTCATAAAAATAGAAATATCTTTTGTGTCATTAAAAAGGGGTACGGGCCTAATTTGTAAATTTTTAGGCATTTTGAGTATTTTGTAAATTATAGAACTATCCGTAATAATGTTTGTAAATTGTATCATACGTTGCCCATGGTTTAGTTATCTATATATTTTGTTATGTATGCTAGAGGAAGTAGGGGACTTAGTCCCAACAAGTGTGTCGCGTCGATCACGTTTGTTAGGTAATAGGCAATGGAGTCTGGGGCATCACAATTTGGGTGGTCGGGGCGGTCACTCGGTGGAAGGTTGAACCGAGCCGGATGGGGAGAGGCGAGCTTCTCGAGACCCATTCGTCGGTCATACTCGTCCGAAATGTAACCACCATTCTACTAGGGAAGAGGCCGAGCGGGAGCAACGAGAGTTTTGGTCTCGGTAACCGGTTGCACGGGAAAGGGAGATTTTGAAAATTTTGGGCGAGAACCCAAATTTTCACTCGTATCCGAATCTTTCAAACCGTCATCTTCGTAGTCCGATTCCTCTTCACTAAAGCGATATTCAACTTCCACATCATCGATTGGAGTAGGTCAGGCAGCTAATTTGGACCCGGTAGTCACATATTTGGTAGATTCAACTCAATGAACTATGTCCGCAATGAATGGCGGTGGAAAAGGATCCATCGGCATAGCAAGGGCTATCACCGGTTCATCTAGTGGCTATTCGTTCCTGCAGCTTGGATCCGCATTTCTTCTTTTTCTTGGTTATAAGACCTTAGAGAAAGAGGATGGAAAGAGAAAGAAACGAGGAGAGAGAAGAGAAAGGGACGGGGGAGAAAGGAAAAACGGGTGAAGAGAGAAGAGAAGGTGAGCAAGAATCGTAATGAGGGGATGGAGAGGGTCAGCGGGGAAGAATCACGAGGGGTTACAAGGAAAAAATTCCAGCAATGGCGCCGACCGGATCCGAGGGAAAGAGCTCCATTAAATGAGAGCGTCTCTCTCTACTTTCTCACTCTTGACGCGCCTACTTAGTTTTTCTTTATATTGGAAAGTGAATTTTGTTAACTAGCTTTCCAAACTATAGTTAAACACTTTATTACAAACATACAAGGTGTAAACAATAAATAAAGAATTTAAGTGTTCCACAAAACAAATGAACGCAAAATTTTTAAAATTTTGGATTTTAGGAATTTCATGAATTAATCTGGTTCCTCTAGATTCTATCAATATTTTATTGAATTTTGATTTTCTTTTCAAAAGTTGATTTTGTATTTTGTTAATTGTTTCTTGTGTATTAAAAATATTTTAGTTCTTTTATGTTTTTGGCTTTGTTACATTCTTTATTGCATATATTTTATCAAAAGCACAATCAAATATTGGATTATATTCCTTCTTTTAACCAAAAAAAGATATAGAATTACTTGATTTATAATATAGTTTATGCTATTAAATATACAAATTAATAACAAAATTAAATTTATAAGGACATTTAATAAATAATTTAAATAATTATTTAATTTAATGATTTTTGTTTAATTAATTGAAAAAATAAATTAACATTTCATATTATTATCATTTGATTATAAAAAAATACCTCCATTAAAAAATAACAAGACAATTAAAGATATTATTAATTTTTGGATAATTAAATAAAGACATATGTAGTAAATTAATGATAATTTCATTTTAATAATTTATCTTATTGAATTATTTTCATAATTGGTTTTGGTTATTTGATACCAATATGCTTCTTTTAGAATACATTTTAAAATAATAATTAAAAAATAAAATCATCTTAGCACTGGTGGGACGTGTCAACTATTTGAATACGAAACTAGTAATAAGAGTTTTAAGAATAACTAATCCCAAGAGATAGTATGAAGAAAAGAGAGATCTAGAGATAGTTGGTGGAAATTCTACAATGGTCAAAGTGAATGTGAGTGAGCATTGGTCAAATCACGTAACTCCATATGAAAATAATATTGCTATATTGTTAGGGGAATCAAAATCCACCGCTCGCAAAGAAGGGCATGCATTCCGCGCATTGCTAGGGGATGTGCCACATAGTGTTCTTAGGTATTCAACGATATAAAATAAAGAGTTTTATGAATTCATATAATGATAGTAATAAAACAATTTAAAATAACATAGAAATGAATTATTTCAATTTTTTTTACATCTATTTTATAGAAATAAAAAAATAATGAATATGAGATTGACTTTTTATCAAACAATAATAATTAAAAAAAATATAGACCAAACATTGACTATATTAAAAAGCATTCTATACAGAATTTTTACTAATTGAATATTGCGTAACACAATAAGACATTTTATTACAAACATGTATAACAATTGACTAGTAAAATAATGCCACAAATAGTAACAAAATTCCTTCCTAAAGAATATAACATACCTAGTTACGAATAATACTTTGTTTTTGTGGTAGGACAATGATATCATTCTTTTTTTTTTTTTTATATTTCACAAATTTTCACTTTATTGATTTAGACTTTTATTGGTCTTTTCAAAACCGTTTGACATATGTTTTATAGCCTCAAATGTTAAAAAAAGATAAATTCACTTTCTTTCCTTTCCATATCTCATTTGAAGTCTAATCAAATAGACTTAAATGGAACCCTATTCAAGGTAGAGGTTGCAATGACGAGTGTTTACCTTTGAATAAAATAGGGATGTTAATTCGACTCATCATGGATCGGACCATGTCTAACATGTGATATCTATTGATAGAGAATCTCATTATCTTCTAAGTGATCTAAAAATTTAATGGTTAAGTACTCGTCGACTTGATCTAATCGAAATGCTTAATACTTTTGCTAGTTCATTACTTGACTTTAAGTTTAAATTCTTTGAATTTTTTAAATGCTTTGGACTTGGGTCTTATAACCAAAAAGTGATCTATTATCGAGTAAAGGCTATGAAATAATCATGTTCTCCTTTAACATTGGCGAACATTGGCCTAAATACATATCATATGTAAGGCCTAACTAATTATTAGCATTTTCTCATTTTCTACGAAAAGGAGATTCATTTCTTTTTGCCAAGCGAACAAGATTCATCGGACATCATCAAATTATTCTATGTATCCATTTATAATTAGATTGGATATTAAATTCTTGTTTATATGACTAATTTGACAATACCACAAATGTAGATTGTTTAGATCATTTGAGTATTTTAGCATTTATGTTACATGATAAGTATAATTTATACATATATTTTATGTAAACATGGAGCTTGAATTCGTTAATTATGCATATGATTTATGTTTTATTTGATATAAATTAATCCTCATATGCTTTGAATTTGTAGGTATAAAGATTAAAGAGAAGACTAAGAAGTAAAGCAAAAACAAAGACTGAAATGAAAGTAAAAAGCAAAAGTAAGGATTAAAGAGTAAAGAAGAAAAAAGTATTTGACTTAGACACCTTAAAAAAATCAACTCATCACGTTCGGAGGAGACTTACGTGCTTGACAAAAAAGAAGGAGATTGTAGTATAAAGGAAAAGGCGATAAGCATGATAAGGTTGACTTAAAGCATGGCAATGTAAAACTAAAAGGAAAGTGACGTGGTGGACTAGAAAAGGAGTCTATGGCAGTAAAAGAAAGAGTAATAGGCATAGTGAAGGACCTGGAGGACGACAGAGAGAGAAAAATAAGCAAAGTAAGCAGAGTTGCACGGCATTAAAAAGAAAAAAAGAGTTTTGCACGATAGTAAAAAAAAATTTGTATATAAGGCTTGGCACTTGCACCTGCAGAGGGGGATTTTGGACGGCCGGAGAAAAGAAGAAAATTGGAGCGGCAATTGGAAGAAAAAAATACAGATTCATTAGACAACTAATTGAATTTTCTTTAATTATTACTTTGATGGATTATCGATGGGATATTTTATTTTTAGATCCAATAAATTTCTTGATGGAGAAATAAATTGTTAAGTTAGGGATGGAGGATTTTAATTCTTATTCTATGTAATTAATTATTTTTCTCAACTCAAAACTTGATTCTTGATGTATGATGAATTTATATTACTACATTTAATGCTTTAAAAGATCGATCACCTCTTATTGATTTAATGACATGTGCTTGAGCCCGAGAATGGAATTGTATGCGTTAGATCAAAACAATATAAATCACTAGTTTACTATTAATCAAAAGACAACTAGTTCTAGTGCGATAATGGAAAAAAGAAGTGCGTGATGGCATGCTTATTTTACATTAGAGGATTCCATTAATTGTAATGCATTTATATCTTAATTTAAGTCACATAGAAATATGGATGATTTGTTAGGTGAAGAATAGGGTTAATCCGACTAGAGATAGCTTATTAACTTGTTCGAGGAATTCCGTCGTCAAATATATTAAGATAGACCTCAAAGTAGTTTGTGAGTTGAGGTAATATAGTTAATTGCATAAGTGAGGATTAAATGAATCTATTCCTAGCTACTTTCATATCATCTCATTAGTAATTTTCAATCCTACAACTTTAGAATAGAGTTTTAATTTAATTCTTTTAATTATTTTGATTAATTCAACTTATTTTGAGTTAGATAATTTTAGTAGTGTAATTTAATTTCTCGTGGGAACGATACTTTCTTACCCTTTATTGCACGATTAGATTGGATTTATTGCTTTTCTGATTATGTTAAAAAAGTAGTAACATTACATATATGGGAGTTATGTTCAAAACATAAAATTATTGTCAATCAAAACATTTCTATGTACAAACTACGTCTCTAAAAAATAACAATTATTCTTGAATAAAACGAAAAACTTGTTCCAAATAAGAAATAGAAATAATATCCTTAGTCTATACTAGGAATAATAATAATAATCAAAATCAAAATCATTGAGCCTTAGCACAAGCCTACATGGTAGTGCTAGCTTATGAATGCCTATAACTAATAATCCAACTCTTGATCCATTGTAGTCGTGTAGGTCATACTTCCTTGAAGCTATCTTCCATCCTTTTCTAAGCTCCTTTACATTTAAAAAATGTAAGCATCATATATAGTATCATATACCCATGAGGTGGGATTAGAAATAGAAAAATTAGCTTTGATAACATAAATACCCGAGGTGGAATTTTATTACTATTGGATGGATATCACTATTTATTTTTTATTTATAGTTTATTTATCTTAATATGATCAAACTTTTTAGATATTACTAGATTTTAAAAAAAAGAAGAAATATTATGTTGAGATAAACGAACAAACCTAAAAAAAAACTCTATTTTAGTTTAATGCAACACAAAATGATAGAGATTTTATATACATTCAAAATAATAAAATTTTAATGATAAAAAAATAAATATTGCAAAACATAGACCAAGATAGAAAGAAAATTTTCACTAAAAATTAAAAAAAAATGTATGAACAGAAAAAGTGAAAAACCCATTATCCAAAAGATAGGAGAAAAAATCACACATAATAGGGACTAAAACAAAAAGAGAATTTTAGCTAAAAGCCAAAAGGGAGGCTTAGAAATAGTACAATTTTGGAGATTACATTATTTTCATCTAGAATAAAAAGTTTAATTTAGTTATTTTTACGTCTTTGATTTTGTTATTTTTTCATATTCATATTTGATATGAAAAATTATAAAAAATTTCCACTTACACTCCTAAATATAACTAATTTTTCCTAAAAAAAAAAGATTATTTACTCACAAGATAGAAAAAATTATTTAAATAAATAGACATGCTAACTTAATCTAATAATGTATTAAAATCAAATCAAAGAGGCTATTTTCAATAATTCAATGAAATATTTTAAGAAAAAAATAAAATACAACATTAAAAATAAGCATAACAAGAATAATTTTAAACTTTAAATGATCGAAATAAAAATATAATGTAAGGAATAACATGGAAAAGAAAAAAAATTGTAGCATGCATGGTCAAAAATCACATGATCAAAATTTCAATAATTAAAATAAGATAAGATAATAAAATTGGAATCAAAACAAATAAAAAATTCATAAAAGCTTTAAAAAAGTGTATATATATAAGAAAATCCATGTACAATATGTTTTGTTGAATATTTCAAGTAATAAATGTTGATGATTATCAATGTTTGGCTAAATGATCCAAAAACATCATAAACTTTTAGTCAAATTGAGGTAGGTTTTTACTCGTTTAAATTTTTTAATTTGATTGTCATGAATTAGTTTTGATAAATAATAAGTTTTTTCAACATGTTTTTCAACGCTAACCACATGTAGTGTCCCATGACAAGTCTTATAAAAAATAACACATGTCGTACTAATTTAAATTTTAAACATGACACATGTAAGAAGATGGAACATATATCACTTTTTAAGACTATCACGTGACTTTTATATAATGTCATGTCAATTCTAAAATAATGGTAAGATGAATCTATTATTTATAAAAAAATAATTCATGATTATTAAATTAAAATTTTTGAAGTCTTTTTTTTTTTTTTTTGACGAGTTGGTAAGGCCTTTGGATTATCGAGCCTCAATGTTTTTATATAAGATACTTGATTACCACCATAATGTCTTATAAGTGTATTTACTATCGGTACCATTTCCTTCTAAGGAAAGAAAGATTTTGATCATCATTGGCCAACCGTAGTTTGATACTCGTCACTTGTCGGCATTTCCTTATATATATAAAAGAAGAATAATTTGAAATAACGTAGCAACCAATCTTGCTACAAGGTCTTTCATCGAATTCATTAAGCCACAACCAATCTGCAGGATAAAGTATGATGTAGAACTTCGAAAACAAATTAATTAGAAACTAATGCAGCTATAAAGTAGCAAGTAAATCCATGCGAGGTTCTATTCATACCATGCTGAAACCATCAAGTAGTTTATGTACAAAATCTTGAAAACCAAATTCTCAAGCAAGCATTGAAGCTCTAAACAATGTGTTCACATATTTTCTACGAAACACCGCCATATTCTCGAGGATGAGTGGGATTCAATTTAGTAACTAGTACAATTAAACATTAAACGGCTATTAATGAAAAAAAATTCTTCATTAGTGATGGATCATCGACCGACCAACGACAAAAAATAAGTATTAAATTAATTTATTAGCAACGTAAATTAGCGAAGGACAATAAAATCCGTCAAAAATTAGAGAGGGATAATAAAATATGTCGACAATTTGGCAATGGATAATAAAATTCATTAGCAATTTGACGACACCAAGCTATGGATTAGTGACTACTTTTAGCAACTAAATTCTCCGATCGATTTCTATATCTATAAAGTGACGAAATCTAACAACTTATTGACGGTTTTATGACAAATTTCATAATTACAAAATGACTCGTTTACATCGAATTTGTGGTGGAAATACTTCAACATAGCGATAACATGTTTGTCGCTAATTAGTGATGAAATTTAGTTTCTATCGCTAAAAAAAATAGCGATAAGCCTTTTATTGGCGTTATTATTTCATCACAATTTCATCACTAAAGCAAAATAGCACAAAAAATATAGGTATACCGAGTGCAAGTAATCAAATCTCCTACTTCAAATGCCTTGAGTTGCTTTATATCATTTTTGATATGATAGAGCTTCTTCCACTTGAAATTTCTTGGCAAAGTAGCGAGTTGTACAAGGTGGATGATACAACATTGAGTTTTTATATCACTTAGAAAGGAATGAGATTCTCTATCAATAGATACCACCTGTTAGACATGGTTCGGTCCATGATGGGTTGAACTCATATCCTTTTTTTTTAGGATATGCACTCCTTATTGCAACCTTTACCTTGAATAGGATTCCAACAAAGTATGTTGATCGGACTTCATCCGAGATATGAAAAGAAAAGAAAGTGAATTTATCTTCTTTTTTTTTTTTTTTTTTTTTAAGATTTCAAGCTATAAAATATATGCCAAATGTTTAAAGGAAGACAAGCTAGAGCCCAAATCAAAGAAGCGTAAATTTATGGGATATCTAAAAGAAAGAAATGGATATTAATTTTTCAACTACTAGAACAAAGTGTTGTTCATGAGTAGGCATATTGTGTTTCTTAGGAAGGAATTTATAGATGCTAGAAATAGTGAGAGGAAATTTGAATTGAATAAGAGTTGAGTAGACTCATAAATTGACACTTTACTAGTGGAACCCCAAGTAGATATTTTATAAAGCATCATAATTGTCTTGTAAACCGATACACAAGAACTTTGTAGGTCTAAAACAAATTCGTTAAGAGTAAAAAAGATATGATCTTCGTGTCTCAACACATGGTTATATGTATCTTATATAGGATTACGAAGCTAATATTATAGAAAAGCAACGTTAGACATTGACTCGTACATATGAACAATGAATAAGGATGTGTAGATGACATACCCCGATGGTTTTATCACCAAAGAATATACAAATAAGATTTTACAAATTGCTAAAGTCCATTTATGGACTTGAGCATGCCTCTAGGAATTAAAATTGATGTTTTGATGAAACGATCAAAGAATTTGATTTTTCACAAAAACGAGAGATGAACCTTTTATATATATATATATATAGGGTTAGTAGGAATTTAGTAGTCTTTGTTGTTCTATATGAAGACAATAAACTACTTCTCGACTATAATATTATCATGTTGCAATCTATAAACGTTGGCAATTAGTTGGGTGCACTAAGAAAGATAGGACATGTCATTCCTTATTTACTAAATGAGTTATCACATTGTACTTCAATAAATGTCTACTCAAGAAATCTATGAACGTAACGAGAGTATACCTATTAGTTGGTTTACTTTAGAGCTAAGATATTTGAGAATCGAAAAAAACTTATGTGATCATAATCCAACGGACTATAAACCAAGTTCAAGATCACACTATGATAAATTGAAATGAGTATCGAATTATATGGTAATCATGCTCGTAAAAGGTACATGTAGATTAATTAATCATCTTAGATAATTGGGTAGTCATGATGTCTTACTATATGCCAATCTTGATTTACGTATTAAGAGATAAAAGAGGTGTCTTTTATTATTGATACATTGTCAACATATCTAGATCCTATTGAGTCACAAGTATAAGTTTAAACATTCATATGATAAAAGAGAAGCAAAAATTTTGGAAAAGTTTTCTAGTATTGAAAGTTTCTATTTTGGGAAAAGTTTTTGAAAATAGAAAGTTTCTGTTTTGGAAAAATTTTTCTAAAATGAAAATTTTTCGATTTTAGAAATCAATTTTTTAATTTGAAAGTTAGTTGCCTAAAAAAGAAATTAGTTTCGTAATTTAGGTTTAAGGATAATTTAGAAAATTACTTTTTAATGAGGGTTCCTAAAAATATCTGATCCATTTTATTTAGATAATGAAAATTAATTTATAATTAATTAGGTCAAAAGAATTTGAGCTAATAGGCTTAATTTAAAAGTCCGTAATATATTTTGATGGAAGGATAAACTTGAGTCCTATTTGATAAGGCTCATGATTTAAAAAGATAAAATCAAATAAGCCTATACATAAGGCAACTTCTTGTCTTTGGAGGACAAGGATGCCCCCATATATAAATAATAAGAAGAGAGGCAGCAAGAAGGACTACAACAATATACACATATGGAAAAAAACAAAAAGAAAGAGAGAGAAATCATCTCTCTCAAAAGCTTAAGTTGCCATGTCCTTTTCTTAAAAGCGTGAGTTGTCGTAAAAACCTTAACTAAGAAAAGATATTCGATCACCAAACAGGTCCTATACATTGGTCTTATTTGCTGCCAAGATACCTGGCCAGCAGCTTCTTACCCTGTGAAAAGATACTCTTGGCTCTCTGCCCTACAGTCCTGCTCCCCGGCTAGGCTGTAGCTAATGTGATGACATGAGCAAGACAATCATATTCAAACCTTTAGCTCTGACAAATTATGTTGCGCCCATCCACTTTCAAACGATTCTATGCGTGAAGTCTTTGAAAAAATTTCTGAGCATTCTCGCAAGTGGGCGTACTGATCGGGCTAAAATGGACACACTTGAAGGCAATATTGTTGTGGTTAACATGACACATAAATAGAGGTTGGATGGCACAATGCTTAGTAAAGCGGTGCCATAAGAAAAATACATAGCAAGCAGACATATTTGAATCTCAAATTGCAAGGGAAATTTACTTGTGAGGACATAGATCATGTGAAGAGACATGGAAAACCCTACTGAGTTGAAAAACACGAACAACATAAAATTAACTGTGTTTGTGCTAGTCAAAATGGACCGACTTGCAATATGTGCATTGTCACTGCTGGTACTATTTTTCTGGTCAGGTATGTTTGTATCTTGCCAAACACCTCCAGGAGGGTTGATTCCAACCTGGAATGTTGCTGTTGCAACCAAAACAGCTATAACTAGTAGTGTACCGCGTGCCTCGCTAGGTGAATCCCTTCCCTTTTTAAACTTGAAGTATTCCACCAAATTATTTAGGTTCGATTGGCATCTCTCTGGCATTGAAGAGTTGTCAGTAGAGGTTTGGTTGCTGGGAATGGTCGACTGTATAATATCTCTTGCTCTCATTGCTCCAGCACTTTGAAGGATCTTAACAATTTCTCCATCCCCTGCTTCACTTGGGAAAATCCGTACCACGTCTAGGGCAATGAGGCCACTATGGTTGATGGCATTCACTTCCAACGAGCCTGAACTTATGGTTTCAGTGACAAGTAACATTTTTATCACCTGCAAGGATAACTTCTCTTATTTTGCATATTTCTGAAACAGCTAAATGTTAAGGCAATAATCTAGTTACTTCAGTTTCTAAGTCGGATGGCTATTTGCAGGGTTCATGGACAATTGCCAGTAAGCTGGCTTAATTGGCATGTTGGCCATCCTCAACTCTTGCACGACTCGGGTTTAAGTCTCGTAAGCCGAAAGAGAAAATGTGATGCATAACTACTTGTAACTTGGAACCAAAACTCCACGTTCTCTAGATGAAGTGTTGTAACTCCCAATCCCCAAGAACCGAAGTCCTAAAATTGATGGTGGCAAGATCTGGACCACCTCAGTTGCAGAACAAACATAGAGTTATGGTAATTGGTGATCAGACTAATAGGAATGTGGAATGAGAATATTGTTTTCCTGGTCTGGGACTTCTCTACTACGTCATATGTGTTTGCTTGGTCTGTTCAGAAAGTTTCAGCCTCAGCATTAGTAAGGTAGCTTCTCCACTGCATCATTGGGACTAGCTTCTACAGGGTACCGTTGTCTGTTTAAAATGGAATGAGCTTTATATATATATATACACACACTCACATACATACATAAATATAGGTGGAATTCTTTCTGGTGTGACCAAACAATGAAAACATACATTCCCCTTACTGAGAGGGTTGGTGCTAATCTTTCTGCCAACAGTATAAACTCAAAAGATTCCACCTGAACAAAATGTAAATATGAGCCATCTAAAATCTTGTTTGATGATTATTCCAATTATTTCACAGGTCTAGATTTGAAGAAACATCAAGAAATGGACACTAGTAGTTCAATTATCCTGTTTTGATCTTTCTTAGTCTAGGAAAGAAACTTGACTTTAATACAAATGTTTGAATAATAGCCTAATGGCCCTGTCAGAGTCAATACTTGATTGCTCTTCCACCCTAGAAAGCATCACAAAAACATAAGGTTAGTGGACGTCTATCCTTGATCTATATGTGAAAATAAACAAAGGAAATGAAGGCTTTCTGTTCTTCTGCATCACCTAGGATTTTGAGACTAAGTTTAGCTAGAGATCAAATGTGCAAGTGTAACTAGTTGGAATAGAAAACCTTACCAGCCATATGAGCTAGTAAGTACTGGGAAGTAAAAAGGAGAAAGGATATATTATATATACAGGACAAGAATTTACCTGCCGTTATTTGTTCCAGCTTGCTAGGTGCAACACTGTATTCCTTTGCTCATCCTTCATGTTCAGCAAGTATTCCTTGTTCGTTTCTCTGATCCAACCCATCAATATCTTTATTGCTTCAAATCTGTTATTCTTGACAACAAGGTGCAAAGCATTTTCCCTTTGATCAGTCTCATCTTCGATACAATCAGGACAATCTAAAAGCATTGCGCTGACCACCTCAGCCCTCCCTCTGATAGTTGCATGGTGAAAAGGAGTCATTTTCTATCTTCCCTCTAACCGGCAGAGTTTGATGTCAACTTTCATTAGCTCCTTCACAAGCTCGACATGGCCATTAGCTGCTGCTATATGCATAGGACTAAAGCCTTCTTGATTTACCTCTCTGGCGAAAACTGGTTTTAACCTTATAATCTCCTTCACAAAGTCAACATGCCCCATGTCAGCAGCAATGTTCAAGGGATTCTCATCAGACAAAAGTGCGATGTTGAGAATAAATGGATTTTCTGTCAGCAACTGCTGTAAATATTCGATGTTTCCTCCTTGAGCAGCCTCAAACAGCCTTGCATCCATCGCATGGTGTAGTGAGTACCTTAGCAAGGAAGGAAAGAGATTGTCTTTGCTAGAGGTTTTTTTTTAAAGAAAAATCATGGTGAGACTATAAATAAGCTTTGAAGAAGATTTCTTATGGAAGAAGAAATCCATGCCTTTTTCATTTTTCTTTTTGAAAGAAATTATTTTATTTTATCAAGGTCTTCATACGATTACACCAGCAGAAAACAACAAATTAAATTACTTTATTCAGTCAATGAGTCCTTCACTAGTGAAGGTTATTGTGAGCCAGTCTTGTGTGGAAAAGTGGGAAACTGGGAATGGATATTGCTTTCAGGTGCCTCAGATGATGACTACATGAACCATATGGCATGATAGCAATCATTACGGTCGGTCTATAATGTGAAGAATAAATGAAAAAAAACTAATATTATATCCTTGCTTGCATGCGTGTTTGAACTGGAAATATTGGAATTAAAAATATGATATTAAAAATTACATATCTGCTCCTATCAATAGCCTGTAGATCTAATTTTGGTTGGTTTATTTTTTTAGTTCTATTATTTTTTTTTTCTAAAATCTAGTTATAGATTCTTTTCCCAATACTAAATAAGTTTATGAGCTTACCATAAGGTTTGTATTTATGTTTTTTTTAGTTCTATGATTAGTTTTTACCTTGCCTTTTTTTTTACTTCCTTTCCCAATACTAATGCTAAAAGCTTCTCTTTTTGAAAAAGAGAAAAAGAACAAAGAAAAAAGAAAAAAACCTATAATGCCTCACTTTATTGAGTTTTCTTTTTATTTTTTATTTTATTTTATCAGTATTGTTAGATAATCGATTAGTAATACCATATACACGAAAGAGATAAAAAGGAACAGGGGATTATTCATTCTTGAGTCATAAAATAGAAATCAATTCCAAATTCTCTTCTCTAGTCTTCTTCTTCTTCTTATTCTTCCCGCATTTCTTCTTCAGTTCTCTTTTATTAAGTAAAAGTACTTAGCATGCATGTAGGTCGTAGCCACTATTGCTCAACGCTCGGACAAGCAAAACTTTTATTTATCGAACGAGTTAGTTGGAATGAGTCGTAGTTTTTTCTATTTTCTATTTTGTATAGTTTCCTCTTAAATTAGAAATATACACACAACTGCATGTGTAATCTATTTACCATATATAGGTCCTTGTATCTTATGTATATATCATTAAAATATATGAAAGAAAGACAATTTCGCATATTAACAACTTGGTATCGAGCCTTGTCATATAATTTTTCAAAACCCTAACTCGCAATCGCTCCTTTCTTCTTCTTAAAAGCCACTAGCCACCCTTGCTCCTTTCTTCCCTAAAACACTAGCCACAACACGGTATGTATATCAAACCTAAGGTTACCATGAGGGCAAAAATCCACTCGAAGCTCTAACTTTAACTATCCAAAAGAGCATTTTTATAGCTTCGCAATCTCGGCTTTGCACCCATTGCCATAAGAGTACACATACGGTTGATGTTTGTTGGAAAAAGCATGGCTATCCGGAATGGTATAAACTCAAGCAAGCTCGAGAGGAAAAATAAAAGTTCTACTCCAAATTCTTTTGTCATAGATACTACTCCATCTTCTCGCTTCTCATGTATCTCGGACATCTTTCCAAGAAGATGCTTTTGATTTATCTATTATTTCTTCTTGTCCTAATACCTAGAATATTGATTCGGGGACCACTAATCATATAACTAGTAACTTTTCTCGTCCTTGATTTTCTAACATATCCACTAGTTAAGTTTGTACGAGTTGTTAATGGGGAATCTATGCCGACCATATGGGCAAGAAATGTGTCTCTTTCTTCGATATTTTCTATGTCCTCTATTCTACTTGCACCTAAACTTTCAAACAACCTTCTTTTCATTATCAAGATAACAAAGAATCTTAATTGTTCTATCATTTTTCATTCTACTCATTATGTGTTTTAGAACAATCTTACGAAGATGACGATTGGCATTGGTAAGGAGAGGGATGGTCCGTATTATTTGGAGGACAATCGAGACATAGCAAGCATCTACCCATGACTTTCAAACAAAGAGAGAAAAATCTGATAGAGAGAATTATGCTTTGGCATTATTGGTTGGGACATCCATCTTTCTCTTATTTAGAACAATTGTTTCCTCAATTATTTTTCAAAATTTTTGTTTCTAGTTGAAAGCGTGAACAATGCATTTATGCTAAAAACCATCGTGTTACTTTTAAAGTCTCGTTTTAATAAAAGCACTAGTTTTTTTTTTCATTTGTTCATATTGATGTGTGAGGTCCTTTCACTCTTTCTCGCTTCGGGACATAAATATTTTATCTCTTTTATTGATGAATGTACTAGGGTTAGTTGGGTATATTTGATGAAATTTAAGAATGATGTTTCTCATATTATTCCTCATTTTTACAACATGATTTTCACCCAATTTAACACTAAAATTAAAGTTTTTCATTCTAACAATGGTCATGAGTTTGTGAATCAATCTCTTGCCAAGTTCATGACATAACATGGCATTCTTTTTCAAACAATTGTGTTTATACACCCCAACGGAATGGCATAACAGAACGTAAGAATCGTTATCTCCTTGAAGTGGCTCGAGCCTTAAGTTTTACTATGCATGTTCTAAAATGTTTTTGAGCTGAAGTTGTCATGATCGTTGTTTTTCTTATCTATCGAATGCCTACCAAGATTCTTCAAACCCCTTTAAGGATGTTATCTAGATTTCATCCTATTCCATCTACTCTTAATATTTATCCTAAGGTTTTTGGTTGTGTATGCTATGTTCATATTCATTCTCTTCATAAAGATAAACTTGATCCTCGTGCTATCAAATATGTTTTCCTTGGATATTCTAATTCACAAAAGGGATATAAATATTTTTATCTTCCTACATAAACCTATTATGTGTCAATGGATGTTTAATTTTGTGAAAATGAGTCCTATTTTTTTGACGATATATTTATGGTTCCTCTTCGAGTGGGAGATTGATAGTAAAAAGAGGAACAACTATGGTTGGGGAAAAGCATATATGGACCTCGGGTATAGATAACACTAAGGCAAAAAGGGAATCCTTAGTTTTAGATGATTTGTCTATAGAGGAAAATAAAATTGAACCGGATGATGAGAGACCTAAGAGACCGACTCGTTTATTTCGAAGGGATATTCTAGGAGAAAGGAAGATATCACTATTCCGCCTTCTAATTCTACTAACTCCCTTGATGATACTACCATGCCATCAGATGAATCTTCTAGGATTGACATTGAGGTATGTACTCATTCTTTTGAATCTATTGAAAATTTCGGTTTCTCAAAAACTTCCAATGTTGTATACCTAATTTTTAATTTTATATCCTATCACCGTTTGTCTAAAACTAACTTAACATTTTCCCTTCGAATTGTCTTCGTACCTATTCTTAGTCATTTTCAAGAAGCCCTTGAAAATCCTAAGTGGAAGGATGCAATGGTAAAAGAAATGATGGCTTTCCAAAAGAATTCTATGTGGGAAATGGTCGAGTTACCAATAGGAAAGAAGACTATGGAGTGTAGATGGGTATACAATGTTAAATACAAGCTAGATGGGATAGTGGAAAGATACAAGAGTAGGTTGGTCGTAAAAGCTTATACCCAAACCTATAGTATTGACTATGAAGAGACTTTTGCACCGGTTGTCAAGATGAATAATATTCGCGTCATATTATCAATTACGGTTAATTTGGACTGGCCTCTACGATAGTTTTATATGAAGAATGCTTTCCTTCACGGTGATCCGACGGAGAAAGTATTTATGAGTCTACCTCTAGGATTTACACTAGAAGAAGGAAAGGTATGTAAACTTAAAAAGGCGTTATATGGATTAAAACAATCACCAAGGGCATGGTTTGGGAGATTAAGTCATGCAATGAAGGAGTATGGATTCAAGCAAGCTATGGCGAGATAATACCTTATTCTATAAACATGATCATAATGATATTACCTTACTTCTTGTTTATGTTGATGATATGATTATAAAAGATAATAACGAGAGATGAGATTGAGAAACTTCGAAGCTATTTGACCAAAGAATTTAAGATAAATGATTTAGAACTTCTTAAATACTTCCTAAGCATTGAAGTCTCTCGATCTAAGTAAGGTCTCGTTTCTTTCCCAACCAAAGCATACTATGGATCTCCTAGCTGAAACTAGTAACTCTGCCTATGAGCCTATAAATACTCCTACTCGAAGTAAATCATGGCCTATCTATTTATCTTGATCAAATTCCAATAAACAATGAGAGATATCAAATGATAGTGGGAAAGTTGATATATTTAACTCACACAAGGCCGGATTTAGCATATGCGATCAACGCTATGAGTTAGTTTATGCACAATCCAAGTGATCAACACATGAATGTTGTGAATAAAATTCTAGCTTATTTAAAATCAGCTTCAAGTAAAGGTGTGTTATTCTCCAAACATGGACATCTTAATGTTATGGGTTATACGGAATCCGATTTTACTATTAGTAGATTGGATAGAAAATCTACTTCTAGATATTTTTCATTTGTTAGAGGTAGCTTGGTGAGTTGGAGAAGTAAAAAACAAAATGTTGTTTCATTATCTAGTGCAAAAGCCGAATACTGTGCTATGCATCATGCAATCATTGAACTTTCTAGGTTGAAAATTCTTTTAGAGGAATTCGGGTTTGGTCCAAAAAAACCTATGGTGTTCTTTTGTGATAACAAAGCAGACCATTGAGATTGCTAATAATCCACTACAACATGATCGAACTAAGCATGTTGAACTTGACAGGAATTATATAAAAAATAATCTCGATTTTGGCACAATAGAGATTCCTTATACTAGCGACTCGGATCCGTTGGTCGACATAATGACTCATGTTGTCACTAGTAGACTATTCTATACTTCGCTATCCAAGTTGGGCATGTGTGATATCTACGCCCCAACTTGAGAGGGAGAGTTAGCTGAAATGAGCTCTAGTTTTTCCTATTTCCTATTTTGTATATTTCTTGTATAGTTTTCTCTTAAATTAGGAATATACATACAGCTGTATGTGTGATCTATTTACCATATATAGGTCTTTGTATTTTGTATATATATATAATTAAAATATATGAAAAAAATACAATTCCACATATTAACAACTTAATATTTACATGCACCAGAAACTGAAAATATCAAGATGATAACGCATTATAGGTTATTATAAAAGCTCCATCATTTGCTTATTTTATCAAATGATTTCATGAAAGACATCGGATACATACTCTTTAACCCTCTTGGCATGCGGCCTTGCATACTTGATCGTAACTGGTATCAGTACACACGCAATTATTATAGCTAAGATGACATAGAGCCTGACCTCATCTGGTGCAAGGGTTGGTAATGCAGTGCTGTAAGTGGTATACATTGCAATTATACATAATTGCAGCTCAAATTGCAAGGGGAACTTGATTGTGAGGATGCTGATCATGAAAAGAGACAATGCAAATCCTATCGAGTTAAAAAGCATAAAGATGCAAAATGCAATAGCATCTGACGTTGCCATGACCGACTCCCCAGCGAAATGTGCTTTCCTGATGACAGATTTGGTGCTATTGTTTCGATCTGGTATGTAACTATCTTGCCAAACACCCCCTGGAGGGTTAACTCCAACTTGGTATGTTGCAGTTGCAACCAGAACTGCAACTACTAACAGTGCGGTCCGAACTTCGCCAGGAGAGTCTCTACCCTTCTTAAATCCGAAGTACTCCAGCAAATTACTCCCTTGCGATGCTTGACATGTCTCTGGTGTAGTAGGAATGTCTATTAAGGTTTGATTCACAGATTCAGAAGAAGAATTTGTAGTGACTGTAATATCTTTTGCTCTCATAGCTCCAGCAACTCGAAGGATATCTACAATTTCCCTATCACCTGCCTTGCTTGGGAAAGCCATTAGCACATCAAGAGCAGTGATACCAGTATCATTTTTGGCGTTCACTTGCATAATGCTGGAGCTAACATTGCCATTGTCAAGGAGCAATTCCATCACCTGCAAAAAAAAATTTTCTTTTACTTTTCTCTTTTCCAGTTTTCCTAAACTAGAATAGAAATCCAAATAAACCTTCTCAAAACTATGATTTATTGATGTTTCTTCCCTCCTACCAAAACAACAGACAACTTGTGAACATGTGGGCTTACTAGCTTTTGTCTTTCTTCACCTTCCATGCGTATGAGACATTTTCCAATAAAGTGGACAAGGAACAGCTTAGTTTTACACATGTAGTCAGAAGGAGATAACAGCGGCGGAATTTTCGGAAAATTTTCATATTGAAAAATCTTGTTCGAGACTAAACTCTGGGGTGAGATGGTGAAAGAAATACGCTGAGTTAAGAGGATTTAATTGTAGCGAATACCCTTATTTTCTCATTGGTCTGCATTTTACTAATCTACATGTATAAATGATCTTGAAGTTGCTTCCTTTTTTCTTTTTTTTTTTTTAGTGAAGGATTTGGGTGTTCTTTCGGTTAGAATCTGAATGTTTGAATGCTAACATGTTTCTTCCCCCTAGAAGGAGTGGAACTGTGGAAGAGCTACCGATTAAGTTGTGCGTCAGCATGTCCTAATGGTAATATGCCGTCTCAGAGTGATCTTGCTATATTCTAATAGCTAAAGTCTCCTTTCTATTGATTATTTTTACTTACCTTCAAGGCCTTACTTGAATGAAACATCTCGGAATAGACAATAGCTATGTTACAGAATAGCCCAAGTTGCTGAGACCAAAATAAAAAAAAAGGGTTTGATATCTCCTTATTAATAAACTATGGAGATGGGTGTTGACCTAATAAACTTATGTGTATTAGCAAGATTATCAATTGCCATTAAAGTGGGTATGCTAGCTGAAAAGATGAGACCAGTCACAAACTTCTTGTGCAGTCTTCATTTGGAGGGCTGAAAAAATGCTCTCTCATACAAGTTTTGAAGGAAACATAGATAGAAAGAAATGGATGTATCAAAGATTGATTTTCAAGTACTGAACTTAGAATGAGACAACACTTCTGACTTGCCTGGCGTTGTCGTTTCCAGGTTGCAAGGTGCAGAACTGTATTTCCTAGCTCGTCCTTCATGTTCAAGATATCTTCCTTGTTTGTATCCCTAATCCAAACCACCATTGTTTTAATTGCTTCAAATTGGTTATTCTTGACAGCAAGGTGCAAAGCAGTCTCTCTTTGAACAGTCACATCTTCAATACAATCAGGGCAAGTGAAAAGCATTGCACTTATTACCTTAGCCCTTCCTTTAATAGCTGCACAATGAAGAGGAGTCATCTTCTCTTTTCCCTCTAACCGGCATAGACTTGGGTCAACTTTCATCAGTTCCTTCACAATCTCTATCTGGCCTATGGCTGCTGCCATGTGCATAGGACTCATACCATCTTGATTTATCTCTCTGGAAAACTCTGGTTTCAGCCTTACCATCTCTCTAACAAAGTCAACATGTCCAGCTGTTGAAGCAACGTGTAACGGATTTTCTGTAGGAAATACTGCAATTTTGTCGAGGATCAGTGGATTCTCCCTCAGATATTGGAGCAAGCACTCTATATTTCCACTATGTGATGCCTCCAGAAACTTCAAATCCATTCTGAAATTAAGAAGCTGTTTTTGACGAAATGAAGCAAGTTGAAAAATTTCACTAGCTGCTGTATTTAAGTAGTTGGGAACATCAACAACGTGCATACAGACAGATTTTGAGCCTTTGAACAGAGAAAATACTGAAAAAACAAAGATTTTCTATGACAATATAATATAAGAGGGGCTTGGTCAATGACTTACAGCAAACGTATGCCAAACCTTTGAGCTGGAAAATGTTGATAATTATCAATATCAATAACCTATAAGCTCCTCCATGACTATATCGTTACATGTAGTTCAGTGCTTCTGGCATTTATTTATGGGAGAGATTCAGTACATTACCAACCAATGTTAGTTTTATACTGTTAGCATTTCCTTCTGAGTTTTCTTTTTTTTTTTTTTTTTTTTTTTTTCCTGATAAGCAGAATTTACAATGTACAGCTGCAAAGGTCCTGTACCTACTTATCAAGTCCTGACCAACCACCAGATAAACAGTGTATACATTTTCGAAAACAAATCAGAACAACACTACAGCCTCCGGCTATAAAGAGAACAAAAATTGAAACATAATAGTTGATGGCTAATACCATCTGGCACATAAATCCTTGTGTGTATCTGTTCATATTTTCAGTTTCAAACTTTCCAACCTTGCAATTTGAGATTCATATAAGGAGAGGCAGCTTGAATCATGGAATCTAGAATTTCATGCTCTCCACAATTTAGGATCAAAAGAAGCAGTCTGCGAAAGCAGTAAAATCCTTACGTTGAGAGGAAGCCAACTACTTGCTCCTCCATTCCATCAAAACATTACTATTTTCAAACCTTAAGCAAACTATAGGAACAATAACAGAATTAAGTGGCTTTTATTCAAAAATTTGCAAACCAAAATCCAGAGAACCATAAGAGCAGTGGAGAGAACAGTTGCTTCCTTAGAAGCACCTTAGAACCAGTATAACAGATATTGGAATATAAACAGAACCTCACACCGATTAAAGCAGCTCACAGTCGTAGCACTGGTGGGGATTGGGGAAGCTCAACAGCAGCTATAGTTGAGGTGTGAGATAGGACTCATCATGTAGAGCAAGCATGCATGATGTGTGTTGTAAATGATGGATTGTCCAATTAAAACAGTAACTTGTGCTTGACAAGCTTTCCTTATTCAACTGTCTTATTTAATATGATTCCCAAAGATCAATTTAAATTTCCAGAAATATAGCTCATTCTGTTCTTATCATGTCATTTGTGTTGACACTTACCCTCGGAAAAACAGCTCGTGAAGATAGAAAACAGTTAAGGGGAACAGAGCATATTGCTACCATCAATTATACAAGCAAAAGATTATACTGACCAAAGCCAAATCTTACATGATCAGGAACTGATGAACATCATAAGGATTAAATATTCATACACAAGAATCCAGATTTTACATATTATTTTCAACCATTCAATATTCAAATGAATCTATGAACCATGCCTACAACGCTATCTTTAACCCTCTTTGCATTTAGTCTTATGAACTTGGCTAATGTTGGTGTAACTACAGGAAAAATTGATGTGGTTACGACGACATAGAGCTTGACATGATCTGTTTAAATGTTTATTAACGCTGTGTTATATGTGAAATACATTGCAACCATACACATTTGTAGCTCAAATTGCAAGGGGAACCTGCTTGTGAGGATGTTGATCATGAAAAGAGAGAGAAAATCCTATTGAGTTGAAAAGCACAAAGAGAAAAAATGCAGTTTGATCAGACGTGGCCATGACTGACTCCCCTGCATAGTGTGCTTTGTTGATGAAGGATTTGGTGCCGTTCTTTGGACCAGCTTTGTCACTACCTTGCCAGACACTTCCTGGAGGATTAACTCCAACTTGAAATGTTGCAGTTGCAACCAGAACTGCAATAACTAACAGTGCACTCCGAGCTTCACTTGGAGAATCTCTACCCTTCTTGAATTTGAAGTACTCCACCAGATTATTTGCTTGTGATGCTCGACGTGTCTCTGGTGCAGTAGGGATGCTTACTGGGGTTCGATTGACAGATTGAAATGAAGAATCGGGAGAACAGATAATATCTTTTGCTCTCATAGCTCCAGCAGCCCGAAGAATGTCTGCAATTTCCCTGTCACCTGCCTCACTTGGGAAAATCACTAGCACATCAAGGGCAGTGAGGCTAGCATCATTTTTGGCATTCACTTCCAGAAAGCCTGAGTTATTAGTGCCATTGCCAAGGAACAATTCTATAACCTGCAGGGAATTTTCATCTACTTATCAGTTCTTTCACTAAATTTTGCTCCGATAGCTATAGTGATTAGTGGACTTTCACAGTATTATGCCATGTTGCGTTTCTCACCTCTTCCTACCATAAACAGGCAACTTGTGAGTTGTGATCATGAGAACATATTAGCTTCTCTCAGTCTTAGTTTTCATGCTGGTGTGACATTTTCCATCAGAGCACATGAGGAACAATTTTTTTTTCTTTTTTTTACATCTGAAATAATATATAATCAAAGGTTTTTTGGTTGAAAATGCTCTTGAAATTGTCTGCACTCTGCTCACTGAGCTGCAGGGCCAGATGGTCTTTAGTTCTTTATTCCATAAGTTAGCCCTCTGGTTTTCTTCATTGATGGTCTCTACCTTTTTTCAGGCTATGCATTGATTCCTGGTGGATTCTAACAATCTAACAAGTTTGCTGCAAAAAGTGGAAGCTTTCATTTCATTTAGAAGGGATATTTTTTATTTAGTTTGTTGACAGGTCCATATCCTTTATGCAGTGAAACCAACAGATACTCTAGCCATTACAAACACTGACAGGAAATGAAAGAACAACCCGTTTGCTATAAATCGAAAAGAAAAGAAAAGTCCCTACCCTAATGGTAATATGCAGCCTCATCTTGATCTTGCTATGTTATTTGGTACCCATAAAAAAAAATAAAAAAATACTCACCTTACATAGTCAGAGCAACCCAAAGTCTTCTCTGATGATTATTTTAACATATCTAGATAAGCTCATTTATGAATACCCTAGAATAGACAAAAGCAGGCCACACGTATATGTATGACAATATAATTTTTTGAACAACGCATGCCGTGTAGGGTTTCGCAGGACTTACCATATACACACCTGAATCAGAGAAGTTACTGACTAGATGAAGCAAGTATTACATTTGAACGCGAAATCAAATAACCTAATTGACTGAAACAGAATTCAAACAATAGCTAAGAGCTGTCCAAAATCATTATATGTTTGATCTTTCTCACTGGGAGAAGCATTTAAGGGGTGATAGTTGTCCTTAAGTTTCGTACATGGAGTGTGAAACATCCTTTATCTGGGGGCTGACCAAAGTTCAAAGTATAAATTGGTGGGTTATGCTTGTCACAAACTGTTACGCAACCTTGCAAGACTGAAAAATTATGCTCTCAAAAGACTTGCAAGAAACAACTAATGTATAAAAGTAAATGGGTGTGCCATTCAAAAACTGAAATGGAAAAGAGAGGAGAGCTTAACTTGCCTGGCGTTGTTTTTTCCAGGTTGCAAGGTGCAGAGCTGTATTACCTAGCTCATCCTTCACGTTCAAGATGTCTTCTTTGTCCATTTCTCTGATCCAATCCACCAGTGCTTTTACTGCTTCAAATTGGTTGTTCTTGATAGCAAGGTGCAAAGCAGTCTCTTTTTGAACAGTCAAATCTTCAATACAATCAGGGCAACTGGAAAGCATTACACTTATGACCTCTGCCCTTCCTTTGATAGCTGCACAATGAAGAGGAGTTACATTCTCTTTCCCTTCTAATCGGCTAAGTCTGGGATCAACTTTCAACAGCTCCTGCACAATCTCTACACAGCCACAGGCAGCTGCCATGTGCACTGCACTGAAGCCTTCTTGATTGATTTCTTTGGCAAATTCTGGTTTTAGTCTTACCATCTCTTTAACAAAGTCAACATGGCCGGGAATCGAAGCAATGTGCAAAGGATTTTCTGAAGAAAATACTGCCATTTTGTCAAGGATTAGTGGATTTTCTCTCAGCAGTTGGTGCAAGGACTCTATATTTCCAGTTAGAGATGCCTCAACCAACCATAGATCCATGGTGGTGTAGTGCAGCTGTCTTCTCTGAGAGGTTTTGGCAAATAAGAGCTGTATAGGTGGTTGCTGCAAAACAAAAAGGGAGGAATTCCGTGGAAGTACAAAAAATCTTAAGCCTTTTTTAATGGTCACCTTCAAAAGATATTCTGCAGGAAGTAACAGAGACAAGTAAAGTTGACCAACATCTATGGAATAACCCCCAAATTAACAAGCAAATTGAATTGCTGATAATCAATGGCTAGAAAAGGTTAAAATTAGGAAAACAACAATGTTGAGATTATAGCAAATGTTCAAGTACAGAGAGAAAGCAAAAGGGAGGAGTATTTTATTTACAACAGGAAATTCGTTTCCAGAATCATTACAACTGTAATTATTTTGCTCCGTATAACTTCTCTGATGGGAACGCCCTTATAATGACAAAAATGCCTGTCTAGATCAAACCATAATCTACTCCCAACACGTGTACGTGGGTCATGACTCGGGGACATCGAATATAATAAATCCCCTTGCATTTTATTCTAACGTGTCGAGCAGAAAGCATCTGCTTTATAACAAATGCATGATTTGAATCATAAAAGAATGGTTGGGGCAGTTCTGGGGACGATAACAAATGGGCCACCAGAGAAGATTAAAGCCCTGGAATGGATTCAAGATTATATTTCTGAGAAGGGGAAGCTTCAGCCTCTCTGCTTTCCTGTAATTTTGGCTTCTTGATGGCATCAAGAGTCTGTAAATATGTGTAAGAAGTACTCCGATTAGATGGGCGACCTGGATTGCTGATTCTACTAGCAAGGAAGCGTCGGATCAGGCCTCTCAAGAATGGAGCCATAGTGTCTGGTTCATGTTCCAAGTAGTACATAACTCCTCCCATACATGCACAAAATAAGGCCACCTGCAAAATCACCAGAACAGCATCTCATTCAGCCGTATAAATTTGAATTGGGATTCAGGAATGCATGCAAAATAATTGCGGCATTCAATGTTCATGGGAGACATCTGTGTCAGGTAACGGTTTTAATCTCTGCACACATGCACACACAAAATTGAGGCAACCCTTGGGAAAATCATATTGGTAACCCTGCACACATAAATTTCATGTGCAAACCCACACATGCAGAGCCCAAACCCCAACGATTAACTGACTCCTGTTTGTCCCCCAGCTGTGAAATATGTTTTTTAATTACAGTTGCAAATGATTAATCTTTTTTTTTTTTTTTTTTTTGGGATAAAGATGAGTGATTCTATTTTACCAATAGCAAATTAGAAAAGGAGAGGTGCAACTCAAAAGAGATGCCACTCAGCTGATCTAGTGTAGCATATTCATGCCACAACCTTTTCCCAATAATAGATGGATCACAAACAGAAAATCAACAGGTAGCATAAACCACAAGCAACCAAAATAGATAACTGCATCTGGAATTGAGTGCGTTGAGCCAATGCAAGAAGGCCATATTACGCAAAAGAAATACCTCAGCGTTCTTGATATTTGGAAGAAGGTGGCGGTTCACTAAAATATACCACAGTGAATCTCCAGCCCGTGGAAGAACATACAAGGCAAGTTCAGCACGCCTGGATTTTTTCTCCAGTAGTACAGAAAGGGCAGATATTCCACCTGCAATCCAATACACAAGCTTGTGGTCTCTTGTTGCTACTTTTCGATGAAGGCATATCACCCCCTTGCATCATCCACAAACTACTAAGGACAAATTCACCATTTTAACATTAAAAACAAAAAAACAAAAATGAGTTAACAGCTACCTGAAAAATTCCAACAAATGCAGATAAGAATGTTGTTGAGCGAACAGCATCTCTAAGAGCAAGCCAACATGTCCAAGCAGGTGCATCCATGAACTTGAAGGAAAGGATAACGTTGGACAAAAGAAATATTAGTTTGAAAAATGAAAGCATCAATCACTAAACCCTGAAAAAAAAAAGAAGAAGAAGAAGAAGAAGAAAGAAAAAAAAAGAGATGTGGCCAAGACATATCATGTGACAAGGCATGTGAGACTATCTTAAGAGGTGGGACTATTCACACTCCAGATACTGTAAATTGTAACTTAGATACGGCCCAAAAACTGTTCATATAGCTAAACTTTTCATTTCTCTTAGCATACAGTTCTATCTCCTGTTTCCCTCCCAAGACCCTGCTTAGGCAGAACCACAACTAGTTGATTGCTTCGATGGTTCATTTCTGGTTTAGAATGCACTGGCAACCTTAATGTCTGAACATGGCATAAATCCATTATTACACAAATCTCAGATTTTATTTTCCAGGAAGGGGAAGCATAAAGAAGAAAACCAAAAACATACAGAATCCAATTGAGTCAAAGATTACCTTCTGCAGGTGCAGAACAACATAAGGTACAAAAGTCAATGAGAAATAAAGTGGAAATGTTTTCCTGAATGTAGCTGATGCTGCATTAGCATTCTGAGTTAAACATGAATTTGTGGCCGGGTGAACAATAGAACAAGGAATAATTGAAGGGAATTCTTCCAACTTCACGGAGTCCAGTTTCCCTCTGCGAGATAAAAAAGCTGATAATGAGGCAACATCCACTGGGCCACCTCTACAGGTTTCTCTTACTGCCTTGTATACAGGCGCTGCAACTGGTCCAGTCTTCTGAATGAAGTCCAGATATGCTTTTGGCAAGCTCTCAGGATGCATTATGAAGGAATACATAACCTGAAAAGTGATAATAAAAAACACATGAAAATGGCCGGAGGCATATAAAACATGAAGAAGTTTGGCAATTAATAAAACAATAACGGAAACAACATAATAAAATTATGTAACATACATAAGCAGATGGATGGAGAAGTGACAGGATTAATAAATAACTTGCTCAAAACATAAAGAACAAGGAAATTAAAATTTTGTAGGAAAGGATCTAGGTTTCACAACCATTCCTATTAGCCAGTATATAAATCATTAGAAGCAACTAATAAGTGCTGGCTAATATCATCCTCAGTTTGCACATTTTTCAGGATTTAAATCAGCCTTGATATTAAAAAAGAGTTTCTGTCATTCCAAATTCATACAGAGTAAATCAAAACATTTTCCTGCCTTATTATCATTCTTGAACTTAGATCATAAATTATAAACCTATCGACCAACTTAATCCAAGAAAGACCTTATCTATTCAAGGCCAGCAGCATCACTACTCTTTTTCCTATACAAACTGCAACTTAGTATTTTACATTGACTTTGCTAATAAACCTTCTAATTCCTTCCCCCCACACAGCCCAGACACCCCCCCCCCCCCCCCCCGCCTTTGCTAAATCTTCAACCGTAACTCCAATACTCCGCACTTATGTAGCAATGTTTTTGCAGAAGCTAAAACATCAAACCAACTCACCTACTTGCACCAAACAAACTGTTGTAATTAAATTGAATACATTTATAACCCTCTGTTTTCCCATTTTACTACTCAATCATCCCATTCATCTTCCAACAGCATTCCAATCAGGCAAACTTTATTTTACTTGATTAGCCAGCATTCCATCCCCCACACAAACATGGCTGGCCATGTAGGTATGTTATTATAGTTCAGTATCAACTACATAGTTCAGATGCAACTCCACTTCCTCCAATTCTTATTCCACTCCCATCATTAATTCTTTCTCCTATATAAAAGTAAGTAGTCCATGTGCCATCTCTTGGTTGCCAACCACCAGCTTATTCAGTTCTCATTTCCCGCCTGTTCCACTATTATTACATTTTGATAAGCAGGTTTGAATAACAACTTCACAGAAATGTTCTTACAAATACATGGTCCCATGCATCAAGGTGAACTTTGATTTACCTGGGCACAAGCAAGTGCGAAGAGCAAAGCATCTCCATGTCTCCAATGGCTTCCCCAAAGGTGAAACTTGTTTTTAGATTTTGCAGAATTATAAGCACACTAAGAGAAAATCTAGTGTTAGACTGACAAAATGAAGATCAAAAGCTTACCACTACAATATCAAATTGTACTCATTTACCTGAGATACCCTAGCCAAAAGATAAAGAGCAAGAGTACGCCTCCGGTTTGAGTCATCTAATGCTAAAACAGACAACCCTGCAACCGAACCTGCTAAAATTCTGTTCCATCACCCCCTTAAACAATGTCATAACCAAGGTATATGTTCTATCAAAGCAGCTATAAATCATTATTTCATTAACTAAATAAATTTAAATAAAAGACATCCTCGAACATTCATTTGCAACTTACACATTAATAGGCGTCTCTTTCCTTCTAAACTTCCTCAAAAAGCATCTCAGTGCATGATATGATCCAGTAAATCCACCAAAAAGTAACCCAACACGACACGCCTCCTCTCTCACAATTAAATCCTTCTCCGAGACAAGTTGCTGCAATACAAATCCAAATTCTCACACACTGCCATGAAACATTCTCTATATCCATTTCTACACCAAATTAAGCAAATTCCAAAAAGAAATAATCAAAATTTTAACAATTTTGATGCCAAAGGATCCACTGAACTCAATTAATAACACAATAGACAAACAAACATCTGAATTACAAAGCTGCCATTTCCAGTAACAAAATAAATCCAAAATTCGCACAATTTTGATGCGAATTCTCTCTTAAATTCAACCAATAACACAGTAATCAAACAATTAACCCTAAATCCTAACAAAATTACGAAAAGGGCCATGAAATACGTAAACCGTCTACCTTGAGATCAAGGAGAGAAGAGTAAGACTGTCTTTTAGCAAGCTTGAAAGCACGAAGCAAAATGCCGATACCAACACGAACACCGTAAGAGAGAAGGAAGCTTTGGCAGAGATTACCAATCGCATAAGCGGCACAGGATTCATCAGGTCCGTGATCGCAAGGAGGATAAGGACCATGCGCGGCGTTTCTATGGTGGAGTTCCTCTATTGCTTCGCGGAGGCGTTCCTCGGCCTCACGAAGGCGGCGCTCGGCGTCGGAATTGTCGTGGAGGGTTGGTTGCGGAGAAGAGGGTGATTTAGAGAGGGACGACATTTTTTGCGTTCGTACAGAAGGAGGGGGGAGTGAGGGAGAACTGGAAGGAAATGAAAGTTTGTTAGCGGGGAGAGGGAAACAAAGGAAAGTTTGTTACATAATGTGTTTTTAGATTTTGCTTCTTTTCAGGGTTGGAGGAAAGGGATTGATGGCATGGATTATTATTATTATTATTATTTGAGAAAAAAATGTAACTCCATTCCATTTAAAAGATGAAAATAAAAACATATAATGAAAATAAAATAATAATTACTTTAACCACCATCAAAACAATAGCTACCATAGCAACTGCTACCATTATTATTACTATCATCATAACCATTGCCACTATTATTACCACTATTACCGTCATCATCATTACTACTCGTTATCATTTCTATTATTTTTACAACAATTTTAGTTTGAAAAATTATTTTTTTAATTATTTTTTTATTCATATAAAAAATTAAATTTTAAAAATTTTAAATTTTATTCTGATTTCTTATTAGTATTTCAAATATAGTATCTAAATGCAAGTATCATTTCAATTCTCTAATTTTCATTTCGATTTTTATATTTTTATTCCAAACCTTTCATTCCTAATAATCAAACAACACCTCAAAACTTTTCAAACTAGAATTTCTTATAACATAACTTTTCTTTCATATTATGCATGCACATGAATCTTTTATTACCATAGATCAACGAGAAAACAAAATAAAAATTTTAAATCTTCAAGCACATCGAATAAATGTCAATCCATTTCAAATAACAAAAATAAAAATCTCAAAACTTTTATTCAAAAAACCTAATAAAAATCTCAAAACTTTTATTTTAAAAAATAATCTCTCAATATAAAGACATAAACTCTCATTTAAAAAGAGAATTATACTTTCAAATCAAATATCAAAAGTTTGGACAATGATTATAGGGAATAAATAACAAAATAAAATAAAATATCTTCCATATCAAAGAAAACAAGGAAGAAAAAGGGATTGTTACATATTAAAAAGGATTATTATATCAAAAAATATAAATTTTATACGTTTTAATTATATTAGTATTTTTTTTAATATTGGGTAGAAAAGATATAAACTAAGCTTTTAATAATCATATTAACATATATGATTTTTTTTTTTACTTAAATTCTGTTTTAATCTGGCGTGACGTGACGTGAGAGTGATTATAACAGCATAGTTAAATTTGCCATGTAGGATTTCACATGTTTATTTGAAAAATTAACTACGAATTTTTGAACTACATGTCATTCATTACATCCCAAACCCAATTGAAAAATCACTAATCCTTCCTTATTCTCGTTGCAAAATCTCTAAGCATCCTTCTTCTCATCCTTGAACCCAGAAGTCTCCTTCTTCTCTCGACAAACCTAGACCTCGACCTCTCCCTCTGCCGCCACAAACCCACATCTCAGATTCAATAAGAGCCAAAAACTCATGATACAAGTTACACCCAACAGACTCAAATGAAACCTGCCAATCCCCAAGATCATAACTATCACAGAAGCAAGCTGCTCATTGCAGTTTCTTTGCTAAGACAATCACAACAATAGAGTCCTAGATTCCCACGAGGGATAGGGTAATGTAAAACTAACAACCTAATTGTCAGAATTGGTTTTGCCTTTATTCATACCTTCTAATATGGGCAGTAAAGAAACTTCTTCTCTAGGTTCGTTTGAGTTCATGAAATATATAGGTTCGTCTCCGTCTTATGCTTACAAGGCGTCTTAAAAGTTAAGAAACATATTTCTAAAGCTTCATCTATGTTGAAGCTACTACCTCTAGAACTTTTAGTTATCATATGAAGAAATTAAGTGGAAATGGATCAATTGCAGGTCTATGTTTTGGTTTTAAAATTTTGTTAGGATAAATGAAGTGGTTGAAGGTTCGTTGGGGTTTGGATTTTGTAATTTACGGGATTAGGTTTTTTTTTTTTTTTGTCAAATTGAATTCAATTAAGTTTGCGGTAGAGGGAGGGTTCAGGGTTCATTGGGGAATTGAAGAAGATTGAGTGTGGGTTAGCAGCAGTAGAGGGAGAGGGAGAGGTAGAGGTCTGCGTTTGTCGGGGCAGGGGGAGATTTCTGGGTGCACGAATGAGAAGAAGAAAGGTTAGGGAATTTTTAATTGAATTTTGGAGGGAATGAATGACATGTAGTTTGAAAATGGGTGGTTAAATTTCTCAAATAAGTCACGTGAAATCTTACCAATTTAGTCATGTTTCATACTCACTCCCACGTCACGTCAGTTTAAACGAAATTTAAGCCAAAAAAAAATATTCATCTATGCTAATATGGTTACCACAAGATTAGCTTTTATCTTTTTTGTCCAGCATTAAAATAATATGCTAACATAATTAAAAATTATAAAATTTATATTTTTTTTTAGGTACAATAAGCTTATTAAAAATAGCCTACCAACTAGAGAGAGAGAGAGTAGCCATAATAAAGTGTAATTATGATGGTATGAATATTTGGTTGGACCGCTTGGTATTATGATTGTTGGCTAAGCAATGATTATGATATATTTGGATAAGTTTATTTATTAATCAAAATTAATTAATTATTATTATTATTATTTTATCAATGGGTTTCTAGTACAATTTTAGTGAATTTTTTGTATTTGTAAGAGATCAAAAGTTTAAATTCTTTTTCTAGAGTATTTGAATATAAAAAAATCTCGTTATAAGAGAAAGTCAGAATAGCTTCTTACCTTTGTAGTGATGAATATGACCCTCTTTCTTGCTCCGCTAACCACTAACTATTATCGTTAATCCCCAAACAACTTAACTACTAACTATCAATGCTAATCTCCGAACGTTTAATAATTGGTGACCCATCTCCTATTCTGCTAATCACTAACTATTAACGTTAATCTCCAAACGCCTTAACTACTAACAATCAATGCTAATCTCCTAGCGCTTCATAATTAAGTGAGCTACTTAATCCCTATTTATATAAACAAAAACAAAAATAAAAACTAATTATTTTTAAATTGTAATTATGATGACATGGATATTTGGTTGGAGCACTTGGAATTATAAACATCGACTTTACAAAGATTATAATAGTTTCGGATAAGTTTATTTATTAATCAAAATTATTATTATTTTTTTAATTTTTGTGGAGTGGTCTAAAGTTAACCAATGCTTATATACTTTACTTATTGAATTCAAATCTTAGGGCTAGCAGTTAAAAAAAAAAAAAATCTTTTTAATGCATGTAGAAGTTGCATTTTTAATCCTGTTTGGTGATTAATGCATAAAGTGATTCGAAAATATATATTATTATCAAATAAAAAATAAAAACTCTTTCCAGGGGTCTTAAACTTCGACTAAGACTAAATTTATTCCGTGGAAGGTTTTAAAAAATCTTCTTGATCATCAGAGTTATTGTATAGAATTTCTTAAATTAGATACGAAATTAATATTTTCAAGGCTTGTATAAAAATATTAAAAAATATATATGTATTGTTGAAATTTGACCCTAATCATCAGTAAAATAAACTGGAGGTGGCTTTTACACATCAGGCTAGACTTTTTATATTATTAAAATTTTAATACGCCTCTTAATTTAGTCCGACAGTGAGAGAAAGGCTTTTTTCATGCCTAATTTTTTATTTTTTTATTTTTATTTTTTTGTGAAACATTGATTTCTCATGATTTACTATCTATATTTTAATTTTTTATTTGTTTTAGTGCTGAGTACAATTAAGATCTAATTTTATTGACGTATCTGGCGAAATCTGTCACGTGACAGTCAATTATGTCACGTCAATGCCTCATACTTTCAAGTAGGTATATTGACTCAAATAGTTAAAAAAACAAAGGTCGGGGATTGAAACAGAAAAAAATTAAATATTGAGCACCAAAAATATGCTTTTTTAAAAAAATTTATTTTCTTAAGTTTGCAAAATTTGTCCAACAATTTTTAATTTTTTTTTATGTCATTCTCGTGGCATTTTTTTTTTTTTAACTTATCCGATGTTAAAAGTGTGAAAAGTGTGGAGAGTTTGAAACTTCGATTTTAAAATCAATCCATGCCCATGAAAATGGTTGAAAAATAATCGATTCTCGGGTTTAAAAAAAATTGCACCTTCTCTTTTTGTCTAGTGTTGTACAAGATTACGTGAGCAGTTCCCTATAATATATTGAGAAAAGTTGAAGGTTAAAGCCCTTAGCGGCTTTTAAAAACTCCACTGTCAGTACCTTTCAGCTAACTGTATACGGTCTGATCGATTCTCGTGTCTTGTAAGCAGGACTGTAATTTATCTGCATAAGCTATATTTTTTAGTTTTTGGCTGTTTCATCTCTGTGGACTTCTTAGTTTGACGTACGATGTCATGTGGCTGACGTTCTTGAGTCATTAATTGCATTGCAGACATGTATCAATTAACATGGTTGGTTATATTTATGCTTCACCTTCAAGATTGTGACCGGTGACTGGTAACTATTGAGTGCCATCAACCACTTTTGTCCTTCTGAGAGATAGGGTTAGCTTGCTCCTGCTGTTAGTGCAGTCTGAGAAGGACGAAGAGATGGGGCTGGCTAGCTACTGACACTGCTACTGCTGTTATTAGTGCAGTTACGAAGGAAGAAGTTCATCGAAACATGGAAAGGTGGGCCTTCGTCGACTCAAGTGATAATGTGACCTAGTACTGGCAAGTAAAAAGAAGAAGTGATTTTCAATGGAAATTAAATTAAGTCATTTGATGATTATACTAATCAGGATTCATGAAAAATAACAGGTTTCTTTGCTGGAACTCAGAAAAGCTGGAGCAGTTTGACATTTTAGAAAGAACAAAATCTGCAACTGCAAGGGTTTGCCATCTCTACTTCACTGCTGTTGCATAGACACTAGCTAGACAGGTTCAGGTTTTGACTGGTGTTGCTGTTCAGAGAATACTGGGATGATTATTTTAAGTGAATCGATTTTTTGCTTTATCAACTCCATTCCCAACAAAATTCAACTCTTTAATTCAGTTTAGGGTTCCCAGATATCATCAACGGCAACAAGAAGTAGTGCACTTGAACTAAATTTATACAAAAAATTCTTTCTCCAATGAATATCCAGTACTACTTGCAATCTTCATTTTTCTTTTTTGGGTAACATGGATACATATGAACTATCTGACTACATTTTGTTCATAATTTTGTCAGAAGCGCCAGTATTTGGTGCGTTTTGATCTTTCCATGATGCCTGCCATTGCTTGTCATAGAAGGTTGCTTCATCAACCAGCTTTCTCAGGTTTTTGAAATCTTCGATTCGCCTAGAAAGGATTATGCCAAAGACAGTCACAAAAAGTCCTGCTTTGCAAATGAAGTTTCCTGTCTGGCCAACCATATCAACCCCTGTCAATCCATCCACAATATAAGCTGCGAAGAATCCTACCATTGCAGCTCTACCTGCAGAAATGATGCAACTGTGAGACATGTATAATTTAAAGACCAAATTATGAGAGTGTGGATTGAAAGAGAGGTTTTTTACCATTGAGAAGCTCTGCCTCCGGAAGATATGACCTTTTGAGCCATGCCCACCAAGGTATAATGGAACTCCTAAAGAGCACAGGGTCTTCATTTGTAGATGCATCTGGATACAATTCAAGAATTTTTCTCCTCTTTGCTTCTTCAAGACCAACAGGTATTAGACAAAATCATTAGTGGAAAATGGTATTTGGTTTACACTCTTGCCTTCCTAGTTGGTAATTTACAAGAGATAGGCACTAGTTAACAAAAATGGCTGTAAAGATTCAAATATGCATCAAGAAACTCACTAAGGCAAAGGTTAGATACTTTTTACATTTCAGATGGAATAGAATGTATTCACCTGCTTCAATTAGACCATCCCAGTCCATCTTGCCATCCCTAACAAACAAGTTTAAATCCCAGGTCCCTTTCTTCCAACGCTCATCGATAAATTTTGGAACAGGAGGTTCAGTTTCCAAACCATTCTCCGATTGATCATTGGATTTCTTTGGACTATCAGTGTATAAAGCAGGCTTCTCTTGTTGTTCAGCCGTGCCCACACCTCTTTGGCCTTCGACATTTAAAGTAACAACATGGGTCACCAGCTTTGATCCCAAAGACCTTGCAGTCCTGGCTTGAGGCTGTTGTTTATTGATGGGATGATGAGAACTGCAGGCTCTATGCAATGAAGCAGAAATGGAGATAGATGCCATGGATGTTCAAAGAGATATATTTCTCTAGGTTTTTCTTTCTCTTTGTTGTTTCTCTTAGTGGTAATGCGAGGATAGATAACAGGGAAGTAGCCCATGCTCTATGATAAAGCAAATTATCTTGCCTCGCCCTATTTGTCAGTAAAGTCATGGGCAAGTTTTTTGTTTGAGAATGGTATTGAATTGCTTTGTGTTGAAAGAAATGGCCAAATCAATGAAAGGGAATATACTAGTATAAGAAATTGCCACCAAGGAAAGCAAGATCCCCATTTTTTGAAGTTAAGATTTCCACTGGGAAGGATAACTTTAGATAGCAGGTTTTGTAAATATTCTTGTTGTTTCATGAAATTTGAGCAAACGTCATAGCCAGACATTAGTGAAAATAATGCAGTTGAAAAAAAAAACAAGTGGTCGCGATTTGCAATCACAGCTTACCACAGCAGTAAAATAACAATCGTAGCTGTTAGCGCTTATCACAGTAATAAAATAATGGTCATAGCTATTATATAACGCCAAATAACAGTAATGAGTTGATCCTAAACCTTTACATAACATATCGTTATATTACGGCCAATACGTTATTTAACAACTGTTATTTAAATCTAAGCTAACAAGTACCATAGGATGATTATACAAATAAGGATTGCATTCATGCAAAATTAAGCCAGTAATACAGTCAGCAAAAAAATTATTTTCTTGAATATCAAAACTGTTGCACAAGGCCAGTTGAAGATTACAACATGTGCTTTTCAGTCTCAGAATCAAGAGCTGCAATAACGTAACAACTAATTTTTGTAAATGCTGATAGGAGGAATATCAAGTTTGGAACCAAAAAAAAAAATCCTCCCAGTATAAAATTATGAAGACTTTATGAGAAAGTAAACTTCAGCTGGAGTATGGATTGGATATTTTGGCTGTAAGAAGATAAGGGACAAAAAGAGCTGGAGACTGGAGAGGAGGACTTATGCTTCCCATCCCCTTAACAGAGTGGCTCTTGCAACTCGGCTTACACCGAGGGTAAAGGCACCCATCCGAAGATTGCAGTCATGTGTCTGGCACATGCCTTTGATGTTATGAAAGGCTCGAGTCATGTAGTTCTTAAGTGTCTTGTTCACTTGCTCTTCATCCCACATAAAACCTTGAATATTCTGCAAAATCAGTCAAAGTGGAGCATGTTAACTGCTGCTCCATAAACTTAACGGATTTGTTTCAGCATCATGTGCAATGTGTCAGTCATTTGTATTACAGTTCAAGATGGATCCTTGACGATGGCCTCTATCTTCTCGCAAATAAACTTATTCATAAAAAGCACCATAAAAAACGCATTCCTGATTGACCTAGAAAGAGCAAAACTAGCATATCCTTCACTAGCAAGATGAACAAACTGAAACCAAAGTAGTATTTCACTGCATTGCACGAGCACAAAAGTCAGATGCTTGGGAATCAGATTCAAGGTTTCTAAAGAGTTTGCAAGCCCCTAATGTAAAATTTCAGGAAGGTATTGACTTCACTTCCCTCCTGTCTAATCTAATTGGCTACTCTGCTGAAGTATACTTGGCAACTAAGTTAGAGGTATACAGGACATATGCAGATTCATTCAACATAAAGTGTTTTCCATAAACTTTGCTACACCATGTCAACAATATCAGCAGAACAGTGCTTTTCTTTTCATTGTAATCCATTACCTGAACCCATTCAAAATAGCTAACAGTGACACCTCCAGAATTTGCATATATGTCAGGAAGTACCACGACTCCTTTCTTTGCTAAAATCTGCAATATTTACATCTCGTAAATCAGAATAACATCTTCCATCATTATTTTTCTTTTGTTTTTCATGGAAGACAACAAGAGTAGAAATTCAATGCTACCTCATCTGCGTCTGGATCAGTAGGATGATTTGCTGCCTCTATTATGAACTTGGCCTTCACATCTGCAGCATTTTCCCTTCAAAGGCCAACCATACTCAGGAAATGTTAGATGTGGTTTATCAATTTAGTTAAAAGAAAAAAAGAAATCTTAAAATTTTCTGATACACAGATGGAAAAAAATAATAATAATTTCTAACCGGCAGTTTTCCAACTTGACATCTAATTTACATCACTTCAGATAAATTTATCTCAAAGGACATGCATGAGATCAACTCAAGATTCCATGTGTTTTCTGAAGAAAATAAAATCACTATGGCCAAAGAAAGAATACGCAATACTGTCTAGAAACTGAAAAGCAAGGAACAATTTTTGGCAAGATGCTGAACCTGTTTAGAACTCCACCCAAAGCACATGGTATAAGGACATCACATTCATGCACGAGCAGTTCATTAGCATCCATGGAATCTGCACCCTGGAAATTTTTCAAACTACCAGCGGTTGCTTTATGCCTGATCAATTCTGGAATGTCAATTCCATTTGGATTCTTAATTGCACCACTGATGTCACTCACAGCAATAACTTTCCCACCCCTCTCATGAATGAGCTTCGCTGCCCAGGACCCCACATTTCCAAAGCCCTAGATGATTCATTGATAAGTTTATTATCTTTTTTCTTTCAACATGACAATATCTAGAAAGGTAGGGGTTTAGCCTGCAATTAAAATTTACATTTCAAGTTTACCTGAATTGCAAATGTCAAACCTTTGATGGACTTCCCATGTTCAGCAAGCAAAGCTTCTGCAGCAAAAACAACTCCACGCCCAGTTGCAGCCTCTCTACCCAGTGATCCACCAAGATCCTAACATCACATAAATGTATATGAGAGAAAGTAGGAGAGAGGAGCCATTCTGCTTGGCTTTTACATGTTATTGAAAAAGAAAACAAATTTGGGCATGCCAGTCTCTAGCACTTACTATGGGCTTCCCTGTCACAACAGCAGGCGAGTGACCATGGAATTTTGAGTACTCATCCAATATCCATGCCATGGTCTGTTCATACATTTTATACCCATGGTTAAAGTTTATCGTTAGCAATAGAATTGGATAAATTGAATACATAAAAAGATTTATGGAAAGTTAATAAGCGAGCATGATATACCTGGGCATTAGTGCCCATGTCGGGTGCCGGAACATCTGTATGGACGCCAATGAGGTCATGGATCTTCTGAGTGAAGACACGAGTTAGACGTTCCAACTCACTTGTACTCAAATCCCCTGGGTTGCATCCAATCCCTCCTTTTGCTCCACCATATGGTATGTCTGCTACAGCACTCTTCCAGGTCATTAGTTGAGCAAGGGCATTTACTTCATCAGGGTCAACCTTTCAAGAACAAAATAAGGAGAAGCATCGGCATCAATTTCAAAGTCAAAATCCTTTCAGCAACATCAATTTCAAAGTCAAAATCCTTTCAGCAACATCAATTTCAGGGACAACAGAGCAAAGATATTTCAAGTGACATTGCTCTGGAAAAATTGGCACAGAAATAAAATTAGAGGAAAGTATGAATAAATTTATTGATTTTTTCTACACTATTTTACTAATTGGAGAAATCTGATTTAGAACATTTATGAGTTGGCAGAAGTCCTTCTTCAAAATGGATGCCAAACATTTCACAAGATAGAAAAACTGTAATGTCCTGATACGCTCAAGTCCTAACCGCATTCTATTATATGTAATTACAGGAAACCAAAGCAAATTTATGTGGCTCAAACAAAGACAGAACAGCCCAAAACAAATCTAGGATATACAACATTTGCAAGCACTAACATTAGCATAAACCCAATTTCTGAAACAACTTATCCGTGGAACTGCACCAATAAAAATATCTGTTTCAAATTGCTTTCAACACAAGGCCCGTAAAGGACCAAGGTAAATCTGTATATACTAAGCTGACAAACTTCTTTATTTCCAAACTTCCAGAGGAAATCAGGGTTCAGATCCAACAATCAGCTAAAATTGGGAAGAATCAATGGTGGCCATTTTTTTTTTTTTCTTTTCAAGCCCTAATCACCTATGTTTAATCATTACCATAACAAGACCCCATTTAAAAATCCAAACTTGCCCTTAACTAAACAAATCAGAAAGAGCAACTGTTTGGCCAAACAAGACATCAAATCATCAAGAAACACAAATTAGTACAAAAGAAAAAATGTAATGATACCTCGGGATGATATCTAATCCCTCCCTTCATGGGTCCACGAGCATTATCATGTTGCACTCTAAATCCAATATAAGACGCCAAAGTTCCATCATCCCTGGGAATCGTGCACTCCACCTGGTCACCAAAAAATAGAACAAAATATAAAAAAGACAGAATCTTTTTCTCTTTGTACCCAAAAATGTTCCTTGTATTTTTAATATACCTTGATCTCTCTAAAAGGGATCAAAAGACTCTTTTCAACTTTAGAATCCAAACCAAGAATGCGTGCAGAATGTCTGAAATTACGGCTTGTAGCTGCAAGAGCATTCATGGCTGCTGTCTAAATAATAATAATAATAATAATAAAACCTCAAAAAACAAAGTAAAAGACTGGTTGTTGAAAAGAAACTAAGTGACTTAACAAGAACTAACAACAATTATGTGACGATTAGCGAGAGACTTGTGAATGGGAGGCGGTGTATTTATATATAGGATTTAAAGGGCAGGCGGAGACTCGGGAAGGATATTTGGGTCCAAAAGCAAAATTAAGATAGGATTTGATAGCCGGATAACCATGGAATTTTTCCTTTTTTTCCTTATCTTCTCCCTAGATTGGGAGCAGGAGGAAGAGTAGAAGGAAGTCTTAAAATGGCAATGTCAAGTAGGTGAGAGATTTTTTTTATTAGACTGCCTAAGTTGCGGGAAATGATAATGAATTTACCATGATGTCCTTTCTTTTGTTGGTTAAAGCCAGTCTGCTTTGTTAGGTTAGAACTTGGAGTTGGAAACATGGGTTTTTTTTCTTTTCTATTTGAAGTATTGTCATTTATGATTTTACATTTTTCTTGTTGAGAAAAAAAAAAAACATTCTTTGTTTTTTGAATATGAGTTGACTATATTCCTACATGAAATAAAATTGTTTAAAGCCCTGGAAAAAATAAAATACTGTTATAAAATTTTTACATATAATTGCAATTTAATTACTTTATAGGATCACATTAGGTGAAGATTGATATTGCTATAGTTGCATTTTTATTATTTTTTTAAAAAAAATTATATGTCTTCCTAGGCCACTAGATGTTGGACTTGGATGTCTATTTTTTCCAGTGCGTGAAAAGAGTGTGAGTCATGACCCCTAAAAAATAGAGTTACTAACATTTCTACCTAATATAGGACGCAACTTTGATTTGTAACCCAAAAAAAAGGTCTGCTTTCTAACTTTAACAACTTATTAGTTATTAGTGGCTTTATACTTACAATCATTTGTTATAAAAAAAATTTAATAATTAATAAAAAATAAACATATATTAATATTGATTTAGTTTAGAAAATGATGAATTTAGTTTTGATTAATGAAAAATTAATTAAAGAATATATATATATATATATATCTCAATGCCGACATGTGATTTCACTAAACAATGTTTGGGGGAGTACGTGATAATTTTCAAAATAACCTCAAAAGACAAACAAGTCAAAAAAAAAAAAAATATATATATATATATATAGAAACCAGACGGTCAGACGGTCCAAATTTTACTGGAAAATTCAGGGAACAGATTTCCACCTCCACGTGAAAAATTCTGCGAAAAGATGGAGCGTTGACTTAGCTTACTTCCGCGCATGCACGTCATCAATGACCCTTCGATTCTATTATAGCCGGCCCTTCTCCCGATGCTCTACATTTGAAATTTAACGAGGAGGTGTAATGAAGGTTCTAAGAAAAATCAGAAACCATAAAAGTTTTTTTATTCTTTACCCCTTTTGGTGAGTAAATTATAAATTAACCCTTTTCGTTTTGAGAAACCAATTAATTAATTTTTAAAAAAAACTAATAATTTAATCTTTATATTTTTAAATATATTTATAACTTATAACTTACTCTTTTTTTCATTTATTTTTAATTTTTTAAAAAAATATGAAAAGATTGATAATAAATAAAATTAGAATAAAAATAATATTAAATTAAATAATATTAATCAAAAAATTAAACAATATTTTTTAAAAAAGTGATTAATCAATTTCTTTATTGGAACAGGAGGGACTAATTTATAATTGACTACCCTTTTGGCAGGTAAGGTTAAATGGATTTGCTTGGAAGCACTCTTACTGGTAACTTAGTTACCGTTGACGCGGCGAGCCGACAGTGATAAGAAGGAGGCGTTTTTTTTATTCCGCGTATGAAATGACGTGGTAGATATGGTTCAAAAAGGAAAGAGCTTTATTTTTAACACGTTTTACAGGGTGTACAGGTGAGACATGAGGTGGCGATCTTAGTATTTGCCACGTCAGGTAAGATGATCTTATCTCTGAAAATTGGATTCTTAAAAGAGAAACCTCGACTAAATTTGGACACAAAAGGTATGAATAATTACATAATACCTAATTAGGTACTCGAGCTACGCTTCAATAAAAAATAATCATTACATATATAGAAGTAACGATTTATATAATACAGTGTGAATAAAAATTTTATTTTTGATGATTAATATAAATTGAATTTATATATTGAGCAAAATCATTTGATTTATATATATTTATTAATAAAATATTTAATAATATTAGCATAAAAAATTTATATTTGAATAATTTGGAGGTTCTTTCAAAAAATTATCTAACTAATTTTATTTTAAAATATGAAAAAATAAATAACAAATAATTGGTATTATGTATGTAGATATATAATTAATTTCTAACAAAACTAATGATATATATATATATATATATATATATACACACACACACAAACACACACTCACACACTTAAGAGATTCAAAGTATACAGAACAAATAAAAAATATACAAAAAAAGCACCTAAATTGTATGAAATATATTAAAGTCAATAGACTAAAATAAAAACTACAAAAAATTTGGTTCGATAAATTTTGAATATATATATAAAGCAATTTGTATATGTCATACTTAACAAATTCAAAGTATATAGGATAAATAGAAAAATATAAAAAAAAATCCACCTAAATTGTATGAAATATATTGAAGTCAATATATTAAAATAAAAACTACAACAAAATTGGTTCTAATAAATAAGTAAATAAAACTTGTGAATTTTTTTAATCGATTATTAATTTTTTAAAAAACAAATTGAGTCAAACTATCTAAAATATCTCTCTCTCTCTCTCTCTCTCTCTCTCTCTCTCTCTCTCTATATATATATATATATATATATATATATATATATATATATATAATCAAAATTTATAAGTTATAACAATATATTTTAAAAAATAAAATACCAACGTTCCAAAATTTTATTCCAAAATTAATATATTAAAAAATCAAATTTATTAACAAATAAAATTATATCAAAAAAATAATTTGATGAGAATTTTAATAAGAAAAAAATAATTAAAAAATAAATTTTAAACAATATAATTAATATACATATATTTAAATTAAAATCTTAAAAAATATCATATATATTATATCATCTTCAAACTACACGTAAAATTAAAAAAAATTATTTTTTATATTATTTATACCTAATTTCACGATAATACACACACATACATATATATATATATATATGAAAAAAAAAATGAAAAGAGGCCAAGCTCGCGTCTGGTTGGCCTGTGTGGCCAGGATAGGCCATATGTGCGTGTGAAGAAAAAAGAAAGCTAGGATCGCACCTGGTTGGCCTCTGCAGCCAGGATAGGCCGGCACGTTTGCACGTCAAGCCTTGGCTACTGTTCAACCTAAAAAAAAAAATCAAACCAAAAGAACTGTGGCATAATAAATAAACAGTAATCATTGTTCACACATCCCAATTCTTTTAGTTTTCTTTATAATTAGCTCATTGCGAGATTACTCGCACGTTGCCGCGAATAAATTTATTATATAATATATTTTAATATTTTAAATTAAAAATATATTGAAAAATAAAAATTAATTAACATTAATTGTAAAAAAAATTATTTAATTTTATATATATTATGCAAATTCAGCCCAAATTAATCCTCACTGCAACCATGCCTAACTTGGTTTAAGGAAATTCCTATTTTAGTATTCTTTCTCTGTCAGGCTATGTTTGCTAGGATTTTTTTATTGGGTTTTCATACGTGTGGTGGATAAAATATTTATAGCGTATATTGATTAAAGAATAGCATGAATGATTAAAAAAATAAAAGAAACAAATAGTAAAAAAGAGAAGCATTAAATTATTTGATAAAGAAAATTAAAAAGAAAGATGGCAACGAACGAACATAAGCATTAAATGCTCTTTCAAAAGAAATAAAAAAATAATGAACAAAATGCCAACAGGTAAGAGCATTAAATGCTCATCCAAAAGAAATAAAAAAAATAATGAATAAAATAGCAAGAGCATTAAAAGCTCTTTCAAAGAGAAATGAAAAATGATGAAAGAGATAAAGGCAAAAAAAAAAAAAATAACGATAAAACGCAGGAGTAATAGATAAACAATTTGTAAAGCAGAAGAAAAAGAGCTGAGAGGGCACACAAAATTAACAAATCAAACGGCCATAAACGAAGAATATGAAAAATCAATGACCAAGGCATAAGAACAGTATAAATGGGTCTTGTCTATAGTGAAATTGAGTGTAAGTGAACAGTAAAGGAATAGTAAACTCATCGGATCTTTTAGTTTTTTTAACTAGTTAGATACACGCGCTACGTTGCGGTCGGACAATCATTATACATGTAAAGTCAACGATTCGTATTGTATAATATAGGTAAAAATTTTATTTCTCATAATTAATATAAATCAAATTTATTTGTTAAGAAAAATCGTTTGATTCATATATATTTATTAACAAAATAATCAATAATATTAGCATAAAAAGTTATATTTAATAATTGAAAGGTTCTTTCAAAACATTATTTCAATTATTTTATTTAAAAAATATTGATTTTAAAACATAAAAAAGAATAAATAACAAATAATTGGTGTTATGTGCGCAGATACATAATTAATTTTTAACAAAACTAATGATATATATATTTCAATTATTTTATTTAAAAAATATTGATTTTAAAACATAAAAAATAATAAATAATTAGTGTTATGTATGCGAGAGGCATAATTAATTTTCAACAAAACCATTACAAAAGTCAATAAATTGAAATAAAAACCATTACAAAATTGGTTTCCATAAATTTTACTTCTTAATTTATGATGAAAAAGATTCTTGAATTATAAATTAAATTATAAATTAATTCATCGCATTTTGGAAAATGAATTAATTAATTCTTTTGGTTTCAAAAATAAATTATTTAATTTTTTTAATCGGTGTTTATCACGAATAATTTATTTAAAAAAATTCTCATATTTTTGCTTATTTTCTTTCTTTATTTATTTCTTAAAATAAAAATAAAACCATTAAAATCACAAAGAGGATAAAAAATTAGTTTTTGAACCGAATGGACCAATGGTGCTGTGTATTAAGATACATAATTATTTTCCAACAAAACTAATGATATATGTAAATATATATAACTATCTAAGTTGTATGGAATATATTAAAGCTAATAAATTGAAATAAAAACTATTACAAAATTGGTTTCCATAAATTTTACTTCTCAATTTTTGACGAAATAGATTCTTGAATTGCAAATTAAATTATAGATTAGTTCTTCTCATTTTGAAAAAAAGAATGAATTAAAAAATAAATTATTTAATTTTTTTAATTAGTGTTGTCCACAAATAATTTATTTTTATTTTTAAAAATACCTTTTTCCATTTTTTTCTTTCTCTATTTCTTAAAAAAAAAAAAAAAAAACATTGAAATAACAAAAAGGAAAAAAAAATTAGTTTTTAAACCAAAGGGGATAATGGTGTTACGTAAGCAAATACATAATTAATTTTCAACAAAACTAATGATATATATATAAATACATACAAACACACCCACATTAAAAAAAAAAAAAAAAAAAAAAAAAATCTAAGTTGTATGGAATTTATTAAACTCAATAAATTGCAATAAAAATTGCTACAAAATTGGTTTCTATAAATTTTACTTCATAATCCATGATGAAAGAAATTCTTGAACTACAAATTAAATTATAAACTTTTTTCATCTTGTTTTGAGAAATGAATGAATTAATTCTTTTGGTTTCAAAAATAAATTATTTAATTTTTTAATTAGTGTTGACAATGAATAATTTATTTTTTATTTTATAAAATGTCTTCTTTTTTATATTGTTACTTATTGTTTTATTCTTTCTCTATTTTTTAAACAAAAATAAAAACATTGAAATAGGAAAAAGGGGAAAAAAAAAGTTTTTGAACCACAAGGACTAAGTAATTTGTTTCTTGAAGAAAGAGGCACTAATTTATAATCACTCTTGAATAGCATGTGACTTTGGCTTCATTGTTGAAAACAAAAAATAAAAATAAAAAATAAAATAAAAGAAGACAGGAGCATTAAATGCTCAATCTGAAAAGAAGAAGAAAATGACGAAAATGGCCCAAAAATAAAATTAAAAAGAGAATTAGTTAAGGAAAAAATGAAGTTTCTCAAATCCATCAAGTGTTAAAAGAGAAATTAACGAAAAGGTAGGGACGAAAATCTAGTAACATAGTGAATGGTGAATCTAAGTCTAAAAAAATAGTAAATAAATAGTAAATATCTCAGTTCTTTTAATTTTTTCCTATTAATATATATTAAATTAAAAACAAAAGATAAATTTTTTTATTTAATTTCATAATTTTTAATCAAATTTTGTATTTCATTCGTGCTTCCTTATGTTTTTCATAGATTTTGTTGTTAAAAAAACACAATTCATTTTTTTTCTATTTACTCATTTTTAAATAAAAACCTACACTAATATAATATAAAATTTAATATAAAACTTTTAAAAATATCTTGATATTTTTTTGATAAGGCTACATCGGAGAAATATATCAGCAATATATAAAAATTCATATAAAAATTAACTAATGAATTTTTAAAACATTTTAAAATTTTGCACATTTGATATATAGTCACACACACAAAACAATCAATAATATTAGATATAAAAATATGTATTTGAATTACAAGGTGGTTCCTTTAAAATATTATTTTATTTAAAATAAATTAAATTTAAAATATTAAAAATAAATAATAGGAAATAGCTATGTTATATGTGTAGATGCAAAATTAATTTTTGATAAAATCAATGATCTCAATACTTTTTTGTATACATCATTACTATCTCTATATAAATTAAAAAATATGTTCAAAAAAACTTAAGTTGCAAGAAATATATTAAAGTTAAAAAAATATAATAAAAATAATTTAAAATTTTATTCCAAAAAAATTGGTTATTTCAAGAATAAGTTAAAGAAACACTTGAATTCTATTATTTATTAAAAAATATATATTAAAAATTCTTACACTTAGAAAGACAAAACTTATGCATGAAAAAATAAAATTTTATAAAAAATAAAAAAATTTAATTTGATGAGAATTTTTATAATAAACGATAAATTTAAGATATTAATTTTAATCAATAAAAAATATAATCACATATATATATATATATATATATATATATATATATATATATATATATATATATATATATATTTCTAAAGTTTAAAAAAAGATGCCAAAAACATCTTTGATTCATAAAAATTAAAAGCCATTGGTGATTGTGTCCATATAAGTAAAAAGTCATCGACAACTTCGAGTCACAAGATTAAGAAGCCACCAATAACTTCTTCCATATAAATGGAAAGCCATCAATAACTTTGATTCATAAGATTAGAAAGCTAACGATGACTTCTTCCATACAAGTAGGAAGCCATCATCAACTTCGATTAATAAAATTAAGACACACAAACATGACATAAGTAACAAATATGACATGAATATCATGCTTAAATCAAACCATATCATGAAGGTAAAATCATTCTCAAATATGCATACTAGGATCAACACTCATCCTAGATAAATAACTAAAATCTAAAGCCCATACCAGCTTCTCTCAACTTCATTACGAAGCATTGAACATCGACCTTACTTTTCTCAAAAGTATTTAAGGTCTCTCACCTTTTTGAATTCGATACACATCGATGTATTTAAATCACACCTTAAAACCCACACACATACGAACGCACGTGTGAATAGGCTAAAATAAAAATTATTACAAATTTGATTTCGATTAATTTTGATTATATAAAGAAGAAACAAATTAATAAAATATGTGAATTCTTTTTCCTTTTTTTTCCTCATTCTTAAATAATTTTTTATTTCTATTCTATGCATGACTAGTCCTTGAATACGAGCTTCACACGCGGAGTAACCATCTTTTTTTTTTATTTTTCATATTTGACTTTCAACCGAGTAATTGACTAATTTGAGTTTTTTTAAAAAAAACTGAGAAAAAATTATTTGAAATACACTTTAATCTAAAAATATATTTCGGACAAATTACATATATTAATCATGCCACTATAATTTAAAAATTATCTAAATCTATTTTTCAAAAGAAAAAATAATCTTGTTCTAAAAATTTATTCCAAAATCCATACATATAGAAAAATAAATCAAAATTATTAGTAAATATAATTTTAAATTAATTGGATGAGAATTTAAAAAAATGATAAATTAAAGTAGTAAATTTTAAATAAGAACCATATTTAACCAAAAAAAATACTGAAACAAAAATGGGATAAAATCACAATACAATTAAAGTTTGACATTGAAAAACAAATGTATAGAAAAATTGAGAACCATATAATTTTAAATTAATTGGATGAGAATTTTAAAAAATGAGAAATTAAAATAGTAAATTTTAAATAATAGAAATAATTAATAAAAAACACTAAAACAAAATGGGATCGAATCATAGTACAATTAAAGTTTGAAATTAAAAAAAATATATATATAGAAAACTTGAGGACTAAAAATGCATTTCAGACAAATTATATATATTAATTATACCACTATAATTTAAAAATGATCTAAATCTATTTTTCAAAAGAAAAAATAATCACGTTCTAAAAATTTATTCTAAAATCCGATAATATAGAAAAATAAATCAAAACTCGTTAGTAAATATAAGTTTAAATTAATTGGATGAGAATTTAAAAAAATGACAAATTAAATTAGTAAAATTTAAATAATAAAAATAATTAACAAAAAATACTAAAACAAAATGGGACCAAATGACGAGTACAATTAAAGTTTGAAATTGAAAAAAAAATGTCTAGAAAAATCGAGGACCATATAATTTTAAATTAATTGGATGAGAATTTTTTTTAAAAAAAAGACAAATTAAAGTAGTAAATTTTAAATAATAAAAATAATTAACAAAAAATAATAAAACAAAATGGGACCAAATCATAATACAATTAAAGTTTGAAATTGAAAAAAGAGAGAGAGAGAGAATTTAACAAAATGATAAATTAAAGTAGTAAATCTTAAATAATAAAAATAATTAATAAAAAACATTAAAATAAAATGGGACCAATTCACAATACAATTATAGTTTGAAATTGAAAAAAAAAAGTATAGAAAAATTGATGACTAAAGTGTTACAAAAATGCCATAAATAGTGAAAGGAATAGTGTTTTGTGAGTGTGTGAATAGTAAAAAATTATTTTGCTTTAGTGTTTTTTATAACTATACTAGTTTTTTGTGTTAATTTCTAAGGTATTTTGTTTTATTTTGTATATAAAAAAAATCAAGATTTTTAGTGGTTTGAGATTCAAGTCTATTAGTCAGCCATGAGTGGCAAGAAATAGAACTTTCATGATAGTATAATTATTAGTAGATTGTTGAAGATGAAAAATAAAAATAAAAATTAGTGGTCATTTTCTATTTGTATTATAGTTGTTAAAAATTATTATTCAAGGTTTGGTCATAAACCTTGATTTCTCTTGTATCAAATATTTTTGTACGTTTTTGGACATTATACGGTGAAATTTAAGCTATTTTGTTCTTTATTTATCACTAATGTAAAGTGGCTTAGAATTATAATGTAAAAATCCTCTATTAATTATCATATAAATGAAAAAAAAATTTGACCAAAAACAAAACATCAAATTAATACATTTTCAGTTCAAAAGCACTTTTGTAAAAATATTTACCCTTCAAATACATATCAAGTTTCAACTGGTTAACATAACAATATTTATAGTATTTTTTATTATTTTAAATTAATTGATATCTGTGTGCCAGCTTTCTAATTGAGACATAAGACTAAAAAGTTTATTAGAATTTTAGTTTCTGTGAAGGTTTTTTTTTTTTTTTTGATAGCTCGGAAATGATCTCCAGTTATCTAGAAATTCATGACGATTTTATTTTTTATAGACAGAATTAACGTTTTCTAATGACAAAAGAAGGAACAATGTCAACTCTACTAAGATTTTATTGTTTTATATATTTAATATTGTTGTTAATTAATTACTAATGAACTTTTATTAGCAGTAGATATAGGATAGCTAAAAACTTTTTTGGTCAATAACAAATCCAAACTACAGCGCTTGGGGGCAAGAGTGTAACATTTTTATTTTGGAGGGATTATTTCAAAGTACATGTTTGAAAATCTTCTTCAAAATCAGGGGGTCTTTTGAATTTTTCTTAAACTTTGGAGGCTATGGCTACCAATAGCCTCCCCTTATATTCTTCCTTGCAAACATTAAATATCTAAGCACCCATAAGTGAAGGCATTCCGAGAGTAGCTGCGACATCATATGGGATGTTACTACACCATTTCCCATTATAAGGTGTCAAAGTCACCTAGATCAAGATGACCGCGAACCTATCTACTAATAAATATTAGCTCGACTTGTATAATTTTTATTTTTTTCAACTTTGTGGTGGGTATTATTTTTTCAAATTTATATATTATTCATTATATTTTTTATTTATTTGATATGAGATAAGTTATATAATATTTTTTTCATTTACAACTCCTCTTTCAAAACATGTCAAGTAACTTAAACCTTATAATATTTATTTAATTATTGGGTTTCTATGAAGTTCTGATATTATAATATCATATTAAGTTAATTGTATAGTTTTTTTTTACATGGTATTAGAATCTTAATAATCAAATGGTTAAGAATTCAAATCTAATCAAACATAACGTAATATGAGTCTAATGCAAGTTTTAAACAATATATATATATATATATATATATGTGAGAAAATTGAGCTATTCTCCTAAAAAAAGACTAATTTTATTGGCTGATCTACTCACAAATCCAAATGTTCTAGACAAATTGAAAAAGAAGATAGATTCTCTCTTAAGGTATGTTAGAAAATGAGATAATTCATATTTTAAGATTTTATTTAATAATTGAAATTTTTATATTGAAATCTTTCAATGTAGATATTATATTAAAGAATTGTAAACATGTCCTAATTAAACCCATAAAAAAGTCATAATTAGAGCCACCTTGCTACGTTTGATTAAGTATGATTAATTAAATATCATTTAACCTAAAAAAAAAAAAAAAAGTTGACCTGATTAAGGAGTTTTTTTTTTTTAGTTTCAATGCATGTAAAAACAGTAGAGGATAACCTTGACATAAAAAATAAATAAATATAGCTCATTTGGATAAACAATATATAATTAAAAGTCCATGCTGCCTGTTATCTGAAATGGTTCATTGAATCTGGAACTACAAGTAATTGGAGCCAGCCATCTTCTTGGAATCTTGACTATTTCCAGTGCTATAAAATTAGATTTATGTAATAGAAATCTTTCCAAGTCACAGGTAAACGTGCTTACTTACACCTGCTACCCTTTTCACTTCAGTGAACGCCAAGTTGCAAAAAAAAAAAAAAAAAAAAAAGAGCAAAGAGTACAGAAGTCACGGCGTAGCCAAATGTCCACGAATGATACTAAATGCTAAATTTCTTTCCATGATTTTTCTCCCTGCATGACTGTGGGAATTGAGGTGTTTCAGTGTTGTCTGAGGTTTGAATTTCATGGATAATAATATATTTAGTTCATTAAGTCTTTATTTTTTTTAATATAGATATGAGGTATTTAAATTTTTTTATGTCTTTATTCATGAAAGAGAGTGAAAGACATAAATTTTATATTAAGTGTTCAGGATTTTTGTATTCTTCGATTATTAACATAATAAAACTTTATTCTCATTCTTAAAGTAGGCAATTTGTCAAATCACATAAATTCTGTATATTGATAATTTATTTAATTTTATTTTTTTTATTATTGCTTATTATTATTTATCTTGTTTTCTTTATTTATCATAGCATCCGGGAAAAAAAAATCTCTACAGCATTCCTAAAAGATTTATTTATTTACTTATTTGTAGACTTGCAATATGGTGATTTCAACCAAAAGATGCTTTTCTACAAAGAGGGAAGCATTCCGCTTTGGTAAACCTTGGACAAGTTTTTAAAACTAGCATTGTTTGATAGTGAGAGAAAAACAATTATATTCCTTCCCATTTCCTCAAAAAGAATTTACGCGCTGTATGTTTACAATTTGTTATCAGAGAAGAGAAGCAAAGTTAAACTTCTCAACTAGCTACTGTTACTAACGAAGTTAACTAACAAAGCTAACAATCTGACTAACTGACTAATAAATAATTAGTTACATGTGAAACTTGTGTGGAATCCACGAAAGCAAGTGAAGCCACATTTCATAAACTATAAGGAAAACTGATATAGATGCCTATTTAGCACGCAATTATGCAAATAACAAAGATACGACCACATGCGAGAATTCTCCTTCACTGTTCAGCATATGATTGTAATAAAAAATGAGTACAAAAACCTGCCGGAAAGGAATCAAAGGGAGCATTTAGTCATATATATATATATATATTTGTTACCCCAAAATTTGATTGAGCTCTGACGGCCCAACAAATTTTTTTTTTTTTTTTTTTAAAAAAAAACTTAATAAGACGTTGGCTAGAAAGTCCACACCACATGCTATTAAAGGCAATTTGGAAGATCAAGTTCTATTCAAAAGGACAGACTAATAAAAAAAGTAGTTGGTTCAAACATACTAGAGCATAAGTCAGAAATAAGAAGGACGTGATAACATGGCCACGAATAAGCTAAAATACTAGAAGACATAAAAGATTGCAGTCCAAGGCAAACGTGAAGCATTGTAGATTAAGATGAGAAGTTATGAGGTTTTGAGAGGATACAGTCCAAAACGTGGCCAGTAAAGAAAGATGGCGGACCTACGTTGTGCTTCCTATAGAAAATAAGTTAAAGTCAAAATGATATTTAGAACTAGGGAATGCATTCGGTGTACTCTGCATCTTCCTCGCGGGATGGCGTCCATGTCATTGTAGGAAATTGTTGCCTTTCAAACTGTTCGAAAATTAAAGATTGGAAATTCAACACATATCATCGTGACCAATTCAATTTAATAAAATAATAATAATAATATAAATGAATAAAAAGTGATTATATGGATTCGAAGAAATCTTATATACTTTATTTACTATAAGAGAACATTGTGATTTTTATCCTTAAAATTCAATTTCAAAGCCACCTGTACATCCATTATCACACTTAGAAAAAAAAAAAAAAAAAAAAACCTCTCAACCTTTGTCTTCTTGTACCGTAAAATTATATATCTACTCACTTATTTATGATGACCAAAATTATTAGTAGGTAAAGAATTTTTTTATGGATAAATAATCTTTGGTCATAACACTGTCCTTTGAACTTTTTCATTACTCCGAGGAATATGAGTTAAAAGCCCAACAATATCTAAACAATATCTACCTTAGCTAGTATTATTACCACCTTAAAGTTTATTGGCTCCACGTGTTCACAAATATTATAAATAAAAAAGCAAAAATAACTATTAATTTTAAAATTTTAAATTTAAATTAGTCAAAATGATATTTTATCTTCAATACAATTATGGCAAAATATAAATATAGAGATTGTTCCAAGATATGTCTTGTCATGAGAGAATGATAATTAATACAATTGAGTTAAATATTAGTTTTGGAAAGAAATAGGGCCTAATTATTGGTGTTAATTTTAAGCTCTTCAACAAAAATAAAGCAAATGAGCTTAAGTGACGACCTATAAGATAGCAATATGAAAATCTCATAATATCTCTAGGGTAGTAAAACCGTTTTCCAATGTGCTTGAATGATAATTATGGAAAAGAATTTTTTCATGGACAAAAATCATAATTTGTATTTGAAGGGAAAAAAAAAAAAACCACTTGTGTATAGAGTGATAATACTTATTCTTACTCTTTCGGTTTCTACGGCTATCATAGAGCAGTCATTTTCAACTATAAGCATAGTCAAGATTAAGTTTCGTAATAAGATGGAAGATAACTTTTTTTTTCGATTGTTTATTAGTGTATATTGAAAAAGAAATTGCTGAAAATTTTAGGATTGATTCGCTTATAGATAATTTTCGTAACTTGAAAGAACGAATATATCTATTTTGAATTATTGTATTTTGAGACTATTTTAATATATATATAAGTTTGTTTAAACTATGATAAATTTATAAACACTTATTTTGGCCCCCATGAACATTTGGTCATGCGTCCATCATTGGATGTAGAAGAATAGAAAAGATATAAATACCAATTGCAACCACACCGTAAAAAAAAAAAAAAAAAGAAGACAACATATACGAGAACAATACTCTTGCAAATTATTAGCATTATCATTCAAATCGTTTCAACACTTAGTTTATTAAGCTATAGTTTGTAGGCGATGAATCGTAGACTGATATATTATCTCCAGCTTGATTGCCATTTTGGTTGCAACGCACACAAATCTTGCCTTTCAATGTTTAGAGTTCTAATTCAGTTTCAATATCTATAAATTTTTATATTTTTAGATTATTATTGTTTGTAAAGACTTTTAATTGAGTATCTATCAATTTTAATTTCTATTCAACTTTGTAGTTTGTAATTCATATACTTGCTATTAGTTTTAGATTATTTGATATTGTTAATTGCATAATTGTTTAAATATTAGTTTTCAGTTACTATATTTGCTATTCATTTGTGTTCCAATCTTGCAACCCAAATATCATGGGCAGCTAGGAACCCATTCTAAGATATTCTTAGGTCATTGCATTCCAGTTTACGTAGTAGTTACTTTTCATTTAAGTGTTTAACTGTAGAGCAACAATAGGATCATCTTGTTTAATAATTCTTATCGTCTAATTTAGAATTTAGAAGAAAGACTACTCTACAGACTGTTTACCAACCATTTTATAATTTTTTTTATTTCAAAATTTTCTCAATTGAGGCTGACATAAAAAAAATCCACAACAACTTTATAACAAGAGAAACATGTAAAGGACGTGCTAATAGATATTCAAATGACTAAATTTTCTAACATTCTGTTATACCTAAACTTTGGTTTTGGGTTTGTAAGCACAATAAATTAAGAGAAAACTGATTACTAGGCTCATGTACATTCAAGGCCCAATACTTAATCCAAGCCCAACACCTGGCTTAAGTCCAATAAGTTAGAATATGTGAAACAATAAACAAAATTTGACTGGATTTTATGAAAAAATTCATGGAATATAGACTCTTAGCACAATTAAATTTCATAAATATAAGAGATAATAGTTCTAATAGACAAAAAGTAAATCAATAACAATTCACATAAGATTTATATGCCGTTTAATTTCAAAATTAGCAGTATAAAAATGCATCTTTCATAGCTAATAAATTTAGGCAGTTTTAACTACAAATTTTATAGTTGACGCTACTATAAATAATTAGCCTTCCAACGTTGCTGCTTGCAGCTTGGCCTACCTAGGCAAATTGCCAACATTTTTCCGGAGTTTACAAACTGATTGCAATTCGTTTAAATTCACTTTAATTTAAAGAAAATAACAAAATTATATTTAGAATCAGCAATAAAAAAAATATATAAAATTGTATAATCAATCCATAAACATTAGTCTAGAAATCAGAATGCTTTGCATATCAAACCACCTTTTGTTTTTTTATTGCATAAGTCTTTGAGAATCAAGATAGACACAAAAGAACCCATGAAACACAAGCAGAATCCATGGTTGGCTCTACGCTACATTTTGCTTCCTAACAAGTTGACTATGAAATCCTATAATACAGATTCTACCCTAAGAATACATCAGTGCAGTGCTCACTGCAGGGAGAAACCAGGAAATAAAAAAAGAAAGATGCTATTTTGCTTTTCATTCTGACCCATCCAAGAACTCTGAAGCTGATTAGTCCACACAGGCTTAATCACCTTCATACAATCAATAAGTATTTCAGCATGTCCTCGAATAGTGTTGATTACTCTATCATCTTTTTGTTTACAAGTATGGTAGCCCCAATAATTCATGAAAGACTTGGCCAACCCAAAAAGAAGCAAAATGAAACGAAAAAATGCCAACGATATCTTTGAGCCATTTTCAGCATTACAGACCCAGTGGATAAGTTTGTATAGCTACCTTAGCAGATATATTGGTCCCACTGCTTTTAACATGGATAGTACTTCAAGTTAAACTTCTTTCCTGAAATGACCAAATCACACATGCATTAGAATGCTGGAAATCATGGTCTTTGTGAAATAAACAAGAGGATGCGTCTAATTAATATATTTTCCTCTGCTGATTCAGGAAAAAAGTAAGTTACGTACTTCCTCTTTCTCCGTTCACTTCCACTGCTCCTGATATCACTTTTTACAAAAGCAGAACCAGGAGGCATGCCGTAAGGCATGGGAGAAGGGACTGCACCAGGAGCAGCCGGCATACCAAGAGTTGCAGATGGCATGGGTGGCCCAGATTGAGCAGGAGGTAAAGGGGGAGGACCTGGAGCAGGGGGTGCAGCGACAGGTTCAGGGAGGGGTCTGGGCAAAATATGCTTCAACCGATTGTTTCTGTAGTTCTTCCAGAAAAAGAATTGTTGCCTATGTGCCAACTCCTAAAAGATCCAACTATCAACATGTGAGTCCATGAACAAAAAAAACTCAATTTTGTGCAGATGTTATTCTAATATATACAGATTTCTTCTCTGAACTACAAAGATTATAAGAACTTTTTGTTAAAGCCAATCACTTTAAACTGGTATTCCAAACAAGGCCTCTTGGAGTACATAGAATATTTGTGCTGGGTCATCACTAACTCAAAATGCAAAAAACTGACTATAAGATGTGTCTAATATTGACCTTCATTAGAATGCTTGATAAGAACCTCAGACCATGGTCAGGACAAAACTAGACATTGTGTAATATAACCCTCGAAAGACATGCAAGATCGACCAAGTAGTCACATCAAATACTTGTGGAATAAACCTCGAGCCAGATGCTACCATCATGCATGCAAATATAAAGCAACAATGAAAAAAAAATTATATCATAAAATTCATCTCATCTCGTGTTCAAAGTAGGAGCTGATGCATACACACACACATAACTAGGATAAACAAAAATCTCAGAAAGGCCCTAGTCATTAAACAATATTTCAGTAAAAACAAGATATGTGTAATTGACAAGATCATGCATGCAGTTGATCTCAATTATCTATTTATCGCATCAAACCAATGTCAAGACTGAAAAGAATCAGAATGACAAAAAAAAGGTTGATCAGAAAGCCAAAATCTAACCTTGTTGCCGGGATGTGCCATTGCATTGCGGAAATTTGCATTTTGGAGAAGTTCAAGAAAATATAGGCAATGAGGATACCTGAAACAATCCTAGTTGGTGAGCTCATTGATCAAAAGGTAACATAAAATGCTAGAAAGGGAAAACAAAATATTCTACTACAGTTCATCTAAAGACTGGTCATTCTCTTGATCTCAAATTTAAAGTTAGTTGAAGTAGCCAGAGGCTCAAGCGATAAAAGTCATACTTTTATGAGATTAGCTCACATTATAAATTTCATGTACTCTGGTCGCTGCCAGTACTGTAGGTACTTCAAATAGCCAATAAACGCTTCATCTTCAAAATAGCGATTCTGAGCCAAATCTAAATATTAGAAAGAGAAAGAAAACAAAGAAAGCTCAGCATCAGGTTAAAATGCACAATGAGCAAAAACACAGTAAACACCCAAGATAGCATTAAAAGCTGAAGATGTAGAGCAAGCGGGGACACACACACGTACACATGAAACACATGAAACTAACACTCTCTCTCCACTATCACGATTGATTATAAAACTTTAACAAGAACAAATCAATACATGATGCACTAATACATACAATCCAGATACGAGCTTAACCAAAACAAGCACAGAACATGGGACCAAAAATTGGGCACAAAAGAATCCAAACCCTTTCAAATATTACGTGTAACGAAATCATAAACTTTCAAAACGAAACCCCACCAAATCCCCACAATTATTCACTTTGGAAACAGTACAAAATATGCAAACTTTCAAAACCCCTGCAAACACAAAAAAGAACAATAACAACTGAAAAAACAAAAACTAATAAGAAAAAGAATTTAATGAACTTACAATGGATGTAAGTGGGGTTAGCAAGACATTGAATAAACTCCAATTCCAACAAAAACCGTTGCCTCCCATCATCTGGGTCTTTATATATCTTCTCTGGCCTGAAAATTATTTCAAACCCACAAAAAATTAGAAGAAACTAAGTGAGCCAAAGTTAAAATAATAATGATGATGATGATGATGATGATGATGATATCTTTGAGTGAAACATAGGTACTTACGAGGATGGAGTTTCGGAGTTATTTTCAGCTTCTTTAGAAGAAGACATCGAAGTTTTAACTACAAAAAAAAAAAAAAAAAAAGTAATTGGACAAGTAAGCGTGGAAGACAAAGGTTTAAGGTTTTAGGAATTGAAGGAGGTAGGAGGAAGAGCAAGAAAATTACCTGAATTTGAGATCACTAGAGAGTTTAGGCCTCGAGACGTCAAGGGAATTGAAAGAGAGTGCGTGTGTTAAAGGGGCTATTAGGCAAGGGGGTTTAATACTTGAGTGCTAGAAGGGCTGGGCTAAGAGCCTATCTCAACCCAAAGATGTTGGGCTTGAGTTGGGTTGAGTTTCTGCAAAGTTTAACTGTTTAAGAGTTTGGTCCAAATTTCAATTCCATAATTCTAAATTCCCTGAATCAATTACAACGGCAGAAAATAGAAGCAGACAGGTAAGTAGGGCTTACCTGACTTCACATTCATAAATTATGTTAACCCATCATAAAATAATTGTGATTTCCACTATTTTGTAGTAGTAGACTGATGGCGAGCCGGAATTATGCAATAATTTCTCGCAGGCTGACCAGACACCAGTAAAAAGCAGTTGGTTTTACAAATGTTTACATTTAGTAAGTTTTTTTTTTTTTTTGGACTGCAGTATACTCATAGATCACTTATGGCCAAAGGCTGCATCGAGGAGCCGAAACCTAGCATCTTGTTTGCAAATTATTAAAAATAAAAAAAAAATACTAAAGTGTAGCTTGGCTATTAGAAATAAAAAATCCGAAATAAGAATGTTAGGATAAAAAAAATAAAAAAATCAGAATAATATTTGCATTCTTATATTTTGGAGTACTAATAAAGAATTAAAATAAAATATAGCTTTTCTAATATCTATTTTTTAATATGAATAAAAATAATAATTAAAAAATAATTTCATCAATTATGGTAGTAATAAAAATAATAAAGGTGATCGTGATAGTGGTGATAGTAGAGTAGGAGGAAAATAAAAATGAAATGATAGTAGTAACAATATATTAATAACAATAATATATTTTTTTTAAAAAATTGATACCATTATCATAAAAGGTGACAATGGAAGAAGAATTGCCTCGTGGTGACGGTAATAATAATATAATAAAAATGATGGTAATGGTTATGGTGAAAGATGAATGATGATAGCATAATAATAATAATAATTTTTATCACCACTTGGAGATTGTGGTGGTAGTGGTTGTGGTGGTGGGTACACAATAAATAAAAATAATATATTGTTATTTTGAAAAATAATCATTTTTTTTCTAGTTTTTATTCCCACTTGCCACTTGAGAATGAAATAATGTGTAATTTTTATTTTTATTCTCACTTCTCATTCTCATTCTCAATTCATTCATTTCAACTAAACAACACTTGAAGGATTTGAAGTATTTGTCATTCACATAAACTCAAAACGCTATTTAAACACGATTTATTGACCGATCATTTAGACTTATATACACTATATAATGGTATTTTTGTGATTTTAAGGATTGTAATTTGATGCTTAAATTCATAAATAGGAGAGAGAAAGTCACATTTGGCTCCAATTTGAGTGTCTTTGTTACATATCTTGCATTTATGTTGTTTATTTGGTGAGGAGAGTGTTCATGATGGTCTTAAAATAGTTGAAATCGATAGATTGAAGCTTAAAAATTTTGAATTTTTTTATTTGATATATATATGCTTTTTTTTTTAATTGTTATTGAATTGGGTGCAAAAATTATAGAAAATCAATTTTTTTTTTCACACGAGTCGATGATAATGAAATATACATGATATGTTTTCGTAATTTAGAATGAATAAATATAGGATTATATTCCTCTTATCATTCAAATTTGATTTTTTATAGTGTTATTTTTTATGAAAATTATCATGAAATTAATTTTTAATCTTTTTTATAAATTTTTTTGTTAATAAATATGATTTATTTTTATCTATGTATGAATTTTTTTAATAAAATTTTAGAATATAGTTATTTTATATTTTATCAATGAATATATATATATATATATATATATCGTATAATATTACTTTTATTGTTTAAATTGACTTTTTTAATTTTTCATTTCTTATGAAAATTCTCATAAAATTAATTTTTTAATTTTTGTATAATTTTCTAGTAAATATGATTTATTTTTCTTTATGTATAAATTTTTTAATAAACTTTTAGAATATTATTATTTTATTTTTTAAAATATATTGATACAATTCATATGATCAATTCTTATGATTTTTTAAATGAGGGTGTTAAAACACTACATGTATATTTCGGATAATTTATCTCAAAGATTCTAAAAAAATCAATTAAAAAATTGAATTCACGTGTTTTATTTGCTTCTTCTTTATATAATTAAAATTTTTTCAAAATTAATTTTGTTTTTTTTATTCAATTTATTGACTTTAATATATTTCTTGTAATATATTTATTTTTTTAATATTTTTTATTTATGTTGCACTCTCCAAATCCACCAAGTATGGTCAATGATGTATAAATAAAAAAGCTGAGATAATTTGTTTTACTAAAAATCAATTATGCATATACATACATAACATCAAACATTTATTATTAATTTTTTTAATGTTTTAATTAGTTTGAAATTAGTTTATTTTAAATAAAATAATCAAAATAATATTTTAAGAGAACCATGTAATGATTCAAATGCATCTATTTATAATAATATTGTTGATTATTTTGTGATTATATATATATGTATTGAGAAATAGGGATGGAACCCTGTGGAAGTATATTGATATTGTGAAAAATTATAAAAAGGGACAAAACCAGCTTATCCCAACAAGCTAGGAGGACAAGGAATATATATACATCAAATGTATATATATATTTTTTAAAATCTTCCCATCAACGTTAAATAAATTTTTTTATATTAATTGTTGATTTCTTTTTTCAATGCAATCTTATGAAAAAATAAATTAAGGGATTTTTTGAATTAAATATTCTATTTAGATTATTGCAAGTTTTTATTTAAAAATCAATACATAAAAAATAATAAAATGTATTTTTCACCTATAAATTTATGAAAAAACATAAGAAAGAAAAAATTATAAAATTAGATTTTTTTTTCTTGAATTCTATATATTTTAGTAGACATGCAATGTGATATAGAACACAATATCAGATTAAAATTATATTTTTAAATAATTTTACATGTTCTATTCGACCCGCTACATAACACGGACAACCACCTAGTAAAAAAAACTAAAAGAGTTAGGATGGTTCATTATTCACAACACTATTTATTCAGACGTTTGTGCGCTATTCATATAGACCCATGTATACTATTTATTTTTATTATGCAAAGGTACTTTCGTGATTTTTGGGTTTTTTAGGACATTTGTATATGAATTTTATATTATATTCGATTTTGGTCCTTGGTGTTTCCCAAAGCGTTTTTTTTGTTTCATTTTTTTTTTTTGGTTTCATGTTTTCCAAGCAATTTATTTTAAATTCATGTACAAAATTTACGTTATGTTCTATTTTGGTCCTTAATGTTTCTAATATATATATATATATATATTTTAGAAATTTATTTTATTTTTATTTTTATCATTGAATTGGGTGTAAAAATTTAGAAAAACTAATTGTTATTTGTTTTGATTTTTTACACTAACTAGCGATTATAAAATATATACGATAGGTTTTTAAATTTTGGAATGAACATGTATATCGGATTATATTAATTTTACTATTTAAAATTGATCTCTTCAATTTACTATTTCTTATAGGAATTCTCATCGAATGTTTTTCTTTTTTATGTAATTTTATTTGTTAATAAATATGATTTATTTTTCTCTATGTATGTATTTTTGTACAAGTTTTTTTTTATCAAAATAAATAACCAATAAAAAAATAGAATTTAAGTTTTTATTGCTTATTCTTTATATAATCAAAATTTATTAAAATCAATTTTATAGCTTTTTTTATTGTAGTCTATTAACTTCAATATATATATATATATATATATATATATATATAATCATTAATTTTATTCAAAATTAACTATGCACTACACACATCACACCAATCATTTGCCACTAATTTTTTAATCTCCTAAAATTAATTTTTTTCAAGTAAAATAATTAAAATAATGTTTTAGAATAAACACCTAATAATTCAAATATAGTTTTTTATACTAATATTATTAATCCTTTTGTAAATATATATATATATAAATCAAATGTATATATTTTGAAAAAAATTAATCTTCTCATCAGTTTTTTTTTTATTTTTTAAAAAGATTCATTTCTTAATTTTTTTTACAAATTTTTACATTAATTGTTACTTTATTTCTTCGACGCAGTCTTTAAAAAATATTGAAATATTTTTTAAAATTTATATTAATTTTTGTATTTTGATTATTACAATTTTTATTTAAGAATAAATGCACAATGAAAAACAAATTGTGTTGTTCTATTTTGGTCCTTGATGTTTCTCAAATATATATATATATATATATATATATATATATATATATATATATATATATGCTTTTTGTTTTTTTTTTCAGCAATTTATTTTTATTTTATTTTTTATTATTGAATTGAGTGCAAAAAATTAGAAAAAAATAATTATTTTTTTCTGATTTTTTCACACAAACTAATGATTATAATATACGATATGTTTTCACATTTTAGAATGAACATATATATTAGATTATATTAATTTTATTGTTTAAATTGTTCTCTTCAATTTGTCTGTTTGTTACGTGAAATTCTCATGAATTTTTTTTCTTTTTATGTAATTTTATTTGTTAATAACTATGATTTATTTTCTCTATGTATGTATTTTTTTACAAGTTTTTTTTTATCAAAATAAATAATCAATTAAAAAATAGAATTTACGTTTTTATTGGTTATTCCTTATATAATCAAAATTTATTTGAATCAATTTTATAGTTGTTTTTATTGTAGTCCATTAACTTCACTATATATATATATATATATATATATATAGTCATTAATTTTATTGAAAATTAACTATGCACTCGCACATGTAAGACCAATCATTTGCTATTAATTTTTTTAATATCCTAAAATTATTTTTTTAAATAACATAAATAAAATAAAATTTTAGAATAACAAGCTGATAATTCAAATTTAGTTTTTTATACTAATATCATTAATCATTTTGTAAATAAATATATATAAATCAAATGTATATATTTTGAAAAAATTAATCTTCTCATCAGCTTTAAACATAAACAAAAAAGGTTCAGCTTTAAACAAAAACAAAAAAGATTCATTTCTTAATTTTTATATTAATTGTTCTTTAATTCTTCGATGCAATCTTATAAAAAAATTAAAAATTTTTAAAATTTTATATTTAGATTATTATAATTTTAATCTAAGAAGAAATGCGCAATGAAAAACAAATTGTGTTGTTTTTTAACTACAAATTAATATAAAGAATAAATTAATTATAAAATTTTGATTCAAAATTATAAAATTAGATGATTTTTTTTTAATTTTATATATTTTAATTGACCATAAAAATTATGAAACTAAAATAAACATATTTTTATTCCGCTTTCCGCACAAAACAGAATCCTTTGCTATCCAAAGGTATTTGATTAGAATATTCAGTTCCCTGTTTTTTATTTTTTCATCTTCTTCCTTATGGATATTGATTTTGTGTGTGCATGCGTGGGAGCAGGCAGGCGCGTGTGAAAGAGATATTAAAGGGATATTAAAGCAATCCAAAGATATTACAGTCCACAAAGTCGGGCCAATGCATCCCCAACGCCATCCTGGTTTAAACAATCAAGAATCCTGGGAGAAAAAGGGATCGGGAAGACTTCATGGAAGAAGTAACCATTTGACTTCTTTTCTCTTTGGGTTTCCCAGTGACCATTTACTTTGTGATGCATGTTTATGAATTATGTGCCATTTCCCTTTATTTTAAATGCGGTTTTCTAACTTGTAGTCCCCCCACCAAAAAAAAATAAAAAAAAGACCAACCCTCCAAAGTCCAAACTGAATGAAAAAGGGCTCCCTCATTTTTTTTTTTTTTTTTTTTTTTTTTTTTTTTTTTGTGTATCAAGAGATCAGAAAGTCCATGGAGAAATATTGGATGCTCAAAACACCAGACGCAACGCATGCCTCAACATGGTAGATAGCCCTACTCATCAATATGAAAATAAGGGAACCAGCGTGGCATCTATAAACTGAAGAACAAACGAGTTGAGTTATAAACTATAAATGCATAAACGTCAGTTATTAATCCTCCAGTGTTTGAACTCGACCTTACTGAGAAACTCAAATCGGAGACCAAGTCACAATTACATGAAAATCATTTCCACAACATTTTGCACGTTTGGCACCCTTTGTCCATCCAAGGAAGTACATGCAAGATTGGGTGAACATAAATCCAGCACTCTTGCAAGCTATTGATTCAGATAAATCCGGCTGGCCTTTGGCATGCAAATGATGATACACTAGTCTTTCTGTCCCCCTAAATTACCACAATATTGATATGGCCGACACAAAGCATCAGCCAACTGTCTTCATACCACTTTGGCCCTACTAGCAGAATCCCTGTTCACTAGTATGGCCTGTACCGCATAGGTCTCCTGAACCTCGGAACCCTTCTGCACATAAGATTATTAAGGTTAATACATCCTGAAAAACAAATGATCAGATTGCCAATATAGAGATGGCTGGTCACAATCAATAAATGAATTGCTGAAAATAAAGACAACTAATATCATGCCACAGAAAGTAATCTATAGCACAAAATGCACCAGACCGAAATTAAAAACATCTTGGTGGAAACAATACAGCATACTTATGAAAGAAAAACACTACATTTCCTGTTTATCAAAAAGCAAGCCATGGTTTGAATGGCACAGGTTTTCCTTAACTTGGTCTCCCTCTATACAACAACAACAACAACAACCAAGCCTCAAAACTCAAATTAGTGGGGTTCAGCTATATTCCAAGCGATTCTTAACTTGATCTCCTTCTATGAAGAAATGAATTTTTGTGGCAGAGGGGGCCACTTCTGAAAATTATTAGACAGCCTTCCCCACTTTTAGTACCAGTACATTCTAGCCATGTCTAGGTGGGGAACTGTAGAATTCTACCTAATCAAACTGTAAGTGGAAAGGATACCCAACTAACTCGTGAATAGCAGTAGTCATCAACGTCAACCTAGCAGCTAGGCTTTTCATTCTCTCAATGCTTGTAAGAAGGTCACGTGTGTGTAGTCACAACCATCTTAAATGCATGTAGAGAAAAAAATGGTTACAATAAAGACACTCAAAAAAGAGAACTATGGAATATATACTAAAGTGAACCCATAAATTTTGCTAATCTTGCAATCAAAGGATTCATTACACCAAACAACCCAATCATATTAATGAACTACATCAGAGTTCCCATAATACAGTATGTAACATCCTAATTAACAGCAATATCTGCTGCTTAACATATTTAAAACTAATACCCTGCAAGGAAGATGGCAGTGTGAAAAAGTACACCAAACAACATATAACTTGGTAAAGAAGGTTTTGTAAAGGACACTGTTTAAAACCTTCTTCCCTCTAATTGGAGTCAATGCATCTTCATTCTCGTAATGCTGTTTTTAGATCTCAAGAACCGCTAAAAAATAATCAAATATTCTATTCTAAGAAGAAGAGGTAAAATGAAATGTTTCAAGAAAAAATATGTATATCAGCTAGTTTCATTATCAAAATAATTATCAGATAACAAAAATTTTATCAAGACACAAAATATTTTAGGTGCTTACCCATAACCATATGCCGGATAGAAGGGGGCAGGCATGAACGGCCTCCGGGACCTAAATCCATAAGGGCTTGCACGCCTTCCTCGATATTGCTTCATTCCAGGAACATTAGTTCGCTTAGCAGAGACCTGAGCGAGAATCATATCAGCAATTACAATCATATCAGGAACTTGGGAACTTATTAGCAGCTACAAATTATAAGGAGTGAAAAGCCCTCCAAATGAATTGGTAAAGTAGAACTCCTCCAAAGTGGAGGTTTTGTAAATGAAACCCTTTTTTAGGGAGAATTTTATCAGTTTAGGAGTAAAGAAGGAAAAAAAAATTAATAGAGAAGTCCATGTAAAAGTAAAAAACAAAAAACCTTTAACTGTCGGCCATGAAGTTCTGATTCATTTAATAAGAGGGCATTCTGAACAGCATCAACCTCTACAAACTCCACGTAAGCAAATCCCTTTGGTTGACCAAACTTGTCAGTCAAAATTGTCACTCTGTTCACAGTTCCACAGGATTGAAAATGCTGCTGCACTTCTTCCGGGGTACAAGAATAATCCACCTAAAGTTAAGAGCACAGATAAAAAGCAACCATGTTTTTCTGTCAGACAAGCTTCTTTAGAGCGTCACTCCTTGAATCATGGAATACACAAATGGTTGCAACTTGAATCCAAAGCAATACAAACCTAATTAATGATTAACAAACAAAAGAAATCAATTGCAACGAATAAGAATGTAAATTCATGAACCAGGATCCATGACCATAGACCAATATCTAGCAGGTGTGAAGGAGAACCAAAGGTTCACGAATGAGAGAAGATTTGCCCGAAAGGAAACAATTCAGTAAGCAACTAAACTGGAATATTGAATTGCATTGAGTACACAAGTTTTGAATCTGCAGTATATCCCCCTCATCAATACTTCTTACTACATCAAATCATCATTCAAATTCTTCATATGAAATCAGTTAAACCCCATCTATTTACCATCAGTAAAGAAAAAGACACAATTTTAGCACCACAAAATACAGACACCTAAAGACAGATAGACAGAGACAGACAAAACAATTGGACAGATCATATATTCTTAGTCATGTAATAAATATAAATATGACAAAATAAAGACAGAAGGATAGCAAACCCTCACATTACCAACATAAATGGATCGGGCATCCACCTCCTCCTTTTCAGCTTGAGTCGCAGAAGCACCTGAAGAATCTTCGCACATATCCAAAAGAACAAAAGAGCGTATGAGTCAATTGACAATAAAACAAAAAATTTTAAAAGAGTTACAAAACTTTACTTTTCCCTTAATTACAAATCATAATTATCCATATAAAACATCCCCACCCTACATCAACTAGTGTCCAAATCAAATTAAAAAAAAAAAAATTTCCCAACAACCAACTTAAAAAAAATCACAACCACAAAGCAAAACACAGCTTCAACAAATTAATACAAATAACAAAAACAGACCAAAACAAATAATCCCATCAAAGAAAATGATTTTCATTCAGCTATCACAAAAACACCTCTTTTCAGCAACTTAGTTACCACAACTGAACTCAATCAAATTAGTAAAACAAAAAATAAAAATATACCTTGAACAGCTCCCATCTCTTTCTCAACCTTAGCCTGCATTTCACGTAGTGCACCAGCTTCTTCTTCGATCTCTTTCAATCTTTTCTTCATATCCTCTAAATCCTATCAAATCCAAAAAAATCACCAAAAATAAATAAATAAATAAAATCTTAATAGAGTAATTAAAATTTCACAGAGAGAGATTATTATTAATATCGAAGTGACCTTGGAGTTAGGGTCTTGGTACTCGTCTTCTTCAGCTCTAGACGACATGTCAACATCGGCATCCATCTCTCCTTCATCGGGGATTTCTCCTCCGTACACCTCGTGCTCGTGCTCCTCCTCCTCGTGCTCGTGAAGGTGATCCATTGTTAGGTTTTTATTAGGGATTTCCTGTGGAAAGAATTTATTAGGGTTTTACTAGGGTTCCGATTGGGGGAAAAGAATTAGGGATTTGAGAGGATGGTGTTTGTGTATGCATCCGTGCGAGCGATGGATATAATAACGCGCTCGATTTTTTTCTGCTGGAGGGAGACAGGTTAATTTGTAATTTTGTGAATTTAACAAGGGTGTTTTTGGGCTTTAGGAACACCCAACAGTGAGGTCCAGCAGGAATTGGGCAAATTAATTGCAAGCCATAACATATTAACATTGCCCAATCAGTGAGAGAATTTTCATCCTTTTTGTTTTTTCTAATGAAAATAAAATTGCTATTTGGTTAAGAGGGAAAATAAATTTCTAAGTAAAAAAGGGAAATAGTTTTTTATTTATCTGGACATATTTTGATGGATAGATTGCACAGATTATAAGCATAAGGTGGTTATTTGGACATATTTTGATGAGTTTTAAGTTTGGGATAATATTAATGAGATAAGTGGTTTATATTTTATTAATTAATTAATTTTACGTTTGTTTCACATAAAATATATTTTTGTAAACTATTTTTCTTATTTTTTCATAATTGTTTCATCTGAGAAAACTTCATCAATATAAAATATGTTACAATTAAAAAAATAATTTTTAATTCGACGATAAAAATATTCTTAGATTAACTTACTAATCAATTGAGAATAAAATCCTTTTCTTAACAATTTTAAAAATCAAACCCTTTGCATCGGTGATTTAATGTATTTAAGAGAATAAATTTTATAGATATTAACCTAATATTTAAACCAAAAAAAGTTAAGAAAATGAACAAATTTAGACCAACTCTCTTAGGCTAGAAAAAAAATGTTTAAAACAAGATAAAACGACTTAAATTTTTATCATTAATATTTTACAATAAAATATTTTAGGAAATTGTTTTTCCTTATGAATCATGGGTTACACTGCTAATTAATTATTGTCTTTTAAACAAACACCAAGTAATTATTCTCAAGTAGTTTTTATTAAAATAATCAAAATTATAATATTTTTCAAAGGATAAAATAGTTTAATTGTTCTTATATAATAAGGTGAGTTTTCAATAAGTCATTGTATCCTCAATTGAGCAAATGCTATCCTTATAAAATAATTAAACTTCTAATCTATCATTTTGCTATTTTTTTTAAAAAAATTAGTATAATCAATCACATGCATAATTTAATATTATATCAAAAGCTACAGTATCAACGACGGAAGACGAAAATTAACCTGAGAGAGAGAGGATAAGGAAGGAGATAGTCCAATGTGACTTTTTTTTTTTTTAAAAGAACTTTGTCTATTTATCATGTATTCTGCATATGACTAAAATGACCACAAAATTTAAAATTATTTTCAATATAATATTAAGCCATGTGCATAATTAATCCAGTTAATTTAAATGGAAAAAATTAATAAAAAAATCTTTATAAAGATAAAATTGATTTAAATAAAGCTGTAAAAAAAAAAAAAAGCTTATTTTTTATGCGGTTAACGCTTTAATTTTATACATACTATTCTACCATATATATATATATATATATAATTGATATAGTTATGGACTATAAAAAAAACTACATGACAAATTATATATCCTAATGGCAAGCATTTCATGGAAATAAAAAATCACAAACTTCTTATGCCCAACAATGAGAATTTTATGCTCAAATCTTCCCACCACATAAAGAATGTATGAGTGTTTTTCATGCACATAAAATGTTGCTGCCATTTCCCTTAGAGATGCCACGTGAGTCGTGACCCATGGCCTAAAATGAATGTTGATTCATGGTCAAATTATTGAGCTACTCTTCAATGCTAAAGGAATGATTAATCTATACTTCCATATGATTAGAAGTTAATGATGATGGAATTTAACAACCATCCAATTTTTAAAGACCAAAATGGATAAACCAAAAGAATTAAAGATTACTATATAATTCATTTAAGAGTCCATCAAAGTTGCAATCAATTGTATTTTTTATTTATAAAAAGTTGATTTCTATCCTATAGGAAGATAATGAGTATATTTTAAATTAGTCCCTCTTCTTTCGAAAAACAAATTAATTAGTCTCTCTTATTTTAAAAACTAATCATTTAGTTTCTTTACATTTTAATTTCATCAATAATTTAGTCATTTCATTATTTTTATTATTTTAATGATTTTTTTTCTCAAATTATCCTTCTTTTAATGCTTTATTTCTCTCATTTATCCATTTTTCTCTTTTATATATAAAAAAAGATAATTTAGAAACAAAAAATCACTAATCTAATGAAAAATTACTAAAAGAATTAAATTATTGACGGAGTTAAAATATTTTATTTTAAATGATTAGTTTTTGAAAAAAAAAGCTAATTAGTTTATTTCTCCAAACCAGGTGGACTAATTTACTCTTCTTTTGATATTTTATTTCTCTAATTTGCACACTCTTTTTTTCTTCTACAAAAAATCAAAAGAAAGACAGTTTAGGAACAAAAATCACTAATCCAGCAAAAAATTGATAAAAGACTAAGTTATTGAAGTAACTAAAATATTGAAGATTATATGATTAATTTTGAAAAAAAAAAGACTAATTAATTTGTTTTTCTAAACAAGAGAGACTAATTTATAATTTACTCGGAAGACACTGTGTGATATATCAATTGATTTTTCTCTAAGAGTTTAGATTGTCAAATGTTACGTTTAGATTTAAAAAATGGATTTTTTTAATGAGACAAGATAAGCATAGTTAATTAAGGGACTGCACTTGGTTATAGGTTTTCAAAATGGAAGGACTAAGTTAACATTTCATTGAAAACATAGAGATTACAGATTAATTACATTTTTTTTGGGGGCCAAGGTCAAATTATCTATATATGCTCCCATCATCAGAAACCATAACAAGGAAGAAGACAAAGAAAGTAATCGTTAAAACCAAAACAAAGAAAGGTATTTCAGCATTGCATTGTGAGTACTATTAGGAAAACTAACTTTCAGCAATGGTATAATTAATCTTCTCTCAGGATTCCCATATATGTCTTCAGTAGATGCTGAAACAGACAAAACATGGGCTTTCAGTTCTGCAATACTCAAATCCTGTCTTAATCTGTATTGCTTTTGCTTCTCTGTGTGTATAAATAAGCCTTAAAGCATGACTCATCTATAACATCATTTTTCACACTAAAATCAACCATGGAAGCAATATTCAGCCTAGACAAGCTCTCTTCTACAACTGCAATTAGTCTGGCCATCCTGACAACCTTCGTGGCAATGATATGGACTTACAGATTCTCACTAACACAAAGGAAGAAGCTTCCTCCAGGGAAATTAGGACTTCCTTTCATTGGAGAGTCAATAAGCTTCATTCGAGCCCATAAAAACAACAACATAGCTAAATGGATTGAAGAGCGCACCACCAAGTATGGACCGGTATTCAAGACCTCATTCATGGGTGAAAAAGTGGTAGTCATGACTGGTGAAGCTAGTCATAGGTTCATATTCAGCGGCCGCGATAATGGGATTGCTGCCAAGCTAGCAACCTCTGCGTTGGCCATATTAGGAAAGAACAACATTTTTGATCTTTATGGATCTCCACATAAGCTGGTTAGAAGTTCAATAATGAGCTTCTTAAATTCAGAGTGCATCCAAAGATATGTTAGCAAGATGGATTCTTTGGTGAAGGAACAAGTCTTGCAGGTAATGGTAATCAGTACCCTTTAAGATTATGGTCTGAAAGAGAGTAATGCAGGAATCAATAGAACCCTTGATAATTTTTTTTTTTTTTTTTTTGACAATTGCAGGAGCTAAATGGTAAAGAGACTTTGCAAGTAGTACCACTGATGAAGAAGATTAGTTTCATTGCTACGGCGACTTTACTTTTTGGATTGCCAGAAGAGAAGGAAAGAGATGCATTATTTAAGGACTTTACAATTGCTGTTAAAGGTATGTGGTCAATTCCTCTGAATCTTCCAGGGAGTACCTTCCGGAAAGCGGTTCAGGCTCGAGGCAGGATTTTCAAGCTGTTTACTAATCTAATTGCGGAAAGAAAGAAAGGATTAGAAGATGGAAGCTTGGGTTCTCATGATGATGTTATTCTATGTTTGCTTAGTCTGAGAGATGAAAGTGGAAAATCTTTACCAGAGGAGGAGATTATTAACAATCTCATTGCTCTAATGATGGCAAGCCATGACACCACTTCAGTTCTTCTAAGCCTTATTGTCAGGGAACTAGCTAAAAATGCCAGCGTTTACGACAAGGTGCTGGAAGGTAATTGAAATCTATGTTAATTAATCCAAATCTTTTGATCAAGTTTGATGAGTAGTATAATCTGAACCTGATTGTAAAATTTCTGAATGTGGATAGAGCAAAATGAAATTGCTAAAGTCAGAGCAACTGCAAGTGATGGACAGCTTGGGTGGAGAGAAATCCAGAAGATGAGGTACACATGGAATGTTGCTCAAGAGCTCATGAGATTAACACCTCCAATCATTGGCAACTTCAGGCATGCTTGGAGAGACACCACTTTCAATGACTATGATATCCCCAAAGGATGGCAGGTTTGGCCAAAATCCTATATATATCACAGCAATGACGTTACATCTGGACCTTAATTTTAAGACCTAATGTATGATCAATTTCAGGTGTTCTGGTTGGCTACTAGCACACATTTGGACAAGAAAATCTTTGAAGACCCAGTAAAGTTCAATCCGTCGCGATTCGACACAAATTCGAAGTCATCTGTTCCTCCATACACATACATTCCTTTCGGAGCAGGCCCGAGAGTTTGCCCTGGCGCCGAATTTGCTAGAACAGAAGTGTTACTGATAATTCATCATCTGATAACAAACTACAAATGGACTGCAATGGTTGAAGATGAGCAAGTTGTACGTGATCCCATGCCCTTCCCAAACAAGGGCCTTCCAGTCAAGATATATCCCAAACACAACATATAGATTATAGAACACAGATTTTAGGCATCAATTGTCAGGTTTATCAACGATAGACAGATTTTAGTTTTATACTTTGCAATTTGTCAACTTTCGCACGAATGTTCTCCAATAATATGTAATAATTTACTTAATCGAATAAACCGTTATTACTACTATTCTTATTTTGGTACATGATGGAAAACATAAAAGAAACTAGAGCCTAGCAAAAGCAACAATCTGCAGCATCAGCACCTAATAAGGATCGCAGCCATGGTAGAGGGCTATCCCACAACTGTTCTTGAGTAACTTGACTTGAGCCTAGCTAACTTCGCAAGCATATATATGCATACAATATTTTGATTCTTCTGTTCATTGTTTAGCACTACAGTTACTTTATTTTTGTGAGAATATTATTATTTGCGGTACAATATTTGCTTGTTGCAAAATCATTATAATACTAAATTTTAACATCATATTTTCTTGTTGCACCAGAGTTTTGCCTCTCATTAAGTGCGCCTAGCATCTGAATGTACTTATGTTTCCCTGAATTTTGCTGGTGTAAACTCTGCTTCTCTAGTTGCATTTGTGTTAGTAACCAGTTCTAAAGAAGAGAAGGATTTCAGAGGACTTAGATTATTGCAAAAGATTGTATTTTTTTTGTGTTGTATTAAGTTATACAATGTCTTTATTTATTTTTTGCTAATTTATACAACGACTCATTGATTGTCAATTTAATCTTTGTCGTGACTGTAGAAAAACCCAGCCTTTCCCTTTTTGGATTAACAGTGATAACTGCGTAAATTTAAAAGAACAAAAAAAAAAAATCCTTCATTTGGTTGGTTTCTCTGCAACTTAATTTGGAGGAGGAAGCAGCCATTTGGAAGCTTCAATAAAGCCAAGAGAAATGAAGGGTGCTACTTGGTCGGGGGTTAGCTGCCTGCCAGATCTAGCACGCCCCTTGGGGTCAGCTCCTGGCCCCTCGCACTTGTATTCTCCAAATAAAACCGTCCTGCAAGCAATGGCACATGCACGATAAACATTATTATGAAGAAAGAAACAATTATGAAATCATTTTTTGAGTCAATATTAATTATCTTCTTTCGTTAAACAATGTAAAACCCATTTATGAAATCTTTTTTTTTATTATTATAATTATTAAGAAATAGAAAAGATGGATTAAGGACATACTGATCTCGTTCAGGGTGGAAATTATTGGACCATCCCTCAGGATTAACAACACTACCCATGGTAGTGTAAGCAAACACTACCCGTGGCCTTGACATCCATGCTCGTCCCAAATGCGTCCCATTGCCAGTTCCATCTACTTTACAATGCACGAAAGAAAATCCAGTATCTTCTGATTCACTGTTCCTTGCTTGTGCGGTGATAAACGTCCCTTCTTCATCAGGAATCACATGTATCTCGGTTCCCTGCATTCCATTGAATTTTTTTAAAAATTACTCCAGGCACCAAATGTATGCCAAATACAATAGAAGAAATTATTAAAGAGAAATTAATTTGGGGAGTTAATTCTTGGATCGATGTTACCAAATACAAGGACTTTCCGCTTCCAAAAATGAAATCAACGGTGCCTTCAATGTAACAATCCTTGAAGAGATGCCGTCCCTTGTCATCACACAATGTGTCTTGAAATCCAAGTAATCTGCAGTTGTAGAAAGCAGACTTGTCCCCAGCAATCCTCAGAGCAACCGCCTGTTCTCCTTTCAATTTCCCGTTGGGCTTTGGCGCAGAATTCTATTCCCACAGTTCCATAGGAAAAAAACAAATAACAATGAAGATATCAAAAGCATTAACGTCAAGGAAAAAAAGAAGAAGCAGTACAACATTTAAATTTTCACATGGGAGAATTGACCTGAATTTGATTCGAAATGAATAATGTTTCAGGATATACACACACCTTAATAATGATATTAGCAGCTACAAAGTAATCAGCCTCAGCTTCCAAGGTAGCACTATAAACAGTTCCATATTCTCTGGCCGTACCACCAAATGACAAGGTTGGCATGTTGCTAGGTGATCCCAAGAATGTAACAAAAGGCTTCTCACGCTCAATCTTGAGTTTTTCAACGTACTCTCCTGGTCCAATGTCCACTATTACACGTTCTTTATTCCCTGTTGGAATACTGTTAATGGCATCCTTTAAGGTTTTGAAGTCTCCACTTCCATCTTTTCTAACTTTAATGGTTCTTGGTTTAGCTTCGGCAGCTTCCAGGGCAGGGTCTATGGTGCCCTTACGGTCTGCCAGGGGCTTGACATTGTGTTGAAACCATGTGTTCAGGCTCGATGCATCGGCTGGTATCGGACTTGTATCAGCAGAACTAACGGTGGTGGTGGACACAAGAAGAATTGCTGTAATGAAAAGTTGAATAGCTGCAATGCAACCCATCTTTTTTTTTGTCTGGGTAAATTTCTCATGGAAGAATAATATTGCTATTGCAATTTATAGGGCCACCAATAAAGGAGCCTTAAAATACTTGGGATTAAGAGAGCTCTTCGCATAATTTCTTCTATTTTAATTGCGGTTTGTGTACGTACGTACATAGCAACCTCTCGTTTATTAGAAGGAAAATAGAATTGCAGCGAAGCTATTTTTTTTATCTCCTTGAGCACAGCAATCCATTGCTTTTGACATACTAGGAAGGATCAACATTTTTTTATGGGTTTATATAAGAAAATATAATATTCAATTGTTATTTTTCTACAAAGAAATTCTAGAAGTTGATGAACGGTTAGAACCCGTGGCCACAAAAGTTCTCATCGGAGGGGTTTTTGATGTAGGTTTATAAAGAAAACTTTATGCTTTCTCTGATACAAATCTATTTTGGGTGAAAAGCATGGTAGAAAATCACATTTGGATTGAAGAAGCTGTCACCGCTTCAGCAAACTTATCCGAACAAGCCTTAGCTTGTCTATAGTCCTCTAGTCTTTTCCCAACTCCAAACTACTCTTCTCAACACTATCCAGATGAAGCTTTATGGTACCATACAAAGAAATAGATTTTGAATCACCCTCCTCCGATGAAAGATCCTCCATAATTTTATGGTTAGAAAAACAATATTCTCTTTCTATAAAGAGAATAGTCATGACACGAAGAGGTAGGACCAACAAATCACTAGAACGACCTCGCCAAGGTCAACGTTGTCCTCAAAGTTCAATCAACTAGAAGCAAGTTTGGTCAAGAGGGGAAGACATAAGGAACTAAGTTCTCACCACTTTACAAGCCTTAGCCCTCTAGCGCGAGCCCAACACGTTCATCCCTGAGGATACGAGGGGGTTGATTTCTCCCACGATGACATTCTTGTCATCATCGCAATCCTCTCCAACTACAAAGCTTATTGAGTTCTCATAGACGATGATAGTACTATGAACATCTTGTCTCAAGAAGTTCTCCACTTGATGAAGATCGACTACAAAGCTATAGAGGTTGAGAATCAGGTTCAATTAAAAAAAGACAAGTGACCTTAAAAGTATGGCAAGATTTTGAAAAGTTCATAGGACCAAATAAAAATGATATTGCTAAGTGTAAACAGTATAAGAAAAAAATTGTAGGCCGAAATACTAAAGAAACTAATCATTTGAGAAATCATTTAGGTAGATGTGCGGTAAAGAAACATAAAGCTAAAGGCCAATAAATGTTAAATGTCGCCAATAATGCTGGTAAATAAAATATTACTATCAAGACTTTTAGATTTAATCAATAAAAAAATATATAATGGACTTTGTTTGGGCAGTAATTAAGCATATTATACATTTAAGATGGCTGAACATGATTATTTTTAGATGTTCTTTAAAAGTCTTCAACCTGCGTTCGAACTTATGTCAAGAAATACTATTAAGACTAATGTATTAGAAGTTTATTGAGTGGAGAAACAAAAATTGTATAATTATCTTGAGCAACTTTGTTCTAAGGTGACTATTACAAATGACTTGGGATAATAGAACATAAAAATTTTAGTTATTTTTAGTTGATTGCTCAATTTATTGATGATAATTGGCAATTACACAAATGAATCCTTACATTTAAATATATAGAGCATTCCCATGATGCATAAACTCTATTTAGATTTATCAAAGAATTATTTTTAGAATAGAATATTGATAAGAAGTTATGTGCAATGATGGTTGATAATGCATCAAATAATGATTCAATGGTGAGAAGTAGGAAAGGTTGGCTTTGTGATAGGTTGTTATTATACTTACAAAGATTTTTTTCATGTTCGTTGTGGTAAACATATTTTTAATCTAATTGTGCGGGGTGGGTTGAAAATTTTTGGTAATTTAATTGTGATGATTTGAGAAAGTGTAAAGTATTTGAATATGGGGCTCAAAAATTTTCCATTGAAATAAAACAACTCAAGCTAGGTGGTTGAAATAAAGTAAGTTTTGATTGTACAACTAGGTGGAACTCTACATGTTTTAATCTTGAAATCCATTAGGAAGATGAGAAGCTTTTTCTCCATTGAAGAATATGGATAAGAGCTACAAGCACAATCAATCTTTTAGGAACTAATTCTCGAACTATAAATATTTTCTTTTCGAACATATGTGATGTTCAACTACGTTTGAGTGAATGAGAAAATAGTAAACTTGAATTTATTCATTTAATGGCTAAATCAATGAAGGACCAAAAAGAAATAAAAGAATGAAAGAATTTTTCATTTTTTGTTCTATCAATGAATAGAATGTAAAGACAAGTCAAGTAGCTAGTAAATTAAAATTGGAACTGGCGTAATTCACGGAATTAGAAGCCTTTGCGCAATTCGCTTCGGATCTTGATAAAGCTACTCGGAATCAATTGGCAAGATAATCAATATTTGGAATGTCTGTATTCTTATTCTTGTATTCGATGCAAAAGGTTTTTCTTGATACTTAATTAAACTACAAAGAGGTTTTTTTTTATATGGAAAGAAAAAATGTAAAACCTAGAAAAGAATAATAGAAATTCCTAATCTTAGAAACTAATTGGACCAAAACAAAAACAAAATAAAGATTTGATTTTTTTCGAGTGATCCAACGGTGCGATATTTTTTTCTCTTCTTATTCGAGATATTATGTGAATAAATCTACTAAGAAATCTAATAAGTTAAAATTAAAAAAAAAGGATTCAATACAAATAAATAAATAAACTAAAAGAAGTAATCAACATAGAAATGATTTTCCAAAAGACTATTTATCTCAAAGAGGTTTACATAAAACTCTAGGAAAACGCCAACGACTATTGTCTTATTTGGCAAAGAAAATGGAGTACGTTATAAACAATTAATTAGTCGGTTAAACATTCAAGAGTTAAAAACTCATTAATTTAAAGAGTCTATTTTTTTATTATTTGATTTATTAGATCTTGAACTTTCGAATTATTCATTAAAGCCAAAGACAAAATCTCTGAAATGAAGTTAGTTAAAAAAAAGAAATGTCTAACATATGTATTTTCTTTGTTTGTTAATGAGATTCGAACAGACATTGAAAATGATCATGGGGTGTGTCATAATGAATGAGAAATCAAATAAAGAATGGTCCCATCTTATTGGATGCTAACAAAAGCAAAACAAAAGTCTTTTTCATAATTTTTTTTTATCATACAGAATTTTCAACAAAAATTTTCTTCTTTTTAAGAAATTAAGAAAAGATAAGAACTTGATGTTGATAAATTCACAATCTAGAAATTCATTTCGGACAATTGAACCTTCTCACAGTACCATCAATTTGATATGTTTTCTTCCAAAAAAAAAAAAAAAGAATGCCTTTCATTATTATTTATTGTTAATAAAGGTAATAAACGAATTTTTTTAAGCATTTTTTATCCCTCTTTACCCCATAAAGATATTGAATAGAATGCACTATCTTTTTTACCACTATAATTTTGAAAATAAATATTTAAATGCCCTTCAAAAGTAAGTAAATAAATTCAAAACATATAAAATGCGATTAATCCCGCTTATGGGTTCATAGCACAAGACTTTACTACTCAAGCCGCATTATATGCGCATCACCAATACATCGCAGGATTCATCATGATAGGAGCTTTTGCTCATGGAGCTATATTTTTTTATTAGAGATTACAATCCGGAACATAATGAGGATAATGTATTGTCAAGAATGTCATATATTCCATACATCACACTAAATAGATATCATATTCATGAAATACGATTCACTTTCAAGATGCCTTGGTGGTTAAATGGTAGACACGCGAGACTCAAAATCTCGTGCTAAAGAGCGTGGAGGTTCGAGTCCTCTTCAAGGCATAATATTGAGAATGCTCATTGAATGAGCAATTCAATAAGAGATCTCGGATCGAATCGATATTGATATACCAATTCGATCCGAGATCTTGGAATTGGAATAAGTTCGACTGCGGATCATGAAATCTTGGTGATCTTCTCTATCTAATGAATAAAGTCCATTTTTCTTGTAGCTTTGTATTGGCTATTGTTATGGTTTTTGATTCAAGATTTAAATTAGATTTAGTGGAGTATTATTCGAGAAAATTCATAGTGTTGATGCTTACAAATATGTCCATAGAATTTGTCATGCTATTTTCGATCTTTTTACCAAATACAAGAGTACTCTTCTTCATTACAATCTTTAGAAGATATGTCAAATAACAATAATACTTTGATGACTTTCAAAGATGATTGACCAAGTGGCATTGATCGATCGTATACATAAGTTCGATCTTTTAATCTCTATGCTTCAAAGATGTGAGAACTAAACAATACTTGAAGGAGCTAGTGTCTTAGAACAAACAAGTTCTATATTTTACAATGGTAAAAAACCAATGGTGATAAATTCTCTATCCTTACAAAAATTGCTTATGATGTTCTAGTTGTGTACTAGCAACTATCGTTACTTCCCAAGCTATATTTAGCATGAGAGATAGAGTAAAAAATAATAATCGTGCTTGCAATAAATACTACAAGTGATTGACTTTCAAATCGAAACAAAAAATATATGGTATTTCGTTTACTTAAACTCATTAATTTCTATTCTTTATGCATTAACCAATTATAAAAAATTGCTTTTTTTTTTTTTTAATGTGCTTGCATTTTTTCAATGATAAGAGTTGATGTGGAGTTGAGCAATAAATATATTTGAAAGCGATTATTTCATTTATTTCAAACTTAATGGTAAGAATCATAGCAAGTGGAACCAACTTCTCATGACCAATTGGAATTCATTTTAGTATTTCAATGTTAGACATAAAAGTATAGCTCAAACCATCTTTTGCATGAGTTCCTTTATAACACTTGACTATCTAAAAAATATATATATATATATATATTTGTCATTTCACTTAATTAGAGAAGATGTAGAAACAAGTAGTTAGAGGTTAGTATTGAGATACTAAAAAACTTATATTATTAAGGAATCGACAAGGTTTGGATTTTTTTTTAAAACATTAAGAAAATGTGATATTAATACTTATTTAGTTATGTGACATTATTAATATTGGTACAGTAACATGTATTTATAATTTTTGTGAAATAACTTGTTACAAATAGATGAAAATAATAATTAATATTTTTTTCTTTGCTTGTACGCCTTAATTTGTAGCATTATTATCTTGGAATTCAAATCAACAAATATTTATTTTGCTACACGTAAGTAAAAAAATAAAAATTATTTGTTATTTTTTTTTATCGTACGTTCTACCTAGTTCAATAAAATTTTTTATTACGATTAGTTGATTTTTTGATTCTGAATTTTGCGGTATTTTAAATTTTTTACAAAATTGATTAATGAAATATTATTCTAATATAATTTCTTATACATATATAGTGGTTGAAACATATTTATATTGAAGCAATATATTAAATATGTTAAGAATAAATTTTTTAAAAAATCAAGGAAAAAAATTCGATGAAGCTTTGCATCCCCTAGGATCCAAAATCATATTTTCAAAAAAATAAATCGAATTCAAATATATTATAATCCGATCTGAATCCTACTCGTTCATAGCCTTATAGCCAAGCTTGCTATTTTTGCCTTGGCTATACTAGGAAGGAGCCGCATCTTTTTATGGGTTTTATAAAAAAAAAAAAAAATACAATATTCAAGTTTTATTCTTCTGTTCATAGTTTAGCAGCAGCGTTAATTTATTTTTGTGAAAATGTTACTCTCAGCCGTACAATATTTTCTTGTGGCAAAATCAATGTAATACTGAAGTTTAACATCATATGATTTTTTATTACTTTCAGGTTGGTTGCATATATATATATATTGCCAAAGAAAAGATTATTGCAAAAGAAGAGAAGCATTTCAGAGGACTTGGATATTTATTGCAAGAGATCGTTTTTTTTTTTTTTTTTGTGGTTATTAAGTTATACAATGCCTTTATTTTATTTATTTTAGCTAATTTATGCGACGACTCGTTGATTGTTAATTTAATCTTAGTCGTGACATTTTAAAAAAATAAATAAAAATAAAAAATAATCCTTCATTTGGTTGGTTTCTCTGCAACTTAATTAATTTGGAGGAGGAAGCAGCCATTTGGAACCTTCAATAAAGCCAAGAGAAATGAAGGGTGCTACTTGGTCAGGGGTTAGCTGCCTGCCAGATCTAGCACGGCCCTTGGGGTCAGCTCCTGGCCCCTCGCACTTGTATTCTCCAAATAAAACCGTCCTGCAAGCAATTATGAAATCATTTTTTGGGTCAATATTAATTATCTTCCTTCGTTAAAAATATGTACAACCTATTTATGAAATTCTTATATATATATATGAAGCAATGAATCAATATTCAAATTAAGAAATATAATTAAAAGATGGATTAAGGACATACTGATCTCGTTCAGGGTGGAGATTATTGGACCATCCCTCAGGATTAACAACACTACCCATGGTAGTGTACGCAAACACTACCCGTGGCCTTGACATCCATGCTCGTCCCAAATGCGTCCCACTGCCAGTTCCATCTACTTTACAATGCACGAAAGAAAATCCAGTATCTTCTGATTCACTGTTCCTTGCTTGTGCGGTGATAAACGTCCCTCCTTCATCAGGAATCACATGTATCTCGGTTCCCTGCATTCCATTGAATTTTTTTAAAAATTACTCCAGGCACCAAATGTATGCCAAATACAATAGAAGAAATTATTAAAGAGAAATTAATTTGGGGAGTTAATTCTTGGATCGATGTTACCAAATACAAGGACTTTCCGCTTCCAAAAATGAAATCAACGGTGCCTTCAATGTAACAATCCTTGAAGAGATGCCGTCCCTTGTCATCACACAATGTGTCTTGAAATCCAAGTAATCTGCAGTTGTAGAAAGCAGACTTGTCCCCAGCATATCCTCAGAGCAACCGCCTGTTCTCCTTTCAATTTCCCGTTCGGCTTTGGCGCAGAATTCTATTCCCACAGTTCCATTGGAAAAAAACAAATAACAATGAAGATATCAAAAGCATTAACATCAAGGAAAAAAATAAGAAGCAGTACAACATTTAAATTTTAACATGGGAGAATTGGCCTGAACTTGATTCGAAATGAATAATGTTTCAGGATATACACACACCTTAATAATGATATTAGCAGCTACAAAGTAATCAGCCTCAGCTTCCAAGGTAGCACTATAAACAGTTCCATATTCTCTGGCCGTACCACCAAATGACAAGGTTGGCATGTTGCTAGGTGATCCCAAGAATGTAACAAAAGGCTTCGCACGCTCAATCTTGAGTTTTTCAACGTACTCTCCTGGTCCAATGTCCACAATTACACGTTCTTTATTCCCTGTTGGAATACTGTTAATGGCATCCTTTAAGGTTTTGAAGTCTCCACTTCCATCTTTTCTAACTTTAATGGTTCTTGGTTTAGCTTCGGCAGCTTCCAGGGCAGGGTCTATGGTGCCCTTACGGTCTGCCAGGGGCTTGACATTGTGTTGAAACCATGTGTTCAGGCTCGATGCATCGGCTGGTATCGGACTTGTATCAGCAGAACTAACGGTGGTGGTGGACACAAGAAGAATTGCTGTAATGAAAAGTTGAATAGCTGCAATGCAACTCATCTTTTTTTTTTGTCTGGGTAAATTTCTCACGGAAGAAGAATATTGCAATTGCAATTTATAAGGCCACCAATAAAAGAGCCTTAAAATACTTGGGATTAAGAGAGCTCTTCGCATAATTTCTTCTATTTTAATTGCGGTTTGTGTACGTACGTACACAGCAACCTCTCGTTTATTAGAAGGAAAATAGAATTGCAGCGAAGCTATTTTTTTTTTTTTTATCTCCTTGAGCACAGCAATCCATTGATTTTGACATACTAGGAAGGATCAACATTTTTTTATGGGTTTATATAAGAAAGTATAATATTCAATTGTTATTTTTCTAGAAAGAAATGCTAGAAGTCGATGAACGGTTAGAACCCGTGGCCACAAAAGTTCTTATCGGAGGGGTTTATGATGTAGGTTTATAAAGAAAACTTTATGCTTTCTCTAATACAAATCTATTTTGGGTGAAAAGGATGGTAGAAAATCACATTTGGATTGAAGAAGCTGTCACCGCTTCAGCAAACTTATCCGAACAAACCTTAGCTTGTCTATAGTCCTCTTTTCCCAGCTCCAAACTACTCTTCTGAACACTATCTAGATGGAGCTTTATGGTACCATACAAAGAAATAGATATGTGAATCACCTTCCTCCGATGAAAGATCCTCCATAATTTTATGGTTAGAAAAACAATATTCTCCTTCTATAAAGAGAATAGTCATGACACGAAGAGGTAGGACCAACCAATCGATAGAAGACCTCACCAAGATCAACGTTATCCTCAAAGTTCAATCAACTATACGTGATGTGGACCAAAAGGCCTTGGAATTTATGGAGCGGCACGATAGGGTATGGTGATGGGACTTGGTATTTTTGGGGTTTTTAGACTTAGTTTAATGCAAAACGGGCCAACGATCAAAACACATCGGCTTTGCCTATGAGATACGTGTTATTTTTGCAAAAAAAACATCGTTTAGGCCCTCAAATCGTCAATTTACTATTTTGTCCGTACAGTAGCTGGTTTTTAGGATCTTTCCTGCTTAATTTCGAATTTTTAGTGTTTGTTTTATTTTTAAATTGTTTTAAGGTTTTGACCTAAAATTTACCATTTATGTAAGACATTTAGGCTTAAAAATGCCACTTTTTCTAGATTAATAAAATTTTGTGAGAGAGTATCTCAATTTTTTTCGATTGTCGATATTCTTTGAATCAACGGAATTGAAGCTTATTCCTTGGTATTTGCATGTAAATCAACGAGTTATAGTAGATCGTATCCGAATATCGGATCAACGATATTTATCATCCTTTCTTGTTAGCTTCCCCTATGTCGGTTGGTATCGAGCCCATATATCGCTTTCCCGACCATGCCACGAAGGAGACAACAAGAGCGAGAACGAGATGTGGGTGAGCTATATGAGCACACCGATGTTTTACTTTTGAAACGACTAAATGATAGGATGGAGCGAGTCCCTATAATAGTTGACACAACGAGTTAGGGGCGTTGGCCCACCGGATGGGTGCGTTAACGATGAACATGGGCGGGGGTCCTAGGAACCGAACCGAAATTACCATTAGGAGGCACCAAAAACTAACCATGAAGAAGATAAGGATGATGAGAACGTCCCGGTTAGGAGGCATCGAGTTCCCATGAAGGAGCATGATAGTAAAAGGTGGGAGAGTGGTATGCGGATGGAGGTTTTCGAATTTCATGACACCACTTAGGCAAAGGAGTTTCTAGATTAGTCTGTCGACAATGGAGGAGATTCTAGAGTTTAAAGATGTCCTCGAGGATAAGCGAGCACCCTTATAGCCATCGGGTTTAGAAAGAGTGCGACCGGTTGGTGGGAGCGATTGAAGCCGACCGTAAATCGGATGGGTAAGCTTAAGATTACGTCTTGGGAGAAGATGAAGAAACACATGCATACTACCTTTTTACCCTATAAGTTTTCGAGAGGATGATGTATCATTGATTACAAGATTTGAGATAGGGAGCTCGATCAATTGATGATTATGCCACGAGTTTTACCGATTGTTAGCCGAAATGAATTACAGGAGACAAAGGATTAGTTGGTGACGAGGTATATTGAGGGAATGAAACCACATATTAGGGACTCCGTTAATATATTCGATCTTGTATGTCTTTCAACAACTTTTGAGAAGGCGAGTGTTGGTTGAGAAACGAGTCGTTTTATTTAAGCAGCTTCATTAACCCCATCAATATTGGAGGCGATGAGCGATAGTAGCAAGTCGAGTGGTGGTGTGGCAATATAGGCCAAGCAGGGGGTGACGGTAATGGAGGCTGAAACATTTCGGCTTGCTAGACAACTTAACGGAGAAACCAATACTCACATTAAATGCTTCGGCTTACGGTGAAATTAGCTATAGGTAATCGGAGTGTCGAAAGATAGGAAAGAAGGTGCTTCTTGTTGATATGAAAGAGTATGATGAAGTCGATGATGAGTTAGCAGTCGAACCTATTTATGACGATAGAGATGCCTCAAAGGAGGAGATTTTTATGAGAGATGAGGGAACGAGACCGGTTATGAGGAGGTCTTGCTTCACTCATAGGGTCATTGAGGATTATTGGCTAAGGAGTAACATCTTTTAGTCCACCTACACCATTCGGGGTAAGGTATGTCACTTTGTCATTGATGCCGGTAATTATGAGAATATTATGTCCGATGAGGCGATGCGAAGTTGAGCCTCAAAACAGAGGGACATCCAATGCCTTACAAGCTGGCTTGGCTTAAAAATAGAGGTGAGATAATTCTTTCTAAGCATGCTTTTGTGTCATTCTTTATTGGTTCCAAATATAAGGATGATGTGGGGGTGTGATATGGTTGCCATGGATACATGTCATTCATTGTTGGGTCGATCATGACGAGTATGATAGGAGTGTAACCCATGAGGGGTAATCTAACACTTATAGGTTCTTATTTAATAGAGTGAAAATTGTGCTTATGCCTAGTAAGAATCCGGTTGTTCCTAAGCTTGTAGGGGACAATAGTAAACCGGTGTCGTTGGCTCTGTTTGAGTAAGAGTGCGGGATTTGAGAGGGGTTTATGTGTTGATGAGGAGGGAAGCCAAAACCGAGGCGAGTGGTGCTCGAGGAAGTAACCCCCTTGTGGTAGAATTTCGTGATGTTTTTTGAAAAAGTCGCCCGATGAGTTACCCTAATTACGAGAGATCCAGCACCATATTGATCTAGTGCATGGGGTGATGCTACCCAATAGACCCCATTATCGGATAAGTCATAGTGAGTATGAGGATTTAAGGACACAGAGTTGAAGAGCTTCTTACCAAGGGGCACGTACGAGAGAGCTTGAGTCCTTGTGTTGTACCTACTTTGTTGACGCCAAAGAAGGATGATTCTTGGTGGATGTGTATAGATAATCATGCCATTAATAAGATTACAGTTCGGTACGGGTTCTTCATTCCACGATTGGATGACTTGCTTGATTAGATCAGTGGGGTAACACTCTTTACTAAATTGGATTTGAAGAGTGGATATTATCGGATACGCATTAAGCCTAGAGATGAGTGAAAGATGGCCTTTCGGACATGTGAAGGGCTATATGAAGGGTTAGTCATGCTCGTTTGAGTTATCAAACACGCCAAGCATTTTTTTACGTGTCATGAATCGAGCCTTGATGCCATTTATTGATAAATTTATTATTGTTTATTTTGATGATATTCCGATTTATAAGTATCGATTTGGAAGTCCATGTTCAACATTTGAGAGATTCATCGAGATAAGTTTTATGTAGTAGTGAAAAAAATGTGTATTCATAGAACCCAAGGTACCGTTTCGGGCTATATAATTTCAAAAGATGGATTACAGGTAGATGAGTCCAAAGTCGAGATGGTGAGATAAGTAGCCATGACCTAGCAACATTATGGAGGTTCGGAGTTTCCATGGGCTTGGTTCTTTTTACCAATGCTTTATTCCTTACTTCAAGCAACATCATTGATGTTGATTACCGACTACATGAAGGAAATAAAATTTACGTGGTCCGAAGAGGTAGAAGAGGCATTTCAGCAGATTAAGATACGATTGAGGTCCGCATCAATTTTAGTGTTGTCAAATTTTATGTAGTGGTTCGGGTAGTTCAACACTAGAGACATTACTTATTCTATAAGAAATTCATATTGTATAATTACTATAAGGTGTTGAAGCATCGACACAAGCAGAATAAGGTATCAGTAAGGCATGCGAGGTGGGTTGCTTACTCGCAACGGTTCGCTTTGTGGTTAAATATAAGGTCGGGTCACCAACAGAGTGACGAATGCACCGAGTAGGAGGAGTTTCTTGGTGACATATATACGAATTAAGGTACCTAGTTTAGGGTACCTAGTTTAGCTACTCGATTCATATTTCTTTACTATTATGAAGAAGGTTCATACGAGTGTCGATTACAACTTGCGTGTGCGGATTATTAAGGAGCTATACGGGAAGGGTCATGTAGGGAGAGATATAACATTGCGGCTAGTTTAAGCTTCTCACTTTTAGCCTACCATTCGGAGAGAGGTCGATAAGTTTGTGCGAGTGTTATCGAATCTATCAAATGTCTAAGGGTGTCGTTACTAATGCTGGACTTTACATACCGCTGCTTGTCCCTTTTTAGCCTTGGGTGGATGTTAGTATGGATTTTTTTTCGAGACTAATCTAAATATAGTGAGGTAATGATTCCATCTATGCCTTGGGTGGATGTTAGTATGGATTTTCTTCAGGACTAACTCGAATATAGTGAGGTAATGATTCCATCTATGAGGTTGTTGATCGTTTTTGTAAAATGGTTCATTTTATTCCTTATAAAAAGATGACAAATGCTATTAATATTGCTTGTCTTTATTTTTGAGAGGTGTATCGCTTTTATGGTCTACTTACATCTATTAGTGCTCGACATGGATACAAGGTTCCTCGCTCATTTTTGGTGCAATTTATGGAAGATGGTGAATACATAGTTAAACTTTAGCAATGGCTTATCATCCACAAACAGATGGGCAACCGAAGTTGTCAATAAATCTTTGGGAAACTTGCTTTGATGTTTGGTCGGTGATCGGATCAAGAGTTGAGACCAATAATTATGCTAACCTCGAGTTTGTTCATAATCATACTATTAATTAGAGTATGGGATTCAATCCTTTTTAGGTGCTCGTATTCTATAGTTCCACGTGAGCCTTGGGATTTGATGCCGTCGCCGAGCAAAAGAAAGATTCATGGTAAGGCATCGATTTTTTAACGAATTATAGGAGATTCACAAAACCGTGCATGACAACTTAACTCGGCTTAATGTGAAATACAAAGCAGCTACCGATAAAAGGTGTCGTCATGTTGAATTCGAAAAAGTTGACTTCGTGTTAGTCGTCCTCACTAAGGATCGTTTTTCTATGGGAGATTACAATAAATTGGTAGCAAATAAGATTGGTCCTGTAGAGATAGTTGAGAAGATCGGTCCCAATACTTATCGCTTTAAGCTATTTAGCCATATCCATACTCGTCGATGAGTTCAATGTCAAACATTTGATACCTTTTCACGGTGACTCTTCGATGATGATCATCCAATCAATTCGAGGTCGAATTTTCTCTTTCCTAAGGGGAATCATGTGGACCAAAAGGCCTTGGAATTTATGAAGCGGCACGATAAGGTATGGTGATGGGAGTTGGGATTTTTGGGCGATTTTGAGGTTTTTTTTTACCTAGTTTGATGTGAAACGGGCCAACGATCAAAACTATTGGCTTTGCCCATGACGTACATGTTATTTTCATAAAAAAACATCGTTTAGGCCCTCAAATAGCTAATTTACTATTTTATTCGTACAAGTAGCGGGTTTTTATGATCTTTCTTACTTAATTTTAGATTTTTAGTGTTTGTTTTCTTTTTAAATTGTTTTAGGATTTTGACCTCAAATTTACCATTTATGTAAGATGTTTAGGCTGAAAAACACCACTTTTGCTTGATTAGTAAAATTTTATGAAAGAGTATCTCTATTTTTTCCAATTGACGGCATTCTTTGAATCAATAGAATCGAAGTCTATTTTTTGGTATTTATGTGCAAATCAATAGGTTATAGTAGATCAACAATTGAATATCAAATCAATGGTATTTATCATTCTTTCTTATAAGCTTCCGCTATGTCAATAAGCAAGTTTGGTAAAGAGGGGAAGACATAATGGAACTAAGTTCTCACCACTTTACAAGCCTTAGCCCTTTAGCATGAGCCCGATGCAATCTCAAATTCAAGCAACCATAACAATTGAAAAATATTAGAAAGAATATAATGAAAACTCATTTTTATTGAATAAAAAATGAATTACAATAATCGTGACAAATGGAATTGAATGCACAATGTTTATGAACGAATTAACGACTCGAAAGATTGATAGAGAAGAAAAAAAACAGAGAGAAAATATAATGATTTTTTCCTACCCTCTATAAGACTCCCATACCTTTATATATCGCCTCTCCTCACCTAATCGACTATCACCTAACTCCTTAACCAAACCTTAACAACTTATAAGCAACTTCAACCGCTCGTTCCTCATGATTACCGAACAGAATCTAGCCTTCTTACCACGTCATGGATTAATGCCACATCACGCTAGCTATGCCATCTTCTTATTATTCACTCGTGAATCAAAATCAACTCCAGCTTGTCAACCAAAGTCAACTTCGGTGTCAACCAAAGTCAGCTCCAATCAACATTACAAAGAATAGCTACATCAATATTTCCTTTCTCGAACAATCTTGTCCTCAAGTGTAAAGCTAAGAAAGCGTTTGACCATGTCAAATGCGAACTTCTATATAGTATCCTAGGCGAGTCTTATTAGACCACCAAATAAAAAGTTTTATAGCAGACTTGTTGCCCTCTTTTCATCATCTTCCTATCAAGAATGGCCACTAGAGTTGCAGGCAATACTAATGAAGTTGGTAGCTCATCCCGAACAATGATGTTGTGATGCATAAGCTTCAATTGGGATACATGAAATGTAGGATGTATAGCCGAGTGAGAAGGAAGATGAAGTGTATAAGCCACCTCCCCTACCTTATCAATGATCTTGTAAGGGCCATAATATTGAGAGGATAACTTTTGGTTGTTCTTGTACACCATAAATTGTTGCTTATAAGCCCGTAACCTGAGATACACCTAATCCCTAATCCGAAACACTCGTCAGTCCTCCCTTTATCGACCTATGACTTCATATGACTTTACGCCGTAGGGAGATGATCTTTGAGCACGGAGATAGCATGCTCCTTGTTTTATAAAAAGATATTAACTTCTAGTTCTTTGTAATCATTTGCTAAATAAGGCAGGTGAATAAGGGGAGAGTAGCCATAAAAAGCCTCAAAGGGAGACTTCTTAAGACAAAATGATAAGATGTATTATACCAATACTTAGCCAAGCATAACTAACGACTCAAAGCAGTAGGAATAGAGGAAGTCATGCACCTTAAGTACTTTTGAAGGCATCAATTAAAAACATATATCCGACCATTAGTTTGGGGATGGTAGGTAGTTGAAAATTTGAGAGTAAACCTTGGTAAAAGAATAATTTCTTCTAAAACTTGTCGAGGAAGATGAAGTCTCTATCTTAAACATTATTCAATGGTAGCCTATGAAGCTCATAAACGTGCTCCATAAAAGCTTTAGCTGCCGAACTAGCAATATAAGGTGTGCCAAAGCCATAAAGTGTGTGTACTTTATCGGTCTATCCACCATCATAAATATAACGATTTCTTTTAGGATAGAGGTAATCCCTCAATAAAAGCCATGGTGATATATCGTGAAAATGGCTCGAGGCAAGGGAAGTGGATTCAATAACCCTAGGCTAGCCATATTCTCATAAGTCTAGGTCCGACATGTTTCACATGTTCTAATATATTTATGAACCTCTTTAATCAAACCCTTCCAATAGAATTGGAAAATCAACTTTTGGATTGTGACTTTCACTCTAGAATGGCCACCGACAGAAGAGTCATGAAAATAAGAAATCAACTCTGTACATAATTCTAGATCTTTTCCCATCATCAATTTTCCCTTTCTTCTCAACTGATTGTCATGCTAACTACATTTCGAGGGAATGCTTGGAGAAGATTGCAGTTGACTTATTAGTGAAGTTACAACAGGATTTAAATCATAAGATTGTTTGATCTTGTTCATTAGTTTAGTAACTACCGAGGAGAGAGTCGGTGTTGATAATTGGACTTTAGACATAACATCCGCCACTAAATTTTCCTTTCCCTTCTTGTAAACGATCTCATAATCATATCCCATGAGCTTTACCAACCAATTAAACCGACCAGCAATATGTAACTTTTGCTCCAACAAGTGCTTCGAGGCTTTTATGATCATCTTTAATGACAAAAATGATTGTCAACCAAATAAGGATGCCATTTTTTAACAATAAATAAAATGTCAATCAATTCCTTTTTCATATACTGAAAGAGATCGATGCTTAAGAGATAAACTCTTATTGATAAAAGCAATCGGGTGACCTTTTTACATCAAGTACAGTCTCTATACCCATACTCGAAACATCCGTTTCTATTATAAATTCCTTCCCCATCTATGATGATGCCAGTACGGATATTGTGGTCATAGTTTTCTTTAATCCATTAAAAGCTTCCTCTGTCCATAAACTCCATACAAAAACATCCTTCTTCAACAATTCCGTCAATGGCCTAGTTATCTACCTATAGTTCTTCACAAATCGTCTATAGTATCCAGTTAGACCTAACAACCCCCTCAATAACTTGAGAGTTTTAGATATAGGCGATTGTTGCATAACTTTTATCTTCTTGGCATCGATTTGAAATCTTTTTTTGAAAATATAATGCCCCAAATACTCCACACATGTAGTTCCAAATATGTATTTGGATTTTTTGCCAAACAAGGTATTTTGTCTCAAAATGGACGGAGTAGTTTTTAAATGAAAAGCATGATCCTATAAATTTTTACTAAAAACTAAAATATCGTAAAAACACTCAAATGAATTTTTGTAAAAAAGGTAAAAAAAATTATTCATAAGGGATTAGAAGGTGCTAGGAGCATTCGTTAGACCAAATGGCATAACTAAGTACTCAAAATGCTCGTTATGAGTTCTAAAAGCTATTTTTGGTATGTCTAAATCATGCATGCGGATTTGATGATAACCGACTTGTAAATCCAACTTTGAAAACATAGTTGACCCTTGCAATTCATCCAAAAGTTCCTCAATCACAAAAATTGGAAATTGATCTTTGATAGCCAATTGATTCATTCTCCTATAGTCCACACACATCCTCCATATGCCATCTTTTTTTCTTTAACTAATACCACGAGACAAAGAGAAGGGATTATTACTGTTTTGAATTATTCCATTATCTAGCATTTCATTAACATGCTGCTCTATCTCATTTTTCTGAGTAGAATGATACATGTATGGCTTTATACTTACAGAGTTCAACCCCCTCCTTAAGTATAATTTTGTGATCATGCATTCTTTATGGAGGTAACCCCTTAGGTTCCGCAAACACGTCTTCAAATCTATCCGAGTATGCTTGTTAACTCCAATGGAATTTGTTGTTCTCCTTCTATTCCATAGTTTACAACTTTCATATCTTCGGTTGCCTTCGATGAGCTTAATCGAATCCAATTACGGGAATTTTGTCCGCAAATAGCCTTATTAACCTCCTCATCCTCCCGACTCTTACTATTGTTAACACTTTTCCCTTGTAATAGCATCCACTTTTCAGCAAGTTTAAATTTCATCCATATTTATATAAAATTCCATGTAATATCTCCAAAAGCATATGACCATACTACCCTCAAAATCATCTTATATAAACCTAATTGCATCACAAAACCGTTGTCTCAAAAGTTTCCCCTTGCATTTTCTATTTGAACTCCTTATACAAATATTTACACACCATGTCACCACCATCACCTACCCTCACCTCGACTTATGCAATTTTAACCAATTCACACTTGTTCAACCTAGCAAATCTCACATCCATAAAGTTATGTGCATTACCGGTGTCCACCGGAATGTTCATTCATTTATTCCGCAACTTCCCTATAATTTTCATGGTTTGATAATTTTCTCTACCAAAAACTACAAACACTAATATCCGACATAGCTCCCTTTGTATTCTTCTCTATTTTGCATATCCCCCTCTCGCTAATTCATCCCCTACTACTTCGAATCCTCACCCTCCCCTTCCATCTTCCTCCACTTCTAACATGAATACCGCCTCCCTTTATACTTATGCCTTGGTGCATAATTGTCCTTCACATTACAATTTTCTTTCTTCTATACCGGAGCTTTAAATGCAGTAGCTAATTCTTTCAACTCACCAATATCCCGATCATGTAGTAAGTGGAGTAATTGATTCTGCCATCTTTTTGAGATTAGCATTTCCCTTTACCATAGTTGTTAGTCTTTCCAGAATCCACAAGTGATAGAATCAGCTTTGATAACAATTGATACGATCTCAAATGTAAGCAACTAGAAAAATTAGAAAATATTACAAAAAATAGAATGAAAACTCGGCTTTATTGAATAAAAAATGAATTACAATAATTGTGACAAATGGAATTGAAATGCACAATGTTTATGAATGAATTAACAACTCAAAAGACCGATAGAGAAAAAGAAGAAAATAGAAAGAAACAAAAGGGAAATCCAGAGAGAGAGAAATAAAATGATTTTTACCTACCCCTTATAAGACTCCCATTCCTTTATTTACCGCTCTCTCTCGGCTAACAAAGTGTCAACTAACTCCCTAACTAACCCTTAACAACTTCAGCCAGCTTGTTCCTCATGATTGATGAACCGAATCTAGCCTTCTTACCATGTCATGGATTAATGCCACGTCATGCCGGCTATGTCATCTTCTTGTTACTCACTCGTCAACCAAAGTCGGCTTCGGTGTCAACCAAAGTTAGTTCCAATCAACATAAAAGAGAATAGCTGCATCGAGCCCAACACGTTCATCCTCGAGGATATGAGAGGAGTGATTTCTCCCACGATGACATTCTTGTCATCGTCACAATCCTCTCCAACTACAAAGCTTATCGAGTTTTTATAGATGATGATAGTGCTATGAACATCTTGTTTCAAGAAGTTCTCGACTTGATGAAGATCGACTTCTCTAAACTTTAGCAAAATAAAACTCCATTAGTGGATTAGATATGGATTTAGTAAATATAGCAAAGTAAGGTCTGTAAATGGATCACATATTAATTGAATTTTGATTCGATGTAATTAAAAGAATTTAGTAAATATTTTTTTTTATCGAGTCTAATTATTATTTGAATATGTTAACCTATTTATTAAATAGATCAAATATGAATTTACTTTTAATCCGATTTGATAATAATCCAATCTAAAATTAAAAAATATTATTGTTTTTATTAAATCTAATTATTTTTAATTTTTTTAAAAAGAAAATATATAAATATGAGATTTGGTTGAAATTTAGAGTTTATTTATTTTTTATTCTAAATAGTACATATCTTTCCATAATGATCATTGTGTTTTCAAAAAACCATAACTAAGTTTCTTGTCATTTTCTTAATTTTTCTTCTTTAAAAAATATATAAAAATTGACACATATATGCCACGATCCTCGAAGTAGGCCATGATAGGCATAGGAATTGAAAAAGTCGTGGGACTCACATCAACTCTAGCAAGTCTCGAATACCTAAATCATAATTATCAAACTCTGTAGAATCAAGATATCTTATCATATGTAACTCACAATATCACGAGTCTAATTTAATCAATACTCCTTAATTCCTTCTCAATTTATAGTTCACAATCAACAACCTAATTAGTTAATATCACATTCAAATTCACAATACTTATATATATCCAACATAAGAATTAACAACCTACCACAATTCTCATAATATAATACAGAACTTTTAGAGATTACAAAAATTTGAAAATAAAATTCAAAATATTAAAATTAAATGAGCCATATAATTAATGTGTTGGCTTCAAGACAACGGTTCTAAGGATGTTAATGAAAGATCTCACATCTTACAAAGCTGAAATAGTGAGATGTGAGCAAAATTATAGCTCGAGTAAATAGATAACATATAACATAGTTAAGAAAGGGAAATAGATAAATGGATGATAATTCAAAACCCGCTCAAGATGCAATGCTTATTTTTCAAAATCAAATACATATTTAAATATCAAATCGTATCTCATATTTTCAAATAATTCAAACTTATAATCAAAATCTCTTATCAAAATCCATATAATCAAATCAATTCATATCAAGTATCCAAAATCTACACCGGAGTGATCAAATCATATTGTATCATTGGATGCAAACATCCAAAGGCAACACCTCTCGTAGGTAGGTATATCGCATGTTAGCGGACACAAGAGCTAGCTATACTTCTCCTACTAGCCGAAGTATTTTCATATAAGTGAGCTCATATACTATACCCTTCGTAGCTAGGTACCCCAAGGTAATTAATCAAATTAAAAATTAAATAATCTCTCATATATTCTAAAAGTCCAAAAACCAACATATTCAAACACAATTCATTCTCAAAATTAAATTTGGTAATGTAATTCAATATCAAATCTTATACTCATAATCTAAGCTCAAATACAAACTCATATTCAGAATTATAAATCAAATACTTACTAAAATTATGTGAATAAATCAAAATTGAGCATCTCAATCAAACTATTGTTTCAATTTAATATCAAATCTTATACTCATAATCTAAGCTCAAATACAAACTCATATTCAAAATTATAAATCAAATACTTACTAAAAATATGTGAATAAATCAAAATTGAGAATCTCAATCAAACTATTGTTTCAATTCAATATCAAATCTTATACTCATAATCTAAGCTCAAATACAAACTCATATTCAAAATTATAAATCAAATACTTACTAAAATTATGTGAATAAATCAAAATTGAGAATCTCAATCAAACTATTGTTTCAATTCAATATCAAATCTTATACTTATAATCTAAGCTCAAATACAAACTCATATTCAAAATTATAAATCAAATACTTACTAAAATTATGTGAATAAATCAAAATCGAGAATCTCAATCAAACTATTGTTTAAATCCATAACATAAAATCAAACCTTAAGTAAAACATTTATTGAAAACTCCTAATCAAATCCTTTTTAGAATCATATCAAAACAGTTTCGATGTTAAATCATTTCAAATACTTAAGGAGTCCATTCCCATCTAAATTCTAATAAATGTGATTTTGACATATTTAAAATAATGATGCATGATAGAAATATCCAAGAAATTTAGGAATAGGATATGATATATATTATCCACTCATAGTGATCAAATAATCACATATCAAATAATAATGAATATCACATATAAAAAAATAATTCGAAAGCAAATGAATTATTCTAGAAATCAAAATACAAGACAAAGCACAAGAATAGCATTTATAAAAAAGACTCAAATTGAGGATTTTTTAACCAAACTCTTACTCTCTCAACTAACTCTAGACAATTATCCAATAACTATATCTGAAGTTCATTCTATAATCTTTTTCTAACAACCAATTATCCATCATCAATTTCCTATTCAATTTTTTCACACAACTTATCTTTACAATTCATCATTAATTTCCAATTTAAGTTTTTCTACAACTTACCCCTATAATTCATCATCTCAACCAACTTTTGAATTTCTCAAATCCATAGTCCAATAATTAATTTCACACCATTATCATCTCATTTCAAGCATCAATTAGCATAATTAATTGTTAAATAATCAAATCCCTAAATTTAATTCAACTCCTAACCCTAACTTAACTCAATTCTTATTCAAACAACAAACCCAACATAAAACAACTCTAAAATAATCAATAAATACATATAATAATCTCAATTTTAAGATTAAATGATAAAAATTCTCACGAATAGGTCTTCAACTTCAATTTCAATTCTTCAACCCCCTAAACTTTTCAAGCTTTAATTTAGTTAAATTTCATTTTTAATCATTTTGCTTTCTTGAATTTTTAAGGTATTTCAGCAAGACTTTAGCTTGGAAATGGAGCATGAAAATGGGAGGAAGTAGAGAGAGTTTTGGACAAGAAAGGGAGGAGAAGAGAATGAGAAAAATAAACGGGCATAAGGGCTATCCCTTTTTTTTTGTTGAATTTTTTCCCCTCTTATTCTAATTCTATTTTCTTTTTATAGGGTTATGGAACTAATTTTATTTTATAAAAAAATTCAGATTTTAATTTATTTTAAAAATATAATTAGCCTCTAATTTAACTTATAAATATTTTTTTAATACCAAAAAATATTTATAATTTACTAACTTAACCTTGTCATAACCCAATTTTGGGTTTCCTTTAAAGAAAAAAAAAACAAAAAAAGGAAAAAAGGAAAAAAAGAAAAGAAAAATATTAACCCTCCCTAAAATCATTCAAAAATATGTTAAAATCTTTCACAAATCTTTTTAAATTGGAATCTCCTTATTTTTAGCTAAACAAATCTCAAAATTAAGATTTGCCAATTAAAATTTGATTTTTGAATTGATTTTGGGAGAAATTTTAGGATGTTTTTGGCTTATAAAAAGATTTGGAATTCCAATTTGCAAAAAAAAAAAAAAAAAGAGGAGAGGGGGAAAGAAAAAAGAAGAAGCCAAACACGCCCTAATCCAATAACCATACCCGATTACCCGTTTACCCGGTCGAAACTTTTGAGCCTCAATTGATCGTTTTTCGATTAGATTTTGACCTCGATCAACATACCCACATCTAGCCCATCCCTAGATCGGTCCATCAACACCGATTAGAGAGAGAAAAATCACGAAGGAGAGAGAAATCAAAGATCAAACCACCACGACTCCGACCCGAATAAAGACCGCTCGTTTCTCTCAAATCCGATCACCAACACGAGATCGACCACTACGGACTCGATCGTCGGTCTCCCCGAGTATTTTCATATAAAGGTCATGGCCCAACCACACCGAAAAACGGTTTAATTATCCTCGACCCGTTTTCGACCCGTTTTGGTAAACCCTAAAAAATTGGCCGATCTAGGAATAATTGGAGGTCCTAACCACCACGAACTTCTTCTCTCGACCTTGCGAGTCGATCGGTGGGTTTGGAATCCCGATAGGAGGTCGGATTCATTGTCGGTGAAGAAGGGAGATCCGACCGAACCTTTGGAGGCTCGACTCCCTCCTCCGGCGTCGTCGTCGGTTGAAACCACCTCCATCGAGTCGCAATGACCGGATCTATAAGGCTGGGTGGTCCACGCGCCGAAAAGATCATCGAAAGACGAACGATCGCTTGGCGGTGACTCTTGATATTCCGGGGTTATTTTGGTAATTTTACAATGTATGTGAATTTTGAACTTGTTTGTGTTTGTTTTTTTATTTTTTTATATTTTTTTATATGTTTTGTAATAATTTTTTGTCTTATATATGTTCGAAAATCTAAAGCTATTTAGTTATGGAATTTATTCTAATATGTGATTTTTTTTATGTGATTAAAATATTGGATCAACGAGTCTCCTATTTATTAGGGACGGACGGTGATTTTAATACATTTAATTTCTAGTTGATTTTAGTTAATTAAAATCTTAGTGTTTTTGTTTATTAAGAAAATAAAAAAAACGAGAAAAAATATATATCAAAATTTTCGACGAAGCCTCATATTTGATAGGGGCGACGTCACCAAAAATCACCTTTTAATTAAGATGTTCTTCGACACGCCGGTTGTGTTAAGGCTTAAAGTGGATCCGATGTTTGAGTCGACGTGTCGCCCGACGAAGGGGACCGACGATCGTTTCAATACGATGCCATGTTCAAAACTAAAAAATTCAATTTGTCTAAGAAATGGGAGATTAAGAATCGAGAAAATAATTTGACATTTTAGGAGATAAATTTAGAGCTAAAACCGGATGTGGTACCTTTCTTCGGAAAGGGCGTTTTTGGATGATCGACATCTTCTCAAAAGCGTAACCAACTCCTTACCATAGAATCTCCGAACCGGTATCCGTTTTAGGTTCATAGTTCCTTCAATACTAGGTGGCGACTCCAAACTCTGTAAATAAACTTATAAATATTCAATCTAATATTAGATATTTTTCGAGGAGTCCAATCCGAGCGTCGGGTAGTGACGGAATGATGACTCACGTGGGGACTAGAGTTAGGCCATAGGTTTGGTCTTTAATTTATCTCCTATGTTTTATTTTTGTCATTTTATTTTTTGAATTGATTTTATTTTATTTGTGTATATATTTAAATTTTTTATCTGCATGTTTATTTTTGAATTGGGTTGTACGCCTTTTCTTTTAACCGTTGCACACACCATGAAAGAAACTTTTAAAAGCTCTGGACCCGAGTTGAACCCTAATAGGATTTAGATAGAGTGATTTGGAGGCGAGTATGAAGAAAGTCTACCGATGCTCTTTCAAACTCTCGTTTAGATCGAAACTCGCACTATACATTGGAAATGGTGGAATGACATTCCCCTACCTCCTAACGTATTATGCTAGAGGCTGGATTGCCCCACTCGGTAATTTAGGCGAGTCTAAAGGCTTGAAAAATCTTTAGGACTAGTCAAGCATTGCTCAACCATAGAAAAGCTAGATCTTGTCTATTAGGGTTGACCCCAATTAAGACACGAATCATTGTCAAATGATGTCGATATCGACCCTCGGTATTCCAAGGGTATTTTTGTAATTTTTAGTAAAGGTTACCCTTCGTATTAAATCATGACCGAAGAAGTCGAAATAAGGTCGAGGATTTTAGATCGGATTTGAGCGGGCTCGAAATGATGAAGGAGATTGTTTGCTCTTGAATTTCATTTCGAGACTACGAAAAAAAAAGGATTTTACCCTTCGTGTGCTTATAATAAAAGTTGTTTCATCATTTCAAAATCAAGTCACGACTGAAATTGAGGACATACATATCTCCCTAATTGCTCAAGTATCCGTGGGTAATTTTACCCTCGGTGAGTACTAGCTTGATTTGATCTATCTTCGATAAGATTCCGTCATGATTTAATATGCAACAAATAAAAGAAAGGTATCCAACCCGACTCAAAATCATGCATTTGCATTAAGTATTTATTTGTATATATTTCTTTTGCATCACCCGTGAAGTAAACATAGGTTGCTCTACTCAATCCCCTCCGCGCGTCTACGAACTCGACTTCGAGCTCGCCAAATTGAGAATGAGGAAAGACCGCGATAAGAGCCAATTAGCCAGCAAGAGTTTGACTCTTTGAAAGAAAGTGTGGCTCGGATGACTTCCCTGTTAGAGCAAGCATTAAGAGGGAAAGGTAGCTTGAATCAAGGACAACCCGAAGTACAATAAGTTGTTCCATCACCTCATCAATCGGGGCCTTCCAATCATGTAACTATTTATGCTAAAGGTTCACATCCTATCGGGACCTTCGCTTATCCCATGGACCCAAGAGTCCCACAAATGCCTCCGATCGATCTTGCGGAAGAGGAAGCGCATGGTCCGAAGGCGGTTAAAGGCCTAAGTATGGACATACTCATGGCACTAGAAGAACGTCTAAGAGTAGTAGAGGGGGAAGATGCCTACGATCCAATTAGGGCCTCTAAAATGTGTTTGGTGCCCGATATAGTGATTCCAAGAAAATTCAAGGTGCTAGATTTTTCAAGTACACTAGAACCTAGTGTCCCATGAATCACTTGAGGATTTACTCGTAGCAAGATGATCGAAGTGGTTCACGATGAAAAGCCGTTAATCAATTTCTTTCATGAGAGCCCGAGATGTTCGACTTTGGACTAGTACATGAGGTTAGAGGGATCGAAGATCCGAAGGTGGAAGGATTTAGCTGATACTTTTCTCAAACAATACAAGTTTAACATGGTAGTGCTCCAAATCGTTCGGATCTCCAAGGTATGGAAAAAAGAGCTAAAGAGACCGTCAAGGAATACACATAAAGGTGGCACAAGGTAGCGGCTCGAATCCATCCAACATTACTAGAACATGAGTTAATCTCGATATTTTTGAATACTTTTAAAGCACCCTACTTTGAGTATTTGATTGGTAATGTTTCAACCAACTTTATCGATATTGTTGTCATAGGCGAGAGGGTAGAACAAACAATTAAAGCTAAAAAGATTTCGATGGTTCGAAAAGACAAAGGGCGATGGTAACAAGAGAACGGATGAGGAGATACATTAGGTTGGGACTGGATTTTATCCATCCAAAAATCGAGGGAGTAACCAAAGAAAGCATAAAAACCATGATAGCTACAATCAAAGACCTTCATTCACCCACTATACCCCCAACCTAACAAACACCATGAACCATACATATCCATCAAATCAATCGAATCCATCCTACATACCTCACCAAACTTACCAAGTAAAACAATTCTCTTAAGCTACTACACATTTTCAAAATCCACCAATTCACAACCAAGACCACAAAAAAGAACTCGAGCAACTACCACCCTTACCTATCTCATTGGGTGAGATGTTTGAACATCTAGTGAGTACTCGGATTGATTACTCCAATTCCTACCAAACCAAAGCTCCCTCCTTATCCTGTATGGTACCAACAAAATGAATGTTACGAATATCATTCTGATGCTAATGGACATAATATCGATGGTTGTCCTACTTTCAAGAAGAGGCTCTTGGCTTTGATTAAGAAAGGATGGATCAACCTTGATAGTTTTTCCAAATGCTCGTGATGTGAGCATGGATCAACTACCAAGCCATACAATTGTCAACGCATGGAATGAAGAGATGGTGTGAGCTCGAAAGATATGGTGATGATGCATTCTCGTCGATCTTTAAATGTCATCTTTTAATTTTGTCAGTTTTTGAAAACTATGTTTTGAATATTTTGGTTATGCATGAGTTAAGACGTATATTTGAATGAAAGAATGCTTAAGTTTTCTTTTATAATTTGATATTATCCGATTTGAAATCAAGAGATGTTCATTTGAAAGTATTACTTGGCATTAACATCTTTCTCCATTAAACAAGCATAATGGAAAATTCATTCAAAGAAACTTTTACAAAAAATGATCAAATTTCAAAACATGACGGATATATGCTAGAGATAATTTTTTTCAAAGATATATCCTCCGGATAGCCTTTTTGAGCGAGAAAGTAATAAGTGAAATCCTTCATCCTTTCTCAAACTTAACCTTTGAAGGAAAATTGTTGCCTAAGAAAACATAGTGAAGCCCAAAGGAAAGACTCAATGATTGGTGCCTTAAATAGTGATGAACAACATTCATAATTAATCATCGTCGTTCAAAAGAGATTAGTGTGTAACGACATAGGTGAATCGGTCTTTGAGATGAGGAAAGGCCATCTTTCATATGTCTCACATAAATTTTATCCTTCGTTGTCCCACTTTGAGCCCGATAATTTTCTTCATAATAACCCGAACCGGGATCACCCTTCACACCGGGGGTAAAGTGTATAGTCCATGAAGGGTCGATGAAACTCTCAAAAATTTATATTAAAAGAATCTCATCAATTATCTTAAGAGAAAAAGAAAAAGAGGGGAGACAAAAAAAAAAAAAACTTCTTCTCGAACATAAAAACTATAAGTCAAGATGGGAATCAAAATTCAACAAACGAGACAAAGAGAGTTGAGGCAAGAAAACAAAGTCAAAATGACAAAATCTAGGTGGCAAGCCTAGAAGAATTTTCTCAAGGACATAACAGACCTAACTAACGGCTCAAGTGATAAAGTCCAAGCGACGTGATATAAAGAGATTTTCATGGACAACGAAGTGATTCTATGTCAAAAAACCTTCAAACACATTTTGAGCCTTTATATCCTTCTTTCATAAACCCATTGCCATAGCCTACATTACGTGCTTTTGTAAGTCTTTTCGATCAAAGAAAGTTTACCTAGGTTATTGGATTCTAATCTAAAAAAAAAAATGATGATTGAGGAAAAGAAAGTAAGATGAGTCGGTATACTATTTGTCGTTGAATCATGAGTCTTCATCAACAAACCTTAGGGGCAAAATAAATAGAATCAAGATGTTCTAAGGCAAATTTATCCTTCAAATCCACTTATTTTTTTCAAATGCTTTCTGCTCAAAACTTTTTCATTTCCCCAAAATGAACTTATTTTGGATTAATTCCCTTTCAATTCCTCAAATGTCAACTTTTATGCAAACTTTGCATGACCCAAACACTTTTTTTGTTTGCTTAGCTCAACTTTCTTGAAGAAATTGCATCATAGCATTTGAATATCATGATTTGACTTTAATCAATGAACTTAAATATCTTCATGAATGAAAGTACTTTCATTGGAACATCTCTACATTTCGTTCGGATAATCTGAATTGTTTTAAGAGAGTCATTCAAATATACGACTCAATCCATAAGAGCCAAATGTTTTCGATATTTTTCAAAAGATGATAAAATTTTCAAGATCAATTTGCAAATCGTGATGCAAGCATCAAGAAACGAGCATTCGAACACAAGCGATGATTATGTCAAGAAAATGATAAATGTCTAATCTTAACCAACACTTGGGGCATTTTATAGCCCGATCGAATGACATTTCATGGAGAATACTTGGGGGCAAGATCAAGAGTCTAGAAACCCTAATTGAGTTCAACAACTTGTCAAACAATGGCATCATTATGCTATGGAATAGAGGTCAAAGTAGTATGCTTTTATGCTCAAATCAAAGCAATCAAAGCGATCAAGCCGAGGGGCAAAGAGCAGCCCTAAGGGAGGACAATGACTCGGTTAAAATTTGTCAAGCGGTGAAAGCAATCGGGTATGATTTTACAAGGATGGATTAAAACATGTAGTGGTTTATCACTTTTCAAGCAAAGACCAATTGGTTAAAAAAAAGAGAGATAGAAAAGACTCAAGTTCACTATGAATAGTGGTCCAAGTCTTGGGGGCAAGGAAATTTTAACGATACGCCGGATACAATCCGGCACAGATTTCTAAAATGAGGTAAAGAGGGGATTGAGTACCGACAAGGCAGGACGGCCTATGTTTCTCTCGGATAAGATGGTTGTCAATTTTAACTAAAAAAAAAAGAACATTCAATCAAACTTGAAATTCAAAAGGGGGTCACATTTCCCCACATATTCTTTCGAGCAGGATCGCCTAATAATAGATCATCCACTTAGGTAGGGTCACCTCTTAATAGACCATTCTTTCAGGCAGGATCGCCTAATAATAGATCATCCACTCGGGTAGGGTCACCTCTCAATAGACCATTCTTTCAGGCAGGATCGCCTAATAATAGATCATCCACTCGGGTAGGGTCACCTCTCAATTGACCATTCTTTCAGGCGGGATCGCCTAATAATAGATCATCCACTCAGGTAGGGTCACATCACAATTGACCATTCTTTTAGGCAGGATCGCCTAATAATAGATCATCCACTCGGGTAGGGTCACCTCACAATAGACCATTCTTTCAAGCAAGATTGACTAATAATAGATCATTCTTTCGGGTAGGGTCACCTCATAATAGACCATTGCATGTTTAATTTTCGGGATAGGTCGCCTTTTACAATAAGGCCACGCATCCGCATGTTTAATTTTCGGGGTAGATCGCCCTTTACAATAAGGCCATGCATCATATATTTAATTTTTAGGGTAGGCTACCCTTCACAATAAGGTCATGTATCGCACGTTTAATTTTCGGGGTAGTCGCCCTTTAAAATAAGGTCATGCATTGCACGTTCAATTTCGAGGGTAGGTCGCCCTTTACAATAAGGCCACACATTGCATGTTTAATTTCTAGGGTAGGTCGCCCTTTATAACAAGGCTATGTACTCGTACATTTTATTTTTAATGTACTTTGTACTTAATTTTTCATGAATCGCACATTTATTTTTTCGAAAAAAAAAGAGAAGAAGAATTTATTTACAAGCTCACTAAACAAATCTATTCGAAGTTCACACTTCGACTAAGATTTGCATCGTAAGCATTGTAAAGAGGGAGCAACTCGTCATAACCCAATTTTGGGTTTCCTTTAAAGAAAAAAAAACAAAAAAACAAAAAAAGGAAAAAAGGAAAAAAAGGAAAAAAATATTAACCCTCCCTAAAATCATTCAAAAATATGTTAAAATCTTTCACAAATCTTTTTAAATTGGAATCTCCTTATTTTTAGCTAAAAAATCTCAAAATTAAGATTTGCCAATTAAAATTTGATTTTTGAATTGATTTTGGGAGAAATTTTAGGATGTTTTTGGCCTATAAAAAGCTTTGGAATCCCAATTTGCAAAAAGAAGAAAAAAGAGGAGAGAGGGAGAAAGAAAAAAAAATGAAGAAAAAACGCAGCCAAAAAAAAAAAAACAAAAAAGAAAAAATATTGAAAAACTAAAAAGAAGAAGCCAAACACGCCCTAACCTAATAACCATACCCGATTACTCGTTTACCCGATCGAAACTTTTGAGCCTCAATTGATTGTTTTCCGATCAGATTTTGACCTCGATCAACATACCCATATCTAGCCCATCCCTAGATCGGTCCATCAACCCCGGTTAGAGAGAGAAAAATCACGGAGGAGAGAGAAATCAAAGATCAAACCATCACGACCCGACCCGAATAAAGACCCTCTCGTTTCTCTCAAATCCGGTCACCAACACGAGATCGAGCACCATAGACCCGATCGCTGGTCTCCCCGAGTATTTTCATATAAAGGTCACGACCCAACAACACCAAAAAACGATTTAATTGTCCTCGATCCATTTTCGACCCGTTTTGATAAACCCAAAAAAATTGGCCGATCTAGGAATAATTGGAGGTCCTAACCACCATAGAACTTCTTCTCTCGGCCTTGCGAGTTGACCGGTGGGTTAGGAATCCCGATAGGAGGTCGGATTCATCGCCGGTGAAGAAGGGAGATCCGGTCGAACCGTTGGAGGCTCCGATCTCCCTCCTTCGACGTCGTCGTCGGTTGAAACCACCTCCATCGGAGTCGCAATGACCGGATCTACAAGGCTGGGTGGTCCACGCATTGGAAAGGTCATCGGAAGACGAACGGTTGCTTGGCGGTGACTCTTGATATTCTAGGGGTATTTTGGTAATTTTACAATGTATGTGAATTTTGGATCTGTTTGTGTTTGTTTTTTTTATTTTTTATATTTTTTTATGTGTTATGTAATAATGTTTTGTCTTATGCATGTTCGAAAATCTAAAGCTATTTAGTTATGGAATTTATTATAAGATGTGATTTTTTTTATGTGATTAAAATATTGGATCAACGAGTCTCCTATTTATTAGGGACGGACGGTAATTTTAATACATTTAATTTCTAGTTGATTTCAGTTAATTAAAATCTTAGTGTTTTTTTATTAAGAAAATAAAAAAAACTAGAAAAAATAGATATCAAAATTTTCGACGAAGCCTCCTATTTGATAGGGGCTAATATCACCAAAAATCACCTTTTAATTAAGACGTCCTTCGACACGCCGGTTGTGTTAAGGCTTAAAGTGGATCCGATGTTTGAATCGACGTGTTGCCCGACGAAGGGGACCGACGATCGTTTCAATACGATGCCACGCTTAAAACTAAAAAATTCAATTTGTCTAAAAAATGGGAGATTAAGAATCGAGAAAATAATTTGACATTTTAGGAGATAAATTTAGAGCTAAAACCGGACGTGGTACCTTTCTTCGGAAAGGGCGCTTTTGGGTGATCGACATCTTCCCAAAAGCGTAACCAACTCCTTACCATAGAATCTCCGAACCGAGTGTTTGTTTTAGGTTCCTAATTTCTTCAATACTAGGTGGCGACTCCAAACTCGTAAATAAACTTGTAAATATTCAACTTAATTTTAGATATTTTCGAGGAGTCCCGTCCGACGTCGGGTAGCGACAAACCTTATTCTTAGGATGGGTTATCACAAAATATATTTTCAAGAGTTGGTTATATTTATCATCACCTTATTTTTTCTCAAAAGTTAAAAAAAAAAAATTACGAAGGAAGGAGAAAATGGGCCAAGCCAGCATATTTATCATCACCTTATTTATAATTAAGGCATGTAACCCCATGGTCTTTTAATCCATGGTTTAATTTCGTCTAAGTTTTTAATGATTCCTGATGATTTCGTTTGTTTATGATTTATAATTGTTTATTATGTAATTAGTACAAATTTAGATGATTTATTGAAGGCATATGTAGCCTCTATTTTCTAATGCTTATTTCCTTATTCTTTTACAGTAAGAGGACCAATGTCAAGTTTTAGACGTAAAACCTAACATTAATTATTAATTATGCTTAAGGGTTTTTTTTTTAATAAATTAGAAGCTAGTCATATATAAGGATAAAGCGGATGGACGAGACACAAGAATTAACTTTACCTCTAAGTAAAAGTATTTGATGTCAATACATCTCAAGAATTGAAAACTATAGTGTTTAACACTTATAATTTTTTGAAATTTATTTTGTCAGATGACTACACCCAAAAGAGATAATGGCAAGCAGGTTATGGAGGTTGAGTCTGCTGCAAATCCAGGTTCAGTTAAAAAAAGACAATTGACATTAAAAGTATGGCAAGATTTTGAAAAGTTCATAGGACCAAATAAAAATGATATTGCTAAGTGTAAACAGTATAAGAAAAAAATTGTAGGCCGAAACACTAAAGAAACTATTCATTTGAGAAATCATTTAGGTAGATGTGTGGTAAAGAAACGTAAAGCTAAAGGCCAGTAACCGTTAAATGTCGCCAATAATGCTAGTAAATAAAATATTACTATCTAGACTTTTAGATTTAATCAATATATATATATATATATATAGTTATATAGTGGACTTTGTTTGGCAGTAATTAAGCATATTATACATTTAAGATGGCTGAACATGATTATTTTTAATGTTCTTTAAAAGTCTTAAACCGGAGTTCAAACTTGTGTCAAGAAATACTATTAAGACTAATGTATTAGAAGTTTATTGTGTGGAGAAATAAAAATTATACAATTATCTTGAACCACTTTGTTCTAAGGTGACTATTACAAATGACTTGTGGATAATAGAAGATAAAATTTTTAGTTATTTTTACTTGATTGATTGCTCAGTTTATTGATGATAATTGGCAATCACACAAATGAATTCTTACATTTAAATATATAGAGTATTCCCATGATGCATAAACTCTATTTAAATTTATCAAAGAATTATTTTTAGAATAGAATATTGATAAGAAGTTATGTGTAATCATGGTTGATAATGCATCAAATAATGATCCAATGGTAAGAAGTACAAAAGGTTGGCTTTGTGATAAGTCATTATCGTACTTAAAAAGAGATTTTTTTCATGTTTGTTGTGGTAAACATATTTTTAATCTAATTGTGTAGGATGGGTTGAAAATTGTTGGTAATTTAATTGTGATGATTTGAGAAAGTGTAAAGTATTTGAATATAGGGCTAAAAAATTTTCTATTGAAATAAAACAACTCAAGCTACATGGTTAAAATGAAGTAAGTTTTGATTGTGCAACTAGGTGAAACTCTACTTATTTTAATCTTGAAAGTGTATTAGGAAGAAGAGAAGCTTTTTCTCGATTGAAGAATATTGATAAGAGCTTCAAGCACAATCAATCTTTTAGGAACTACTTCTCCAATTGTAAATATTTTTCTTTCGAACATATGTGATGTTAAACTATGTTTGAGTGAATGAGAAAATAGTAAGTATGAATTTATTCATTTAATGGCTAAATCAATGAAAGAAAAGGTTATCAAATATTGATATAAATGTAGCTTTGTATTGGCTATTGTTATGGTTCTTGATCCAAGATTTAAATTAGATTTAGAGGAGTATTATTATGGTCCTTGAGACTCGAGTTCGATTAAAAAAGACAATTGACCTTAAAAGTATGGCAAGATTTTGAAAAGTTCATAGGACCAAATAAAAATGATATTGCTAAGTGTAAACAGTAAAAGAAAAAAATTATAGGCCGAAATACTAAAGAAACTATTCATTTGAGAAATAATTTAGGTAGATGATTATTTTTAGATGTTCTTTAAAAGTCTTCAACCAGCGTTCAAACTTATGTCAAGAAATACTATTAAGACTAATGTATTAGAAGTTTATTGAGTGGAGAAACAAAAATTATACAATTATCTCGAGCAACTTTGTTCTAAGGTGATTATTACAAATGACTTGGGATAATAGAACATAAAAATTTTAGTTATTTTTACTTGATTGCTCAATTTATTGATGATAATTGGCAATTACACAAATGAATCCTTACATTTAAATATATAGAGTATTCCCATGATCCATAAACTCTATTTAGATTTATCAAAGAATTATTTTTAGAATAGAATATTGATAAGAAGTTATGCGCAATGATGGTTGATAATGCATCAAATAATGATTCAACGGTGAGAAGTACGAAAGGTTGGCTTTGTGATAAGTCGTTATCGTACTTACAAAGATTTTTTTCATGTTCATTATGGTAAACATATTTTTAATCTAATTGTGCGGGGTGGGTTGAAAATTTTTGGTAATTTAATTGTGATGATTTGAGAAAGTGTAAAGTATTTGAATTTAGGGCTCAAAAATTTTCTATTGAAATAAAACAACTCAAGCTAGGTGGTTGAAATAAAGTAAGTTTTGATTGTACAACTAGGTGGAACTCTACATGTTTTAATCTTGAAATGCATTAGGAAGATGAGAAGCTTTTTCTCCATTGAAGAATATGGATAAGAGCTACAAGCACAATCAATCTTTTAGGAATTAATTCTCGAACCGCAAATATTTTCTTTCCAAACATATGTGATGTTCAACTACGTTTGAGTGAATGAGAAAATAGTAAACTTGAATTATTCATTTAATGGCTAAATCAATGAAGGACCAAAAAGAACAAAAAAGAATGAAAGAATTTTTCATTTTTTGTTCTATCAATGAATAGAATGTAAAGACAAGTCAAGTAGCTGGTAAATTAAAATTGGAACTGGCGCAATTCGCAGAACTAGAAGCCTTTGGGCAATTCGCTTCGAATCTTGATAAAGCTACTCGAATCAATTGGCAAGATAATCAATATTTGGAATGTCCGTATTCTTGTTGTTGTATTCGATGCAAAAGGTTTTTCTTGATACTTAATTAAACTACAAAGAGGTTTTTTTTTATATGGAAAGAAAAAATGTAAAACCTAGAAAAGAATAATAGAAATTCCTAATCTTAGAAACTAATTGGACCAAAACAAAAACAAAATAAAGATTTGATTTTTTTCGAGTGATCCAACGGTGTGATATTTTTTTCTCTTCTTATTCGAGATATTATGTGAATAAATCTACTAAGAAATCTAATAAGTTAAAATTAAAGAAAATGGATTCGATACAAATAAATAAATAATAAATAAATAAACTACAAGAAGTAATCAACATAGAAATGATTTTCCAAAAGACTATTTATCTCAAAGAGGTTTACATAAAATTCGAGGAAAACGCGAACGACTACTGTCTTATTTGGCAAAGAAAATGGAGTACGTTATAAATAATTAATTAGTCGGTTAAACATTCAAGAGTTAAAAACTCGTTAATTTAAAGAGTCTTTTTATTTTATTTTATTTATTAGATCTTGAACTTTCGAATTATTCATTAAAGCCAAAGACAAAATCTCTGAAATGAAGTTAGTTAAAAAAAGAAATGTCTAACATATGTATTTTCTTTGTTTGTTAATGAGATTCGAACAGACATTGAAAATGATCATGGGGTGTGTCATAATGAATGAGAAATCAAATAAAGAATGGTCCCATCTTATTGGATGCTAATAAAAGCAAAACAAAAGTCTTTTTCATAATTTTTTTTTATTATACAAAATTTTCAATAAAAACCTTCTCACAAGTGCCATCAATTTGATATGTTTTCTTCCAAAAAAAAAAAAAAAAAGAATGCCTTTCATTATTATTTATTGTTAATAAAGGTAATAAACGAATTTTTTTAAAGCATTTTTTATCTCTCTTTACCATAAAGATATTGAATAGAATGCACTATTTTTTTTACCACTATAATTTTAAAAATAAATATTTAAATGCCCTTCAAAAGTAAGTAAATAAATTCAAAACATATAAAATGCAGTTAATCCTGCTTATGCGTTCATAGCACAAGACTTTACTACTCAAGTCGCAGTATATGTGAATCACCAATACATCGCAGGATTCATCATGACGAAGCTTTTGCTCATGGAGCTATATTTTTTTATTAGAGATTACAATCCGAACGGAATGAGGATAATGTATTGGCAAGAATGTCATATTTTCCATATATCACACTAAATAGATATCATATTCATGAAATATGATTCACTTTCAAGATGCCTTGGTGGTCAAATGGTAGACACGCGAGACTCAAAATCTCGTGCTAAAGAGCGTGGAGGTTCGAGTCCTCTTCAAGGCATAATATTGAGAATGCTCATTGAATGAGCAATTCAATAAGAGATCTCGGATCGAATCGCTATTGATATACCGATTCGATCCGAGATCTTGGAATTGGAATAAGTTCGGCCGCGGATCATGAAATCTTGGTGATCTTCTCTATCTAATGAATAAAGTCCATTTTTCTTGTAGCTTTGTATTGGCTATTGTTATGGTTCTTGATCCAAGATTTAAATTAGATTTAGTGGAATATTATTCGAGAAAAATCATAGTTTTGATGCTTACAAATATGTCCATAGAATTTGTCATGCTATTTTCGATCTTTTTACCAAATACAAGAGTATTCTTCTTCATTACAATCTTTAGAAGATATGTCAAATACCAATAATACTTTGATGACTTTCAAAGATGATTGACCAAGTGGCATTGATCGATCGGATGCATAAGTTCGATCTTTTAATCTCTATGCTTCAAAGATGTGAGAACTAAACAATACTTGAAGGAGCTAGTGTCTTAGAACAAACAAGTTCTATATTTTGCAATGGTAAAAAACCAATGGTGATAAATTCTCTATCCTTACAAAAATTGCTTGTGATTTTCTAGTTGTGTACTAGCAACTATTGTTACTTCCCAAGCTATATTTAGCATGCGAGATAGAGTAAAAAATAATAATCGTGCTTGCAATAACTACTACAAGTGATTGACTTTCAAATCGAAACTAAAAATATATGGTATTTCGTTTACTTAAACTCATTACATTTCTATTCTTTGTGCATTAACCAATTATAAAAAATTGCTTTTTTTTTTTTTTAATGTGCTTGCATTTTTTCAATGATAAGAGTTGATGTGGAGTTGAGCAATAAATATATTTGAAAGTGATTATTTCATTTATTTCAAACTTAATGGTAAGAATCATAGCAAGTGGAACCAACTTCTTATGACCAATTGGAATTTGTTTTAGTATTTCAATGTTAGACATAAAAGTATAGCTCAAACCATCTTTTGCATGAGTTCTTTTATAACACTTGAATATCTAAATTATATATATATATATATATATTTGTCATTTTACTTAATTAGAGAAGATGTAGAAACAAGTAGTTAGAGGTTAGTATTGAGATACTAAAAAACTTATATTATTAAGGAATCGACGAGGTTTGGATTTTTTTTTTAAACATTAAGAAAATGCGATATTAGTACTTATTTAGTTATGTGACATTATTAATATTGGTAGAGTAACATGTGTTTATAATTTTTGTGAAATAACTTGTTACAAATAGATGAAAATAATAATTAATATTTTTTTCTTTGCTTGTAAGCCTTAATTTGTAGCACTATTATCTTGGAATTCAAATCAACAAATATTTATTTTGCTACACGTGAGCAAAAAAATAAAAATTATTTTTTATTTTTTTTTATCGTACTTTCTACCTAGTTCGAGAAATGTTTTTATTACGATTAGTTGATTTTTTGATTCTAAATTTTGCGGTATTTTAAATTTTTTACAAAATTGATTAATGAAATATTATCCTAATATAACTTCTTATACATATATAGTGGTTGAAACATATTTATATTGAAGCAATATATTAAATATGGTAAGAATAAATTTTCTACAAAAATCAAGGAAAAAAATACGATAAAGCTTTCCATCCCCTCGGATCCCAAATCATAATTTCCAAAAAATAAATCGAATTCAAATATATTATAATCCGATCTGAATCCTACTGGTTCATAGTCTTATAGCCAAGCTAGCTATTTTTGCCTTGGCTATACTAGGAAGGAGCACCATCTTTTTATGGGTTTTATAAAAAAAAAAAAAAACAATATTCAAGTTTTATTCTTCTGTTCATAGTTTAGCAGCAGCGTTAATTTATTTTTGTGAAAATGTTATTCTCAGCCGTACAATATTTTCTTGTGGCAAAATCAATGTAATACTGAAGTTTAACATCATATGATTTTTTATTACTTTCAGGTTGGTTGCATATATATATATATATATTGCCAAAGAAAAGATTATTGCAAAAGAAGAGAAGCATTTCAGAGGACTTGGATATTTATTGCAAGAGATCGTATTTTTTTTGTGGTTATTAAGTTATACAATGCCTTTATTTTATTTATTTTAGCTAATTTATGCGACGACTCGTTGATTGTTAATTTAATCTTAGTCGTGACATTTAAAAAAAATAAATAAAAATAAAAACTAATCCTTCATTTGGTTGGTTTCTCTGCAACTTAATTAATTTGGAGGAGGAAGCAGCCATTTGGAACCTTCAATAAAGCCAAGAGAAATGAAGGGTGCTACTTGGTCAGGGGTTAGCTGCCTGCCAGATCTAGCACGGCCCTTGGGGTCAGCTCCTGGCCCCTCGCACTTGTATTCTCCAAATAAAACCGTCCTGCGAGCAATGGCACATGCATGATAAACATTATTATGAAGAAAGAAACAATTATGAAATCATTTTTTGAGTCAATATTAATTATCTTCTTTCGTTAAACAATGTAAAACCCATTTATGAAATCTTTTTTTTTTTTTTAATTATAATTATTAAGAAATAGAAAAGATGGATTAAGGACATACTGATCTCGTTCAGGGTGGAAATTATTGGACCATCCCTCAGGATTAACAACACTACCCATGGTAGTGTAAGCAAACACTACCCGTGGCCTTGACATCCATGCTCGTCCCAAATGCGTCCCACTGCCAGTTCCATCTATTTTACAATGCACGAAAGAAAATCCGGTATCTTCTGATTCACTGTTCCTTGCTTGTGCAGTGATAAACGTCCCTCCTTCATCAGGAATCACATGCATCTCGGTTCCCTGCATTCCATTGAATTTTCAAAAAAATTACTCCATGCACCAAATGTACGCCAAATACAATAGAAGAAATTATTAAAGAGAAATTAATTCTTGGATCGAAGTTACCAAATACAAGGACTTTCCGCTTCCAAAAATGAAATCAACAGTGCCTTCAATGTAACAATCCTTGAAGAGATGCCGTCCCTTGTCATCACACAATGTGTCTTGAAATCCAAGTAATCTGCAGTTGTAGAAAGCAGACTTGTCCCCAGCAATCCTCAGAGCAACCGCCTGTTCTCCTTTCAATTTCCCGTTCGGCTTTGGCGCAGAATTCTGTTCCCACAGTTCCATAGGAAAAAAACAAATAACAATGAAGATATCAAAAGCATTAACCTCAAGGAAAAAAAGAAGAAGCAGTACAACATTTAAATTTTCACATGGGAGAATTGACCTGAACTTGATTCGAAATGAATAATGTTTCAGGATATACACACACCTTAATAATGATATTAGCAGCGACAAAGTAATCAGCCTCAGCTTCCAAGGTAGCACTATAAACAGTTCCATATTCTCTGGCCGTACCACCAAATGACAAGGTTGGCATGTTGCTAGGTGATCCCAAGAATGTAACAAAAGGCTTCTCACGCTCAATCTTGAGTTTTTCAACGTACTCTCCTGGTCCAATGTCCACAATTACACGTTCTTTATTCCCTGTTGGAATACTGTTAATGGCATCCTTTAAGGTTTTGAAGTCTCCACTTCCATCTTTTCTAACTTTAATGGTTCTTGGTTTAGCTTCGGCAGCTTCCAGGGCAGGGTCTATGGTGCCCTTACGGTCTGCCAGGGGCTTGACATTGTTTTGAAACCATGTGTTCAGGCTCGATGCATCGGCTGGTATCGGACTTGTATCAGCAGAACTAACGGTGGTGGTGGACACAAGAAGAATTGCTGTAATGAAAAGTTGAATAGCTGCAATGCAACCCATCTTTTTTTTTTGTCTGGGTAAATTTCTCATGGAAGAAGAATATTGCAATTGCAATTTATAAGGCCACCAATAAAAGAGCCTTAAAATACTTGGGATTAAGAGAGCTCTTCGCATAATTTCTTCTATTTTAATTGCGGTTTGTGTACGTACGTACACAGCAACCTCTCGTTTATTAGAAGGAAAATAGAATTGCAGCCAAGCTATTTTTTTCTTTTTTATCTCCTTGAGCACAGCCAAGCTAGCTATTTCTGCATTTTCCATACTAGGAAGGATCAACATTTTTTTATGGGTTTATGTAAGAAAATATATTAGTCAATTGTTATTTTTCTACAAAGAAATGCTAGAAGTCGATGAACGGTTAGAACCCGTGGCCACAAAAGTTCTTATCGGAGGGATTTATGATGTAGGTTTATAAAGAAAACTTTATGCTTTCTCTGATACAAATCTATTTTGGGTGAAAAGGATGGTAGAAAATCACATTTGGATTGAAGAAGCTGTCACCGCTTCAGCAAACTTATCCGAACAAGCCTTAGCTTGTCTATAGTCCTCTTTTCCCAACTCCAAACTACTCTTCTGAATACTATCCAGATGGAGCTTTATGGTACCATACAAAGAAATAGATATGTGAATCACCCTCCTCCGATGAAAGATCCTCTATAATTTTATGGTTAGAAAAACAATATTCTCTTTCTATAAAGAGAATAGTCATGACACGAAGAGGTAGGACCAACAAATCACTAGAACGACCTCGCCAAGATCAACGTTATCCTCAAAGTTCAGTCAACTAGAAGCAAGTTTGATAAAGAGGGGAAGACATATGGGAACTAAGTTCTCACCACTTTACAAGCCTTAACCCTCTAGCGCGAGCCCAACACGTTCATCCCTGAGGAGACGAGTGGGGTGATTTCTCCCACGATGACATTCTTGTCATCGTCGCAATCCTCTCCAACTACAAAGCTTATTGAGTTCTCATTGACGATGATAGTACCATGAACATCTTGTCTCAAGAAGTTCTCGCCTTGATGAAGATCGACTTCTCTAAACTCTAGCAAAATAAAACTCCATTAATGGATTAGATATGGATTTAGTAAATACAGCGAAGTAGGGCTGTAAATGGATAAAATGTTAACTTTATTCCGATTTGATGTAAGTAAAAGAATTTAGTAAATAATTTTTTTTATCCGAGCTCGATTATTATTTGAATCGTTAACCTATTTATTAAATAGATCAAATATGAATTTACTTTTGATTCGATTTGATAATAATTCGATCTAAAATTAAAAAATATTATTGTTTTTAATAAATAGAATTATTTTTAATTTTTTTTAAAAGAAAATATATAAATATGAGATTATGTTGAAATTTAGAGTTTATTTATTCTTTATTCTAAATAATACATAAATTTCCACAAAAAAAGAACATTGTGTTTTCAAAAAACCATAACTAAGTTTCTTATCAAACGAGCGTTCAAACTTATGTCAAGAAATACTATTAAGACTAATGTATTAGAAGTTTATTGAGTGGAGAAGCGAAAATTGTACAATTATCTTGAGCAACTTTGTTCTAAGGTGATTATTACAAATGACTTGGGATAATAGAACATAAAAATTTTAGTTATTTTTACTTGATTGCTCAATTTATTGATGATAATTGGCAATTACACAAATGAATCCTTACATTTAAATATATAGAGTATTCCCATGATCCATAAACTCTATTTAGATTTATCAAAGAATTATTTTTAGAATAGAATATTGATAAGAAGTTATGCGCAATGATGGTTGATAATGCATCAAATAATGATTCAACGGTGAGAAGTACGAAAGGTTGGCTTTGTGATAAGTCGTTATTGTACTCACAAAGATTTTTTTCATGTTCATTGTGGTAGACATATTTTTAATATAATTGTGCGGGGTGGGTTGAAAATTTTTGGTAATTTAATTGTGACGATTTGAGAAAGTGTAAAGTATTTGAATATAGGGCTCAAAAATTTTCTATTGAAATAAAACAACTCAAGCTAGGTGGTTGAAATAAAGTAAGTTTTGATTGTACAACTAGGTGGAACTCTACATGTTTTAATCTTGAAATGCATTAGGAAGATGAGAAGCTTTTTCTCCATTGAAGAATATGGATAAGAGCTACAAGCATAATCAATCTTTTAGGAACTAATTCTCGAACTGCAAATATTTTCTTTTCGAACATATGTGATGTTCAACTACGTTTGAGTGAATGAGAAAATAGTAAACTTGAATTTATTCATTTAATGGCTAAATCAATGAAGGACCAAAAAGAACAAAAAAGAATGAAAGAATTTGTCATTTTTTGTTCTATCAATGAATAGAATGTAAAGACAAGTCAGTAGCTGGTAAATTAAAATTAGAATTGGCGCAATTCGTAGAATTAGAAGCCTTTGCGCAATTCGCTTTGGATCTTGATAAAGCTACTCGGAATCAATTGGCAAGATAATCAATATTTGGAATGTCTATATTCTTGTTCTTGTATTCGATGCAAAAGGTTTTTCTTGATACTTAATTAAACTACAAAGAGGTTTTTTTTTATATGGAAAGAAAAAATGTAAAACCTAGAAAAGAATAATAGAAATTCCTAATCTTAGAAACTAATTGGACCAAAACAAAAACAAAATAAAGATTTGATTTTTTTCGAGTGATCCAACGGTGCGATATTTTTTTTCTTCTTATTCGAGATATTATGTGAATAAATCTACTAAGAAATCTAATAAGTTAAAATTAAAGAAAATGGATTCGATACAAATAAATAACATAATAAATAAACTAAAAGAAGTAATCAACATAGAAATGATTTTCCAAAAGACTATTTATCTCAAAGAGGTTTACATAAAATTCGAGGAAAACGCGAACGACTACTATCTTATTTGGCAAAGAAAATGGAGTACGTTATAAATAATTAATTAGTCGGTTAAACATTCAAGAGTTAAAAACTCGTTAATTTAAAGAGTCTTTTATTTTATTTTATTTATTAGATCTTGAACTTTCGAATTATCCATTAAAGCCAAAGACAAAATCTCTGAAATGAAGTTAGTTAAAAAAAAGAAATGTCTAACATATGTATTTTCTTTGTTTGTTAATGAGATTCGAACAGACATTGAAAATGATCATGGGGTGTGTCATAATGAATGAGAAATCAAATAAAGAATGGTCCCATCTTATTGGATGCTAACAAAAGCAAAACAAAAGTCTTTTTCATAATTTTTTTTTATCATACAGAATTTTCAACAAAAATTTTCTTCTTTTTAAGAAATTAAGAAAAGATAAGAACTTGATGTTGATAAATTCACAATCTAGAAATTCATTTTGGACAATTGAACCTTCTCACAGTGCCATCAATTTGATATGTTTTCTTCCAAAAAAAAAAAAAAAAAAAGAATGCCTTTCATTATTATTTATTGTTAATAAAGGTAATAAATGAATTTTTTTAAAGCATTTTTTATCTCTCTTTACCATAAAGATATTGAATAGAATGCACTATTTTTTTTACCACTATAATTTTAAAAATAAATATTTAAATGCCCTTCAAAAGTAAGTAAATAAATTCAAAACATATAAAATGCAGATTAATCCCGCTTATGCGTTCATAGCACAAGACTTTACTACTCAAGTCGCAGTATATGTGAATCACCAATACATCGCAGGATTCATCATGACGAAGCTTTTGCTCATGGAGCTATATTTTTTTATTAGAGATTACAATCCGGAACGGAATGAGGATAATGTATTGGCAAGAATGTCATATTTTCCATATATCACACTAAATAGATATCATATTCATGAAATATGATTCACTTTCAAGATGCCTTGGTGGTCAAATGGTAGACACGCGAGACTCAAAATCTCGTGCTAAAGAGCGTGGAGGTTCGAGTCCTCTTCAAGGCATAATATTGAGAATGCTCATTGAATGAGCAATTCAATAAGAGACCTCGGATCGAATCGCTATTGATATACCGATTCGATCCGAGATCTTGGAATTGGAATAAGTTCGGCCGCGGATCATGAAATCTTGGTGATCTTCTCTATCTAATGAATAAAGTCCATTTTTCTTGTAGCTTTGTATTGGCTATTGTTATGGTTCTTGATCCAAGATTTAAATTAGATTTAGTGGAATATTATTCGAGAAAAATCATAGTTTTGATGCTTACAAATATGTCCATAGAATTTGTCATGCTATTTTCGATCTTTTTACCAAATACAAGAGTATTCTTCTTCATTACAATCTTTAGAAGATATGTCAAATACCAATAATACTTTGATGACTTTCAAAGATGATTGACCAAGTGGCATTGATCGATCGGATGCATAAGTTCGATCTTTTAATCTCTATGCTTCAAAGATGTGAGAACTAAACAATACTTGAAGGAGCTAGTGTCTTAGAACAAACAAGTTCTATATTTTACAATGGTAAAAAACCAATGGTGATAAATTCTCTATCCTTACAAAAATTGCTTGTGATTTTCTAGTTGTGTACTAGCAACTATTGTTACTTCCCAAGCTATATTTAGCATGCGAGATAGAGTAAAAAATAATAATCGTGCTTGCAATAACTACTACAAGTGATTGACTTTCAAATCGAAACTAAAAATATATGGTATTTCGTTTACTTAAACTCATTACATTTCTATTCTTTGTGCATTAACCAATTATAAAAAATTGCTTTTTTTTTTTTTTTAATGTGCTTGCATTTTTTCAATGATAAGAGTTGATGTGGAGTTGAGCAATAAATATATTTGAAAGTGATTATTTCATTTATTTCAAACTTAATGGTAAGAATCATAGCAAGTGGAACCAACTTCTTATGACCAATTGGAATTTGTTTTAGTATTTCAATGTTAGACATAAAAGTATAGCTCAAACCATCTTTTGCATGAGTTCTTTTATAACACTTGAATATCTAAATTATATATATATATATATATTTGTCATTTTACTTAATTAGAGAAGATGTAGAAACAAGTAGTTAGAGGTTAGTATTGAGATACTAAAAAACTTATATTATTAAGGAATCGACGAGGTTTGGATTTTTTTTTAAACATTAAGAAAATGCGATATTAGTACTTATTTAGTTATGTGACATTATTAATATTGGTAGAGTAACATGTGTTTATAATTTTTGTGAAATAACTTGTTACAAATAGATGAAAATAATAATTAATATTTTTTTCTTTGCTTGTAAGCCTTAATTTGTAGCACTATTATCTTGGAATTCAAATCAACAAATATTTATTTTGCTACACGTGAGCAAAAAAATAAAAATTATTTTTTATTTTTTTTTATCGTACTTTCTACCTAGTTCAGTGAAATGTTTTTATTACGATTAGTTGATTTTTTGATTCTAAATTTTGCGGTATTTTAAATTTTTTACAAAATTGATTAATGAAATATTATCCTAATATAACTTCTTATACATATATAGTGGTTGAAACATATTTATATTGAAGCAATATATTAAATATGGTAAGAATAAATTTTCTACAAAAATCAAGGAAAAAAATACGATAAAGCTTTCCATCCCCTCGGATCCCAAATCATAATTTCCAAAAAATAAATCGAATTCAAATATATTATAATCCGATCTGAATCCTACTGGTTCATAGTCTTATAGCCAAGCTAGCTATTTTTGCCTTGGCTATACTAGGAAGGAGCACCATCTTTTTATGGGTTTTATAAAAAAAAAAAAAAACAATATTCAAGTTTTATTCTTCTGTTCATAGTTTAGCAGCAGCGTTAATTTATTTTTGTGAAAATGTTATTCTCAGCCGTACAATATTTTCTTGTGGCAAAATCAATGTAATACTGAAGTTTAACATCATATGATTTTTTATTACTTTCAGGTTGGTTGCATATATATATATATATATTGCCAAAGAAAAGATTATTGCAAAAGAAGAGAAGCATTTCAGAGGACTTGGATATTTATTGCAAGAGATCGTATTTTTTTTGTGGTTATTAAGTTATACAATGCCTTTATTTTATTTATTTTAGCTAATTTATGCGACGACTCGTTGATTGTTAATTTAATCTTAGTCGTGACATTTAAAAAAAATAAATAAAAATAAAAACTAATCCTTCATTTGGTTGGTTTCTCTGCAACTTAATTAATTTGGAGGAGGAAGCAGCCATTTGGAACCTTCAATAAAGCCAAGAGAAATGAAGGGTGCTACTTGGTCAGGGGTTAGCTGCCTGCCAGATCTAGCACGGCCCTTGGGGTCAGCTCCTGGCCCCTCGCACTTGTATTCTCCAAATAAAACCGTCCTGCGAGCAATGGCACATGCATGATAAACATTATTATGAAGAAAGAAACAATTATGAAATCATTTTTTGAGTCAATATTAATTATCTTCTTTCGTTAAACAATGTAAAACCCATTTATGAAATCTTTTTTTTTTTTTTAATTATAATTATTAAGAAATAGAAAAGATGGATTAAGGACATACTGATCTCGTTCAGGGTGGAAATTATTGGACCATCCCTCAGGATTAACAACACTACCCATGGTAGTGTAAGCAAACACTACCCGTGGCCTTGACATCCATGCTCGTCCCAAATGCGTCCCACTGCCAGTTCCATCTATTTTACAATGCACGAAAGAAAATCCGGTATCTTCTGATTCACTGTTCCTTGCTTGTGCAGTGATAAACGTCCCTCCTTCATCAGGAATCACATGCATCTCGGTTCCCTGCATTCCATTGAATTTTCAAAAAAATTACTCCATGCACCAAATGTACGCCAAATACAATAGAAGAAATTATTAAAGAGAAATTAATTCTTGGATCGAAGTTACCAAATACAAGGACTTTCCGCTTCCAAAAATGAAATCAACAGTGCCTTCAATGTAACAATCCTTGAAGAGATGCCGTCCCTTGTCATCACACAATGTGTCTTGAAATCCAAGTAATCTGCAGTTGTAGAAAGCAGACTTGTCCCCAGCAATCCTCAGAGCAACCGCCTGTTCTCCTTTCAATTTCCCGTTCGGCTTTGGCGCAGAATTCTGTTCCCACAGTTCCATAGGAAAAAAACAAATAACAATGAAGATATCAAAAGCATTAACCTCAAGGAAAAAAAGAAGAAGCAGTACAACATTTAAATTTTCACATGGGAGAATTGACCTGAACTTGATTCGAAATGAATAATGTTTCAGGATATACACACACCTTAATAATGATATTAGCAGCGACAAAGTAATCAGCCTCAGCTTCCAAGGTAGCACTATAAACAGTTCCATATTCTCTGGCCGTACCACCAAATGACAAGGTTGGCATGTTGCTAGGTGATCCCAAGAATGTAACAAAAGGCTTCTCACGCTCAATCTTGAGTTTTTCAACGTACTCTCCTGGTCCAATGTCCACAATTACACGTTCTTTATTCCCTGTCGGAATACTGTTAATGGCATCCTTTAAGGTTTTGAAGTCTCCACTTCCATCTTTTCTAACTTTAATGGTTCTTGGTTTAGCTTCGGCAGCTTCCAGGGCAGGGTCTATGGTGCCCTTACGGTCTGCCAGGGGCTTGACATTGTTTTGAAACCATGTGTTCAGGCTCGATGCATCGGCTGGTATCGGACTTGTATCAGCAGAACTAATGGTGGTGGTGGACACAAGAAGAATTGCTGTAATGAAAAGTTGAATAGCTGCAATGCAACCCATCTTTTTTTTTTGTCTGGGTAAATTTCTCATGGAAGAAGAATATTGCAATTGCAATTTATAAGGCCACCAATAAAAGAGCCTTAAAATACTTGGGATTAAGAGAGCTCTTCGCATAATTTCTTCTATTTTAATTGCGGTTTGTGTACGTACGTACACAGCAACCTCTCGTTTATTAGAAGGAAAATAGAATTGCAGCCAAGCTATTTTTTTTCTTTTTTATCTCCTTGAGCACAGCCAAGCTAGCTATTTCTGCATTTTCCATACTAGGAAGGATCAACATTTTTTTATGGGTTTATGTAAGAAAATATATTAGTCAATTGTTATTTTTCTACAAAGAAATGCTAGAAGTCGATGAACGGTTAGAACCCGTGGCCACAAAAGTTCTTATCGGAGGGATTTATGATGTAGGTTTATAAAGAAAACTTTATGCTTTCTCTGATACAAATCTATTTTGGGTGAAAAGGATGGTAGAAAATCACATTTGGATTGAAGAAGCTGTCACCGCTTCAGCAAACTTATCCGAACAAGCCTTAGCTTGTCTATAGTCCTCTTTTCCCAACTCCAAACTACTCTTCTGAATACTATCCAAATGGAGCTTTATGGTACCATACAAAGAAATAGCTATGTGAATCACCCTCCTCCGATGAAAGATCCTCCATAATTTTATGGTTAGAAAAACAATATTCTCTTTCTATAAAGAGAATAGTCATGACACGAAGAGGTAGGACCAACCAATCACTAGAAGACCTCGCCAAGATCAACGTTATCCTCAAAGTTCAATCAACTATAAGTGATGTGGACCAAAAGGCTTTGGAATTTATGGAACGGCATGATAGGGTATGGTGATGGGACTTAGGATTTTTGGGGTTTTTAGACATAGTTTAATGCAAAACAGTGCCAACGATCAAAACGCATCGGATTTACCTATGAGGTACGTGTTATTTTTGCAAAAAAACGTTCTTTAGGCTCTCAAATCATCAATTTACTATTTCGTCCGTATAGTAGCGGGTTTTTAGGATCTTTCCTACGTAATTTTGAATTTTTAGTGTTTGTTTTATTTTTAAATTGTTTTAAGGTTTTGACCTAAAATTTACCATTTATGTAAGACATTAAGGCTTAAAAATGCCATTTTTTCTAGATTAATAAAATTTTGTGAGAGAGTATCTCAATTTTTTTCAATTGTCGATATTCTTTGAATCAAAAGAATTGAAGCTTATTCCTTGGTATTTGCATGCAAATCAACGAGGTTATAGTAGATCGTATCCGAATATCGGATCAACGATATTTATCATTCTTTCTTGTTAACTTCCCCTATGTCGGTTGGTATCGAGCCCATATATCGCTTTCCCGACCATGTCGCGAAGGAGACAACAAGAGCGAGAACGAGATGTGGATGAGCTATATGAGCACACCGATGTTTTGCGTTTGAAACAGCTTGAATGATAGGATGAAGTAGTCCCTACAATAGTTGACACAACGAGTTAGGGGCGTTGGCCCGACGAGATGGGTACACTAACGATGAACATGGGCGGGGGTCCTAGGAACCGGAACCAAAATCACCATTGGGAGGCACTAGAAACCGACCATGAAGACGATAAGGATGATGAGAACGTCCCGGTTATGAGGCATCGAGTTCCCACGAAGGAGCCTGATAGTAGAAGGTGGGAGAGTGGTATGCGGATGGAGATTTTCGAATTTCATGACACCATCTAGGCAAGAGGAGTTTCTAGATTAGCTATCGACAATGGAAGAGATTCTAGAGTTTAAGGATTTCTTTGAGGATAAGCGAGCACCCTTAGTAGCCATCGGGTTTAGAAAGAGTATGACTGGTTGGTGGGAGCGACTGAAGCCGACCGTAAATCGGATGGGTAAGCTTAAGATTACGTCTTAGGAGAAGATGAAGAAACACATGCATATTGCCTTTTTACCCTATAAGTTTTCGGAGGATGATGTATCATCGATTACAAGATTTGAGACAAAGGGCTCGATCGATTGATGATTATACCATAGAGTTTTACCGATTGTTAGCCGAAATGAATTACGAGAGACAAAGGATTAGTTGGTGACGAGGTATATTGAGGGAATGAAACCATAGATTAGGGACTCCGTTAATATATTCGATCTTGTGTGTCTTTCAACAACTTTTGAGAAGGTGTTGTTGGTTGAGAAGCGGTCGCTTTATTTAAGCGAGTTTCACTAACCCCTTCAATATTGGAGGCGGTAGCGATAGTAGCGGGTTGAGTGGTGGTGTGGCAATATAGGCCAAGCGGGGGTGACGGTAACGGAGGCTGAAACATTCCGGTTGCTAGACAACCTAACGAGAGGAACCAATACTCACAACTAATGCTTCGATTACAATGAAATTAGCCATAGGTAATCGGAGTATCGAAAGATAGGAAAGAAGGTGCTTCTTGTTGATATGAAAGAGTATGATGAAGTCGATGATGAGTTAGCGAGTGAACGTATTTATGACGATAGAGATGCCTCGAAAGGAGGAGATTGTTATGGGAGATGAGGGAACGACACCTGGTTGTGAGGAGGTCTTGCTTCACTCATAGGGTCATTGAGGATTATTGGCTAAGGAGTAACATCTTTTAGTCCACCTGTACCATTCGGGGTAAGGTATGTCATTTTGTCATTGATGCCGATAATTGTAAGAATATTATGTCCGATGAGGCGGTGCAGAAGTTGAGCCTCAAAATAGAGAGACATCCAAGGCCTTATAAGCTAGCTTGGCTTAAAAATGGAGGTGAGGTAATTCTTTCTAAGCATGCTTTTGTGTCATTCTCTATTGGTTCCAGATATAGGGATGATGTGGGGTATGATGTGGTTGCCATGGATGCATGTCATTTATTGTTGGGTAGACCATGATAGTATGATAGGAGTGTAACCCATGAGGGGTAATCTAACACTTATAAGTTCCTATTTAATGGGGTGAAAATTATGCTTATACCTAGCAAGAATCCGGTTATTCCCAAGCCTATAGGGGACAATAGTAAACGCGGTGTTGTTGGCTCTGTTTGAGGAAGAGGTGCGGGATTTGAGAGGGGTTTATGTGTTGATGAGGAGGGAAGCCAAAAATGAGGCGAGTGGTGCTTGAGGAAGTAACCCCCTTGTGGTAGAATTTCGTGATGTTTTTCGAAAGAGTCGCCCGACGAGTTACCTTAATTACGAGAGATCCAGCACCATGTTGATCTAGAGCACGAGGTGATGCTGCCTAATAGACCCCATTATCGGATAAGTCATAGTGAGTATGAGGATTTAAGGAGACGAGTTGAAGAGCTTCTTGCCGAGGGGCACGTACGAGAGAGCTTAAGTCCTTGTGTTGTACCTACTTTGTTGACGCCAAAGAAGGATGATTCTTGGTGCATGTGTATAGATAATCATGCCATTAATAAGATTATAGTTCAATATAGGTTTTCCATTCCACGATTGGATGACTTGCTTGATCAGATCGGTGGGGTAACACTTTTTACTGAATTGGATTTGAAGAGTGGATATTATCGGATACGCATTAGGCCTAGAGATGAGTGAAAGATGGCCTTTAAGAAACGTGAGGGGCTATATGAATGGTTAGTCATGCCGTTTAGGTTATCAAACACGCCAAGCATTTTTATGTGTGTCATGAATCGGGCTTTGATGCCATTTATCAATAAATTTATTATTGTTTATTTTGATGATATTCCGATTTATAGTACTAATTCGGAAGTCCATGTTCAACATTTGAGAGATTCTTCGAGATAAGTTTTATGTAGTAGTGAAAAAAATATGTATTCATAGAACCCAAGGTACCGTTTCGGGCTATATAATTTCGGAAGATGGATTACGGGTAGATGAGTCCAAAGTCGAGATGGTGAGATAGTAGCCATGACCTAGCAACATTATGGAGGTTCGGAGTTTCAATGGGCTTGCTTCTTTTTACCGACGCTTTATTCCTTACTTCAGCAACATCATTGATGTTGATTACCGACTACATGAAGGAAATAAAATTTACATGGTCCGAAGAGGCAAAAGAGGCATTTTAGCAGATTAAGGTACGATTGAAGTCCGCATCGATTTTAGTGTTGTCAAATTTTATGTAGTGGTTCGGGTAGTCAAACACTAGAGACATTATTTATTCCATAAGAAATTCATATTGTATAATGACCATAAGGTGTTGAAGCATTTACACAAGCAGAATAAGGTATCAATAAGGCATGCGATGTGGGTTGCTTACCTGCGACGATTCGCTTTTGTGGTTAAATATAAGGTTGGGTCACCAACGAGTGACGAATGCACCAAGTAGGAGGAGTTTCTTGGTGACGTATATATGAATTGAGGTACCTGGTTTAGATTTATTTTGTGATTTGCTTGATACCGATTCATATTTCTCTACTATTATGGAGAAGGTTCATACGGGAGAGAAGGCGGAGTTCCTATTGCATGATGGGTTCCTATTAAAGGAAAACCGAGCTTTGTGTTCTCGATTACGGCTTGTGTGTGCGGATTTTTAAGGAGCTATACGGGGAGGGTCATGTAGGGAGAGATATAACATTGCAGCCTAGTTCAAGCTTCTCACTTTTAGGCTACCATTCGGAGAGAGGTCGATAAGTTTATGCGAGTGTTGTCGAATATGCCAAATGTCTAAAGGTGCTCGCTACTAATGCTAGACTTTACATACCGTTGCTTGTCCCTTTTCAGCCTTGGGTAGATGTTAGTATGGATTTTGTTTCGGGACTAACTCGAATGTAGTGAGGTAATGATTCCATCTATGTGGTTGTTGATCATTTTTGTAAAATGGCTCATTTTATTCGTTATAAAAAGACGACAGATGCTATTAATATTGCTTGTCTTTATTTTTGAAAGGTGTATCGCTTGTATGGTCTAGCTACATCCATTGTGCTCGACATGGATAAAAGGTTCCTCGGTCATTTTTGGTGCAATTTATGAAAGATGGTGAATGCACAATTAAGCTTTAACGAGTGCTTATCATCCACAAACGGATGGGCAAGCCGAAGTTGTCAATAAATCTTTGGGAAACTTGCTTTGATGTTTGGTTGGTGATCATATCAAGAGTTGGGACAAAAAATTATGCCAACCTAAGTTTGCTCATAACCATACCGTTAATTGGAGTATGGGATTCAATCCTTTTTAGGTGCTCGTATTCTATAGTTCCACGTAGGCCTTTGGATTTGATACTCGCTGCCGAGCAAAATAAAGATTCATGGTCAAACATCATATTTTTTACAGAATTATAGGAGATTCATAAAACTATGCATAACAACTTAACTCGGTCTAATGTTAAATACAAAGTAGTTACCGATAAAAGGCGTCGTCATGTTGAGTTCGAAAAAGTTGACTTCGTGTTAGTCGTCCTCACTAAGGATCGTTTTTCTATGGGAGATTACAATAAATTGGTAGCAAATAAGATTGGTCCTATAGAGATAGTTGAGAAGATCGGCTCCAATACTTATCGCTTTAAGCTCGCTTAGTCATATCCATACTCGTTGATGCGTTCAATGTCAAACATTTGATACCTTTTCATGGTGACTCTTTCGATGATGATGATCCAATCAATTCGAGGTCGAATTTTCTCTTTCCTAAGGGGAATCATGTGGACCAAAAGGTCTTGCAATTTATGAAGCGGCACGATAAGGTATGGTGACGGGAGTTGGGATTTTTAGGCGATTTTGAGGTTTTGTTTTACATAGTTTGATGTGAAATGGGCTAACGATCAAAACTATTGGCTTTGCCCATGACATACATGTTATTTTCATAAAAAAAACATTGTTTAGGCCCTCAAATAGCTAATTTACTATTTTATCCGTACAAGTAACGGGTTTTTATGACCTTTCTTACTTAATTTTAGATTTTTAGTGTTTTTTTCCTTTTTAAATTTTTTTAGGATTTTGACCTCAAATTTACCATTTATGTAAGACGTTTAGGCTGAAAACACCACTTTTGCTTGATGAATAAAATTTTATGAGAGAGTATCTCAATTTTTTCCAATTGTTGGCATTCTTTGAATCAATAGAATTGAAGCCTATTTTTTGGTATTTGTGTGCAAATCAATAGGTTATAGTAGACATACAATTGAATATCAAATCAATGGTATTTATCATTCTTTCTTATAAGCTTCCGCTACGTCAATAAGCAAGTTTGGTAAAGAGGGAAGACATAAGGGAACTAAGTTCTCAAGCACTTTATAAGCCTTAGCCCTTTAGCACGAGCCCGATGCAATCTCAAATTCAAGCAACCATAACAATTGAAAAATATTGCAAAGAATATAATGAAAACTCATTTTTATTGAATCAAAAATGAATTGCAATAATCGTGACAAATGGAATTGAATGCACAATGTTTATGAACAAATTAACAACTCGAAAGATCGACAGAGAAGAACAAAAAGACAGAGAAAATATAATGATTTTTGCCTACCCTCTATAAGACTCTCATACCTTTATATACTCGTCTCTCACTAATCGACTATCACCTAACTCCTTAACCAAACCTTAACAACTTCTAGCAACTTCAACCGGTTGTTCCTCATGATTAATGAACAGAATCTAGCCTTCTTACCACGTCATGGATTAATGCCATATCATGCCAGCTATGCCATCTTCTTATTATTCACTATGTGAATCAAAATCAACTCCAGCTTGTCAACCAAAGTCAACTTCGGTGTCAACCAAAGTCATCTCCAATCAACATCATAAAGAATAGCTACATCAATATTTCCCCTCTCAAACAATCTTGTCCTCAAGCTTAAAGCTAGGAAAGCGTTTGACCAAGTCAAATGCGAACTTCTACATAGTATCTTAAGCGATCTTATTAGACCACTAAATAAAAAGTTTTATAGTAGCTTGTTGCCTTTTTTCATCAACTTCCTATTAAGAATGGCCACTAGAGTTGTAGGCAATACTAATGAAGTTAGTAGCTCATCTTGAACAATGATGTTGTGATGCATAGGCTTTAATTAGGATACATGAAATGTAGGATGTATAGCTGAGTGAGAAGGAAGATGAAGTGTATAAGCCACCTCCCCCACCTTATCAATGATCTTGTAAGGGCCATAATATCGAGAGGATAACTTTTGGTTGTTCTTGTACACCATAAATTGTTGCTTATAAGCCCGCAACCTAAGATACACCTAATCCCTAATCCGAAACACTCGTTAGTCCTCCCTTTATCGACCTATGACTTCATATGACTTTGCGTACTGTAAGGAGATGATCTTTAAGCACGGAGATAACATGCTCTTTGTTCTACAAAAAGATATTAACTTCTGGTTCTTTGCAATCATTTGCCAAATAAGACAAGTGAATAAGGGGAGAGTAGCCATGAAAAGCCTCAAAGGGAGACTTCTTAAGACAAAATGATAAGATGTATTATACCAATACTCATCCAAGCATAACTAACGACTCCAAGCAATAGGAATAGAGGAAGTCATGCACCTTAAGCACTTTTGAAGGCATCGATTAAAAACATATATCCGACCATTAGTTTGGGGATGGTAGGCAGTTGAAAATTTGAGAGTAAACCCTTGGTAAAAAAATAATTTCTTCCAAAACTTACCGAGGAAGATGAAGTCTCTATCCGACACATTATTCAATGGTACCCTATGAAGCTTATAAACGTGCTCCATAAAAGCTTTAGCTACCGAACTAGCGATATAAGGTGTGCCAAAGCCATAAAGTGTGCATACTTTATCGGTCTATCCACCATCATAAATATAACGATTTCTTTTAGGATAGAGGTAATCCCTCAATAAAAGCCATGGTGATATATGTGAAAATGGCTTCGAGGCAAGGGAAGTAGATTCGAGCAACCCTAGGCTAGCCATATTCTCATAAGTACGAGTCCGACATGTTTCACATGTTCTAATATATTCCTAAACCTTTTTAATCAAACCATTCTAATAAAACTGGGAAATCAACTTCGGATTGTGACTTTCACTCCGGAATGGCCACCGACAGAAAAGTCATGAAAATAAGAAATCAACTCTTTACGTAATTCGGATCTTTTCCCATCATCAATTTTCCCTTTCTTCTCAAATGATTGTCATGTTAACTACATTTCGAGGGAATGCTCGGAGAAGATTGCAGTTGACTTATTAGTGAAGTTACAACGGGATTTGAATCATAAGATTGTTTGATCTTGTTCATTAGTTAAGTAACTACCGAGGAGAGAGTCGGTGTTGATAATTGGACTTTGGACATAACATCCGCCACTAAATTTTCCTTCCCCTTCTTGTAAACGATCTCATAACCATATCCCATGAGCTTCACCAACCAATTGAACCGACTAGCAATATGTAACTTTCGCTCCAACAAGTGCTTAAGGCTTTTATGATCATCTTTAATGATAAAATGACTCGTCAACCAAATAGGGATGCGATTTTTTAACAACAAATAAAATGTCAATCAATTCCTTTTCATATACTAAAAGGGATCGATGCTTAAGAGATAAACTCTTATCGATATAAGCAATCGGGTGACCCTTTTACATCGATACGACCTTTATACCCGTACTCGAAGCATCCGTTTCTATTATAAATTCCTTCCCCATCTATGGTGATGCCGATACGAGTGTTGTGGTCATAGCTTTCTGTAATCCATTAAAAGCTTCCTCTCGTTCGTAAACTCCATACAAAAGCATCCTTCTTCAACAATTCCGTCAATGGCCTAGCTATCTTTCCATAGTCCTTCACAAATCATCTATAGTATCCAATTAGACCTAACAACCCCTCAATTACTTGAGAGTTTTAGGTATAGGCGATTGTTGTATAACTTTTATCTTCTTGGCATCGATTTGAAATCTTTTTTTGAAAATATAATGCCCCAAATACTCCACACATGTAGTTCCAAATATGCATTTGGATTTTTTAGCAAACACGGTATTTTCTCTCAAAATGGACAGAGTAGTTTGTAAATGAAAAGCATAATCTTGTAAATTTTTATTAAAAACTAAAATATCGTCAAAAACACTTAAATGAATTTTTGTAAAAAAAGTCAAAAAAAATTATTCATTAGGGATTGGAAGGTGCTAGGAGCATTCGTTAGACCAAATGGCATAACTAAGTACTCAAAATGCTCGTTGTGAGTTCTAAAAGCTATTTTTGGTATGTCTAAATCATGCATGCGAATTTGATGATAACCGACTTGCAAATCCAACTTTGAAAACATAGTTGACCCTTGCAATTCATCCAAAAGTTCCTCAATCATAGAAATTGAAAATTGATCTTTAATAGTCAATTGATTCATCCTCTTATAGTCCACACACATCCTCCATATGCCATCTTTTTTTTTTAACTAATACCACGGACAAAGAGAAGGGATTATTACTACTTTGAATTGTCCCATTATCTAGCATTTCATTAACATGCTACTCTATCTCATTTTTCTGAATAGAATGATACATGTATGGCTTTATACTTACAAGTTAAGCCCCTCCTTAATTATAATTTTGTGATCATGCATTCTTTGTGGAGGTAACCCCTTAGGTTCTGCAAACATGTCTTCAAATCTGTGCAGTATGCTTGTTAACTCTAGTGGAATTTCTTGTTCTCCTTTTATTCCATAGTTTACAACTTTCATATCTTCGATTACCATCGGTGAGCTTAATCGAATCCAATTACGAGAATTTTGTCCGCAAATAGCCTTATTAACCTCCTCATCCTCCCGACTCTTACTATTGTTAACACTTTTCCCTTGTAACAAGCACCCACTTCTCAGCAAGTTTAAATTTCATCCATATTTATTTAAAATTCCATGTAATATCTCCTAAAGCATATGACCATACTACCCCCAAAATCATCCTATATAAACCTAATTGCATAAAAAAAACCGTTGTCTCAAAAGTTTCCCCTTACATTTTCTATTTGAACTCTTTATACAAATATTTACACACCATGTCACCACCATCACCTACCCTCACCCCGACTTTTGCAATTTTAACCAATTCACACTTGTTCAACCTAGCAAATCTCACATCCATAAAGTTATGTGTATTACCGGTGTCCACCAAAATGTTCATTCATTTATTCCGTAACTTTCCCTACAATTTTTATGGTTTGATAATTTTCTCCACTAAAAACTATAAACACTAATATCCGACATAGCTCCCCTTGTATTCTTCTATATTTTGCATATCCCCTCTCGCTAATTCATCCCCTACTACTTCAGAATCCTCACCCTTCCCTTCCATCTTCCTCCACTTCTAACATGAATACCGCCTCCCTTTATACTTGTGCCTTGGTGCATAATTGTCCTTCACATTACAATTTTCTTTCTCCTATACTTGGAGCTTTAAGTGCGGTAGCTAATTCTTTCAACTCATCAATATCCCGATCATGTAATGAGTGGAGCAATTGATTCTTCCATCTTTTTGAGATTAGCATTTCCCTTCACCATAGTTGTTAGTCTTTCCGGAATCCACAAGTGCTAGAATCGGCTTTGATACCAATTGATGCGATCTCAAATGTAAGTAACTAGAAAAATTAGAAAATATTACAAAGAATAGAATGAAAACTCGGTTTTATTGAATAAAAAATGAATTACAATAATTGTGACAAATGGAATTGAAATAAAATGTTTATGAATGAATTAACAACTCAAAAGGCCGACAGAGAAAAAGAAGAAAATAGAGAGAAGCAAAAGGGAAATCCAGAGAGAGAGAAATACAATGATTTTTGCCTACCCCTTATAAGACTCCCACTCCTTTATTTACCGCTCTCTCTCGGCGAAGAAACTGTCAACTAACTCCCTAACTAACCCTTAACAACTTCTAACAACTTCGACCAATTGTTCCTCATGATCGATGAACCGAATCCAGCCTTCTTGCCACGTCATGGATTAATGCCACGTCATGCCAGCTATGTCATCTTCTTGTTACTCACTCGTCAACCAAAGTCGGCTTCGGTGTCAACCAAAGTCGGTTCCAATCAACATAAAAGAGAATAACCGCATCGAGCCCAACACACTCATCTTTGAGGATATGAGAGGAGTGATTTCTCCCACGATGACATTCTTGTCATCATCACAATCCTCTCCAACTACAAAGCTTATCGATTTTTTATAGATGATGATAGTGCTATGAACATCTTATTTCAAGAAGTTCTCGACTTGATGAAGATCGACTTCTCTAAACTCTAGCAAAATAAAACTCCATTAGTGGATTAGATATGGATTTAGTAAATATAGCAAAGTAGAGTCTGTAAATGGATCACATATTAATCGAATTTCGATTCGATGTAATTAAAAGAATTTAGTAAATATTTTTTTTATCGAGTCTAATTATTATTTGAATACGTTAACCTATTTATTAAATAGATCAAATATTAATTTACTTTTGATCCAATTTGATAATAATCCGATCTAAAATTAAAAAATATTATTGTTTTTATTAAATCTAATTATTTTTAAAAAGAAAATATATAAATATGAGATTTGGTTGAAATTTAGAGTTTATTTATTCTTTATTCTAAATAGTACATATCTTTCCACAATGAACATTGTGTTTTCAAAAAACCATAACTAAGTTTCTTGTCATTTTCTTAATTTTTCTTCTTGAAAAAATATATAAAAATTGACACATATATGCCACGATCCTCGAAGTAGGCCATGACAGGCATGAGAATTGAAAAAGTCATGGGACTCACATCAACTCTAGCAAGTCTCGAATACCTAAACCATAATTATCAAACTTGTAGAATCAAGATATCTTATCATATATAACTCACAATATCACGAGTCTAATTTAATCAATACTCCTTAATTCCTTCTCAATTTATAGTTCACAATCAACAACCTAATTAGTTAATATCACATTCAAATTCACAATACTTATATATATCCAACATAAGAATTAACAACCTACCACAATTCTCATAATAGAATATAGAACTTTTAGAGATTACAAAAATCTAAAAATACAATTCAAAATATTAAAATTAAATGAGCCATATAATTAATGTGTTGGCTTTAAGACAACGGTTCTAAGGATGTTAATGAAAAATCTCACACCTTACAAAGCTGAAATAGTGAGATGTGAGCAAAACTATAACTCAGCAAATAGATAATATATAACATAGTTAAGAGAGGGAAACAGATAAATGGATGATAATTCAAAACCCGCTCGAGATGCAATGCTTATTTTTCAAAATCAAATCGTATCTCATATTTTTAAATAATTCAAACTTATAATCAAAATCTCTTATCAAAATCCATATAATCAAATCAAGTCATATCAAGTATCCAAAATCTACACACGGAGCGATCAAATCATATTGTATCATTGGATGCAAACATCCAAAGGCAACACCCCTCGTAGGTAGGTATATCGCACGTTAGCGGACACACAAGCTAGCTATACTTCTCCTACTAGCTGAAGTATTTTCATATAAGTGAGCTCATATATTATACCCTTCGTAGCTAGGTACCCTAAGGTAATTAATCAAATTAAAAATTAAATAATCTCACATATATTCTAAAAATCCAAAAACCAACATATTCAAACACAATTCATTCTCAAAATCAAATTTGGTAATGCAATTCAATATCAAATCTTATACTCATAATCTAAGCTCAAATACAAACTCATATTCAAAATTATAAATTAAATACTTACTAAAATTATGTGAATAAATCAAAATTGAGAATCTCAATCAAACTATTGTTTCAATTCAATATCAAATCTTATACTCACTATCTAAGCTCAAATATAAACTCATATTCAAAATTATAAATCAAATACTTACTAAAATTATGTGAATAAATCAAAATTGAGAATCTCAATCAAACTATTGCTTTAATTCAATATCAAATCTTATACTTATAATCTAAGCTCAAATACAAACTCATATTCAAAATTATAAATCAAATACTTACTAAAATTATGTGAATAAATCAAAATCGAGAATCTCAATCAAACTATTGTTTAAATCCATAACATTAAATCAAACCTTAAGTAAAACGTTTATTCAAAATCCCTAATCAAATCCTTTTTAGAATCATATCAAAACAGTTTTGATGTTAAATCATTTCAAATTCTTAAGGAGTCCATTCCCATCTAAATTCTAATAAATGTGATTTTGACATATTTAAAACAATGATGCATGATAGAAATATCCAAGAAATTTAGGAATAGGATATGCTATATATTATCCACTCATAGTGATCAAATAATTAAACGAAGTCAAGGTTGTTAAGATATAGTCGTTTGCTCTGAATAATCTAATGATACAAAATGATCGAATAATAATGAATATCACATATCAAAAAATAATTCGAAAGCAAATGAATTATTCTAGAAATCAAAATACAAGACAAAGTACAAGAATAGCACTTATAAAAAAGACTCAAATTGAGGATTTTTTAACCAAACTATTACTCTCTCAACTAATTCTAGACAATTATCCAATAATTATATCTTAAGTTCATTCTATAAACTTTTTCTAACAACCAATTATCCATCATCAATTTCCTATTCAATTTTTTCACACAACTTATCTTTACAATTCATCATTAATTTTCAATTTAAGTTTTCTTACAACTTACCCCTATAATTCATCATCTCAACCAACTTGTGAATTTCTCAAATCCATAGTCCAATAATTAATTTTACACCACTATTATCTCATTTCAAGTATCAATTAGCATAATTAATTGTTAAATCATTAAATATATAAATTTAATTCAACTCCTAACCCTAACTTAACTCAATTCTTATTCAAACAACAAACCCAACATAAAACAACTCTAAAATAATCAATAAATACATATAATAATCTCAATTTTAAGATTAAATGATAAAAATTCTCACGAATAGGTCTTCGACTTCAATTTCAATTCTTCAACCCCCGTAAACTTTTCAAGCTTTAATTTAGTTAAATTTCATTTTTAATCATTTTGCTTTCTTGAATTTTTAAGGTATTTCAGCAAGACTTTAGCTTGGAAATGGAGCATGAAAATGGGAGGAAGTAGAGAGAGTTTTGGACGAGAAAGGGAGGAGAAGAGAATGAGAAAAATAAACGAGAATAAGGGCTGTCCCTTTTTTTTTTTTTTTGAATTTTTTTCCCTCTTATTCTAATTCTATTTTCTTTTTATAGGGTTATGGAACTAATTTTATTTTATAAAAAAAAATTGAGATTTTAATTTATTTTAAAATATAATTAGCCTCTAATTTAACTTATAACTACTTTTTTAATACCAAAAAATATTTATAATTTACTAACTTAACCTATTCTTAGGATGGGTTATCACAAAATATATTTTCAAGAGTTGGTTATATTTATCATCACCTTATTTTTTTTCTCAAAAGTTAAAAAAAAAAAAAATTACAAAAGGAAGGAGAAAATGGGCCAAGGCCAGCATATTTATCATCACCTTATTTATAATTAAGGCATCTAACCCCATGGTCTTTTAATCCATGGTTTAATTTCGTCTAAGTTTTTTATGATTCCTGATGATTTCATTTGTTTATGATTTATAATTGTTTATTATGTAATTAATACAAATTTAGATGATTTATTGAAGGCATATGTAGCCTCTATTTTCTAATGCTTATTTCCTTATTCTTTTACAGTAAGAGGACCAATGTCAAGTTTTAGACGTAAAACCTAACATTAATTATTAATTATGCTTAAGGGTTTTTTTTTTAATAAATTAGAAGCTAGTCATATATATATATATATATATATATAAGGATAAAGCGGATGGACGAGACACAAGAATTAACTTTACCTCTAAGTAAAAGTATTTGATATCAATACATCTCAAGAATTGAAAACTGTAGTGTTTAACACTTATAATTTTTTGAAATTTATTTTGTCAGATGACTACACCAAAAAGAGATAATGGTAAGCAGGTTATGGAGGTTGAGTCTGCTGCAAATCCAGGTTCAGTTAAAAAAAGACAATTGACATTAAAAGTATGGCAAGATTTTGAAAAGTTCATAGGACCAAATAAAAATGATATTGCTAAGTGTAAACAGTGTAAGAAAAAAATTGTAGGCCGAAACACTAAAGAAACTATTCATTTGAGAAATCATTTAGGTAGATGTGTGGTAAAGAAACGTAAAGCTAAAGGCCAGTAACCGTTAAATGTCGCCAATAATGCTGGTAAATAAAAAAAAAAATATATATATATATATATATTGGACTTTTTTGGCAGTAATTAAGCATATTATACATTTAAGATGGCTGAACATGATTATTTTTAATGTTCTTTAAATGTCTTCAATCGGAGTTCAAATTTGTGTCAAGAAATGCTATTAAGACTAATGTATTAGAAGTTTATTGTGTGGAGAAACAAAAATTATATAATTATCTTGAACCACTTTGTTCTAAGGTGACTATTACAAATGACTTGTGGATAATAGAGGATAAAAATTTTAGTTATTTTTACTTGATTGATTGCTCAGTTTATTGATGATAATTGGCAATCACACAAATGAATTCTTACATTTAAATATATAGAGTATTCCCATGATGCATAAACTCTATTTAAATTTATCAAAGAATTATTTTTAGAATAGAATATTGATAAGAAGTTATGTGCAATCATGGTTGATAATGCATCAAATAATGATCTAATGGTGAGAAGTACAAAAGGTTGGCTTTGTGATAAGTCATTATCGTACTTAAAAAGAGATTTTTTTCATGTTTGTTGTGGTAATCATATTTTTAATCTAATTGTGTAGGATGGGTTGAAAATTGTTGGTAATTTAATTGTGATGATTTGGGAAAGTGTAAAGTATTTGAATATAGGGCTAAAAAATTTTCTATTGAAATAAAACAACTCAAGCTACGTGGTTAAAATGAAGTAAGTTTTGATTGTGCAACTACGTGAAACTCTACTTATTTTAATCTTGAAAGTGTATTGGGAAGAAGAGAAGCTTTTTCTCGATTGAAGAATATTGATAAGAGCTTCAAGCACAATCAATCTTTTAGGAACTGCTTCTCCAACTGTAAATATTTTTCTTTCCGAACATATGTGATGCTCAACTATGTTTGAGTGAATGAGAAAATAGTAAGTATGAATTTATTCATTTAATGGCTAAATCAATGAAAGAAAAGGTTATCAAATATTGAGATAAATGTAGCTTTGTATTGGCTATTGTTATGGTTCGTCATCCAAGATTTAAATTAGATTTAGAGGAGTATTATTATGAAAAAATTCATAGTGTTGATGCTTACAAATATGTCCATAGAATTTTTCATGCTATTTTTGATCTTTTTATCAAATACAAGAGTAATTCTTCTTCATTACAATCTTTAGAAGATATGTCGGATAACAATAATACTTTGATGGCTTTTGAAGATTATTGACCAAATGGCGTTGATAGATGGTAAACACAAGTTCATTCTTTCAATCTCTATGCTTCAAAGAAGTGAGAACTAAACAATACTTGAAGGAGCTAGTATCTTAGAACAAACAAGTTCAATATTTTACAATGGTAAAAGGCCAATGGTCATAAATTCTCTATCCTTACAAAAATTGCTTGTGATGTTCTAGTTGTGTACTAGCAACTATCTGTTACTTCCTAAGCTATATTTAGCATGAGAGATAGGGTAAAAAATAATAATCGTGCTTGCAATAACTACTACAAGTGATTGGTTTTCAAATCGAAACAAAAAACGTATGATATTTCATTTACTTAAACTCATTCATTTCTACTCTTTATGCATTAACCAATTATAAAAAATTACTTTTTTTTTTTTAATGTGCTTGCATTTTTTCAATGATAAGAGTTGATGTGTAGTTGAGCAATAAATATATTTGAAAGTGATTATTTCATTTATTTCAAACTTAATGGTAAGAATCATAGCAAGTGGAAACAACTTCTTATGACCAATTGGAATCCATTTTAGTATTTCAATGTTAGACATAAAAGTGAATCTTACCCCTAGGAGTTGGGTTTACGATCGGTTTTAATTGAATCCGATTCTCCGATGGTTGTTAACACAATCCTAGGCCTCGATAAGGTTCCTTAGGCATATTCTTATACCTTTCGTGAGAGTTAAAGTCTATTAAATGATCATACAATAAAACATATCTAGAGGGAGCGAGAATATGATGATGGATAGCTTAGCTAATTTTGCCATTAGGCATGAGAATATGAATAAGTATAGGTCTTTCTCTTATTTACCTTTAGAGGTAAAACGTGCTTGTAGGCATGACGGGATGGGATTGTATAATTACAAGATGTCGGCTAAACTTTAGGGGTTAGGCTTCCTTTATCTCTCCGAGTTTGTTGAGTTAGGCTGAATTGTCTCCCCTCGTATTCTTCTATTTTTTCTTCTTAATAAATTGTCGAGGTACCGTCTTTGTTTCTTAAAAAAAAAATGTTAGACATAAAAGTATAGCTCGAACCATCTTTTGCATGAGCTCTTTTATAACACTTGAATATCTAAATTATATATATTTTTTGTCGTTTCATTTAATTAGAGAAGGTGTAGAAACAAGTAGTTAGAGGTTAGCATTAAGATACTAAAAAACTTATATTATTAAGGAATTGACGAGGTTTGGATTTTTTTTTTTTTATAAAAAAGTTCAGAAAATGCGATATTAGTGCTTATTTAGTTATGTGACATTATTAATATTGGTATAGTAACATGTATTTATAATTTTTGTGAAATAACTTGTTACAAATAGATGATAATAGTAATTAATATTTTTTTCTTTGTTGGTAGACCTTAATTTGTAGCACTATCATCTTGGAATTCAAATCAACAAATATTTATTTTGCTACACGTGAACAAAAACATAAAAATTATTTGTTATTTTTTTTTATGGTACTTTCTACCTAGTTCAATAAAAGTTTTCATTATGATTAGTTGATTTTTTGCTTATGAATTGTGTGGTATTTTAATTTTTTTGCAAAATTAATTAATGAAATATTATCTTAATATAATTTCTTATACATATATAGTGGTTGAAATATATTTATATTGAAGCAATATATTAAATATAATAAGAATAATTTTTTTACAAAAATCAAGAAAAAAAATACGATGAAGCTCCACATCCCCTAGGATCAAAATCACATTTTCAAAATAAAATAAATCGAATTCGAATATACTATAATCTGATCTGATCTGAATCTTACTCGCTCACAGCCTTAAAGCCAAGCTAGCTATTTTTGCCTTGGCCATACTAGGAAGGAGCAGCATCTTGTATGGGGTTTATAAAAAAAATATAATATTCAAGTTTTATTCTTCTGTTCATAGTTTAGCAGCAGAGTTAATTTATTTTTGTGAAAATATTATTCTCAGCCGTACAATATTTTCTTGTTGCAAAATCAATGTAATACTGAAGTTTAACATCAAATGATTTTTTTATTACTTTCAGGTTGGCTGTATGTATATATATATATATATATATATATATATAATTTTAAAATCTAAAATTCATCGACTACAAATATTATGGTTATATGTAAGATGTTTCTGATGCTGTTATCCCATTAGATTGCCAAAGAAAAGATTATTGCAAAAGAAGAGAAGCATTTCAGAGGACTTGGATTGTATTTTTTTTTCGTGGTTATTAAGTTATACAATGCCTTTATTTATTTATTTTAGATAATTTATACGACGACTCGTTGATTGTTAATTTAATCTTAGTCGTGACATTTAAAAATAAAATAAAATAAAAATAAAAACTAATCCTTCATTTGGTTGGTTTCTCTGCAACTTAATTTGGAGGAGGAAGCAGCCATTTGGAAGCTTCAATAAAGCCAAGAGAAATGAAGGGTGCTACTTGGCCGGGGGTTAGCTGCCTGCCAGATCTAGCACGGCCCTTGGGGTCAGCTCCTGGCCCCTCGCACTTGTATTCTCCAAATAAAACCGTCCTGCAAGCAATGGCACATGCATGATAAACATTATTATGAAGAAAGAAACAATTATGAAATCATTTTTTGAGTCAATATTAATTATCTTCTTTCGTTAAACAATGTAAAACCCATTTATGAAATCTTTTTTTTTTTTAATTATAATTATTAAGAAATAGAAAAGATGGATTAAGGACATACTGATCTCGTTCAGGGTGGAAATTATTGGACCATCCCTCAGGATTAACAACACTACCCATGGTAGTGTAAGCAAACACTACCCGTGGCCTTGACATCCATGCTCGTCCCAAATGCGTCCCACTGCCAGTTCCATCTACTTTACAATGCACGAAAGAAAATCCAGTATCTTCTGATTCACTGTTCCTTGCTTGTGCAGTAATAAACGTCCCTCCTTCATCAGGAATCACATCTATCTCGGTTCCCTGCATTCCATTGAATTTTTTTAAAAAAATTACTCCATGCACCAAATGTAGGCCAAATACAATAGAAGAAATTATTAAAGAGAAATTAATTCTTGGATCGATGTTACCAAATACAAGGACTTTCCGCTTCCAAAAATGAAATCAACAGTGCCTTCAATGTAACAATCCTTGAAGAGATGCCGTCCCTTGTCATCACACAATGTGTCTTGAAATCCAAGTAATCTGCAGTTGTAGAAAGCAGACTTGTCCCCAGCAATCCTCAGAGCAACCGCCTGTTCTCCTTTCAATTTCCCGTTCGGCTTTGGCGCAGAATTCTATTCCCACAGTTCCATAGGAAAAAAACAAATAACAATGAAGATATCAAAAGCATTAACCTCAAGGAAAAAAAGAAGAAGCAGTACAACATTTAAATTTTCACATGGGAGAATTGACCTGAACTTGATTCGAAATGAATAATGTTTCAGGATATACACACACCTTAATAATGATATTAGCAGCTACAAAGTAATCAGCCTCAGCTTCCAAGGTAGCACTATAAACAGTTCCATATTCTCTTGCCGTACCACCAAATGACAAGGTTGGCATGTTGCTAGGTGATCCCAAGAATGTAACAAAAGGCTTCTCACGCTCAATCTTGAGTTTTTCAACGTACTCTCCTGGTCCAATGTCCACAATTACACGTTCTTTATTCCCTGTTGGAATACTGTTAATGGCATCCTTTAAGGTTTTGAAGTCTCCACTTCCATCTTTTCTAACTTTAATGGTTCTTGGTTTAGCTTCGGCAGCTTCCAGGGCAGGGTCTATGGTGCCCTTACGGTCTGCCAGGGGCTTGACATTGTGTTGAAACCATGTGTTCAGGCTCGATGCATCGGCTGGTATGGGACTTGTATCAGCAGAACTAAAGGTGGTGGTGGACACAAGAAGAATTGCTGTAATGAAAAGTTCAATAGCTACAATGCAACCCATCTCTTTTTTTTTTTTTTTTTGAAGAATATCGCTATTGCAATTTATAAGGCCGCTACTAAAAGAGCCTTAAAATATTTGCGGTTAAGAGAGCTCTTCGCGTAATTCCTTCTATTTTGACTGCGGTTTTTGTTTATTAGAAGGAAAATAGAATTGCAGCCAATCTATTTTTTTCTTTTTCCTCTTGAACATAATAGCCAAGCTAGCTATTTCTGCATTTGCCAGAAAATATGGAATTCAATTGTTATATATATTTGGAACAGCTGTTTTGTTTTGTTTTTTCCCTTAATTAATAGTTAAATAATAATAGAAATTTAGGAGAAGAAAAGAATAAAAAAGTAACATAATTATTTATTTTTTTATATTAATTGCCAATTGTACGAAAAATTAGACAAAAAAATTTAATTGATATTTTTTAAAAAATTAATATATAAAAAACAAATTTAATATACTCCATTGAAAAAAAGTTTAAAATTGATATATTTGTTACAAGGTTTTCCTAAATACAAACTACCCTATTCATCAGCCACACACTGAAACCAAGACTAAAATCCTTGCAGCCAACAAAAATTTAAGCAAAAACAGGCAAAACAAAGGCAGGAGAAGACATGCTGCCGTTCAACATCCGACCAATATCTTTCTGGCCACCTTGACTGGCCAGAGAAGATGAAACTATAACCCCAGAGTGACGCCATTTGGACTTCGCAAGCACCTCCACAGGCTTGAGTAAAATTATGTCTTACCGTGGTCACGCACTGCATGCGCCAAGTCTGCTGTCTCCAGTTTGCTTTTCTTCTAATTACGGTATGTCTATGTTCTTTCAATCCATGGTTTAATTTCATCCAAATTTTATATGATTCATGATGATTTGTTTTGTATGATATAATACTGTTTGTTATGTGATTAATGCAAATTTGGATGATTTATTGAAGACATCGCAGCTTTTACTCTCTAATGCTTATTTTCTTACTCTTTATCGTGAGGGAGCATTGTCAAATTTAGATGCAAAACCCGAAATTAATTATATTTGAGTTTTTTTTTTATTTTTATTTTTTTATTTTTAAATGAATTAGAGGCTAGTTGTATATAAGTAAAAATATTTTATATGTATTCTTTTCTCATAATTATGCTTAAGAGAACAAGATGGTTTGTTGGGTTTTGGTTGACACTTTAACCTTACTTCAAGTAAAAATATATGACATCAGTACATTTCAAGAATTTGAAAACTATAGTGTTTAACTATTATAATTTTATCTATGGAAATTAATTTGTTGGATGACAACAACGAAAGGAGATAATGACAAGCAGGTTGTGGAGGTTGAGGCTGCTATAAATTCACGTTGTACTTAGCAAAGGACAATTGACATTAAATGCATGGCAAGATTTTGAAAAGTTCATAAAACAAAATGAGATGATAGTGTTAGGTGTTAATAATGTAAGAAAACACTTGTAGGCCAAAGCACTAAATGAACTACTCATTGTAGAAATTATTTAGGTCCATGTTTGGTAAGGAAACATAGAGCTAAAGGCTAAGAAATGTTAAATGTGGCTAATAATGCTGGAGAATAAAATGTTAATATCGAGAATTTTAGGTTTGATCAGTAAAAAAGTAAAACGAACCTTCCTAAGGCAATAATTAAGCATAATTATGCATTTAACATGATTGAAAATGATTATTTTGATATTTTATTGAAATGTCTTCAACTAGAATTCAAACTTTTGTCAAGTAATACTATTAGGACTGATGTGTTAGAAGTTCAACCAATGAAGAAATAAAAAATGTACAATTATCTTGAATAACTTGGTTTTAAGTTGATTGTTACCATTGACTTGTGGATGGCAAAATATCAAAATTTTGGTTATATTTGCTTGATTGCTCACTTTATTGATGATAATCGGCAATTACACAAACAAATCCTTACATTTAAATATATAAAGTATCCCTATGATGCAGAAACTCTATTTAGATTTATCAAAAAATTAGTTTTAGAATGGAACATTGACAAAACAATTATTTGCAATGATAGTTGATAATGCATCAAATAATGATCCAATGGTGACAAGTATAAAAAGTTAGCTTTGTGATAATTCATTGTATTTAGAAGGAGATTTGTTTCATGTTTATTGTAATGGACATATTCTTAATCTAGTTGTGTAGGATGTGTTGAAAATTGGGTTTTGCACATATCAAGACCTTATACAATCCAAATTTTTTTTTATTGAGATCCTAAATTTTTTTTTCGGTTAAATTTAAGAGTTCTACTTTTATATTGTTATTGTTTCAGACCCTAATATGCCACGTAAGTATTTATGTGGCAAGCTCTAACCAATCACGAGTGGTCACGTGTCATGGTAGCCCCAAATTGGATAATTGCCACATGTGCTTACATGGCAATCTGTCATTGCCTAGAATGCGGAATAATAACAAAATAAGAGTAGAACTTTTAAATTGGACAAAAAAAATTTTTTTGATCAATAAAAAAATTTAAATTGTACGAGATCTCGATATGCGTAAAACTCATTGAAATTTATTGGCGACATAATTGTGAATGTTGCTAGTCGACATATAGGACTTCTAAAATTTTGGCTAAGAAAAAAAAGATTTTAAAGTAGCCACATAGTATTGAAAGAAACTAGAAAACCTATAAAAGATACTTGGATTCGGAGATTTTGGGTAAGAAGTTAGTTATGCTTTTGAAAAAATAACAATCATCCAAAGACACCCTTACAAAGGAAAGGTACAAAGTTTAGTCTAATCCTAAAAGTATTTTCTAAAAGGTATGTTTGCTAAATTATTTTTTAAGTCTATTTTCAAGCTTATTTATCTAAGTCCAAACAATGGGTTTGCTTTTTCCAATCGTAGAATCATATTAAAATGACATCGAGTTCTAAAGTCGAGAGTCTTATAAATTTAGCATCGAATCCAATTAAGTTACGAAACAATTAACATGTTGAGAAATGATCTAGATAAGCTATAGTGTTAACTTGAGATGCAGAATATGATTGGCTTGTACCTAACCTTAGCTAATTTACTTTTTATTGTTTAATCATCCATCTTAAATAAAATATCGAGACCATATCGGTCTCTAACGAATAAGAGACTCATTAGTTTGACCTAACTCTCCTAGTTGATTTAAAATGAGATGCTTTTTATTAAATATAACTAAGATCCTACATGAAATTGTCGTCGGTTTTAGATTTTTAGGAGACTTAATAATTCCATATCCTATGTGATAAACACATTAATAATCAAAATAAATTTAAATAAAATGCCAACACATCTTAAAAAATCCGATATTTTGAATATAATTCAACGATAGGCAAAAGATGCTCATACAAAAAAAAAATAAAAAAAGGAAAAAAAGGAAAATCATATGTAAAAATATTTGAGGATATATCAAACATACAAAATACCATAGCAATCAATTTTAGTTAGACATATTACTACCGCCTTAGCCAACGAGATGATTTAAATGGACGACCATTCGATGTGTTAAAATTTGAAATTTCACACAAGGATTAGAAAAAATACATGATATTCATACAAAAAAAATCAAAAGATAAAAACATCTAAAACTACCTCAAACATACAAAAAATGACATTAACCATTTCTAGCTTGACCAACAAGATGATTGAAAATGAAAGCACATTCTAAATCCTAAATCTGAAATTTCATACATGAAGTAGAAACAAATATATGATGTTCTTGTAAAATAATAATAATAAGGATGTAAAATCATTTACGAACATGTTCCAAACATGTAATGCAAAAAAAAAAAAAAAAAAAAAAGTCATTTTCGGCTTAAAAAATCAATACCGCAATAGCCAACAAAATAATTTAAATGAAAACCATCATATGTCGTAAAAATCTAACTTTAAAACATATATTGGAGACAAGTATATGGTATTAAAAAAAATTAGAAAATAAAAAACACCCGGGACCATGCCAAATATTCAAAACATGACAATAGATAGTTTTTACTCCAATGACTACCACTGTAGTAACCAACAAGATGACTTAACCGAGAATCCATTATAAATCCTAAAGATTTGAAATTTCAACTATATCTTAGGAATAAATAGATGATATTCATATAAAAATTCTAGAAAGCAAAAATATCCAAAGGTGTACTAAACACACAAAATACAACCAACATCCATAATCATTAGGGTTTAGGTTGACTATGAGATCCATTAGCATCAATGGAAATCCAAATGCATTTTTTCCTACTAAGATCAACAAGGGATAAAATAAAAAGAGTAAGGGATTACCTTTTGAATTTCAAAAAAAGGTTAAGAAAGTCGAGTTTATAGGTTAGTTTGTTTCCAAACTTGTTGAGATGCTTGGATGGTGTTTTCTCATTTGTTTTTTTTCCCTCTTTAAACTCTTCTTTTTTATTTTTTCCTACCTTTCTCTCTTTTCTCTCTTGCGTTCACCTTTTCTCTCTCTCAAAAACCAACAAGCTTCAATGGAATAGCTAAGAATGAATAATGTCGTCTCTTCCTTCTTTTTTCATAAGGTCGATTGCTCTTGGTTAAAAACAAATGGTCTCTCTCTCTTCTTCTTCTTCTTCTTCTTCTTTTTCTTTTCTTTTTTTTTTTTTTTTTGGTGTGAAAGAGAGATACTTATACATGATTTGTTTTCCTTTTTTTAGGATCCGGCTTAATTTACATTTAGTCCCCCATACCCTCTTTGTTTTTCACCTTAATCATTGGACTTTTTTATTTCAATTACACCATCAATTCGATTTTTATTGGTCTCGACATATCTTATTTCCTTCGATTTGTACCTAGATTTCCTTAACACTTTTTCTATCTTTTTTTTCCTTCCATTTGTTTTCATTTTTCTATTATTTTTTATTTTAATTAAAATTAGAAGATAATATTAAGAAATTTTAATCCTAAAAATTTATAAAAATACCTAAAAATCATAGAAAAATCAAGAAACTATACAACATGTGGTTTTTTTTTTTTTTTTGAGTTTTTAGAATTTTGCATTAAAAGTGCAATAAAACAACTCAAAGTTATGGTAAAGATAAAGTAAGTTTAGATTGTCTAACTAAGTGGAACTCTATGTATTTGATGCTTGACGATGCGGCGGGAAGAAGAGATGTTTTTTCTCGATTGAAGGAAATGAATAAAAACTACAAGCACAATTCATCTAGTGAGAAATGGAAGGTGGCAAAGATGATACATCATTGCTTGAAAATTTTTTATGATACGACAAACTACTTTTTAGAAATTAATTCTACAACTACAAATTCTTAGTTGACATATGTGGCATTCATTAATTTTTTAGTGAATGGAAAAATAGTTAGCTTGAATTTATTTGTTTACTAGCTAAACCAATCAAAGAAAAGTTAAATAAATATTGAGAGGAATGTAGCTTGATATTGGCTATTGTTGTGGTTCTTGATTTAAGATTTAAGATAAATTTAGTGAAGTATTATTATGAGAAAATTCACGTTGTTAATTCTTACAAATATGTCCATAGAGTTTGCCATCTATTTTTTTTTTAATCTTTTTATCGAATACTTGATCAATTTTTCTTTACTAGAATCTTTAGAACATATGTCAAATAACAATAATACTTTGGCAACTTTGGAGATTATCGATTGAGTGGTTTTGATCAATGACATAAACAAGTTTGATCTTCTAATCTTTATGCTCCATAGAAGCGAGACCTAAAACAATACTTAGGTAAGCTAGTATGTCCTAAAACAAAAAAGTTTAATATTTTACAATGGTAAAAAACCAATTTTGACATATTTTTTATCATTATAAAAACTATTGGTGATGTTTTACCTATTTTAACAACTATTGTTGCTTCTATAGCTTCATTCAATATAGGAGGTAGAGTAATTGATGATTGTTGTAACCACTATTTTGGCCTTACATTTTTTTTAAAAAAAAAAAAAAAAGAGAGAAGAAAACAAAAAAGAAAAGGAAAAAATTGAAAAAAAGAAGAAAATCAGAAAGAAAAATTAAAAAAGAAGAAGAAGCGAGGAAGAAGCGAGGCTTATGCCGGTAAGGCACGTGCTTAGGCTACAAGTTAGGCTTTGGACCTAGTTGCCCACGCTCGATCCTCAAACCAAAAAAAAAAAAAAAAAATCCAAAAATCGACTTAGGTAGCACTTTAAATACACTACCCAACTCACACTCGGACATGTTTTCACCTAGAGAGAGAAAAAAATCTAACGATCAAAATAGAGGGACAAAAGAGCAAAAAGAAAATAGGGATGTCACTCACCATAGCCCGTACGCCTAACATTTTCGACCACGTGTCATACCTTTAGGATTGTTTGGCAAAAAAAATTTTAGTGCCACAAAAACTAACCAATTCTAACTACCACACAACCATCACACACCTCCACTTTGTCTATCGTCATTGATTATAGTTGGTCTTTAAAATTCTAATTTAGGTAATTACATCCCTATGTCATTGATTTTCATTTAACTTCTATTCAAATTTTGTTATATTGTATGATTACTTAATTAATTTATATGTTGGTAATGTCAATTATGTGATTAAGATAGAATATTTGGAGGATTATTGAGTTTAAATGTCTTAATTAAAAGGTATAATTGGAAAGATTGAAATTTGGAATACTTTATGACTTTTGATAGATTTAAAAAGGATCTAAATTCAAGTTCTTTGATATTTTTATGTTCTAAAATTTAATCTAGTGGGGGAAGAGATTTATGAGTTTTTTTTTTTTTTTTTAAGTTTTGATGTATTGTTATCCTTAATTTATTTTTTATGATTTTTTGTTTAAAAAAACAAAGGTTAAAGGTTTGATGTACTATATAATAATTTTAATTTTTATATAAAAAGTTGAAAAAACTATTGATCAATAATGAAACTAGCAATAGGCTAACTATCGGCCTAGTTTAGAATTTTAATATGGCATGATGACATAGGAGCTCGAGGCTTATGCCCATATTTTTGGATTGCTTATTTATGAATTTGTAATTTTTATTTCATGGTTTTATAGGTAGGCTTGGGCTTAAGATCCAAACTCGATATGTTTTATCCCTTTTTGTGGGATTTGGAATCTTTAATTAGTAAATGAGTTTTAAGCTCTAATTTTCAACTGTTTCAATTGAGCTTCAATGATCCAATGATATATTAGATAAGAGACTGAATTTTTATAAGTCTCCAAATCACCTCATTTAGGATTAGTTGGAAAAAAATCCAAGGAATCGAACTCACAAATCAAGATAAAAAAGGAGCATATAAATGAACTTGTGTGAATAAATTTCCACATGCTAGAAATATAAAATATAAGGTAACCTCATTATGAGATCATACTATGATAATCATAGTCTTTTTTATTTGTGTAATTAGCCTCCTTGCTTAGAACGCTTAAGACCAATGTTAGTTTTTTTTTTCACCTTTTAGAAAATTTGACTAACGATTTCACACACACACACACACACACACACACACACATATATATATATATTCGATCATCGACGAGTCACCATGTGACAATGATATATTATCGTGCATCTTTACTTTAAAAGGTTTTGGAAGCAATACGCAAGTGATTGGCTTCCAAATCGAAACAAAAAAATGTATAATATTTCATTTACTTAAACTCATTATATTTTTATTCTTTATGCATTAACCAATTATGAAAATTATTGTTTGCCTTTTTTTTTCAAGTGCTTATATATATATATATTTTTTTTTATGATGGGAATTGTTGTGGAGTTGAGCAATGAATATATTTCAAAGTGATCATCCCGTTTATTTCAAATTTGATGGTAATAATCTTAACATGTGGAATCAACTTTTCATAAATTGGAGTCTATTTTAATATTTCAATGTTAGACATAAAAGTATAGCTCAAACCAACTTTTACATGAGTTATTTTATAGCACTTGAAGTCTCTAAATTATACCATTTTTTGTGGTTTTACTTAGTGAGATAATTTGTTGTAGAAATAAGTAGCTGAAGATTAGAATTTGAGATATTAAAAAACTTGTATTATTAAGGAATCAATAAGGATTGAATTTAAAGAAAATTTAAGTAAACAAAATATTATTACTTATTTTGTTATGTGATTTTATTAATATTGGTAAAGTAACATGTACTTATAATTTTTTGTGGAATAAATTTTTACAAATAAATGATCATATTAATAATTTCTTTTTCTTTACAGAGTTTGATTTGTAGCAATATTATATTGGAATTGTAATTAACAAATATTCATTTTGCTACAACATGAAAAAAAAGATTATTTATTGATTTTTTTTTAGTTTTATCGTATTTTTTTTTCCTATTTCAAGGTAAATTTTTGTAAGAATTATTTAGTTTTATGCTTTTGAATTTTGTTCTATTTTGAATTTTTTACAAAATTAATGAATGAAATATTATCTTAAAATATTTTTTTACACATATAGTGGTTGAAATATATTTTACGTTGAAGTAATATATTAAATATAGTAAGCATAAATATTTTACAAAAATCAAGTGAAAATTTTGATGGAACTTCGCATCCGGTAGGATTTCGAATCGATTTTCAAAACCCAAATCGTTCTCCTTAAGTTGCAGCTGCTATTTGCCTCCTTGTCACTCTCTATTGACAAAATCTAAAAGCAAAATCTAAGGTTTTGATTGAAATCATGGCGAACAAAGTAGTTACCATTTGTACTAAGAAATTCATGACAAATCATCTCCTTTCAAGAAAACAATTTATCATTGATGTTCTTCATCCTGGCAAAGCCAATGTTTCTAAGGTGGAACTGAAAGAGAAGCTGAAAAATTTGTATAAGGTGAAGGACCCAAATACAATCTTTATTGCGGAACTGAATGAGAAGCTAGCAAATTTGTATGAGGTGAAGGATCCAAATACAATCTTTGTTCTCAAGCTTGCCACTAAGGTAGAAAAGTCAAGGAAACAATTGAAGGAGAGAAAGAACAAGGCTAAGAAAGTCCATGGAGTTAAGAAGACTAAGATAGAAGATGCTGCAAAAAAGAAGTGTGTTATAGAGGATTTTGTGATGGTTTTTATGTGCCCATATGCATGTATGTGTGTGTGTGTGGGGGGGGGGGTGAGGATTAGGGTTGGTGTGGTGGCTCTTCTATAGTCTAGATGGAATTTCTTGCTTTTGTGGATGTTGGGTCTCATCTTATGTTTAGTTAAATTATCAATGGACAAGTTTTGGAACATTTGGCCGTTATATATTTCTAGTTATTTTTGAAGAAAAAGAAAACCCAAACAGATTTGAATCTAGTATGATCCAATCTTAATTCAATCCGTTGACAATCTTATAACCAAGGTAACTATTTTTGCTCCGGCCATACTAGGAAGGAGCATTAATTTTTTTATGGGTTTATAAGAAAATAAAATATTCAATTTTTATTCTTACGTTCATTGTTTAGCGCGAGTTAATTTATTTTTGTGAGAATATTATTATTTTTCATACAATATTTTGTTGTTGTGAAATCATTATAATACTAAATTTTAACATGATATGATTTTTTTTTCAATTTTCGGGTTGGTTGCTTATTAAATTTTAACATGTTTTTTTTTTTTTTTTTGTTTACTTTAAAGGGTAATTTAGAAAAAAAATACTTCCTCTTTCAAGGAAAACATATCAAAGCCAAAAAGAACTACTTAATGATATTTGTTGCATGGCTTTCAAGCAAGGGTTTGCTATCACAACTAAAAGATCTAGTAAGAATTATTATGTTACGATTGGTAATGATAAAGGAGAAAGGTATAAAGCTACTAATATTTCAATGCGGCAAAGAAAAAGGAAAAGTGCATCTTATCTCATTGAATGTCCTTTTGAGATAGTAGGAAAAAGAAAAGTTAATCGATTTTAGAGAGTTGAAATTAAAAATATTTCATATAAACATGAACCTTCAAATGACCTTTCTAGACATCATTTTGCTCGACATCTATTTGAAGAAAAAATAATACATGTAGATGAAATGAGTAAAACAGGCATACCTCCAAAACAAATACTTTCATCACTTCGTGAAAGTAATCCAAATCTTCGAGCGATTTCGGGAACCATCGACAATGCAAAAGGGAAAATTATGAAGGAACAATCGGCGGGGTGTACATAAATTCAAGCTTTGATAGATGAACTTAGCCAAAGTGGTTTTATTTACACCGATGATTATGATCAACATGGTCATTTGACAGATTTGATTTTTTCTTATTCTATCTCGATTATTCTAACGAAGAGTTACTCAAATGTTTTTGTAATGGATTGCACTCATAATACCAATAAATATAAGATGCCATTACTTGATATTATAGGAATGTCTAGTTTTAACACTTCTTTCTACTCTTGCTTTGTTTTTTATGCAAGGAGAGGAGACAAAAGATTATGCATGGGTATTGACTATATTAATCAAATTCTTAGGTGTTGATAATTATCCTTCGGTTATTATCAACGACGGTGAGCTAGCTACTAATGAATGCTATAAATGTGGTTTTCTAATAGCTGCAAATATGTTATGCCTATGGAATATTGAGAAAAATATATTGGCTAACTACAAGTGTTATTTTGAGGAAGCAAATGGTTGGGACACTTTTTTATCCACTTGGATTGATTTGATAAAGTCTCCTAATGAATTATCATTTGATGAAGCTTGACATCTTTTTGAAGAACTTAATTATGGTTTCGTACTTGTCGGGAATATGGAAAGGCTTATTTCTAATTTTTCAAATGAAAATCCTAGGTTTGTGTTCAAATTATAATTTTGTGCTTCTAGAAGGATGGCGATGTCAATTTCTAATTTTCAAACTAAAACCAAATGTTTATTTCCAAAATAATATTTTGAACTACTAGGAGATGGCAAGACTTATTTCCAATCCTTAATTTTTTTTTAAATATTCCGGAGCTGGTTTAGGATAATGTGATGGATTCCAAAAGGCATTTGTGTGGTGTTAAGAGTTTAGCACTACTCCGGCTACAAAAAGTGCCATAATCAAGGAAAAAAGGCTATTTCTAGATTTCATGATAAGAGATGTCAAATGTGATTATATTACTTAGATGTTGTTTAGTAATCGAAATAGAGTAATGGGAATGAAAATGCGGGAATCAAAATTTAAATTAAGGAATCGAAATGACATTTGTATTTTCATGCTATTTTTGGAATACTAATGAGGGATCAAAATATAATTTAAATTTTTTAATATTTGATTTTTTATACAAATAAAAATAATGATTAAAAAATAATTTTATCAAACTATAATGATTGTAAAAATAATAAAGGTGATAGTGGTGGTGGTGGTGGTGGTGGTAATGATGATGGTGATGGTGGTTGTAATGATGATGGTTGCGGTGATGGTGGTGGTTGTGATCGTGGTGGTGGTAATGGTTGTGATAGTGGTGGTGATGGTAGTAGTTGTGGTGGTAATGATAGTAAAAATAGTTAATAGACAATAAATAAATAAAATATATTATTATTTTGAAAAAAATTTCATTCTCATTCCTTGATTTTATTCCCACATCTTATATAGAAATGAAGTTGTGTGTAAATTTTCATTTTCATTCCCACTTTATTCCTTTTAACCAAACGAGATACAACATGGGGATAAAACTTCTATTTTCATTCCCATCACTCTATTCCTAATTACCAAACGAGCACCTTAAGGATATTTTTGAATGGAATGAAATGAGGATTGATTTTTTTCTTCAGAATAGGGTCAATACCACGATAACTTTATTGATGTGAGAAAAATAAGTATATAGGAGGACAATCCAACCTAACCCAACAAACTAGGGGACAAAAGAGGCCTTATCCCTATTGAAATAAGGACACTCTATAATTAAACAATCTCATTCTATCTTATCTATTAACCTTTTTTACATTTATAAGTAATTATGCAGAATCTGCTAAAATCAATATCTAACTCGTGTTAATCACCTCATCAACCAGACCTATCCACCAACATGTTTTGCTCTCTTTAAATATGTTGAAATTCATGATTACTCCTTAATTCCTAACACTCTCGGACTAGGTATGTAAATAACTAAAGGATCTTATCGGTACCTAATATAATACGATAGTTACCATTGAATCGGATTCGATACACACTGAGTCTAAATTCAATTTCGACACAAAACTAACCCATCCCGAAGTGCTAACATCTTTGCCTTCGAGTTAGTTCCCTCCCCATAATAGTGTAGGAAACTAGCAATAAAAGAGCTTGAAAAGTCCTCGTATTACTCCACCTCCAGCACATCAACATTTAATTTAAATTTAGCAACAAGTTATGATTCCTACTTAATCCATTTCCCTCTCCTAACTTTCAACTGAATTGGTGTAATGCCTAACTCCTGCATCTTTCTTATGCTGATTACATTCGGAGGCTTTTTAGAATAAATAAGCTATATATATCTCATAGGTCTTCAATCACTTGTCTCACTATATCACCTACTTTTATCGATTCATTCTCATATTTTCTTTACACCAATTTTTTCATAATTCCCATAAGATAAAATTGAAAACACCAACTTGGCATATACTTGATTGAGTATTGAACAAGAACATCCATGCTCGTGTACAATCTCTAGCGAGTTCCACTCGCTGCTGCACCCAAAAATTCTTCCAAAATGCCCCCACACATGCCTCATAACCGAAGATTCTAAAAACAAGTATGAAATGGGTTCCGCCTTATGATTCAAGCGAGCATTGGCAAATTGACACTATTGGAATGTGTAGATCCCGAATACGAGAATCAACTGCTAAAACACCTCTAAATCATTTTCACATAAACAAAACCACCTTTTTTGGTATGTAAGGGTTCCAAATGCGAGAAGCCCGAGTGCCATTTTGGAGAGTGATTTTTGGTATAACTCCGGTAAGCTTTCGTCTCAAAGTCCCCTAATTGCGTGAGGGTGTAAATCAATCCGTACTCTACTTGATTCATCAACCTTTATATGCTTTAGTTCTTCATAAATCCACATTAGAAAGAGTGAAAGGAAGTCACCCAGTTCTTGTAATGCTTCCTTAATCATGAGCCTTATATTTATAGGTAACAAAGATCCTCAAATGGCTCCATGCCGGTTAACACCCCAAAATGAAATTGCACCCTTTCATATGATCTATTGGATGAACAAAAACAAGGATTGTAAGCGTGGAAAAATGCTTTTCAAGTGTGGGAGGACTTCCTTGAATGCTTCTCCATGTTTGCATATGTCGTACATAAAAATCGAGCCTAAAGTCTTGATCCCCGAATATAAGATCATAATAACTTTTCTTATAGAGCTACCATCACTAGTTCTAAACCACGAATCCCTAATCTGCCTTCCTCAATAGGAGAACAAACCTGCTACTAGGAGACCTAATGATGGTGATTTTCCTCGGAAGAACTCCACGAAAAGCTAGCCATCCGACTCTTAATTCTTCAAATTATGCCCTTAGGCACTAGGATAGTTGCTAACACATGAATTGGTATACTGCCGATAAGCGATCGGAGTAATGTCAATCTTGTACCAAAGGATAAAAACTTTGCCTTCCAATCACATAATCGTTGCTTAATCTTCATCTCCAATTGTAGAAAATAAATCGACGCATTCTACCTATGAAGAGAGGAACACCCAAATACTATAATGAGAATTAGAAATGACTCTATCTTGTATACTACTTTATTGAAGCTATTTTTTTATGTCGACATATTTTTAAAAGTGTAGAACACACTCTTAGCCAAATAAGTAATTACCCTAAGCACTCCTCATATCTAGAAAATAAACCCCTCAATTATATTATAGATCACTTAGATCCATTCGTGCACAACAGACATGACATCTATATAGAATAAGTGAGAAATTAATAACACTCCCTTGGCAACCTATATGGTTGAATCGGACCCTCCACCATATATTTTTAAGGTTAACCAACGGGACTTGCTAGACTAAAATAAATAACGAGAGGTGATAGAGGGTCCCCTTACCAAACTCTTTTGTATGATTTAAAGAATTTGAAGTTCCTACCTTGAATCTAAATTGTATACCACACATTACCGAGGCTTCTATACACTAGGTCACATTAACTTTCACTAAATGCCATCACATGTATGACTTTTAAGAGAAAATGCCACTTAACCCTATCATAAGCTTTCAAAATATCCAGCCTAAAAATAAGGTTATCCCTATGAACCTTCCTATTTAAACCTGCAACCATCTCTTGGGCTAGAGCCACATTTTTTTATGCTTTATCCTTTAACAAAACGAGCTTGTTCCGGATCAATTAAATTAGGAAGGACCACACTCGACCTATTTGCCAAGATTTTTAGAATAATTTTATAGTTGTAATTAGATAGACTTATTGGCCTCAAGTTACTAAAAGAGCTTGAGTTTTCCACCTTTGGAATCAAGACTAGAATACAAGTAAACATACCCCTAGGAATCCGAGCTCTTTTGAAAAAATCTTGCACTTGCTACAATTACCTCGATCCGAACCATATTCCAGCATCCTTTATAAAAGAGTCCCATAGGCCCATCCCGACCGAGTCCACTGGACGCATTCAGCCCATCAATGGCATTCATAATTTTTGGTTCTAATGGAACACTTGTCGGTTGCATATTTATGTCCTCTCGTGATGCTCCTTGAAACCCCTGTAAATAAAGAATCATGATTTACTATTGGTCCGATCGAAAATAAGGACTAGAAATAGCTAAGCTGTCTCAACCCCTATCTTAGACATATCTTCCACGAAAGTCCCATCCTACTTTTATAGTCATAAGGTCATCTTTCTCACATTATCTTTAATACATGCATGAAAGAACTTTGTGTTTCTACCCCCTCTATAACCTTTTAAATTCGTGTTTTTTGTCTCAACATGTCCTCATCCCAATGGATTAAATGGGCTAATTCAGTTTTTCTATCCCAAAGAATATCGGTTGACTCAACATTCCACCTCTAGGCCAATTTCATATCCAACTGATAAATTTCATCTTGTAACACTTTCATTTTTCAATGAATGTTACCAAAAACCTTCCAAATCCACACATGCAACTTACTTCTCAAATGTTTAAGCGTTTGATGTAGGATTTTCATAGGTGAACCCCGTACTATAGCATTCCATGAATCCTTTACAAATTCTTGAAAATTTTGGTGTTCCATCCATATTTTTTGAAATCAAAAAAATCCCTCTCTACCTCATTGTTGTGGAACATGAACTAACACTAGACTATGATCTAACATTATTCTTACCAAGTGCTCTATTATTAGATTTGACCTTGTAGCAATATACGAACCATTAGCCATGACTCTATCCAAGTCTCTTTCAAATTCTAGCTAAACTCGATCGATTATTGCGCTAAAGTAAATTTACTACTCTAGAAAGCCAAATCGACATACCAATTCCCTCACAACAATTATTAAACTCAATCATACCCTAAATATCCACACTATTCCCATCTATCTTCTTATCCATATTCAATATAATGTTAAGATCACCACCCATAAGCCACGAATCCCGAGAGTTTGATGCCAACTCGTCCAATTCAATCCATAAATCATGCCTCTCCCTCCTATTGTAGCTAGCATATACTATTGAAACACGCAAACTACCCTCATAGTAACTCGACATATTAACGATGAATCGCTTGTTTATGAAACACCTAACAAGTCACCAAAATATTCTCATCCCAAAACAATCATATATGTGTATTTTTTAGGTTAAAATGCTTGAAACATTTGTATTTAATAAACTTGGCTATATTAAATATTCTATTCCTTTATCTTAGGATCGATAATAGTAAAAAATTTTGACCTATACTTGTTTCTTCAAAATTTTAACTTAATTAATTGAATCTATGTTTCCAATACCTCTAACACTATAGAAGATACCGACATGGTTAAATTGATGTAGAGGTAGTAACTAGTTCTTTAAAAGCTAATCTTATCTTTCTAAAACGAGTCTAGCAATTGGGGTTTCTTGATTCGGCTAATTTCTTAAACTTCTTAAAATTTTTCCTTACTTTTTTTAGTTCAGCCCCTTGAACATCTAGACTTCTTAAAGATAATCGACAAAAGTTATATTTCTCTCTTTCAAACTTCGTATTTGAAGTGATCCTTTCCACCTTACTTCTTTATTGCCCACTAAACCTTACTTGGTAACCTCTTCCACCTTTACATATTACAACCCATAAACATTATTAACATTTGATCCACTAGACTACCCTAGCTTTGCAATATTACCCATTGCTTGAGAGTCCACGACTTGATATTTCTAGCCTTCCATGAGCAGTTCCCACTACCCATAAGGGTTGAAACCCATCGAACCAATATTTGATCCTTCATTCACTCTTTTTTCCTTACTCATCTCTTACTCACTATCCATGATATTGAAACTTTCGAAGCCATAGTCATAAACTCGAAGCTGTCTACTTGCTATAGATACATTTGCCGATGCTACTGGAACTACTTTCACTTTTTGATGCCCAAAATGATCTGTATGTATATTTAGTTCACTTGAAGTTTGTACCCTAACCTCTTGGTCCTTCACCATATCCTTTCTCACCAATATCTCACCCTTTTTCTTCTAGGTTTTCACTAACTTGGCTTGCTTAATTATCAACATTGATGTCTAAATTATTTGATAGAGATTGTATCCCCACTATCGTACTTCGATTTATTAACATGGGCAAAAACCGGATGCCTCCTTCGATTTCCCTATATCACCATTGATTGAACATGTATAAATAGATCTATAATCCCTTGTATATTCAATATAAAACCTATAAAATTTACATAACCTACTCGCCTAAACATTATTCAAAATGAGGTATATGTCACCATATAAAGGAATGGATATGTGAATCACCCTCCTCCGATGAAAGGTCCTCCATAATTTCATAGCTAGAAAAAATATTATCTTTTCCATAAAGAGAATGATTATGAGATGAAGAGTTACTTCGCTATAAAAAATGAGATGGAAAGGCTAATCACCACGAGTTACCTCAAACAATTTCTAAATGGAGGATAAGATCCAAAGCTGAATCGAGTAGGACGAACCAATTACTAGGACGACCTCACAAAGATCAACGTTATCCTTAAAGGTCTATCAACTAGAAACAAGTTTGATAAAGAAGGGAAGACGTGTGTGAACCAAGTTCTCACCACCTTGTAAGCCTTAACCCCTTAGCGTAAGCCCAACACATTCATTCCTAATGATACGAGAGGGAGTGACTTTCTTCCATGATGATAATCTTGTCATCATTGCAATTAGGAGCGGACCCAAGTAGAATGCTACAAGGGCCCTAGGCCCCCTCCAATTTTTTTCCCCATGGAACATCCCATGCCATACTCTTTTATCATCTTTTTTATTTTATCACAATTTTACTTTTAATATAACACCATCCTAATTCATGCTTTAATTCGTTTATTTTTTTTTTTTAGAATGCTTCAATCGGAATTTTAATTAACCTATGGATAAATGCATATATTTTTACATAAAATAATTAATTTGAGGGCATAAATAAGTGTAAAAATACACTTATTTCTATAGAAAATATTCCCTATGCACATAAAAATTCACCTAAGTTTATAGAATGTTCCTACACCTCCTAAATGATTTTTTATACTCATTGAATAATTTTCAAACACATTTAAAATACTCAAAATAATTAATTTGCACAAAAAAGCACTATTCATGCATTGAAAATATTCACTCGAACATCAAAAAATTCATCCAATGGGAAAAAAATTCTATACAAATAGAAAATTTTTCGTGCACATTTACTATACTCAAAACATTTATTTTGTATAAAAAATAACTATTCATGCATTGAAAAACTGATAAAATATTCACCCGAGTATAGAAAAAATATCTTAAGCGCATCGTATATTCTAGCATCCTTATAGAAACTATCTTATGCTCATAGAATAGTTTTCATACATTCTTAATATATTTTTAATTCATTTAATGACGGGTTCGAGATAATACAAAAGGGTTGAGGATACTCATTGGAGTTTTCATCAAAAATCTATTTTTGGTTTGATAAATATATTTAATGCAATTATAGTTGAGCATCATTACAAAGTTGACATATTTAATGCTATGATAGATTCTCAATTGCAAGAACTAAATAATAGATTCAATGATCACACGATAGAGCTACTCATTCTTGGTTCGGCTTTAAATCCTAGAGAGATGAGTATATCATTTAGGATTGACGACATTTGAAAGGTGATGTAGAAATTTTACACTCGGACTTCGTTGATCATGAAATGCTACAATGAAGGATACAATTTGAGCATTTTGATTATGTGCGAAATCTTTTAATTTTGAAACATTGTCAACTATATCTAATTTGTGTCAATGGTTGATGAAGATAGGAAAATTTGAAAGTTATCCACTTGTATATAAAATGATAGCGAGTTATTCATACTCTTTCGGTTTCCACAACTACCACAGAAGCGAGTCATTTTCACCTTTGAGCATAGTCAAGACTAAGCTTCGTAACAAGATGGAAGATGAATTTCTTTTCAATTATTTGTTAGTATATATTGAAAAAACAAATTGTTGAAATTTTTTTATAAATTCATTTATAAATGATTTTCGTGACTTGAAAGAATAAAAATCTCTATTTTAAGTTATTATATTTTGAGATTATTTTAAAATATATATTGGTATGTTATTTATAATATATATAAATTTATGTAAATCATGAAAAATTTATAAATTTTTATTTTGGCCTTCGTAGAAATTTGGTCCTACATCAACCACTCGATTGCAATCCTCTCCAACTATAAAGTTTATTGAGTTGTCATAGACAATAGTAATGTTATGAACATGTTGTCTCAAGAAGTTCTCAAGTTGATAAAGAAGTTCTCAACTTGATGAAGATCGGCCTCTCCAAACTCTAGCAACTTAAAACTCCGTTAGTGGACATAGAATGTAGAGGCTCGCCAACAAAATAGGAGGTGAAAATTCCAATCACCATGGACACCTTTTCTAGAAGTGTGACACTTCACTAGACTTTGATGGTTATCAAGATGAACTTAGCACACGGCGTGATCATCGGTAGAGCCCTTCTTCTTCAATAAATACTGTCATTAATATGAGATACTTAGCCTTGAAATTTCTCACAAAAATTGAATAGCTACTATCGAAGTAATTAGCAAACATCTCAAAAATGTGCTTCCTTATACATGAAGAGAAAGAAAACCACAATAGAAAATAAAAAGGAGTCGATTCCAAAAGAAGATGAGATACAATCATAAATCACCAAAGAGTCGGAAAATATGGCATAGAGAAAAGAACTCACCAACAAGCTGGACTTTTCGATCACAACCGGATATACCATCAATAGGCCTTTTTTTGGGTGATCCGATAATAAAAATATTGCCAATAAAAATGCCCTCGTTCCTCCTTCCTCACAATGCAATTATATTTCATTAGGATTATGATTTCCCTAGTAATAATCTTGCTCCTTCAAGAATTCTATTCCTTTCGAAATCCTATTCTATATATATTCCTTTCAAAATCCTATTCCATATATATATATAGACATGAGCAAACGATTAAACGAGTTCGAGTTTGGTATGATTTGGTTCGGTTTTCGATTAACCCAATCAAGAAAAATAAAAACCGAAATCAAACCAAAATAAATTGGGTAAATTCAATTTTTAACCAAATTATTTCGGTTCAGTTTCAAAATATTTTGGTTATTTCGGTTAAAACCAAAATATTTTGCTAGAAAAAAAATTTTCAGACCATTGTTTCATTGTCTTTCCTAAGCAACCACCATTTTCACGATTTATTGTAAAAAAAAATGACGAGTGAGAATGGGACAAGGCCATATAACTCAATATAGGTGTATAAGAAATTAATGAGCTTTACCATTTGCATGCATAGCTTTGAGGATATAACCTAAGAACCATATATATCTTGTTCATGATCCAATATACGAAGCAATTAATTAGATTGAATAAGATTCAATTCAAGTAGGAGTAGGAGCGAGATGTTACGCGTATGCAATCCAATCCAACTTACATTACAAACTCAAAAATAGAATTTTACAACATCCCAATAATAATTTACTTTGATTAGAAACAGAGCCTATTCCTTTAAATAAGTAAAAAGATACTCACACGAGTACATCAAAACAACAATTAAAACTTACCATGCAACTACCTAGTAAAGTTGTAGAAAGGACACGACTGTTTTTAGTTTTTCCGGATGTACAAACGTGTGTGGTAGTAAAGTAAAATACTCACTTCCTCTACAACTCAACTTGGCTTCCAACTAAGTGTGCTATTTCGACACTCTATTTCCACATAGCAACTGGATCGAACAAATCCATAAAATTCACCTGGCACATCTAACTTCTCCCATTTACCATTTTATGCATCCACAACAAAGAACCCTTGTGCTCCACATTCATAAGCCGATCCCGACACAAATGTCCTTTCGCCTAGCCGAACACCACAAGCCCCGACTTTCATTGTCGACTCGGACTCAACCCGGTTGAATAGTTGCTCATCTTTGTCCACTCCGAGGGAGGACCTCGGGCATTGGGTGACTTTCCACGACTCCTCAACTCGCTTCCACTTCCTTGCTGCGAGTTCAATTGACTTCGAGTTCATGGTACATGGAATGTGTATTTAATGGTTAAAGGGAAATGCTTTGTTGAAATTATGGATCCATTAGTGTCATACTCGGAATTTGCAAGAATACCCATCCCCATCGCAACCATAGCTACTAGCAGATTTATTTCAACGAATCCACTCGGTGATAAGGTGCTCCACGAAATTATAGGAGGAGGGTTGTGGGTGATTGGGTGATGACTGGTGAGATTGGAAGAGGAGATAGAAAGCTATAGAGAGAGAGATAGGTGGGTGTTGAGTGTGTTGCGATTGCTATCTTGTTGAGGTAAAAGGCCCGATGATGAAGGAGAAGCTGGAGAAGAAGAAACAAAGGATAGGGAGCCGGGGAGATGCGGTTGAAAATTGATTTTGATTTAGTAAAGTTAGCTAGTTAGGGTTTTAGGCGAGTTAGTATTTAGGAATTTTTTTTTAACTATTAATTTTTTTGATATTCGGTGGAAATCGATTTTTTTTCAAAAACCGAATCGAACCAAAATAATTCTGTTTATTCGATTCGGTTTTTAATTTTATAAATTTAAATTTAAAACCGAACCAAACTACATAATTCGATTCGATTTTTGGTTAACCGAACCGTTTGCTCACCCCTATATATATATATATATATATATATATATATAGAGAGAGAGAGAGAGAGAGAGAGAGAGAGAGAGAGAGAGAGAGAGAGAGAGAGAGAGAGAGAGAGAGAGATTTACATGATTTTATTGTAAGATAATTAATAGTGTATAATGGATCCATCTTCTAAACAAAACTAAATTATTAAATATTTTTTCAGAATTAATTTTAATTTAAAAAACTGAAATGCTTAAAATAAATATTGTTTTTAAGCATTTCAATTACCAATTGATATTTTAAGCGTCTAACATGATGAAAAGTAATCAAATTTATCTAAATTAAAAATAATAGTTTGATATTCAAATAGTTGAAATTAATAATATAAGTTTTTTTTTTTTTTGTTTTACCACAATCCAAATAGTTTCGAGGTAAATTATGTCATTAAACCGAACAATTTGTAATGCTTTTTAGAGGGAAATTCAAAAAATCATCCCTAAGAAAAAACTATCATCGTTAATCCATCGGCCAAAATTCTTCAAAAATATTTTCCAGAAACAAGAATTCTTGTCATCTAGTTACTCGCAACAGAACCCAATTATAAAATTTTGGTTAAAGTTTAATTTTAACCATATGCATGTGGCCTATAAAGTAACAGATCAATGCACGTTAAACCCAAGTTTTTTTATTTACTTATTTATTTTTATTTTAGAAGGCATGAAACCATGTTTTGAAAATAAATAATTAAACAATCTTTTATGACTAGTGGGAAAACTGTACATCAATATAAGAATCCAATATTTCATGTTGTGGTTTCTCTGCTATTCGATATTTCAGTTACTATATTCTATGTGTCTCTTTATCTGGCCTGTTACATATGCCAGACTCACAGCTTAGCTTCCTATCTATATTATTATATGCATAAATATCGTCTATATTCTAATTAGAATAAGCGTTTTGCCACCTTAATTTGGAGGAGGAAGCAGCCATTTGGAACCCTCAATATATGCAAGAGAAATGAAGGCGTTCGCTTGCTGAGGGGTTAGCTGCTTGCTGAATTTAACACGGCTACTAGGGTTAGATCCTGGTCCCTTGCACTTATATTCTCCAAATGAAACCATCCTGCATTAAGCAAACGTAATATATAAATTATTATTAATTCGTAGAAGTTGTAAGGGAGAGTTCTCCACTCACTAAAGTTGATTATTTAACATTCCTCAAAAAATTATTTCATGGAGCAGGTCTATACATGTAAAACCCTAAGCCATTTAAAAATGAATAGTGCTAAATTTGTTGAAATTTTTTTTCCCAAAATCACGTTCTCAAAAAATTCCAAGATTTAATTTGTTTTATTACAAAAGAACTCCAACCTTATAAATTTCCCTATATAATTGTTATTTTTTAACCAATTAATTACCTACCTAGCTATTAAAACCCCATTAGATTACTTCATATTTAGAATAAAAAGAATAATCACCACAAGAAATTTACTAAATAACGACGTATTTTAATGACAAAATAATCGGTCGTTATTTTTGAAAATTTTTGTAGTGAATACTTTTCAAAGAAATTTAACACCATCAAATTTATGAAATTTATTAGTCGGCCAAATCCACTCATTAAATATGTGAGGTTTTTCGAAAAGTGAATTGAGAAACAATATTAAGCAAAAACTCCTTAATTAATTATGAAATCAAATTGATATAAAGAAATGATCGAGATGGATGAGTTACCTGTCTCTTTCAGGGTGGAGATTATCGGACCATCCAGCAGGATTGACAACACTACTCATGGTAGTGAAAGCAAACACTACCCTAGGTCTTTCTGTCCATGCACGTCCCAAAAATGCCCCCTTCCCAATTCCATTTACTTTGCAATGAACAAAAGAAAATCCACTGTCATCTTCCCTATATCTTGCTTGTGCAGTTATCACTGCCAATCCTTGGTCTGCTAGCACATTTATCTCCGTTCCCTGCATTAATTAATTGGCAATTAATAAATTTCAAACCTACTTTAAATGCTCAAGAATTTGAATAGAGAATTAATCAGGAATTTGAAGAGTTAATTTTTGGAGGTTACCAAATACAAGGACCTTCCACTTCCGAAAATGAAATCAACAGTGCCTTCAATGTAACAATTTTTGAAAAAATGGCGTCCCTTGTCATCGCACAATGTGTCTTGAAATCCAATAAGTCTGCAATTATAGAAAGCAGCCTTGTCTCCTCCAATTCTCAAAGCAACCGCCTGTTCTTCTTTCAATTTCCCACTCGGCCTCGGCGCAGAATTCTATTCCAACCAAAAAAAAGAACAGTTATAACATAAAAAAATTAATTAACCAGAAATAAAAGAAAATAAAAAGAGAAATGTAAGCAAAAATTTTGTTGAATAATTCTTACCTTAATAATGATATTAGAAGCTACGAAATAATCAGAGTCAACTTGCAAAGTGGCACTATAAACAGTTCCAAATACCCTAGCTGTACCAGCAAATGTCAAGGTTGGCGTGCTACTAGCCGATCCTTTAAACGTAACAAAAGGCTTTTGTTTCTCAATTTGGATTTTTTCATTGTAGACCCCGGCACCGATGTCGACGATTACACGTTGAGTATTCCCCAATGGAATACTTTTAACGGCATCCGTCAAGGTTTTGAAATCACCATTTCCATCTTTTCTAACCTTAATGGTTCTTGGTTTAGCCTCGGCAGTTTCAAGGGAAGGGTCTAGGGTGCCTTCACGTTTTGCGTAGGGCTTGACATTGGCTTGGAACCAGGAGTTTAGGCTAGATGGGTCCCCTGGTATTGGACTTCTGTCATTAGAGCCAAGGGTGGCGGACACGAGAAGAAGGATGGCAGCCGCAATGAATGTAACTTTGCTTATGCTCATTTTTGTTACTAGATTTTTTCAAGCTAGATTTGTGGAAGATTTCAATTTATAGGCAACATAAGAAGAGTAAAGCCTTTGGAAAAACGGGGAACATGGGGCTCCTTACATTTCCTTTTGTTTGGTATTGGTGGTTTATATGTTAGGCAAGCACGTAAGCCCTTTGCTATTTATTACAAAACTAAGAAACTGTCCTAAGAAAGACATTTTGCTTCTTTTAGACAAGACGTTTTGGTTGGGATAACAAGTAAAATTCGTCCAATTCCTTTGATAGTGCAATATTACAAGGGATCAAAAGTACGTACAGAACATGTCTGATGAAGATTTGTCATTATCTTAGCCATATACCATGTACAAGATTGGATGTTGTAGCAAAAACTCCATTACCTCCTTAAAGTCAATCCTCTTCACCATGCAATCACAACCAAAAATTCAATTGCTGGCACAGCGGCACTATTGATATTGGTGCATCCTGGCCTAGCTAGGTGGTGGTTGAGGCCATAGTTCCCTAGTTCAAACATGCATTTATCGTAGCACTAATTACATTACAGCTTTTCAAAACAGTTTCCTTTTTTATGCCAAACAATTAAGTACTGTTTAAGAAAAAAAAATTCGGAATCCAGAAGTTCCTTGAACAAATTAAAATTTGAGATCTTTATTTGGAGATCTCGAATTCAAATTCCAGAAGTGGGAAAATCCAAATTGTGTTGGTCCTTGCATTAAGCATAAAGTTCCTTGAAGGAAAATGGAATAAAATGAGGGAATAAAAAAATTAATAATAATAATTTCTCTAGAAGTAATATGTAAAAGATATATCATGGGCCTTCGGCTCAGCTTTCACCCCAGAGATTGGATCCTCTCTTCTTCAAAGAGCCCATACCATCCCTGAGATTGGATCCAGAAAGAGCCCGTATTATTTTGGGCTGCTCAGCCCAAGCAAGTAGCCAATGTAGGATTTCTTAGCCATTGGTAACAAATTCTTTTGCATTAAATCATATGCAATTTAATTTAGTATTCTAAAAACCAATAAAGAAGCAGTGTAATCAACACAAAAATACATACATTCTAATATTCTCTCCTACAAATCAATAATTTATATGCCTAACCTTAGAAAAAATGATTCTATCCAAAGCCGTATTATTTTCCCCATGAATGTGCACAAGCTTTATGGGTCAAATTTCCAAATGTTGATATCTCACTAACCCCAGAGCGCTTGAATCTCTTCCAATCATCAACAACAGCTAATAGATCAGTAATCTTGGCGCTTATCGTTCGACAACAATTAGCATGAACAGTTGTAACAGCTACAATGTCCTTGCTATCTTCGCAAAATCCACTAAAATAGAGGGTGTTCAAGAAGCTTACTTTGAGGCCTAGCTTTTTAAACACCCCTCCATGAAGTATTCCATTTAAAACATCTTGCTCTTTTTGTCCAATAGAGTTGTTTTTCCTCGAATACCACAAGTCAAATAATGACATGGTCTTCTTGTTTGACCTGATCATGTAAAAGCCAGTGTTTAATGGGTTGCTCTCTGACCATTGATTACCATTGAACCTATCTGTACTAATTTGTAGGTCAATGTTTTTGTTGAAGCTCAGCCTCTGAAATGGATTCCTTAGCCACAGTACATCAGTATCCTGTAAAGAAAGGAAAGAATTGATCAGCTTGATTGATGAGTCCCAAAATAATACACACCCATACGAAAATATGCAATTGCAATTAGCAATATAAAAAAATATATATATGCATATAACAGTAACTCCTTCTATTCAAAAACTTTATATGGCTAGGATGGTCTTGCCGGGGAGTGAGAAGAAGAAAGAAGAAAAAAGCATAAGCACACATTCTGCCAAGGTGATCTTCCAATTGGTTGGACGCATCTACCGCATCATTTCGAAGACAAAACTTTCCTCTAACGTGAGACCTACTGAGGTTTGGCACATGAGACTAGAAACGATACGATAACTTTGTGCCCACAGGAAATAAGGCGAAAGAAATTTGTGTGTCAATTCTATGAAATAGCCTTGTATTCTGTCTAATCTGGTTCCATTACATCCCATGTGGTTGTGGTACCTTAAAGAAAGAGCCACATTGAAAAGTTGTGTAAGAGTAGTAAAGGGATAATTGATTACACTAACGTATTCTCATTTTACACTTTTTTTTCAACGAATATATGAATTTTGAATTTTTTTTTTTTCATTTGAATACATTTATTTTTTAAAAAACTTTCAATCAAGTGCTTACTTATAGCTTTGGTTAATTTCTTCATTTTCTAATCACTTATCCTTTAACCATGTCAATTTTTAATTTTTTTTCTCAATTAATGACATGAACTTTGTTTATTTTATTTTTTGTTTTGTTTTAGTAGATTTTTTTATTATGCCAATTGAGTAATTTATAAAACATCCATTAACTTTTTCATTTATTTTTTTGTAATCACATGATTTTCATTTCTTTGGTTGAAATAATAGTATTTTAATTGCATTAATAATTTATTTACTTCCTATGTCTCAAAAAGATTGTCTTTTTTTTTTAACTTTTTTTAACATAAATTATTAATTGCTACGGCATATCAAGTTGTTTTGATCGGATCTATACATGTAGATAGCTTATTATTAATTAAAAGAATATTAAAAAAAGATTTATTTTAATTTAAAATATCTTTTGTTTACTAAATATAATATTATTTAGAGGGCAATTTTATTTTAAAAACATCTATATTTGAAAATGAAAAATTGACTCGATTTGTACAATTGAAAAAGTCTATATACTAAAATGAAAATAATTGAAGCCCATGTAATGACGGAAGTACTTAATTGGAAGTGTTGAAAAAATTAAAGTATTCAAAAGAACAAAATTAAAATCGAAAAATTGCAAAGTTGGTGTATTATCGATAAATTTTATAATACACAAGAAATAACTAGTGGCATGTATAGTAGTTACTTCATGGATCCACTTTAAGGAGATAGATAGACATGTTAAATTACATCCGAATCTACCAAAAGTGATAAAAAAAAAAAATTCACATTCATTTAATTTTTTTTTATTTTCTCTCTCCTTTTTTTGTGTCTATCTTTATCCTCAAAGTGGGTTCATGAAATAACTACTGTACATGTCACTAATTACTCTTTTTATAAAATTTCTTATGTATTACTAGTGTAATTATCGCTCTACTAAATATGGTTATCTAGAGGTTATCAAATATGGAATTAAAATCAAGCTAATACACTGTTTAAGACCTTGCTGTTCCAGCCAATTAAATCAAGATAGTAGAAAACATACCGTAAAAATGAAGTTATAACCACGCTTGAGTACTTGTCCAAGAAACAAGGTTCTCCTCCACATCATCTTGACAAATTCTTTGGACATGTACACTTCCTCACTATCAAATTTCACACCATCTGTTTCAAGTTTGTAACAATGAAGCCGAAGAAATTTGCACCGTTCATAGGACGCTTGATCCACGTTAACAAGCAAGAGATGGTTAACCAAATCTCGGGTACTTTCGCCTAGCCAGAAACTATCCAAGAAAAGGTCTAGCATTGACTTATCATCACCCTCTACGTAGGCTTTGTTTACCATAGCGATTATTACAGTCTTGTTTTCTGTTGATGCCTCAGCCAAAGCCAAATCCAGGGCATCTTGTTGCCCAGTGATCGCATTTCTCTACAATACACAACAAATCGAAACCAAATTAACGATATGGAAATCTATATATACATGTGACTAATTAATGCCTTGATATTGGGAAAAAAAAGTAATAATAATAAAGAAAAGAAAGCATGCTTACTGTGTAATATTGGCATGAAAAGAAAGGCCTGAATATAGCCGGATGATAGACGATTAATCCACATAGTAAAGTAAGGCACAAAAGGCAAAAAGAAATGATGTGGCTGCTATAGTTTTTCAGAACATTCATGTTCTTGAAAAATCTTCGATTTTTAGATTTAGATTTCGTCTTTGTTCACCAGATGGGTGGATGGTGCAGAAAGTTGAATGGTTGAAGAGTTTTATGGTTGATGAAATTTATTCTCACAATGACTTGTTATGTACTAACAAATATGAGATTGTAGAGATCTTAAAAGTCTCGGTTTATGCCGTTTAGGACACTCATGAAGACCATTACACTTATTACATTTCAACCTTAATTAATAAATATAAAAAAACTGCCTTGCAAATTTAATTGCACAATCAAATTGCGTAGTTTTCAATCATGCTATTTGGTCTTTCTACCTACTTTATACTCTTTTTATTTTAACAAGATAATTTTTTTACACTAATTAAGAAAATTATTAATTATCATGTCATATTAGTATATTTTATTGTATTCTTTTATATATTATTTTAAAAAAATGTATTTAGATATTTTTTTATAAAATAGACTTTAACTAAAAATATTTTTTTAAATAAAATATTTAAAATTAATTTTAATCGGACAAGTATTTTAAGATATATAAATAAACAATCTCTTTAGAACAACAGACTTTTCGTAGCCATTTTACCAATTCCATGTATAACTCGTAATTGTGCGGACATTGGGTTAGATTTGGAGTGTTTTAAGCGCTCATCAACCTAAGCATGGTTGCCTGAGTCTACAATCCACATCACAGTATTTTGGACTGCTTTGTTGTATAAAAAAGAGGACACCATTCTATTAGATTAATCGGGTGAATAAGGACTTACTTTTTGGAGTGAGTACTATTAAAAAATATCAGAATTACTCATTATGAAAAAAATAAAAATTAAAACTAAACTTCAAACCATGTTCATCACACTGTTTACGTAGACCATATTACTGTAGATTAACTATTCACACATCCCACCCTCGTCTTGGCTTCTTTTTTTTTAATTGTATTTTGATTTTATGGCATTGGGTGTTTTGAGCTATTTTTATTATTATTATTATTATTATTATTATTATTATTTTGCAAGAGCATTTAATGCTCTTGCATTTTGAATGTTCTTCTCTATTTCTTTGCCAATGTCACTCTTTTTTTTCCTCACATTTCTTTCATCATTTTTCTTCCTTCATTGGCCTTGTCTTTGCAGGCTTTTGTTTTTTTATTTCAATCTCAACCATTCATCTAAAAACTTTAGTAATCATAATTGTTGAATCCTGATTTATGACTTCATTTTATTTTAATCTCACTAAGTCGGTTTCCATCTTCATCCTTCACTCTAACTTTTTAACCTCTCAAAAATCCTCTTCTTTAAGAAATTAAGACCAAGCAAGTCGGACGAAGAATGAAAGGTTTCAATGGATCGATTTAACAAGAAACAAAATATGGAAAGCATACCACTAGCAAAAGAGCTACTAAAAAAGATCTAGAAACTTTAAGTAGGTGTAAAGAAGATCAAGCTTCTTCCAATGTTCTACTTGATAGCAATGAAGAACAAAGCAATGTTGGAAGCTTAGTCGGTTGCATGATGATGAAGCTTAGCTAGAAAAAGAAGGCGACAACTCATCTTTGTAAATTAATAGTTAGTTGTAAAGTTAGTTATTGTTGTTTTGATTGTCATCGGTGCATGCGTATATAACCGACATTGTTAGTTACATTTGTGTTTTTGAAGCAATAAAATCAATTTTCTTCATGGTATCGAGCCTTGGTTGTAGCAGATATTTTCTTGCATTTTCTTGCTTCCTAAACAATCTTTCATCTTTTGATTCCTTGATTTTTTTCAACCGTTTTCATTCCTAATCACGGATTATCACTTATTACGGCTCGAGAGATCAATCTTACTAGTCTTGATCTTTGTTTCACCATTGATTGAATCTGTGATTTTCAACAATGGCTTCTAACTCTACTTTTGTTGGTTCCGTGATTCCACCTTTTGAAAATCCACGTTCACCTTTCTTCTTTTATCATTCGGAGCATCATAACACTATTATTACCACACCTAAGCTCACGACTTCTAATTATGGTTCTTGGAGTAGATCTTTCTTATTGGCATTGTCCATTTGTAATAAGGAAGGTTTTATTAATGGTTCTATACCTCGATCGGATCCCGGAGATTCTTTGTTTCCTGCTTAGAACGGATGTAACAATCGATTGTTGCTTCATTATTGAAATCTCTTTCTCAACCAATTGCTAATACGAGTATTCTATATGGATTTTGCTCAAAAAATTTGAGACACTTTAAATGTGAGGTTTTCTCAACTCGATGATGCTAGGATCACGTAATCTGCAATTGAGTTTATGCACTATCATGCAAGGAACTAGGTCTATTAATGACTATTTTAATGAGCTAAATGGTGTATGGGAAGAACTCGAAACTATAGACCTATTCCTCATTGCAAAATGTGGTGAATGCAAGGATACTTGTTTTCGGGTTTTTACTACTCAACGACGATAGGATTATGTGTTTCATTTCTTTAATGGATTAAATGACTCATTTATCGTTGTTAGATCTCAAATTCTTATGATGGAGCCATTCCTTACTATGGATGAGGTAGTCAATCTTGTTCTTCAAATAGAATCTTAGAGGTCTTTTTAGATGATTTCATAACCCTTTATAGAAACTTCGATCATGGCGATATTAAGGTCTACCTACAGAAGTGGTTTCGGAATGATAAAGTTTATTCTCATTGTGGAAAACCAAGCCATAACAAAGAAAAATGCTATAAGATTAATGGTTTCCCACCATATTTTAAGTTCACTAAGTTCCAAAGAGGCAACAAAGGAATCACTAAACACAATTTCACCCTCACATTATGGATTCCGTTAACAAGCATAGTAGGCTGTGATTCCGTGAATTCTATTAACAATTGTGATTCTTCTACAACCTCATGTCTCGACTTGGTTTATCTCAAAATCAAGTCTAGAAACTTATCTCTTTGCTTAATAAGGATATTTCGCAGCGAATTACCCTCATCAACACATACTCGTGCCTACTTCCTCTTCGATAAATCATACCCAAACCTCTCGCTTCAATTATATATGTTTGTAATCAATCTTTCAGTCATTCATTTACCTTGTTAAATCATACATAATGGATTGTGGATACAGGTGCATTTGATCATATAGCATGTTATTTGCAATTATTTGATTCCTATCATCCTATAACAAGCACTCTAGTTAAAATGCCTAATGATACTCATACTTTTTCTACCTTTTGTGGCACTCGTTACTTTGATTGGTAACATTGTTTTGCATAATGTTCTATTTGTGCATGCTTTTGATTTTAATTTTTATCCGTCGGTTAACTAACAAAATCTCATAAATACAACTTACTATTTACTCGGTGTTCACTCGCCTTCTTCGGGATCTCCATTTTAAGACCAAGATTGGGCTTGCTAAGATGCAATCTGGTCTTTATATATTTCATTGCCTTTCATGATCTTCCGATGCAACTTTGCTTCGTTAGATTTCCACTCGATTGTTACCAACCTATCTACATGTTCAACATTTGATCTTGGGCTTTATTGATTGTGACATTCTTCTTCCGATAGAATAAATACTCTCAAGCACATAGATAATGCTATACGATGTAATCCAAATACAATTTGTACTATACGTCCATTGGTAAAGTCAAAAAGATTACCTTTTCCTTCACATTTCAAACATACTTCGCTCCTTTTGAATTAATCCATATGGATATTTGGGGACCATATTCTACTCCAACCATTGCTGGTTATCAATATTTCCTAACAATTATTGATGATCATACTAGGTTTACTTCAATTTTCTTAATGAGACATAAATCGATGTGCTTTCATTGGTTTCTTTCTTTTACAATCTTATTAACACTCGGTTTGGTTCCTCTATTAACAAGTTCAATCAAATAATGGACCAGAGTTCAACTTGTTTGAGTTTTATAATTCCAAAGGCATAATTCATCAAATGACATGTGTTGGGACTCCACAACAAAATGGAGTTATGGAAAAGAAGCATCAACACCTCTTGGTTGTTATAGGTCCTTATTATTTCGAGTCATCCTTACCTTTGAAATTATGGGGTGATGCTGTCCTTACTGACCACTCATATCATTAATAGACTTCCATCTTCTATTTTACAACACCAAACTCCTTACCAGTTGCTTTTTCAAAAACCATCTACTTATATCCATTTTAGAGTCTTTGGTTGCTTAAGTTTTTCTACTACATTACTCGCTCATCATAAGAAATTTCATGCAAAAGCAAGGAAATGTGTCTTTCTTGGATATCCTATAGGTGTCAAAGGTTACAAATTATATCATTTAGTTCTTCACTCCACTTTTATTTCTAGAGATGTCAAATTCTATGAACATAACTTTCCCTATTTCTCTGTTTCATCTTTGCATTCTTCTTCCTTATCATCACCTCATATACTTACCGATTTGTTTTCTCTTATAATGTCTATTCCTCTTTCGATTCTATGGTTCCTTCTTCTATTTCTCCTATTCATTGTACTGATAATTGCACTAATAGCATGCATTCATCATCAAATGATCATCCTAATATTCACAATCCTTCTACCGATACTTATGCATCTTTATTAGATTTTTCACCTACCCTTTCACCACAATGCACCCCCGACATAGACCTTATGCCATCTATCCAAAAGAGTACTAGGCTAAAGCTCATTCCTTATTACTTAGATCTTTATGATCATTCCATTAAACTCGTGTATTATTGTACTACGCATCCAATTTCCAAATACCTTTCTTCTTTCCAATTGTCCCTTGCTCATAAGGCCTTTACTGACATCTCTTTCATTACTCAATGAACATACTAGTTACCAAAAGGCTATGCAATATCCTCATTGGAAGAGAGCTATGTAGGATGAACTTGATGCTCTTGAGTAAAATCGCACTTGGATAGTGGTTCCCTTTCCATCTAATCATCATTCTATTGGTTGTAAATGGGTGCTTAAAACCAAGCTTAAGGTCGATGGAAGTTTGGAGAGGTATAAAGCCCGTTTAGTAGCTAAAGGTTACAATCAACATGGAGGGTTTGACTTTACTCGAAACTTTCAGCCTCGTGGTGAAACAGATCTACTATCGTGGTCTTTCTAGCCTTGGTCGCTATTCATAATTGGTGTTTATCTCAACGGGGCATCAACGAGTGCATTCTTGCATGGAGAATTAGATGAGTTAGTTTATATGGATTTACCACTTGGCTATTAGTTTTAGAGGGAGAATAGTTCGGTAAAATGGTATGTAAGTTGTATAAATCTCTTTATGGCTTGAAGTAAGCCTCTAGACAATAGAATTCTAAGTTCGAGTGCATCATTACTTGCTTATGGTTTTGTTCAATCAAAATCGGATTACTCCTTGTTTACCAAGGTTGACAAATTTGGTGTTTTTGTTGGATTGTTGGTATATGTGGATGATATTCTTATTGCTAGTAGCTCATCATAGGCCATTACCAACTTGAAACAATATCTTGGTTCCTAGTTTAAACTCGAAGGATTTGGGACAAGTGAAATACTTCCTTAGTGTCGAAATAACTAGCTCATCTAAAAGGATTTCTCTTTGCCAAAGGAAACACAATTTGGATTTGTTGGTAGATTTTGGCATGTTGGGAGCAAAACCTATTTCAACTCCTATATACCCTAACCACATGTTGGCTAAAATAGAAGAAAATAGGCTGAATGATCTTACTATGTATAGGAAACTTATGGGAAAGTTGTTATTTCTCATTTTTACTAGACCGGATATCACATACTCGGTACATGTTTTAGAACAATTCATGGACAAGCATAGTGATGTTCTTCTTAAGGCAGACATATAGAGTACTTAAATATCCGAAAGATGATCCCGGCCATGAGATTTTCTTGGTTGTAGATTCAAAGCTATAGTTAAATGCTTATTCTAACGGTGATTGGGGGGATGTCTTGACGGTAGAAGGTCCGCCATAGGTTTATGCATTAAACTTTGAGACTCCTTGATAAGTTAAAAATCTAAGAAGCAATAAGTAGTTGCTAAAAGCTCAACAGAGGTAACATATAGAGCTCTATCTATAACTACTTATGAAATCATGTGGATGATTTACTTGTTACAAGCTTTGAGAATTCCTCATTCACAATAAGTTGATCTCTACTCGTGACAACAAGTCTTCATTGTAGCTGTGCAAAAACCTAGTTTTTCATGATAGAACAAAGCACCTAAAATTGGACTATCATTATGTGCGAGAAAAGGTATTAGCAGGTGTTATTCAACCCATTACATTCATACAAAAGCTCGGATTGCTGATATATTTACAAAGGCTTTACAATCTATTATATTTTCTAGGTTCAAGAACAAGATGAGCATGTTAAACATACATGTACATCTTGAGGAGGAGTTTAAAGAAGATCAAGCTTCTTCCAATGTTCTAATTGATAGCGAGTGAAGAACAAAGCAATGTTGGAAGCTTAGTTGGAGGCAATGACGAAGCTTAGTTGGAAAAAAAGTTGATGACTCATCTTTATAAATTAAAAGTTAGTTGTAAAGTTAGTTATTGTTGTTTTGATTGTAATCATTGCATGCGTATATAACCAAGACTCGTTAGTTACATTTATCTTTTTGAAGCAATAAAATCAATTTTCTTCGATAGGATACCGTCATCTTTAATAAGAAATGTCAAAGCCCGAGCATAATAATAATCCAAAATCAATCCAACAAAGGTCTTATTTTATATATCCATAAAGGTAGCCTCTCAAAAGACGAGTTCATTGCAAGGCCAATCGAGTCAAGTCTTGTGGTCGCTTGGAGAAAGGCTTCTACTCTATTTAGAAATTCACCACCTTTACATAGAGAAACTAGAAGATTGAATAGTAATAATATTAGAGATGGTAATATTGATGGTGGCACCGAAGGAAGAGAAGGTGATTGAGGACCTTCGCTGTGAAGTTTGCTACTAAAATATTTTTGAATATATTGAAGTCTATGGGACAATCTGCTCGTATTTTTGCCCTTTCGAGTTGTATTATATAAAAATTTATGGATTTTGTTTTTGTGGGTTTGGTGTTTGTCGCTATCCAACATTTATAGGACTTTTGAAAAATAATTATTTACTTTTGAAAAATTGTTTATTAGGGATGTAACTTATTATTAATTTTGAAGTTGCCACCTAGTATTAAAATGACTAATTTAATAAGAATGAAAAATATGGAGTTGCCACTTTAGTAATCATAATTGTTGAATCCTAATATATAACTTCATGTTATTTAATTCTCATCGAGTCGGTCTCCATCTTCATCCTTCACTCTAACTTTTTGACCTCTAAAAATCCTCTTCTTTAAGAAATTAAGAGCAAGCAAGTCGGATAAAGAACAAAAGATTTCAATGGACTAATTTAACAAGAAATAAAATATGGAAAGCATACCACTAGTAGAAGAGCTACTAAAAAAGATCCGAAACTTGAAGTAGGACATTGTCATCTTTAATAAGAAATGTCAAAGCCCGAGCTTACCTTTATTATTACTAATCCAAAATCAATCCAACAAAGGTCTTATTTTATATATCCATAAAGGTAGCCTCTCAAAAGATGGGTTCATTGCAAGGCCAATCGGGTCAAGTTTTGTGGTCTGTTTGGAAAAAGTCTTTTACTCTATTTAGACATTCATCACCTTTACACGGAGAAACTAGAAGATTGAATAGTAATAATATTAGAGATGGTAATATTGATGGTGGCACCAAAAGAAGAGATGGTAATAGAGGACCTTCTATCGTGAAGTTTGCTAATAAATAATTTTTGAATATATTCAAGTCTATGGGATAGTTTGCTCATATTTTGGCCCTTTCAAGTTGTATTATTTAAAAGTTTATGGATTTTTTTTTGTGGGTTTGGTGTTTGTCGTTATCCAACATTTATAGGACTTTGGAAAAATAATTCTTTACTTTTGAAAAAATATTTATTAGAGATGTGAGTTATTATTACTTTTGGAGTTACCACCTAGTATTAAAGGGACTAAAAAACCTAAAAATGACACTAGTTCAAAGATCTTAGGATAAAGAATTGGTTATGCTTTTGAAAAGATATTAACCACCCAAAGGTACTCTTTCCGAAAAAGACACCACGTCCGGTCTAATCCAAAAAATTTATGTTCTAAAAGTTTTATTATTGCCAAAATTAATCATAAGTTAAATTGCAAGTTTATTATCTAAGCCAAATTAATTTTTTATTTTGTTTGTGGCATCATATTAAATCAATCGTTAGACCCTATCGTCAAAAGTCTCATCAATTCAACATCGGATCTAGTTTAAGTCTCAACGTAATCTATATATCGAAGAATGATCTAATTATTAATATGTAATTGATTCGAGTTAACGTTGGTCCCTATTAGTAGGAGACTTGTTAATTTTCACCTAACATTTTCTCTATTTCTTTTTTTTTTTTTTGTTCTTCTCCTCTTTTTCTTTTATCATTGTCATTTTATCTTCTTTTTTTTTTATCATTCATTTTTTTCACTTTTTTAGTTTTTTCAAGATTAATGGAGAATAGTCATCAATCCTTAAAAATTAGGAGACTCGACGATTCATCCACCTATTAATTACCTAATTAAACTATTGGTTATTCAATTCATATTTAATATTAAAATTAAATTCAAAAATTAAATTAATAGTCCCTACACATTTATAGGAGTCTAAAATCTAATCACAAAATTTAGATTCAATTAATAATAAATATTAAACTAAACTGAAATTTGAATACCGAAAGAAAATTAAAGGTTAAGCATTAAGCTATATAAATTACAATAAATAGGCAACAAAGATTTCAAAAATTCCAAAACAAATAAATCTTAACTAAGCATAAAAATAAAAAGCTTGTATGAAAATTTAAGATTTAATTTACGTAGGGTTATAACTAAAAAAAGCAAAAAATAAAAGAAATTTTAGGCTATTAGGCCTCGAGGCCCGAGTGGACTTTTGGCCTAGTAGGTTAAGCCCACCCACTAGGTAAGCCTCGTTGTCTCGTTAAGGCTTGGGTTGGGCCAAGACAAGCCCACTGTCTTCCTCACGGGTTGGGATGGACTCAACCCAATCCTTTTTCTTTCGAGCTAGGCTAGACCTAGCCTAGATTTCTTCATTTTCTCTTTTTTTTTTTTTTTGTTCTTTTTTCTCGTTCTTTTTCTTCTTTTTTCCCCTTCTATTTTTTCCTTTCCTTCTTCTCCTTCCCGGCTCGAATACTCTCCCTTCATATTTTCCCCTTTCCTCTTCTTTACCTAGAAATTTCCTTAACCTAGATTAACACCTCTTAAGTTAACAACCAAACTAGAACCCTCTTTTCACTCTATTGCTAATAAACTTAGGAGTTAGAATATTAGAGACTCAACATGGCGAGTGATAGTGTCACTACCATTTCCCTCATTTGAACCCTTAGATTTAATAAATGAAACACTATAAATGATTGAATGAAATGAACATGAAATAAACATTTAGGTTTCTTAGATGAAGTTAAAAGACCGAAAAACAAATGAATTTAGATGTTTGGGTTGTTATTGTTCCTTTGCTTGCAAATGATTGAAGGCCGATATAATAACTAGGTATGTTGGTGATCTTGTAAGTCAGGGATGATTCAAGTATAAAACCCATACCAACTGTTGACTACAATAGGTGTTGTGAACCTTGAAAAAAGGATGAAATTTTGCCTAGAAATTTCAAATTTTTATCTTTTTTCTAAAACCTAAAAAGTTAAAATTAGAATTGAATTTTTCAATCCCTCCCTCTCAAACCATGTAATAGGGCTCAATTTATAACCCCATTGTACTTGGATTTCCATCCTTGGATCCTATACAAATGATTAGGACCCTCGTTTGCTAAAGCTAATGAACACACTTCTTGTATTTTTTTACTTCCTCAAGATCTTCGTTTTCAATTTTAAGCTCATCAATCTTATTTTGTAGCTCTCTTTTCTCATAGTCAAGTTTGGTTAGTTCTTCTATTAGGAAGGATCCAAAATTGGTTTCACTATTATACCTCTCATCCATTTTTTTATGAACCATCCATAATTGCCCTAAAGCCTCTTTAGTCTGTTGGAGTTAGACTTGAAGTTCTTTATTTTTCTCTTTCCAAGGTATCTATTTGTGATCCCAAGTCTTAATATTTTCTTTCAACTTCTTGTTATTTCTCTTGAAATGTTTCGTCTAAGTATTTAGGTCCTTATGATAGAGCTCAAGTTGTACATTGATCTCTTGATGGGTGTTTTCTATTTTTTCATTCACCACTTATGATGGACCTTTGAAAGGTGAAACTCGATATCCTTTTTCCCTAGTTTTTTGCATTTTGGGTAACCGTGCGAGGTCTTTTCACCCATTCTCCTTAATGGGCTAACAAACCTTTTCTATATCCGGACAGTTTTAGCTTTTCTTAGAAGTTTCTTGGACGATCCGAAATCCTTATAGTATTCTCGCCAATTCGATAGTCCTTGGGATGAATTGTTTGAACCCTAATTGTCTCAAAAAATATTTTTGTAATAAGTAGTAAAACATGTTACCTTAATCGAGGTACCAAAGGAAAACTGCCACAAGTATACCAAACGAGAATGGAAGAATGCATAGTATGCCCTCTAATAAAGTTATGACTTTTCTAGATTGAAGAACATTATGATCTAGGTGGTTTTGCCAAGCTTATTGAGAGGGTAGTCATCAAATTTCTCTAACTTAGAATATAGGGCCAAGGTGTTCAAAAATTTTAATAGCTTTCCCGGTTACCATATAACTTATGGTCTAAATGAACATATGCTGAACATAACACCTCGGATATCCACCACCCTTCAGCTTATAGAAATTCAACGATGAGAGTGTTTCTACCAAGGTTAACTTTAACCGACATTATACTTTTAAATAAGTTGACCACTTTGAGGTCGATCACTCTTTTAGCCAATGGTAATAACACCAAACCATATATGGCAAGTGCTAAGATTCACAATTTGATGGTGTTATCACATTCGTTCATATGCTTCTTGAATTTTGATTATAGTAGATTATAAAACGAATCAACTTTGATCGTTCTTAGTTGTTTGCTTTTTTGCGGTCATAAGATCAATTTTGACCAACCATCTAAAGTTGGAAGTCGCTTTCTCGAGTGGACTATAGAAATATATCATATTTGTTTCAAGAAGCACCAACGAAGCTTCATATTCCTTAAGTGTGGGTAATAGATCCATATTTTTAAAGGTGAAGCAATGACACTTAAGGTCTCAATGCCCTATCATGGCTTGAGGGCATGAGATTTCAATTTTTATCCTAAGTAATTCACTATAAAAAAACTAGCGAGTTTGAAATGATTTTTTAGCAATGGTATTTAACTCCATTGCTAAAACCATGAATTAGCAATGATTTTCAGCAAACCCTAGCTATTTTGTTGTCACATGTTAATTTTTAGTGACGATTGACAAATCATCACAGATTAGCTATAATTATATGATTTTTAGCAAAGGTTTTTACTAAACCATTGCTTAAAATCCGTCATTTTTTGGGATATAGTGAGGGTTTTAACTAAACCATCGCTAATTCAAACAAATGAATTTTTAGCAACAGCTTTATGTAAACCATTTGTAAAAACACCCTTTTTTGAGTGAATTTAGTGATGGTTTTTAACAAACCATCACTAAAATCCTTAAGTTAAAATACCTAAAAATATAGGGTTTTAGCAATAAATTTTTTAAAACCATCCTTAACCATCGATATTAGTGATGATTTTACAAAAACCGTCCTTAATTTGTTACCGTTAGTGGGGAACAAAAATTTCAAATGCAAATTAAGTTTTAGCGACGGACCAAAACCGTTGCTAAAACTTTAAACTCTAAATAACTACTGCTCGAAATTTTTCCCCGTTTCTTCTTCTTCACTTCTTCTTTTTCTTCTTTTCTAGCGAGCAAACCTTCCTTATTTCCCCTCCATTCACTAACAACTCCCTCCATACTCCTTTTCTATGTTCTTTTCTTCTTCCCCTCCATCTTTTCCCTTTTCCTCCTCCGTTCTCTTCTTCTTTCTCTACTTTCCTTCTCCTCCTTCCATCCCTCCTCTTATCCATGAATAGTGCAACAAGTAGTAGCTCCTCTTCCTCTTCATCGTAAGTTGGCGTAACTCCTCTCTTCCTCCATCGCCGTAATTGTTATTTTTTTTTCCATTTACTTAAATTATTTTATATTTTATATTTTATTATTTATTTGTTAATTGTTAGTTAGTTTAATTTTTTGTATTGTTAAAGTTGATTTGTTAGCTATTAATTAAATTAATTATTTGTTAAAAAATAATTTAAGTGTTAATTTATTTAATTATGCATTAATTAATTGATTTAGTTGTTAATTAAATTAAGTTTATTTTTTGGTAATTAAATACTTCAATTTTTTTTTAAAAAAAATAAGTACTAGTTTAATTAATTATTTGCTAATTGAGTGATGTACTTCTCAATTAAATTAATTAAATTTTTGATTAATTAAATTATTTAATTGTTTTTAAAAATTATTTATATGTTATTTTAATTACATAGGTGTTAATTAAGCTTTTTATTTGTTAAATTAAGTCAATTAGTTTTTAATTTAAATATTTAAATATTGCTTAAAAAAATTAAGCACATGTTAGTTTAATTAATTCAGTAGTTAATTTAGTTTTTTAGTTGTTAAAATAAGTAAATTAGTTGTTAATTAAAATGATTAAATTTTTTAAAAAATATTTAATTACATGTTACTTTAATCAATTTAATATTTAATTAAGTTTTTTAGTTGTTAAAATAAGTAAATTAGTTATTAATTAAATTAATTAAATTTTGTTTAAAATACTTAATTATGTGTTATTTTAATCAATTAGGTATTTAATTAAGTTTTTTAATTGTTAAAACAAGTAAAGTAGTTGTTAATTAAATTATGTTTAAAATATTTAACTACATGTTAGTTTAATCAATTTGGTAGTTAATTAAGCTTTTTAGTTATTAAAATAAGTAAATTAGTGGTTAATTAAATTAATTAATTTTTTAAAAAATATTTAATTATGTGTTAGTTTAATCAATTTGGTATTTAATTAAGTTTTTAAGCTATTAAAATAAGTAAATTAGTTGTTAATTAAATTTTGTTTAAAATAATTAATTATGTGTTAGTTTAATCAATTTGGTACTTAATTAAGTTTTTATGTTATTAAAATAGTAAATTACTTATTAATTAAATTTTGTTTAAAATATTTAATTATGTGTTAGTTTAATCAATTTGATAGTTAATTAAGTTTCTTAGTTGTTAAAATAAGTAAATTAGTTGTTAATTAAATCAATTAATTTTTAAACTCTTTAATTATTTGCTAGTTTAATCAATTTGGTAGTTAACTAAGTTTTTTTGTTGTTAAAATAAGTAAATTAGTTGTTAATTAAATTTTATTTAAAATATTTAATTACGTGTTAGTTTAATCAATTCAGTAGTTAATTTAGTTTTTTAGTTGTTAAAATAAACAAATTAGTTGTTAATTAAAATGATTAATTTTTTAAAAAATATTTAATTACATGTTACTTTAATCAATTTAATATTTAATTAAGTTTTTTAGTTGTTAAAATAAGTAAATTAGTTATTAATTAATTTAATTAAAAAAAATTTAAAATACTTAATTATGTGTTATTTTAATCAATTAGGTATTTAATTAAGTTTTTTAATTGTTAAAACAAGTAAAGTAGTTGTTAATTAAATTAATTAAATTATGTTTAAAATATTTAACTACATGTTAGTTTAATCAATTTGGTAGTTAATTAAGCTTTTTAGTTATTAAAATAAGTAAATTAGTGGTTAATTAAATTAATTAAATTTTTTTAAAATATTTAATTATGTGTTAGTTTAATCAATTTGGTATTTAATTAAGTTTTTAAGTTATTAAAATAAGTAAATTAGTTGTTAATTAAATTTTTTTAAATATTTAATTATGTGTTACTTTAATCAATTTGGTATTTAATTAAGTTTTTAAGTTATTAAAATAAGTAAATTAGTTATTAATTAAATTTTGTTTAAAATATTTAATTATGTGTTAGTTTAATCAATTTGATAGTTAATTAAGTTTTTTAGTTGTTAAAATAAGTAAATTAGTTGTTAATTAAATTAATTAATTTTTTTAAATCTTTAATTATGTGTTAGTTTAATCAATTTGGTAGTTAACTAAGTTTTTTTGTTGTTAAAATAAGTAAATTAGTGTTAATTAAATTTTATTTAAAATATTTAATTACGTGTTAGTTTAATCAATTTGGTATTTAATTAAGTTTCTCAATTGTTAAAATAAATAAATTAGTTATTAATTATATTAATCAAATTTTATATAAAATATTTAAGTATGTGTTAGTTTAATCAATTTGGTAGTTAATTAAGTTTTTACTTGTTAAAATAAGTAAATTAGTTGTTAAAATAATTATAAATTTAGATCGTTCATAGATCGATTATAGATATATCGATGGCCTCGTAAATCGGGGTTTCGTAGATGGGATAAATGAATTTATTGATTTTATCGTTACTCATCTTGAGTGTATGGTTGAAAATAAGATAAGATGTCCTTGTAAACTCAAAAAGTGTCGGAATCATAGTTATGAATATCCTAATACGAGTTAAGTACCATTTGATGAGATACGGTTTTGTGTCCGGGCATTATGTGTGGAGACATTATGAAGAAAGTGAGTTGGTGGTTTATGGTGATAACTCGAAAAATTTTGTCGAAACTCAATAAATATTTGATGAACCTCTAGCCAATCCATATCGCACAATGGTAATGGATGCAGTTGGTCCATCATTTAATTTGTCTAATGTCGACGAAGTTTCAAATCCCGATGCTTAGGCATTTGATGCCTAGGCATTTTATGATTTGTTGAATGCATCCGATAGATAAATCGGCTAGATTTAGAAAACTAGTCACAATTATCCGCATTGGCATGTTTGTTATGCTAAACATCATTTTTTAGAGAGCTATTATGACAACTTATGTCAACTTACGAAAGAGTTAATGCTTATTGATAATCGTATGTCAAAAGACTTTTACAATATGAAAAAATTGATGGAATCGATGAGTTTACTAGTTCAATAGATCCATAGTTGTATAAATGGATGCATGATTTATTGGGATGAAGACAATGAGAGAACTACTTGGAAAATTTATGCCCATCCTCAATATCGAAGTCCTAGGTAAGGATCGATTTGATAAACTTATGCCCCATATAAAAAAATATATTATTTTCTCCTAACCCTACGGTTAGAAAGGATTTATGAGTCAAATGCCATAGCTAGTGACATGAAGTGGCACACCGAACATGAGGTTGAGGCATATGTCATGCGTCATTGCTCTAACTCCTTTGCATGCTCGGCATTTCGATCAAATACATTCTTCTTTTGTAGCAAAAAAGTAAGAATGTCGGATTAGGAGTCTACACTCGATGGGTTTCAGCTTTTGAACCATCTAGACAACAATACTCTTCTTGGCTTGTAATTGTGACGTCTTATAATTTGCCATCTGTAGAAATGCATGAAGGAAAAATATATGTTCTCAACTATAGTTTTCCTAGGACCAAAAAACCGAAAGGTCAATCTAGACAAGTACTAACAATCGTTTGTTAAAGAGTTGATTGATTTTTAGGAAGTTGGTATGGTTACCTATGATGTGTTTTCTAAGTAGAATTTTTAGATGCAAGTCGTAGTCATGTGAACAAGCAGCAATTTTTTCATATTTTCAATGTTATCTAGTTAGAGTAGTGCGAGTAAAATAGCATGCCCTTATTGTATGAAAAATTTTGATGCTTTCGATCTTCGTAATGGCGAGAAAGACTTCTTAATTTGACAATCATCGTTAGTTTTTGCCAAAAAATCATCTTTTTAAGAGGAACGAAATACATTCAAAAGAAATACAATTTTCACAAATATTGCTTCCCTAGTCACGTCTAGAATGAATATTTTGTATGAAATAGAAAATTTGTGGTTGATGAAAGTCACAAAAGAGGGTTCCAAAGAGTGTAATTGCGGTATCTCTAGAATTTATGGTTGAAAGGAAAAAAGTATATTTCGAGACCTTCCTTATTGGAGTTCTAATATAATTCGACACAATTTAAATGTGATGCATATTGAAAAAAAAATTTCGACAATGTGTTTCATACGATTATGCATGTGTCAAAAAAAACAAAAGACAATGTAAACTCTAGAGAAGACTTGAAACTTTATTATCAATAGGCGGAATTAAAAATAGATGAAGACTCTAGAAGATACCCTAAAGCATGTTACACCCTAAATAAACAACAAAAAATACAATTGCTTGAATGGCTTAAAGAACTCAAGCTTTTCCACGGATATGTGTCAAACTTAGCTAGGTGTGTCGATATGAGATTGCATGACAAAGAGTCATGACGAGTCATTTATTTATATAGAGATTAATATTTGTCACATTCCATGACCTATTAACGAGAAATGTTTGGCAAGCTCTAACTAATTTTAGTTTATTTTTTAAGGAATTGACTTCTACTATCATTAAGGTTGAAGATGTCAGCCGTCTCGAGATAGAAATATCTTTAATTTTATGTAAACTTAAGCAAATATTTTTAATAGATCATGTATCTTATGGAAGTGTGAAATAAAACTAAAATTTCCTTCTATCAAAGGCTCTCAAGATTAAGTCATCGAATTAACTAATCATATTGTACATGGATTAAAAGCGTGAGTAAAGCATTACCTCTTATAACATAGATTTAGCCTTTGTACAAAAGGATCCAAGTATTCGACCTCTATTGATAATACATGCAACTTAAACACCCACAAAGGAAGCCACGAAATCACAGAGTACTAACTCCAATCCTTACGTATAGTTAACTTTTCTCTAGAAATCAAATCAAGTTTTTTTACAATAACTCGGGCTTTTTAAGGAGGGATGCCACAACTCGGCTTTTGAGAGATAAATATTTTTCTCTCTTTTCTTTCTTTTTGTTGTGTATGAATCTAGTAATCTTGCCCTCTTTGTCGCCTCCCTCTTATTTATATAAGAGGCGACATGCTTTATTGATGTACTCCTATTATGGCTCTAGATTCCTTGAGTAGACATTTATCAAAGTGTAATATGATAACTCCTTTAGCATATAAGGAATGACATGTCCTATCTTAGTCATCTACCTATCTCTATTAGAGTCCTAGTGCACCCAATGAACCGCCCACGTGCAACTCTTGACTGAGTCCATTGAAATGAGTATCAAAGTACATAAATCTTTTAATGAGATAATCATGATGACTTCAAGTCAAATGATTAATTACATCCATCTCGTATAAGATTCTCATAGACTAAACAAAATGGGTTCTCATAACGAGTTAAGTCTAGTGATATGTTTTCTAATACTAATCACCTAAGTGCTTGTTTTGGCATCATCATGCCAATAAGTGTAAGATCTGCTACTATTATTTTATAGTATGAGCATATGACTCATATATAGTCAATTTTCATTCTTTTCTTTTTCATTTTTTTTTTCTATAATTTGCTTTAGAGAAATTGTTGTTACTAGTTAATGCTGCAACGTACGGGATTTTCCCAAGCATTTGCTAGTGGAGATGGCCTATCATGTTATCATATATATTTTTATGAAATCCAAGTATTCATTCAGATTCCAAAGCTCTGAATTTATTTAAATCATTATGTTTCATTTCTTATGCTTACTTAGAGTACTTTGCTACCTTTCTAGCAAATTGGAATTGGGAACTTCGGTTGTGTTTTCAAAGTTCTAAAAAGAATTGATGGTTTCTTTCGCAAAATGCTTAAAGTTGTTTGCCTACACAATTAAATATTAATGAAACACAAACTTGAATTGTTCACTCATTTGCCTGATTTGATGTATCAAATACTTGGCTGGTAGAAAATATATATAGATTTATATATTCAAAATTAATACTATTCTTCCTAAGATTAATTTTTCCTTCTATTGATGTCATGCCTAAGTAGTTATGTCGGTATCCAATTTAATAGGTGCAAGCTTGATTAGTCATTCAATTCTTGTTTCCCATGCTACTTTACTCATATATCAAAAAAGCACTGTACAGTTCTCAAAATACTGACGACTGCATGTCACGCTGAGGCATATTTACAGACATGCACACAATGGCACAACAAAAATAGACCAATAGACCCTCATTTTCTCCACCAAATATGACATCCATCCCACACTTTTAAACTTCATTCATTGTCTAAGATCATCCAACACTATTTTTGAAGCCTAAAATCATTGTTCCTCACAGCCATTAAGCATCATTGTTCTAACCAAAACAAAAACAGAACAATAATAGAACATATGCTTCAACCCCCAATCGACGGATATGAGGTAACGTTTCCCTCTAATAATTTTATTTAGAAAAAGTTCCATCCTTATACACTTTGCTTCCTCTGTTTATCCATTCCATTTATCAAATATCATTAGTTAATGTTTTTTTTTGGCAGATTATTCTTTACACCATCAAAGCTACAATTTCATCCATATACACTCAACACAACACTAGTGGCACTCTGCGGTGCAAAACCTATACAAGAGAAGAGGGTTGCACCTACTCATGTCCGTCGCATGGACCGGCTCAATCAGAACCTGTGCTACAGTGATCAAACTTGCTTACCACCTTGATATATTCTTTTCCATAAGTGTTGCTTCATTGCCTCTGACTAATTGCTTTACTTTGACAAATATTTTGTTACATGTACCATATGGTCTGTATCATCAACGATGGCATCACTGAAACAAGAATGTTGACTGCCAACATTGTTGCTACAGCATGCTTTAGCTACAGTTGTCAGTAACTTATCTTTCACTATGGATGGAATATCAACACGCATATCCCACAACTATTAATCAATGTCATTGACACGTAAAAAAAAAATTTCAAGTTCGATGCAATAACTAATTCGGATCAATACTAGACCACCATTTCATTGTAGTTGGCATTTTTTAAGACGATGATGATCATGCCCCAGTCGAACTAGATTTTTAGCCTGCTGAAAACTAAACCCCTCTACCAATAAAGCATTGAGTCACGCTTTTCCTCAGCTGTTTCTGCTTCGATGTTCAATAACTAGACTTTTTGAGTCCAGTTTTCCATGCTGCTGGGAATTATACCCGGTTGGCCTATTTTCGAGAAAAAAGGTTGCTTGCTACATGGATTATTGTCTTTCACGTGTATGAGATTTCTGTTATTTTATCTACTTATTTGCTTTTAGCTGAAAACTAGTTAGATATCCACATTATGCTATGGGCGGACAACCGTTATAACATAGGGTCAACGATTCGTATAATGTGATGCTTGGTTTATTTTTGGTGAATAATATAAATCGAATCTATATATAGTTAATTTCTAACAAAACTAATGTTATATATATATATAAAATCACCTATATTGTAAAAATATATTGAAGTCAACAAATTAAAATAAAAACTACAACAAAATTGGTTCGATAAATTCTGAATAAATATATATAAAAAAGTAAATAAAACTTGTAAATTTTTTTAATTCATTATTATTTTAAAAAAAAATTGAGTCAAACTATTTAAAACATACTTTTAGAGCTCTCTCTCTCTCTCTCTCTCTCTCTCTCTCCCCCATATATATATATATATATATATAGTAAAACACTTATTTAAAAATATAAAAATAATTTATTTTATAAATTATAATAATAAAACCAAGTCAAATTATTTTTTTAATTGATGATTATTTTAAAAAATGAATTTATATTATTTAAAACAAACTTTTAGCTCTTTTTGTCTCATTAGAATTTATATAAGTAACAACGTCATTTTTATATAAAAATCATAAAAATAATCAATAGTATAAATTATAATATATATCTTAAAAAATAAATTTAAGTAAATAACCAATCGTATAAAAATAAATTATTTGGTTGTGTTTGTTTGTGTTCATTTATTGGCTGGATTAAATTTGCTTTGTGTGGTAATTTATGGATTGATTTGAGGGTGTTTGAGGAGTGTTTCTTGTTGAAATAGTACCACTGAAATTTATCTTGAAGGTTATTTGTGTTTGTCTTCTACATGTTAGGGTCTGTCTTTACGAATCCAATATCAATAAAGATAATTGTAATAAGTACAAAAAAATTAAAATTATATAATATCATAGTGATTAATTGTGTCAATATTACTTTAACTTTTCCTTTTAATAGCTAAATAAAATTGTGTTTAAAAATTTTTTAAGCAAACAATATTTTTGAAGAGAAACAATCATCATTTTATTTCTTTTCTCTTATCGAGTTGCTTAAGAATTTTAATGCTTATATAAGAATAGAATAAATTAATAACAAATTAATTATTAAACTATAATTAATATTTTAAATAGATTCACAACAACTCTGTAATGACCATGTAAAAGCTAGCAACAATTGTAATGATTATTAATAATAATTAAAATTATTTAATGTCATGATGATTAATCGTATTATTATCACTATAATCCAATAAATATTAAAAATCTGACATGAAAGGAAAAAAAAAAAAAAAAAAAAAAAAACTCAACCAGCATAATACATGTTAAGTGTCAAAGATATTACATCTCACTAAAATTGTAGCTAGCATAATATACATCAATTTGGCTATTATTATATAGATATCGTGTGGATTTTTTAGAGGTTATTTTCATAATAGGTGTAATTAGCTTCTGTATTGTATATAGTTTTTTTTTTATTAGTTCAAAGTAAAATTATTATGAAAAAGGTAAATAAATCACACATTAAATTGATAAATTATAAATAAACCACTAAATTATCTTTTAGTGGTATTAAATTTGAATTAGTTTAGTCTAAAAAATAGTCTATCAATCAATGAAAAACTAAACTTATTATAACATTGATTTAGTTCAAAAAATGATAAATTTAGTTTTTACTGATGCAAAAACTAACTTAAAAATATCATATTATCTATAAATATCCATAAATAAATAATAAACTACTAAATTTAAGTATCAAATACTTTTTTCTTTGACAACAATCACAACTCATAATCAAATTTATGACTACAGTTGCAACCAGCATCTAAACCAAAACCAAACATATAGATAATTAGCTTGCGATCTGAATTAAAAGGCTGAAATCCTCACTTCATGTAGGCCTAGATTGAAATAAGCCACTCAATGGACTTTAGGGTCCTTTAGATCAACCCAATAGTAAGCCTATATAACAAAATTAAAAAAAAAATTACTTTAAAAATTAAAATGGGCTTTGGAGAATTTTTCCAGCCATGCTTTGGGCCGTGCTTCTTGTTAGGCATGCAAAAAAAATAAAAATAAAAAATAAAAAAAATAAAAAAATAAAAAATAGTAACCAAAAGGAACAATTTATTTGTCAATTAAAGTTTTATTTTTTTGTTAAAGAAAGATGGACCTATAAGCAAAAAATAAAAATAAAAAAATAAAAAAATAAAAATTGATGAATAGGGACAATGAGTCTAAAGCTACGAGTGAATGAACAGTTACACCCTCACTTCTTTTATTTATTTTTTTTCATAATAATAATACCAGTAAAATGACTAAAATCATGTAGAATTGCTTCAAGGTATTAGAGACCAAAATCCATCCATATGGGCAAAAAGAGTAAAAAGTTGTATTTACTTAAGAAATCTAGCCGTTAAATCAAAGGTGCTGCCTTTAGCACTTTCCTTTAGAAGAGGTAAAAAAATTAGTTTTTTTCTTCTTCTTCTTTGGTTCAACAACTTTTAGCAATTTATACGTTAATTTAAATTATCATTTTTTCTATGATTTTAAGGATACGCATCTCACATCATGTAATTTTAAAAAATAAATTCTCTACATAAGTAGATATAGACTATCAACTATATATGTAGTTGCTTTTTATAATAAAATAGATTCAAGTTTTAGCAATTACAACTTTTTTTATTACTAATATATAATAGAAGAGAACTATTTTCATTGCATGACCAAAACTCAATAGGCCTCTCATTGAAAATAAAACAAAATAAAAAAATTCCTTTAGACATAGATTGCGTGATTAGTTATTGACAATTAATGTTATTCGACATTATACTTTCATAATTAATTAAAAATTAAATACAAAAATCTTATTTCCGAAGATGAGAGTAAAGAAAAAAATAAAAATGTTTAATTATTACGTTATCCATATAGAAAGACATATGTATTGGTTATTGGATCAAATCCCAGCAACATTAATGGGCTAACTTTTTATTTCTTTCTTACTACGACGCTTTAGAAATATGCAAACATAATCTTCATCTCATCAAGGCCTATTTAAGGATTATCTGAGAGAGGTTTCGGGCAACCCGGATAGCCTTTTAGAAAAAGAAAAATGAAAAGCAAAAGGACTAATTAATCCATCTCTCAAAGAAAGAGGGACTAAGAAGCAACAAAAAATTGATGAATAGGGACAATAAGTGTAGTGCTACATTAGATGAACAGTATCACTTGCACTTCTTTTAGTTTTTTTACTAGTTAGATACCCGTGCTACGCTACGGTCAAACAACCATTATATACGTAGTGTTAATGATTCGTATGGTGTAATGTGAGTAGAAATTTTGTTTGTAGTGATTAATATAAATCGAATCTATATATTGTGCAAAATTATTTGATTTATATATATTTATTACCAAAATAATTTATAATATTAGCATAAAAATTTGTATTTGAATAATTAAGAGGTTCTTTCAAAACATTAATTAAATTATTTTATTTAAAAATACAGATTTTAAAATATAAAAAATAAATAATAAATAATCGATATTATCTATGCGGATATGTAATTAATTTCTAACAAAACTATATATATAAGCAAATAAAATCTACAAATTCTTTTTTAAGTAATTATTATTTTTAAAAAAAATTGAGTCAAACTATCTAAAACACATTTTTAGTTATCTCTTTCTCTCATCGAATTTATACATGCAACTACACTAGTCTCATTTAAAAATTATAAAAAAATAATTAATTTTATAAATAATAATAATATATTTTTAAAAATAACACAATCGCATTCCAAAATTTTATTTCAAAATTCATTTATAAAAAAAATTTATTAACTAATAAAATTATATCAAAAATTAAAAAATTAATTGAATGAGAATTAATAAGAAACAAACAATTAAAGAAATAAAATGTAAAAAATAAGAATAATATATATATATATATATATATATATATATATATATATATATATATATATATATATCCAAACATATATATATCCAAACTAAAATATTTTTTAAAAAATATTATATATATTCTATTATGTCAAACTAAATGCAAAACTAAAAACAATTATGATCTATTTTCTATATTTTCTCACCTAATTTCATGATAAAAAAATATATAAAAATAAATTATTGAAAGAAAAAAAAAGGGAAAAAAGGGCGGATGTGCAGCCAACCCGGCCCTAGCCCGGTGACGATGGGTCCGTGAGCTAGGCCTATGCACCAGGCTGCTCCAGCCTACTCCACTCGGGCTTGGGTTGCTAGCAACCCAAAGAAAAAAAAGTCTTAGGCATGTGCCAGCACAAGGAAAAAAAAAAGAAAAAAAAAAAGCCGCAACTTCGACGAGCTCAAGCTTCATTGAAAAATTGAGGATCCATTTTTAGACCCTTGAAAAATCAATATTGGCCTTATTTTTTCTACTAAACACCTCTAAATTATCAAAATAAATTCAATAAACATTTTTAAGGCCTTAAAACTCATTTTAATGCACATTAAAAATAAATAAATAAATAATCAAATGGGATTTTTTTTCTCTTTTTTGGCTCGATCTACATCCTCTTATCATTTAATGGTTTAAAACCAATATGAACAAACTTAATTTTCAAAGATAAAAAAATCTAATGGAGTTTCACCGGCTAAAGTAGCCGAAATATGATTAACCGATGCTTTCTCTCTCCTCCCGTCTCTCCCTTCTTTCCTCCCTCCTCTCTACACTCAAGGACCAAAATGTATCATAAAATAAAGATATGGATCAAAACAAATTGAAAATATTAGGGACCGAGTATAAAAATTTGTATACTTTTCATATCATTGCCCATAAAAATTCAAAGAAATAACTAAAGACAAGCTACAATAAATGAATAGTGAATACCTCACTTCTTTTAGTTTTTTTACTAGTTAGATACCCACACTACGCTACGGTCGGACAACCGTTGTATACGTAGTGTTAATTATTCGTATGGAGTAATGTGAGTAGAAATTTTATTTGTAGTAATTAATATAAATTGAATCTATGTATTGTGCAAAATTGTTTGATTTATATATATTTATTACCAAAATAATTTATAATATTAGCATAAAAATGTGTATTTGAATATTTAAGAGGTTCTTTCAAAATATTAATTAAATTATTTTATTTAAAAATACAGATTTTAAAATATAAAAAAATAATTAATAAATAATCGATGTTATCTATGCAGATATATAATTAATTTCTAACAAAACTATATATATAAGCAAATAAAATCTACAAATTCTTTTTTAAGTAATTATTAATTTTTTAAAACAAATTGAGTCAAACTATCTATAACACACTTTTAGTTATCTCTTTCTCTCATCGAATTTGTACATGCAACTACGCTAGTCTCATTTAAAAATTATAAAAAAATAATTAATTGTATAAATATTAATAATAATAATATATTTTTAAAAATAACACAATCGCGTTCCAAAATTTTATTTCAAAATTCATTTATAAAAAATATTTATTAACTAATAAAATTATATCAAAAAATTAAAAAAATAATTGAATGAGAATTTTAATAAGAAACAAATAATTAAAGAAATAAAATTTAAACAATAAGAATTATATATATATATATATATATATATATATATATATATATATATATATATATATATATATCCAAACTAAAATATTAAAAAAATATCATATATATTCTATTACGTCAAACTAAATGTAAAAATAAAAAAAATAATGATCTATTTTCTATATTTTCACACCTAATTTCATGACAAAAAAATATAAAAATAAATTATTGGAAGAAAAAACAAAAAAATAAACGAAAAGAGGGCATATGTGCAGCCGACTCGGCCATGTGGGTCCGTGAGCTAGGCTCGTGTGCCAGTCGCTCCAGACCTACTCAATTGCGGGCTTCGCCCGCTAGTAGCCCAAAGAAAAAAAAAAGGGTTAGGCATGTGCCAGCCCAAAAAAAAAAAGAAAAATAAAACGTCTGCAACTTCCAACGAGCTTGAGCTCGCCGGAAGCTTCATCGGAAAATCGAGGATCTATTTTCAAATCCCTACAAAATCAACATTGGCATTATTTTTTCTCCTAAAAACCTCTAAATGATCGAAATAAAGTCAATAAACACTTTTAAGGCTTAAAACTCATTTTAATGCACATTAAACCAAAAAAAAAAAAAAAGATAATCAAATCGAATTTTTTTTTTATTTTTAGTTCCGATCTATATCCTCTCATTATTTAATGGTTTAAAACCACTATGAACAAACTCAATTCTCAACAAAAAAAAAAATCTAATAGAGTTTTACCGGCCAAAGTGGCCGAAATATGATTGATCGACGCTTTCTCTCTCCTCCCGTCTCTCTCTTCTTTCCTCCCTCCTCTCTACACTCGGGGACCAAAATGTATCGGAAAATAAAGATATGGATCAAAACAAAAGGTTTGAAAATATTAGGGACTAGAGTATAAAAAATTGTATTATTTTCATATAATTGCCCACAAAAATTCAAAGAAATAACCAAAAAGCCAAGCTACAATAAATGAATAATGAATACCGCACTTCTTTTAGTTTTTTTATTAATTAATTAATAATCAGCATGTCTTGCAACATCACTGGAATTGAATGCTTTTGCTATAAATTTGGAAAAAAAAAATATATGTGCGGTTTCCTCATGCACATTTAAGAGCAAATAATAAAAATTGTTCTAGAATAGTGGCGTTGCTAATTCAGCACCAAGAAAAGAAAATCAGTTGCTTGTTGCATACCTGCCCTTAAACCATCCTTTTGCTTTGGTACATCAACCCTGTTGCTTTCTACCAACCATTAAAAACATAGCTGCTATCAGTGCTATAATCTCAAAAACCTTTATTCCTCCTAACAGACATGCATTACAAAAACAACTTCTAGATTATTTATAAAAAAAAATGCAAATTGTCATTTACTCATGCAATTATGGTCAATTTTTAAAACAAATATAATTTTTTTACCATTTATCATTAGTTATGGGCACCATAGCACAGGTATAAATCTAGTCAGTAATAAAAGAAAATGATAGAGTTGTTATTCATTTTTTATTTTTAACATCATAAATTTATAAAGACACTCCACTTATATTTGAAAAGTAGTTAAAGTAAAGTGTTGTTATAGATTGATTGATTATCATTATCAACATTCCAAACTCGGGTCATGGTCAAGGATGATGATTCAATTTTTTGATTCGCTTTTTATTTTTTTTTCGATTACTCAAATTGATTATAAAAAGAAACCAAAACTGAACCAAATTTTTTAGTTCGGTTTTTTTATTTTTCGATTAAAAATTGATTTTTTTTTTTTTTGCATCTTTTCTTTTAAAAATATATTTTTTTTCTTATCGATCTTTTCATATTATTTATTTATTTAGTTTCATTTAAAAAATTTGAAAAAGAATGAAAAAAAATTGAGTTGTAAATAGATTAAAAAAATAAGTACTAGTTAATTAGTTTTTTAAAACTATATGAATTGTTTAATTCTTTTAAAAAAGTAAAACGACTAATCTATAATTTACCCCAACCTCTTACCGACCCTCACTTTATTTATTTATTTATTATTAAACAGTACGAATATCTTTAGGAAAAATTTTGTAGATAAATTCAAAATAAACTCTTTCATATTGAATTGGTAATCATACTGCACTCCTTCATCCGCCTAGATATGCACACATGGCATTAGATGAAATGCATATATTACATAAATACAAGTTGTTTGGACGAACTATAAATGACTACAAATAAAAACTCTATGTTGTTATTAAATTTTTTTTTTCTATTGCTCTTTTTGTTAAATCTATAGGTGTCTATTTTATTTTATTTATTTATTTTAAAAAAAGCTTGGGTGTGCCTTAAATAAAAAAAAAAAAAAACCTAGTTTAGTTTTTGGTGAAAACAGAATTTTTTTTTTAAAAAAAACCAAATTGAACCGAAATAATTTCGGTTGTCGATTTTGGATTTTTTAAATTTTTTATATAAAACCAAACCGAAATTACTAATTCGATTCGGTTTTTCGATTTTAATCGAATAGTGCTCACCCTTAGTCCATTAAATAGAAATAAAGCAAGGTTTGCCCTTTTGTGTTCGCTTTAATCATTCTAAATAAATTGTCAAATACCATTTGATTTACCATGTTTATGAACAATTACAAATCCAATAATGGATGTAGAGAGCTTGACGTATGGTGAGGGGACTTGAGAAGCAGGTTAGGTTCTATGATCAACCCACCAACGTATGAAAAAAAGCTTATGATCGAGACCAAGAAATGACATTAGATCAGAGAACTTTAGACAGCTGTTATGATGTTTGAGATGTTAAGACATAGTTTGAATTATTATCAAGGAAAAATTCAACCAGTGCCCACTCTTGATCCCGCACAGAAGTCAGAATTCACGAGTCAGGATACATTATAGTTCATCTTTTAGACCAATATGTGGAGGAATGGAGATACCAGAGATGATTCACTTTGCAGCAAAAAACAACATTACTGCAAAAATTGAAGCTATTTCAGTGGATTATCCGAACACAACAATAGAATAATTGGGCGAAAAGTAATACCTTGGCAGCTACAAAGCCCTATAAAAGAGTCTCTCTCTCACACACGCGTGCGCACACATATATATATATTGTTGTCATGAATAAACAAATATTGTTGGGTTTTTCTTTTTAATGAATGGTTGGATGTTAAATCATAAATCAGATTTAATTTTGTTACAACTTTTTAATTAAAGCCAAAATTGTTTATAATCGAATATATTTATGAATTTTTTCAAATAAAAAATGAAAGCTAGATAGCCATAAATCTGCAGTGGTGTTTTTATATCTCTAATTTCAGCACATTGGTACAAATTATGGATAATTTGAACAGCTAACATTTATTTATCTTGCCTCCAAACATCCCTTTAATTGATACTCCATCGTAAATCCTTCTACGAATAGGGCCAATTTCGCTCGCGGTGTGCTTGGTCAACATTTTTTCTTTTTCATTTTTATCCTTAATAACTTTCATAGATCTTGAAAGAGAAGGGATATTATTATAATTATAATATAATAATAAATAAAAACCTAAAAGATTTAAGAATGATTACTATTCATTGAGACTCATATGCATTATTCATCTACACTCACATGCATTATTTATTTTTTATTATGCAGTGAAATTTCAATAATTTTTGCGTTTTTTAAGCATTCATATATGAATTTGATATTATATTTTATTTTGGTCCTTGATGTTTGTAGAAGATATTTTTGGTTTTTAGATTGACCAAGCGTGCCTGATTGCCTTTTTTTATTTTGTTTTTAATTTTTTTTTCAAGTAATTTTTTTAATATAAGTTGGGTAAAAAGTTATAAAAAAATCCAATTTTTTTTTTTTTTAGTTTTCTATACTCATAGACGATTATAATATATATATGTTGGACTATATTACTTTTATTATTTAAAATTAATTTTTTAACTTATCGTTTCTTATGAAAATTCTTGTCAAATTAAATTTTATTCTTCTTGTTTATGTAATTTTTTTTTAATGAATATAATTTATTTTTCTCTCGTATATGAGTTTTTGAATAAACTTTAGTATAAAATAAAATTGATTATTTTGGATAATAAAATAAATATATTTTGCTTCGTCAGTAGCATAGCACATGAAGCTAACTAGTTATTATCTCGAACTAATTTGGATAATAATTTTTAAAATTTGATTAATTTGGGTAATGATAAAAATATCAAGGTTATTCAAATTATATTTTTATTTTTTTCATTTACAAATTTTTGAAACTAATAGGCTTTTGATTTTTCTTTGTCCTAGTCTTAGCTACTTAATTGTAACTTTTGTAGTATTTTAGGAAAAATAAAAAATTAATAAAATAAGAGAAAAAATGTCAGGTTGCCTGAATCATCTACTACTTAATCGGGGAAAGAAAGTTCAAGAAAAAGAAAAATTTCCGATCGGAGAAAAAAATTCCATTAATTATCTGAATTAACAGATTTTCACTTTTTCCTCAAATGGTCACCCTACTTGCTTGAGTTATATGAATTAACTGCATTTAAGCATCAGCAACACTAGGTGCGATTATTTTCATACTGAGGTCATAATTAGTAGACTTTAATTTCTTTTAGAACTGCATTGGAAATTTAAAACTATAGATAATAGAGTAAGGAATAGCAAAGGAAAGCATTTGTTCTTTTCTGACACGGGGTTATGGAGTTTCCAACTTCATATAGCCTTTTATTACATCAGACAACTTGCCATAGCTTTATTCAATATCTGTTTCTAGTACTAAAAAAAGGTCAAAAGGGAATCATTACAATTACAAATCGCGTATGAGTGATTTACATCACAGAGGAAATTTGATTCTCCAGACACCAGCAACAAGAATAAGGAAGCTACACGGCAGATAGTATATGCTGATGAAGAAGCTCCATGCTCTCTTTCAGAATTTAGGCTATATTTTTTCCCTCTAAATATATTCTTTTAGGGTTTTATTTATCATTTTTTAATCTTATTTTTATTTGTATATTATTTATTTATTTATTTTCGGTATTTATTGAAAAAAAAGAGAATAAAAAGAATACAAAAATAGCTAAAAATATAAAGTTGTGAGATGTGTTTAATCAGAGGCATAATTACATTAAATTGCAATCTCAAATTGGAAGCTAATAGGGGTTAAATTGAACGAAAATCGAGAGGAATTAAGGACATAATTGAAAGGAATCAGAGAACGCAATTATCAAAAAAATTGAAAGTTAAAGAACTGTTTTGACAAATTGTCAAAACCAATATTTGAGACGGTGAGCTAACTGTTCATTGTCTCTTTCATTTCAAAACCAGAAATGGTTTTGGTTCCTTCTGGTTTTTCACCAGTTTTATCCCAGCCAGCTCACATGTCCTTCTCCTTTATTTGGACTGCAAGACATTCTACAACAAGGAAAAAAAAAATGAAAATGTTAAAAGAGGAAAAACAACAAAAATGAGGAGTGGAAAACCTATACCAAAACTGATCAAACGGCCCAAAATATAAGAGAGAAATATGTAGTAGAAACACTTTCATTATTATCAAGGAAAAATTCAACCAGTGCCCACTCTTGATCCTGCACAGAAGTCAGAATTCACGAGTCAGGATACATTATAGTTCATCTTTTAGACCAATATGTGGAGGAATGGAGATACCAGAGATGATTCACTTTGCAGCAAAAAACAACATTACTGCAAAAATTGAAGCTATTTCAGTGGATTATCTGAACACAACAATAGAATATTTGGGCAAAAAGTAATACCTTGGCAGTTACAAAGCCCTATAAAAGAGTCACACATATACACACACAATATATATATAGTTGTCATGAATAAACAAATATTGTTGGGTTTTTCTTTTTAATGAATGGTTGGATGTTAAATCATAAATCAGATTTAATTTTGTTACAACTTTTTAATCAAAGTCAAAATTGTTTATAATCGAATATATTTATGAATTTTTTCAAATAAAAAATTGAAAAAAAAAAACAAATTAAATGAATGGATTCTTGCTGCAAATAATTCAGCAGAAAACATTCCCTCCTACCGACAAAATCATGCGTAGAAACTTGGGAAGACTAGAATAAATAATGAAAGCTAGATAGCCATAAATCTGCAGTGGTGTTTTTATATCTCTAATTTCAGCACATTGGAACAAATTATGGATAACTTGAACCACTAATATTTATTTATCTTGCCTCCACACATCCTTTTAACCGATGCTCCATAGTAAATTCTTCTACGAATAGGGCCAATTTCGCTCAGAGTGTGCTTGGTCAACATTTTTTTTTTTTTTTCATTTTAATCCTTAATAACTTCCATTGATCTTGAAAGAGAAGGGATATTATTATAATTATAATATTATAATAAAAAAACTTAAAAGATTTAAGATAGATTACTATTCATTCAGACTCATGTGCATTATTCATCTATGCTCACATGCACTATTTATTTTTATATGCAGTGATATTTTCGTAATTTTTTAGTTTTTATCATTCATATATGAATTTGATATTATATTTTATTTTGGTCCATGATGTTTTTAGAAGATATTTTTGGTTTTTAGATTGACCAAGAGCTCATGATTACCTTTTTTTTAAAACTTTTTTTAAGCAATTTATTATATATATAAATTGGGTGAAAATTTATGAAAAACCAATTGTTTTTTTTTTTTCAGTTTTCTATACACATTGACGATTATAAAATATATAAGATATATTTTAATATTTTAATATATATATATATATATATATATATATATATATATATATAGGACTATATTACTCTTATTATTTAAAATTAATCTTTTTAATTTGTCGTTTGTTATAAAAACTCTCATCAAATTAAATTTTATTCTTCTTGTTTATATAATTTTATTTGTTAATAAATATGATTTATTTTTCTCAATGTATGAATTTTTGAATAGCCTTTTGTACAAAATAAAATTGATTATTTCAAATAATAAAATAAATATATTTTGCTTAGTCGACAGACATAGCACATGAAGTCAACTAGTTATTTCAAACGACTTCAAAATATAAAAGGCAAATGTCCGGTAGTGACACTTTCCTTGTTGTTGTATATATGTAGATCGGGACTCGTAGTCTACTTAATTATTAGGCTTTAAGAAGTTAGCATTAGTAGTTGGCAAAACAAAATAAGAAATTGTATTACCACAATAAATTGAATTGGTCACCACTACAAAAATGAATGGTTATTCAAATCATAATCTTGTAAAGAGCTTTTTGGTCACCACTACAAAAATGAATGGTTATTCAAATCATAATCTTGTAAAGAGCTTTTTGGTCACCACTACTCGTTCATTGTCTCTTTCTTTTTGAAACCAAAAATGGTTTTGGTTCCTCCCGGTTTTTTACCAATTTTATTCTAGCCGACTCATATGTCCTTCTCCTTTATTCGGAGTGCAAGTCGTGCTCGCAAACAAGGAAAAAAATGAAAATGTTAAGAGAGGAAAAATAACAAAAATGAGGAGTGGAAAACCTATACCAAAGCCGATCAAACGACTTAAAATGTAAGAGAGAAATGTCCGGTAGCGACACTTTCCTTGTTGTTGTATATATGTAGATCGGGACCTACAGACTTACTTAATTATTAGGCGTTAAGAAGTTAACGTCGGTAGTTGACAAAACGAAGAAGAAACCGTATTATCGCAATAAATTGAATAGGCCACCACTATAAAAATGAATGGTTATTCAAATCATAATCTTGTAAAGAGTTTTTGAGTCACCATTACTATTAATTGTCTCTTTCGTTTTGAAACTAGAAATGGTTTTGGTTCCTCCTAGTTTTTCACCAGCTTTATCCTAGCCGACTCACATGTCCTTCTCCTTTATTTAGAGTGCAAGCCGTGCCGCAAATAAGGAAAAAAATGAAAATGTTAAGAGAGGAAAAACAACAAAAATAAGGAGTGGAAAACCTATACCAAAACCGATCAAATAGCTCAAAATGTAAGAAAGAAATGTTTGGTAGCGACACTTTCCTTGTTGTTGCATATATGTAGATCGGGACCTACGGTTTACTTAATTATTAGGCGTTAAGAAGTTAGCGCCGGTAGTTGATAAAACGAAGAAGAAATCGTATTACCATAATAAACTAAATTGGTCACCACTACAAAAATGAATGTTTATTCAAATTTAAGTATTGTAAAGAGTTTTTTGGTCACCGATTATCGTTCATTGTCTCTTTCATTTCAAAATCAAAAATAGTTTTGGTTCCTTCGGTTTTTCACCGCTTTATCCCAGCCAGACTCACATGTCCTTCTCTTTTATTTGGACTGCAAGACGTGCTTGTAACAAGGAAAAAAATGAAAAGGTTAAGAGCGGAAAAACAACAAAAATTAGGAGTGAGAAACCTATACCAAAGCCGATCAAACCTAAAATATAAGAGAGAAATGTCCGGTAGTGACACTTTCTTTTTTATTATATATATGTAGACCGGGACTCGCAGATCTACTTAATTATTAGGCATTAAGAAGTTAGCATTAGTAGTTAGCAAAACAAAAGAAGAAATCTTATTACCACAATAAACTAAATTGGTCACCACTAAAAAATGAATGGTTATTCAAATCTTAGTCTTGTAAAGAGTTTTTTGGTCACCACTACTCGTTCATTGTCTCTTTCATTTCAAAACTAGAAATGGTTTTGTTTCCTTCGGTTTTTCACCGGTTTTATCCTAACCTGACTCACATGTCTCTCTCCGTTATTTCGACTACAAGACGTGCTTGGAAGAAGGAAAAAAAATGAAAATGTTAAGAGAGGAAAAACAACAAATATGCGGAGTGGGAAACCTATACCAAAATTGATTAAACGGCTCAAAATATAAAAAAGACATGTCCGGTAGCGACACTATCTTTGTCGTTGTATATATGTAGATCGGGACTCGTAGTCTACTTAATTATTAAGCGTTAAGAAGTTAACATTCGTAGTTGACAAAACGGAAGAAGAAATCGTATTACCATAATAAACTCGAATTAGTTACCATTATAAAAATGAATGGTTATTCAAATCTTAGTCTTGTAAAGAGTTTTTTGGTCACCGCTAACTTTTATTGTCTCTTTCATTTCAAAAACAAACATGGTTTTGGTTCCTCTTGGTTTGTCACCAGCTTTATCCCGACCAACTCACATGTCTTTCTCCTTTATTTGGACTGCAAGACGTGCTGCAACAAGGAAAAAAAATGAAAATGTTAAGAGAGGAAAAACAACAAAAATGAGGAGTTGGAAACCTAGACCAAAATTGATCAAATGACCCAAAATATAAGAGAGAAATGTCCGGTAGCGACACTTTCCTTGTTGTTGTATATATGTAGATTGGGACTCACGAGTCTACTTAATTATTAGGTGTTAAGAAGTTAGCGTTAGTAGTTGGCAAAACGAAGAAGAAATCGTATTACCACAATAAAGCTGAATTGATCACCACTATAAAAATGAATGGTTATTCAAATCGTAGTCTTGTAAAGAGTTTTTTAGTCACCACTATTGTTCATTGTCTCTTTCATTTCAAAACCAAAAATGGTTTTGGTTCCTTCGTTTTTTCACCGGCTTTATCGCAACCGACTCACATGTCCTTCTCTTTTATTTAGACTCGCAAGATGTGCTTCGCAATAAGGAAAAAAAATGAAAAAAAATGTTAAGAGAGGAAAAACAACAAAAATGAGGAGTTGGAAACCTACACCAAAGCTCGATCAAATGGCCCAAAATATAAGAGAGAAATGTCCGGTAGCGACACTTTCCTTGTTGTTGTATATATGTAGATCGGGACTCGTAGTTTACTTAATTATTAGGCATTAAGAAGTTGGCATTAATAGTTGGCAAAACAGAAGAAGAAATCATATTACCACAATAAACTGAATTAGTCATCACTACAAAAATAAATGGTTATTCAAATCTTAATCTTGTAAAGAGTTTTTTGGTCACCACTATTGTTCATTGTCTCTTTTGTTTCAAAACCAAAAATGATTTTGGTTCCTCTTGGTTTTTCACCAGCTTTATCCCAACCGACTCACATGTCCTTCTCTTTTATTTGGATTGCAAGACATGCTCGCAACAAGGAAAAATATGAAAATGTTGAGGAAAAACAACAAAAATGAAGAGTGGGAAACCTATACCAAAACTGATCAAAATGCCCAAAATATAAGAGAAAAATGTTTGATAGTGACACTTTCCTTCTTGTTGTATATTTTTAGATTGAGACCTGCAGTCTAATTAATTATTAGGTATTAAGAAGTTAGCATTAGTAATTGGCAAAACAGAAGAAGAAATCGTATTATCATAATAAATTGAATTGTTCACTGCTACAAAAATGAATAGTTATTCAAATCTTAATCTTGTAAAGAGTATTTTTCCTTAAGTACTCAAAAACAAAACAAAACAAAACAAAACAAAAAAAAAAAAAATTCTGTAATTTTTTTTAAGTACAAGAAGCGCAGTGGTACTTGAAGAGAAACCTATTATTGGTTGTTGTTGTCCAGTCTCTTTCTCTTTAACATGAATATTGAATTATTACCCAAACACCCTTTCTTTTCATTGTTTGGTATGTAAACATCATAGCATCTGTTTTAGGACCATTATTCATCATTGATCTAGAAAAGCATCTGGAAGCCGACGAGATATATACGACACATTTTCCATGTACGGTCTGAATAGGAGTATGACACACCAAACTGGAATTTCTGTCATTATAAAAATGATTCACGTTCACATTGATTGCATGCCAAAATTTGCACATAAAGCCGTTGACCATAAATAAAGAAATAATGCTCGTCCTTTTCCCAGCAACTCCACCATTATTTTTCAATTCAAAAACTCAAAATTCTTCGTATACTTAAGAGACTTTTCTTGCAGGTACGGATGCACCAAATAATTATTCCAAAATCCATCCATCAATATATATATACGATTTTTTTTAACTGACTTTCCATCTGAAAAAACAACTTATCCATGTAAAATATACATATTTTATAACTTCTTTCTTTATTAATTAATCAACTCATAATATTCTAGAAAAGTTACAAGAGCATGGTGATTAAAAAAATGAAGCTATAATCTAAAAAGGTTGTTTTGAGCTAGAGATGTTCTAATCAAATAATCTCAAATTCAACTTTTTATATACATAAAAAATTTATTAAATAGCTGATTTTGTTTTATATATTCGATAGGACGGTGATGGATTAATGTATATCATTAATGATAATATACGCTGGAGACAAGAAAAAGCAAAAGCGAACAGAATTTTCCTATTGGCCGATCGTTCCAATGGCCTGTCACATTGCAACTGTACATCGAAGTCAAAGTTCTCATCCTCACCTTCTCTTACATTTTCCCTCCCCAAAAAGCCCTTCACCTTCTTCTGACCAGCTTCCAAAAGCCTCCTCTCTCTCTCTCTCTCTCCCCCTCTCCCAAAGGCTTTGAATAGTATCATCAACGTTGTATTAATCACAGTACTACCATTAATCCTTTCTCACAATCTTTTTACAGATTTGACATTAATTCTGTCTTTCTGAGAGACAGTAACTACCATGTATATGTTAGTCAACTGTTCAAACTGCCACACCCCTTTGCAGCTTCCACCAGGAGCCAACTCCATCCGCTGTGCTATCTGCCATGCAATAACCCACATATATGACCCTCGCTCTGCCCCACCACCGCCTGCTCTATCTTACTCCTCATCGGGCCACCACCAACATTACCCTCCCCCACCTCATTCTTCTCAAGTGGTTCCATCACCATACAACCATGCACCTCCTGGCCCACCACCTTCTTTCCATAGCGGAAAGCGTGCTGTGATATGCGGGGTGTCTTATAAGAATACCAAGAATGAACTCAAAGGTTGCATTAATGATGCTAGGTGCATGAAGTACTTGTTGGTTAATAAGTTCAATTTCCCTGAATCATCCATCATCGTACTCACCGGTAAGAATTTTCTAAAATTTCTTTTCCTTTCTTGCCTTTCTCGAAAGATTCTTGATAGTTTGGTTTGTGTTATTTTTTAAATTCCTTGAAAGAGTATTTTCCATTCTTGTATTTTGGGTTCACAAATGGCATGATTGGATTCACATTATTGACCTTTTCTTTCCAAGTTATTGACTTTAATTTCAGGATTTTGCTTTCTAGATACCGTCTTGATAGCTTAATTTCAATTATTTTGGGTTGTTTTTAGTGGATTATAAGTACCCAAAACCCTGCAATGTGCATATAATTTCCTTGGGTTGATTTTGCTTGGATTATTGATCCTGTACTGCTAAAATAATGGTCCATCACCCAATGTATAAAGTCATTGACTTAGGTTGGTTCAATTGAATATGTATTATAATGCCTTAGCTTTTCCAAATCAGGGGAAATTCCCTCATGTTTTGAATTTTGGTAGATTTTGGAATGAATGATATGCTTGCAGTGTACTCTCAAACAAAATTTGTATCTGATACACACCCATACTAAGATGTAATCGGCTGAATTGAAGTTCTAAAACAAGTGAAGAGGGATTTCAGGTTTAAATTTGACCAATGATGTCCATATGCTTTAGGAACAGGGGATTTTGTATGATTTTATCACTATTCATGCTGATTAATAATCAATTTGCAGAGGAAGAAACCGATCCTTTTAGGCGACCAACCAAACATAACATGAGAATGGCATTGTACTGGCTTGTGCAAGGATGTCAACCTGGAGATTCCCTAGTGTTTCATTTTTCTGGTCATGGTTCCCAGCAGAAAGATTACAATGGAGATGAGTTAGATGGATATGATGAAACACTTTGTCCAACAGATTTCGAAACTCAAGGAATGATTGTGGATGATGAGATCAATGCAGTGATTGTCAAGCCTATTCCTCATGGTGTTAAGCTTCATGCCATCATTGATGCTTGCCATAGTGGCACTGTGTTGGATTTACCATTTCTCTGCAGAATGGACAGGTTAGTCCTTTCCAATTCTTTTCTTACTTAAAATGCATCATAACCTTGTATGATACTAAGTAGGTAGTGGAGAAATACAAGGACAAATCCTTGTTCATAGCCTTTGCTGCAAATACTAGCTTTAAATGGATTTAATTTCATTCTCGTTCATGCAGTCTGCATAATGTTTTTTTTTTTTAATCATAAATGCTTACATTGTTGAATCTAGGAGTGGGAAGTATGTTTGGGAAGACCACCGCCCTCGATCGGGAGTATGGAAAGGAACAAGTGGTGGAGAGGTGATCTCCTTCAGTGGCTGCGATGATGATCAAACGTCTGCAGACACTTCGGTACTTCCCTAATTAAGCATGCACATCAAACTTTATAATTCAACTAGAAATAAAAAAAAATGGAGTTTCAAATTCACTATGGATATGCATTTATTCAATTTGACTCTTTGCGGACAGGCTCTTTCAAACATCACGTCGACCGGTGCAATGACTTATTCATTCATCCAGGCAGTTGAGCGCGGACATGGAACTACATATGGCAGCATGCTAAATGCAATGCGGTCTACCATCCGTAGTGCAACCAATGAGCTTAATGGTGGCCTTGTAACATCACTTATCACAATGCTTTTAACAGGAGGAAATTTCAATGGTGGGACACAGGTATGTTTTCTCATCAGTAGCTTGTGTTGCTGTTTGTTATTCTGCACATATCACCATTGCCAAAGCTGTGGTGACACAAATTTTCCAATCATGCTTGTTTGAATGTGCTTATGCATTGCATTCGTTAATGCTGCTTTCAGCTGTAATCTCCATTTGCTTAGCAAAATATAGATTTGAGCACATATTTATGGCTATGCTGATCGGTGATGTTCAAATTTTCATGCAGGAACCACAGTTAACTGCTAATGAACCATTTGATGTGTATTCAAAACCTTTTTCCTTGTAACTAGAGAAGAAATTGTCATGAGAGTGTTAAGTGTACAGTTCCTGAGTAAACACCAATTTCCATCATTTTACTTGTCCATTGCTACATTTTTCACTCACCATTATCTTTCTCTTGCTCCATGTCTGCTTGTAACTTTGTGTAGATGAATGATATGATTAATGATGTTTTATACATAAAATAATGCAAAATTGAACAGAAAAGCCAATTTAGTCACTTTATTAAGCAAGTTTTTCTTATTGGTGAGGAATCGGAGATCAATCTCTCAAGGGAGATTAGAGATTGTAGCAAGCACCATGGCGATTACATTCTATTTTCAAGGTGATCTTATCTCATGAACATGGTTTTGGAGAAATCATTTACCCATATTCTTTTAAAGAAGCTAATTGTGTTGCTGATTCCTTTGCCAAAACTGGAGAATACAGGCCTGTGGACCTTGTTGCTTGGTTGTGAACTCTCTGCTGCTACCATTTCAGTTCCTACTCTGCTCTTTTACCCTTGTTATGACTTGTCTAGCTGATGAATGATCCTATTCTACTGATCCTATGGCTGCCAATGTTATGCTGGACATTTGAGGTTTTAAAATGTTTATTGTACTTCTGTTTTTCTTTCCTTTGCTGCTTCTTTTGCAGCTGGTGCTTTTGTAAGTGCTTAGTTCCTTGTTTGCTTGCTCCTTGGCCGTTGGCTTTTCAATATTATTCCAACCTTTGACTTAATATATATATATATATATATATATTGCAACGGGAGTGGTAGCAACACGCTATGAAACGAGAAATAACATATGTTCTTGAATCTAGGACTTTCCATGCCAGAAATTCACATTTCCATGTTGTCGAGGATTTCGGGCTTCTTGATCCGCTTTTCCATTAGAGGCTGCCAAAAACCTCTTCAGATGCCATAATAATATCCATTTTCCATAGCTGTTTTTTTTTTTTTCTTTTTCTTTTTTCCATTTCTATAAGATAGTTTTTACTACCAGCAATTGTTTGACATGTTCAATCTCTTCTTCTGGGCACTTCTAAATCATTTTGTGAGCTGAGGAAGATTGATAAACAAGGAAGTTGCAAATTCAAGATCAAAAGGGGCTATTACTTTTCGTTTGGTGAGGTTTGGACGATTTTGCACCGATTGTCTGTAGAAGGCCAAGTGGAACGTTATAACTTAGAAGGGGCAGAATCCGGATAGCCTGCCAGAATCCAGCAAAATTGAATAGCACATATTAGAGTAATGACGTGGAAATGTATTGATGGTTACGGATTATTAGAAGTCAGTTAGTTAGTTAGTTGAACTGTTAGCATTAGTTAGTTAACAGTCAGTTATTAACTTTCTTTGTATATAAGCTGAAGTACAGTAGTTAATGAAAGTAATGAAGAATATATCAGAATACATTTTGCTGGCTTCTTTGTTTTCTCTGTTCCTTCCTCAATCAATTTCTGCTTGTTCTTGAATCAAGCTTCGTATCACTTCAACTTCTTCTATTCTGGAAAATTAACATGGTATCAAAGCCTCGCATAATCTAAGAATTAATCTTGTTCATCTCTCGGATTCAATCTTCATTCGCTTTCCTTCTTTAATCTACTTGCTTGAATTTTTTCATGGAAAGAGCATCTCAAAATCCACAATTTCCTACTTGTTGAAATCATTCCATCTAAGGACGATTCTTGTTCTCCCTATTATATTTACCATTCAAATCATCATGGATCTCTAGTAGTTACTCCATTGTTAATTACCGAGAATCATCCAACCTGGAGTAGATCATTCACGCTTGCATTGTCAATTCGAAACAAATTAGGGTTTGTCGATGGTTCTATCCCCAAACCTAAGGATGAGGACCAGCTGTTTGGTTCTTGGAATAGATGCAATAGCTTGATTATGGCATGGTTGCTTAGATCTCTATCACCTTCAATTGCTGCAACTGTATTCTATATAAACTCAGCTCAACAAATTTGAGGAACTGCGAAGAAAAGATTCTCTCAACCGGATGAATCTCAAATATGGAATCTTCGAGTGGTCGCTTTGTTCAATCGATCAAGGCACCGAGCTATGAGTACTTACTTTATTGAATTAAATGGAGTATAGGAGGAGTTAAGAAGCTACGGACCATTACCACATTGCTTTTATGGAAGTTGTAACAATGATTGTTTTCGGAAGTTTGTTGATATCCAAGAGAAGGATTATGTGTTCAAGTTCTTGAATGGGTTGAACAAATCACTCGCTTATTTGAAGTCTCGGATTCTTATTATGAAACCTATACCAAGTCTAGATGAAGTGTACAATCTAGCCTTGAGAGAAGAATCTCGGAGGAATGTGGAAGTTCTTGCTCGACCCTTAAATACGTATTCTGCTATGGTCGTGTATTCGGGAACAAGAAAAAGATGCAGATTACATGTTCTTACTATGGTAAACTTGGCCACATTAAAGACAAGTGCTATAAAATCATTAGATTCCCGAGAGAACTTTAAGTTTACCAAGGCAAAAGGCCATGTTACTAGTTTTGACACTAGTGGATTTATGAATTCTCATTCAAACAATGCTAATTCTTCTAGATACATTAATAATGTGGTATCAAATGCGGAGAGTTGCGGTTAAGATTATGCTTAGAATACTCGGACAAACTTATCTACGGTCTCTTACTCGGGAGCAAGTTTTCAAGCTTATGACACTTTTAAGTGTTCAAGATTCATAAACTTCAACCTCTCAACACACAAACCTTTTTTTACCACTTCCCGACCCATATCTAGTCTTACGGGTAGTGTTCCCAATCTACCAACTTGTTGTCATTTAAATAGTACCACTCCAATTTTCAATTCACAAACACTGGATACTTGACACAAGTGCAATTGATCATATCTCTTGTTCTTTTGGATGTTGTCAAAATTGTAAATCTATTTACGAAATAACGAGTTCAAATGCCAAATGGTACTAAAACCACTATTACTCATATTGGTCAAGTTTGTTTATCGTCCTCTTTTGTTCTTCATAATGTTCTTTGTGTTCCTTTGTTCAAATTTAATCTAATATTTGTCAATAAACTCATAGTTCAATCATAGTATACACTAATATTCTCCGGTAACAATTGTATAATTTAGGACGACTCTTCATGGACAATGATTGGAATTGCTAATCTCCAAGCAAGATTGTTCATCTTTCAATTTGTTCAAGCTAGTCATGTTTCATTTACTCAAAAATCTTTTCCTGGTTAGTCCGATAATCGTAGACATACTTGCTCATGTTGTTTTTTGATTTGTAACATTGTAGGTTAGGACATACTTCAAATCATAGACTAAAAATGATTCATTAGAATCATTCTATTGTTCATTGTAATATTAATTCTCCTTGCTTTGTATATCCCTTGGCAAAACAAAAACGTTTGCCTTTTTCATTTCATAATAAAACCACAACTTCTCTTTTTGCATTAGTACATATGGACATTTAGGGACCATATTCCGTAGCTTCTCTTAATGGTTTTCATTACTTTCTTACCATTATTGATGACTATACCCAAATGACCTAGGTGTTTCGTTAAACACAAATCGAAGTTCCGTCCATTATTCCCTCTTTCTATCACTTGATTCATACTCGGTTTAGCCATTCAATAAAACGAGATAAGGTATGATAAAGGACTTAAATTGCATCTTTCCAGACTTTTATGCTTCTAAAGGAATTGTCCATCGGTTATCTTATGTAAGAACACCACAACAGAATGCTATTGTAGAAAGGAAGCATCAACATCCGTTATCCATGGCTAGAGCTATTCTTTTCCAAGTTTTTTTACCATTAAAGTTTTGGGGAGATGCCATTCTTACCGCCACTTACCTTATCAACATAATCCCTTTTCCTTTATTGAATAATCTTTCCCTTATAAACTATTGTTTCAAAAGTCACCACAATATACTCATTTATGAGTATTTGGTTCTCTATGCTTTGTCTCTACCTTTAGTCATAACGGAAAGAAAGTTTACTCTAGAGTTACACCTTGTATTTTTCTAGGTTATCCTTCTAGTGTTAAGGGATACAAAGTATATAGTCTTCGATCACACAAGGTTTCAATTTCTAGAGATGTCATTTTTCATGAAGCTGTGTTCCCTTTTGCTTCCTCTATGTCTTCTTCATTCCTCCAACATTTATCTTTTGATAATTCTTCTTATCATATGTCTTCTATTTCAAATTTCTTTGATTTCGAGTCACATTCAACCTTCTCATAATGTCCTTCCTTCGAATATGTCCGATACACATCCTACCGCCACTTCTAACTTTACCGTTGAGAATGTAAGTCATACTCGTGAATGCATATCAACATTCTCTTTTGTCCAATAACACTCTTATCCATTCTACTCCATATCCTATCTTGTCTATTCTACTCTATATCCTATTCAAAAGTACATATCCACCTCTCAATTGACCACATCTCATGCTGCATTTATCGCTCCTTTATCTCGTTATTTTTGAACCCAAAACCTACTCACAAGCTATGAAGTTTGACCATTGGAAAGATGCCATGAAATCTAAGTTACAAGCTCTTAAGGAGAACCGGACTTGTCTTTTGTACCCTTACTTGTAGGTCATCACACTTTAGGTTGTAAATGGGTTTACAAGGTGAAGCTTAAGGTCGATGGCGGTGTTGAATATTATAAGGCAAGGCTTTGTAGTAAAGAGTTATAATCAAATTGAAGGTTTTGATTATCAAGAGACCTTTAGTCCTATTGCCAAGCATACCATAGTGAGATATTTCTTGCATTGATCTGCTGTTAGGGGTGGATTCTTTCTCGACTTGATATTAACAATATGTTCTTACATGGTGAACTTGATGAGACAGTGTTCATGGACATCGCACCTAGTTACCAGTCGAAGGGGAGTCTACAAGTACTTCTTCTAATTTGGTTTGTAAACTACATAAGTCATTGTATAGACTTAAACAAGCCTCTAGGTAGTGGAATGCAAAATTTATTACTTGCTCTACTTGAATTTGGTTTTACACAATCCAACACTAATTACTCCTTTTTTACTATGCATTGTTCTTCACAGAATACTCTTGCATTGTTGGTATATGTTGATGATACTCGTGATTCGTCAATAATTCTTCTTCGATATAGGCTGCTCTTAAGGATTTTTGAGTTTCAAATTTAAGCTTAAGGATTTGGGACATCTTAAGTATTTTTTGGGGATAGAAGTAGCTCGATCTACACATGGTATTGCTATTTGTCGGAGGAAATATGTTCTAAATTTATTGGAGGATTATGGTTTTTCAGTTGCTAAACCTATTTCCACTCCTATGCATTCTAAACGAAGCTTGTTCACACTTCGGTTGATCTTCTTTCTAATCCCACCGAGTATAGGCAACTAGTTGGAAAGCTTCTTTATTTGACCTTTAGCAAACCCGACATCTCCTATGTTGTCCAAGTTTAGCCCAATTCATGGATAATCAAGCTATGATCCACTTACGAGTCGCTCATAGGGTGTTTTATTTCTTAAAGGGTGCACTGTGCCAAGGATTATTATTCTCATCTCATTCCCCACTTCGATTGCAAGCTTATTCGACAATGATCGGATCGACCGCCTCGAAAACAAGAAAATCAATGTCCGGCTTTTGTGGTTTTTTAGGAACTTTACTTATTAGTTGGAAATCTAAGAAACAAAGCCTTATAGCTCGTAATAAGCATCGAAGTTGAGTATGGAGCCATGGCTACAATGACTTGTGAGATCATGTGACTCTTATATTTGTTGATCGACCTTGGGGCTCATCATCCTCAACCAGTTCGGCTTTTGTGTGATAATTAATCTACTTTGCACATTTGTAAAAATCCCGTTTATCATGAACATACCAAACATATCGAGGTTGATTGCTATTTTATCCGTGAGAAGATTGTCGCCGATATTATTCAGCCTCAATTTGTTCCCACCGATCTACAACTAACGGATGTGTTCACAAAATCACTACAACCTAGTTTTTCTCATACTTTAATTGGCAAGATGAGCTTGAATAATATCCATTCTCATATGGAGGGAGAGTATTAGAGTAATGACGTGGAAATGTATTTATGGTTACGGATTAGTAGAAGTCGATCGGTTAGTTAGTTTAACTCGTTAGCATTAGTTAGTTAACGATCAATTATTAACTTTCTTTGTATATAAGTCGATGTACGGTAGTTAATGAAAGTAATGAAGAATATATCGGAATACATTTTGCGGCTTCTCTGTTTTCTCGTTCCTTGCTCAATCAATTTACGCTTTTTCTTGAATCAAGCTTCATATCACTTCAACTTCTTCTATTCGGAAAATTAACAAGACACGACCTAGTTAGTCAATTTATTAAGCATGTTTTTTATTTCGGCGAGGAATCGGAGATCAATCACGAAATGAAATTAAACCACCGGATAAAAGTTGGCACTTTTTTTCTTTCCATTTCGTAAAGATAATATTTTCTCACCAAGCAATTGTTTGACACGTTCCATCTTTTCTTCTAGGCACTTCTAAATCACTTAGTAAATTCTCACAAATGCTCGAAAGAAATGAAGTTATTATCAACGTACACAAGCAATGGTTAGTCATGTTGCTTTTGCTTCCATGATTTGCTTCTATAAGTAAGAATGTAAAAATATGTGATTCAAGTCCCTCTAGTTTTATGAAGAAGACATACACACTTAGTAATTAATTTGGGGAATTGGGGAAGTTCATAATTTCTAGCAAGTATATGAGAGAGCTATTGTACTTAAATAAAAGAATTAACATGCGAAGTTTCCCATGTCTTTAATTCTTACCTTGTGATGGAGGTAGGATAATGTCCGTTTGAAATGCCATGAACAACAACCTTATGTTTCAAACTTAAAGGATAGAAAACTTTGCCCACAAACCAACATAAAACCTCCTATTTTTTATTTTGTATTTTTTTTAGAATGAAAACCAACTTTCTTTTGTGGATTTTGGATAGAGGAGAGAAATGGATGCAAATGAGTTTATCTAAAATGGCATTATATAGAGATCCTCAAGATTTTTTTTTTTTTTTTGGAACATGAGATCCTCAAGATTGAATCAATAAGATTTAGATATTCATTAGTATTCTAACCATAAAAAGATTTTTTTTTTTAATTAAAGGTATATGATAATTTTATTGAAAGATTCTTTTCGGATCACTTACTATGGAAAATCTCATGTATTGAATTCGAGGATCCAACTAGTAGATTTTACAAAATTAATGTAAGATTTCTAAAAGCAATTTTAGATAAAAAAATATATATATATGTAAGATTAGCATTATCAAGTTCCTCTATATTAATGATTTAATGAAATAATTTATTCTCAAACTATTGGAATTATAAAAAAAAGACCCATATTATCAATTTATGTTATTCAAATCTTAAACTATTAATTTTTTAAACAAATTTTATCTTTTTCTTTTATTTTTAGCTATTAAAGTGTTGCTTGTTAATTGAAATAATTAAAACAATGTTGTTTAAAGTATCTCAATTATTTTTTAAGAATTAAACTTAATTTTTTTAAAAATATATATATTTTTTAATAGATGGATCCATTGCATTAATTATCCAACAACAAAATCATATAAATTTCCTTGAATCTAACTATTATTAAACATTTTTGTTTTTCAAAATGAATATTAAAAAAAAAGTAGTTTTACGTATTTTAATAAATGATTAACATTTTAACTGTCAAAAATAACGAAAAAAGATAAAAGTTATCCACGAATTAATAATTTGCTATATGAATGGCTCAAATTAATAGAACAGGTTTTATTTCACTTTAATCTTAATAATATGAGAGTAAACTGTCCTATTAAACCCTAAATACGTTAATGGAAAAGAATTTTCAGTCAAAGAGAAAGACAAAAGAAGATTGTACGGGTTTAATAAAATCAAATTGACATCATTGTCTATAGTAGCAATCAAATTAAGAGATTTCATTGTCAGAATCTTTTTATTCGTTCAATCATAATCTTTACTCTTTTTCTTGAGAAAAGAAAATTATTTCATCATTTTTTTTTTTGGAAGCAAAGTTAATCATGTTGGTAAAAATACTGAAAATCGGTAAATTTAATTTCCCCTATTTTGTTCAGGGCCCGCCACTTGTTTTGGGCTTGTTCTGGGAATTGGGACCAGCGCGCAGTTGGGCTTAACTGAACTGAATTTACCCCTTCCGCCAATTGGATTTGTTTGCAAATGGTCCGCTTACTTTTAAAATGTGCTAAAAGGAACAAAAAAAAAAAAAAAAAAAAATCGATTTTAGTTCATTTGAAAATTTTTAATTTGTATTTTAATCTTTTTAAACTTTATTTTTTAAAAAATTTAATTTATTTTCTAATTTTTAACTAACATATATATTTTTTTTTCAAAAATCAATTTTTGATAGTTTGATCTAAACTTTTTTTTTTTGTTTTTTACACACATTAGCAAAAATTTCAGAATTTTTTAAAATCGAAAATTATATTTTTTATTAATATTAAAAATATAAAAAATTAAGAAGAAAAACTTACAATGATTCTAATTTTTTTTAAAAAAAGTTTTAGATAAATCTCACTGAATGATTTATATCGTAAAATTATTTATGTAATTTATATATTTTTTTTTAGGCAAATGATAAGAAACTAAATGATGGATTAAATCTAAAAAAAAAAAAATTAAAACGCAAATGAAAAATTCAAAAAAAAAAATTTTTAAATAGATTAAAATTCATGAAAGGTTTGGCCCTTAAAATATGCAGTAATTTTTTTAAATAGCCATTTCATTCAGAAAAATGAAAAAAAAAAAAAGATTAAATTAAACCATAAATCAATCATCATCCGCATAGAAACTGACGTCGTCTTCATTTTAGTGAAACGACAAGTCGTTTTTCATTGACGTCCACGTCATCTTGATGACGTGGTGCCTCACCCCAGCCACTAGTAACTGGACGGTCCTTTAAAACAGTTCTGGTCCAAAGCCTTGCTAGCCACCAGATAACACAGCAAGACGGGACAAACCTTCTTGAACTTATCACTACCAAAAGTCCCTGTAAACCACCATGGCCACCACCGCCACAACCAGCACCTTCCCCTTCTCTTGCTCACTCTCCAAGGTCTCTCCTCCACACAATCACCACCACCACCACCACCACCTTAAAGTCCCCATCTTGACTCCTAGTAGAACCCGTACCATGAGAATTCATGCTATGGGAGCTGGGGACAAGTTAGGTGAATTTGGTGCTAGAGACCCTTTTCCTGCTGAAATAGAAAGTGGGTTTGGTGAGAAAGTGTTAGGCCATGGTGATACCGAACATAAGATTCTCATTCCTACTGTTTCTGCCCTTTCTCTTTCTCAGCTAGAGTGTACTCCTTTATCTCCTTTGCAGGATCCCATGTCTAAAGATGATGCTCAAAAGCTGTTAAAGAAGGTAAATTTCAAGTCTCCATATGGATTTTCTTGCCTCTCTTTTCTGTTTTAAGTTTGTGGTTTGCTATACATTGCATGTTGTTCAGTTCTAGTTAGTTCAAATTAATTTATCTTGTGCGAGTTTATGCTTGTTGAGAAATGTCAAATTGGAATCGCAAATGTCAGTAGTTTTGTGGTGGTGGAGTTGATTTACTAGTTAAAACTGCTTGATGTATGTTAATTAGTAGATAATGAAGATGGGAAATGAAGAGCACTCGTTTGGTTTTATTCCTATAAAGCTGGAATCATTATTTCTAATGAGATTTAAAGTTTGAACCTTTAGAAATGGCAAATTCCAGTGCTACATTTTGATACTTTTGACAAAGTTACAGACTGTAGATATTGAGTGTCTTTGATGCTGCAAATCAGTAATTCTTTTAAACCAATCTGTTCTTGGATTTTGGATTCTGGCGTTTGATTCTTCTTCTTGGCATCTTCTTTCTGAATGAAGTGCTTATTCTGCATACTTCCACAAATTTTGTCGTTCCATGGTTGGTTTTCTTCTGTTGTGTTCTTAATTATCAGGTTATTTAAAGTTGATTTAGTGGATAAAGAAGTCCCCTGTTTTAGAGCTTCTATGTAACATTTTCATTTTCTTCAACTCGGAGAAACTAATCAGCAGTGTGTTTCCAGGCTAAAAATCATTATAAAAAGTTCTTGAAGCAACCCATCTCTTTCATTAGATCATGTTGAAATGCATTAACAAGTGAAGTTCCTTTCATAATTAAATTGCATGTTCTTTATAAAAATCATAACTCCATGAAAAGATGGTTTCTCGAATTAGCAACCAGATAAAAGAAGTATACTGTTAGGCCTGTATTTTTCTCTCTTCAAGCTGTTTCAGTGTTTCAGTGCATTTGCTTCTGTTTCATTTCAAATGCTGACAGTCAAAAGCAAAGGTAGCATATCCAGTATTGGTTTTTCCTTTGCATAGGCATCTGAAGTAAAGTCTGGGAGTTCAATAACTTCCAGCTGTGAAAGCATCTGTGTTTTTGCTTAAAGGAAAAAAATTTTGTCTGTAGGTTCTTGGCTGGAGACTCCTGGATGGAGAAGGTGGACTTAAACTGCAATGCTTATGGAAGTTGAGAGATTTTAAATGCGGGGTTGAACTCATAAATAGAATTTATAAAGTTACAGAATCATGTGGCCATTTCCCAAATGTCCACTTGGAACAGAATCAAGTTAGAGCTGAACTATGGACTGAATCCCTTGGTAAGCTATAATAAGGCTCACATTTTTCTCTCTCACGACCAATGCTTTTTTACTTTTACGGCCAAATATTGGATTTCTTTGCACTCAACTTGCAGCCTGAATTAGATAATCTCTTTGCTAGCACTTGAAATTGAAAAATCTTCCATTTGAACTGCAGGCGGCTTGAGCATGAACGATTTCATTATCGCAGCCAAGATTGATGAGATTAAGACATCAGACCTTGTCCCTAGAAAGAGAGTATGGGCATAGTTGGATATTCCTTGTTAGCTTTCCTGAGGGAACTTGAGAGACGTATTTGCTCATAAGGTGGTGTTTCAGAAACAAACCACCAGTCTAGAGGAGCCAATTTTATCACAGTTGATAAGACAACTCACAGTTTTTTCCTCAATTCTTGTGTATAAGAATCTTGTATTCATTCAACTGCAGTTCAACGACAATATGTTCCTTTTCCTCTCTTTGAAGGGTTCTCTGATGTACAATCAATTAGATACCAAAATCTGCAAAATTTTCTTGCATTTGCTTTCTAACTAAGATATGATAGGATTGTGATATATAACCGAATTATTATTAGGTTAGAACTCTATACTTGTACTTATCTTATTGGGTCATGTTGTGTGTTAATATAGAACACATAAGCGTGTTGAATTCATGGATAATAAACCTCTTCAAGATAATGTATTGTAACGATTTCTAGAAATCTTCGGAACTTTTGGTGACATATCTTCACATCCAAAAATCAAATTGAGGATGTAAAATAATAATTATAATAATAATAATCAAAATCAAACGGAGGAGGTTTGTCATTATGATCATACTGTGGGTCCTAACTACACGCTGAAATCCATGTGTCATCTTTATCTCTCACTTTCACCATTCAAGCCCAGATCTGTACTACACAGTTGGGTACTTAGTACTGGTACTACTCTTAAGAACTTTCCTATTAGGAAGGTAGTACTTGGTAGCTAGTACTTGTGCTACCAATCTTACATGTCAAAATGAAGGGCACGGATCTAACATCCAAACTGCTGATGTGGCAAAATCAAGGGACTATATCAAACTTCTCCAATATTTTTTAAATCTATTTTTGGGTTTCTAGTATCAAACTACTTATAGGCAACAGCATCTCCTAAAGTTGAAAATTTGAGGAAAGATAAACTGATAGATAAAGAAAAATGGTTGCAGCAGCAGCAGCTACTGCAGCTAATCCACTGGCATGCTCACTTTTTCCAAGCAAAGGTCCCAAATTGATGCAAACCCATCTTTTTCTTTCCTTCCTTTACTCTCCCTTTTCTTGCTTCCTCTAACTTATGGTGTTTTCTGGCATTTCAGGTCTTAGAGGAACAGCCAGTGGGCTGCAATGGACAAAGGTAGTTTAGTTTGCCTATCGAATAACTTCAATACTTTTTGTTCCTCTGCTTTAAGGCATCCATAGTTGCACGCTGACAATTTGAGGATTGTCGTGGTTGCTAATATTACATGTACAGACAGTTAGAACATGTAATGCTAATGTAATTAGCTTCGCAGTGTGTGCACTTATGCTGTTCGACGAAATGCTTATCAAGTTAGCACATAAAGAAGGAGACTGAACTTTGTATTGATTTTCTATGCTGCAGAGGCAATGTACAAGAAAGACAGGTCCTTTGACAGTTACAGCTAAATTTGAGCTGAAACCTCCTCCATATCCCATGGTAAGATTTGAAACAAAGCAATTTCTTTTTCAAGAAATTAAGTTACTTGACAATGAGTAAGATAATGGGCTTGGATTTTTATTATTTGACAGGATGCTTTAGAGCCGCATATGAGCAAGGAAACATTTGAGTATCACTGGGGAAAGCATCACAGGGCTTATGTGAATAACTTGAACAAGCAAATTGAAGGAACAGGGCTAGATGACATGTCTTTAGATGATGTTGTGCTTGTTACATACAACAAGGGAGATCCTCTTCCTGCTTTCAACAATGCTGCACAGGTATAATAAAGTATCCTATGCATAAAAGTTTACATTTTTGTAATGATGCCAAACATTGTTTTATGTTTTGTTCTTAATCTGGATGCAGGCCTGGAACCATGATTTCTTTTGGGAATCCATGAAACCGGGCGGTGGAGGAAAGCCACCAGGGGAACTTCTTCAATTGATAGAAAGAGATTTTGGTTCTTTTGATGAATTTGTGCAAGAGTTCAAGTCAGCTGCAGCTACTCAGTTTGGTTCTGGATGGGCTTGGCTTGTATGTAAGTGACCTCTACTCTGCCAACAACGCATTTCCTACTTCTATTCTCTTGAAGAAATAACTTGGTTGCATGTGCTAGTGAAAATAAGAGTAATATATCTTGTCTGTTCTTTCTAGACAAAGCAAATAGGCTTGATGTTGGAAATGCTGAAAACCCTTGTCCATCAGAGGAGGATAAAAAGCTTGTAGTGGTCAAGAGTCCCAATGCAGTAAACCCCCTTATTTGGGATTATTATGTAAGTATTATGCCTTAGTTTCCTGATTTGTTTAATTTGTAGATACATAAGATGATGTTGATCATGTAAAAGGAAACATTACCAATAACTTATGATATTTGTGCTTGGTTCGTTCTCCTGATGTCGTTGCTTATTTCTTGCAGCCACTCCTTACAATTGATGTTTGGGAGGTATTCAATAACTCTGCTGTTTATTCACTAATTGACAAATTGTTTTTTTGAAAATAATTTTGATGTTTACTGATTACTGATTTGGCATTGAAATTTTGCTTTGTTTCAACAGCACGCATACTACCTGGACTTTCAGGTGAGGATCAGTTTAATAAATCATTAGTTCAAGTTTGCTTTCCATCTTACAAGTTTTTTTTTTTTTTTTTCCCTGTTTACTGGACTCGTCATTAAAGCACCTGATTAGTGATTATGTATTGTTTCTTCGTGTAGAATAGACGGCCTGATTACATATCAACTTTTATGGAGAAGCTTGTGTCGTGGGATGCAGTTAGTGCTAGACTTGAAGTTGCAAAGGCTCGAGCTGCCGAGAGAGAAATAGAAGAAGCAAGAAAGAAAAAAGAGGAAGAGGAGAAGAACTTTACGGACAAAAACCCTCCAGAGATTTTCATAGATGGGGTAGCTGATGATTCTGAGAGTGATTGACTTTAGATTGTTTTGCAGTTATAATCTGCAGAAAAATTTTGTGGCTCCTCACGTCCTTCATTTTGTCTCTGAAGGTGATATAGAGTTCAGTTTGAGCAGGACAGACTACAAACTTGTATCCGTCAACATTATGTATCATGAATACCCAGGCATCGACGTGGGAAACAAGTAATGTATAATTATGTACTGTTATTTTCAAGTTAAAACTCATCTGTTAGGCAGTTTCTATTTCTATTCATCCAAAGACCACCAACTTGGAGACTCACAAAGATAATAGATCCTTTCCAACTAATCTCATTGTTGTGCTATATGAACCGATGGCTAAAAGTTGTTATCTATATATGTAGATGAATGTCAATATATGCATAACTGCTTGAACATTAATGCCTCCTCACCATAACCATACAAGTTTTAGTTTTGGTCTGAATATACAGCTCTATATTCAAACTGTTGCTGGAAAAATGTGTAAAGAATCAATGACGTGAAGATGATAATATGATCAATCGCAAAAAAGGTTAATCTTTTTGCATGGAAAATGGCATCAATTCACTTTTATCATCAAAACGTGGTGTGGTGCCTGTATTGTTCTTGTATACAGCATCTGTGTCGCTGTACAATGGACCTGATTACCAAGATGAAAGCAAATGGATAGCAGAATAAATTACAAGCAGAGGAGAAAGCATGCTTGAACCCAACAATGAAACTATCGTTCCACCTGCAATCATCTTATGAGGGATGTTTTCAATGACAAAAGGTTTTCAAAATCTGAGGCAGAGTTTTCGACTCGAGGTGGTCCGAAAATCTCCCAGAAGCGAAGAGTCTCATCCCCTCCAGCTGATACCACTGTCAATCCATCAGGACTCTGCAACAAACCAATTGACAAGGTCCAAGGAGTGTTCATAAATTTTCCTGTAATTTCAACTGAAGGGCTAAAGCCTTAGTAAATCAAACCTGAGAAAGGTTGATGACTCTGCGTTCATGACGATTTATTTCTCCCACTTTAGTCATGGAAGGGTACTTCCACAAGCATAGATGGTTTTGAATGCTGGAATCGCCATAGCCGTGGCCGCTTAGTATCTCTTTGTGGTGTCTGTTCCATTCCAGTCCACATATCTGTACAATTCAGCATCAAATCAGGAATTCATAAACAAGTGCATGAATGGATCCTTTTTCTGCTTCTTGAATAACAGTTGAAAATCTGATGCATTATCAAAAGCTCCCGCAAAGCATTACTTGCCTGTGCTTTGGTCTCAACTCTATGAGTACAAGTCCCCTTTCTTATATTCCATATTTTAATACATCCATCTCCTGTGCCTCCTCCCGAGGCCAGGACATTGAATTGATAGGGACACCAAGCAAGCGCTTTGACCGCAGCTTGATTATGGGCATTGAATCGATGCAAAAAGTTCGACGAGCTCATTTTGGAAGCTTCCCATATGTGTATAAAGCTTTCATTTCCTCCACTTGCCAGTACATTACCTTCACTAGACCATTTCAAAGCGCACACTTCTTCGGTGTGTGCTCGTACACGTGAAGTTAAACTGTTTCCCACTCTTACTGTCAACGAGTTTGCAGATACAAGGAAATAGGAACGTTAGAACCATCACACTGTGTCAAAAAGTAATAATAAGTAAAATAGTCTAACAACCATCATGATTAATAATGGATCTGTCGCGGCTTCCTGATGTTAGAGTATGACCGTTCCAGGCAATGGCTGCTATCCTCCTCTGATGACCTCCCAAGCTTCTAATCTGTGAGTTGTAAAAATAACTATTTTACCATAAGAAATTCAAATAGCAGAACACTTTTCAAATCCAAAGGAAGCACAGAAACTTACACATTTGGAAGTCTCAGGATCCCAGATTTGAAGTTTGGACTTCATGCATCCGACTGCCAAACTTCTGGCATTCTCGGACCAGGCTACACTTGTTGGGTAGTCATTGTCACCTTGAACTTCCAATAGCCTCTTTACTTCTTGGTTCACTGCGTTCCATAAGTATAGCGCCGAGCCCAATGCAACAGCAAGAACATTGTTGTTTCCCCAATCCATGAGGTTCATATAGTAGTCATCTTTTATTTTTGGTGCATCCAGAACCCTAACTTCTTTCTGCATAGGTCCTCAAACAACATAAATGACTGATCAAAAACGTAGTTTATCTGTTTTTACAACTTGAATAAGAATAGATGATGGCATGATTATTCCAATCTGCTACAGGTTACTGTTATCTATTGAATGTTCTAATTGATCAAATTCCCAGAAAACAGAGCCAGCAAGTACCGTAGGCAAGCGGCGAGATTCATGTTGGTTGATTCTATTACTCAATGCTTCTGCATCAATATCTCTTCTCATCTCATCAATAACATAATTGAACCTTCGCCGAGATTTTGGACTTCCTCTGAAAACTAGCATCCTAAATGGCCTCCCTTCTGAGTCCAAAGTTAGACTTTGCCTCAACAACTCTCTGTATCCTTTCTGCCTCAAAGACAAAACACATTCGGAAATTCCAGATTACACATCAAGTGACAATTAAGAAAATACAGAATCCATATGTCCTCATGTAAATTTCTAATTCTAACGAACCCATCAAGCCAACGGATCAAAAAAATGACCTAAAAAATGATTAAGCCGAAAAAAAAAAAGCTATAAAGACCTAAAAAGGTAAACATTCAAAAATTTCCATGGCAATTAACCCCAGAACCCTGAGAATCTTAACCCAGCAGCGAATTTAATAAAAAACCAAAAACCCCATTTCCAAAAATGGCTTAAAATGCAATAAACTTACACCGAAATTGGGATTGTGTACTTCTTTGGTTTTGTTTGTCAACAAACAGTGGGCTTGATCAAGATTCATCAAACTCCTGTTTGGTATAAACCTATCCCCCTATGCACACATACAATAACAAAGAAACGAGAAAACAGTAAAACCAGAATCAAGAAATTCCTGGTTAAAAAAAAACTGACTATAAAAGGGGGGAATGGGCATTCAACATTCAAAAAACCATGATAAAAGAAATGAAAGAGATAGACGATTTTGTACTGGAAATTCGTATTGAGTGAGGCTGTCATGCAATCTTCTTGGAGAGTAACCATCTGATTGAACAAGTCTCTTCTTGCTTTGATCCATTTTTGGAGAGAGAAATCAAAGTCCAAGAAGACAAATTTCAATTTCTTGAATTCCCCTTCTTTTCTAATGGCGATATTTGTTGTTAAAAGAATTATAAACGTTGTAAGAGAAGGGTTTTGGTCTTTTCCCTCCAAAAAGCCAAACCGTTGTGACAAGTGAAGGTTGATGTCAGTTATTCTGTTGGTTAAACGCGCCAATTGCATGAGTCGGGTCGGGTTAAGGCTGTTCATTTAATGGGCTATCAGGATTGGCCGGATATTGACCCATTCATTTTACCTTAGGGCTTCAATATGTATCAACACCGTTTTTTTTTTTTTTCAGCACTCTCATGTGGTTGAATAAGAAAACTATTTTAGGGTAATTAAAATCTTAAATTTTCTAAAATAATAATAATAATAATTTTACTTTGAAAAAATAAAATATTAAATTTTAGTAATAAGAAATTTTATAATACTCAAAGAATATGTATAGTAATTACTCTTTAAATATTATAAATTTTTTTTTTTTTTTTGGATATTTTGAAGGTGCAAAAGCATACGAATATTTTGACGAGTAAGCAGTAACGAAAAGAATACTACCTCTCATCGTGTAGTCCAAAGCCCATGGGCCTGCTGATCAATAAAGCAAAAACGGTCTAACACTTCACTAGCCTAGAAGGTCATATTTCATTTTATTAATTTTCGTAGCAGCAGAATCCATCCAACTAATAATCTGAACAAAACTTTCAGTTTGGAGAATGGTAGTAGTAATGGACCAATTATCCAGAGTTTTCCTAATCTAGTTGGATTGATGAAAATCATGGTGTGCAAAGTTTTATAATCATCTTGAAAGAAGAAACAACATATATTGGAATCCATTTTTATACAATAATAAAGAAGTAAACATGACTCCACACATTCTGTAATGCCAGAACTTAAAATTAAGTAAATTGCTGCCCATTAGTAGCCCTACAAGATCTCCTAATTTCTCCTTGTTTTCCAGTCAGAACCCCTATAGCTCCCAACTTAACCATGGCAGCACCAAACCTGGTAGGGAAATCAAATGCATTAGCTAGGTTTGTGACGACAGGCCTTGTGGATGGGTTAGTTCCCAACTCTTGGTCAATTTGGAGAATGCCTCTACGTAGCATTACGTTCTGATAGTATTTATTGCTTATTGCAAATGGGCTGAACGAATTTTGATCAAGGTTTACTGTGTTGTCTACTGTGGCAAATGGTGGACATCTTGACCTCAGAATGTTTGCTAGGAGAGGATCCATGGATGGATCAGGTCTGCCAGTGTTTTCGAAGTTGAAAAGACGGTCTTTGATGAATGAGCAATGTGAAACCCCAACAGAATGAGCACCTAGTAGAAGCACCATGTCTGTAACGGTCAGACCTTTATCAGAAAATGCTGCAATGGCCTCAGGCACTGACGTTGCTGGACCTGGCAGGCTCACATTTTCAGCTACGGAGACTAAACTATCCCTTCTTCCTGTTTGAACATCGTATCTCCCTCCACCGCTCTGGACATGAATCATTCAATTTGGATGTTTTCAATAACCACAAAAACTCTAATAAAGAGAGAGATGTTTGGTTATTTACCAAGAAAACAGCGTCTCTTGTAGCAATTGCAATGAGATCAGCACAGGATACCACACCAGGGCAAGCGTTCTCCACGGCAGCCTTTGCTTGGTCTATAATTTCATATCCCCTCACGCTCAAATTTGGTGTTGCTGTTTTCTCACTGTTTCTTCCATCTATCAGTATCGATGCATCACACCCCTTTTTCATCATCATTATTAGTTAATCAGTTCAATAATTACATCTCTCTCGATCGAGGATGCAAACACCAAGCATCAATGAACAGATATCAAAATCCGTAGCAAATTAACATTTGTGAAAAATTCTGATGAAAAAAACTAGCACAATAATTCAGAATATTGGAACATTAACTATCATTTTGGTCTATTGTTAATATTAGTGCAAAATATGAACTCATGCATATAATGGCAGGATCTAGCATGTGGTTAAACTGAAGAAAAGTGCACACAAAGCTTGCTTGCCAACCATACCAAAGAATCATCTTTGCTTCTAGCTAAGTGGATCGTGCAGGGATTATAGCAGGTTGGTTAAGACTAAATTATTATATGCAAAGAGATTTAAAAGTTCCTAATTCCGGGGCGAAAATATGCAAAAATATAAGCTTACATTGACAAAGCAATCATGGAACTGCAAGCGTAAGAGTGCAGCCACAGTTGAAGGATCCCTGAACAACCGAGCAGTAATAACACCAGCGACGATAGCCTCAACATCTGCAAACCCACATTTGCCTCTGTAAAATCCCACCTGCAGTGCACCATAGCAAAAGCCAACAAAGTTCACTAAAATGAGCCCACGGGCTAATGTCAGAAATGCTGCCTCAACCTTCATTCTCTTTAGGGTGCTTAAAAAAAAAGGCTAATCGTTTAGCCTGGCTGTGTTATCTTCTAAATCATACTTTTGGTGCCATTTATATTTGGTTGTATCATGCCTTGCCTTTCTTTTTGTCAAGTATGACACTTTTTCTCAATCCAATGGCCATAAGTTGCAGGAGGATCTGTCTGTATTTTTGGAACATAAACATTTAGTAATGCATAATTTATGCTTGTTCACAGGGATGGTGTTGGGTCATTCCCTTTTCCCATTGCAGAAATTATTTTGTGGATTCAAGAGGATTCGGCTAGGATTTATTTATTTTTCACAAGGCAATAAAAAGAGGATTAGAATTGTTAAAAATCTATGTAGACACAAATTTAAAAAAGGTAAAACTCATCCCGTGTTATTGTACAATTCAATATTGTCTAGTTTAACTCATTTACTCGAGTATATATGATGCTTAAATAAATCATATACTATTTAAAATTGAGATAAATTAGTTTTTTTATTCAACGTCTGGTCAATTATATAATAACACGAGGTTAATAGAATTGGATGAAAGAACTTGTTTATCTCAACTTTGAGTAATTCAAATTGTTTTGCCGCATACTTAGGTAAAAGAGTTAAAATGGATAATATTAGATTGTACAAGAATATAAAATAAATTTCACTCAAATTTAAAAACATGATTTTTATGTAATGTCCAGTTATTTTTATCAATAAACAATAATAAAGTTAGCACATCAATGGTACATGCATAAATATGTGCAATTAGAAAAATAACTGAATTACTTGTTATAGAATAATATAAAATCATTCATAGGATTTCATCCGTTAGTTTAAATTTTTGGATTGCGATAGTTTTTTGACATGATATTAGAGTCTTGATGATCAAACAATCTTAAATTCAAATCTCACCATTCTCACTTTCTCTTCTAATTAAATAGGCATTTATAAGTTTCAAGCCTAAAAAACTTTTATTTTAAAAAATATGTTATATAGTAATATAAAATTATTTATAGAGCTTTACCCATTAATTTAACTTTTTGGATTGAAATGATTTTTTTAACATTACTAACCTATCTATTATCAGAATTGGTTACCACTCTGACAACTTTAATTATGATTGCATGATCTTGTAGTTTCTTAATATTATCTATGTATAATTTAATTGTGGAAAAACTACAATTTGATTGTTCAATTTTTTATTTTTGGGTGTTTTTTAGTATCCAATCGGTAAATTTTTTTATTTGATTGCTCAAGTTTTGATTTTTTTTTTTTTTTTTCATATTCTAGCACTTAAAATCACTTAACATTGAAAAATATCAATGTTTGAGAATGAACCATCACATGGTTCAACTAACATGTGGCAACTAAGGAATCCTACTCAGATCATTTAAAAAAAAAATCAATTTTTTTTTTAAAAAAACTACAATTTAAGTGTCTGATATTTGATTATTTTTCTGTTTGAGTCCTGAATGTTTGATTTTTTTTTCTTTTGAGTTTCTTAGTCATTTAAGACTAGAAAATAATATCCACAAAAATCGATTATTGTGGCAAAAAAAATCGATACCATTTTGATTTATTGAAAAAATAAAAAAACATTATAAAATTTTTATATAAAAAAAATCAAAATCAATTATTGTTAGCCGAATGAATTTGACAATTTTGTTAACAAATTTCTTAAACACTTTCAAGATATTATCATATAAACCTTTTATTTTCCTAATTCAATTCAGGAGCTTTAATCTTATATCTTCTAAACAATTCGAATTCATTCCCTAACGATAATTGATTTTGATTTCTTTTTTTTAATTGTTGCCAACTATTTTCTTTTGTAAAAAATTTATAATTTTTTTTTTCAGTTTTTTTAATAAATCTGAGTGAGACTCATTTTTTTCACGTGTTAGTTAAAGATTATCGTATATCAGTAATTCTGATCTTGTAAGTATTTTCCAATCTCGGGTGGCTGAGGGAAGTCAAATAGAAAAATAATCAAACTTTAGACATTCAAATAGAAAAATAATCAAAGATTAGGCACTTAAGTTGTGTGTGCGTGTGTGTATTTAAGTGGGATCTATTTTTTTCAAGTGTTGGTTAAAAACCGTCACGTGACAATTCATAGAGTGCTTCAAAGATGTGATGGAAAGCAAGACATTATTCTGCCTATAAATACCTTTCTTTCTTTCCTTCAATTTTGTCTGAATTTCATTCGCTTTCTTTCCTTCCTTCTGTCTCTTTAATTTGAGTCTGAAGTCTGAGATGGATGAAGTTGAAATATGGAAATCCTGAAATCTGTATGTGTTGTTTTAATGATGCATTGTATTCATTTACGTTTGATTTAAGTTTGAGTTCTTCTTCTTCCACAATTAATTAAAGATTGGGTTGTTCTTCTACAATTAATAACACTGCTGTTTTTACGTTTGCTATATACGGTTCACCTGTGCCTGTTTGTTGTAGCCTATAACATACTTTGTTGACTTTGGCAGCAAAAGAATGGTTGTTTACTGCCTATATATATATATATATATATATGGTTCACACCCATAGCTGTTTCTTGTAGTTTGTAACTACAAAGATACATGCTTTGATAGAATTTGGCAGACCAAAAATGTAGGTTCTTTTGCATGTGGTTGTTTCGATTCTTTTAGCTCTCTTTTTTCCCCCTTTCACTAAGCCCAAGAAAACGGTAAAAATGTTTTAATCTCAAATACAAAGTTGGATTTAGTTCAAAAATTAAAATTAATTGGGCGTATAATCTTTTTATGGAAAAGAAATACTCCAAACCTAGCCCAACTGCCTGTTAAGAAAAGAAAGAGAAAAGCTGCCACGGATAAAAGAAGAGAAAACTGGATTTTATGATGAGAGCACTTGCCCATTTGCAAGAGACACAAATCTAAATAGAGACATTAATACCGATTGAATTACCCCAAGCTACAGAACTTCAAGGACCAAATCACAAGCCACGAAATTTCAACAATTCTCTCTTTATGTAAACTTACACCACCACCCACATAACGCTAGTCAGAATCAAATGGCATAGTGTCTCAAGTAACTAGCAGTGAAAAACAATGGTTAGTTAATGTGACCATATGATTTTAAATTAAAGCCAAGGGCGCGCAAGTAAAGAATCGCAGCACTTGCAGAAACGAACTCGGCATTGAGGAAAAAAAGAAAAAAAAGTAAGCATTCTACAAGAAGAGAGACCCATTATTTACATCAATTCCTATTGCAAAGGCTTGTATTCTCTTTACAGGCAAAACCCAAGGCAACTAAAAGAAGATCACTTTCCCCTAGTTTTTGCAGTGAAGAAAGTTAGATGTCATGTATAACTTAAACAACGAAAAGATCTGAACTTGTTTATCGCATGTAAGACGAATAATGAGATCCCAAACCAAGAGGCAATGGACCAGTGTGCCGAGTGCTACCATATGCACCTTCCACTACTGCATCAGCAAATCCATAGAGATCAGAGGCTGCAGTCTGATTAGCAGTGACAGTAGGAGCATCAGCAAACCCATAACGGTCAGAGGCTTCACTCTGCTTAGCAGCGAGGGAGGGAGCATCAGCAAACCCATACAGGTCAGGGGCGGAGCTTCCATTAGCAGCAACAGCAGGCGGGGAATTAGGCTGACCAGCAAAGCCTTCTATTGATGGTGATTGTCCAAACAAACCAGATGCAGGATGCCGATATCCCACTGAACCACCATTTAGGGCAGTCACCCCAGCCCTATGCCATGCATAGAGTGGAAGATTGTCATCTATTACTTGCCCAGTCCCCTCAACTAGCATTTCCCTGCGAACTCCAGCAGATCCACCATATGCAGCTGACAGACCAACTCCACTTGCTGCTGTTGCGCCCAGAAAATTTTCAGGAAAAGGCCCTAGACCAGATCCATACACAGAAGATGTGCCAGCAGGACTATTGTTGACAAGACCAGGGAATCCACCATTCAATCGCATCATATTGTTATGTGAGCTCTGTCCATCCATGTAGCTAGCAGCTATTTGATCAGGCAACCCTACACCTGGAGAGATCAGGGGTGAACCTTTCTCTGCAAATCGTCGCCGTTTTGTTTCTTGACTCTTCCAGTAATTTGACACCTCATTCACATTTGCTGGTCTCTTAGACAAAGGCTGCTTGTTTATTTTTTTATTAAGATTAGCAATATCTTTCTCCAGCTCAATTATCTTTTCTTCAAGTTGGCAACCAGGAAGAACCTCTGTAGGGTCAAGCTGGTGTTCTTCAAGAAACTTCACCACAGATTTCAGAGCAATCAACTGCTTTTCCTTTGCTTCTTTCTGAAATTTTTTTACCATATGCCTGCACTATTAGCAAAAAAAAGAGATAGTGATTTTAAATTAAAAGTGCCAAATTGCCTGTACCTCTATGGCAGGTGAATTATTTGCTTCTCTTTTTCTCCCCTTCAATGGTTCTTTAGACTCTTGCACAATTAAAAACAATAGTTTTTGAACAGAAAACTTGTCCTCCATTCCAAATATACAAGCCACATCAACAGCTTCAACTTTCATTCCTTTCTTCAACATTCTCTCTATGATATCTGCAGTAGTCAAATTCATATGGTATGAGGTCAAACATGGTGTTGGAAAAAAAAAAAAAAAGAAAAGAAAAGAGATCGAGCAATATAATAGACAATGCATACAGATAGACAAATAAGATTAAATTTAACTTCTTGGAATTAATAAACAAAATGGCAATCACAGACAAACAAATGGATACCCTAGTCAAGTGACAAAAAGTAAGACCACATTCCCCACTTCTCAGAAACATGAATTTATCCTCAAATCCTTCGTAATAAGCACTGGTGATGCTAAACAGGCAGCACTGTTACTCTCTGGATCCATGCCTGGTAGAAGATAGTTATATTGCAGAGTTGTGGAACCCAGCACATAGAAATTGAAATCTACCTTCTCCAATAGGTACATAACAAAAAGACAGACATATCTTGCAAAGCTACTTTCCATTGGGTCATTGAATCCTTCCATTTATGTTCCACCCCTAAGCCAAGAGGCCATTTCAAACAGCATTTATACATTGAGAGTAAGTGAAGTTTTAGAGTTAGTTGATAATATTAGTTGCCTGCTCTATTTGCTTCCAAATATTTCAAGACAAGAGAATGAAGCAAGGGAAATTGCAACTAAGGTTAATAACATTTTTCTTCTCATCGTAACACGGAGAAAAAGTAATACCTCTGACTAGGAAACACTTCCACAAGGCTAAATTATAAGCAAATATAAAATTGGTCTTAACTTGCTGGTATAATAATTTAATTATAAGCATACTCTTGAGACTACTTGCATAAGAAAATTTTGATTCAGTTCTCTCACAGAGCAGTACCGTGGAAAGGTAGCAGAAACTAAATATAGCTGCAACCAACAAATAATGATGGAAAAATTATCTAAAGCAGATTGTCTCAGCGATCCTGTCATGGTATGAGATTCTCTCAAAACAGACAGACCTACTACTATAAGAAGTTCGAATTAAAGTACTGAGTATCTTGATTTCCAGCAGTAACTGTAAGGCAGCAAAAGTAAACATTCACAACCTGAGTTCATCATGGAATCACACCTTAATCTAGCCCTTTCAGTGATTGTTTTAAAGAATGATTTTCTATCAATGTAAGCAACCGCCATGTTTAAAATCTCTCCACATAGGAGATCTGTTACTGTTTAGTAAAGAAAATATAATTCATTGCTCTAGGAGCATAATTATAAACTATGAAAATAACTAACTTTAGAAGAATCTAACAACTATTATCCATACTGAATTTAGAGTCCAGTTTATCATACAAATGCTTCATTAATCATAAAAGAACAACAAATGGCGGTACGTCTTTAACAACAGACATTTAAGTAAATGAAAAGTTTGATCAAAACATGCAGCATTAAAGGTATAACATAATAGTTTTCAAGTTCCATCCTTTCCTCTCTTCCACAATATGAAGAATGTTAACTCAGCAAAACCAAATCTTCGATAATTCAAAATTAAAGCTAGTGATAGCACCAAAAACAAAATACCTGTAACCCTAGTAACAAGAAATCGCGATCTTCGAATCAAATCTGCGAACTGCCTAGAATTACTCAACTTAACCAAATCAAAAACATCCTCATCACTAAACAACTTCGGTATCCCAAACCCTCCAATTAACAACAGCAAACCCTTGGCATCAATCTCGCCGCTATTCCTCACACCACCTTCACTAATCAATCTCTTTCTCCAAGATACAGCCGCCTGTTCCGCGTCTTTCTTCACTGCAGCCTCCATTGCATTCTCACTGTCACTAATCAACAAAAAAAATTCCAAAACCAAAATCGACGCTTCTCTCCCTGTGATCATCGGAGACTCTTTCTCGTAAGCTTTACTACCTTGTAAATAAAACCTCCCTATACAATCTAACACTAATTTAGCCGGCTTCGGAGCGCATTTTAACGCTGCCGGAACTTCTTCTCGAAGCTTATCCACATTGGATAGATTCGAGACTACATATTTCCGCAACCCTCTTCCGCACATCATTTCACACAAGCTCCTTATTTCCGATTTCTCCGTTGCTGGTGCTGCCGCAGCGGTTTCAGTTTCCGTTATTTTTGTTGTTTCAGTTACAGCTACCGCCACCGAAGACGACGGTGCTGATTTTTCTGTTTGAGTTGGTTGCAGCTGCTGTGCTTTTGGTTTGAGTTCATTGGAGCGAGCGGTTATTGCGTTGTCGATGAAATTGAGGTGATTCTGCAACTCATCGAATCGTTTTTTGAAATTATCAATTGCAGCTGATAAATTGGTTAGGTCGTTAATTGATTTCAAAAATTGAGGTTCTTTGGGTGGTGATTGTGGTGGTGGTTGTGCTATTTCAATTAGAAGGTCTGGTGGCTCAGTTTTGACAATTGGTGGTTGTTGTGATGGTTGTGGTTGTGGCGGTGTTGGTGAGTGGTGTTGTTCTTGTTTGATATGGATAGGGGTAGAGTTGGAATCGAAATTAATAGCCATGGAAGGTTTGGCCATGGCGGAGAGCGAGAGGGAGAGAGAGAAATTAGTATGGCTATGTGGTGGTAAACCACTGATTTTTAATTTGGAAAGGGGAAAGCCCTAATATATTTGCAAAATATTTCATTTTGGTTGATATAGATTCCAAAATGCTGCAATATGATCCTTAAATATGTTAATGACATGAACACTTCTGTTAAAAAAAAAATGTTGGGTTTGATTCGATTTTTAAGAATTTTTGTGGAATACTGAAAGAAAATAAAATTTTAAAAATTGTAACTTTTATAATCCAAAGTCCACACTAATTATTATAAGATTTTTTTTTTTTTTCAACATGACTTATGAATAACTTATTTGATTTGGAATAACAATTAAAAGAATATTTACTATAAACAACTTATAATAAAACAGTTTAATCGTTTAATTAAATAGTATTGATTTCGAATCTTTATATATATAGAACTCCTTAATTAGTTTTATCTATCATGTGTGTCCAACCAAATAGCTAAGAAATTAATTTGAGATTTTGAGCTTGGGATATCCTGGAAATCCAAAAATAAAAATGCTGAAAATGGAACTAATAAATGAGCTTGGAAGCTTAATTTTTGAACCAAGATTTGACTCAAATTTTAAAAATAATTTTTTAATTAAGTGATAAAAAAAAAAAAAAACTATTTAAAACTAACATATTAATAACTTTTCTTAATCAAAACTCAAAAAAAAAAAAAAAAATGAAATCAAATTAATTTATAAAGATGATGCGAAATGCATAGTGAGTTTAGATGGATACCTTAATCAAAATATATTTACATTGGCAAAAGCTTAACCATCTTCCGAACTCTTCAAAACTCACAGCAGTTATCCAATTTTTTAGGTCACTTTCTTTCAAGATTTAACTTGTATTGTGAGATAACATGAATATGAGATATTGGAGAAAACCAAACAGAAAGAATCAAATCAATCTCATTGCTTTCCTCCAATTCTCACATCCATAAACCACATTAAAATCCAAACCCTAACCTTTTTGTATTACACACATTTATGCATGAATGTCATACATAAGATGTTGGAAGAAATTAAACAAAAAGCACAAAATAATGTCGATTTATTTAGCTTCGTCCAATTCTCACATAATGACATCGACATGGGATTAATGCATGTCTAAGAAGATCATAAATGACAAAGCCGAAGATGAGATATTGGAGAAAATTAAACAAAAATTAGTAAAATTTCCAATTTGTTTAATTCCCTCCAATCCTCACGTTCGGCTTCTTCACTGGCTGGAAATCTATTTTAGTGAAAACTGGACATGAAATATCGGAGGAAACTAAACAGTAAGCACTAAGCAGCGAGAAAGAAAGAGTGCCAGTGCCCGCCAACTCTTTAGTTTCCTCCAATTTTCACGTACAATATTTACACTCTTGAATCTGTCTAAGCTTCAAATTCGACCTCTCCTCAGTCCTCACTCACTCTGCTTTGCTTCGTTGATGCACCAATCAAACCAGTCTCAAGGTATTTATAGACTGTCCCAAGGAACCAAGTAGTACTACTTCACAATTTTCATGCAGAGAACCAATCAAGATCGCATGCTTATAAGAAATTAGAAAATCAGAACAGCAAGATCTGCATGCATTTCGATTCTATTTCTTTGGTCCAAATAACAAAGTCTGCCTGACACTCTGACAGGCTTGCACGAAAGATTGCGATGCTGGAACAGCCTAGTCATGCAGTTCCAAGAGAAATATCAAAGTCATTGGGTTTTATTTGAAATGGGCCGAGCCCAAAATGTGCAATGGAGCCCAAAATTTACAGAGTGCAGCCCACGCTAGCTCATAAAATACCTTGCTGTGATAACATAATGCTTATCTTAGTGAAAATACTTTCTGAAGAATGATAAAAAGTGGTAAATGATTTTCCGAAACTAATGGAATTTAAAGACTAATTATAATGATTTAATTATTTACAGTTGAATCAAATAATCATCTGTAGTGAGTATACAAAACTTGTTGAATATATACGGATATTATATACCATTATGAAAAATAAAATTAGATACCAAGTTACTAGAAGGCTGACGTTGTATCAGACAACTGCATGCTCCGATCTGACCAATTTGAGACAACTGGGCTGCCTGAAGCATCCATATCAATGAAAGCCGTATCGCCAGGCTTACACTGTCCGGCAAGGAATGCTTCACTCAAGGGGTTTTCGATTATTTGAGTAACAGCTCTCCTAAGAAGCCGGGCGCCGTGAAACTTGTCGTAGCCTTGCTGGCATATAAGATCTTTGATTGATTGTGACACCTCCAACCCAATTCCAAGAGATATCAGCCTTTCTTTCACCCCTCGCAGCATAAGATTCAAAATCTGGAGCATCTGAAAAAAAAGAAAAAAGAAAAAAAAAGGATGATGTAAAATAACTATTTTTGAAGTCTAGTGGTGTTGATGTTTGCACAAAGCCACATAGTCCTAGGTGATTCAGATTCACTAAAATCAAATTTGTAAAAGGTGAGTACGTGCCCATGCAGGCTCACACACCATAAAGGAAAAAAGAAAAGAAGAGACCAAGGGCTTGTAAATGGGCACCAAGTGATATAACTCAGGGCCTCCTTATCATATAGGCTTTCATAGCAGGAAAACATATCGTAGGCAACAAATGTCACAGGAGTTCATGAAAAAAAATATATAACCAAAAAAGAAAGCTGACAAACCTGAGACTTCTCAAGGGGATGGAATACCACAACTTCGTCTATCCTGTTGAGCAACTCTGGACGAAAATATCCCTTGAGTTCTTCCATTACCAATGCTTTTATCGCAGCATATGAAGAATTCTCATCATCTGCAATCATGAAACCAATGGAGGCGCGTCCACCCTTTGCAATGGCAGCAGAACCAACATTTGAGGTCATTACTACCAAAGCATTCTTAAATGATACCCTCCTTCCCTGTAAAACCCAATCTTTCTATGATAAGAGACTAAATGGAGGTATCAATTAAGGGAAAAAAAAATGAACAGGAAACTTGACTATTGTGAAATCTTTAATTGATGAAATTATATTTGTCTTGTCTCACGCTCAAGATAATTTGCGATGCCAATATTTTTATCAAAATTTTTATGTGAAACAAATGTATTACAGTTAATACCAACCTGAGAATTTGTAAGGTGGCCATCTTCAAATATTTGGAGGAGAATGTTGAATATATCTGGATGGGCTTTCTCTATTTCATCAAGCAAAACCACCGTGAAAGGCTGTTTTCTAATAGCTTCTGTCAGAATGCCACCCTCACCATAACCAACATAACCTGGAGGTGCTCCTATTAACTTGCTCACAGTGTGTCGTTCCATATACTCACTCATGTCCAATCTAAGCATGGCTGACTCCTGCAACAATAATGTCAGGCAAGAACCAGAAGAGAAACAGAATTTTGAACCAAAGAAATAAGGATTCTAAACTACTCTTTTAAAGACAGCAATCATGTCAGAGTAGTCAAGTTACCCCAAAAGTGACATACAATTCCCCAAAATATTCCAATTTGAATTTGTCCATTGCATTTGTTATTGACTCCAGTCACTATGTTATAAACCAACATAGTGTGGATTCTTCTATGCAATAGTTAACATCTAAGAGACATGTTATTATAAAGAACATAGTATTTTCTTTCAACTGTTAATAGCAGAGAAATCCTGCATTGGGTCATATCAAAATAGCCAAACCATATAAAAAAGCAAAACTATCTTTTAAAGATTTTAACAAAAAAGTTTGTCTAGTATAATTTGAGGCCTTACTGATCCAAAATAACTTCGAGCCAAAGCTTTTGTTAGTTCAGTCTTGCCAACCCCAGTTGGACCGCAAAACAGCATTGCTGCTATGGGCCTATCAGGATCCTTCAGGCCAACACGGGATCTCCTCACAGCTCGAGATATTGCAGCAACAGCCTCATCTTGACCAACAACTCGTTTTCTGAGCTCCTCTTCGAGGCCCACCAGAAACATTCTTTCATCAGCGGTCAGCTGCTGAACTGGTATCCCAGACCAGAGTGAAGCAACTGCTGCTATATCGTCAGGCCCCACAACGGTAGGTCTGAAAAGAATCACAGTTAGAAATTTATTAAACTAGAAATGAGTGTTTTATAAAATGCAGGCCAGCTGCTTTTATCCCTTAACAGAATTTTAGGGGCAAACAACATACTCATCATCATTTGATGCAGGAGGCAAACGAGACTCTAAAGTAATTTCTCCAGTGCCATCCATGCTGGAAGTACTGTCATCATTTGTCAATCTGCTTGCCATAACCTGCTTGTATTTGTTAGACATGAGACAACTGACAATGCTATTAACAGATCGTGAAATTATGTAACTGTACCATGATAACCATATGAACAAATTTATTACCACTTCATGCATGGCCTGGACAGTTCTAATTTCTTGCCAATAATCATCTGGTGACTTTGAAAGTATAAAGGTTTGCTGTTCTTTCTTCCTTCTATAGGCCTCAATACGAGCTCTACTTCCTGCCTCATCAATGAGATCAATAGCTTTATCTGGAAGATACCTATCAGCAATATATCTTGCTGACAGGTCCACAGCAGCATGTATAGCTTCCTGTGTGAAACTGCAGTTGTGATGGGCCTCATATTTTTGACGCAGACCCAACAATATCCTAACTGCATCCTCCTAAAAATTTTTACACAATGTTGAAATAAGACTTGGGGAACAAATAACACCATACACAAAAATAAATGACAGTAAATATTTGAAATCAACCTGGCTTGGCTCATTAATCAACACAGGCTGGAATCTCCTTGCTAATGCTTTATCATTTTCAATATGTGTTCTGTATTCATCAACTGTTGTGGATGCAATACACTGCAAGAAATCCACAAATGGTTCAGACACAAAAGATACAAGTAAATTCCTATCAGAACCGAAAATTGGAGAGATCACTGTTTAGACATACAAAGAACTCCTATCTGCTCTGTTCGCTCAGCTTGATCATTTAACTCAAACTATAATATTCCAACAGTGAAGATATTATGGACCCAAAACTACAAAAAAAGTTAATCGAAGGACAAACTGAAATGACACTAAAAACTTAACTAAAAGACATCGGTATCAAAATAATGCACAAGGGACTTGATTTGGTTAGGTGCCATCCTCATAACAACTCTGTAATTAAAAAAATAAAAATAAATAAAGAGATGCTTGCTTGCTAACTACAGTGTTGGCCAGGAAAAGCTAGGGCAGCAATATCCCATTTTTAAGAGACCAGGAACTCTGGAGAGTTCAAATGGTCTTTGAACTTAGCTTGTAATAAGGAGCATTGACAATAATAATTTGCCTGCTTGAGGTCATTTTACTAAACTCAAAAACCCCTTTGGGTGTCGACTTTTCAGGTAAATAAGTAAACTTCAGTTGTTCAGCGCTCTACATTTTCCCAAGGCAATTATGTAATTTTTTAACCGGCAGCCACACTGTTGCCCTCCTCTTTCCATTTTAACAAATTCTGCTTGTATCAAACCACCCCTTGAAACTTTCATAGGTGGCATTTAGCATCTCGGACAAAGTTGTATAATATGCTTAAACAGTAGGAATTTATTCACATGAACATATAAGAGAAAAGCATAACTAATATGAGAAATCACCTGTAATTCACCCCTCCCAAGAGATGGCTTCAATAAATTAGCAATGTCAAGACCAGATCCCTTGTTCCTTCGTCCAACAGTGCCAGTCCCAACTAGTGTGTGCACTTCATCAATAAAAAGAATGATATTACCTGCAAGTACACATATCATGTTTGAGCAACAATGAAATCACTCTCTTTCTATATGTAATTCAAAATGTAGCCACCTTCTTTCAGTATCTCTCTTATTAATGAAGTAACACGTGCCTCTAGTTCTCCCCTTTCCTTTGCACCAGCAATTAACAGTCCAACATCCAAGGACATTACACGTTTCTCCTGTGTATAAAGCAAGAAGCTAAGCAAATTTCCAAAACAGAGCTTTCTTAAGGTACGCATAAACAAAAACGTCTGGATTATAGTACACCATTTAAAGAACCACCAGAACAACAGTTTGGTCAGAAGAAGGATACCAGGAGAAACACAGGAATGTCAGCCTGTGTGATACTAATTGCTAATCCTTCAGCAATGGCTGTCTTTCCAACTCCACTTTCACCAAGAAGAATGGGGTTATTTTTCGTTCTACGGCAAAGTATCTGAACAATTCTTTCAATTTCAGAGTGTCGACCAATAACCGGATCAATGAGTCCTTCACTTGCTCGGGCAGTAAGATCCACACAGAATTGGGCCAATGCGCTTTTGTCTGGCAAACACAAACAAATTGCAAACCATTCCACTCAATGAGTCAGTTCTAGCTATTACAAAACTACAAAAAGATACTAAGAAACCAGAATTCTTGCCTCTTGATTTCTCAGAGTATCTCAAAGCAGCAGCTTTCTTAGAAACGGATTTGTCGTGTTTTCCTTCGGATTCTACAGGTGCTTCTCTCCCATCTTTCACAAGCTCCCCTTGAAGTTTGGTGACTGCTATAGCAGCTAAGTGATCACCATCTGCCCCTAATCTAAAAATCACATTCATTTAGGCCCACAAAGAAAACCAAGTAATGTTCATCAATGCATGCAATCGGCATCACTCAAACCTAACTAAGCCAATATTTTCATATCCTACAACATTTTGTCAAATTTAAACCTTAATATTCATATAGTAAATTAGCTTCTTCTGCATTGCTTTCTAGGATTACACATTATCAGCTTGCTTAAGCTTAACAAAACATGTTAGCCCATCACTGTATTCAGTTATGACTACAAACAATCACCAAAGAATCTTCATTAGCAAGAAAAAAAAAAACTAACCCTCGATAAATGTACAAAAATGAAAAGACATTCACAATTAGAACTAGTACCTCTTAAGAACCCGGCCGGCACTTCCATCATCAACAGTGAACAAACCAATAGCTATATGTTCTGGTGCAATAAAATTATGACCCATAGTCCTTGAATACTCAACAGCAGCCTCAAAAACCCTTTTACTGCTAATAGAAAAAGGCACATCACTATGGGAAACACTACTCTCTCCTTTAGAAACTGACTCACTAGCATCAACGCTATCATTCTCGCTATGCCAAATACTTTTAACAACTTCACGAGCTTTATCAATCTTGATTCCTGACCCAAGAAACCCTTTCGGATCACGATCTTCACCAATTAAACCCAACAAAAGATGCTGAGTAAAAACCATATCTTTGCCAAAAGCTCTTGCTTCTCTCTGAGAAAAAATAACAGTTTTTATTGCTCTCTCTGTAAATCTCTCAAAAACAGCAGAAACTTGATGAATTCTACTTTTTTTGCTGGAATTAAAACGTTTTAACAACAGGGTCTTCTTGTTTTGGTGCCTTTGTGAGATTGAAATGCCAAAACAAGAAGAAAATGAAGAAGATATTGTGTTATAGTTGTTAGACTGAAAGGAAAAGCTAGCATCTTTTCGTTTTTGAAGTGAATAAAAATCCAGTCTTGAATGAACTGATAGAGGAGATGATGAAGACAGTAACACCTCCATTTTTTTCCGGTCTCAACAAATGGTTTCTTGATTGATTGATTAACAGTTTCTGTACAACAAAATTTTGATTGAACCCAGATAAAAAGGAGCTTCTTTTTGAACTTGGGGATCTGTTAAATCGTGATAGAAGAGGCAAAGAAGAGAATATAAGAGAGGAAGGAGAAAGGAAGGAATGAAATAGAAGGGAAAATTGAAGGAAGGAAGGGTTGGTTGACACGTCAAGCCACCATAGCCACTTTTTCACGTTTTTCTTTTCTTGATTTTCTTTTGTGGAACATAGTACTGTTTTTATACGTTAAAAAGTCTACTTTCCTTGCTGATTAAAATGAAAGTTAGCCGGTGCCAAAGCCCTGGTTGCACACGGAATCCAAGATGTTGATTGAGCCATGAACCAGTTTGCATGATGTCTATTTCATTGCCCTCTGTGTCCGGGAAAGACAGTTTAGCACATGTACTTGCTTATGTAAACAGTAACTTGTCGGTTGACTACAGGGAAATGTTTTTCCCCCCTTTTATCAATGAAATGTGAGTGTTAATTTCCATTAACAACCATGATATCGACTTTACAAATCTATTGTAGGTCTAGAATCCGGTTTATAAAAACGGTCATACCTCTAAGCCGTTAAAAAAAATAAAAGAAAAAAACCTAAACATTAAATATGATTCACATTTGTGAATTGGGATAGAAAGGGGAGAAAGTTCTTCGGAATAGAATTTCCTCCAAAATGGGGGCAAGTTCAAACTGAAAATGGAGAAAATTCAATTGATTTGCAAAAGGAAAGTGAGAAAGAGAGAATATATCATTATCAACGTGAAGTCTTAAATAACTGGAAGGAAAATTCATAGGCAGGTGCCAAAAGTTGGTAGCCGCTAATCATGTGCAAAAATTCTGCCAACTTCCTCATCCATTTAGTACTAACAATAATTCAATCAAGAGAGAGAAAAAAAACAAGAAAGGACTACTACATTCAAATCTTTTGGGAAACTAATGGCAGTGCATTGTTGTGCAGATTTATTTCTTTGCACATAAACAGGTCAAGATTTCATAGAAAAAGAAAAAGGAAAAGAAAATCAAAATCCTCATTTCAAACGAATCTGGTAACTGTCGAACAATCTACAGTATATAAAACTAATTTTAATGTAATAATATGGGGATAAAAAAGGTTTATAATCTTATTAAAGTCAACAAATTGATGACTTTGGTTACAAGCTGGCAAAGGACAATGGAAGTTCGGCTTCACTTCCAGCGGAGCTCTTTGATGTTCCAAATTATTTATACATTGAATGATTACAAACCAGGAATCAGTGACAGGCCAGATGGGCCTCTTTTGAATCGAATCTTCAATGTTTCCTTTGGAATGAGATTCTTCTACCTTTGGTTGTCCTACCCTCCAATGCTCATTCTATAGCAAAATGTAAGGTCTTGCCAAAACACTTCCAAAGTCAGCTCCTCGTACCAAAAACTGGGGTACTAGGGTTCCAAAGCCCCCGGTTCACCAGTAGTCCTTACACGAGCAGGTACCTCCTTGAAAGTGATGGAACCGATTTGCATCTCTTACAATGATCTTTCGTTGATAAATGTGGGAGATAAACTTGAAAGCTGAGTGACAATCATTGCAAACACGAAGATTCTTTGTTACCCGAATTACCATTCCTGGGTCTATCTTCAGAATACCAAAAGCTACTGCTAGCTTCTCACTGTGATAGTTTAACATGTGCTCCTTATCTTCCTCTTCCACATCATGTAGAGCACACGATAGATCTGGTACATACCCAGCCATCTTCATCTCAATTGCTAGGCTTTCCAGCTTTTGGTAAACTTCATGCCTGTAAGGATTTTCTTGGTCAGCTGTGTGAAACCCAAGAATATCTTTACCATACTCGATCACACTAAAGGCTGCAGGTTTCTTTAATCCTTTATTCTTCATATCTTGCCTCAACTTCCCAACTTCTTGCCATTTGTTTGATGCTGCATATATATTAGACATTAGCACATAGTATCCTGTATGGTTTGGCTCAAGTTGGAGTAGATTACTAGCTGCAATTTCCCCTAATTCCATGTTCCCATGGATTTTGCAAGCTAGCAGCAGAGCACCCCATACTCCATCACTTGGAGGTGATGGCATTTCCTTAATCAGATCAAATGCTTCCTGCAAAAACCCGGCTCGGCCAAGCATATCGACCATGCAAGCATAGTGTTTAATCTCCAATGTCTCAGATAGCCTTTTCATATCTGCAAAACATTTCCTACCTTCATCAATCAGACCTGCATGGCTGCAAGCAGAAAGAATTGAAGTGAAAGTGATGTGGTTTGGCTCGACACCTTCTTCCTGCATTCTTGAAAAGAGTCCTAATGCTTCTTTCCCATGTCCATGCATGCCATACCCCGAAATCAAGACATTCCAAGAACTAGCATTCCGTTCGCAGGGATGAATACCATTGAACAAATCCACAGCCTTTTCCAAGTCTCCACACTTAACATACATGTCCACCAATGCATTTGAAAGATTTGTGTTAATTTCCATTCCGCTATCAATGATAAAATCATGGAATTTCCTTCCAACATGGCAGGAACCCAAATAAGCACAAGCTGAAACCATGATCAATGCGGTAACGGGACTAGGCTCACAATCCGAATCACGCATCTCTTCAAAAAGTAATAGAGCTTCACTGGCTTGTCCGTTTTGAGTGTAACCTGAAAGCATAGAATTCCATGAGATAACATCTCTTTCCACCATCATATCAAAAACCAAACGTGCCTTTTCCATATTCCCGCATTTTGTATGCATAGCTAAAATTGAGTTACCTACACATAATTCTTCAATCAATGATTTACGAACAGCATAACCATGAACTGATTGAGCGTTCTTAACATCTCCTAATTGACCAACAGCAGAGGCAACACTCACTATAGCAACCGAATCTGCTAGAAGACCCTCTTCTTGCTGCATCTTTTTGAACAAAATGAGTGCCTCCTCAGGCTTCTCAGCCTTTTCTAAAGCAGTTATCATTGCTGTCCAACAAACTAAATCCTTCATAGACATTTCGTCGAAAATCTTGTGACAATCAACAAAAAGGCCACATTTTGCATACATATCTACCAAAGCAGCCTCAACGTATAAAACCGAACCGAACCCATTTTTTAAAGCATCTCCATGAACAACTTTCCCTTCACGAACCAACAAATTCAAAGCACAAACTTTGAACACGAATGGGTAAGTGTAATTATTCACAAAAATGTCAGTTCTACGCATAAAAGAATACAACTTTAACGTTTCAAAACATTGACCAGCATTTGCATAGGCCCTAATCATAGTATTACAAAGGAAAGAACTGGGTTTTTCACAAGCAACATTAATGTTATCGAACAGTAATCTTCCACTGTTAAGGTCATCAAATTTTGCATATTTGGTGACAATCTGGGCACCCAAGTGAAGGCTTTTAGTGATAAGGCTAGTGGTTGTGAGAGCTGAGTGTATTTGTTTGAGAGAAGATAACCCAACACAGGATTTTAAGAGATGGTCATAAAAGATTTCTGTGGAATTAGGAGAGTAGCTAAAAGTGGAGGATGAGGTGAGTGAATATAGAGGAGATAAAGGGGTTAAGAGAGGTTTATGAGAGAGTAGTGATCCCAACCGGTGCATTCCTGTGTTTGTTACGAGAAGAGAAACGTGGATGTTTTATCTATTTCTACTTTTCTACGACAATTAGGCCTTTGTAACATTCTCGAATCAACTTGTGACATCTTTCCATTCTGGTTAAAGACAAGCTATTCATTCTGGATAAGGAAATTCATAAGAAATTCACCTGTTAAGGCAAATCCAAATTGATTTTTGCATCAACGCCAAATGCAGAGAATAGCACAGGTCTGTCTTGACAATATTTACTATCAAGTAAATTAAGATCTTACATTTTATTTTTATTTTTTTATTGAAAGAAAAAAAATTACAAATCATTAACAAATACAAGTACATGGAATGAACCACCTATAATGACATTATTGACAACAACCCTATCAAATTTAACCTATACACTCACTAAACTCTGTTGCCTATCTGAATTGGACAGGCCAACACTATGCTCAAACTCTCCATTATTAGCCTCTCTCTGCATTTGTCTAATTTCTATACAGCAAATTTTGACAACAAATCTCTGTTTTCTTTCTACTATTAGCAGTTTTCTGTGACTCAACGGGAATCTATCTCAAGTTACCAACATTTCTCTTAAATTTACTAGGGTTACGCTCCTATAGCTGAAAAATCTTTTTGCATCTGGATTGGAGATCAACAGCTCTGAGATGAATCAACCTGGATCCATAGCATCTCAGCATAAGCTTTCTCCTCTTCTTTCTCCTCTACAACGTAATCAGTTGCCTCGACAGCTTCGTCCTCTTCCTCAGGAATCTCTTCTATCACTTCTTCTGCTATGAGTTCGTCTCTCTCTAGCTCAGTAAGTTCAGTTAATGCCTCTCTCATAGCTCTTGCTGTTGCTGGTCGATCTGTGAGTCCGTACTTTGGAGCTGGGACAACAAATGGCAAAACAATATCATCCAAGTTAGCACAATCTTTGTTAGTGATGGCCTTTGTCTCTGTTGGAGGGAAGGTGAAAATGATCCCAAGTTCATAGTTAGAAACATGAAGCCTTGAACTCAAACGAGTGTTGGTTTTCCCAGGTTCCTTCGATTTCAAACCGAATGGATTGGAGATTACTCGTCCCCATGCAGCAGCACTGAAGTTATGTGACCCACAATAAACCCAACCAAAAGAAGATGCATCTGTCTTAGACTGGAAGCGTCTCCGAGCCACCTGTTTACAATTTTCTCTTTCAGTTTCTTAATATATAACAATTTCAATAGGCACTATAATACGGACGATAATTGCCAAGAACTAGTATGCAAAAACAAAATATGGAGAACAGGAATTTGAGAAGTGTATGATCAATGAAAATTATAAAGGTGCCACCAAGAATAGGAGATGATCGAGAATAAATCGATTATGCAGCATGAATTATGTATATTTCTCAACCTATGAGAGAGAGAGAGAGAGATTTCACCTTGACATGCATTGGGCAGCCTTCTCTATCGGAGGGATGCGGAACTGCATCATGAAGTATGTCTACGCATCTCAACCGCTGCCATGTTTTCTGTTGTAGCAGAAAAGACAGGGAAAGGGAGGGGAAATATAGAATAAGTGCAACCTTCTCAGATGAACTATTTACAAGTGGGATGACAGTGTAGCATATACAGTATCCACATGTGACATAACATATTTAGAAGCAGATCAAAAGACCACTGTACCTCTGAGAAGCAAAGAATGCGTCTCGACGGCAAGATCCCGTTGCAGGCATTCTTCACTCTCTCAATTGTAGGGAAAATAATCCCAATTGATGGATTTCTCAACTCTTGGCTAGCACTCCAGCAGCCCCACTGGTGAGGAATCAATGAACAAGTGAATCCAAAAAAAACATGACTTCAGTTTTCCTCTGCAGTTGCAGCAGAACATTCATATTACCTCTGGATCAGATTCTTCAGAATCAAAGAGTTGCAATGATCGTTTTCCAGCAGCTGCTGAAAACGCAGCCAGAAATTGTGCATTGATAGATCCAATTGAGGACGAGCCTTGAGAACAGGATGAGCATCAGAAAAGAGAGAAAGAAAATCAACTCTTCAAATTCTGGTGAAGACTTAGGATTGTGTGAGAGACACTCACCATAGATGAAATCAGATTGTTGAGACTCAGGCCATTTGTACTGACCTAGAACCTTGTAGGAATGAAAAAGAAAATCATAAGAAATCACAAATAATAATGTAAGAAAAACATCCTAGTCAGCACTACCCAATCTAACTATTAAAGTTCGCAAAATCCTATGATACTTGGGAAGGGTTTTATGTCCATCACTAAGATGCAGTTCAATATGCTTCTGTGTCAAATGTAGAGACATGTAGAGAAGTGATGCATGTGGTATATTACATTACAAATTTGCAGTGCTCTTTTCACCAAACCTCATGGACAAAATGACATCCCAGAAGCTAGTTCTGAGGGTGCAGATGAAGACAAACATTTCTAAGCATATGCACAAATGATCAGGAATAGGAGTGCAGTTAAGAGTTTATCACAGGTAGTTGTGGGACAAAATATTTATCATCCTAAGAACTAAAACCTGCATTTCTTCCGAATTAAATGCTATTACCTCTTCCATTCGCCAAAGGCCAGTACACCTCTGAACTGAAGCAACAAGAGAGCAAAATGCAAGAACATGTTCAGTTTGCATCAACCTCATCATATCTGGAAAGCAAGGCCCCTGGACAAGCCATCAATATCATTTATATAGACCACACCAAAATGGAAACATGCAACATTCTTTAGCACAATCAATGACAGAAATAACATGCCTGTGCCACATGTAGTATCAGATGCACTCTCATGTTGCTTTCTCCTAAGGCAGCAGCGAGGGCTTCTTTAGAATAAACATGTCCAGAGAATCTGAAGAATCCACTATCCCACAATGGAGATACCCACTTGGCAACATTTCTAGGCAGAAAACCAAGTTGAATACAATCTAGTGCTAGAAATGAAACAGCATAACTCAGTCTAATACCCTACCATAAAAGGGCAGGCTATAAAAGGTCCCAATTGCATGATCGTTGTATCCTCAAAACACAAAGGACAAGAAAAAAAGTTCACTTATTATTTCGGAAGCTAACAGAATGAAATCACAAACTCCAACAGGCATGCACACAATGAGAGCAAGGATGGAGAAACAACCAAAGCTGAAAGAAGACCAATGCTAGATGTAAAACATTTAGAAACTAAATACCTTAATACATTTGGACAGAGAAAAATGTTAGAGACTCCAGAATGGCATAAACAGAAAAGCACCGTAATGTCAGGAAGCCCTAGATTCAGGCAAGTGACTTCACGGCCAGGGAGAGATAGCCATGCTAAACTCAAGAACCATGCATATTGGGAGGAGAAATTTTTTCCTGAAGGTTTGATATAAGTTGGAGATAATCTCATTTCAAAGAGGAAGATCATTTGTATTACTTATTGACCTATATGGGCTATATTTACCCGGTATGTGAAATGCAGAACAAGGTTTTCTCCTGGCACGTAAAACTTTTTTGGCAAAACTTTAAAAGGCATACTAATCTTACAGCTACACTTCACAAAACATTATAAGCATCTATCATCAGAGAAACAAAAACAAAAAAAATGGAACAAAAAAAGCAGGATAAAGGTTTAAAATCAAACAATGGGCTTCACCTCCTTCCGAAAATTGGTCAGGATTAGAAACCAGAACGCTCACGGCATTCACATCTGCAGGCACATTGAGGTTTCTTCTCAAAACAATCTCCGACATCCCATATGCATTTTCACAGCATTTCCCGAGGAAAGCAGCCAGTTGCTTAAGCTGCATGCCATTTCTGTCAGCTGCAGTGTGAAAAAGGTGGCTTAATCCAACGACAGAAGCTTCAACTGAGCCAAGGAACTGCACACCAGATGGCTTTAGTGGCAACTGATAAGCCTGAAAAAGGAGTTAAATGGTGAAATATATGAATCCATCAAACAGAGCACCTTTCCTTAAGACAAGGCAAAAGGCAAGTCTCAGTTATTAATGGCTAATATTCAGACTCCGACTGCCAATAAGACATCAACATAACAATCACAAATCTGCTTCCACTGAAAAGAAAATTTAACACATTTCATGCATGCATGCATCAGAAAGAAAGATACTCACATTGGGAGATCTGCAGGAATGGATCCCTGGTACTGAAGCAACTAGATGTCCGTTTGCCCCTTCAAAGTTGTATTTTGTCAACTCAGAAATCCAATAGGCCTGACTAGGTACATCAATCACAAGGGATGCCATGAAGCCAGCCAGCTGAGCAGCAAAATCAGATCTTGAATCTTTATTTGTTTGTCCATCATAAACTTGAATGAAAAGAGATGAAAGGTCAGGTGCACTTCTTGCAGGAAAATCTTGCCACCAAATTGTGTTGGTCACATTATTCCACTGTAAACAATAATGAACTGGTGTATAACATTGTTTTGAATTTTCCAAACATGTTGTGATTTGCCAGATAAATTAAAAAATAATCAATTAAGTAATAAATTTAAAGAAACAGAGCCAAACTAGCATGATCCAATGAGCATTAGCAAGGCTTTCCTTCAAATGGTGACAAAAAATTCTAATCATATTAAAATTTCTGGGACACTGCCAAGTTCATTGCATTATAACACGTGACAAATATGTGATATTAGATTGTCTCATCTGCACAACAAATGAAGTAGATCACTAGTACAAGAGACACCAAAAGTAAACCCAAACTTCAATCATCAAGAATGGCCCGGATTTCTGAGGTTTATTACACTCACACAAAAGGGTGGTACATCCCAAAGCAAGTTATGTGATGTTAGTGCTGAGATGCTCCCCCCAGCTTCCCAATCAGGCCAAAAAAAAAAAAGAACTATGCTTTCTATAAAACAGTAAAGGAAGCCATGGAATCAAAACTTTTCAAATGCAACCACCATTCAGCTGACCACATTAACGAGTCAATTTCAAATCCAGTATTGTATGCATCCACATTCCCTTCCATATAAAAGAGAACATTTCATTTCGTGTTTATGAACACCTTATAACTTATTAAAAATGACCTTAAATTAAGTAACAACCTGATTTGACACTAAATTTGCAGAAGTAATGATAATGCGAATGCTATCTTGTCTTTGCAAAACAAGCAATTTTGGATGATGGCAAGCAATCCCCTGTCTCTTGCGGTCTTGACCAAATGCTATAGCCTCAGGGAATGGGGGAAACCTATTATAGAAATTGGACCAAATTGCAGAAAGATTAACAATTAACATGCTAAAACATTTTGCATGGCCTTAACCAACTAACAAAGAACATTAATGAAATGGGTAGATGAAACAACTGCTTACACTACAACTAAGTTTGGAAAATCCGAGTAAGGCACAGAGATTCTATTTTCAGGGCTGGAACTCCAACATCTCTCAGTGTTATGACATGCAATTGTCACTGGCAGATGGTGCGGAATCTCACAGTATGATAAAAACCTGTGAAAACGGCTTCTTTAGACTTGATGACAGATATAATCAAATGTACTAATTAAACATTAAATTGTATCAATTTCAAATGGAAAACTATAAATGAATCCATTCACCACAACGGCAATGATTGAGTAGAGAAATAGCCAGTTGTTTTAAAGTTGAATTTGAAGTTGTAAAATCTATTGCATGTATAAGCTCACTACAAAATAATGGATTACTAGTCTCAAGATTTTCAACAGGAATGAATACTCGAACATGAAGCAAAGCAACAGAAAAGAATTGGTAACTTTACCATAAAATATCGCTAGTAAATGTTGCAATGAATATTCTTGAAATGCTTTCAACAGGACAGAGAAGTTCTGGCAAAGAAATGACATCAGGATGGCTGAATGAACCGCGGTCCATTAATTGTAGACGATTCAGGTAAAACTTCTTCCCAGGTGGCGGATAGAAGTTTTTCCAAGAGTTCATCTGTATAAAGCTGTTGGCACCAGGTGCATAATCATTAGCCACAGTATTCAATGACGAAGTCTTACAAGTATTGTCAATACAACTCTCAGAATGGACTGTAGCAACGTCTTTTTGATGCAAATGGTCACCTCCGATACAAACACGGTCTCTCCCACTCTTTGCTCTAGCAGTTTGGATATCCTGATCAATTTGCAGGTTATGATGCTGTGGTGCTTCATCCCTGACTGCTAGCACCCCACCATTTATCTCCTTTTCCCCTTGAACAAGGGATTTACTTTTATCACTTACAGCAACACCAACAGAGTAGTTTGATTTGTCAACAAAAATACAAGGCACATCCATTCCAGTATCTGATAAATTGCATTGCAAAATATAAGATATGGGGTCATCACTACTCAACACATCTCTACACCGACTCGACAGAAATCTGGCTCTCTCAATAACACCCCCACATTTCTGCTTCCGAAAATCAAAATCAGGAACCATGACCTCATCTCCCTGGATAGCAAAAACCCTTTTGTTTCTACTCCCACTGGACACTGATCCTTGCGATTGTCCTGCTGAATCAAACAACCAATCTCGCTCCAACCAAACCTCATTCAACCCCGTAACAACCTCCTCCTTAAAGACAACCCCTTTAATCAAAAACCCAGTTCGACCCCCTAAACTACAATCTCCCTCATTACCACAAACAAGCAAAACCTCATCTCCTGCACACAATTCCCTCACCATCCCATTTTCCAACCTAACCCCATTAACAAAAACCCCATTCAATGAAATCCTAAAACTAAAATCCCTATTAAATCCCTCCATTTCCAATTCAGGATCCTCAAAATAACTTAGCCTTCTCCTAAATTCACTAACAATACAATTATTTTCACTATTGTTAACAGCATTCGGTAATAAAACACCATCATGTATGTAAATTTTGCGTTTATAACTATCAAATAAAATCTGACAATGTTGCTTACTCACAAACCGATTTTTGAACTGAAAATCACCAATTCGACCAATAGTGTAAAGCCGGTCCGGTTCTAGACTGATTGAAATGAGAGGTGAACCGGTGAGCGGTGAAATTAAAGGGACATTGAAACTTCGGATGTGAATTAGGGCTGATTTGGTTATTTGCTTGGATTTTTTGTGCAAAGTTGAGGATTTTGATGAAGGATTCTCATTTTCCTTCCTTTCAATTGTTCTTTTTTTATTGGAAGGAAAATTTGAATCCTTCATGGTAGTAAAGGATTCTGCTGTTGTTTTCTCTCTGTGTGTGTGATAATTGTGGACTGTGATTCTGTGAAAGGAATTTTGAGTTTGGGTTGCTTACGATTTTCCCTCCTCATTGGAAACGGGACGGATGTCAGTTTTGTGAGGGTGTCGTCGACTGCACAAGGTGATGTCGTTTTTACGGGTACGGGTAACGGGTATGTAGAGGATGTGTAGGGTTCCAACCTTGAGGTTTTATATAACTGGGCTTAAGCCCATTTGTCCATTTCAAATGCACTTTCCTGCCTTGGAAAAAAGAATGGAAAAAAAAAAAAAAAAAGAAGAAAGAAAGAAGAAAGAAAGAAAGAAATAAAAATCGTTATCATATTTTAGTAGAGTAATGCTAAATGCAAGAGGATTCCGTCGTGCAAAAATATTAATGTACAGCACCTAAAAAATTTATGAAGATAAATTATAAATACGAATATGTAGATTTATTTGGTATCAATAATATAGTATTCTAAAATTATATTTTATAAATATAAAATTGTTATAAAATAATGAATGTCCATATGAATGTCCATCTACTTTTCATATCCCTATTACTCATGATCCTTAATATGATTCAATTCACCATTCAATATAAGAAATTGAAAGCATGATGCAATTGATGTACTTTTAATTATTCATAGTCCCTTCCAATTTTCATCCCAATTTTAAGGCCTATAAATAGGCTTGATTGTTCATTTGTTGATGTACAAGTTTCCTAGAAAGAATAAGAGAAACTTTGAAGCTCTTATCACTCATATTCACATTATAATGATTTCATTTTCTTGTCATCCTTTTCTTCAATTCTCCTATCATTTCTATTTATTTTATAACACCGAAACTTTGAAGTTCTTATCACTCATATTCAAATTATAATGATTTCATTTTCTTGTCATCCTTTTCTTCAATTCTCCTATCATTTCTATTTATTTTATAACACGTTATCGGCACGAAGCTCTAACCAATCGAGACAATAGACCATAAGGTATGTATCTACCAAAAGATTTAATCAATTGTTTCAACAATTGGATTTCTTCTACACAAGTGCTCTACGAAAAGATCTAAATTATTTAGATCATTAAGAGGTATGTATCTAATTTATTCATGTACTTTAAATCTATTGATACATGAAATATATATTTGAAAAACTTAAATAATCTACTAACGATCTAATATATGTCATTTGAAAAGCTTTAATTTTATTATTATATTTGTTCTTATTTTCTAATATTATTATTATATATTATATTATAGAATTTTTATCATATCAAACCTCATAAACTTGATTTAGTTACTCTTAATATTTTGAATAAGAATTATTGATTATGAGTGCTTGATTTTGAAAAAATATTCTCTAATTTTTATGTCTTGGATATGCTCCTGTAGTAGCATATCAAGAAAAAGAGTTTAAGAAATATTCTGAATCGATTTCATATTTGCTCATGGCTAAATAAAATGAAAAGCTATTGATGAAAAAGAATAAATCTCGTCCAATTGGATCTATTCCATTTCCCGAAGTGAATGTGACAATTTATAATAATTTTAGACATGGACAAAGATGTAGTCATAACCATGGATGTTGTCAAAATAATTATCATTATAATTGTGATGACATAATATTACATCTCACCACCGAAGTGGATAACTATGAAAAAAAAAGAAGATAAAATCGGTATTCTGAAAAATAAATATTATAGATGTGGAATGAATGAATATTGATCGTGTACTCGCCGTACACCAAAGCATCTCATTGAGCCTTGTCAAGCCTTATTGAAAAATAAAGAGTAAAATATGAAGGCCACTTTTATATATCAAAGTAATAGTAATTGAAATGAATTATTTGTTAGTTTTTCTATTTATAAATAAAATATTTTATATTTATTATAATTTATGTCGTATATTAATGGTTACAAATTTATTTTACTATTTATTTATTTTGTTTATGTTTATGAGGCATATATTGATTTATTTATTTTGTATTGATTTATTTGATTATTTATTTTATGTTAATATTATATATGATAATATCAATATAATAGAAAGCTCTAGAAGAGCGACTATATTATTATCTAAAGAGATAGATTTTAAAGGCTCTAGAAGAGCGACTATATCATGACTTGAAGAGATAAATTTTTGAAGCTCTAGAAGAGTAAATAAATTATTACTTGAAGAGAAAATTTTAAAGGCTCTAGAAGAATCGATATATTATTACTTGAAGTGACTAATTTAAAGGCTCCGGAAGAGCAAATATGTTATTATCCGAAAGGATAAATTTATTATGAATGATGTACTATTCTCTTCAAAGTCTCATGGATATTTGTTGAGTTTCAAAGATATTTATCTAAATTGCTATCATATCAAGATAGCAAATGCAAATTCTTATATGTTATAATCATTATATCGGGTATAAAATATCTATCAAAAAAATTTATCCGTTTTCTCTTTTAGTCTTTATTACAAACATTGAAATGATTGAAACAAATATTATAATAAACCGAAGTTTACTAATTCAAATACTTTTATTATATGACATGACTAGTTGTACTATCTTGGGTCTTTCATGATGCGAAAAATTATTAAAAATTCATAAGGACATCTATTGAAGAACTAGAAGATTTTTCAATTTAATGAACTTTCATGTTTTACATGTTGTCAAGGTAAATTGATGATTAAGCCATTATCAAGTAAAATTGAGATTGAATCTCCAGTATTTTAGAATATATTCAAAGTGATATATGTGGATTAATTTATCCACCATGTGGACCATTTAAATATTTTACAATTTTGATAAATGTGTCCACAAGATGGTCACATATATGCTTGTTATCTATTCGAAACCCGACGTTTTCGAGATTGCTAGCAAATAATTTGATTTTGAGCATAATTTTCAAATTATGCCATTAAAACAAGTCACCTTGATAATGCTGATGAATTTATTTCTCAAGCATTAAATTATTATTGATTAGCTATTAAAATAAAGGTTGAACATCCTGTTGCTCATGTTCATACTCAAAAAGGTTTAGCAAAATCATTTATCAAAAGACTCTAATTGATAGCTAAACCATTATTTAAAAATAAAACTCCCTGTTTATGTTTGGGGACATACAATTTTACATACAGCAACGGTTATTCACATATGACCCATAAGTTATCGAAATTCTCTCATCTTCGGTTGATTTATGATCATCCGATATTGCGAGTGTATATCCTTAGTGCTCATTCATAAGAAAATAAAATGAGCACTTAAAAGAGATTGAGAATATATGTTGGATTTTAATCCTCTTCGATCTCTTGATTCATAAATAAGAGGTATTTTTACAGCTCGATTTATTGACTTTCATTTTGATGAAAAAGTGTTTCCAACATTAGGGGAGAGAGAAAAATAAGTAGTTGAAAATATTGAAAAAAAAAGATTACATGGAGTACTCTATCTTTATATCATATTGAATCTCGTACAAAATAATGTGAACCAGAAGTTCAAAAGATAATTCATTTAAAAGGTATTAGAAACCGACTGCTAGATGCATTCTTAGATCCTAAATGAGTAACTATAATGCATGTCCCCGCAGAGAATGCTCATATTAGAATTGATGTCCCGAAGGATAGTCTATTAATGTTATAGCTAATAAATCTAAAGCACGCCCGAAGCGTGGAAGACCGATCGGTTCTAAAGATAAAAATCCCTAAAAGAAAAGGGCAAGATGAAAATATTCACAAAATGGTCCAATATATTTCGATAATAGGCTTCCAAAAGAAGTCCAAATACTTGAGAAAAATCAAGAGATTTTGATAAATTATATCAATACGAGGAGAAAATAGGACCGAAAAGAAATATCTATTGATAAGATTTTTACATATAATATTGCAATTGATATTATGGATGAAAATAAGGATCCCGAGCCTAAATTATTGAAGAATGTCGACATAAAAATGATTGGCCTAAATGAAAAGAGCAATCTAGGCAAAATTATGTTCTTTTATAAAAGAATAGTTTTTTGAACCCATAGCTAAAACACTCGAAGATGTTAAGCTAGTGGGATACAAATATGTATTTATGCGAAAATAAAATAAAAAAGATGAGATTATAAGATATAAAGCAAAACTTTTAACACAAAAGTTTTCGTAAAGAATTGACATTGACTATGAGGAGACATATTCTCCTATAGTGGATGCAATTGTCTTTTGTTATCTCATTAGCTTGGAAAAATATATGAAAAACATTCATATGCATGCATTTAATGAATATGATCACGGTTTATTTGTTCTTTTGAAATGATATCGGTATGAAAGTCCTAGAAGGACTTAACATGCCGAAGCATGTAATACATATTCTCGAGAAAAGAATTCAATTAATTATAGAGATCTCTATTAGGATTATTTTAGTATTTATTTTATTATTTTGGTTTTTAGAAATTCAATTTATACTTTTTATATTTTATTTTTATATCTACTGTTTATTACTAACCCGTGTGCATGTGATATAATCATTTCAATGATTATTTCTTGAAAGAAAGTTATAAAAATAACCCTATTTGTTCATATGTTTTTATTTGAAAAGGGGGTTTGTTTTATATGTTGATAATTTAAATATTATTGGAACTCCCGAAGAGATTCCAAGTGTCATAAGTTACCTAAAAAGAGAATTTGATATGAATATCTTGGGAAAACAAAATGTTATCTCGACTCGCAGTTCGAGCACTCGGAGAATGAGATTTTCATTCATCAGTCAATTTATATAGAAAAAGGTTCTACAATGATTCTATATAAAGATCATTCATTGACTAGCCCAATGATAGTTCATTCACTTGATATCTAAAAAGACCCTTTTTGACCTCGAGAAGATAACGAAGAACTACTTGGTCCCGAAGTACCATATTTTAGTGTCATTGGTGCATTGATGTATCTTGCTAATAATACTCGACTTAATATAGTCTTTTCTATAAATTTGTTAGCAAGTCATAGTTCTGTTTCAATATAGAGAAATTAAAATAAAGTTAAATATATACTACGTTATCTTCGATGAATAATTGATATGGGTTAATATTACTCCAATAAATGAAAGACAAGATTAATTATGCGGATGCGAGTTATTTAACCGATCCATACAAAGCTCGATCTCAAACTCGGTTATGTATTTACATATGAAGATACGAGCTATATCATGGCGTTCTATGAAGCAAACTATAGCTGCCACATCTTCAAATCATGCGAAATATCAATTCACGAGGCAAGTCGAGAATATGTTTGGCTAAGATCAACAATCCATCATATCCGAGAGATATACGGTTTATCTATCAGCAAAATAAGTTCCAACAATATCATATGGGATAATGCTACTTGCATAGTTTCATTGAAGGAATAATACATCAAAGTGACAATCCAACAGATTTGTTCACTAAAGTGTTACCTACCATAACTTTTGCGAAGATAATTCACAAGATTAAAATGCATCATCTTAGAGATCTTAAATAATGTCTTCAACAGGGGAGACAAAAATGAGGATTAATGTGTGCAAGGAATATTGTGCTCTTTTTCCTTCACTAGGATTTTTTTCCCACTCGGGTTTTTTGCTAGTAAGGTTTTAATGAGGCATATTCCTTGTGCAATGGACATTCAGAGGGAGTGTTATAAAATAATGAATGTCCATATGAATGTCCATCTACTTTTCATATCCCCACTACTCATGATCCTTAATGTGATTCAATTCACCATTCAATATAAGAAATTGAAAGGGTGATGTAATTGATGTATTTTTAATTATTCATAGTCCCTTCCAATTCTCATCTCAATTTTGAGGCCTATAAATAGGCTTGATTGTTCATTTGTTGATGTACAAGTTTCCTAGAGAGAATAAGAGAAACTTTGAAGTTCTTATCACTCATATTCACATTATAATGATTTCATTTTCTTATCATCCTTTTCTTCAATTCTCCTATCATTTCTATTTATTTTATAACAAAAATAAAATATTCATAAATATTTATTATATTGAATTTTTTTGTTAATAATATTATATCATTTCATCGGGGAGTCTTAAGTAGGATCCATTATTAGAGGAATCAATGAGATGATAGGTGATCTTTAGTGATACTATTTGGAAATGAAATTTTGGTGATTGTAACACTTTCTTTATGAAATTATAGCCAAGATGAAAAGGGGTTGCTTTTGGGCTTCTAGTTCTAGCAATATTAGGCCGAGTTGGGCTTCATTCTATTGGTGTTGTATGATGTACACTAGAGAGTCGAGAGGTGTGGCCTTATTTATTCTCATGGATTTTCTTAGATTGGTAAAGAGAGAAAAGAAGAGATGATATCTCGCACGAGTGAGGGTAGATTGAGAAGGGGAGAAAAGCCCGAAAGGTTTTTTTTTTCCCTTAATGATAAATTTGAGCTAGAATTCACACACAAAAATTCAAATTAAAATTAGATATCGGACGTGAAACTTTAATTTTCATCACCATTTTTTTAGTGGATTTTAAAGATACTTCTCACTAATAAAATGATGGTATAATTGATTATACTATTTTCAATTCATAAATCTTATTCTTTAATATTAAAAAAATAATTATAATGTGATAGCTCGTTAGTAAGAAAACATTGATTTATACATAGATCGTATCTAAGATTCGATTATTATTATCAATACTTCTAAAAATTTATAATTAAAACATATAAGATTGTGTGTCGAAGAACGTTCCTTAGCTATGTTAAAAAAAAAAAAATAGTCTCAAAATATGCAAAAACAAAAACTGATCCAAAAACACTTATATATATATTGAGAAAATGTCCCAATAACACTCGGCTATGAATCTCCGATGTATAAAACTTGGGAGTTTTCCAAAACTTAAAAGCTATAAAAGCGCTAACTCTACTTAATTAAATCAACCGAAATGGGGTATGGGTAATGGGTTTGTCGTGGACGTGATGGGTTTCGGCCTTTAGGGTTGATATATCCGGGCTTAGGCTCGTTTGTTCATTTCCGTGGATTTTCCTACCTTGTGAAAGAATGGGAAAAAATAAAGAAAATTTGTTTCATATTTTAGTAAATTAACTAGTTTCTAGCTCACATGCACTTGCGAGTCGAATAGAATATATATAATAATTTTAAAAAAATTATTTAAATTTAATAGTTTATGCTAGACTATAGTTCTGCAAAATATATTAAATTAAAAATAAATAAATTCATTCAATTTTTTAATTAAAATTTTATATTTAACTAATTCTTTATCATGTTTTTCATACTTTTTGTGCCCAAAAAAACTTGATTTATTCTTTTTTTATCTATAAATTCTTAATTAAAACTTGTAATTATCTAAAAAATTAATATGGAATTAAAAAAATTATATATATTTTTTTATAAGACTGTGTTGTTAAAACAAAGTAGTAATTGATGTAAAAATTTACATAAAAATAAAAAACAAAAAAATAATTTTGTATTCTTATTTAATGTTGATGAGAAGCTTAGTTTTTGAAAGCATGTATATTTAATTTTGATACATTTATTTATAAAATAATCAGCAATATTTGAAAAAATATATATATTTGAATAATTGGTTAGTTTCATAAAAATATAATTTTAATTATTAAATTTTAAAGAAATTGATTTCATAATATCTAAAAATAAATAAATAGTAAATGATTTGTATTTTGTGTTAATGCATAATTATTTTTCAATAAAACCAAAAATTTAATATATTTTTTATTTGCCTATGAATCTATGATATATAAAAAAAAACTTGGGATTTTTTTTTTTTTTGAAGGAGATAAAACTTGAAAGGTATAAAAAGGGTAACTCCCCTTTGAATTCAACCGAAATATATAGGCCCAGGCATAATAAGGAAAATAGTCAAGAAATGCCTATAGATTAGCCACATTTCAATGATTCATCATCAAGTAAGTTTCTATAAACTCTGCTCCATGTGTAAGCAACTCTTCTATCAATTTATTTATTTATTGAGAAATTTTTATATTTATTTGACAAGAATGAGCAGAAAATTTTGAATATGGAACTGCCTAATTAATGATTACTTAAACCATGCATTTAATTGTTTAAGACATGCATATGGTCCACTAATCATTTTTCTTTCCCACGTTGCTTAACAATATATATATTTTTTTCTCTTCCATGAAAAATTGTAGAATATCTTTTGTTATTAACAAGTGGTACGTTTTCATTCAAGTTTCTTATATTGAAATTACATCTTTTTCCCATGTAATTATAGATCATCTTTTCTTAGGATCGAATGGTATGTTCTCATTCAATTGTATAATTCGGTTAAAAACATGTCATTTATTTCTAGAAAATCAAATCCACTAGAAATCACTTCTTATGGCTTAGGATGAAGGCCCCAATAACTTGAATCCCTTTCATGCACCCACCTGCTGCTCAATGTATGCTCCCATATTCTACCGATCTTAAAGCTTTTTTATCCATGTAAATGTGAAGTTGTAAAGACTAATATGAATGAATTTCATAGTTTAAAATATTATGCATATGACAATCTCATTAGTCGATTAACAAACGAAAATTAATAAGGTAGCACCCCTTGTGAAGGTTCGGAGAAAAAACATTTGAAAGATTTATAGAATTTGTAGGATAGTTGATAGTCTTATTAAACCTTTTTATATATATATAACTCTAATTGTTTATATCATAAATAGAAACAACATCGTTTGTATTTATAACTATCATTTGATAAAATTTTAATAAAATTTTTTTAATGTAGTTATAGAATAGACAACATTATCGAATCATATAAATCTTTATATTGTGTGATCGTTATTGTCTTTTTTTTTTTATTATTATTATTATTGGTAGATCCGTTTCCTAACAAGCCACTGTATACCACTCCTACACTTGCGGACGGATTATTTATCGAGAAAATTAATTAAAAGCTTGGGACCCAAGATATAGACCAAGTCCAACTAAATGCACCCACCAAAGTTTTAGTGGGTTACACATTGAGCAAGTTCATTGCCCATTAAGTACTGTTTACGACTTTATATTTTGCACACCTCTGTATCAAAATTAGCAATGCTTCAAGTCCATGCCAGCTGCACAGCAGCACAGCATAGGCAAACAGGAAGGGTCAATTCCTATTATTATTATATATATATATATCAAAGTCAAGTTGAGTAAATGATCTATCTACTCCAATTAGGTAGATCATTTCCCACCATGTCAACTTCACCCGATCAAAACCGCGTTTTGTATGTCAAACTTGTTTTTTTTTTTATATGTTTGCCATTTTCGAATGAGTAAATTATAAATTAGTCCTTTTTGTTTTGAGAAACATATTAATTAATCCATTTTGTTTTAAAAATTATTTATTTATTTTTTATATTTTAATTTTGTTAATAACTTAATTCTTTCATCGGTAATTAGATTAGTGATTTTTATCTCAAATTTTTTTTTTTTTATTTTTCTCCTCATTCACTGTTTTTCTCCCTCTTCAACTAAAAATCAAAAGAAGAGTTATTTGAGAAAAAAATCACTAATCTAATAAAAAAATTGATAAAATGATTGAATTATTGATGAAATTAAACGATAAAGAACTAAATAATTAGGTTTTGAAGGAAAAAAAATTCATTTCTCTAAACAAGAGGTACTAATTTATAATTTATTTCTTACCATGATCTTTCTTGATTCATTATTGTAATATGGCTAGGATACCTGAGGATCTTCACCAGCTACGTACGTACCATAACAATTGAAACGTTTCATGTCATTGTTGCTAGGTTCGATTGATCTGCTGATAGAGGCAGAGAGAACAATTGAAAAGTGATTTTATGCTCCACATGTTGCACTGGAACACATTTCCTCGTGCATTCGTAAGCCTCTTTTTTATTATTATTAAAAAAAAAACTTCACAATCAGAGAGCAATTTCGGGTCAGGTCATGCATATTGAAAATGAATTTATTTTCCGTCAATCAAAAGCAAGTCATCTATCTATCTGGGATTAAAAAAATTATGAAAAACTTACATTCAAACCAAACCGCATTATCAAAAAACTTACATTCAAACCAAACAGCATTAAAAAAAAAAACAAACAAACAGCATTTTATTATCCAGAAATGGAAAACTATACATTCTATTTCCACACCCAATTGAACAAAACTTGGTCTTTCAAATCATTCTGTATTTGTTAGAAAATAATATAAATTTTATTCTAAAATTTTGTTTAATAACTTAAAATTTTAAATTGAGATGATTTTTTGACATCATATTAAAGTGTTGATGACTCAACATTTATGAGTTTTAAATCTCATTGCTCTCGTTCTCTCTTTTAATTAATAGATAATTAAACAAAATAACGAGTAGGCTTATGCAAGTTTTAAATTTAAAAAACTTTTATTTGAAGGAACATGTTAAAAAATAATATACATATTCTAAAAACTCGGTCAATAACTTAAGTTTTTGAATTGAAATGAGTTTTTTATACAAAAATTGAGTCTTAAATAACTCAAGGTCGATGAGTTTGAATAAAAACATTTTCATTCTTTCATTTAATTAAAAATATGTGCTAAAAAATAATATAAATTATATTTTAAGACTTCATCTAATAACTTGAGATTTTAAGGTGAGATGGTTTTTTAATAATATTTGTATACTAGTTTCTCTTGTTTATTGTATATTTATGAAGTAATTTAATTAATTAGAGGAGGGAAGTTCTAAATGATATCATCATATGTTTACCCTTTATCAGGATCTTCCTTAATCCCTTATTGTCATGTCCTACATGAGCGAAGTTCTTAATGGAAGTATATATATGTAGTGTAAAAAAAAAAAAAAACTATTTCCATTAAAAAATGTATATTTTTAGGTGAAAATCCAAGAATGATTTTATATTATTTTCTAATACATTCTTTTAAATGAAATTCTTTTGGATTTGAAACTTGTATAGATCCATATTATCCGAATGTTGAGATTCGAACTCGCGATCATTTAGTCGTTAAGACATTGATATCATGTCAATCCAAAAACATAAACTTTTTAGGTGAAACTTTAGGAATGATTTTATATTACTCTCTAACATTTACCACTTATGAAGATCTTTTTATTTTTTTATTGTAATCTGTCAAGGATAGCTGAGGACATTCACCTATTATGTGAAACGAAATTGGAAACTGATTTTTGTGTTCATAGTATATTGTTTCACCTATAACATGGAATTTTTTTTTATTCAATAATTAGATAGTATTCTCATACCAATTTATATATATATATCGAAATTAAATTAATTTTGTATCTGTAAAAATCAAGTCATTTATTCAATTAGGATAAAAGAATTCATGAAAATTTAAAAATTCTAATGGTTTGGTTTCAGAATCGAACCCTGATTGAAGGTGGAAACCATTTCCATTTATTAAACATCATAATTCTCAATATTAGTATGCATTCCTTACTCTAAAACCAAATTTGGTTTCTTAAAGGATTGGAAATGAAACAATGGAAGAGAATAGGTTTCAGATTCCAATCCATTCCAAACAAAACACTTATGATAAATTTTATAATAATTAACAAAGAAAAAATGTAATTATTTTGTTTCACTTAATATGATATTCTAGTGAAATCTTAATTAATAATTGTGAAACCAATTCTAACATTTCTCAAAAAAATAAAAAAGATAATACATTCAATTTATGAGAGTTGATTTGAAAGAAATGAGTTTTAATCGTTTAAATAAATAATCACGAATTTGAATATTTGCTTATAAAAAAATTATTTGAATAGTTGTGTTCGTCTTGTAATTCAATAGAACAATGAAGAATTATTCTGAATTTTAGTTTTAGAATAATTTTTGGAATAATTTGGATATACAAAAATAAAAAATATACATTCCATTTCCAATTCCAAATGAAGAAAACTTGCCCTTTTATATTTATATACGCGTTTGTCTTGTTTATTGTATATTTATGGAGTAATTAGAAGAGGAAGGTTCTAAATTGGATCATTATAAAAATTAAGTAGCGTGTGTTGAAATAAGAAGAAAAACATTCGCCATTCGATCTCTTCTAGACACCATCATCGTTCCACAGCTCAGCAGCTTGCACCCAAATTTAGCAATCTTCCATTAGAGCTAGGCTGTGTGCAGGTTCACTTTTAGTTTTATGATCCAACTTGATGATTGAACCGACCAAGTTTGACTGATATGATCAATCCCTGTTGAAATTACAATTAAACTCACGGGGACAATTATGAGACGGTCCTCCCTCCTCTGTTAGCCATGGAGAAATGAGACGTGGATGGTAGCCTGGAATTTTTTTGTTTTTAAAGTAAAGAAAAAAAGATGGTCCTATTAGGTTATGTATGGTTTAACCACATCGAGGACACAAAGTTTGACCCCTTGTAACACTCACACGCGGTTAGAAAGTGGTGGGGCACTGTCATGTTTCTGCTCGTGAATCAAGTGCAAAGTTTTCCTCAATCAAACCCATTTCTTATTCAATGTTAGAAGGAAAAAGACAATGACTTTGAAAACTTGATTATCTAGGTCTCAAAAATTGGTGAAACCTATGTAATTTTTCAGAAATGACTCACGTGAAACTGAAAAATAGTTGATTCAACTAAAACTTGTTAATCCAACTATAAATGAAATAGTCTTCAAACGAATTTTTTGTCAATATATAAATTATAAATTCTAAAATTGTATTTGTTTGAAAAAATTAAATTTTATCATTTCTGCATAAAAAAAATATTCATATCTCCAATATATATATATGGCTTAATTAGTAAATAATCGATAAAGAAAAACAAATTAATAAGTTGTCATCTTAACTGTTTTTGTTGATATATATATATATATTTTTTTGTTGGTATAAGATTCATGTGCTCTAAATTCATAAAATCTTGTTTCGTGAATTTCTTTTTATATATTTTAACTCAGATAATATTTTTTTCCTTACACATGAACTTGTAGTTCGGTGCTCTTTCTTTTCAAGAGGGCTGTTTGTTAATCCATCTCTAACTTGGTAATTTTTCTTTACCATAGAGAGATAATGCAAAATGGATTCTACAAGATCAAATGATTTTGTATTCTAGTATATAGACTACAATTTTGGAGGATTGTGCATTTAACTTAATTACTGCATGACAACCACAACATGTTTCATCAGCAGGTTCAAGCAATAAGCTGTAACTAGTCATATCAAGGAAACAAAGATTGATAGATTTACCTAATTAATGTTGCTTAGAATGCTAAGCATTGGGAGACATCAGGAACTCGTTCTTAAAAAAAAAAAAAAAAAATTAAAAGCTGATCAGTCCAATCCAGTAACAACCAAGATCAGAAAAAACGTTGTCAATTGTCCTTTTTCTTGTGATAAATGACAACAGATTACAGTCATTAAAGTGAAAAACATGGAAACAGTGCATTACTGACTTGGAAGGAATATGATGAGGATTTTGTCAAAAGTTAATTTGGATTACTCAAGTCTAAACAACATAGAAAATAGATTTGATGCACATGTGAGAAAAGAGGAAGCTGCTGATCAGCTTTCCTAACCGGCAACAGAAAATTACGTACATGATATTATAGTTAAATGTAATGATAGCATAATTCATTTTTATTTTGACATTTTCATAATTACTTTTTGCTGCTTCACTTTATTTCATTTGAATGTGATTGTTTTGAAGTATCTTTCAAAAAATATATATATATATTATTATTATGTGATCTAAACGCCATTCGTAACAAGCAGACATGATAATTTCTTTTTTGTTTTCAGACCAGTCTTTCTGTCAATAGGGACATACAGCCTATACAAGTATATTTATATAACAGGTTATGGTTCACTCTAAGACAGAAGTTAACAGATACTCAAGAGAGGGACAAAAAGAAAAAGAATTCCCTCTGTGTATTCATATTCTTTCTTTATAGCAATCTTCCAGAATTCAGCTTTAAACAGTTGGTTTCTCCCTTCGTTGCTTGCTTCTACAAAACTGTCACATATTCTAGTATTTGAATATGTGTTAAAATTCTGGTTAGTCTTGAACTGCACACATAAAGAGAGCTTGAAACCTTTCTCAGGTTGCAATCTTTATATACATTGATCCAGATGCAAGATATGGGTAGAGAAGATCATCACTCTGATACAGAGGTATCAGGGAGCGAAAGGGTAGCTTACAGTGGTCCATTGAGTGGACCTCTTAATAAAAGACCAGGAAGAAAGAGTGCAAGGTTTAACATACCAGAAACAACAACATCCAAGGATGAAAAATACGTGGAGATAACCCTTGATGTCCGAAACGATGCTGTGGCTGTTCACAGTGTTAAAGCTGCTAATGGCGTCGAAGAAGATCCAGAGATGACATTACTTGCTAAAGGTCTAGAGAAAAGATCTGCTTCCAATGTTGTGAGAAATGCTTCAGCAAGAATTAGACAGGTTTCTCATGAAATAAAACGGTTGACTTCGTTCTCGAAGAGGCCTACTCCTGGTCGCCTTGACAGGTCTAAATCTGCAGCTGCTTATGCTTTAAAAGGACTTAAGTTTATCAGCAAGGCTGATGGTGGTGCAGGATGGGCTGCTGTGGAGAAGAGATTCGATGAAATTACTGCTTCTACAGAGGGCTTGCTTCCTCGTGCCCGATTCTATGAATGTATAGGTACTTCTACGCAAATTACCTACCTTCTCTCTTGTATTTGTATATATGTTAAGGTGTATGTTTTGGAGTAAATGTTATTTACTTTAGTTAGTTTGTGAGTTTTGAAGGATCTGTGTTAATTTGTGTGATGGCAGGAATGAAAGAATCAAAAGAGTTTGCAGGAGAGTTGTTTAATGCACTTGCAAGGAAGCGGAATATGCAATGTGATGCGATCAGTAAGGCTGAGCTGAGGGAATTCTGGGAACAGATTTCGAATCAAAGTTTTGACTCCAGGCTCCAAACTTTCTTTGACATGTAAATGAGTCTCTCTCTCTCTCTCAGAGATTATGTCTTTCATTTTAACGAAAAAGTCCTTCACCTTTATTGGTTTGCAAGCTGAAACTTATGTGAAGAGATGCCAAAAAAATGCAGGGTGGATAAAGATGCTGATGGGAGAATCACAGAAGAGGAAGTCAGAGAGGTATGATCTTTGAATGCCTTGGTAAAAGATTATTTACTTTTACCTCTTGTCTTAAATGCAACACTTGACTTGAATCAAAGCACGTGCTTTGTGTTAGAAAAAGATTTGGGCTAAGATAATCTGACAATTTTTATACACAGATCATCACCCTCAGTGCTTCTGCAAATAAACTGTCAAATATCCAGAAACAAGCTGAGGAATATGCAGCATTGATCATGGAAGAGTTAGATCCAGAAAATCATGGATACATCATGGTAATAAACCACAAGTTAAAATCATTATTAATGTGTTGAGGGTCTACTTGTTTGGAGTTTTTTTATGCAGATCGTTGATACTGGCATTAATGATGCGTGATTCCTTTTCCAAAAAACAGATAGAGAACCTGGAAATGCTTCTCTTGCAAGGACCAAACCAGTCTGTAAGAGGAGAAAGCCGAAACCTGAGCCATATGCTTAGCCAGAAGCTTAAGCCTACATTGGACAGCAACCCATTAAACAGATGCGGTAGAAGCACAAAGTATTTCTTATTAGACAACTGGCAGAGAGTTTGGGTGATGGCTCTATGGATCGGTGTTATGGCTGGCCTATTTGCATACAAGTATGTGCAGTATCGACGCAGAGCTGCGTATTTGGTAATGGGCAATTGTGTGTGCATGGCCAAGGGAGCAGCAGAGGTGCTCAAACTGAATATGGCTCTAATTTTACTACCTGTCTGTCGAAACACCCTCACCTGGCTCAGGAACAAGACCAAATTAGGCGTTGCGGTTCCTTTTGACGATAACCTCAATTTCCACAAGGTACTGTACTACTATCTAAGATCTCCACTTGATTTCTACTACATTGGAAGCAAAAAAAAAAACTAATGTTGCTGTCCTTGTTTAGGTGATAGCAGTGGGAATTGCAGTTGGAGTTGGTATCCATGCGATTTCTCATTTAGCATGCGACTTCCCTCGCCTTCTTCACGCAAGTGAGGAAAAGTGGGAGCTTATGGAGCCATTTTTCAAGGATCAACCGTCAAGTTACTGGCATTTTGTTAAGTCAAAGGAAGGAGTAACTGGGATCTTAATGGTTGTGTTGATGGCTATAGCCTTCACGCTAGCCACCCCTTGGTTCAGACGTAATAAGCTCAATTTGCCAACATGGCTCAAGAAGCTCACCGGTTTCAATGCATTTTGGTATTCTCATCACCTCTTCGTCATCGTCTACACCCTGCTTGTTGTACATGGTTATTACCTCTACCTGACTCATGACTGGTACAAGAAGACGGTGAATACCTCTTACTTAATTATCGTATATTCTTTTCTGACACTACATTGATTTGAATTAGCCCGCCTTTAATCCTCCAACTCCATTGGCAGACCTGGATGTATTTGGCAGTTCCTGTGTTACTTTACGGCAGTGAAAGGCTTATTAGAGCACTGAGATCTAGCATCAAGGCTGTTAACATACAAAAAGTAACAAACTTCAACCATTTTTACGCAAACTTTCGTTTCGAAAAGAATTTTGGAAGTTGTTCTAATTTCTACTGGTGATTTTGAAGGTGGCAATTTATCCTGGAAATGTCTTAGCACTTCACATGTCAAAGCCTCAAGGATTTAGATACAAGAGTGGGCAGTACATGTTCGTCAATTGTGCCGCTGTCTCTCCATTTGAATGGTAGATAACTTCAAAATATTTCAACTCCATTTGTTATCCATTTGTACATATTTCAAAGAATATTGTTATCGTTGCTTTAATTATGGTAAAATCCCATGTCGACAGGCACCCATTTTCTATTACTTCAGCCCCTGGAGATGACTACCTCAGTGTTCACATCAGAACTCTCGGTGATTGGACGCGGCAGCTTCGAACGGTGTTCTCAGAGGTGCGTTTTCTTACAATTGCGTTGTTATTCTTCTAGACAACGAAGGTATAGTAGAAAAAGTCTTGTTTATTTCCAAGATTGTGAACGATATGTGCGAAAAAGTAAATGGCAAGTAAATATTCGCACTGACCTTTTCCTTTTCTTTTTCTTATCATACGTTCCCACTGAACTTTCAGTGCCGCTTATTGTGGCTAATTGCCCGTTGTATTTCTCAATTTTTTTTTTTCCAGGCATGTCAACCCCCTCCTAATGGGAAGAGTGGACTTCTCAGAGCTGACAGCTTCCAAGGAAACAGCCCAAAGTAAGCATTTACTTTTAGCATACTTTTCTATTGATCAGGCATATTTACCGGCTAAAAAAAATATGAATCCATTTTGAAAAATGATAATATTATAATCATTTGAAAGAAAGGAATCCATCTAGAGGGTTTGGAGATCGTGGTATCCATATGCGTGACAAGCATTACATAAGGTCAACATCTAATTGCAGACCGAATCTTAGGTGGTTGGAAGTGCGATGCCACAACCATATTGCTAATAAACCTACCCTAGTAGAGGAAGTGCTTTTCATCACTTTATGTGTATCTTAACTACTTGCTGTTAAGGTCTTTACTCTCATCCAAGCAATTTGTCAAGAGCTCCTAGCTAGATATGATCTGCATTACGTTAATAAACATAGAATAATAGAGATTAGAGACTACTATGTCTATTAGTCTGCTGTTTGAAGCATAATTTGCAAATGAACAAATGAGGACCACCATACCAATTACAGTTGGTTTCACTTGGAATAGGTTTTCCTTTAGCTTTTGTGTTATCTATATCTCCATTCCTGCTTTGGATTGGAATTATAGAATGCTGTCCATTTCAGAGTGCTCTCTTGAATCAGTTGTCGTTACCGCACCAGAATACAAAATAATAGGATTAGCAATGTCATTGACAGAAAGATAGGACGTTGACTAGGTTACTAAACAAACCTCAAGTTTGAAAAATGTGTGTCCATGCATTTGATTATTGCAGTCAAGAATTGCCAACTGTGTTTTAAACGATTTTTGCACATCCAATAATCCAAGTAATTAGACATTATTATATGCTGAAAAGATAATTACGGACGAGATTAATTTGTCCTTATGGACAGCTTGCTCCATCATTGAAAAGGACATGTAACAAACATGTGAAGTGAATGTGCTAGCGTGAGCTGCAAGTTGTCCTTTTTCGCATCGATATTCTCTAGGAAAAATGACGTCTGCCTTGAAATAAAAAAGTTTCTCGTTTAGGTATGCATAATGATGTAATGATTTTTTATCCCATGAACAGCTTCCCAAGAGTTTTGATTGACGGTCCATATGGAGCACCAGCACAAGACTACAAGAAATATGAGGTGGTATTGCTTGTTGGTCTAGGAATTGGGGCAACCCCAATGATCAGCATTGTGAAGGACATAGTGAGTAACATCAGGGCCATGGAAGAAGAAGAGGATGCACTAGAAAATGGTACTAATGGAATAGGCAATAGCCCATTAACTAAAACTTCTAGTCCTAATGCACAAAAAAGAAAAGAAAACTTCAAGACAAGAAGAGCATACTTCTATTGGGTGACGAGAGAACAAGGGTCCTTTGACTGGTTTAAAGGGGTGATGAATGAGGTGGCTGAATTAGACCACAACCATGTCATAGAGCTTCACAACTACTGTACTAGTGTTTATGAAGAGGGTGATGCAAGGTCTGCTCTAATTGCCATGCTTCAATCTATCAATCATGCCAAGAATGGTGTGGACATTGTCTCTGGAACACGAGTCAAGTCTCACTTTGCCAAGCCCAATTGGCGTAATGTCTACAAGCGCACTGCGCTTAACCACCCTGATTCTCGAGTTGGTAAGTGCACTTCTCCGACCCCATAGTTTATTGTACTACAATCTAGTGCTACAATATTCCATATTCTCATGAACTAGTTCAGATCTTTAGCATAATTAAGCCCTTTGCTCCTAAAAGGAAAATCTTCTTTATGCATGAAAAGAAGTCTTTGTTCATTCTGTCCGTCACTTCCTCAAAAAGATGATAGAAAATATATTAATGTGAGTGCTAGTGCTTTTGCAAAGGATGATGATAGATATATAAGTGTTTATCTCGTTTTCAATCACCATTAGCATACTCTATTATCTGTTGGGGCAGTTTTCATGTTCAAATTGACAAGTTTCTCATGGCCCTGTCTCTATATCACTGAAGATGATCTTTTACCGGGTCCAAGCAAGACAGTGGAAAGATATCGATACCAGAAAGGATGATTGAGTATACTATTGTTTTTGCTGAAGATAACATATCAAATCTTTCATACAGTGTTTATGTCATGCATTATTTCTCACTTTTAGAAATGAAAAATGAGATATCTGTATCTATTCACAATTGCAGGAGTGTTTTATTGTGGGGCACCAGCACTGACAAAAGAGTTGCGCCAGCTAGCCTTGGATTTCTCTCACAAGACCAGCACCAAGTTCGATTTTCACAAAGAAAACTTCTGAGTTCTAAAGGATAAAAAAGAGAAGAAACACACCAGACAAGTCCTCCTGAGCTCCACTCTGATCCACTATCCAGTACGTACAAAGATTTTGGCCCGCCCTGCAATTTGACCACAGCTTTTGTCATGATGTATTCTTTATCAAGTCTGCTCTAGAATTACCAGTAGAATATTGATATATTATAATGCGGGCAAAAGATAGTGCGTTGGTTGATTGATGGCACCCGCCATAACAGTTGTTATATACGAAATGCGTGAGCATGACCAAACGTCATGCTCTTTGCTTACCTATGTCTATATACGAGAGAAATAAATGTAAAGCTTTTTTTAAAAAAAATAAAATAAAATTGATTGAAGAGTGAACTTATTTTAATAAGATAAATCAGTAGTATGTAATGATACCAGCATTGAGCTTGAGAATATAACCCCTTTCTGATTTAATAATTTCATTGAATGATTAGTTGGAATTATTCTTGCCATTCAATCATTATGTTTTCTTGTTTTCTCATCCAGAAATGAACTTCCCCATCAACGCCCTAAATATTTAAAAGCATGATCAAATGCACATGCTCGATATCATACCTGTTCCTATATACAACAGCAAAGATTTGTTAGTGACGCTCCTGGTGATCTTGCAAAACGGTCAAGGAATATTAATAGTCCAAACATAATAAGTAGTACAAACATTCTTGAAAAGATGAAACCGAGGAAGGTATGTATGTCTATACTAGCACACAAAGGAATACGTCCATAAATCCTGACAGCTTGCATCATGGAAGAAAAGAATAAAATAAGCAATAAAACACAGGCAGTATATTGTAGGATACTGGCGAAATGGAGCCTGAGTGTATTGCAGAACATTAAGTTGGTCCTTGTTTTTAACCATCACAACAACAGAATATCATGTGTGCACTATCTCATGCATGGTCAAGAATAGTATGTTTATAACTGAACGGTGTCAGAATACCAACCTCATGAACCTCTTCCACGAGAATTACTATGCTATCTCACAGTAAAAACAGCCTTGTTTTCATTTATGTTTCCTTTTGAGCCTCTGGAAGTTGGGCTTGAGTAACTGGCTTGAAGTCAGGCTTTGGTCTATTGCATTGGTGGGCTGGAATGGGATCGAAGGCTTTTTTGTTGGCAGAGGTGTTTGACTGCTTGTGATAGTGGGAGAAACTGCCTTAGATTTTAACTGTCTTGGTAACTCCAGCCTCTCTAGTATCCTAGAAGTTTTTGCATCCAGCTGCTTGTTACTGTCTGGTGAGGACAGAACTGACTGGTCCATCTTAGGATTGGAAACACAAGTAGGAGAATACGTCTTGGGAACTTCACTGACAACCAGCTGCTTCTGACTGTCTGGTGAGGATAGAGGTGACTGGTCCATCTTAAGTTTGGAAACACAAGTGGGAGAATATGCGTTGGGAAGTTCGTTGACACCCAAATGCTCCCATTCTTCTGCGATAGAAGAGGTGGTTTTGTCATCTCTATTCGTCAGATCCAACAGTGGGGTTTCATCCTCCAAATCAGTAGCATCTAGTACAATGACCTCTGAAGAATCTGGTTGGCTTGAGTTTAGCTGGGATGTTGTCTCATCCAGTTTAGGAGGAAGTGACCTGGAACATCCATGTGATTGTGGCAAACATAAGAATCAAACAAGTTCTGACATTGAAATGCTTATCATGACAAATGCTGACCATCAATCCAAGTGCAGTCCCAAACTTACAAAAAAGAAAGTTCTAGGAATTACCAGAAAATGAGGTCATACCCGAACATCCCAATTTCAAACTGAAACATTTGCTAAGAACCTCTATAATAGCAACTATATAGCTCAAACTGGACATTATAGTAAGAAAGATGGAGCTAAAGCAAATGCTATGCCAGAGGCAACAGGATTGATGCTTAATGAATGACATTGAACAATCTCTAAACATGTCTTTCCAGTTTTAGAGATTCAAATTTGATCATAATAATGACGGGATGTAAAATTTTAACATGCCATGGCTGAGTTGTCAAATGGCTCGGAGGACCATGATTACAGCTCCAAGTAATTTAGTCACAATCCACTTATCCTGTGAAGGAAAAGTAAAACTACTAACACGAAAGTCCTGTCTAAACTTAGTAGTTGGAGAAGTTAACTAGGAAATCAGATTTTATATAGGAATAGCAGCCTCTTTGAAGAGCTGACAAATCCTTCTAAGGTCTGCCCTTGAAGAAGCTCTGGGAAAAGAAGGAATTCTATTTGAGAAAATGCACTGCGAACAGATAGCCAGCATATTGGAAGCAGTTTAAACATTTTTTTGTCAACTCTAAAATAAAATAAAATGGAAAAACTAGTCAAATATGTGCCAATGTAATTGTATAGGTGCAGGAGCACTCAATACCAATGGATATGATAATTACCCTATTTGCAGGCTCTCTTTCACAAGCAAATTGAGCTTTTGATGAAATCCTCTCTCGTGCAGTACTGGATTGTAGTCTCTTAATTCTATCTGTGGGTAATTTGGAAAGGAAAACCAAAGAAGAAGAAAACGAAAAATAAAAAAGTATTAAAATCATAACAGAAGGCTAAAAATTGAATTCAATCACTAGATTTTGGTGAAGAAGCTGTTTTTTTTTTTTTTTTATTTAAGTATAATGCAGTCTATGCCAACTTGCCAAGCTTATCAAAGCCAAACCTTAGCCAACCAACCTCCAAACCCAGGTTAACTCAGCACATAAATCAATATTCTGGATCTATTTAATCTAAGTACATGCTTTAAGAACAGAAAACTTAAGCATGTAGATGGCTTCAGATTTCCAAAACTTAATATTGAGAAAGAAGCTCTGGAGAAGTGATTGAGGCAAATATTCAACCTTCAGTAGTGAGGCTTGAATGGAATTCTGAATCTCCTTGTTGACAGCAGAATCAAGGAATCGATTGGCATCAGGCACAGGCAAGACTTCCTCTGATCCTGAAAGGCGCTGCAATGGGTGCAGGCAAATTGGTTACAAATTCTAAATGAAGACAAAGACAGAGGAACAGAAAACAAACCAAAATCTATAATTCAAATTCCCACAATCAAAGCAAATTAAACTAAGAGGAAGACATTAAATCGACAATTAGAATATCTTGAGAAGAAATAGATGGTTAGCCTATAAAGAGGGTCAGTGTTTACCCTGAGAAGCATTGGTCCATTGTCTGAAGGCTGAAGAAGATAATAGCAGTGGAAGGCTGCTTCTCTCATGGTTTCCACATTACAACACGAAGAGCATAACAGGCCCTGATCCATTGAATGCAGAACACTGCAAATCCCTTGAAAAACTGACAGGTCACATCCCAATTCAGAATGACGGAAGTAACATTTCGAATCATGCTAAGAGAAGATAAATTTGGGAATCAAAGGATTTTGAACTTTGAGGACCCTAAATTCCATTTTTACATAAACATTTGAAACAAGAAATTCAAAGGGAAGCATTCATCACACTTTGAGCATTCAACTCTGGTCGATCCATTTCGTCTGAAGTTTCTATCTCATAACAAGCTGATGGAGTGACAAAATATGAAGATCCAATTATAAGACCTGTGATAAAAAAGTGAGAAAGGGAGGTTAAGCATAAAGATTTTATGGTACCTGTTCTAGTGACTATAGATTATCATTCAGAAGGTGTGGGCAGTGATTATAAGTATTTTGCAGAGAAAAGGTTTGAGCAATGATTTTCAATCATCTCTCGGACCATCTCTCAACTTTTACATCTGCATAAGAAAATATATTGGCATCCTAAAGTTCAGAAAGTTCTAAGAAAACTGATAAAGTGATAAAAGAAATGGACCTGTTCATTACAAGTAAATATAAAAGGATAGAAGAAGAAAATCCATTGTTGTATTGCACACTCGGACCAAAAGGCAGCATTCTTAACCTAAGATTGTAGCTCGCGTGGATGTCACTGGTTTTTACTTATATCCCAACTGGTAGTACTTCAAGATGTGGGCAAAAATGCCATGGCCATAAGAATGCGGGTTTTAAAATGATAAGCAGAAAAGCAGAATCTCCTCACATCCCTATAAGAACTCCCCAACTACCAATAAGGCAATACCATTAAATAGATAAACCACTTACAGGTCACAAAATGCAAGGGACAAGAGATGTATCTATAAAATTGCAGATAGAGTTTATAGCATGACCTTACCTTCACTTAAGGAGCTCAGGTTAGTCCTCTCAATAATGTTGAAGTCAATGGGTGAAGAGACTTGCTTCAGCTTCATTGAGCTCTGAAAAGATGGCATAAACAGAACTGTTTTGTCTCCAACTTGCACAGAATTTTCAATAACATCAGAAATTCCCAGATCACACCCTGTGATTGGACAAGAAGCTCCCACATTTTCGTCTTTTATTCTGTTATCTAACATAGAGCCATGACACCTGCATGTCTATAAGCAGCACACCCAGCCATAATAAGTTTATTCACATGAGAAATCAAATTGAAATAACAAAGGAAATATTTTATCATAAAAACAGAGCATGAAAGTGAGATTCATAATTCAACACCTGGCAAGCACCGAACCCATCAGTAATTTGACAAACAGATGTTGACAAGCTGCAGAATATCTGATTTAGAGAGCCTATGAGGTTGCTTTTAAAGATGAAACGAGCTTGCAAGGGTTCTTCCATGTCATCCTTTAACTCTTGTAGCCATTGTTTTACCATGCTATGAAATACTCTACTCTCTGCAAAATTATCCAATGTTTATGCTAAATACAAATACATATACAAGACTTTACACTTTCGCTCACTACCATTTTCTTAGCAAAAATATTGAGAACTATTTACACAAAACGATAACTCAGATTAATTGCAATAAGCAAACATTTAGCCCTAGCATGTTAAGTACTCTAGGGCTATACATCCAAATTCCCATCTGCATGCAATAACTCTAACCATGAATGGACAACTTACTTTTTTTTCTATATTTTATTGACTGTAGCCATGGTCTTGCGACTACACGATCACATCCTATCCCACTCTTTCCATCTCCCTTCAAAATGATTCTACAAGGAAAGATAGGGACTAGTGACAGAAATTCCATAGCTTCTCAAATTCCTATGCTGTGATTTTTCGATTGTCATAATCAAAACCTATATCTAGCAAGGTCTGCATTTTTTTCCAGTACTAAAAACTTTCCCTCTTTGTTCAATAACCATACAAACATGGAGCTTCTGCCTAATTTACTATTAATCAATCGCAGGAAAGGTTTTCATGTTATAACATTGATAATTCATAGGAAATAAAACTTATCAAAGTATACTAAAAGACATGGAAAACCCCATTTTGAGACCATATGTTTATATTAAATAGCCAAATTAAACCCTGTGTAAATAATTCGACACTATATTTGTATTATTTAGACAATTTGATCCAACTATCACCAATTTCTTAGTGAATGTCCAAAAACTTGCTTAGGTAGAACATATTAGCCACATGGCACACAATTTTGACTAAATTGCCCTATCCTAAATAAAATAAAAAAATCAATTTGAATTTTTTTTTTTAAAGAACAAACTGATGTAAGATCCCCATGTGACTTTTTCACAACTCCAGACCTCATATTGCATATTTTAGGAAAATAGAAAGAGAAGAAACCAAATTTTAATTTAGACTACTCATTCAATAAATCTACTATCCTCTGTAAACCTAGTTTTTGGATATTTGTTAAGAATCGAGAGCATCAAATTGCCTAAATATAACGTTCATAGGATTGAATTTGCCAAATTATTTAGACATGTTTTAATTTGCCAATTTGATACAAAAAAAGTGGTCTCAAAATAGGGTTTTCCAAAAACCATTATCACAGCATCATGACCTAATAATCATTGAAGCACATAACCTGCGAGATAAGTTCCAAATGAGAAATTATCGAGATCTGATGTACTTTTCATGAAAGAATTAATATTCCCCTGCAAATTTCCAAGATGGCTCAAACTTTGCTCAAATAATACAAACTCCACCGAAACGTACTTATCCTCTGCATCCTATCAAAAACCAAACAAAATTTTCTAAAAAGAATCAAATTATACATCATCAAGTAATAATCCGAAGCATAATCTGGTGACTAACCATGAGAGTCACTTTCAACTCTGAGTCAACATTATAAGGCACGCACGAGCTCAAAACAATCACTTTTCTCATAATATCTTTACCTCCCCATGAGTACAGTACTTGATCACTCAAAATACTTGAAAGCTTCACATCTTAACAAATAATGATAACAATAAATAAAGAAACCCAGAAAAATAACAAAAAAAATATGCTTGCAAAAAGTCACCTAATAAGTTACTAACCGCATGAACGGAGACTTCCAGAATCGTTAATTTCAGGCAAAAAGGAATCAGTAGGCACATTATTAACGGCATGATGGAAATCACGGAGATTGAAATTTCCTCTAGGACTATAAGCCACCTTTAGCTGTTTAAATAATAATAATAATAATAACTACCGTCAAATTTTTTGACAAACACGTTCGATTTTTTTTTTTTTTGAAGAAATTTCAATTACCTCGTGAGAGGAAGAAGTCCGGTTCTTGAAGAGATAACACAAGCCGATTTTGTCGACGAGAGACTGCAATTGGCAGCGTGAAGGAGACGATACAGCGTAGAAATTTGCGAGGTGTAACAAGGACTGAACAGAATCGACGATTTGCATCAATCAATTAATAAAAAACAAAATCTATTAAATAGAAAGAAAGAGAGATTACCTGTTTTAGGTTTTTGAGCAATGGAGGCGAAAGGTTGCAGAGATCTAGCACGAAACAGAGCAGTACCATTTTCAATTTTGTTCTTTGAGTTAGTGGATTTGTTTTTATGTTTGTGTTTGGCGCGGAATGAGAGGTATTTACAGTGGGAATTTGAAATGTTTTAGCTTTGGTTTGAGTAACAGTGTACCGAAGTTGTTGTTATTTGTTAAGAAAGATAAATTTTGGATTTGCTCCCTATATTTTTTGGATTAAGAAATTTACCCCTGTACTTCTTTAACTTTTGAAAAAGTACCTGTTGTTTTTTTAAATTTCATTTTTAGGATAGATAAGCCTGATTAAGGTTTTTTCATGGAGCTATATTTAATTCTAGTAATGTAAACTTTTTTATTTATTCAGAGTACAAAAGAAACAAGTTTACCTAAGTTGTGGACTAGTGATTTGCCCGCGCTACACGACGAGTCTCGTAAAACCAAATTATTTTAAATTTTTAAATTTTTTTAATTATAATATTTTTTAAATAATTTTTTTTTAATGTTTTCATAAATTCTCTACTTAAAAAAAGCATAAATCAGTTTTTTTTATGGATTGATCTATATATATATTTAGTAAACAATAAAATTAGTATAAAAAAGCTGTATTTGAATAATTGGTTAGTTCCTTTAAAAAATTATTTTAATTATTTTATTCTAAATAAATTGGTCCTATAATGTTAAAAATATATATTTATAGTAATTAATTTGTATTATGTTGGAAGATATATAGTTAATTTTTAAATTTAGTAATTAATAAAATTAGCATAAAAATAGTATTTGAATAATTAGTTGATTCCTTTAAAAAATTATTTTAATTATTTTATTCTAAATAAATTGATTCTATAATATTAAAAAATATTTATAGTAAATAATTTGTATGATATTGGAAGATGTATAGTTAATTTTTTAATAAAATCAACGATTTAATAACTTTTTTATACGTATTGACCATATCTAGTGAATCGAGACAGATTATTTGAAATACACTTTAACCTTTTAGAATAAAATAATTATATATTTATATATATGCAAGTATCATGTAAAATTTCTAAGAATTCATGATATATATTATACCAATTTATTTTTTTAAAAAAACCATGTTTTAAAATTTTATCCTAAAATTCAAATATAGAGAAAAATAAATTATATAATATGAGTAAATAAAATTTTGTATAAAAAATATTAATTGGATGAGAATTTTTATAAAAAAAAATTGATAAATTCAAAAAATAAAATTTAAATAATAAGAGTAATATAAGTTGAAGTATATGTTAACTTTAAAATATAAAAAGATATATTATATAATCATCAATTTATATAAAAAAAAAGTTACGATTGATTTTTAAAAAATTTTAACACCCAATTACAAAAAAACAAAAAAAAAAGACATGTCTAGTAAATTAGTCATGGGATTAAAATTTTTTTAAAAAAATTAAGGATCAAAATGAAATAACTTAAAAATTAAAAATTAAAAAAAAAAAAAACCAAAGCTATAGTGGAAGAGTGATTTACTGTTCAAACGAACAATAAATCATTGTTCCTTTTTTTCATATCTTTTAATGTTATAGCAAATCCATAATAACTTTATTCAATATTTACTTTTTTTTGTTATAGTGATGTGTGAAAGAAAGTTACCCTCGTTGTATTTGATTTAAGACCCATTAAGACTTTCCGTCTATTAAAAAAAAAGTTTGTTACTCTTTAAATGTTTTGATAACTTATATGTAAGTCTATTCTTAATTATTATTTTTTTATTTTTTATTACATCTAAGGTATTTGACAATTTTAACTCGTTGAAACCAAGTCAACCTATTAATTAAGTCTCAAAATGAGTTCTTTAGAATGAAAATTTTATTTTAATTAATTAATTTATTTTTTGGTTATGTAATATCCCTAATCCAAAATTCTCCTTAAATGTAAATACATTGTAAGGATGTTTTGTTCGATTAATAAAAGAATACTTAAATAAAACGAGGAATGAAAGTTATTACTTTTATTAAGAATAAATTAAATACAAGTATGGTTATTATGAAATGTGAATGGATTGATTAAAGTTTGAATTAGAGAATTACTATAAATATGTTTGCAAGAATGATTTATTTAATTAATGTATGAATATTTATTTAAAGTAAGAATTGAAAAATCATGCATGCATAAGAATAAAATTAATGTAAGTGTAATTATTATGAAAGACAAAAGAATTAATTGGAAGATAGATAAATTAATTAAAGTATGAATTAGAGATTGGTACTATTAATTGTTATGATTATGCTTTAACCTAGGGACGCAATTGCAAAATATAGGGACATAATCATAATAATTAAAATTTTAGGTACTTGATTGAAGTAATTTAGTAACTTTAGGAACTTAAATTACTCTTATAAAAGGTCGAGGATAAGGGCTAGATTGAGAAAGTTATGGACTAAAATTGGAGAGGGCGATTATAAGGATTAAAAGTTTTGAGACTAAAATGTAAAGTGTTAATATTTTTGGGGGACTTATTGTAATAACTCCGTCCCAAAAACATACACTCGTTCATGCATACACGCATACTTAGAAATTACACGCATATAATTATACCTGCATATGACATGTTAGTGGGGTATTGGATAATAAGTATTTGAAATAATAAAAAGAAATAAGGGCTCAATTGTAAGTATTTGGAATAATAGGAAGAATTAGGGACTCAATTGAATGTAATCTAAGTTGGGGGACTAGAATAAAAACAAACTAAAACTTAAGGGACCAAAATGAACTTTGCCAAAATATCTTCACAACCTTATCAAGATTACTTACCTGATCATTATCTCTTCTTATCCCATCTAGTTTCCCGTTTTGAGAGAGAGAAAGAGAGAAAAACCCCATTTCTTTGTCAAATTCGGATGATCAAGCTGGAAATCTAGGTAAGTTCATCCCCGACTCTGTTTTGCACTCTTGATTTCGAGACTTTAGGGTCAGATATGGAACAAGTTGTAAGAATAACAATTGTTGTTTTGTGTCTTATCTAGCTCTCTGTGAAAGGGTTTTGTATTTAGTAATTTATATTTCGGGTTATGATGGTTTGAACACATGTTGTTCTGGGTGATCTGATGCTTGGCAGATTAGTGTGCAAATTTTAAAAATATGGTATTCTTTGGGTGTTGAGTATTTCGACCTGATTTTTGGATATGTTTTATATTTATATGTCTAGTTCTTTTTAAAAAAAGGAATTAGTTCTTGATCATGTCCCAATATAAATTTATTGTTATTTGTTTGGAGACTGCTCGGTAACAAGGGTGCTGGAAACTAGTTAGAGTTTGAAAATCTAGAATAAATCATGTATATGGCATATTGGGCTGATGTTTGGATATGTTAGACCACTTTGAGTCTAGTTTCATGTAAAACTGGAATTTTGTCATTTTACCCTGTATTTTAGGATTTATAGTACAAAGAGTGTGAACTGTCAAGAGGTCAAGTACCCATAAACAAATGGCAGCAACTCTGATTTTTAGAAAATTATCATGAGTTGTGTATTTCGTACCTAGACTTGATTTTTGGATATGTTAGAGCCCTATGAGTCTAGTTTCATGTGAAACTAGAATTGCATCATTTGAATCTGTATTTTGAGACTTATGGTAGAAAGAGTGAAAAGGGGTCAAGTACCCATAAAGGAATAAGTTAATCCTAAAGTCATATTTTGTACCTTAAGCATATTTAGAAGTTTGATCATGATAAAATGACTTATAAAAGTATATGTGTATGTGTTTATAGATGCCGAGGAGCGTGAGGTGCGAGACGCGACGTATTGATAAACGGCGAAGACGTCATTTTTGTGAGTTGAATAATAATCGTTGTGCCATGATGTGTTATTGCTATTGAGTGCTAATATTATATTTCTATGATGTGAATAATGTGTCGTTTGCTAGTTGACGTAAACGTTGTGTTTATTGATGTTATGTGTATTGATATTGATATCATGATGTGAATGATGTGCCGTTTGCTAGTTGACGCAAACGTTATGTTTATTGATGTTATAATGGATATGTACCATGATGTAAGCCATGGATGTTGTATATGCTATATGTGAAACATTCATGATATATGCAAGGCTAAGAGGTTAAGGTTATGGCTGGCTTGTCTAAGTTTCGTAAATACAAGTTTACAAGGACCCAATGGGTCACTTACAAGTTATAAAAGTCGGCCAGCAATATATGTGTATAAGTTTACAAGTTACAAGTACCGGGGCGGAACTTGACATGTCCAAGTCATAACCGACAAGAAAAAGGAAAGCATGTAATCTTAGAGTCATATGAACTCCATGTATTGTTTATATGTGATGATACTTGGATGATGTGATTGCATGTTATGCTTTCAATGAATTATTGTTCTCTCATTGAGTAGCATCTCATTAAAAATGCAATTACTTTTTAGGTACAAGAAGTTAAGAAGCTTAGAGCTTGTTTTGTTGCTCATTTCACGACATGAGTAACAGTGTCGGCTGGCGATCTCCCTCTCCTCTCTCTCATTATGCCGAGCATATGCATCCTAGGAGAGTTTTGAATTGTATATATAACTATGTAAATATGAACTCCTGGAGGTGTTTTGAGACGTGTTTATGAGCAAAGAAAAAGTGGTTTTGATTGAATATCCAAGGGCTATAAGTGGAAAGAATGTTGTTGATTAGTTGAATAATAAAAAAAAATATATAATCTTTCTAATATGAGGTTTTAACGATCCTAAGTGATATTTTGTGATTAATTGAGTTTTCTAGATCTAAAATGGTTAAGTTATACGAAGGTTTTGTAAGGAATTAGGTTAAGGACGCTACACTTATTAATTGATTATATGAGACTAATTTCAGCTAGAGAATTTTGGAAAATTTAAGAGAGAAAGAAATGAAAAAAGTTAGCAAAGAGAGAAAGAAAGAAGAGAAAATATCTAAGAAAAAGAAGAAGAAGAAAAATCTAGAAGCCATTAACAACCATGCTTAAGATCAAACCAAGTGTGACACAATTAGTTTAATCTTAAGGAGAAACCATGACTGTAAAAATGGAGGAAGAAGATGAAAGAAGGGTTAAAAATCATAAGTGGTTTAAGTAACCTTAAAGGAAGAATAAGACCAATCAAGAAGAAAATCACACAACCGCCACTCCATACCATCTTAGTTAACCTAGAAACACTCTAAAATAACCTCAAAATCAGTTTAAAAGATCAAACAAAGAAGGAAGAAAAATCACTATTTTGGTCGAAACTTTTGGAAGGAAGAAGGGGAAAAAATCGAGGAAATGAGAAGAATTGGCTAAACTTCAAGTGAGGTAAGTGTAATTCTCATTAAACCATGGGAAACTAATGATTTTGATGTGTATTTGATGTTAATTTGATGTTTTATTGTTTAAGGATTAATAGCTTAATCATAGGAATTATGATTCCAATATTGGAATTAAGTATGCTTGGTGATATGTTTGTATTAGTAATGTTGAGATTGATATATTTGGGTGAATAATTGGAATGATTATGTGAGTTTGGATGGAGTCCTTGTTCTCGGAACAAAGTGGTTAACATATACTAAAACATGAATAAGTTAGTGGTTTTAGTACCTAATGTTTACAAGGTGCTTGATGAAATGTTTTAAGAGTGTTTATGGTGTCGAATTGAAAGAATTGAAATTTGGTCACTTTGTGGAGAATTTCAGCCCAAGTAAGAAGTTTAGGTTGATTAATCTACTTAACCTAATTAATTTATAAATGATGAAAACATGTTAAGTTAAAGGGTCGGGGGTGAAAATTTGAGGTAAAATGACCAAATGGAAGATAGTCTTCCATTTGGTAACTTTCAACCAAAATGAAGAAAATAAGAAAAATGGTTAGCTTTGAAATTTAATGATATTTTTAAGGTTTAGAGGTATGAAATATTATGAAAAATAGATTGGTTATGTTGTTTAAGCAATTCGACCAAAGGTTGTTTTTAGGGTATTGTTTATGTTCATTATTTATTTGTGTTTTGCATGCATACTTGATTTACGTGGAACATGTATTTGATTTATTATTTATGTCACATGTTCTTGAGATTTGAAAGTATGTATGTTGAGGTTTATATGGATGCATTGCATTTCTAGTTAAATGTATTTGCACATCATAATCATGAAAGATGTTTTACATTCATGATTTTGATTAAAGAAAAAGGAAAATGAAAGGTTTTCAAAAAGGAATGGCTAGATACCTTCTTAAGGTTATGGAAAAGGAATGATCACCCTCTCTTGAAGAAAAGAAAAAGAACATGCTAAGAGAATGATTAAATGAATACTCTTAGCGTGTAAAGGAAATGCCAAATGAAAGAAGACATGCTAAGAGAATGATCTAGTGTATATTCTTACCATGTAAAAAAAAATGTCATGGGAAGCTATCTAGTGCTTTTAAAAGGTTTTGACAATTGCATGTTTTAAAAAGGGGGTCAATTATATAGACAATCGGTATGATGCATCCAAAAAGGAAAATGAATTTCAAAAGGCACGAAAAATAGCTTTTAAATGGATTACATGCATGATGAGCATTACATGTATTGCATGCATTACACTTATTGAATATCGCTCACCTCTCGTTTCTTATGAAGTAGTAGAAAAGCAAGATGAATAAGGACCGTCGTCGAGAAATATTAAAGACTTGCCTTATGCGTGCTTACTATGTAAAATGTGTGAGAAAACTTACATTTGCTTAGCTTAATTTTTGTTCCGTATATTGGTGATAAGTTAAACAATTTTGATTTATAATAATAAATGATATGGTTTGAATGTTTAATTAAGTTATTATGTTAAGTATGTGGTTCGATTAATTAACTTGATGAATTAATTAGTCATTTAATTAAATAGAATGGCCTAAAGGAGTTAATTGGTTAATAAAGAAATCAACTAAAAGTAAAATGGAGGTTTAAGTAGATGATTACTTAATTTGTTTTTTTTTTTTTTTTTAACTTACACACCCAAGGCTTTTAGCAAAACTAATTTGTTGCTTTTTTGAACCCGTAACCTCTTGTTGCAAGAGACTATTACCATTGGGCTACAAGCTCTTTAGTTATGATTGCTTGATTTGGTAGTTAAAGAATCAATGGTAAAAAGTAAAGAACTAAATGAAGACTAAGTCATTAAATGAGATTTAAGGAATAATGAATAAATGAATTTAATGAACTAGTTTAATAAGTAAGTTTAAATTAATTTGGAACCAAAGTTCCATATATACAAAAAAATGTTGTGAATGGATAAGACCCTAATTAAGAGTCCAAATGAATTTATTAAGTATTTAATTAAATATATTAAATAAATTTCTAGTCTATGAAATTTTTATAAAAACAATGACATTAAATCAAGATTTAATGGTTTACTATTCATTAATTATTTTCTAATTAAATGCAATACATGATAATTAAATTATTTTTGAAAAGAAAATAATGTCAAAAACCCTACTTTATTGTATGAAATATTAAAAAATGGAATATCTTTATTTTAAATTAAATATGATTTTCCAAAAGAAATTTGAGAAAAATAAAAGACATGGTTTAATTTAGTTTAATATAAAGTATTTTATTTAAATGATTAAATTGGAGTTCAAGAATATAAAATTTTGACCAAATCATGACATTTAATATTTCTACACATGATATTGAAACATTAATTGGTGTTAGTTGAATTTTCAAAAAACTTTATACCTAAGTTTTAATTTATGTGAACCTATTGTTTCTTATTAATTAGAGACCCCATATGAAAATGTCATTTTTGTTAATAATTTGGAAATGCTAAGGAAAGAAGTTTATTGGCTTGCATTCATTGCACTCCAAATATAAGTCAAAGCTAGTAATACTTTCGATCTATTTAGATCCTAAGTCGGAGTGTTACATGTTAGCTTGATATATGGATTTGATCCTAAAAAAGTAACAATAAAGTAAAAAAAAAAAAAATGACATTAGATGGCAAAAGCATTGTGAGTTCCTTTCATGTTCTCTTCTCTGTTCTTTTTTTCCTCTTCGGTTTGCATTTCATTCACTAGTGTGAAAAAATACGAATGCTAAATTATAAGTAAATTATTAATTAAGCTTCTTATAGTGTCGATCATGATTAATTTAAAATTATTTTATTTTAAAAAATATTTTTTTCTCATCAATCTTTTCATATGTTTTACTTATTTTTTCTCTTTTTTTAATTTATTAAACAAAAAAAAATAAAAATAGAAAAACTATTTAATTTCTTTTGAAAAATTAAATGGACCAATTTATAAATTACTCAATAACATGTTAGGATAACATACTTCAAAAAATTGAGAAATTTTATAATACTTAAGAAATATTTTATTAACCTAAAGAGTCAAGCTTAAAACAATAATATTTTTTGAAAAAATAAATTTCTTTGAAAATAAAATTTCAAAGACAAGTTTTAGTAACGAGAAGAATATGTTTTGAATAGATAAATTTATTGAATTCAATATTCAACTTTTTTTTGGATAGATGGTCGCACGACTCGAGGGCTTGGACTGTACAAGGAGTAGTAAAAAGTGGTTGTCCCTAAAGTCCTAAAACTTCCACCAATTTCTTAAAGAGGCCCAAACCTTCCTACTAAAATTCCCAAATTTTCCTATTATGCATTATACCCCTAGCCCTTAGAACATAAAATATCAAGTTTTATTCCACCCTATCGAGCAGGTTAATGATAATTTAACCCTCTAGATTATTACAACAATTTAATTAGTTCTCATGGCTTCAAAAATTATATATGCAATTCCACTATTGTTAAATTCATTTATAGCTTAACTCTTTTTGCATATGATAATCTTAGGAGTTTGATAGACAAAGTAGGCGTTTTTTTAAAAAAAAATTACTAAAGTATGCATGACCAATACATATCAGGGGATTATTTTTATTTTTCAATAACATATAGACTATTTAATATATTTGGATAAACTACAGGAACTAAATTATGATTAACTTCCCATTAAGCTGAGGAATCCTTATTAGATGGGGCAACAACAAGACGCCAAAAGCCGAAAGAACCATGAAAAAAAAAAAAAAAAAATCAGAGACGGATGATGGGTAAAGGAAGAGAAGATGAACCAGAATCAGCATCAGCAGAAAGAAGAGAAGAATCGCCATAAAATAATTTCTATCCGAGTCTGGACAATCTAATGGACGATTTGTTGACTGAAATTCTACTTCGACTTCCCACTGCAAAATCAGCCATTGGTTCAAAGTTAGTCTCCAAACGGTGGTGTTCTTTGATCTCTTCTCGCTATTTTGTTTCCCAATTAATAACCCACCACATCAATGGTTCCTATTCTGGGTTCCCGAATCCTCCTAGTCTCTTTGTTAACAGCAATATGTATCGAGAGCTTTCTTCTATAACTGGTAAAAAAGAAGATCTGATATTCACTAAGTCCCCATTAGAACTCCTTCCAGAGAAAAGGGAATCTGTTTCTATTGTGGCATCATACAATGATTTACTATTATGCAGCGAGATGAAGGAGGTGGAATTTGTTGCCAATTATTATATATGTAATCCGTTCACAATGCATTGGCTTCTCCTCCCTCCAGGTCCAGTGAGAGCGAGAAAGTCTGGAAAGATTTTTTTTTGGGTTGGTTTGTGAACCAAACTATCAGAGATGGGTTCAAGGAGAGCAAGGCGAGTTTCGATTCAGGGTGGTGTGTGTTAATGAGATTAAAAGGGATCTTTTCATTGTGGATATTTATTGTTCTGAGACAAGACAATGGAGGGAATGTGCAGAATATAAAAATTGTAGCAATGTTGTTGCATGTGATGGGAAGTTGTACTAGTATAATGGTACTGATGTTGTTGTTTATGATCCCTTTAACAATGATCAAACCATTTTCATTGATGGATCTGAATTGAGACTCCCTAACATAGGCATTGGACCCAGTTACGTTACCAGTCGATGTCTTGGGGTTTCCCAAGGCATTTTCCGGCTGCTAAGTTATATTCATGGTGCTGCTCCTGATCATTTGAGTGTTTGGGAGGCCAAGGACTATGAGACCAAAAGGTTGAGCTTGATCTGTAAGGTTTGCTTTAACGATATGATATCCGAGGATTCTTTGGCTAGTAAATTTGTAAATGATGGCTGGCTCAATGCACAGGCACTGGCTTTCCACCCTAACAATAAGGATGTGGTATACTTGCTCTTAAGGAACCGCATCATCACCTGGAAGATTCAAACCGGAGAGCTGGAAGTGGTTGGTGAGATTTCGTATCGAGGTGGCTTCTCTTCTTACAACAGCATCTTCACAATTGTACTTCCTTGGTGGCCTACACCAGTTTCCACCGCGCAAATGCCAATCTCTAGTGTCTGATTTCTTTCCCTGTAAGCAATTAGATATCACTTTCAATGTCTTTCTCGCTTGATGCTACTGCCTGTGATTATACATTAGGTTTGCAATATTATCTATGTCTTGTTCCGTTGATATTCGGCCATTAAGGAACTTGTGTGGACGATCTGTTTGGAGGAGGAAATAATTAGGTGGACAAAATATAAAAAATATTTCACTCTAAGTTTTTGAATAAACTAATCATTCGTTTTAGGGGCAATAGATCCTCACACGCTTCTAGTTACTTTGTCACCAAAGCTTTATTAACTCTTTATTTATTATTTATTTTTTTTGCACACACAAACTGTGGCCAAAAGGCTTACTAGGCTAAGGATGACTGAAGAGACTCAAAATGTAACTACATACATCATTAATATACCGAGAATAATTAAAAAACTTTAAGAGAGTTCATGAATGTTGGCAATGACGTAAATGTGGGTCTTAATTCACAAGAACATGAATGTTCTAACTACAAAACAATGCTACACGTTGCTAGAACAACATAACCTTCGGATATAAAATGAATTTCAAATATTAAAAAATTCTTCTATCTTTTCGAAGAAAAATAGAGATTTATATTGATAACAGCACCTGATTGACATAGCTTTATCAACATCAAATGTAAAACAAATTGACAGAAACTTTGAAGCGTGCTATCACTCAATCCCATGCCAGACTGATCAAAATGACTCTTTGGACTTGGATGCACTTGTTGTCAATTAATGAATTAGTTCTAAAAATTCATGATTGAAAACAAAAGCATTTCTTTCTTATTTTTTTCGCAAAATCAGGTTAAGTCCATTAGGTTATCGAGGCCAAAACAAAATAAAGGTTGTAGTGCCTCACTGCCTCCTGTTGAACTTTAATAAGCTAATGTAAGTGCGATCACCGACAAAGAGAACTTCTGTATGGATCGAAACTGAAGGAAATGCCAGCAGTATCAGTAAACAAATCTATCTCCTAGCATTTCAGACAATCAGATCGCATCAAAGACATGTTCAAAGTACACAGGCTCAGCCATAGCCAAAGACCAGCCATCTAAGGAGAACTTTAAATTTGTTATTGCTCCAATATTTCCCTGAAAAAATGCAAGGGATTGGGACAGATTCCTTACATTCAACAGACCAAAAAATAGAGTTGAAACAGAGAATGCAGAGATATTCTTATACAATCTATAACGCCCGTCAATCAAGACATCTCACTCGAAGGGTTATGACCGAACGGGTCGATACTAAAACTCATATTGTTTTTATTTTCTTAAAATTAAGTTCCTAATTTAATCTTATTTATCTTTAAATATGTCAATTTAAAATATGTTATTAATAATACATAACCATAAGATTTTCTCATTAATATAGCGTAAGCGTTATTATAAAATTTCATTATTTATAAAACATATCTCATCATAATTAACATTCCTAAATAACCTTGTCCCAATATTCATATTTAAATTCTAAGTAAAAATTTTCAACACTCATAAGTTTAACATCATTACATTTATTATTTTAAAAATAAATATTCATTTAAAACATAGCCTAATTGTTACGAATACGCAAAGGCAAGCACATGAGTCACTAATTACTGGAAGCAAGCATCAACATCCTCAATATTTGCATCATTACCTACATCATAGAACGGACGTGAGATACGAATATCCCCATAAGTGTAATATGTATGATTAAAACTTTTTATACATGAATGTCTTTAAAATTTTTTTTTCCTCATTTGGGCTTGCTAGAAGATACTAACACCGGTTAGCGAGGTTTAGCCTCAATAAAAACATGCATAAAAATATTAACCTCATCATTTAACAAGTCAAACCTTAACCTTTAAACCTCAACATTTATGCCTCGTTAGACAATCTCAATCTTTAAACCTCAATATGCATTAAAAAAAAATGACTTCATTCGTTTACTTAAAACATTTTCTTTTAATTAACATGTAAAACATATGAATGCGTATGAATGCACCTCAAGACCATCACATCACATCACATCAATCACATAAAAACACATAGCATTTATTTCTATGGTGTAGTTGAGTTATACTTACTTGATTCGCATAAGACCACATAGAAACACATAGCATAAGACCACTCGTTTATAATAACCTTTCTCTAAAAATCGATACATTGACTTGATTCAAACCTTGAACATACATACCATATAAAATAAGAAATTCAATATTATTATTTTATTTCTAATCATTTAATTTTTATTAATTCTTATTCTTTTTCGGTAATTTCTTTTAAATTTAAAATCCTAATTAAATCATCAACTCTACTCTAATTTATTCAATTCTCTTCTAATTATATTCATATAATATAATGTTATTAAATTTTAACTTAACCTTTTCAATTCTTTTTAAATACACTTAACCATCAAATATTCTAATAAAAATTTAAGATTTTACTACTAAAATATAATTTTTAGATAATCAATCCTAAATCATGAAATTTCAAACTCAATTCTACCAAACATTATATAGAAACAAATAATTAAATTAAATATTTTTCTTACCTTAAATATTGAATCACCAAGACTTGAATCTTCTTCCAAATACCTTTGACTTCACTTCTCACCCAATTATATTCCCTCTCGCTCCCTCCCTCTCTCTCTCTCTCTCTCTCGAAATAGAAGCTTATGAAATGGCTTTTCTAAATGAGGAGAATGACATCCTATACATAGGCATGAGAAGTTGAAACATTTGAAAATTTTAAGTGCATTAATTAAAAATAATAAAAGATCACCAAATTTCTTCTTTTATGGCCACTAAGTGACTTTCTTTCATAATCACTAACCTTCTTCTTTTATGGCCACTTTCTTTTCTTTCATGGCCATTTATGTCTCCTCTTTAATTTTAATATATGTTTCAAAAAAAAATTTTTCTTTCATAGCCACTAACATTCCCTTTAAAAGCTAGTAAAACTTATTATTATGTCATTATTAGTTTATCAATTATTATTACTATTTTAATTCTTTAATTCCTAATAGCTTAGGATAAGATTATAGATTAATTCCTATCTATATAAAAATACTATCTATAATACCAAAAAATATATATACTATATCCTAAAACTCTATACATAATCATCATATCATCTAAACACATAAAACATATTAAATTACAAACACAAATGAAGCACATTTAAACCGCATATACACAAAATATATAATGTAAAATTTTTGGATATCATACAATCTGTGTAGAAAAATTCTACAAATATCAGCTACATGACTATGCCTCTACACATCTAACATCCAAATGTGAGGCAATTGCCTCACACTCAATACATGAACAAAAGAAATCTGACAAAATTTAACAAATTTCAATCTACTAAAAGAATATAAAAGTCTAGTTGTTTAACTATTAATTCTCTACTCTCTGAGTTGCAACAATTTCATCTACTAGACTCTCAGAACATCCTATAAAACAGACCTCGCAGATGATGGTGAGGTTGAAAATTGACTTGCAAATGTTCATGCTGATGTCCTCTTGTGCTGTAGTAGTCTAAGTTGTAGCCAGGCCACAACTCCGACACGTTAGGCTGTTGGTGTGGGATATTACTAGTTCGGTCAGCCCATTGTGCATGCACCCAAAAGCAAAAGCTTTCAAAGGTGGGGAGATCCTGTTTAAGAATTCTGGCAAAGAAATCAAGCTGACCTCCTCCCATTGCTTCATGAATGCATATGAAATCTCCATCACCGATATGACCTATGTCATCTTCGTCATCACCCTCGACATCAACTTCCATATTTTGATCCCCACCACTCTGGATCTGACCTGCATCTCCTCCATTTTGGAGCTCTTCTTCAGCATCTCCACCCACGTTAGCTCCAAACTCACCAATGTCTGCCCCAGCCATGTCATTATCAACATTTTGCACATGATCCTGAATGAGATGAGATAACAGACCAAATTCCCATAATCAAAGGAAATTAAACTAAGAGGAAGACATTAAATCGACAATTAAAATATCTTTTTGTTGCTTGAGAAGAAATAGATGGTTAGCCTATAAAGAGGGTCAGTGTTTACTCTGAGAAGCATTGGTCCATTGTCTGAAGGCTGAAGAAGATAATAGCAGTGGAAGGCTGCTTCTCTCATGGTTTCCACATTACAACACGAAGAGCATAACCGGCCCTGATCCATTGAATGCAGAACACTGCAAATCCCTTGAAAAACTGACAGGCAATATCCCAATTCAGAATCACGCCAAGAGAAGATAAACTTGGGAATCAAATGAGTTTGAAATTTGAGGACCCTAAATTCCATTTTTATATAAACATTTGAAACAAGAAATTCAAAGGGAAGCATTCATCACACTTTGAGCAATAAACGCTGGTCGATCCATTTCATCTGAAGCTTCTATCTCATAACAAGCTGATGGAGTGACAAAATATGAAGATCCAATCATTATACCAGTGATAAAAAAGTGAAAAAGGGAGGTTAAGCATAAAGATTTTATGATACCTGTTCTAGTGACTATAGATTATCACTCAGAAGGTGTGGATAATTATTTTGCAGAGAAAGGGTTTGAACAGTGATTTTCAATCATCTGTTGGACCGTCTCTCAACCTTTACATCTGCATAAGAAAATATATTGGCATCCTAAAGTTCAGAAAGTTCTAAGAACACTGATAAAGTGATAATAGAAAAGGACCTGTTCATTACAAGTATAAATAGAAAAGGATAGAAGAAGAAAATCCGTTGTTGTATTTCACAATCGGACCAGAAGGCAGCATTCTTAACCTAAGACTGTAGCTCACATGGATGTCACTGGTTTTTACTTATATCACAACTGGCAGTACTTCACGGTGAGGGGAAAAAGGCCATGGCCATAAGAATGCTGGTTTTAGAATGATAAGAAGAAATGCACAAGCTCCTCACATCCCTATAAGAACTCCCCATACCATTAAATAAATAAACCGCTTACAGGCTACAAAATGCAAGGGACAAGAGATGTATATATAAAATTGTAGATAGAGTTTATAGCATGACCTTACCTTCACTTAAGGAGCTCAGGTTAGTCTTCTCAATAATGTTGAAGTCAATGGGTGAAGAGAGTTGCTTCAGCTTCATTGAGCTCTGAAAAGACGGCAAAAACAGAATTGTTTTGTCTCCAACTTGCACAGAAGTTTCAATCATATCAGAAATTCCCTGATCACGCCCTGTGATTGGACAAGAAGCTCCCACATTTTTTTTCTTCTCAATAATGTTGAAGTCAATGGGTGAAGAGAGTTGCTTCAGCTTCATTGAGCTCTGAAAAGACGGCAAAAACAGAATTGTTTTGTCTCCAACTTGCACAGAAGTTTCAATCATATCAGAAATTCCCTGATCACGCCTTGTGATTGGACAAGAAGCTCCCACATTTTTGTCTTTTATTCTGTTATCTAACATAGAGCCATGACACCTGCATGTCTATAAGCAGTACACCCAGCCATAATAAGTTTATGGACATGAGAAATCAAATTGAAATAACGAAGGAAATATTTTATCATACAAAAAGAGCATGAAAGTGAGATTCATAATTCAATACCTGGCAAGCACCGAACCCATCAGTAATTTGACAAACAGATGTTGACAAGCTGCAGAATATATGATTCACAGAGCCTATGAGGTTGCTTTTAAAGATGAAACGAGCTTGCAAGGGTTCTTTCATGTCATCCTTTAACTCTTGTAGCCATTGTTTTACCAAGCTATGACATACTCTACTCTCTGCAAAATTATCCAATGTTTATGCTAAATACAAATACATATACGAGACTTTACACTTTGGCTCGCTACCATTTTCTTAGCAAAAATATTGAGAACTATTTAGACAAAATGATAACTCAGATTTTTGCAACAAGCAAACATTTAGCACTAGCATGCTAAGTACTCTAGGGCGATACACCCTACTTCCCACCTGCATGCAATAACTCTAACCATGGTCTCGCGACTACACAATCACATCCTTTCCCACTCTTTCCATCTCCCTTCAAAATGATTCTACAAGGAAAGACAGGACTCGTGACAGATATTTCCCACTCTTTCCATAGTTTCTCAAATTCCTATGCTGTGATTTTTCGGTAGTCATAATCAAAACCTCTATCTAGCAAGGTCTGCTCCTTTTTTTTTTTTTCCAGTACTAACCTTTCCCTATTTGTTCAAGAGCCATCAAACATAGAGCTTCTGCCTAATTTACTGTTAATCAATTGCAGCGAAGGTTTTCATATTATAACATTTCTAATTCATAGGAAATAAAACTTATCAAACCATACTAAAAAACATGGAAAATCCCCATTTTGAGATCATATGTTTGTATCAAATAAGCAAATTAAACCCTGTGTAAATAATTCGACACTATATTTGTTGTATTTAGACAATTTGATCCAACTATCATCAATTTCTTAGTGAATGTCCAAATTTTTTTTTTATATAAAAAAAGAACAAAACTGATATAGGATCCCCACGTGACTTTTTCACAACTCCACACCTCATATTGCACAATTTAGGAAAATAGAAAGAGAAGAAACTAAATTTTAATTTAGACTACTCATTCAATAAATCTACTATCGTCTGCAAACAAAGTTTTGGGATATTTGTTAAGAATTAAGGGCATCGAATTGCCGAAATATAACGTTCATAGGATTGAATTTGCCAAATTATTTAGACATAATTTTAATTTGCCAATTTGATACAAACACATGGTCTCAAAAAAGGGGTCTCCGAAAACTGTTATCACAACATCATGACCTAATAATCGTTGAAGCACATAACCTGCGAGATAAGTTGCAAATGAGAAATTATCAATTTCTGATGTACTTTTCATGAAAGAATTAATATTCTCCTACAAATTTCCAAGATCGCTCGAACTTTGCTCAATAATACAAACTCCACAGAGACACATTTATCCTCTGCATCCTATAAAAAACAAGCAAAAAATTAAAAAAAGAATCAAATTATATATCATCAAGTAATGATCCGAAGCATAATCTGGTGACTAACCATGAGAATCACTTTCAACTCTGAGTCCACATTATCAGGCACGCACGACCTCAAAACAATCACTTTCCTCATAATATCTTTCCCTACCCATGAGTACAGTACTTGATCACTTAAAATACTTGAAAGCTTCACATCTTAACAAATAATGATAATAATAAATGAATAAACCAGAAAAAATATCTGCTTATTAAAAAAATAACAAATATGCTTGCAAAAATTCAGTTAATCAGTTACTAACCGCATGAACGGAGACTTCCGGAATCGTTAATTTCAGGCAAAAAGGAATCGGTAGGCACATCATTAATGGCATTATGGAAATCAAGGAGATTGAAATTTCCTCTAGGACTATAAGCCACCTTTAGCTGTTTAATAAATAATAATAATAATAACTACCGTCAAATTTTTTGACAAACACGTTCGATTTTTTCAAAAAAAAAAAAATTCAATTACCTCATGAGAGAAAGAAGTGCGGTTCTTGAAGAGATAACACAAGCTGCTTTTGTCGAGGAGAGACTGCAACTGGCGGCGTGAAGGAGACGATACAGCGTAGGAAATGCGAGGTGTAACAAGGAGCAAACAGAATCGACGATTTGCATCAATCAATTAATAAAAACAGAATCTATTAAATAAAAGAAAGAGAGATTACCTGTCTTAGATTTTTGAGCAATGGAGGTGAGAGGTTGCAGAGATCAAGGACGAAACAGAGAAATACCATTTTCAATTTTCTTCTTTGAATTTGTGGATTTGTTTTGATTTTTGTGTTTGGCGCGCAATGAGAGGTATTTATAGTGCGAGTTTGAAATGTTTTAGCTCTGGTTCGAGTAACGACACGGTACTGAAGTCGTTGTTAAGAAAGATAAATTTTGGATTTGCTTCCCATATTTTTTAGATTAAGAAATTTACCCCTATAATTTCTTAACTTTTGAAAAAGTGCCTTCTGTTTTTTTAAATTTAAATTTTAGGGTAAATAAGCTTGATCAAGATTTTTTCTTGGAGTTATATTTAATTCCTGTAATGTAAATACAGAACACAGATAGTTTAGTTGTGTATCTGCAATAGCTTTATTCAATACTAACTAATATTATTTTATTAGTTATTTTGATATGTGAAAGAAAATTACTTTCCTTGTATATAGTTTAAGACCCATTAAGTCTTTCAGTTTATTAAAAAAAAAATTTATTACTTTTTAAATGTTGTGATAACTTATATGTGAGTCTATTTTAATATTTTTTTGCTTTTTTCCTTTTTACAGCTAAGGTATTGATAATTTTAACTCATTGAAACTAAATCAACCTATTAATTCAGTCTCAAAATGAGTTTTTTAAAATGAAATTTTTTACATTTTTTTTTCAGCTTAATATATGAATTTGATCCTAGAAAAAATAACAACAAAGTCAATAAAAATGACATTAGATGGCTAAAGCATTGTGAGTTCCTTTCGTGTTCTCCTCTCTTTTCTTTTTTTTTTTCCTCTTCTAGTTTGCATTTGATTCAACAACGTGAAAAAATATAAATACTAAGTGCTAACTTATATAAATTATAAATTAATCATTTTAGTTTTGAAAAATAAATTAAATAATCCTTTTTGTTTTAGAAACCAATTAATTAGTTTTTAGATCAATGTCGATCATGGTTAATTTAAGATTATTTTATTTAAAAAAACATTTTTTTCTCATCAATTTTTTCATATGTTTTACTTTCTTTTTTTTTTTTTGGTCTTTTTCTATTTATTAAAAGAAACGAAAAAAAATTAACATTTTTTTTTTTAGCAGAAAGGGTCAAGCTTCAAACAACAATCTTGTTTGAAAAATTAATTTATTTGAAAATAAAATTTCAAAAATATGTTTTAGCAACGAGAAGAATATGTTTTGAATAGATAAAATTTTCAATTCAATATTCAACTTTTTTTGGATAAATGGTAGCAGGCCTCGAGGGCTTGGACTGTACAAGGCCTAGTAAGCATCGGTCATCCTAAAACTTCCACCAATTTCTTAAAGAGGCCCAAACCTTCCTGCTAAAATTCCCAAAATCTCCTATTATCCTTTACACTCTTAGCCCTTAGAACATAAAAATATCAAGTTTTATTCTACCCTATCGAACGAGTTAATTATAATTTATCTCTCTAGTTTATTACAACAATTTATTTAGTTCTCATTGCTTCAAAAATTATATATGTAATTCCAATATTTTTAAATTCATTTATAAATTAATTCTTTTTGTATATGATGATATCAGGAGATTGATAGAAAAAGTTGGCATTTTTTTAAAAAAATTATTACTAATCTAAGCATGATCAATACTAATCAAGAGATTACTTTGTTAATTTTTTAATGCAATGTGGACTAGTTAATATATTTGAATAAGCTACAGGGACTAAATTATGATTAATTTCCCATTAAGTTGAGGAACCCTTATTAGATGCTAAGTCCTTAATCGATAGGTTACTTGTCAAGAATCCTTTTTCTCCTCGCACAACATTATAAGAGGAAAATATAAGTTTAATGTGAATCATATAGCTACTTTTGGATTAATTCCGATATATATATAAAATAAAATGACTACGAATAAATAAAGAAAATAATAGACCAAACATATAATTACCACGAGTGTCGTTGTATGTGTTTAAAATTTATTTCGTGTATTATAGAATTACCTTAATATAAAAATTTTCAATTTTATTTTATTTGAAAATCAGTTTTTAAATTTTAAATTTTTTTTGACCTCTTTAAAATTTATTTTTAAAAAATTTAGTTTATCTTATGATTTTTAGCTATCAATTTTAAAAAATTCAATTATTGATATTTTTATCTGAAATTTTGCACACACGTTTGGAAAAATACAATCTATTTTTTGAAAAAAAAATCCACAGTTTTTTAAGATATAAAAAATTTATTTATTTATTTATTAAACATTAAAAATGTAAAAAATAAAAAAAAATAGAAAATAACTAGAATGATCTCAAATATTTTGGGTAGCTCTATATAAATTTTACTAGTTAATTTTCATTAAGGAGCAAGTTATGTTATTGTTATTTCCTTGGGCTAGATGATAGAAAACTAAAGAATGGATTAAATCTCAAAAATAAAAAATTCAGAATGTCAAACCCGAAATGAAAAATTTATAGATTGATTTTCAAAATAAATTAAAGTTTAGAAGAGATTTAACTTAAAAAATTATCTAGAAAGTATCCTAATCTTTAGGAAACAAAAAAAAAAATTATAACGTTTTGTTTACATATATATAGCTTTTCTCAATTTAAATTCCAAACAAGATTTTGGTTATAGGTCACTCTAGACTGAATAGATCAAAGCCTCTCCATATAATTTGATTTTAAAGTTTTACGTTTTGTCACGATAAGTTACGATTTAGTAGAAGCTAGTTGGTTGCCCGTGCTATACTCGCGAATCTAATAGAAAAAAAGAAGTGAATAGTATATTGTGAGGGGGTGATCTTTAAAGTATATATATTTGATCTATATATATTATATAATCATCGGTTTGTATGAAAAAATAACAATCAATTTTTAAAAATTTTAACACCTAATTAAATAAAAGAGAACATAAATTGATGAAAAAAAAAAGCAAAGAAAAAAACCGAAAAAAAAAAAGTATGTAGTGCATCGGGTAGGGATCAAAATTTTTATTTTAAAATTTTATGGATCAAAATGAAATAATTTAAAAAATTACAAAAAAAAAAAAAAACCAAAAAGAAAAAAATCAAAGCATAAATATATAACAAAAGTGCGCCTGCCACAAGTCGAACCCCAATGTATTATTTGAAAGGCAATTTTCTTAACTGCTGACCGCAAGCAGTTTCTTGTACTCTTACAAAATATACATATAAAAAAGTAAATAAAAGGTGATTAGGATTATAAACAGTCAAAACCCCATGTCTCTCTTTTAGAGTCCTAGTAATGGTCCAACTTTCTCCATAATTCCTCTACTCATAATTGAAATACAATAACATATGCGATGGAAGGACAATGGCAAAGCTAAAGGAAAAAACTTGATGAAACTGCAACCAAACAGAAATTTTGGTTCATTCAGTTTTGATGCTGCGAATTTGGTTAGATAAATAACTAGCATCCAAGTTGAAAAATACATAAACTGTTACTACTATTCTTTTCCACACATTCATGCAACCACCAAAAGAGACTGAGCAAATAGTATGCTTTTAACTAGTAAAAAACAACACAGAAATAGATTTACACTTAGCTCATATGCCAGGACTGACTGTAAAGATGTTAAAACCCAGGCTGAGTCACATTTTGAATGCCATTGACCTCCATGGCAGCAACAGATTTTATTTTCCTTACTAGCTTATTCATCATATCCTCATGAGACTCAAACATTGCATCAGCAATCTTTACCACACCTGGTTTCTGGCTATTAAACACTGAGAAAACAACAGCAGCCTCGAAGCCATCGTTCATACAATAGTGGAGCAGACCTTGGGGAAACACAAAAACTTCTCCTGGCATGAGAGTTTTTTGGAATGGTTTGTTTTGGGTGTCGATAAAACCGGCAATCACAACACCTGTGCTAACGAAGAACATCTCGGATGCTCTTGGGTGAGAATGAGGCATCATCAAACCATCAACTTCAAGGTCAGTCCTAGCAATTGAGAGGCCGAGAGTATTTAGACCTGGGAAATCCTCAGCAGTGTCAAGGGTGAGCGAGGAGCGAAGGAAATTGTCCGTGTCACCAGGAATGCTTAGTTTTGATGACTTGAAATCTGAAGCAACGATGCTGTTTGGATTCTTGCAAGGGAAGCCATTGATGAAGACAGTTTGCTCGCCTGTAGTAGCCGTTGGACAAGTATCCTGAAGATTATCAAAATCTGCCAAGCGGCCATTGATGCAAGCGCACAAAAAAATGCACAGCAGAAGGGTCGAATTCATCTTGGTTTGTCCTTGCAAAGTTAATGAACATTTTTCTTTGTTTTATATGCAATTTTTACAGGTTGCAAGAAATACAAGTCATTTTTTGAGGCTTTGAGTTCACTGCTGGATTTCAAATGGATTATCTTGTAAGAAGTGCGTTGCTTAAAAGAAAGATTATCTAAAGTCAGCTGGATTTCCTGAATATAAAAACCAAGATGGTTCCCCACTGATACTGTCGTTTAATCTCTCTGTCACTGACAAAATACCTCTATTTATTTGAATTTCCTGAATTGCAACCTTCCTTGCCATAAAAGGAAAGCAAAGTGGCTATACTGAATGAAACCTATAACCTTAAGATTTTGAAAGTAACTTGAAGGAGCATATGACTGAGCAAATTGAGCTTAAATAAGAAGGCAATTTTCATTTGTTTACTTCCAAAAAGATGCTCAGTCAATTACCAGGAGCTGAAGTGCTACTTCATAGGGGTCCTTTGGGGCTGGAAAATTAAACAGTAGAGCTCAATGTAAAAGATTTTAGCATGAACCTTATCCATCACTCCTTTGTTCCTTTCTTATCTGCACGCTGTTTAACATAACCATGGCAAACTCACCAAATCAATAGCCGCCAGGGTTTATATCCTTGTATGCTCTCCTTTCTTTTCAAGCAAACAATCTATCTTCTCATCACCTAAAACCACATTATAACATGTACAACAAATAGATTGGATTCCCTATCCCACACATAGCGCCAGAACTATAAGAAAAATCTTTGCCCGACCACAAGAACCGAACTAGCAAAATAATAACGTAAGAACATAGGATAATAAGCACCAAAAATTCAATGGGGTTTACAGTCAATGATTTTATTTCCAGCCAAAAGCACAATAGTGGCAGGAAAAAAATTCTTCAATAAGTTGCGCAAATTCATCGAGACAGTTTCATGAAACTCATTGAAAAAAATCTGCACCAAGCAGATAACAATTTAAGCAAACTAAGTATTAGAAATATTAATTCCTTCGTTGGTACCATTTTCAGTACAATTGTTGTTCTTGTCGGAGTCCTGCAAACAAACTTTGGTTGTGCATTCATCAGGACTGGTAAGAATCTCCTTGTTGTTCTTGTCAAAGTCGGGCAAACAAACTTTGGCTGTGCAATCATCAGGACTGGTTAGAATCTCCTTGTTGTTCTTGTCAGAGTCCTGCAAGCAAACTTTGGTTGTACACTCATCAGGACTAGTAAGAATCTCCGAGATGAACTTTATCAAAGAGCAAAGCCCTCCCAAGAAATTATGATCAATAATGCCTTTGCCTTCCGTAACATGAGGAAAGTCAATAAGTTTAACTTCAGCGTCTGAACTCCCTCCTTTTAACACTCTCTCCTTTTCATACACCATAAGAACAGAACAAGAATTCAAATGGTACATGGTTTGATCCTCAAACCATGCCTTTAGCTCCAATAATTGAGCCAAAATTCCAGTAGAACCACCATAAACACTAGAAGCAAAAGAACAATCGGGTTCCAAATTCAGATCAGCTGGCGAATTGGAAGAAACAAACTTCTTCAGTACCACTCTAACATCATCTGCATTAAGTTTCTGCACAAGTTTCCTCTCTGGCTTCCACAATCCAGATTCTTCGTTTCCATATATCTGCAACCCAGAAATCCTAAAACCCAAATACAAACTACTAGTTTCCCTATCTTTCTTAAAGCACCGCTGGATATAATCCTCAGAAGCTTCAGGATACCAAGTTCTAGAACCAATCTTGATATCCATAACCGTTGGAAGCGAACGACTTGAAACAACGTCCTCCAACACAAGGTGCGGCACAAGGCCAGATCCGTCAGGTGCCTTTAAAAGCTGAGTTCCATGAAAAACAGGAAAGAATTTTCGTACATGATCCGGAACCCTCGTATTCGACGAGAAGGAGGTATAAAATGCCACCTCTTTCGAGCCCCGGTCATCATCCTGAAGAGGCTTGTAGAAACGCCCTGAACCATCAATGAGGGGGCCAAGCTGCCCAATGCGAGCTTCGTGTCCAGCAACTTGATGCTCTGGGACCTTAAGCATTATATGGGTACTTAATTCTGTCAAAAATCAAACAAAATGCAAGTCCATGAAACCTCTACTATATTATCAAACATCTTTTCGGCAACAAATTTAAGTGCAAGAAATCAAAGTGCATAAGAAAAATCCCAAGTTAAACACAATAAATTCAGAGTCTGAAGTTAAGCCAAGTGATAATTCAAAGCAAGCAAGCACGAACTATGTAAAACCCTAAAAAATAAAGCTCTAGGTATAATAGATCGTCGAAAAAAGGATTATTACCTTTAAGATTATCGTATACGACTGGTGGATGGCTGAACTGCTAGAGCTGGTGAATCAAGACGACAGGGACTTCACGCTATCTAGTGGTGGGTGGGTCCAGCGGAGAGCATAAAATACCCTTGACTGCAGCTGGATGTCGTTGGATTTGAAATCAGCCATCGGGATCTGGGAGACTTGTGTTGCGAAAATCCAGTACGTGCATGTGTATGAGAAAAGTAAACAAAAGGCCGTGAATTAAATATTTGTCTAGTCAAAGTCAACGACTTGAAGGATGGATGGTGCAAAAAAACGATTCAGCAAACCTTGGTTTACAGGTGTCTCTTTCTTCGCTCGTAGAGAATTAAGTTTTTTTCAGGATGGATATAATATGTCATGAACATTAGCATTAATTGCATAAAAGATTCTCTTTTTAACATTTTCTGCGGGGCAGTATGTTTCTTGGCCTGTCGATTGCCGTAGGGGAGAATTTGACTAATGGGTACATCAATTGCCATTCACATATGATCCTACTAAATCTTTTTTCCACTTGTATACTTAGTATATTCCAACACAATTAGTCTATTCAAACACAATTCCTCCATCGTTAAAAATACTTAGCAATGGTTCAATCCATTCAAACCCAATTCATCAATGAGCAAAAGTATCAAACAAAATAATCTGAAAGCGATAATCGAATTTGACAATCAAATTTTTTTATTTAAATATAAAAAAATCGACAAAATTATAATGCTAACCACTATCAATATTTGATATCCAAACTCGACCATCAGCTATAATATCATTTGTTGAAAAAAAAATTATTAGAAAGTCATTTGATTGCGTCTACAAAAGAATTTATACACAAGAACAAATAGTATTATCTTAATTCAAAAATCTAGACTAATAGATTATAAATCTATCTTATATATAAGCACTTCAAACTTTTTATTCTTTTTCAATACGAGATAATTACCACTCACATGTAAACTCAATAATTATAATTTAGTTTTAGCATTTTTATTTTTAATAACGAGTAATGATAAATGTTAATAAAAAAACTTCAAGAATACACAAAAAAATCATTGAATTAATGAGGTCATTGATTCCTTATAATCTTGATTCAATTACTTAATTTTCTTGAAGCTTTTTCTTATTTTTTTAATTAATGTTTAGCATTTTTTAATAACTTATTTTTCTTACCTGTCCTCACTTCTTATGCTCCTTTTTTTTTCTACAATTTGGTTTTCAATTAAAAAAAAATAGAATTGAAAGATTAAGTTGAGGATAAAAAAGATAGAGAAATCTGTTGAATATAAAAACTCCGTTTGATCAGTTAAAAGAAGGAATTGGATTACTAGGAAAAATGTAGTGCGGTCAAAAGCATGATTGGAAAAATCAGAGCGTAAAAAAGTTAGCAAGACCATTTTAAACTTGCACATTGCACGACGTGAAAAAGAATCACTTCGAACGTGGCCCAATAATGTTTCCAGCAAAGCATCAGTTTGAAAGTAAGTTGAACGTGGGCCTATCATGGAGGATCACGTTGCTCAAATTTTGTCAAGATTTTTGTTTTATTTAACACTGCCTTCTTCCCAATTTGTTTCTCATCTTTCACTTTTTGTAAAAAATAAAAAACAGAATATATTTCAAACTTCTACAAACTTTTCATATCTTTTTCACAAAAATTATAAACACAATAAATATGATTTTTAATAAAAATTACATTGAAAAGACTAAACACAAAAGTAAATACTCTCTGTTTTTTTCAGCTAAAGTCTTTTTTTACCTGTTTTGCTTATCGATTTTTTTTTTAATCAAATATGGATTAACGTGTGACCAGTAAAACTTTATAAATATATAATACCTCAAAATAGTCTATTATAATTAAAAAAATTTTTAATTTTAAAAATTTAACTAAAACACTTTTCATATTTTCAAAATAATACTATAAATATTTTATTTTATACTCAAAATTTACATACTATTATATATATATATATTTAAAATTTGCTTATTATCATAGAGGCAAATTAATTTTTTATCTGTACTATGTTGCAAGTAGGACAAAAGATATACAATTATTTAAAAAATTCATTTTAGTTTGAAGATCCGTGCTATATCGGATGTCTATCAAAATATATCAAATCAAAGATTAAAAAAAAATCTATTTAATTTTATGTTTTTTTTTATCAAAATTTTATATTTTACTAATTATTTCTTGTGTTTTTCGTAAATTTTATGATAAAAAATACAATTTATTCTTCTTTATCTAGATTCTTAATTTAAAACTTTTAATAATATAAAAATCAAATTTAAAAATTCATGGATTCTTAACTAAAGACTTATTCTATAAATTTTTTTTCTTTAAATCTTAGACAAATTATCTAAAAAAACACTTTTTATTTTTAGATTTGGTTTATTTATAAGATTAATCTAAATATTAAAAGTATTTTTCAGATAATAACTTCGATTTTTAGAAAACAAAATTACAATATATATATATATATATATATATATATATATATATATATATATATATATATATATATATATATAATCATTTTAAAATTATAAGAATCCATCATATTCATTATATTAATTTATTTTTTAAGAAAGAAAAAATAATCATATTCAAAAATATTATTCAAAAATCCACGCGTAGAGAAAAATAAATCATATGTGTCAATAAATAAAATTCATACAAAACAAAAAATTAATCGGATGATAATCTCTATATAAAATGACAAATTAAAAAAATAAATTTTCAATAATAAAATTTATGTAATTTGAAATGTGTGTTAATTTTAAAATATAAAAATATATTGTATATATTTCTTTCACGTCAAACTACGTATGGAATCTAAAAAATAATGATCGATCTTCCGTAATCCTTGTCTAAAATTTTATAATAAAAAATAAAATAAAATAAATTATTTGGAAAAAAGAAAGAGTAAAAAATAAGCTGGGCCATAGGGTAGCGAATGTCAGCTTATATATATATATATATATATATATATGAAACAAAACGTAAGATACAAAAATGTCAAAAAAAAAAAAAAACATATCTAGGAAAGCCTAGTAAATAGGAAACATTTATTTTCTTTTTTATTCCCAATTTTGTTTGAATGTCTGTTGAAAGCTTATTCTCACCTAACGATACTCTCAAACTCAAAATCCAACTTTGTGTAGACCAATATTTCACCCATTTGAGCAAAGTGTGAGATTTTGCTAAAATTGCTTAATATATATGGCCAATCAAGCCAAAAAAAAAAAAAAAATTGATGACAACTTATTTTAGCGATCGATCACTTAAATAACGTAAATCATTAAATCAAAATCCCTTTAATAACAAAAAAAATTACGCTGCGACGTTGGGGTATTATGCATTAATCATGTGATTAATAATGTTAAATGTTATTGTATTCTAGACTTTCTATATAAATTAATTTATAATATATTTATCATTCTTTTAACTTAATAGTTATTAATCATTAAAAAATTAATTATAAATTATATCAAATTTATTCATTTTTAATAGTTATTTTCTTTATTACATTTTTTTTATCCAAAACAGTATTTGAAATATGAATATTGATAAAATTTGATGTTCAAAATTATAGCCATATAAAATATAATTTGTAAAAAATAATATATTTGTAACTAATATTATATGAATAGTTAAAAAATCGTTTTTTAGTTTTTATACCTGACTTATTTGTAATTAATATTATGTAGATAGTAGTATTTGTCATTGCCTTTTTTTAGTTTCACAATTACCCATGAACAATACCTTCCTCCTCTTGTATTTATTGTCTATCTTCCTCTTTTCTTTATCTTTCTTTTCTCTTTTGTTCATGGACAATGACATCTTATTCTCTTATTTGGTTAGTGATTTGTGTTTTTTCAATCGGATCACCATTCCCTCTTGAGTAATGGGAAAGGGGCTACTCCCCGAAAATGCTCGTTTGTCATTGCGGCATCTTCCTTGGCAAATTGTGAAACCATCGGTTATTGGTATATCGAGCACTTGGCATATCCCCTCTTCTAGGGGTCAGCAAAATTCGATAAAAACTTAATCATCAAACCGAACCAAACGGAAATTATTATTTCGGTTTGTTTTTTTTTAAAAAAAGACTAACCGAAATTATTTCGATTATCGATGTTCGATTCGGTTTTACAATTTTGTGGATCGGTTTCAACCGAAAACCAAAGTTTTTTTTTTCTAAATATATAAGTAAAATTGCAAACTTAAAAAGCCCAATGAATTGACGGAATTGCCTAAGCCCCAAGCCCACATTCCACCCTAAGTGCCCAAATCCTTGTGTTTGGAAATTATTATTTTAATTTGACTTGAAATTATTGTTTCAATTAGAGGGATTTCCTATCTTAATTGGAGTCACACTTGATTGGGAATTATTGTTTGGAGATCTCTCGTTTACTATCCTAAATAGTATATAACTTATAAGCAAGTTTATTACAATGTAAATATGGATTATATTTTGGGTATGTTACATATGAAATAAGCTTAATTAGTCGTGGATAAAGATTTGGATTCTTCCTATCAAGAAGAATCATTATCTTCCAAAGAGATGGAAAAGAATTTTAAGCTGCTATTATACATAAAATGAATTACGAATTAGTACTTTTTGTCCCCTATTTTTCAAGTTAAAAAATAAGAAGGTTAATTAGGTTGTTTTTGTAACTAAAAAGCAAAAACTCTCTTGATTAAAAAAATGAAAAAGTTGTGTTGATTACGTTCGAAAGTTGATATATAATTATATGTATAAGTACATCAAATTCAATTATACATATATAATATATCCACAAGTTGTTAGTAAATATTAATTAAATTATGCTTACCAAGAATCATGAATCATGTAGCTAGCTTCTAATTCAAAAAGAAATTACGGAATTATGTAGTCATGTGTTGATTCTATTCGAAATCATGTACCAAGAATTACAAAATTAGTACTTTGTTTGAAAAAAAGAATTTAAAATTTTCTAATTCAAAAAAGATACTTGATAAATGATAATAAGAGATGTTTTCTTGTAGTGGATAACTTGGATATTGTATTTTAGACATCATTCATTACTCTGTTATGAGATGGTTGCATAGTCTTGGGACTTTACCATTTACATTTACATTTTGTTTGAGATATTTTGATCTACTTAATGAGAGTTAATTCCTTTTTATTTGTTATTGACTTATTATTTTCTTTATCATTGAATGTCTATGGTTGATTTATTCATAAAAATCAATAAAATAACTCTTTCTATAATTTTTTAGGTAGATGTCGCAACCTCAAGATATTAATGCTGAAATTAGTGATTCAAGCAATCCGGAACCGGTATGGGTAGAAGCAAGTGTAGCTCTAACTAACACACAAACTAACACAAGAACGATGAGGAAAGCGATTAAGTCTAGATCAATTGTATGGAACATTTTACAAAGTTTGAAGATGAGAATAAAGATATCAAGGCAAAGTGCAACTATTGTGATAAGGTACTTGTTTGTCATCCTACAAGAAATGACACAACTGCACTTAAGTCTCATATGTCCACATGCGAAAAACACCCTCGTAGTTGTGACACTACTCAAACTCAATTAAACCTTCATCCAAGTGTAGGAGGAGATAGCTATCTTAACACATGAAAGTTTGATCAAATTGCTATTAGAAATGATTTAACTTACATGATCATTGTAGATGAACTTCCATTTAAGTTTATGGAGGGTTCGTGGTTTAAGGAGTATATGTACATTACACTACCTAGATTCAAAATTCTATCACGATTTACAATTTTAAGAGATTGCTGCCAATTTTATTTAGATAAAAAAAATTAAAGTTGAAGCAATTCTTGAAACAAAATTATACAAGAGTTTATCTCGTAACGAACACATGGACATCTTCCCAAAGAATCAATATATGTGTTTAATTGCTCATTTCATTGATAATAATTGAAAGTTACATAAGAAAATCTTGAATTTTTATCCGAGTTGATAATCATAAGGGAATAGATTTAGGCATTGCCATTGAGAAATGCTTGATTGATTAGGAAATTGAAAAGGTTTTTACTATTATGATTGATAATGCAAGTTCGAATGATGTGGCAATTAGATACTTAAATGATGTTATTAAGAATTGGGGACATAACATCTTAGATGGGGTTCATATACGGTGTATGGCACATTCTTTTAATCTTGTTGTTGTTGACGGGTTAAAATATTTTAATCCTTCTATCATTCGTATTCGATTGACTCGTTAGATATGTGAGACAATCTTTAGCTAGGTTGTCAAAATTTAAGGAATGCATTAAAGTTGAAAAGATTGATTCGAAGGGTTTGTTATAACTAGATGTTGTAACTAGGTAGAATTCAACATATTTGATGTTAGATGCAGTTCAAAAGTTTGAGAGAGCTTTTAAGAGATACGAGCAAATTGGTCCTTTATATATGAGTGAATTTAATAGAGATCATGATGATAATGTTGATGGTGGGCCACCTAATGTTGATGATTGGAAGGCTTCAGAAAGATGTTGGGCATGTTGAATGTAACGCCCCGCCCGAGTCATATTTCTACTACCCAAGTAGGGTACCAAATGAAGAGCGTTATGCTAACATACCCTAAACTCTAAGTAGTTCTCTTTTGATATTCTTCAAACTTTAACGACACATTACATATATAACTCCTTAAGATAAAATTTACATAACATAATTAAATACATTAATAAAACATTCTAAGTAATATTCAATTTCTCACAAACATCATACCTCAAATTTACGGATAAAATAAAAACTAATATATGCTGCCTCACATTAGCCGGTTAGGAGGAGCCAGTCACATTCGTACCAACTTGTCCTTTTCCGTCACGACATAAAAATAACAACGGGGTGAGTCGAAGCTCGATAAGTGGGGTGATGCATGTGATATGCAATGTTATTATGACTTCCCACCGGACTCATAAATTTTAATCTCGGGTACCTTGGGTATTAGCCGATCTACTCTATTTATCATCCGGGTGGTCCGCAGATCACCTTCTGCTATAACGAAATTATCCCTCGTTGTAACTACGTTAGCGGGAATCCATCATCTAACAGGTGCAAGCACATAGCTTGATTTCAACCGGATGATCTTCGGATCATCTTCTGCTATAACGAATTATCCCTCGTTGTAACTATTATTAGCAAGAATCTATCGTCTAATAGTGCGGACACACGACTTAGAGTACTAAACTACTAATACTCATTTATTCCGGTTAGGTTATCAAACATAGATGTATAAATCATTTCTTAATCAATTGACTTGTCTTAAACCACCCACTATGCACATGATGCGCGTGATGTTATGTTTATCGTGTTAAATGTACTAGGGGCACCAACCTTACACTATAAATTCTTTCCCCATACGGGGTTCGGTTCTAGATATTTTCATCGATCTAACCCACGTAGGGTTCCCATGGGTCCGACCCACACGAGGTCTTTTTAGGTCCAACCCACACGGGGTTTTCATACATTTTCCTACCATTCCTACATTGTATTCCCTTAGGGAGGGCCTATCACTGCTGATTAGTAATAGCCTAGCCATCAATTTTCTTTTACGCGTGGGCACGTTTTCTCGATTATTTTCAATGAGATTCATCATTTCACTTGATTTATGTGGCCATGGATTTTAAGGGTTGCTTTGTGGCATACGAAGGTAAAATTCTATTCTATGTACTATTAAATTATTACTCATAAGACTAGATGATTGGGACTAACTAATCCGTAAATACCAAATTAGGATTTCTTTCCTAACCCTAGCTTGGGTATTTATAGTCGAATTTTTTCCCAAATGGGCCTAGGTCATGAATTCGATTTTACTCTTGAATTCTTACCTCTTAGTATTTTATTCGACACTTGTTTAAATGTAATTTAACTCTTAATCACAAGGTTGGAAAGTCATAAAGTCCTAAAAATAGCCTAAGGGTTCCCTTCCATTTTTATTAAATCTCTTCCACTCTAGCTTATTATTTTGCACTTAATTGGATTGCTAGTGGTTGTAGGCCTTAAAGTTCATAAAAGAAATCCAATTTTGCTCACTTTGGGATTCCTAGACCGAATGGGTTTTTAAGAAAGCCCTAAGCATTCCTTTATTTCTCTTCCAATTTCTTCATCCCCATTTTCGGTCCAAGTCCTTAAATTTTTTTTTATCCCACAATCATCAACACATGATAAAATATGCACTGGGCATGATAGACTTTAATGAGCATATAGAGACAATATAACCAATAAATTCAAACCAAGCCATCCACACCAAGTCAATGCAAATCAAACCATAACAATACAAGCAATAACTTAATTAAATACATGAATTAAATTCATAAAAAGAACAAGCATGAAGTAAAAACCATAACAATACAAGCAATAAATTAATTAAATACATGAATTAAATTCATAAAAAGAACAAGCATGAAGTAAAACCCCTTACCTAGCTTAGATGTGGTTAGGTTTCCTTAGCTTTTCTTCTTCTTCTTTTTCTTTTCCTTTCCGTTCCTTTTTCTTTATTTCTTTTCCTTTCACTTCCTTTCTCTCCTCACTTTTTTTTCCTTTCTTTTCTTTCTTGCCTTTTCTCTCCTAATTTTTGGTATCTACGGGTTACTAAAATTTTTCTTACCATTTTAACACTTGCTATATATATATATATATATATACTTACTTCCCTTCAGCTACAAGTGTTAGAAATTAATGGGATAAGGTATAAAAGTTATTGGTGAGTCATGGGGAAAGGTGGTTGCTTTGGGACCATAATGGATGAGTTGGCCTTAAATTCATTTATTGCATTTGCTTAGGTGTCTACATAAAATTTAGACTAATTAAACTCACTAATTAACTTAATTCAAGTAACTAAACCTACTTTCTTTCATAAAAAAATCAGAAATTTCCATTTTTAAAATTGAGAATTTCTTTTTTCCCAAAATTTCAGCGAGTGTTACCTCCTAACCCATCTATACTAAAATGTACATAACTCTTTCTATATATATCCAAAAATTATGAAAATTTTATAGAGAGCTAGTAGAAACATAGAAACAAAAATGTTATTCTTTAAGTTTTTCTCAAAAATCAATCTAACATCATCAAATAAATCTCACAAGATTCGGGTAGATTATTCTCCCGAAATTCCAGCAGAGTGCATTTTGAAACAACCCTCACCATAATGGATATAACTCTTAATGTATAGGTCCAAAAATTATAAAATTTTATACAGGTCTATTCAACACATAGATGCACAACTTTCATTCTTTACGGTTTACCCAAAAATCACCCTAAAGTCCTCAAATAATTCACACAAAACTCGGGCGTAATATAGTCTTTAAAACACCGATTTTGCATATTTGATTTCTTTAATAATTAAACCATTAATCTTAAGTACAATAACTTTAATTTAACATAAATCACATATTTCAAGCATTAATTTCTTATGATGAAATGATAATTATACTTACTCTTAATATACGTATATATAGAATTATTTTAATACACGTCGCGTTACAAATAAAGGTTTTTACGAGGGTTATAATTCTCCCCTCCTTAAAAGAAATTTCATCATTGAAATTGATTCACTTGAATAACTCGGGGTATTTATCTTTAATTTCTTGCTCACGTTCCCAAGTCATTTCTTCGAGGTTATGGTTTTTTCATAAAACTTTAACTAGCATGATCTCCTTATTTTTTAACTGTTTGACCCATCGATCGAGAATGCGGATCGGTCTCTCTTCGTACATTAAATCCGGAGTAAGATTCAGCGGCTCTATATTCAAAATTTAACTTGGCTCTCCAATTCACTTCCTTAGCATAGACAAATGAAATACATTGTGTACTCCTGCTAAGGATGGTGGTAGCAATATGCGATACGTTTTATCTCCTACTCGTTCCGGTATCTCAAACGATCCTATATACCGCGGGTTTAACTTTCTCTTTTTCCCAAACCGTAGAACACCCTTCATTAGTGAGACTCTTAAAAATACGTAATCACCGACCACGAACTCTAGATCCTTCCTCCGTATAACTTTTCTATCTACTTTGGGTCGCTTTCATCCGTTGGCGGATACGGTCTACTACTTCGCCTATCTGTCGTACCAATTCGGTCCCGGTAACTTTCTTTCTCCTATTTCATCCCAATGCACGGGAGATCTACATCGTCTTCCATACAAAGCCTTATAGGGAGCCATCCCAATTGAAGCTTGGTAGTTATTGTTATACGTAAATTCAACTAAGCGTAGGTATTTCTCTCACTTTTTAAACCAATCTAGAATGCACGCTCGTAGCATATCTTTAAGAATCTAGATTACACGTTTAGATTATTCGTCGATTTGTGTATGATAAGTCGTGCTGAAATTGAGCTTGGTGCCCATAGCCTTATGCGGACACTTCCAAAATACAAAGGTAAATCTACGATCTCGATCCGACACAATTGAGATTGGAATCCCATGTAGTCTCATGATTTCGTACGGATATAATTGGGCATATTGGTTTAGATCATAAGTGGTTTTTACAGCAAGAAAGTATGCTGATTTGGTTAACTTGTCTACGACTACACGGATGACATTTGACCTCTATCCGATTTTGGCAATCCCATGACGAAGTCCATAGTTACATGCTCCCACTTTCATTACGGAATTGCTAGTGGCTTTAACATTCCCGAGGGTGTTTGGTGGTCCGTCTTCACTTGTTGGCGGGTTTGATACCTTGCCACAAAGTTAGCTACATTTTTCTTCATTTCAAGCCACCAATAATACTATCGTAAATCATGATATATTTTCGTACTCCTCGGGTGTATAAAATATGGGGTTGTGTGTGCTTCCTTCGGTATCTCATCTTTTATGTCCTCCATTGCGAGACGACACGGCCTTCCTTTGAATCTAATCATTCCTTTATCATCTATCGTAAAATCAAACTCTACTCCGGCCTCTATACCTTTCTTCAATTCCTTCGACTTTTTATCTTTTTGCGGCTCAATTTGAATTCTTTCTTACAACATCGACTGGATTAATAGTGCTGATAACACGCTCCTCGTGGCCTATAGGAACTATTTTTAGTTCTAGTGCTTGTAGGTCCTTCATTATTAGCGTTTGGGTCACCCACACCGCATTGATCGACTTCCCGCTCAAGGCTTCGACAACAACATTAGTTGTACCGGGTGGTAGTTGATTATACGGTCATAGTCCTTTACTAGCTCTAACCATCTTCTTTGTCTCATGTTTAGATCCTTTTGTGTGAAGATGTATCGTAAGCTTTTATGATCTATGTATATCTCACACTTTATCCCGTATAAATAATGTATCCAGATTTTTAGGGTAAAGACTACTGCTGCTAATTCTAAGTCATGTGTCGGGTAGTTTTGCTCGTACTCCTTTAATTGTCGTGACACATAGGCTATTACTCTTTCATTTTACATCAACATTGCTCCTAATACATGTTTGGAGGCGTCCATGTAAACTACAAAAGTTTCATTATCGGACGGAATGGTTAGCACTTGGAGTCGTGACTAACCGTCATTTTAGCTTTTGAAAGCTCTCCCTACAAGCATCCAGTCCACTTGGAATCTAGTGCTCTTTTTCATCAAGTTAGTAAGAGGCCTAGCTATCTTCGAGAAGCCTTCCATAAATCTCCGGTAATAACCTATAAATCCTAAGAAGCTTCGTACCTCCGTTACGCTCTTCGGGGTAGGCCAATTCGAATAGCCTCTACTTTCTTTGAGTCTACTTGCGATGCCTTCCTTCATCACCACATGACCTAGAAAAGTCACTTGCTCTAGCCGAAATTCACACTTCTTGAATTTGGCATACAAGCTGCTACTCCCTTAGCGTATGCAAGGTGGCCCTTGGATGTTCCCTATGTTCCTTCTCACTTTGAGAGTAAACCGGGATATCATCGATGAATACGATGATAAACTTATCCGAGGAACCTTTTGAAGACTCGATTCATCAAGTCTATGAAAGCGGCCAGGGCGTTCGTCATCTCAAACGGCATCACTAAAAACTCGTAGTGACGGTATCTCGTTCTAATTGCTTGTCTTCTTCACATCATCCGGTCTCACCCTCAATTGGTGATATCCAAATTGTAAGTCTATTTTAGAGAATACCGTCGCCCCTTGTAATTGGTCAAATAAATCATCGATCCGGGGCAATGGGTACTTATTTTTAATGATCACCCGGTTTAGTTCTCGGTAGTCGATACATAGCCTTAGACTTCCATCTTTTTTTTCACGAATAATACTTGCGGCTCCTCGAGGTGAGGAACTAGAACGTGTAAAGTCCTTGTCCAATAAGTCTTGTCACTCGCACCTTCAACTCCTTTAGCTCGGCAGGAGCCATTCTATAGGGGGTTTTCAAAATCGAAGCCATACACGACTCTAGTTCAATCTCAAGCTCTATCTCCCTCTTCGGTGGTAGCATGGTCAAACTCTCTAGAAACACATCTATATATTCTCGTACAATCTCTATATCTTTCGGTTTCAACTTTTGCTCCACTTGGCTATCCACCATATGCGCTAAGTACCTTATACATCCTTTTTCTAGCATTTTTTGAGATTTAATAGTCGAAATGATCGGTGCCATTCAAAGCTTTAAATTGATTTTAAACTCTAACTATCGACTTTCGGGTAGATCAAAAGTGACTCTTTTTCTCGACGATCTATGTTGGCAATATGCTTTGTCGGCCAGTCCATCCCTAGGATCAAATCAAAATCCTAGAGGTCCAGCACTATCGGATCGGCTTCTAATCTCCTATCTTCGATATGTATCGGGTATTTTTTAACCACACTTGACGATTCCATAGTGTCACCGGAAGGAACTGCTATAAGATATCCTACGGCTAATGTCTTTGGTTTGACTCCTAGGCTTTTCACTAATGTGTTTGATATAAAAGAATGCATGGCACCAGAATCCATCAAAACATATGCAATTAAGACAAGGATTGAGACGTTATCGTGAATTACAATTGTATCCCAACGATCCGTCTCTTCTTGGGTCATAGTATACACCCAAGCGAGTACTTTTTCGTTCTTGGTTTCTATACTTGTGGGCAATTGTAGGATATATGCCACGGCTTTTGACACACGTAGCATACCCAGTTGTATGATCTGCATTCCCAGACATGAAACCTCTCACACTTTCTACATTGGGGCGGATTGCTCGTTATTGACCTCGATTGGTCGCTCGATAGTGGTCTCGGAACATATTGTCGTTGGTCCGAGTGGCTCGAGAGTTTCTGGACCATCACTTCGGTTGAAATTCCTAGGCGAAACTCGTCTCACTTGGTCTCGATAAAGAGGCTCCAAATCTAACCCTTTGCTTATTTTGCTATAAGTCCCTCGAAATCTCCTTCGATCTTCATCGGCTATCATCGTCTTATCCACAATTTCGAGAAGGTATTGGCGAGTGACATCCGCATCATACTTCGTACTCCCGGGTTTAACCCCGTCGGGAATCTGTTCCTTTTTAGATTTTCATCCTCGGTAATAAATGAGACGAATCTACGAGCATTGTTCAAAATTTTATACATATTTATAGATCGACATCCCATCTTGCTTTAACTCCAAAAAGTCTTAAATCTTCTTGGCCCTCACGTCCGTGATAAAGTATTTATTATAGAAGACCTCATTAAATCCTTCCCAAGTTAAAGTCAACACGTCTACGATTATTCACGCGCTCTCCCATCATGTGCGGGCATCCTTAGTTAACGGGAAAATAGTGCACGACACTCGCTCCTGGTTGGGAAACTGTAGATATTCGAATACTACCTCTAGAGACTTAATCCACTCTTCGGATATCATTGGGTTCACTCTCCCGAGCAAACTCTTGAGGGTTCATCTTACGGAACCTTTCTATCACATCATTCTTGTCTTGGGGTGGAGGCCGTTGTTGTGTAGTTAAAAGCTCGCCTCATGTGTTTAGCGTGAACTCGTTGTTGTTGTTGTAGAGTTTGTTGCTGCTCGTTGCATTATTTTCATCATTTGATTCAACATTTCTTGTTGATTTGGGCTATTATCGTTGGAGGTTCTTTCACCTCCAGCTCGTACGAGGTTCTTTCTTGGTGGCATAGTTTATCTTTATATACACATTAAGTTGACATTAGTTTTAGTACGGATTTTAGCATTTAATGCTAATCATTCATGCTCGTATGAAATTATACATTTTTATACATAGTAAGCATCTCATACACACTTTTATTAGGTTTTCGTGCTATATTTATAATCAAAAGCACTCCTATTTACATTATAGAATATACAAAAGACACCACGTCATGTGATGAGATCCCTATTAACTTATTTATCGGACACGTCGAGGAAAAGAACCCTTTAGTAACCACTAGTCAATGCGGTTTTCCATTGCCGCATGGACTATCTCACGAGCAATGGGTAAGAGTAGTTTTCATCCGTACATCGGCCGAATGAGGGGTCGTCCGGCTCGGGTTGGGAGAAAGGTCCCAATTAGAGCCCGATATGAGCGTTGGTCTATCATGTCTTCCCAAACTTCGTCTAACAATCGTTGGTCTCCGGTTGGAGAGTCCGATATAGAGTTGTCCGAAGGAAGTCCGAGCTAAAATACCGATTAAAGAATGCATTAGCGAATGCAATTCGCTGAAGTAGGTCATGAAATCACATAATATGTGCCACTAGGTCCTATTCCGGAACCATAGTAAGGTTATTTAGCTCGGCCTAAACGCAGCTAGCGCCGCCCATCGTCATCGCGTTCTAGGCACGCTTGGCACTCGATACAAAGTCGGCATCTACGGTGATAGGGTTTGTTGTTAACAATAATTTCAAATAAAATTTTATACACATTACATAATAAAAACATACATAGTTTAAGAGAACCGAAATTAAAATTACCCATCCAAGAGCAGATCGGTCCTCGGGCTCATGTGGCACTTACGGTTCTACCTAACTCCCCGAATCATTGCTCCGATACCATACTATAATGCCCCCGCCCAGTCATATTTCTATTACCCAAGTAGGGTACCGGATGAAGCACGTTACGCTGACATACCCTAAACTCTAAGTAGTTCTCTTATGATATTCTTAAAACTTTAACAACACATTACGTATATAACTCCTTAAGATAAAATTTACATAACATAATTAAATACATTAATAAAACATTACGAGCAATATTCAATTTCTCACGAACTCCATATCCCAAATTTACAAACAAAATAAAAACTAACATATGGTGCCTTATATGAGCCAATTAGGAGGAGCCGACCACATCCGTATTAACTTGTCATTTTCTTGTCACGACATAAAAATAACAACAAGATGAGCCGAAGCTTAGTAAGTGGGGTGATGCATGTGATATGCAATGTTGTTTTGACTTCCCACCATAGTCATAAATTTTAACCTCGGGTACCTTAGGTATTAGCCGATCTACTCTATTTATCATCCGGGTGGTCCACGGATCATCTTCTCGTTACAACGGAATTATCCCTCGTTGTAACTATCGTTAGCGAGAATCCATTGTCTAACGAGTGCAAGCACACGACTTGATTTCATCCAAATGATCCTCGGATCATATTCTGCTACAATGGAATTATCACTCGTTGTAACTACTATTAGCTGGAATCCATCGTCTAATAATGAAGGCATACGACCTAAAGTACTCGGACTACTAATACCCATTTATTCCGGTTAGGTTATCAAACCTAGATGGATAAATCATTTCTCAATCAATTGACTTGTCTTAAACCACCCACTATGCACATGATGTATATGATGTTATGTTTACCGTGTTAAACGTACTAGGGGCACCAACTTTACACTATAAATTCTTTCCCCATACGAGGTTCGGTTTTAGATATTTCCATCGATCTAACCCACATAGGGTTCCCGTGGGTCCGACCCACATAAGGTCTCCTTAGGTCCAACCCACACGGGGTTTTCATACATTTCCATACCATTCCTACACTCGTATTCACTCAATGAGAGCCCATCATTGTTGACTAGTAATAGTTTGGCCATCAATTTTCTTTTACGCGTGGGCACGCTTTCCTAGTTATTTCGATGAGATTCGTCATTTCACTTGATTTATATGGCCATTGATTTTAAGGGTTGCTTTATGGCATACCAAGGTAAAATTCTATTCTATGTACTATTAAATCATTACTCATAAAATTGGATGATTGAGACTAACTAATCCGTACGTATCAAATTAGGATTTCTTTCCTAACCCTAGCTTGGGTATTTATAGCCAAATTTTTTCGCCAATGGGCCTAGGTCATGAATTCGATTTTACTCTTGAATTCTTACCACTTAGTATTTTATTTTACACTTGTTTAAATGTAATTTAACTCTTAATCATAAGGTTGGAAGGTCAAAAAGTCCTAAAAATAGCCTAAGGTTTCCCTTCCATTTTTATTAAATCTCTTCCACTCTAACTTATTATTTTGCACTTAATTGGATTGCTAGTGGTTGTAGGCCTTAAAGTTCATAAAAGAAATCCAATTTTGCTCATTTTGGGATTCCTAGACCGAATGGGTTTTTAAGAAAGCCCTAAACATTCCTTTATTTCTCTTCCAATTTCTTCATCCCCATTTTCGATCCAAGTCCTTAAATTTTTTTTATCCCACAATCATCAACACATGATAAAATATACACTAGGCATGATAGGCTTCAAGGAGCACATGGAGACAATATAACTAATAAATTCAAACCAAGCCATCCACACCAAGCCAATACAAATCAAACCATAACAATACAAGCAATAACTTAATTAAATACATGAATTAAATTCATAGAAAGAACAAGCATGAAGTAAAAACCATAACAATACAAGCAATAACTTAATTAAATACATGAATTAAATTCATAGAAAGAACAAGCATAAAGTAAACACCATAACAATACAAGTAATAATTTAATGAAATACATTAATTAAATTCATAGAAAGAACAAGCATGAAGTAAAACCCACTTACCTAGCTTATATGTGATTAGGTTTCCTTAGCTTTTTTTTCCTTTTCCTTTCCCTTTCTTTCTCTCCTCACGTTTTTTTTCCTTTCTTTTCTTTCTTTCCTTCTCTCCCAATTTTTGGTACCTACGGAGTTGCTAAAATTTTTCTCACCATTTTAACACTTGCTATATATATATATACTTACTTACTTACTTTCCTTCAGCTACAAGTGTTAGAAACTAATGGGACAAGGTGTAAAAGTTATGGGTGAGTCATGGGGAAAGGTGGCTACTTTGGGACCATAATGGGTGAGTTGGCCTTAAATTCATTTATTGCATTTGCATAGGTGTCCGCATAAAATTTAGACTAATTAAACTCACTAATTAACTTAATTCAAGTAACTAAGCCTACTTTCTTTCATAAAAAAATTCAGAAATTTTCATTTTTAAAATTCGGAATTTTTTTTCTCCAAAATTCCAGCAGTGTTACCTCCTAACCCATCTATACTAAAATATGAATAACTCTTTCTATATATATCCAACAATTATAAAATTTTATAGAGATCTATTAGACACATAGACAAACAACTTTTATTATTTAAGTTTTTCTCAAAAATTAATCTAACATCATGAAATAAATCTCACAAGATTCGAGCGGATTCTTAACCTCGAAATTCCAACGAATGCATTTCGAAACAACCCTCACCATAATGGATATAACTCTTAATGTATAGGTCCAAAACTTATAAAATATTATAAAGGTCTATTCAACACATAGATGAACAACTTTCATTCTTTAAGTTTTACCCAAAAATCATCCTAAAGTCTTCAAATAATTCACACAAAACTCGGGTAGAATATAGTCCTTAAAACACCGATTTTGCATATTTTATTTCTTTAATAATTAAGCCATTAATCTCAAGCAAAATAAATTTAATTTAATATAAATCACATATTTTAAGTATTAATTTCTTATGATGAAATGAGAATTATACTTACTCTTAATATACGTATATATAGAATTATTGTAATACACGTCGCGTTACGGATAAGGGTTTTTATGGGGGTTACGTTGAAAGTTTTCTATGACCTTACTTTATTTATTTCGGGTTCTTTGTATATAACTTGTAATACTTACTTTGAAGAGATTTGTTCCACTAAAGATGTTTTGAGAAAATGGCAATGAAATTCGATTTAAATGATTTTTCATTGGCTAGCAACATGAAAGAAAAGTTTCGAAGTATTAGGGGATAAGAAAATGAAAAAGTTGATTTATATTATGACCATACTTGATCCTAGGCATAAACTTTAATTTAATGAATTTTTAATCCAACAATTATATGGTGATTTGGATGGTGAAAATATGACAAATATTGTGAAAGAATCTATATATGACATGTATGATTTATATTGCCATTTATCCAAACCTAAAGATCAAATTGGTCAAAGTGGTGGAAAAATAGAATTGTCAAATGCAAATGAGAAATATAGTTGGTCAAGAGGAGCTGAGTGTGAAATTGGAGATAAGGATGTTTTTTAAAAAATTCAAGTGTGATAGTGGAGGTGGATAAAATAAATCGTTGGATAAGTATCTTCGTTGAAGATTCGAAGATAATGACTCTAATTTTGATATTTTAGAGTTGTGAAAAAATAATTCTTTGTAATTTCCTATTCTTTCGCAAATGGCTCTTGATGTGATGGAGGTTCCTATTTCTACTTGTTCCCTTAGAAACAACATTTAGCACTACATGAAGATTTATTTATGCTTTTAAGAGTTCTTTATCTCCTACAATAGTGCAATATCTTATATGTGCCCATGATTAGCTTAAAAATTCATCCAAGTATATTAATATAGAAGAGAATTTGTAAGACGTTGAGTAAATTAAAGTCAATAATTTTTTATCTCTATCTTTTTATTTGTTATTTATTGCCTATACAATAACTTAATAATGTTAAAGACTTAAAGTGTTGATTTTTTTAATCTTATAATTTTTTAGATTTAGGAGCAATCCATATGAGTGTTTGATGGATTGATATCTTGATGATGTTTTGGCTTTTGGGATGTCATTGGTAAGTTTTTAATTTTTATTTGCTTGATATAATAATTTTTTAAAATTTTAATATTTGATGGATTGATGATATTTTTTTCTTTATAGGAATGTCATTGCTAAGATTTGGAAGTGATCAAGTGAATGGAATTCAAATTTAATTATGGGTTTTGATGATTTTTTTTAATATTTTAATGTTCTTTTAATTTAAGTTTATAGATTACATTTGAATTATGAATTATGGATTGTTAACTTGTTGTTAGGGAGGTCACCGACTTAGTGTTAATGACTTGTTGTTGTTGGCCTATCGGTAGCTAGCGAGGCTCGAACTTTGGAGGGGGAGCCATTGCCCATCGCCCACTACGGCATTGCCCTTTCTCACGATCTCACTTTCCGTGACTCTCTAGTCTCTAGCCTCCGTTGGCTGCTATTAGTAACTTAGTATGACATGTTAATTAATTATTGAGTTGTAATTTTATACCTCCCTTGTAATCCCCGTAAAGTCCTTAACTAATAAATATATGTGCAAAGATATTCGTACGTAAATACATTGAGCAAGGGTGTGATTTATGTGTTATTTTAATTTTTTGATGATTTTATTATGCTTGGTGTTTATGTGAGAAATTAGGGGATGAATTTTTAGGTGATTTAGCTGATTATCGTTCGGTTTCTCTAGTATATATATATGGAACATATCATACAAGTGAGAGAGGTGTTTAACATTTAAAGAATGTTGGAATTTTGGGAAGGAAATTGCCGTATTATTTGGGGAAGAAAATGCCAAAATTTTGAGAGGGGAAAGTGTCTAGTTAATGCAACCAAACTAGCTTAAGGGACTTAGTTAGCCTAACCACCATCTTTAGCAAATAATTAGACACCTAAGCCTTCATTTAATGCAATGGAAGCCAACTCATTCCTTTGACTAAGCCAAACCCACCACTTGCCGATCCGGCTCTTAGTCACCATTTACTTTACACTTGATAAATTAAATCAAGACACATGTAAACTAATTAAAATGCAAGGATAATGAAGCATGCATATATATAAAGAAAGAGAGTATATGGCTGCATTTTTTATGAAACCCGTAACCCACCAAAGAAAGAAAAGAGAGAAAACCGATTAAGAGGGTGAGGGAAAAACACAACAAAAGAAAAAAAAGAAAGCAAAGCAAAGCAAAGAAAGAAAAGGGAAAAGCTAGGGAAATCCTTACCAAACCTCAACTAAGTAAGTGGTTTTTATCTATGTCATCTATTTGATTCTTAAATGATAATTTATGTAATTGATTAAGCTTTTGATTATGTTGTGTTGTGTTGTTGTGTTGGTATTGTGTTGGATGGCTTGACATATAATTATTGGTTGTTATGGAATATGTAAGGAATGGTTGATATGTTGTTTATTAAGTTTGAAAAGCCTTGTGCATGGCTATGTTTATGTATTGATAGGTTGGATTGAAAGAATAGGGGCTTGACCGAAACTTGGTGGACTAAACTAGGATTGATACGAACTTGGACCAAGTTAAATAGGAAGAAAGAAAAAAAATTGAATTTTAGAGTTTTTCTTAAGGTAACTTTCGGCCAAAATGGGAAAGATGGGACCTTATTGACACTTAAGGACTAAAACTTGAATGGTGAACAAATTAGGTTTGATTAGTCATTTTGAACAAAAAAAAAGAAAACTTCATATAAAATCAAAGAACATTTCTTGCAAAATTAAGAGACCCATTCGTACGTAACTTAGGGAAAATGGGGTTTTGGGCTCCATTAAATTAATTTGATAAGCAATGGTTCAATTAGGTCCAAATAGGAATAAAATTGAAATTAGAAAGGTAAGCTTGCCAAAGAAACCGAGTTTGGAATTTAGAACTAAACTCGGCCTAAAAGTGTTAAAATTGGGCTAGAAGGTAACATTATACCTTAACATGTTAAAAATTGACCCAAATGCTAACAACTATGCAATTTAAGTATGGAATGATTTAACGATGAAATTTACTAAAGGAAACAAAAAGGAAGTATTCAAGTGCACAATTAGATCCACGATTCAACCAATACCATTCGTCGATATTTAACTCTAATGAGGTGAACATTACAATAAAAGGTATGAGAATATTCGAAACCCTATGTGGGTTGGACCGGTGAAAATATATGAAACCAAACCCCGTATAGGTTGGATATGTTTAATACGATAAACGTAAGTCACGTGCATCATGTGCATTGTGGGGCGGGTTGAGAAAAGTCAATTGATTGAAAATTGGTTTACATGGTTAGGTTTAGTAATCTAGTTGAAATAAATGGGTATTAGTGGTCCAATTGTGAGCGCGCTCTAATCTGTGTGATCGCACCTGTTGGGCGATGGATTCCCGCTAACAATGGCTACAACGAGGGATAATTTCGTTGTTAACATTAAATGATTCAATAATCACCAATAGAGGATACTTGCTAATACTTAGGGTACCTAGAATTAAAATCTAAGAGTATGGTGGGAAAGTCCGAAAAGCATTTCATATCACATACATCACCGCACTTACCGAGCTTCGGCTCACTTCGTTATTATTTTCCTGTTATGACAGGAAAGGGTCAAAGTAGCAAGGATGTTGTCGGTTCCTCCTAAAAAGGCATGCGTAACAAAAATGTAACGAAGTTTATTTTGATTGTAATTTTGGGTTGGGGTGTCGATGGACATCTTAATGGTATTGTAAATAATTTATAATTTCTTCTGCTGTATTTGTTAATATTATGTAATTGTATTGTACGTGTTTCATTATATAATGTGCCCTTAATGGATAAGCACGTACGAATTAAGGATTAAGTCGAGATTTGATCGTGTCGGCGTGACGTGTTCCTCGTTTGGCCACTCCTTTTGGGTAATTAGCGAGTGAGCTGGGGAATGGGTGCCACATCTCCGTTGTTAGTACGCCTACTACTTAACATTTTAAATTTTAATTGATTATTGGGTTGTAATTTTTTTGTTGAAAATTAATTGTATTATATTATTTATCGAGTGTGATTTGATTATATGTGTAGATACCTAGATGGGATTTATGGGTTGTAATACAAATATACAATTGATAGAAAGAGCCAAAAAAGATAATACCTCTATTGTAACTCTAGAGTCCGGAACTTTGGAAGTGGAAGGAACAAAGTTGTCAAAGGCTCAAAGCAACAACATGTTATTATGTTAATATATATTTTTTTTTAATTTTGATTTTAACTAGTCGTGAATTCTCAAATCTCATCAATGAATTGTGATTGTCCAGATGGCGGTTTGATAGTGTCCAAGATATCAATTTGAGCTCCTCTTTTAAGTATCTCTAATTCTCTATAGGCTATAACAAATTAGTAATGCATTTAGCATAGAAAGTTTGGCCCAAAGGCTAAAGCTCGGTCGGTATAGAGGCCCAAGAGTCATAGCTCGGCCCAAAAGTTAAAGTCCACTTGAGAAAAAAATTCAGTTATTAACCGAATTGATTAATAACCGAAACCAAAATTTCAGTTAAAAAATCAAAATACCAAAGTTAAATTTAGTTCGATTTTGGTTTTTCATTTAGGTAATTCGATTAATTGAAAACCGAACAAAACTTGTCAATAATCGAACCGAATAATTGTTTGATCACCCATACCCTCTTCTTTCCCTAGGACTCAACCAAGTAGTCGGTGTTCAAGGATTGGCTATCGAATTAGTCTGCTATTGTTATCGTCGCCCCTTTTCTCGTATCAATTGTGGGTCTTGAGGAAAGGGGGCTCGCGCTTTTTAATGATATTTCTTATGGTTATGTTGGCGATGATAGGTGGATTTGGTAATTGGGCAAAACACTCCTACTAATCGATCGTGGCTAACAAAATGGGTTGGTTTTTTGTTTTAATTATTTTGACTTAATGATTGAGATTAATAGAGATTTGCAATTTATTAATAAATGAATTTTTGTTCTTGTTAAATTCAATGGATTTAAAGAGGCAATGGATTCAAATAGTATTAGAGAGGCGATTTAAATTCGATGAAATAAAAACATAAATAAAATAAGAGGAAGTTAATTTCTTTTTATTTTATTTGCATAAAAATAAAAATACAAAAAAAGAAAGAAAATACAAACATAATTAATTGTTAGAAATTAGGGGTATAATTGAACAAAATAGGAACTGAAATTGAAGGGAATTAGGAATACAATTGAACAAATCAAAAGAATCTCAACTGAAATTCAGTGATACAGGGGCATAATTGCTAAAAATTGGAAGAATTATGGATCAAATTGCATGATTGAGGGGTATAATTGAGGGAAAAATAAAATAAACAAGGATGAAATTGGAATGGAGGAGCAAATGACTGGACCAATTTGAAAACTGTCTGAACGACAAGTCTTTTAATTCCACAGCAAAATCACTCCCCCTCCCTGTACTATTCATCAACTTCTTCACTGAAGAAAAGCTGCAATACCAGATGATTCATGAATGGCAATTGTACCAGCCAAGAGTCGTGCTACACTAAATACACCCACCTCTGCACACACACACATTTCATTTTTTGTTCCACATTTGTTCTGTTCATAAACAGCCAAAGAACACAGAGGAGCGTTTGTCTTTGATTTTTAGTGGGAAGGGCTAATTGAGGGAAGATCCTAGGATTGATGAGAGGTAGAATTTGGGTATAAATAGGAGAGGATTGTCTGGTTTTTAGGAGGAGTAGAATTTTGGGTTCAAAGAGAGGAAAACTTGGTTTTTTGAAAGAAGAAGAACCCTGGGTTTTTGGGGAAGAAATCTTGGCTCCAGAGCTTATTCTAGGATTGGTATTCAACCTTGGCATTCTAAGGAACCAGAACAAATCAAAGAAAGGGAAAGGAAGAGATTAATACCCAAAGTAGTTCAAACAATCCGTCCCCTGTCAAAAAAGCATTTGCAACAAAAGGAAGGAACATCACAGGATAGTTCCTTGTTCAAAACACCACTTCATCCACATTCAAATTCACCAGGTAAACACCACACGCATTTCATGTTATTTGTTTCAAATTATTTTGATTTTGCTTCTGTGATGTTCAAGAACAAACAATGACAGCGACTTCGTCCTGTCATCATGTAGAACTCGTTACCTCATAAGATAATCTCCCCACTAGGCCTAGTTGTCATCAAATGAACATGAAGATGAAAGGTGAGAGTTCCAGTACTAGGTGTTTAGGCTGCAATTCGTCTTGATAGGAAAATTTTGGAACTGATATACATTATAGGTGTTGCGGCTGGAATAGAAGAGGAAGTAGAAAGAAAGGAAAGGTGAGGAAATGGTAGGTGGACCAGCAAATAGGGAAAGAAAAGAAAGGAAAAAGGGGCTTGGCCAGGAGAGAAAAGTAAAAGAAAAACACTGGCTGGGTTTAGCTTGGCCCAAAAAGGAAAAAGAAGAGAGGCTAGGCTGGGCTCCTTCGGCCCAGAGAAAATAAGGCCATAGAATTAGGCCCGAACTTGGGCTGGCAAGAAAGAAAAATAGAGAATGGATTGGACAGTGGGCTTGGGCTGGTCCAGATAGTAAGAGCACAATGGACCGAAGGCCCAATTTACTTTCAAAATTTTAGGATTTATTTAACAAGCTTTCCTTAATTTAATTTGAAATTTTTATGTGCGTTGCATGTGGTTATTTTTAGATTAAGTTTAAATTTTTAGGATTTTTTAAGTTCATTTACCCCTTGTTTTGAATTTATTTAAGTGTATGCCTAGTTGTTAATTGCTTTAATTATTTAAATTTCAATTTAGCTTATTGTTTAATTGTACTTAAATCTGAAAATTTTAGCAAATGATTCTATACTTGTCTATAAGTAATGTGTTAAATTTTTAATTTTATGAATTAATTTCCTATTTATTTAGCAATAATCATTACTTAATACTTGCTAGTTTAATTGGATAATTAATATGATGATGGATCATGGAGTCTCTTAAATTTTAGAGATTGGTGACGATCATACATCAATTCTATAATACTTAAAAAATGTCAAATAATAATAATAATAATAACAACAAAAAGATTAAAAAAAAGAAAGAAAGAAAAGAGCAAAACGATAAACATAGAGTTTTTAAACTAATTTGACAATTGTTTTATCCGATAGGAACTAATGTTATTAATTAATCTAAATTAAGCACTCTTAGTAATTAGGTTGTTTTTTTGATATACTCGGTTATGTCAAGACTTTAATCGGATTTGATGTTGAATTAATGAGACTCTTAGCGTTGGGATCCGACAATTAATTCAATATAATGCTATAATAAAAAAAATAAAAAATTAATTTAATTTAGACAATATGTGAACTTGAAAATAAACTTAGAAATAAATTAGCAAAAATAGAATTTTTTAAGAGATATATTTTTGGATTAAATTGGACATAGTGTTTATATATATATATATATTTGGATGGTCAATATCTTTTACTATAATTTTTCAAATTTTTTAGTTTTTTTTAATACTCAGTATCGATTCTAAAAATATTAACTAGCTCAAGTCCTCGTAAATGACCAACATAATCAAAACCAAAAAAACAAATTAAATAATTAATAATTTTTTATAAGTTTTTTAAAAGTCAAGTGGCGATGGCATGTTGACTCCTTTTCTTTCGATCGGATCAGCTATTGAGGTTCTTTCGTCCGATCTCATTTTCAAAACTAAGTTGTGACAATTTTTATGAATCTTGAAAGTGGGTTATTGTTGATGATTATGATTTGGTTAATGGGTTATGTGTAGCGTCTGGCTTGCGAGGAGGCCACTAAGTTATGGTTTTATTGATTTTGATGACAAAAGGGATGCTTAGGATGCCATTCATGAATTAGATTGTTCTGTTATCCTTTGCAAGCCATAATCCTTATGTTGCATAACTATATCTCTATGGTCTATTCCTTCCTCGTTCTTTGCAAAGATAAAGGCCAGCATCATCAGAGCAATTTGGTGGCAAGTTATGGGCTCACCCATCTCTTTCTCTTCTGTAATTTAATTTCAACTTGTACTAATCGATATCTATTTCCTCAAATCTCTCTCTTGCCATTTGAAATTACTTTAACCAACACATTATGTTGACCAAGCACTCTACTAACTGCCGAACAATTGAAGCATCCAAACCACCATTGACATATCCTATTCTCAATCTCATTATCTGTATCATAGATATAATATAGATGCACAAAACGTGGTCTTTCTCCTTTTATTGGCTACAAGGAACCAATCTGGTGGCGATTTTGTCCATCCAATCGAAAGATATATCTTCCTCCATCGTGGTTCACAGATTAGTCGATGATGATGATTTGAGAGAGGGGGAGAGGTGGAGAGAGAGAAGCTATTACGACGATGATGATGGAGGATTTTGGTCATTTCACCTTTGTTTTTTTTTTTTTTTTTGTATTAATTTATTATTAAAAGATTTTTTAAAGTCGGATGAAAATACTTATTTTGAAAGTGGACCAATTCCTTTAAAGACCGCCGTGTTATTTTTATATTAATATAATGACGCCGGGCTCGTACTGCCGCGCGCATTACTAGATCAACTCCTTTTTTTTAACCAATAATTAAGAACTGTTTTTTCGACTCACATAGCTGCTTGTCATTTAGTGATTAGTTGTCATTAATGATACATGCAATGTCGAATTAGAAGTTGATAGGATTATAATGTAGTATTTAAATAAAAAAATATCGAAGAACAGAAGGTTTTAATCAAATAAAAAAAACAAAAAATATCTCTCTATTAAAAAAATTTAAATAATACTAATCCAAATATACAATAAATTTTTATTTAAAATAATTTTTATGTTATATATAAATCTATTAATAATTGTCAATAAGTTTTTGATCCATTGATAAGTGAGCTAGTCCTTAAATAAATTTTTTCTCAATGTACAGAGTTTGAATTTTAAAATTATTTTTGTTAACAATAGTTAAATTTTATGATTTTCGTCATAAATAATGTTAATTATATTTTTAATGTAAGGTGTAGATATCTTGAGAAAACTAAATTCATTAACAATTCTTTTTATGTAATTCATATTCTTCATAATCCTTGTATACGGCATATGTGACATCAAAGTGTGTATAGAATTGATTATTAAAAATCATGTTTTTTTTTAGTATGATTGAGTGGTTTATGCATGATAACCCAAGTATGTTAAATCAGTAAGAAATACAATTTAATGATAATAAAATTGTTTTGATTTGACTAAGATTAAAATTTAATTTTTATTATTTATGCATAGAAGCAAATTAGACATTCTAATGACTAATTAAAAACTAAATATATTTTGATGTTGATTTATTTCAAAAAATAGTGAATTTAATTTTGATTAATGAAAAATCGGCTAAAAAAATCACGTTATCCGGAAATGTTAAAAAAAAAAAAAACTCAAATACGTTGAAGGAAAAAAGATTTTTCTTGTTAGTTTGAACTTAAAAGTCCACCGACATATAATTTAGATGGTGTGATGGCAATTTAAGGAAAGAGATCATGACTATGGTTCTCCTGCATGGTTTGATTAGACCGTTGTAATTATTTTCGGACAATGAGTTATCCACGTGTACGTGACTACGTGAGAGAGAGGCTTACTAGATTTTTTAGCTCTGTTTTTTCAATACACTGATTGAGAATGGTGAATATAATTATTTAATTTGGATGTTGATTTTTTATATTTTTATCATGGGTTTTTCCGATCCTGCTGATGGAATCGAAACAAAAACTGCTAAATCTAAGACAGACCAGCACTTTATTAACAATAATTGACGTAGAGGGTTGCGTTATTGATGGATACAACAACTATTACTAAATTATTTATCATATCCTATAGACTAAAATTAAATGATAGATTAATTATTATTTATTTTTCAAATATTACTTATAATTTTTTATAAAGAAATTAATTAGTTTCAACATTATCAAACACATTAAATAAAAAAGAGAAATAAGGAATTTTTCTTGTGCATAGATATATAGGAGTAAATTAAAAATTAGTCCCTCCATTTTTCTAGAAACAAATTAATTAATTCTTTTTGTTTGAAAATTATCTAATTTTTTAATTTTTTAATCAATATTGACTAAGTATAATTTAATATTATATTATTTTATAAATATCATAGTTTTTCATCAATTCTTCTATATTTTTTAAAACAAAAAATCAAATAAATTAAAAATAATTTAAAAAAGATAAATTAAAAGAAAATTAAAAATATAAAGATTGAATAATTAGTTTTTAAAATAAGAAAGACTAATTAACTTATTTTTCAAAATTAGAAGGGTTATGTTATAATTTACTGTGGGTACAATGAAAAGGATTTAATTTAGATTTGTTGAAACTAATGATTAAAAAAATAAAAATAAAAACAATAGTAATGGTTTGATAATATAGATCCGTAAGTTTATTTTAATTTCCCAAAACTCAGTGAGAAGATTTGGTCTTTGCATCGCTCTTTACCTCTGCTAAGTCCGTTCCTCAAATTTTCTGAAGGAAAATTAAAAAAGAAAATTTTATTTCAAAATTTACTGCCGGCCCAGCAAAGCAACGTTGACCAAGTAAAATATACTGGCGGCCCCTTGACACTTGTTTTATTTGCCCTTGGAAACACGGGAATCTTTGCTCTGTTACCGCTTCCCCATGTAATCAGTAATAAAACAATGAAAATGAAAATATAATAATCGAAATGAAAATTAAGAAATCGAAATAGTATTTATATTTTAATATTATATTTGAAATATTAATAAAAAATCGAAATGTAATTTAAATTTTTTAATATCTGATTTTTTATATAAATAAAAATAATAATTAAAAAAATAATTTTATTAAACTTTATGATTGTAAAAATAATAAAGATGATAGTGATGGTTCTAGTGGTGGTGATAGTGACAGTAATGATTGTCGGAGTGATAATGATAATGATAGTGATGATTATAATTGTGATAATGATAATGTTAATGACGATGGTGGTTGTGATGATGTTATTAGTGGTAGTAGTTGCGATAGTGATAATAATAATGATAATAACAATGATGGTTGTTATGATAGTAGTAACGAAGATAATGATGGTAGTTGTAGTTATTGTAACGGTGATGATAATGATAATTATGATGATAGCGATAATAGTAAAAGTAGTTAATAGATAATAAATAAATAAAATATATTATTATTTTGAAAAAAAATTCATTCTCATTTTTTATTTTTTATTTTCACATATTATATCGAAATAAAATTGTATGAAAATTTTTATTTTTATTTTCACTTTTCATTTTCATTCTCATTTTATTTTTTTAACCAAACAGCTATAAACGAAAATAAAAGTTTCATTCTCGTTTTCACCGATCTATTACTGATTACCACAATTTCCCTTCTACAGAGAAAAGGAAACCAAGATTCTTCTCATATTCGAATAAATGCAGAACCAGAACTCGGAAATCACTGAACTTTGAACAGAAAACTTGGCAGCTAATGGCACTCGACGTTTGTCCTTCACCTTCCAATGGGTTGCCAGGTTTCTGCTTCTATTCTGTACTCTTCTACTATTTTCTTTTTGAAGCTCAATCAGCTGGCTTGGGTCAGTCCCATCAAGATTCTTCCTTCAATTCCCCACGTCTAACACTACAAAACCGTTTCCTTGCAGAAAGTAACAACACAGTCATGGTAAAAATCTCTCCTTCTCTCACTGTCTACACACATTCAAGTATGCATGAAGCTAAACTAATTTATGTCCATGTCATTTATACTCATTATATGGAAAAGGATTGCGCATTTCTGTGATTTTTTTTTTTTTTTGAAGAAAAGATGTTTGTTGTTTACTATAACAATTGTAAAATCATTTGAGGCTATTTAAAAAAATGTGGGAAGGCTCTGTGACAAAGTTGTGGTCCGGGTATGTAAATGTTAAGTTTAGGTAATTAAGACCCATCAGTCATCATAAGCATGATAATCTCCAAACGTGGTCGAATTTGTATACACACGTATGATGGTATGTTTATTGGGTTTTAGCTTTGTTGTTTGATCAGGACAGCGAGAACAAGACCGCGAAATGTTCAGAGAAGATTAATGGAGGTTCACAACTTAAAGAGGCATTTAAAATGCTTGATGCCAACTTCTTCAATGACACTAAGGTGATTTTGAGAGTAAACTTATAGATTAGAATGTTTGTGTCTGTTTTTCTTTTGTTACTGAAAATAACCCTTGCTTTGGCCGTTAGATTTTGGATGAAAATAACACTTCTTATTTAGGTGGTGGACATTGCAAGGGAAGCAAAAGAGTTTAATTCGCCAATTTTTGCAGCCAACAGGAAATTAGTTGCTTCTGAGAATGGAGGACTGCATAATCCTTCTTGTTTAATATTTAATCCTGAGTGGACAGGTGGGCGTGTGGAAAATGCAAGCAAAAGGTTTAATTATCCTACTCTTTCTGGCATACATAAGCCGAAAACTGAGGAAGATATTGCTTTTATGAGCGTAAGTGAAAGCTGCTGCTAAAATGAAATTGCCTCATTTATGGGCTGTGAGCCTGTGACGTTGTCTTTTTTTCCCTCTCATAGCCTATTTGTGGATTTGGTCGATCTTTGACAGATACTTGAATTAGGGGAACTGATTAAGACAGAGCAGATTACATCTCAGGAGCTTGTACGAATTTTTCTACAGAGATTAAAGAGGTAAAACAAGAGAATGATTAATGCTGTGGCTCTTTTACCATTCTAATTTTCAGGGTCCTTTTGTTTTTGTAATGATGATGGATTATTTGTACGATACCAGGTACAATCCTGTTCTGGAATCAGTGATCACTTATACTGATGAATTGGCTTATAAACAAGCCAAAGAAGCTGATGCATTGCTTGCCAAAGGGGTGTATTTGGGTACCTATCTGATATATTCACTGTTACCGTAATCTGAGCATAGTCATTCTCCCACCAGAGCAGATGTACTGATATTTTCCATATTGGTGGATCCACTAATAAGCTAATGTGACGGCATAGAATAGAAATGAAAAGTCCACCTTTTTTTGGGCATAATGTTCACATATCATAGTTTAATATGCAGGGATATTGCTTAGCCTCTGTGATCAGTAAGGATAGATGAGCCTGTCTAGTTATTTTCTTATTTTCTCATATTTCACTAGTCTTTTAACTAGTTTTCTTGGTCTTGTCACATAATTTCCTTCATTTCCATGTTTAAATATTGATTTCATCTTATAGGGCCTCTCCATGGAATTCCTTACGGGTTAAAAGATATCATTGCTGTACCTGGATACAAGACGACGTGGGGTTCTAGAAGTTTCAAGGATCAAGTTCTTAACATTGAAGCTTGGGTTTATAAGAGGTATCAAACGAATATGAAAGCATCCCAATGGCAATTTGAATGGAAATGATGTCTCGTTTAGCTATTTCTGTTTATGCTATGCTCAATACAGGTTGAAGTCTGCAGGGGCAATTCTAGTTGCTAAGCTTGTCTCCGGATCACTTGCATATGACGATATCTGGTTTGGGGGTAGGACAAGAAACCCTTGGAACATTGAGGAATTTTCAACTGGCTCGTCAGCTGGGCCTGCTGCCAGCACCTCAGCCGGTATTCTTCTAATCTCATGCTGTTTTCAATATGCACCCTCTCTTCCATGTTCTATCCTTTTATGTCATTTGATGTTTTTGAAACTTATTGAACATCTCAAGAATGAATTATCAAAATATGAGGTGGTGATGAAGGCGTCGAAGAATAATAGCACAGTGAAATCACAAATTTTGACTACAGCCAGAAGGCTTTTTTTTTAATTCTCCTGATAAAAAGAAAGTATTTTTTTCATGGACTCTTTTGGCATTTAATAAAGTAAGCATTCTTGAACAGGAATGGTTCCATTTGCAATTGGTTCAGAAACAGCTGGCTCAATTACATACCCTGCAGCTCGTTGTGGTGTGACAGCGTTGCGTCCAACTTTTGGTACTGTTGGTCGAACTGGTGTGATGAGTTTAGCAGAAAGCTTGGTAACAACCCTTGTTTCACACGAGTCCTCTTTTTTATTGTGCCTGTGGAGTCTAAATGTCGCATTGGTTTCACAGGATAAACTGGGACCTTTCTGCAGAATTGCTGCAGATTGTGCAATTGTTCTGGACGCCATTCGAGGGAAGGATCCTGATGATCCCTCATCAAGATATGTTCCCCTTGACGATCCATTTTCTGTTGACATTAAAAGGCTCACTGTTGGATATACGGATGATGCTGAAATAGAGGTTAGTGTGCCTATTCCTTTGTCATACATATATCACATCACCGAATCCAGAGGTTGCATAAGAGAGAAGGAAAATAAAAACCATACTGCACTGCTTTCTGTTGAATTTATTGACTGCCAAGATTGAGATTGGGTTATTATAGATCATAAAGTTGAATTTCATTGGGATGATGATGCCAGGTTGTTAATGTTCTCAAATCAAAGGGTGTTAATATGGTTCCTTTTAAATTGAACTACACTGTCAACTCTGTTCAAGGCATCTTAAATTTTACCATGGACGTTGAGACACTGGCTCACTTTGATGAGTGGCAACGCAGCAGGGAAGATGACCTTTATGAAGCTCAAGACCAATGGCCAACTGAACTGCATCGGGCACGCGTAATTCCAGCAGTTGATTATGTGCAGGTCTGTTATCTACTACTCTACCATCATATGTTTTAAGTGGAGTTAATTTTTGCAGTTGTCTTTGAAAAATAATCTCCACGATAAATAAGGACCTAAGGATCCTAGATAAAAAAAAACCATATTTTTATAAAAGGTTGGTCCATGGCATGAAAAATCAAATGGCTGTCATGCAGTCTTTCCATGGGCCTTTGCTAAGTTCTGCAATGCATTAGAAGTTGTAGCATTGGCCAATGACGGTCCTTATGAGCAATGCTGAGAACTTTGCAAAATTTGACCTATTACATGTTTTGAGATATATAACTTGTATTCTGATTTAGATGATCTTTTCTACAGGCACAAAGGGCTCGGGGAAAATTAATTCGAGAAGTGAAAGAAAGTTTCACTGTTGATGCATTCATTGGTAATGCAACTGATTGGGAGAAAGTTTGCTTAGGAAATCTTGTTGGTCTCCCAGTAATTGTTGTTCCAACTGGCTTTAAAAATATATCCAATCCTCCTTCAGAGGGTACTCGAAGAAGAACCACCATCACCACTGGTATCTACGCTCGTCCTAACCATGATCACATTGTAAGCTTCTTGATTATTTTGCATCATTAGAAGTTAGTGTTGTAAAGATTTGAACTCTTGTACATGGACCAATTGATTATTTGTTTTCTGTTTTCGCCTGCGCAGGCTCTAGCATTAGCAATGGCTTACCAATTAGTCACTGATCACCATAAGCAGCGTCCACCCATCGATAATCTTGGGCCAAAAGACACTGTACCAGATCCACCAACAGTTATCATCCCTCCCAGAAGGCTGCATCTCTGAAAGTTTTTGAACCCTTAGCTTTTGTATCCTAACATTGGAGGGCAATGAAAGTACAGTGGATGAAGGGCAAAGGTTTAGCAATACAAATAAAATTCTATAAACAAGCAAGATTTTGTGGCTGTGATAAGAGACAGAAAAGAGTACGATGGAAGGAGATCAAGGTGTAATGATATGCCATTAAAAAAAAGGTTTGCTAAATTTGTCTCGGACTGATGCATAAAAAAGAAAGACATGCTTCTAGATTCCTATGTGAAATGAACTATTTCGTGGAAATATTCTTCTTCTTGGCCTGCTCAGCTTAAAAATAGCTATTTCTTTTTTGTGTTCAAGTCCTTATATATAAAAAAAATTATTAAAATAGCTGTTTTTTTTTTTTTTGTGTGTTCAACAGAACAATGAGGGATTAATCTGGTTTTTTAAGTTTTAAAAAGCTATCTCTATTTTGTGTGTCCAATAAAACAGAGATGGATTAATTTGATTTTTTAAATTTGAAATACCTTGGAGGAAAAAAAAAAAAAAAAAAGTATTCTTGGCCTATTCTATACCTAAAACAGAAGTGTAGTCTTCGAAGAGTTTGGCTTGATTGATATTGTTGCGCTAACGTATTTATCAGGTAAGCTTACCAATAATGGGGTTTTCCCCCTCTCCAAAGCAGATCTGGATAAAAGAAATTGCTCTCCTGATCATAAAAATCAAATAGAAAAAAGGTAGTTCATTCTCACCACAGGTCAAGAGGGGCAGTAAGGGAAGGAAATTATCCAACGTTTCTCTCTCTAGTGGTCCAAAATCTAATAAATAACTCATCACCCACCCATCTATTTCTCCTCCTATCAGCATGCTGAGATATATATTTTTTTAACTTTACTCAAACATAAATGCATTTTCTGACCAGTTTTTTAATGATAGCATAGGACAGAGAAAATCAAATTTCATGATCCACCTTTTCTTCTGGAATTCGCATAATTTGATGCAGGTTCGATATTTGTGAAAAAGTCTAAAATGCCTATATTTTAAGTATCATTGAAATTTGCAACGCCTTAATTGGATAAAAATAGCAGACAAAACCACATTTCATGGCAACTCTGAGAGCCCTTGGACAAAGGATGGCTCTCGAGTGTCCTTTTCTTTCAAGGTAGGCAGGTTGCCAAGAAATGCATCTTGTGTTTTTCTTGACGAGGAAAATAGAGTAACAGTTTCTTAAAAGAATCAAAAGCTATTTTTCCGACCACCACGTATGGACTGATTTAACCAGTAACTAACTGATCACCATTCACTTGTCAGTCTATTATAGCTTAACCCAACTATAGTTCTTTAGCCATCCATCCTGGTCAAAAATCACCAGTTGCCGCACATAGTAATCAACGACAAGAGGCGACTAGTGGGATCATTACCAACAAACCCACTTCCCCTCTTCTATTCACACCTAGATAGAAACTCCCCTTTTATTATAAAAAAAGGGAATATCACATGAAAACAAAGTGACATTTTTCAGTGGAAAAAAATTATATTTAAATTATTTTTTTATTCTCTAGATATCCAATCTTAAAATTCAAACTAATCTCCAATTGATATGTTTCTGCATAACACAAATATAACCATTTAAAAAAATATTTACATATACAAAAATTTAAACTTAAAATCACTTACTTAGATAACTAAAAAAATTTTACTTAAATTTTTACTATCTTTATACAGGAATGTCAGATTTTACTATTATCCAATATATCCAACTTATCAAATAATTTTTTTTACCCAACATGTCCAACTTATCAAATAATTTTTTTAACTCGGAATTTAAATAATTTGGAACATCAGTTTGGTTTAAGTTGATGTTTTCTATAATGACAAGTGTTTCATTTCGATAATGCACTGTTGGAAAGCATAAAATAGAATTTTGTTAAATTAATTTAGTCAACTTTGTAGTACTTTTTAAAACAAAAATTCAGTAAATAATTTTGAAAAATTAACCCTGATTGTTCTTTTTATCGAAAGTGTATCATAAAATAAGAATTAAAATTGTAATTTTAGAAACAGGATAATTAGTCGATCTAATTTGATTTAAATGTACTAAATTAATGTGCATAGTGCATATTAAAAATCATCTAAATATGAATTTTTATTTATATAGATACTGATCTAAAAATATCCTTACCATAAAAAAAATATATATATATTTGATAGTTGTGGATTATATCTCGTGTGTGTGTATGCATACGCCATTCCACTAGTTAGTATCCTACGGTATTTTTTTTTTTAATTATTGTTAAGTCATAAGTGGATTGATATACTAAACAAATATGAGGAACCTAGTACTTAATCCCTTCTATTGGTAAAATAATTGATTGATCAAAACTAAATAATAAATCCTTAAATTTCTATATTTGTTTGTAAGTTAATATTTTTATAGTTTTTAATAAAAAATTAATCATTTTTTCAAATGATTTTATTACAAGTCAAAAATTTCAATCTCATTTATTACAAACAAAACGAAAAGTTTATTTAAAAAAAAAAAAACAATTTGGACCTCTGCAAAAGAATGAAAAGTCAACTCTGATCAAACAATTAATCTATGGTTTTCAAATGACTAACAAAATTAATCCTACAAAATTATAGAAAATAAATATAAAAAAGGTGCTAAATTACTATAATTTAGTCCATCAGAATTTATCACATTGTTCTTGCAAAAAAAAGTAGACAAGAGTGACACCAAAGATCGGATACCAATACCATGGAAAACGTTAACATCTACGCACTTTCCTGTACCGTCACTTTCAGCTTTTTTTTTTTTTTAAAAAAAGGAGGTGATATAACAAGGAAGAGAAGAGTGACTGTCAGATTCTAACTCTACTTCTAATATTTTTGTCAGAAACCAGAATCTAATTCAACTGCTATTTTTTTTACCGCTGCGATAAATTCAGCACAGTAAGAATCCCAACAGTACTTTTCCTTTTTACCACAAATAGTACAGCTTGAATGGCGTTAGACTCTCTTTCATCTTTGCTTTCGCGCCGGTAATTACTACGAATCAGTGCTAAGAATACTCATTCATCTAATAATTAAAATTCCGTCAAAGCGTGTCGGGCAGTTAAAACAAAAATCAATACTTACGGCATAAATAGCTAATGCCCTCTTTTCTTGACAAAATATATTTAAGTTGGGTTAGATGACAATCTTCTTTGTATGCTACATATTTTCACCGGTTTTAACGGTAAATGTTACCTCAATTTAATTGGGATTTAACAATTTTGAATATATAGTATCAAATTATATAATTTGAACTTTAAAATATTAAAAATTAAGTAAATATGTTTTAAATTACTTAACCTCCATCGTGTGTAATGTCAAATTAGTATTTTGTTATTAATTATGTTTAAAAAAATATTTTAAGAATATTTTTAACCTTCCTGATCTTGAACTTTTTTTTAAAAAAAATTCTTATAAATATTTTATAAATATTTGTTAAATCCCTAATTTTGAACTTTTTTTTATATAAAATGTTATTGTAAAAAAACACAATTAACAATACCAATTTCAAGCCTTAAAAAAATTTATAAATCAAAATGAGCATAATTAAAGGTTAATCCTCCTAATTTTATAAATTATAAAAAAATATTTTTATAAAATTTTTATAATATTTAATAACAAAATTTAAAAAAAAAAGGTTCAAAATTAGAGAGGTTAAAAATATTTATAAAATGTTTTTTATAATTTATAAAATGGTAATAATATTTTATAAGAAAAAAAAAGATTAGGAAGTTAAAAATATTTTTTATTTTTATTTTAAAAAAAAACATATTTTGCTCCTTATCTCTGTTTAATTGTGTTAGACTGTTGGTAATTAAATGGCAACAAAGATTTATTATTGTTATTGTTCTAGCAATAAATTAAGATAAGTTGAATGTCCAGGAATAAAGACCATGTTATTAAGAAACAAAGCATCATTTCAATTACTTCGGTGTGGATGGGAAATTGGTGGTGCATGATAATCGTGTGCCCATGCTGAATAAATTGAGTAAATTATAAATTAATCCTTTTTATTTTAAGAAATAAATTAATTAGTTTCTTTTGTTTTAAAAATTAATTATTTAATTCTTCTAACCGATGTTGCCTACGACTGATTTAATATTTTTATATTTTATAAAATATCTTCATTTCTCGTCAATCTTTTTATATTTTTACTTATTTTTTATTTCTTTTACATTTTTTAAAACAAAAAATAAAAAAACTAATTAATTCGTTTCGCCAAACAAAAGAAAACTAATTTATAATTTACTCTGAATAAATTAAACGCTATAAACAAATTAGACACCATGACATTATTTAGCTTCGTTTTTTCCTTTAGATTATGATATATTTAAACAAGTATCAAATTATTTATGTAATATATCGATTTAATCTATTTCTATCCTGTTATTTTGATTTATTATGTCCATTAATTATATATTTTGGCTTAATATTTTAGTTTAGATCCAGCTTATATCGAAATCAAATTCGTCATTGATTAGCTCTTAAATAAAAGATTCACACTGTGCATTAATCAGAAGTTTCATTATCACTACCATTTCGAAAGTCTAAGTACTGGTACTGAGGTGAAGAGTAAAACCGCAGATCACTTGGGCTAAATCTTCAAAGTTTAAAGTTATTGTAAGAAAGGTGAAGCATGCGAATTTCTTGCATTTTGTTTATTTTTAACTCTAACAGCGTGAGGGGAAAATTATCCTTTTCTAGTTTACAAAAGAAACTTACATTTTCAACCTTGCTTATCTTGCACCATTTTTTTCCCTTCACCTCTAGAAAATAATTATTTCGCAAAATTACTCATTGGACAATGAGATTTGAAAAGCAAATCCTACTTATTTTATGTTTTTTGAAAATTAAATCGTAACTCCCTTGTCGATATTATTAAATGAAAATAAAAAGTTAATGCAATTTCTTAGCTAATTATAGTGAAAAACCAAACCTTATTTGAAAGAACAATAGTTTTTTTTAAAACTCAAATGACCAAATTAAGTTCTATTTTTGAGATGGATCTCAAAAATTAGATCATGTGATTTAGTTACGAGGTAATTTAAAAACCACTAATATTAGCAACAAGTTATATATATATATATATATATATATATATATATATATATATATTCTTATCCAAAGATTGAACCAAAGAATTGAATCATATGATTAAATTATAAAATTATTTAAGAACTTTTAATGTTTGTTACAACAATGTCATACTAACATAATCCAATCTTATACGTATAGCACACATCAATATCGTGACATCACATGGCATATAAATGATCAATAATATTAATCGAGATAGCTAAACGCTTTTTCATTAAATCTTGAAAAAATAAATATTAAATAACAAATAGAATTAATGTAATTGCTAACTAACCATCGAAAAAGAGCTTTCTCTAAAAACAGAAAGCAAATGATTTTTTTCTCTTTTGAAACCAAATAAATAAAGTTAATCTCCTCTCATCTAGAAGTGATCTAAAAAATTAGAATTATATAATTAAATTATGAAATTGTTTAAAAACTGTCAATGTTAGTTACAATATATACTAACAAAATTAGATCATTTATGTAAACAAAAGTTCATATAACACACACATAAATGATACAATCATAACCGAGACAATTAAAACTTCTTTTAACCAAATCCTTATGCCTTTTATGGACATTATTGAATAAAAATAGAGAGTTAATGGAGTTGCTATGTTAACCACTCAAACGAAAGTAAATTATTTTTTTCTTTTAGTCTTAAATATTAGCTATTTATATTGAAAAACCAAACCTTATTTGAAAGAATTTTTTTTTTTTACTCAATTGACCAAATTAATTTCTATTTTTGAGATGGATCTCAAAAATTAGATCATATGATTAAGTTACAAGGTACTTTAAAAACCACTAATATTAGCAACAAGTTATATATTTTTTTTTCTTATCCAAAGATTGAACTAAAGAATTGAATCATATGATTAAATTATAAATTTATTTAAGAACTTTTAATATTTGTTACAACAATGACATACTAACATAATCCAATCATATACCTATAGCACAAATTAATATCGTGACGTCACATAACATATAAATGATCGATAATAGTAATCGAGATAGCTAAACTCTTTTTCATTAAATCTTGAAAAAATAAATATTAAATAATAGTATTAATGTAGTTGCCTAACTAACCACCGAAAAAGAGCTTTCTCCGAAAACGGAAAGCAAATGATTTTTTTCTCTTTTGAAACCGAATAACTAAAGTTAATCTCCTCTCATCCGCGATTGATCAAAAAAATTAGAATTATATAATTAAATTATGAAATTGTTTAAAAGCTGTCAATGTTAGTTACAATATATACTAACAAAATTAGATAATTTATGTAAACAAAAGTTCACATAACACACACACCATCGATACAATCATAATTGAGACAATTAAAACTTCTTTTAACCAAATCCTTGAGCTTTTTATGGACATTATTGAATAAAAATAGACGAGTTAATGGAGTTGCTAAGTTAACCACTCAAACAAAAGTAAATTATTTTTTTTCTTTTAGTCTTAAATATTAGCTAATTATACTGAAAAACCAAACCTTATTTGAAAGAAACAAAAGTTTTTTTTTTTTTTTAACTCAAATTACCAAATTAATTTCTATTTTTGAGATGGATCTCAAAAATTAGATCATATGATTGAGTTACAAGGTGGTTTAAAAACCACTAATATTAACAACAAGTTATATATAATTTTTTTTCTTATCCAAAGATTGAACTTAAGAATTGAATCATGTGATTAAATTATAAAATTATTTAAGAACTTTTAATGTGTGTTACAACAATGACATACTAACATAATCCAATCATATACGTATAGCACAAATTAATATCGTGACGTCACATGACATATAAATGATCGATAATAGTAATCGAGATAGCTAAACTCTTTTTCATTAAATCTTGAAAAAATAAATATTAAATAAAAAATAGAATTAATGTAGTTGCCTAATTAACCATCGAAAAAGAGCTTTCTCTAAAAACGAAAGCAAATGATTTTTTTTCTCTTTTGAGAACTAAATAACTAAAGTTAATCTCCTTTCATCCACAATTGATCCAAAAAATTAGAATTATATAATTAAATTATGAAATTGTTTAAAAACTGTCAATGTTAGTTACAATATGTACTAGTAAAATTAGATAATATATGTAAACAAAAGTTCACATAACACACACGCCATTGATACAATCATAATTGAGATAATTAAAACTTCTTTTAACCGAATCCTTGAGCCTTTTATGGATATTATTGAACAAAAATAGAGAGTTAATGGAGTTGCTAAGTTAATCACTCAAACAAAAGTAAATTATTTTTTTCTTTTAGTCTTAAATAAACAAAATTGATTTTCTCTTATCAAAGGATAAATCTAAAAAATTAGAATCACATGATTGAATTACTACGTTATTTAAGAACTATTAATATCAATTACAACAACTATATATTAACATAATTTGATCATTTACGTATAACAAATGTAGATATCGTGACATCACATGACGTATAAATGATCGATACGACCGGAGTTAAGGTTGTTGTATCATTTTTCATTAAATATTTTTTTATAGATATATTATAAGATGAAATAGAGAGTAACGGTTACTTAACGAACTACTAAAAGAAAGCCTTCTACAAAAACAGAAAGATTTTTTTTACTTTAAATTTAAATTTTATTTAGTTTATGGCACCATGATCTACAACTTTAAGGTTGAAAAAAAAAAATCTATGGTTTATATTTGTATCTATTTGACCCATCCATTATCCATTTTCCTAAGTTAAGTCAATTACTTGTTGCTAGAGGACGAAGATGATAATAGAGTTTTGATTTGGTTCTTGTAATATTTAAACATCTTAATTTAGTCAACAAGATAAAAATATGACATGAATGCATATATGACAAAAACCATCTTTCTTTTAATGAATAAGATTAAAAGTGTCTTTTTATGAAAAAAATAGATTAGAATGTATCCTACTTAAGAAAAAAACTCATTTTTTATATATATTTTTAATTAAAAAATAGAGAATTGATAGAGTTGGTTACCTAATAAAAAGAAAAAAAAATCCTTTATAAAAGAAAGTAAATGATTTTTTTTTCTTATAGCCATGAATGACCAAAATTAATTTTTTTTTCTTTTTGGGAGATCGATATTAAAATTATAAATTAGTGATTGAATTATGGAATGGTAGCTATCAATTTCACTCACTACTTTCACAAAAAAAAAAAAAAAAGGTGAGTTACAACAACAACATGCTAACATAATTCGATAATTTATGCATGACACAATGACATAGATCATTTATGCATAATACATTGATATTGTGACATCACATGGCATAAAAGAATCGATACTAACGGAATTGAGATAGCTAAATCCTTTTTCTCATTAAATCTTACCCTTTTTTATCATTATTATTAAATGCAAAAAAAAAAAAAAAAAAAAAGAGTTAATGTGGTTGCTTAACTAACCATTGAAAGAAAAACTTCTCTAAAAACATAAAGTAAAAGACTTTTTTTTTCGTTCAAACTCCAAGTAACTAAGGTTAATATCCCGCCATCCAAGATCAATCTAAAAAATTAGAATTATGTGACCGAATTATAAAGTAGTTTAAAAACTCGCTAATGTTAGTTACTACTTGTACTAACAAAATTAGATTATTTATGTATGATATACTTCCACATGATATATATACGATGGATACGATTACAATCAAGATAATTTGTTCTTCCTTTCACCATATGTTTTTTTACCTTTTTTTAATGATATTATTGAATACAAATGGAAAGTTGATATGATTGCTTGTACCACTAAAAAAATGATTATTTTTCTTTTTTGCTTGAATGACCAAAATATTTTTTCTTATCTAGAGATTGAACTTAAGAATTGAATCATATGATTAAATTATAAAATGATTTAAGAATTTTAATTTCGAGTTACAATAATGACATCCTAACATAATCCAACCATATGTGTTCGAGTGCACATTAATATCATGACATCACATGACATATAAATGATCGATAATATTAATCGAGATAGCTAAACTCTTTTTCATTAAATCTTGAAAAAATAAATATTAAATAAACAATGGAATTAATGTGGTTGCTCGACCAACCACCGAAAAAGAGCTTTCTCTAAAAACATAAAGCAAATGATTTTTTTCTCTTTTGAACTCGAATAACTAAAGTTAATCTCCCGTCATCTAGAATGGGTCTAAAAAAATAGAATTGGATCATTAAATTATGAAGTTGTTTTAAAATTCCTAATGTCAATTACAATACACACTAAAAAAATTATATCATTTATGTAAACAAAGTTCACATAACACACACACACTCAATCGATGCAATCACAATTGAGACAATTAAACCTTTTTTTAACCAAGTCCTTATACCTTTTATGGACATTATTGAATAAAAACAAAGATTGAATGAGTTGTTAAGCTAACCATAAAAAACAAAACTTATTTACAAAAGAGAATTAATGATTTCTTTTTTCTTTTGGTCTTAAATAAAAAAAATTGATTTTCTTTTATCAAAGGATCGATCTAAAAAATTAGAAGTACATGATTGAATAACAAAGTTGTTTAAAAACTATTAATGCCAATTACAACAACTATATACTAACATAATTTGATCATTTACGTATAAATGATCGTTACGATCCGAGTTAAGTTAGTTCTATCATTTTTCATGAAATATTTTTTTATAGATATATTATAAAATGAAATAGAGAGTTAACGAGTTGCTTAAGGAACTACTAAAAAAAAAAGCCTTCTCTAAAAATAGAAAGGTTTTTTTTTTCTTTCAAACTTGAATGATTAAAATTAATTTTATCTTATTCAAAATCGATCTAAAAAATCAGAATCATATAATTGAAATATGAAGTGGATTTAAAACCCCCACCATCGGTTAAAACAACATACTATATTTGTACATAACATACATTACCGATATCGTGACATCACATGATATATACATTATCACGATTTAGATATCTAAAATCCTTTTCATTTTAAAAAATAGTTAAACCTCTAATGCTAATATGTCATTATAATGTTATTAAAATCTAATAATGGAGAAGACAAGTAAAACCACCCAACATAGGCAAGTACATGTTTACGTGATATATACGATAGATATGATCACAATCGAGACACTTAAGCCTTCTATTTAGCATATATTTTTACTTTCTAATGATATTATTGAATACAAATAGAAAATTAATATTACTTGCTTTTACAACTATAAAAAAAGTAAATGATTTTTTTTATTGACTAACCAAAATTATTTTTTTAGAGATTGAATTTAAAAATAGAATCACATGATCAAATTATGAGATGATTTAAAAACTTTTAATGTAAGTTACAACAATGAAATACTAACATAATCCAATTATATATGTATAGCACACATTAATATCGTGACATCACATGACATATAAATGATCGATAATATCATAATTGAGATAGCTAAAAATTTTTTCATTAAATATTGAAGACATATATATTAAATAAAAAAAATAGAGTTAATATGGTTGCCTAACTAACCATCGAATAAAAAAGCTTTCTCTAAATATAGAAAGTAAATGATTTTTTTCTCTTTTGAACTCAAATCTCTTGTCATCCAAGATCGATTTTAAAAAATAAAATTGTATAATTAAATTATAAAATTGTTTGGAAACCGCCAATGTCGGTTATGATGCATACTAACAAAATTAGATCATTTATATAAAACAAAAGTTCACATAATCCATACAATTATAATTAAGATAGTTAAACCTTCTTTTAACCAAATTCTTATACCTTTTATGGACATTATTGAATAAAAAATAAAGAGTTGTTGCGGTTGTTAAGCTAACCACTCGAAAACAAAACTTATTTGCAAAATAAAGTAAATGGTTTTTTTTTTTTTTGGTCTTAAATAAACAAAATTGATTTTATCTTATCAAAGGATCAATCTAAAAAATTAGAATTACATGATTGGATTACAAAATTATTTAAGAACTATTAATCTCAATTACAACAACTACATATTAACATAATTTGATCATTTACGTATAACATATGTAGATATTGTGACATCACGTGATGTATAATTGATCGATGCATTAGAGATAAGATAGTTGTATCATTTTTCATTAAATATTTTTTATATATGTAGTATAAAATAAAATAGAGAATTAGAGGTTGCTTAACAAACTACTAAAAAAAGCCTACTTTAAAAATAGAAAGATATTGTTTTGCTCGATAAGTTGTTTTTGGATTAGTTTAAATTTTATTTAGTTTCCGGAACCATGATCTACAACTTTAGGGTGAAAAGAAATGAAAATCAATGATTTCTGTTTGGATCTATTTGACGCATAAATATCCACTTTCTTCAATTAAGTCGTTACTTGTTGCTAGAGGATGAAGGTGACAATAGAGCTTTGATTTGGTTCTTGTAATAGTTAAACATTTTAATTTAGTCATTAGGAAAAAAAGATGACATGGATGCCTATGTGACAAAAACCATCTTTCTTTTAATGAATAAGATTAAAAGTGTCTTTTTTTAAAAAAAAAAAGATTAGAAAGTATCCTACTTAAGAAAAAAAAAAACTCAATTTTTTTATTATAGATTTTTAATTAAAAATAGAGAATGAATAGAGTTGCTTAGTTAATAAAAAAGAAAAAAAAACATCCTCTCGTAAAAGAAAGTAAATCATTTTTTTCTTTTAGCCATGAATGACCAAAATTATTTTTTTCTTTTTGGTAGATTGATATTAAAATTATAAACAAGTGATTGAATTATGGAATGATAACTATCAATTTCACTCACTACTTTCACAATAAAAAGAAAAGAAAAAGAAAAAAGAAAAAGAAAAGTGAGTTACAACAACAACATGCTAACATAATTCGATAATTTATGTATAACACATTGACATGTATCATTTATGCACAATACATTGATATCGTGAAATCACATGACATAAAAGAATTGATAGATTAGAATTGAGATAGCTAAATCCTTTTCCTCATAAAATCCTACCCTTTTATCGTTGTTATTAAATGAAAAACAAAGAGTTAATGCGATTGCTTAACTAACCATTTGAAGAAAAAAAAAACTCTAAAAACATAAAGTAAATGACTTTTTTTCTTTCAAACTCCAAAACTAAACTTAATGTCCCGCCATCTAGGATCGATCTAAAGAATTAGAATTATATGATTGAATTATGAAGTAGTTTAAAAGCGCCAATGTTAGTTACAACTCGTACTAACAAAATTAGATCATTTATGCATGATACATGTCCACATGATATTTATACGATGGATACGATTATAATCGAGATAATTAAACCTTTTTTTCATCATCTTTTTACCTTGTGATATTGTTGAATACAAATGAAAAGTTGATATGATTGCTTGTACTACTAAAAAAATAATTATTTTTCCTTTTTCTTTGAATGACCAAAAATGTTTTTTTTATTGTCCAAAGATTGAACTTAAGAATTGAATCATATGATTAAATTGTAAAATGATTTAAGAATTTTTAATGTGAGTTACAATAATGACATATTAGCATAATCCGAGTCATATACATATAGCACATATTAATATCGTGACATCACATGACATATAAATGATTGACAATATTAATCATGATAACTAAACTCCTTTTCATTTAATCTTGAAAAACTAAATATTAAATAAACAATAGAACTAATGTAGTTGCCTAACTAACCACCGAAAAAGAGATTTCTCTAAAAACAGAAAGCAAATGATTTTTTTTTTTTTTATCTTTTGAACTCAAATAACTAAAGTTAATCTCCTGTCATGCGGAATCGATCTAAAAAATTAGAATTGTATAATTAAATTATGAAGTTGTTTAAAACCCGTCAATTTCACTTACAATATATACTAACAAAATTAGATCATTTATGTAAAACAAAGTTCACATAACACACACATAATATAGACAATCACAATTGAGACAATAAACCTTTTTTTTTAACCAAATCCATGTACCTTTTATGAACATTATTGAATAAAAATAGAGAGTTGATGGAGTTGTTAAGCTAACCATTAAAAACAAAACTTATTTGCAAAAGAAAAAAACGTTTTTTTTTCTTTTGGTCTTAAATAAACAAAATTGATTTCCTCTTATCAAAGGATTGATCTAAAAAATTAGAATTACATGATTGAATTACAAAATTATTTAAAAATTATTAATGTTAATTACAACAACTATATACTAAAATAATTTGATCATTTATGTATAATGGATGTAGATATCATGCCATTACATGACGTATAAATGATCAATACGATTAGAGTTAAGATATCTCTATCATTTTTCATGAAATATTTTTTTTATAGATATATTATAAAATAAAATAGAGAGTCGACGGTTGCTTAACGAACTACTAAAAAAAGCCTTCTCTAAAAACAAAAAGTTTTTTTTTTTTTCATTCGAACTTGAATGATTAAAATTAATTTTACCTTATTCAAAGTTGATCTCAAAAATTAGAATCATACAATTGAATTATGAAGTGGATTTAAAACCCCTACCATCGGTTACAATATCATACTATATTTATGCTTAACATACATTGTTGATATCGTGACATCACATGATATATACATTATAGTAATTTAGTTATCTAAACTACTTTTCATTTAAAAAACTAGTTAAACCTCTAATGCTATTATGTCATTATGATGCCATTAAAATCTAATAATGGGGAAGACAAGCAAAACCACCTAACATAGGCAAGTACATATTTACATGATATATATACGACGGATATGATCACAATCGAGATAATTAAACTTTCTTTTCATCACATATTTTAACTTTTTAATGATATTATTAAATACAAATAGAAATTCAATATGACTGCTTATACCACTAAAGAAAAGTAAAAGATTTTTTTCTCTTTTTATTGAATAACCAAAATTATTTTTCTAGAGATTGAACTTAAAAATTGAATCACATTATTAAATTATGAAGTGATTTAAAAATTTTTAATGTCAATTACAACAATGACACTAACATAATCCGAGTCATATATGTACAACACATATTAATATCGTGACATCACAAGACACGTAAATGATTGATAGTATCATAATTGAGATGTCTAAACTTTTTTCACTGAATATTGAAGAAATATATATTAAATAAGAAAATAGAGTTAATGCGGTTGCCTTTAACCACAAAAAAAAAGCTTTCTCTAAATACGGAAAGTAAATGATTTTTTTCTTTTTTGAACTCGAATAACTAAAGTTAATCTCTTGTCATCCATGATCGATTTAAGAAAATTAGAATTGTATAATTAAATTATAAAATTGTTTGAAAATTGCCAATGTCAATATAATGCATACTAACAAAATTAGAACATTTATATAAAACCATAGTTCTTATAATACACACACAATCTATACGATCATAACCGAGATAGTTAAACCTCCTTTCAATCAAATCGTTATGCCTTTTATGGACATTATCGAATAAAAATTAAAGAGTTGATGTAGTTGCTAAGCTAAACACAAAAAAAAAAAAATTTTATTCGCAAAATAAAGTAAATGATTTTTTTCTTTTGGTCTTAAATAAAAAAATTGATTTTCTATTATCAATGGATCAATCTCAAAAATTAGAATTGCATGATTGAATTACGAAGTTGTTTAAGAATTATTAATATCAATTATAACAACTATTTACTAACATAATTTGATCATTTAGATATAACTGATGTCGATATCATGTATAAATGATCAATACAATCGAAATTAAGATCACTATATCATTTTTCATTAAATCTTTTTCTTAAAGATATATTATAAAATTAAATAGAGAGTTTAACGATTGCTTAATGAACTATTAAAATAAAGCCTTCACTAAAAACTGAAAGATTTTTTTTCTTTCAAACTTGAATGACTAAAATTAATTTTATTTTATTTAAAATCGATCTAAAAAATTAGAATTATATAATTAAATTACGAAGTGGATTTAAAACTCTTGCCATCGGTTGCAATAACATACTTTGATATCGTTACATCACATGATACATAAATGATCGCGTTTCGGATATCTAAACTCTTTTTCTGTAAAAAAATAAAAAAAATTGTCAAAACCCTCTTATGATAATCTGTCATTATGATGCCATTAAAACCTAGTAATGGTGAAGACAAGCAGAACCACCCAACATAGGCAGTACACGTTGAAATTTGGTAGAAAAATTACACAGATTTTTTCACCAACCCAATTTTTAAGCGTTATTGATGTGGCCCGGTAATAGCCCCCACATCACACTGTGTCCTTAAGGATTAGACCAAAGCATTATCTTAGGAAAAACCCCAAAAACCCATATCCAAATCCAATCCTAACTTTCCACAGATTTTCTTTTCTGTAAATTTAATAACTATCCATTTACATCTCAATATACTAAATTCATTCAGGGGCATTTGTAGTAATTTTGAGTAAAAAACAAGGGTATTATGCTATTATCATTGTCACCTTCCTCCTCCTCTATTTTATATTTCACATCTTGTATTCTTCTCCCTCCCTCCGTTTCTCTCTGTCCAGCCGTCTCTCTCTCTCTAAAAAATCTCTCTCGATCTCTCTCTCTCTCTCGCCTGGTTTTTTTCTTCTCTCAAAACCAAAACAGCATTTCTCTTAATAATATCTTGAGAGATCGAGGTAATCTCAATTAACAGATCTTTCTCTATCTCTTCCCGATGAGTCAGTTAATCAATTTTTGATAATTTGCGGTTTCTGTGATTCGAATTCTTTTTTATTGTTTGTCGAATTCGAATTGCAGATCGAGTTACTGTACAGTGATGCATGCGATTATTTGTGTAATTTTTTGAGTTTTGATGAATTCAATGCAATGGATCTGGTGTTTTTAGCTACGATGCTGATCTAATTTTTTTATTTTTTGATTTTTTTGAACCTGTTCATTTTGCATGTTGTTGTGATCATTTTTAAATCAATAAAATTTTTTTTGTTTGATAATTTAAGTGATGATTATGCTGATTAACAATGAGCTAAGTTTTGGTCATTTGGTTTTCTTTTAGTTTCATAAAAAATATATATTACGTGCTTGATCATGTTAATTAATTAACGATGAGGTAAATTTTGAATTTTCATGATTTATGGTAGCTATTTTGCATTAATGAGAGGATTGATATACTTTATGTATGGAAATTATGTGAATTATTGATGAGATATTTTTCCTTTTTTTTTAATGTTTTATGTTTTTGACTTTGTTTGTTGTTGTAATGTGTAGATCTTAGCTGTTGAGGATGGCGACGTCAACAGCTGGGGCTACAGGATGGTACAGAGGAAAAGTGAAAGCAGTTCCTTCAGGGGATAGCTTGGTGATAATGGCTATGACTAGCAGTAAGCCTGGCCCTCCACCTGAAAAGACTATCACTTTGTCCTCTCTCATTGCCCCGAGATTGGTAAGGCGCTTGGTTTTGTTGATATTTTAGGTGACGATTGAGAGTCGCCATTGAATTTGAAAAGATCGTGTGCATGAGGTTTTGTTATTGTAATGCTGTATCTTTTTGTCAATTACTAGGGTTTTATTTTCATAAATGTGATATTAGAATTTGAGCTGTTTTTGTAAGTTTTGTTTTATGAATTTATGTTTTTTGTTGTTGTTAGGCTCGTAGAGGTGGTGTTGATGAGCCGTTTGCCTGGGACAGCAGAGAGTATTTGAGGAAGCTCTGCATAGGAAAGGTGAATGCTGTTGGAATATGTCATCTATCTGGCGGATTTTTTTTTTTTTTTTTTGATCGAAGTATGCTTGGTATCTCTCAACTTTCTTTTGGTTTCACAGGAAGTGACTTTCAAGGTAGACTATGCTGTCCCGTCCATTGGTCGAGAATTTGGCTCTGTGTTCCTCGGTGACAAAAATGTTGCGCTGCTGGTTGTTTCTGAAGGCTGGGCAAAGGTGAAATCTTTTTGTTTTGACAGGTTACCTTGATATGATTTGTAGCTTCTTGTTGTCTGGGAGCTTAATGAATCTGTCATGTTCAGGTCCGGGAGCAGGGTCAGCAAAAAGGTGAAGCTAGTCCTTTTCTTGCTGAGCTCCTACGCCTTGAGGAACAGGCTAAACAGCAGGGTCTGGGCCGATGGAGTAAGGTGAGCTCCCCCTGCCCACCCATAATAAATTTTAATATCTGGTTCATAGTTTTTGTTTTTTGACACATTGTACAGTAGTACAGAATACATGTTGTTACCTTAATCAAACAGTTTCTGCATTATTAGGTAGTTATGATTAGAGGCTATTGAGTGATGATGTCAAATGTTTACAGCTTACCAGTTGAAGAATGGTATTCACACAGGGCAGTTGTTCCTCTTTGGTCACATCTGAATTGTCTCTGTTCTGATCATTTAGAATTTTCATTTGGATACATCATCCTTAATTGATACTAGTTAGCCTTTTGAATTTTGCTGCAATTGGAGTTCATATAGTGAAAATTGAAATTTCATTCCAAGCTAGAGCTGCTTTCCCCACTGTTTGATGTGACTTGGAGTTGTTTACTGTTCAGATGGTCTAAATGCTCAAGATTGAATTGTTTAATGGCATGATTTTTTTGAATTTGTTTAGCTGGGCTTGTTTGTGAGTTTAGGAAAAATAATGCAGCCTCTGTAGTGACTTCAATAATTATTTGCTGGTCATTGTTGCATCCTGCCTGTCCAGTAAACACTACACCCACTGTGTGTTAATTGTAGAACTTCCCATTTCAAAGCAATAATTTAGAAATTTCAGGACATGTTGCTTTAAGAATCTCAATCATGTTCCTTTAATGTAACTTTATGGGGCAGAATTTGACTTAATGCAATGTCCTCTTTTATTTGTGATCCTAGGCTCCAGGAGCCTCAGAGGCTGCTATCAGAAATCTACCTCCCTCTGCCATTGGTGATCCTAGTAACTTGGATGCTATGGGTCTGCTCGCTGCAAACAAGGGAAGACCCATGCAATGCATTGTGGAGCAGGTTCGTGATGGTAGTACTGTCCGTGTCTACTTGCTTCCAGCCTTTCAATTTGTTCAAGTGTTTGTTGCTGGAATCCAGGTATGGTTATTGTACTCTGATTAGCAATGCTCCTACATCTTTTGAGGTTCTTTGCCTATCTGTCTTATTTGCTGGTGTTAGTGCATGCTCCATAAATGCCTAACACTTGAAACTCCTTAAATTAGGCCCCATCAATGGGTAGAAGAGCTGCAATAGAAACTGTTGTTGAACCTGAAACAACCTCCAATGAAACAAATGGTGATGCGTCTGAAACTCGTGCCCCTTTAACATCTGCACAGAGACTTGCTGCCTCAACAGCCCCTCCAGAAGTTGCTCCTGATCCATTTGGGTTGGAAGCCAAATATTTTACAGAGCTCCGTACTTTGAATAGGGATGTAAGTAAATATTATTTTAAGCTTTCATTTTGTTTTGCAATTTTTCAGATATGGTCTAAATTCTATGTGGATTTATAGGTCCGCATTGTTCTGGAAGGTGTTGACAAGTTCAGCAATTTGATTGGATCAGTATACTATCCTGATGGGGAATCTGCAAAGGACTTGTCACTAGAGCTTGTGGAAAATGTAAGCGCTGAATTGTGTGCCATTATGTTAATCATTTGTCATAATTAATCCTTCGTAATATAGCTAATTAGAGAGTTGCCTTATATCATCTTGCTGTTTGCCTTAGCCCTTCAGTCATTGGATGTGAGCTTGTAAACATCCACTCCTGAATTCAGCCTTGAGGCATTGGCTCAAGTGCTAGGAGTTAAATATTGACGGGGTTTGAATAGGTTCTACGTTTGATATTTACTGAGCAGGGTGGGGGGGTTGATCATTGTTAAACAGAGCAAGGGAATAGGGTAAAAATAAGCCTGGGCAGTATTTTTATGGAAAAAGAATTTTGAAAATGGAAACAAATATATTACGCTTATATTTTTCAGTCTATATCTAAGTTGATGATCCTTATGTAAATTGCAAATTTTGAACCTAAGACTGGCGCTTGTGTTTTGATACAATCTTGTTTTTGTTTTTTTCTTTATTGTATTTGGTTGGTTGGTTAGTTGCTATATAAAGGAAGAAATATAGCATGTGCTTTAGTTAGATTCCTGTAGAATTTGTATATCTTGAGCTATTGTCAATAGCTTACATCACCTTAAGAGAAATTTCAGAGCTCATATGCTTTGGGTTTTTTGTTGCACGGAAATGATTTAGCTGTGTGTTTTTCATGTGCTAGATTGACAGTTTATGGTTGCTTGTCTTTGAAGGATCGATTGATTATATACTGTGCATGAAAATTAAAATGGGTCATGTGGAAGTGTTTCTAATTTTTTCATGGTTTGCTTGTTGATCATCAAATTGTTGTCCTCCTTTGCGTCAACTCTCCTTTCTTTTCAGCTATTGATTTTCCAGCTGAATTGCATCGTTCACATGCTGGCTTCTAGCTTGAGACAACCATCTTGATTCCACGATGTACCTACCAATGCTCAGTTTTAAGAATGACTACTCGTGCTTGGATGCTTTACTGCTTCTAATAGTATTTATCAGTATCCTTTCAGATATATGGATATTCTGAATCTCTCTCTATCTCCTCTCCTGATGTAGGGTTTAGCTAAATTTGTTGAATGGAGTGCAAACATGATGGAAGAAGATGCTAAACGGAAGCTGAAGACTGCAGAGCTTCAAGCCAAGAAAAATCGCTTGAGGATCTGGACTAATTATGTACCCCCTGCTACAAATTCAAAAGCAATTCATGACCAGAATTTTACTGGAAAGGTAGCAGTTGGTCTATTGCTTGCTCGTGATGATTCGTCTCTAATTTAGTAGAGATTTCTTCTCAGTTACATTTGGTTTTTCTTTAGGTAGTGGAGGTTGTAAGTGGTGATTGTGTCATTGTGGCCGATGATTCTGTGCCATATGGCAGCCCATTGGCAGAGAGACGTGTCAATCTTTCAAGCATTAGGTGTCCAAAAATGGGCAATCCTCGTAGAGATGAGAAACCTGCTCCTTATGCCCGGGAATCTAAGGAGTTTCTGAGGACACGCCTTATTGGCCGACAAGTATGGATGCTATAGCTATTTCACTTGATTCCAATGATTCAAAAAAATTCATTACATATAATGATTATTTGTTTTCCAGGTGAATGTGAGAATGGAATATTCTAGGAAGATGACAGACGGGCCTACAGCTGCCCCTGTTTCTGGAGATGCAAGAGTTATGGATTTTGGATCCATCTTTCTGTTGTCTCCCACTAAAGGTGATGGTGACGAAGCCTCGACAGCACCATCTACTGCTGGTGGCCAGCAACCTGGGATTAATGTTGCTGAGCTGGTGATATCTCGTGGTTTTGGCACTGTGATTCGGCATAGAGATTTTGAGGAAAGATCAAATTTTTATGATGCCCTTCTTGCTGCTGAATCACGAGCTATTGCTGGAAAGAAAGGGATCCATTCTGCAAAGGACCCTCCAGTCATGCATATTACAGACCTCACCACGGTTAGAACTATAATAATTGTGTTAAAGTCAATCTCCTTTTTTCCTTCATGGTCCAGTATATTAACTTTATGTGTTTCTTACAGGCATCGTCCAAGAAAGCAAGAGACTTCTTGCCATTCCTGCACAGAAGTAGGAGGATTTCTGCTGTTGTCGAATATGTCCTTAGTGGTCATCGTTTTAAACTGTTGATTCCTAAGGAGACATGCAGCATTGCGTTTTCGTTCTCTGGCGTTAGATGCCCTGGTCGTGATGAACCCTACTCAGAAGAAGCAATTGCACTCATGAGAAGAAAGATAATGCAGAGAGATGTTGAGGTATAGTTTTTTCCCCTCTCCGATTCTGTTATTTTGCCACTCGATTGTTTTCCTTGTTTTGATAAATGTAACTTCAATACAGATTGAAGTGGAAACAGTTGATAGAACTGGAACTTTCTTGGGATCTCTGTGGGAGTCAAGGACCAACATGGCAGTGACTCTTGTTGAAGCTGGCCTTGCAAAGTTACAGACTTCCTTTGGCACCGATAGGATCACTGATGCACATCTTCTTGAACAGGCTGAGCAATCTGCTAAGAGGCAGAAACTGAAGGTAAGATGTTGTATTGTTATGTCTCACTGATGTTCAGAAGATTGCGTTGAAAAATGCATGAAGTATGCAATATGTCTGCTGTTCTTTTCTTGATTATCATTCGACTTAAAGTATAAAGGCTGAAAATTCTTACAGATTTGGGAGAAGTATGTTGAAGGGGAGGAAGTCAATACTGGTCCAGCTGTTGAAAGCAAACAGAAAGAAGTGCTCAAGGTAGTGGAGACATGATTGGATGACTTAACTTTGTCATATGTTAGAAAACAGCCTCTGAGTTTTTCCTTTTTGATATCTTTTTTCAGGTAGTGGTTACAGAAGTCTTGGATGGTGGTAGGTTCTATGTCCAGACAGTTGGGGATCAGAAAATAGCCTCTATTCAGCAACAGCTTGCATCCCTCAATCTCCAAGAAGCTCCGGTAATTGGTGCTTTTAATCCCAAGAAGGGTGACATTGTGCTTGCTCAGTTTAGTGCAGACAATTCATGGAACCGAGCGATGGTGAGAATTAGCCTCCTGCTTAGTTTCAATCTCCATCCACTTTTTATCCAGTCAAAGCTTAAATATTAACTGTAGTTTAACTTTTACAGTTTGTTTTCATTGATAGAATGTCCCTATCTCCTGTTCTTTAGATGCGATGCTTTCACCACTTGGCTTAATAGAATCATTGTTTCGTTTTGATTTATCTTTGTTGTTAAGACCATTGCATTTATGTCATCCCTACATATGCTCATTGTTATCAAGCTAAAATTTCCTGTTTATGACTTATGTAGATTGTGAATGCACCTCGTGGAGGCGTTGAATCCCCTAACGACAAGTTTGAGGTGTTCTACATTGATTATGGCAATCAAGAGGAGGTTACATACAGTCATTTATGTCCTCTTGATCCATCTGTGTCAGCGGCACCTGGTCTTGCTCAGTTGTGCAGCTTAGCGTACATTAAGGTTCCAAGCTTGCAGGATGATTGTGGCCCAGAAGCAGCTCAGTATTTTAGTGATAACACATTAAACAGCTCAAAAGAGTTCAGGGCAAAGGTGGAAGAACGGGATGCTTCTGGAGGTAAAGTTAAAGGCCAGGGAACTGGGCCAGTTGTTATTGTAACTCTGGTCGCTGTTGATTCGGAAATCAGCTTAAATGCTGCCCTAGTTCAGGTATGGTAATTATTTTCGTGTTCTTTGAGGATGATTGTCTGCATGTTAAACATGGTGAAAAAAGCAGGGCCTTGTTGCTTTTTGTGAACACTGGTTCCAGAAACTTCAGGAAAATTAATCACCTTGTCATTGGGTAAATCTCTCGTAGTTGAAGGTTCAGTAAATGACATTATGTGTGCATCCATAAAGGTGTTGTCTGTATGTTTGATCATGAAATACGAACAGCTTGATGGGAATAAGATAGTTTCATCTGATGTAAAGCAAGAGCATAAAATATGCCGTCAACGAAGCAAATGTTGTGAAACTTGGCAAGCTTTTGGTACATTTTCTGTTGGCTGATTTTATTTTATGAATATTTCAGGAAGGGCTCGCCAGGATAGAGAAGAGGAAGAAGTGGGACTCCATGGATAGAAAGGTGGCCCTAGATAATTTGGAGAAATTCCAGGATGAAGCACGGGCTGATAGGCGTGGGCTGTGGGTGCATGGTGATATCGAGTCAGATGATGAGGAAGTCATTCCTGTTAAGAAGGCTGGCAGCCGTCGATGATTGTAATTTATTTACCTCAGGTAAATTAAGATCAGAAGAACCTGACTGGATGAAGATGAGTTTTAAGTAGTTGTAGGCAAGTTCCGTCCCTCATTTAGAATTGAAAGAACAAATAGATGTTTCTGCTCAAACTCAAGTTTTGTTTTCTTCGTTTCTTTTTTTTGTTCTAAAATTTTCTTTGTAGGCGAGCAAACAATTTTTTTTTACACATCTTAATAAGGTGAACTATACCCAGCGGGTTCAGTGTTGATGTGCAACATTATAAACAATTTTTGTTCAACAAAGTTGATCCTATGTATCGTTAGTATTTTCTCTTGGACTCATTATCACAGTTTTTGCTCAAAACTCAGCAAACAATGAAGTCCTACATTACACTTGCGTTAGCTGTCTGTACTCTGAATAGTTTGAAATAGCAGCTGTTGCATATGAATGACTGTTCGTACTCTGAATAGTTTGAAATAGCAGCTGTTGCATATGAATGACTGATCGATGAAGGTATCGGCCACACTTGTTATCGTTGTTTGCTTTTATAGCCGTTTTACACAATAGTGGTGGCAATGGCAGTGCTATATTTATTTATTTTGCTATATTTAAAAAAATTAAAAAAATTTGAATTTTGGTATTTTATAATTAAATTATTAAGTGTTATTAATTTTTTCTTGTAATAAATTTAATGAGATTAATCTGTTAGAGATGCTATTATGTTAACTGCTGTTAATGTATTTATGTAGTCGATATGTGTTTATGATATTGGTTGGTGCTAATATGTTTATGACATTAGTTGTGATCTTTATTTTACTATTACAATCCCTGATTTCGATCATTTTTACACCATTTGAAACTATAGTACTCTGGCGCCACAGGTTATCTGTTCCCCGTTCAATTTTTTCACATATCCTTTTAAGGTTTTCCTTTATATACAGCTGAAGCATCTCATGCCGTGTGTCACTGTTTCTGTTAGTGACTTGGTGCTCATTATGAATGATGCTAGATCCTTTCCATCTAGGTGACTGTTCGTGGTGTTTTCCTTGGAAGTTATCTTGGTGTTTGAGGTACCTTTACATGTTATTGCAGACATGCTTGCTCTTTCATTTGGAACTGCTTTTTTCATCCGAGTTGAATTTGGCTCTTAGTACTGCAAGCGTTTCCTGCCCTTTGTCAGCTACAGGTTGACCATGTAGTTTCTATGAATCGTAGCAGATACCTAGAGTATTACTGCTTCCTATACTGTTTCCTGTTCTAGCGAGCAAGCTCGTTAAATATTTATGTCGGCTAAAGATTTTGGGTTAGAAGCACTGTTTCATGTTTAAGACCGTATAGATACTGAATTGCTGATATGGGAGATATTCGTATGGATGTTGAATTGTTGATAAGGGGGTATTTTGCTAAAGTCTCGAGTCTTATACCTCCAGTGAATGGTTTAACTAGCTTTTGGTGGGAAAACTTGAGAGTTCTGTATAATCAGCAGTTCTGCTTTTATCCTTGTCTTCTTTGTTTCTCATATAATCCTGTTGATCTTAACTGTTTAAGCCATGTTTTGGGAAATCCAAATCCATATCACCATTTGGTGCATCTCATGGTCTAAGCATGGTGTCTTACCTGTCTGCTCAAGGATATATGTTGAGAGATGGAGTAAATTGTTTTCAGTGGATCCTGGCTTTAGCTTGGACAGCATTTAGTCTGGACTTGCATCTTTTTGTTGAAAAGTTGGTTTGGATTTGGCTTGCAACCGAGCTAGGCACTAAGTTAATAGTACCTTCAAAGGAAGATTTCAATTTTTTTGGGCTCCCGTTTTGAAGTTCAAACACCACCTCCTATAGTGTTTCTTTCAGCTGGGGCCGATGACCAGAATAGTCTTGATTCCCATAAAGACAGCGGCTTAAAACAGTTTAATAGCCCATGAAACCATATGGAGCCTAGTTACTTGAACCACTCCTCAAGTCCATGCCCACACAAGCATCCCAGACAATTAAAATTTTAAGTTAGCACTGTTGAGTACAGTTTGGAAAGGATATGCGATCGATCCATGTGCCCAATGTTCAATTATGATTTAATTACGTATATTTTGAGAACAGCTTATCTGAAGCATATAGGAGGTGTGGATGGGTTTTTTTTTTTTTTTTTTCTCACACTCAAAGCTCATAGTAAAAATAATATGTTAGTTGACCACTTGTTGTAAGAGACTATTATCAATGAACTACAAGCTGTTTGGTGTAGATATGCTTTCAACTGGAAGTTTTTTGCTGTGTAGAAATATATAAAAACAGTCCCGAAATAACATTAGAATCCCATGTTACTTGAACTTTAGTTTTACTTCTTCTAACTCGTGATATTTATTTTTCTTATCTTTTGAAAGAGGGTGTGATGGTGTATATTTTTAGTACATTAAATGATTCATTTTTTTTTTTTAAATTTTAAGTCATTTGATAAATGCTTTCAACAATGATGTGGGTCTTGATGGCCAGTCTTTTGGTTGGGACTGCAACAAATCCATTTGGAAATGGCTATTTTCAGGGTCCAAATGAGGGTCCTCTTAAGGCTGCATCTGCTTGTCCTGGGGCCTTCGGCAAGGGTGCCCATCCTGGTTATGCTGGGGATTTGTTAGCGGACTCTACAACTGGTGCTATCTATAATGCTCGTGGTGTTGATGGAAGGAAATACGTGCTTCCTGCTTTATTTGACCCTTCAACTTCAACTTGTTCCGCTTTAGTCTGACAAGGGATCATAAAAATCATATAGACAGTAGAACTGTAAGAGAGATTATTTTTTGATTTAATCACTCTTAGATTCAACGATAATAAAGTTAAATTTTAAGCATATTTGAATGCTATCCCCCTTTTCTTTATTTTTAATAGTTGAAAAAGAGAAGAAAATTAGGAATTTAAACTTATTCATTAAGTAGAAGAGAAGAAGATTAAGAATTTGGCTTTTTATAAATTGATCTAGGTTTATATTTTGAGAATTAGTTTTTGGAATTGGTTTTGCATTAGTAAGCAATATGTCGTCTTGTTTAATTGAAAATTTTAATTTTTGATAACATATTATCTTATGTAGATTGTTATCATTATAACATCTTACATGTTATATCAAATAATGTAAATTTGACATTTTCGACGAAAAATGTCTTTCGCCCTAAAATAGTTATCAATAGCTTAGTTTATATATTTTTCATCTATTTTTGAAAAACATGTCAGAATAATTAAAATATATATAGTTTATGTTTTTAAAGTACAATAAACCAATTAAAATTGACAAAAATCTAACAAAAAATTTTAATTTTAAATAAAAAATAATAATTGGATAGTTAAGAGTAAAGTCTCATAAAAATTAAAAAATTAATTTTCAAACAACTTAAAATTCAAAAACAGCCTAGATTGTTTTTTGAAATTTATAACAGTAAATAAAAGTAAAAAGGTTTTCTTTTGTGATTAGTGCATGACGACTTTGTTTCCTCCAGTTTTTGAGCAAGACAAAGGTTTTCTTTTGTGACTAGCGCATGACGACTTTGTTTCCTCCAGGCTTTGAGTCAAGTACTTTCCAACTTTAATAAAAGAATAATTGAATCAGAAATTCCAGAAAAGAACTTGGAACTTGCAAGAATCGAAGGTTATACTGTCAACGTCTGTGGTACCTCAGCCATTCCCATTAAAGAGATAGACCAACCAGTTTGCCACATGACAGCATCTTCTATAACCAAAACTCCCAACTTTTTATTTTTTTTAACAGTTCATTTTCTACTGCCTCTGCAGAAAAGGCCTATAGGGGAAAAAAAGAAAAAATATGTCCGCATCACAAATCAAACCCACAGCTACAAGTTGCACGGGAAAACCAAAATCATTCTAATAGCAGAGATCACAAGACAAGAATATGTATTGTATTTAATTCCATAGCTAAAAATAAAACAGAAAAGACTAATTTTAGGAAGGTAACTGTCAGTCTGTTACAAGCCTGACAGATGAAGTCATTTACACTCTGTTACATCCGTGATGTTTGATCCATGAAAGCCAAAAAACAAAAAATAGCCAAGAATGCATCCAGAAAAACAACTAAACTCGAGTTCTACAAAAAGTGAAAATTGATAATCATTGGGCTCACTAATCTTATCATTTAATTCTCACGCCTGGATTGCCTCCTACGAGCAGGGGCAGCTTCCTTCTCCTCCTCTTCTGTCTTCTCCTCACTGTTTCCTTCTGTGGTGGACGTCTCGGCAACTGGTTCGGGTTTCTTCTCCACCTCAGCCTACACACACAATGACATGAACATCAGTCTAGAATTGCTCGAATCAATATCTACGAATGAAGCTGCTAAAGTGAGAAAAATAAGGATGACCGAGGTTTCAAACTCACCTTCTTTCCACCAAAAATTAACCTCAAGAAAAGAGTGAGGATCACCACCACAATGGAGACAAGGACACCAATTGTGATCATTGGTTGTTTCTCTGCCTTCTCAATGAGTTCCTGGGCGAAAAGCTCAGAATTGAGGACACATTCATAACAATCTCAAATTTTAGACAGCAAGTGACCAAGTTAAATATGTAACTTACAATAATTCTGTCCTTGTGCTCGCTTAAGAAAGAAATCTCCGCAACCTGGTATAGGAGTTCGAACACCTTCTTCTGCAGAAAGAATGAAAATGGTCAGTTAGATTATGATCCTAACATAGCAATCGGTAAAAAGATAAAAAAAAAAAAAATGTAATGACTGTACAACTCATTACCTGGTAGCCACCAAGACCATCTTTACCAGCAGCTGCTTCCTCAGCCTTCTCTTTCTCCTTCTCGGCGTCAAACTTTGGCTTCCATTTGGTATCCCGGATAGAACCTGCAACCTTCTCATCCTTTGCAATCAAGATATTATCAAACAATATGCCATCCTGCATTGTCCAGATCTCAATACCAACAGCAGCAATGGGCTCAAAGTCAGGCTGGTCAAGCTCAAAGTAGGCAGGGTTTGGAATCTCTTGAGGCTTCCAAATACCCTTGTAGTTGGGGTTGTCAATAAGTGGAGCATGCCATTTTCCCTTGTAAGCTGGATTCCTCTTCATTGGCCTCTTCCATTCACCACACCCTGGGCCTTCCTCACACTTTGGGTTATCAATTTTGGGTGCCTCCCATTCACCATCTTCCTCCTCATCCCAATCTTCTGGTTTTGTAGCTTCAGGATCATCAATTTCCTCAGGCTCATCATCCAACCATCCTTCAGGTTTCACAGCATCCTCATCTTCAATTTCTAAAGGTGCATCCTCATCCCAGTCCTCTGGCTTCACTGCCTCAGGATCAGGAATTTTTGCTCTCTCATCCCAGTCCTCAGGTTTGAGATCATCTGGATCAGGGATTGTCTTGGCAGGGATAAGTGGGGGCTCAAAGTCTTCAGATGTGAGGAAGTTTGCCTTCTTCTTCTCCTCCCCATCAACCAGAATTTGCAACTCATTGTCAGGTTTCAAGATAGCAGTGTACACATGAGTAAGCTTGTCATGCGGAACAGAAGGTGGGAACTTGAGATGATGCTCAACATACTCTCCACTCTTTGGGTTCTTATGCTTTAAGATAAAGTGAACCTTGTTTGTGGTTCCACATTTGTCAGGTCCAAACATAATCGAATAAGGAGACTCGTTGTCAAATCCCTTGGGCACCCACCCAGCCTCCTGGGGACGAAGATATTTCAAATATGCACCACCACATTCAAGCCCAGTCTGAAAGCGAGTCTCAAATTGGAGAACAATAGTTCCATCCTTAAGACTCACAGGCTTATCGAGTTCCTTCACAATGGCATACTTCCTAGCCGGCTCACTCACAAGAAGTCCATAATCATCATGTCCCTCACTCTTTTCATGTTTCCACTCACCTAAATCCCAAAAACAAAACACCAACATGCATTTCCATATTCAGTAAAGAACCAGAAACAACAATTCAAAAGCCCGACAATAATCCAAGCACAAATGCCATCATTGTAGTTATTCTAAGATCGAATTCGACAGACATCATTCTTTCAAATTGCTAATCGCCAACAAATGACAAGATTAAAAATTTTAATTATTACAGGAAAAAAAAACCTCATATAATTCTCTTCCTTTTAAAATATTTTACCAATATTGATTATTGTGCTCCCCCAAAAAAGCAAACTAAACCGAAATAAATTCAGTTAATTATGTAAAACCTTAACAAATCTTATCTTTTGACCAAATATTAACATGTCATTAATAAAAGCAAGCTATTATTATTATTATTACTATTATTTCATCAAACAATCAAATCTAAATAATAAAGTGCGAAAAAAAGAGAGTAAAAAAATTAGCTTCATCATGCCAGTAAATAAAAAAAAATTAACACAGTAAAATCAACAAATATTATGACTACACACTTCAGATCCAACAAAAATAGAAAAGTAAATTACTCAGTTCTTTTTACCTTTATATTCTTCTTTCTCTGAAACAATCCATCTTCCATCGAACGACTCGTCAAACGACTCATACAAGATCTACACACATACACATACACAAACATCAAAACCATCAGATATCCAAAAACAAACACACATTTAAGTGATTAATTAATAGATCAAGAGCAGTGATTAAGCTAATTAATAACAATAATTACCGTATCATCATCAGCAAAGAGCTGATTGAAAGAAATGAAAGCTAGCAGCAAAACAATCGCCAACCTCAGAGAGACACGTTTCGCTTCCCTCATTTTTTTTCCTTCCTCCTCTAAAACACCCGAACTCTAATGATTTTTCGATTTTTGTCGATCTCAACCTGGATCAAATGAGAGAGGGAGAAAGAAACTGGCCGATGGATGGATTAATTGATCTCTTTGTGTTATCGAAGAGAGTGGAGATATATAGTGAAGTTTGGATCTTGAAGACCTTTGCCATCGAGTTGTTTTAACCAATCAAAATACGTGCCACGTGAATTGGACCAATGATATTACGCCACGTGAAATGATGTATGCGTCTGACGGCTTTTTGGGAATTTGGAAGGAAGAAATTGGTGATTTTTTTAGACGGGCTTGACTTGGTCTAACTAATTTGGCATCGAGGCCCATTAAGGTCCATTGGACCCGTTGTGGGTCTATTTATTTTGTTTATTGTTTTCGGGGTTATTTTGGTTACACCAAACCAGATCAAGGGTCCATTGTCGGTAGAGTTGATGGCCTAACTGGAGAAGCAAAGTGGATGATTTGATTTGCTTGAATCCTACTGGATTTGTAGATTTGAAGATGATTGGCTCTGATGAAGAGCACAATTTCTTTCATATTCACCATTTATGCAAAAGAATCTTACTTTGGTAAATTAGATTGGAGGGCTAACTTTGTGTTGCGCAACAAAGTTCATGATCGATGAACATGCTTCTCGCATTAAATAGTTTGTGTATTCGATTCAATTAAGGTTTCTATTTTGACAAAACCATCATTGTTATGTTAAATGACGTATCTTGATAGATAAAGTATGTTTCTTTATAAGTGTAAAAGATAATTGCATGAGTTTTTTAAAGATAAGATTGGGGGTACTAGTGCTGCTCATTGTATATTGCAGCACAATTGAAAAATGCATGCAACATACACTAATATGTAGGGAAGAACATAGTGAAATGCAATGCTATGTAATGGAATGGAAGAAAGAAATTACGGTAGTAGAGAATAACTTTGTAGATAGTTGAGGCTATACCTAATATTCATGTAATATAGCTATTTATTTATTTTATTTTTGAAGGTTATAGTAGAATTCTCAATCTCGCTAAAATTAACTAAAGTTTGATTAGTTACTTGTGCTTGGTAGGTTTCGACTAACTCATACTTTTAAGGTTAGTTAGTTTTGGTTATATTGGATCTTGCAGAATGGATTGTTTGAGATTGTTGCTTCAAATTTATTATTGAATTTGTTGATTGTGTTTTCGGGTTGTTGATATTTGTAGGTGTTGAGTTTCAGATTGGAATAAAAAAAGGGTTGTTGGTTTTAGCTTAACCCTAATTGTCATAAAATTGGCATTAACTTAATATTAGAGCTGAGGTTTGCTTTTCCCACGAATTCTTAACAAGTTTTGTGATGATGTCTTCACGAAAAAAAACTCAACCAAATGACTAAAGCCGAATTGCTGAGGAAATTGGAGCATACTGAGTAAGAGTTAAGGGGCCTTGCAGCTCAACCTCACTAGTCTGAGGCTAATGAGGAATTCAAATTACAAAAACGTTTTCAACCTCTACAAATCAAATCATATGAAAAAGAAGGGTTTGCCTGTCCTCAAAAGCACACAGAGGAGACCACATCAAGATTTCGATGTTAAGGTGGATATAACTAAATTTGAAGAAAGACAAAACCCTGATGATTTCATTAAGGGAATGCACCCGTTAAAGAGGGTGTTTGACAAAAGAATATGCCGGATGCAAAGAAGGTCAAGATTGTGGCGATAAGTTGAAGAAGAATGCTTTCATATGATGGAAAAACTTTAAAAGGCAAGGAATTCATGAGGATGAGAGCAAAATATCGACTTGGGAGAACATGAAGAAGGCTTTGAATCATAAGTATTTTTTTTTATTACTAATTATAGACAAAATACTTATCTTAAATTTCTTACTTCAAAGAAAAAAATTTGAATGTTGACTTATAAGTTGCTGAGTTTGAATAATTAATACTTAAGTGTGAAATTAATTAGCATGTTGCTAGATTTTTTGAAGGATTAAAACCTGAGATTTCTAGAATAGTGCAATTGTAAGAGTATTGAACTTGTGAAAGGGTTTCATCTTGGGAGACTAATTCCACAGTTTTGGCTAGGGTTCCTAAACCTAGTTCTGGAGTGGTTCGGCCAGAAAGAGAAGAAAGCTCGGGTGTTTTCAACCAACCAAATATAATTGGGTCCAACAATAATTCCCGCAAGTGTTTTAAGTGTCATAGTTTTGTTCACATTACTTCAGAGCGCCTAAAACGAAGGATGATCAATCTTGTAGAGGAGGTCGGATGTGTTGAGAAAGAGGTAGAGGAAGAGGATGATTTGGATGACAGGGAGGAAAGGTTTTTGCTAATGACGGATAATTTTTGAAGATTTAAAGGGCTTTGAATGCTGAGATATCCTAAGAGGAGGATTGGTTGAGATATAACATCTTCCACACTCATTGCACATCTTATGACAAGGTATGTCACTTGATCATTGATGGGAGAAGTTGTGAGAACATAGTGTCGATGAAGATGGTGAAAAAGCTCAACTTATTAATTATTGATCATCCTAATCCTTTCAAGGTGGCTTGGTTGAAGAGAGGTAATAATATTTATGTGAGCAAGAGATGCCTTGTGTAATTCTCGATAGGCATGAGCTACCAAGATGAAATGTGGTGTGATGTAATTCTTATACATGCATGTCATATTTTGTTATGTGATAGGTGAGTTATATGCATTATGGGTTCAAGAACACATTCATTTGATCTAATAGGATAGAAGATTGTGCTCATGCCTAAGAAGAAGGAGCTTTCGATTAAAGATAGCCGAGAAAAGTTAGTTTGCAAGTCTATGTTTATAATTAGGGCATTGTAAGAGCACGCCGGTACCGAGGGTGAGGTTGATAAAGCTGACCTTATTGGTGCAGAAGGACCAAAAATTCCAGTAAAGGGGATGGTGTCAACGAACATGAAGCTGCTGGAAAATTGTCCAAGTTATACCCACATGATGAAGCTGCAAGCTTGTTGATGTTAAGGATGAGAAGCAGAATGTTTTGGTTACAATTTCAATGTCCAAAAAACACTAAGACATCGGATCAGAAAATTCGGAGGTGTAAGTATGTGAAGTCGACTCTAGTTCAAGCGTAATGCAATCCCCATATTGCTTGCTGAAGGGACCTGTTGGCCTGTGCTTAGATGCATTCAGGGAAGAAAATTGCCTTTTGCTTTCCAATTACTGTTGGAATTATGCGGGTCACTAGCTATGTACAACGACCCATGGAGGGAGGACAGTGTACCCATTGGCTCTTATTCTTTCTACCATAAGGGAGTTTTCGTGTCAGATACATGAGGAGGCTAAAAAATTTGCCTATGAAATTGGTGTCAAGGTGGTGGTAGTTTATAGAGGCACTCCATTCAACCAACAACTGTAAGAATATGAGAGAGGGGCTGATATTCTTGTGGCAACTCCTGGATGGTTAGTGGATTTTCTTGAGAGGACTTGTACTTGGCACTTGATGAAGCAGACATGATGCTGGATAAAAAGGGTTTGAGCCTCCGATTAGAAAGATAATGGAACAAATGGACATGCTCCCATATGGCAGGAGCCAAACGATGTTGTTGAGTGCAACCTTTCCTAAAGAAATACAGAGACTTGCATCTAATATTCTTTCAGATTACATATTTTTAGCTGTCGAAAGGGTCGGTTGGAGTACTGATTTAATTGTTCAAAGAGTTGAATATGTTTCTGAGAGTGACAAGAGAAGTCATCTCGTGGACCTTCTCATGCTCAGAGAGAAACTGAAGTTAATGAATGGTAAGCATTCTTTCACCTTAGTTTTTGTAGAGACAAAGAAGGGAGCTGACTATGAATGTTGGTTGTATGTCAATGGATTTCTAGCTACATCAATTCAAGAAGATGGACAAGAAAGAGAAATGACACTTAGATCATTCAAGAGTGGGAAGACGCCAATTCTGGTAGTGACAGACGTGGCAGCAAAGGGTCTCACCATACCGCATGTGGCCAAGTGGTGAATTTTAATCTTCCAATAGATGTTGATGATTATGTTCACAGGATGGGCCGAATACGACGAGCTGGGAAAACATGAGAAAATGAGTTTGTCATAACCTAATTTTCACCTTCATAAATTTATATTTTTATATAAAATTCAAAAATTTTTAAAAATTACACGTTGCATATTTTTTTTGATCTTTCCATGATTTTTATAAATTTTTAAAATTTTAATTTTTTAGGATTATCCCCTAATTTTAATTAAAAAAATAAATAATAAAGAGAAGAAAAGAAAAAGAAAAAAGAATAATTTGAAAAGATGATTTGGAGTTCAATTGAAAAAGATGTGAGAGATGATGACCAAATAACATCCAATTAGAGGTATAATTGAAAGAGAATAAAAAATCAAGAGCCTTAATTGAGAATGAATTAGGATAAAATTAAAAGACATTAAACGAAAAGGAACTAAATAATTTCAATTAGGGACATGATTGATGAGAAAGTAATGAGATGATGACCAAATTGAAAAAAAGTATAAGAATAGAGGACCAAGACGAATTTTAATCCACAGCCCTTAAAAAACCCTAGCATATGAATCTCATTTTCTTCTCTTCTCCAGTGCGGCCACTATTCACTCTAAGGGAAAAAAAAGAAAAAAAAAAACTCTCTACTCATCTCTTCTACAAAACTACCACCATCAACCACCAAAAAAAACCTTTCACTTATCATCTATAGCCACCACAATCTAAGCCAAACAAAACCCCTAAATTATCTTCTAAACACTAAGCCAAAATTTTATGTGAGTTTTTTCAAAATTTTATTATTTGGTTCAATTTTTTATTTTATTTTAATCTGAAATTTTTAGTATATGTACATATACTTCTCCTTAGCTTATGTTTTAAATTTTATAATTTCAGAAGTCCATTTGTTATTTATTTATTACTCTTCTATTATTTCAATTATTAGTGTGAGTGTGTTTTAAAGTTTAATTATTAAGTGCAGTGTTTAATTTTATTATAATCTAAAATTTTTAGGATTCGTACATGTGTTTGTCCATCGCATTTTTTTTTTTTTTTACATTTTGTAATTTTTGGAGACCATTTACTATTAGTTTGTAATTTATTTGTTATTCTGTTGTCATTTTAATTATTAATATGAATGCGTTTCAGAATTTAATTATTATGTTCAATGTCTTATTTTATTTTAATTTAAAATTTTTAGAGTATCTAGTTTTAGCCTTTTTTTTCCTTGAAATTTAGTAATTTTTTGAGTCCATTTACTATTATTTTTGTAATTTATTTATTATTTATTTATTATTTTAATTATTAATGTGAATTGTTTTAGAATTTAATTATTAACTCTAGAGTTTAACTTTATTTTAATTTGAATTTTTTAACGTTTGTTCATGTGTTTTTCCTTAGCATATATTTTAAAATTTGTATTTTTGGAGCCTATTTACTATTATTTTGAAATTTATTTATTATTTTGCTATTTATTTTAATTATTAATGTGAGTGTGCTTCAAAATTTTTAGAGTTCGTTCATGTATTTATCCATAATATGTGTTTTAAATTTTGTAATTGTTGGATCCATTCACCATTATTTTTGCAATTATTTTATTTATTCTGTCATTATTTTAATGATTAATAAGAGTTTGTTTTAGAATTTAATATTTTGACCCAATTTTTTATTTTATTTTAATTTTAAATTTTTAGGTTTTGTTCATGTTTTTGTCCCTAGAATGTATTTCAAAATTAGTCATTTTTAGAGTCTATTCACTATCATTTTATAGTGAATTTATTATTTTTCCATGATTTTAATTATTAGTGTGAATGTGTTTTAGAATTTAATTATTAGGTCCATTATCTCATTTTATTTTAATCTAAAATTTTTAGGATTAGTTCACATATCTATATATAGCTTATGTTTTAAATATTGTAATTTTTGGTATTCATGTATTATTATTTTTCCAATTTATTTATTTTTTTGTCACTATTTTAATTATTAGGCAGGTTTGTGTTAAAATTTAATTGTTTAGTCCATTGTTCAATCTCATTTAAATCTACAACTTTTAGAGGAGGTGAAGGCATGTACTAATATATTGTCTACAAATTTTTGTTAAACTTAGATTTCATTTATTTTTTATTTTATTATTTTTTGTTGTGTCCCATTTATAATTTAATTTACTTATTAAATTTTTTAAATTCATTTAACAAGATGTGAGATCATCAAGTCTCCTAGATTCTAGGGACTAATGACGATCACATATTGAACTTAGTTTGCAATTAGAAAAAAAACCCATAATCTTAGGATAATTAAAAAACTTTAAGTCGATCTAATAAGTCTTTTATTTGAATAGGGATTGATGTTGGTCTCGACCCACAATAAATTTTAAAAAAGGAATAAAAAGAAAAAAAAATAGTTAGGGTGGATACAAATCGATTTAAACAACTTTATATATTTAAGTCTTTTTTTGATATGCCAATCATGTCGGCATATAATTTGGTTCGATTCTAAATTGACACGGCTCTCAATCTCTCGGCTCGATTTCAATTTAATACAATGCAACATAAAAAATAAAAGAACTAATTTTGAAAACATTTTCTAGTCCATATTCAAATAAAACACATTAGTTAATTAGTTCATTTCTCGACATGTCGGTTATATCGGGACATAATTAGATCTAATCCTAAATTGACGTGACTTTCAATCTTGAAACACGACATCAATTTAAGATAATGCTACAAATAAAAAATAAAAATTAATTTGATATAGATGATAAATAAACTTGGGAATAGATTTAGGAAAATAATTTGACAAAAACAAAATTTTTAAGAGATTCGTATTATTAGATTAAATTAGATATATTTTCTCAAAAATAACGAATTTGGGTTATTATTATCTTTTAAAAAATACAATTAACTCCTTAAACAGAATCTCTAAATTTGAGAACGAGTTTTCTTTGATTTGAGGAGCTTAACATGGGAGTGTGCATATGTCCTCTAGGCCGAGAGTTATAGGCATGGATGGTGATTGAATGGTTGAAAACTAGTTGGGATGAATTTATTTAGTCTTATATATTTTATTTATGCTTTATTTTATCCTATTTGCATAAGGATTTCTATTTATGGTTGAAACTTATGTAGTCCATATTTATTGTGGATCATAATTATTTAGGAGATCATATTTAATTGAGTTCATATATAATTTGGACTAGGTAAATTAATCCGCATTGAATTTGAATTGGATTTAAGTCCAAATAGATTTAGCTTATTATTATTTTTTAATTGTAGACTTTTTTGTTTAAGTATTTAAGTATCTTTATGTAACATGGAAAAAAGACTTTTGATCGATTTTGAATAAACTTTGTAAATTTTCTTTTCCAATATTGCGTATCCTTGTGTTTGACTTGGGACATGTTTTTGTATTCTTAAATTGATCAATCAAATGGTGATAGCTATAATTATTTGGTAAGATTGTAGTGGGGTTTTAAATATGGTCAAAATTAGCTAAGATTTGGTTACTTGTGCTTAGTAAGTTTCGGTCAATCCATACTTCTAGAGTTAACTAGTTTCGGTTATATTGATTTCTGTGGATTGTCTATGATTGTTGCTTTAGATTTATTATTGAATTTATTGATTGTGTTTTCAGACTCTTTGTAGGTGTTGAATTTCAAAGTTGGAAAAAAAAAAAGAAGAAAAAAAGATGAGTTGTTTGATTTCGGCTTTAACCTCCTTGTCCTACCCATTTTGGGTAACAGCAACCATGAGCCAATCATCTTGCCAAATTAAATTATAGACCATATGTAGAGTTATTAGATTCAACCTTAAATCCTTTCCAATTTCCATTGTGTTTGATTTTGCAAGGATAAATCCAATGACATTATGCATGAACTTACAGAAAGCAGAACAGCATATGGTTAAATTCAAGAAATTGTACGGTCCAATGACATTGACATGTACAGCAGGCTAGAATTAATGGAATTTGATGCAATGTACGGGGAGAAAGAAATGGTGACAATGAGATTTATAGACAAAATTGATGCTGAACTGCAAAACATACCTGATTATATATGCCATTGTGGTCATCAGAACCAGTGCTTCCCTTACCCAATGCAAACAGCCTGAGATAATTAAAAGCTGAGCAGTCAACATTTTCTGAACCTCCCACCTCGACTGCTACACAGAAACACTTGACAAGGGTTAGCTTAGGAAGCTCTAGAATAGCAGTTGAGGGAGAGAGTTCAGAAAAAATTGGATCTTCAACATTCTGATGCACAGAGAACCACAGAGATGTGCTGGTTAGAAAGAATTGTGGGCAGTATTTATACACAGTGCAAATGCCATTTCTTCTCATTCTCTCTCTTCCATGTAAAACAAAAGACAAATTGAGAATAGAAAATTAGAAATAGGTAAGTTCTTAGGCAACAGATTGGAAAATTGGGAAGAAATTTCGTGTGTATTTTCTAACAGTGTCTTCGTAAAATCTCCAATGAATTAATGGGAAGACATTTAAGGTTTGTTTGTTTGTTTGTTTGTTTTTTCTTTTTTTTTTTTTAAAATAGCACACGTTGATTTACAAGAGAATATAGTTCAGGCGCTGATTAAGCTTATTTCAGCCTAATAAGTTCAAGAAAAAGGACAAGAATCCTGCCTATAATTTCAATAAGTCTACAGGCCACAAGACCTTGCTCTTGTTGACTCGAAGTTGTTTCTAAATTTCATAAATCACAGGGAAGTTATCGAAAAATAGACATCCAAGACATGGATCTCATGGCGCCCCGTACATGTACTAATGATTGTGTAGGTAACTAGGTAGCAAGAAAAATTCTTGGCTCAAGAAAATATATTCTACTCCTTTGAGGTTGACGACCACCAACTGCTAATTCTGCTTGACGGCCACAACAAAGTTGGCCATGCTAAGATTAGATCGTTAATGAGTCTAGCAGTTTGTGATGAAAATTTTATTATTGATGGGCAAAGGGAGGTTAGGACAATTACATTGTGACAAAATGGTTTTGGCAGGGAATTTCAACAGGGATCCTGATTTGTCCAAGCTAGAATTTGCGCTTTTAGGCTTGTGCGGCAAGGTTAGTGCATAAACACACGTACGACTCTTGCGCTTGAGCTGCCTTACTGTAAATTACAATGGGTGTCCGTCTAGCTAGCCACTAGCCAGTGGTCCCCTTCGTTCTTGTGAAACAGTAATTCATGAATCCTTCCGCCCATGTTGCATAAGGCAGGGACCTTGCTAATTGTAAAACATTCATTTTGAAAGTTTTATGTGAATTTGGAATAGATTATAAATGTCTCCCTTAAAACATCACAAAGGAAAATAGAGGTAGCTAGTACTTCAGGCATTTGGTGCCGGATGGGCATAAATACCTCAAGATTCTGTCATGTGAGCAAATGGGACCAAGAATAGGTAGAACATATAGGCAACATTCAATTAGTATATGAATCATGATGTCCTAGATCACTTGCGTTGGCAATGACACTTTGGAGGTAGCACTATCTGAATGGCTAAACTAGCACCCGCCAAGCATATTGAAGGTCATGGCTCCACTGCTGCTTTCTTCATCATCAATACATCCGGTCCAAGGCAGGGAAGAGCTCGAAAGTGTAGAGATGATCTTCCATTTATTAATAATGGAGAGTTGAATCTCTAGCATCACAAATACTAAACATTAATGAAGGGATTCGGATACTCGAAACGCTGTAATCAGCCATTTATGAGGTGAATCAATTTGCACCAGACAAAAACTAAACTTACCCGTGGAAGCTCACAGAATTCTGATCCGAGATGGGAGATTCCTGAAAGGAGTTTGTGAAAACTATTTGATGGAAAGTGCAGGATCTTTATATCTGCTCCCTTTAAATGTAATCTCCGAAGTCTGAAAGAAGGATTTGATGAGAACAAGCAAGTTAAAATTTCATTTCCAGTCATGCGTACAGTTAAATTTATTAAAAATGTGCACGCTGTTGGCCTATGGGGAGTAAGCTTTCAATCGCCCTAAAAGCTTCCACTATTGCCATTATTGAAGGCAATTATAGAGGAAGCTTTTGAGGGAGACCGGAAGCTTCTCCAACCATGTCGGAACATCCATGAAAGCCTTCTTCATTGGCTAGCTATACTTAAAATATGAACCTTCATGGGGTTTATATAGATTGGTTTGCCCACTTGCTGTTAAAATTCTCGTCGAATCTCCTTACAAACACTACATTTTCTTTATCCTACAGGATTATCTCTCATTCCAAAATCAAATGTTAAAAATAAAAAGCAAACAGAGATATGCACCTCGCTGTTCAGTCTCCACTACAAAGATATTTTCCACTGCTGGTTTTTTCTAAAACTGCTGGCAAATCAATATAGTTGCCAACTTTTTGCAGAATAATATATATAAGATATATAGATATTCAATTGACTCATTTCCTACTTCAAAAGTCAAGTGAATGATAATGGGAATTCAACCTTGATGGATACTAAAACTCATTCTTTAATAAAAAGCACATCTAGTGAAATCTGGGAAAAACAAAAGGCCACTAGAAGCCTAATTAACTCTATACTTCTAGACTTGGAATCCATACCTGGAAGAATAAATCGAAACCAGTCCTGCAATGCGCATCATGGAAATCCATTTTGGTTTGAAATTGACTAGCACAAGCATCTGATCTTCCCATATGGCCTAATTGAACCTGTCCTGCAGCAGTCCCCAAACCAAACAAAGAATGAAACATGCACACTAATATGAATGAGGTATACAGATCACGTAATGATGTCTACATATTCTTCTTTACTTGCATAATCTTGGTGATGAAACATAAAGTAATATTGCACCAACTTAGCTTTACTAAAAGCTAGTAAGAACACTTTCACGTTTCGAAAATTTAAATCCCATGATCTCTTTACCCTTCAAGGATGGAAGAGCTACTATGTATACTATGTATTACCTGGCAGAACACTGAAACAAACTTTCTTTTAAACTATTAGTTCTACTAAAAGCTAGTAAGAACACTTTCACATTTTGTAATATTAAATCCCACTTCTTTCACCCTTCATGGATCGAAGAGCTACTAACTATGCACTACCTAGCAGAGCACTGAAACAAACCTTTTCTTTTAAATTATATCTTATTTAGCTAGCGAATCAATTCTTCAGACTTCAGGTAACAAAAAAACCAGAACTTGACCATCCATTGCTAGAGAAGGTGGAGCTGTGGACAACTCTTAAGTTGTTTAAAAGTTTTCATCCCAAAAAAGAAAAGTTGCTTAGAATTTGTTTTTTCCCAAACTTCTTGCCATATTTCATGTCTACTAGCTTCTATATCTTTTATCATTGTTTCTCAAATTAATTTGCAAAATTAGAATACTAAAACTGAAGATCCTTGGTGTATGGACAAGTTTTCCAAACATCATGCATGGAATTCATTTAGAGCCCACAAATTGATCCTCTTAATTATCTGATTGTGCATTTCTTTCAAAAAAACTTATCCATTCTTCCATTTTAACAAAGAAAATACTTTTGCATCTAATCCATTGAGATCATGGTGTATCAAGTCTCATGTCAAGTTGGTCCAGCATAAATGAGAAAGAAGATTTTTCGGGTAAATCCATGCATTAGAGGATTGGATTCTGAAGAGATTAACAAAGTGGTCAATATTTATTCTAGCCCTTTATTCTTCATTTCTCTCGTTGGTTGACTTACGAAAACGAATACCTCTCACACGATCGAGAGTCAATTGCATGGATAAGGAATCCATAGGGCACTATGGCCTTAATTTCAACTCTCGAAGTTAGTGTTCAAAATCATTATTCAAATTGATATTTTAGCAGTGTAAGCATTCTAGACTCATATATGTAAACTTATGAAACCTACGTACAGAAGGGATGTTGGCAGCTTGAACTCGTTTTTTTCTTTGAAAAAATGATTCTCCATTTTCTTCTTCTTGTTATCATGAAGCATAAAGACTGTTAAACAGCGTGTAATTGTTAAACCAATCCGTATTTTTATATCATTCATCAAAGGCAAAAGGGTTCTAGCAGAACTAAAATCATTCATGTGATCAGGAAGGGGAATTGAAATGGGTCACCTGATGCAAGATTTTTAAGAAACAAACTGCTGTAAGGCTAAAAATCATGCACCTATGCACGGTACCTCTACATTTTACAATTACTCAATCAATCCTCGACTTAAATTGGTCAAAACAAACGATTTTCTCCCGATTAAAGGTGAATCGATCCCCTTAATCTTGGTTCGTTACTTATTAAATGACTAGATGATTATGATATGTTGTGATAAAATGAGACATAGAATCTGTAATTGCATTTAATAAGGAATAAAGGGATTGATTTAATCCAATTGAAAGTGAAAGGTTTGATTTGAACAAACATAAGAAGTGGAGAATAAAGCCGCTCCCTTATACGTTGCTTAGAGAAGAAACCATCCACTTAGGACTCTCGTATAATTTGAACGACATGTTTTTGCGTACGGACTGGCATTTTGAACAAGAGCACAATTGATTCAGAGTAGACGACGTGCCTTTTGCCTTTTCCGGCCGAGCTTATATGGACACGAGTTTAAGAAATTTACAGAAGGAAAATTCGATTCAAGATTTGGGCTTGGCCCAAAGTCTAAAAAGGGTAAATTAAGATTTTGGCTGATATTCATTTTAATCCTTATAATTTTTAAAACATCACTTTAGCTTTAAAAACTTTAGAAGGATATAGGTAATAAATGACTCAGTGAAAGTTTTAGAATATGCTTGGTATGTTAGACAAGACATGATTCCATTAAATTAGACATTATAAGTTGTACAATATTTAGTATAGAACATGATAAACAGTATAACATTTGATGCCCACATTAGACAAGATAAGGATTATTTTTTATCCTGTCCACAACCATCCTAAAAGCAAAATTCTTACTCTGCCACCAGGTTGGAACAAACTTGTCCTATATTTTGGACGAAATTATTTTTTAATTTTTATATTATTCATTTTCTATTTATCTTATTTATTTTTTATTTTGATTTAATTGACTAAAATTTGACCAATACCTATATTTTATTTAGCTGAATTTTCATATGTAAGCCTTAATTGAAATTTTTTTTTCTAATTCATTGATTCAGAGACTAAATTGCATACATTAGAGTACAATCAAATTTAAATAAGGACTCAAATATCATGAAAATAAGATATAAAAACTCAAATAAATAATTGAAAAATTTTAAAAACCAAAATGAATTTTCATGAAAACTTCATCCATCCTTATTATGTCTTGTATATAGAAAATATAAGAAAACTCTAGCTCAATTCAATCCAATGAACCTTAAATGAACCCAAGAATTATGTTGAATCCCTATATTAGGGAAAAATGTGCTAAGCAAATCAAGATTCATCACTAATTTGGTTTGTAAAACGTTATTCATTAGCTTTGTAAATTATAATAAGGTAAAGTAAACTTCAGGCAGATCTACTCTTGGTCCCAAGTTTTACGTGCATCCACTGAAAATGCTAAATTATTGGTTCCTTACCCGATCCTCTGAAGATGAAAAAGACACATAAAAATCGACTCTAGTCCCCAACCATTCTCGTGTAAATCTTTCGACTCAAGACGTACAATTGTTGACGAAATTACAATTTTAGTTTGCATGCATACAAATTAGCGCATCTAGTGTAGTGGTATCATAGTACCCTCCCACGGTACTGACCGGGGTTCGATTCCCCGGATGCGCATTTTTTCTTTGTTACTTCAATTTTTTTAAAAGGAAGCCCTCACAGCACAGCCCCACTAGCGTTCGATGATGTTCTAGCTTCACCCACACCATGCCATCGTAATCTTGCTCTGGCTATATAGTCAATCCCTATCTCATCACACAGTCTTAAGAGCACTTGATAGAAATTGATAAGACATGGCAACATCCAATAAGCGAAGAGACTAATTGAAGAAAAACTAACATTATTTTAATCACTCATATTTACAATCACATTGGTTAACCCCAACTTTCTCCAAAGACAACGAAATATAGGAACTTAAGAAATATAAAGTAAGAGCAGAAGAGATGCATCTTCCATTACAACTCTAATTTAGGATCAACCCCAACATCTTTAAGTGTCTCAGCATGAGGTTTATGAGCCAAAGCATCTTTATGAATATGATCAGGCAAATACTGAAGCCCATCATGATCAAACTCTTGAACATGTGCCACTTTCCTGAAGAAAGATTTCTTGATAAACTTATCAGCTTCATCCACCACTTTATCCGGGTCAACCACTTCAGGTATAGTCTCTCTAGTCTTCTTCTTTACGCGAACATTCGGTGCATACAGTACTTGTTGCTTGGCAGTGTAAAGACCAAGAGATGTTGAGACAGCTATCATCCCCAGTGCTACATAAACTGGCACAAAGTCACCTTTTATCTTCTTGCCAAGCTTGCTTTCTTGATGATATTGATGCCCAAACTGATCAGCTGCTGGTGCATATGACTTCAATTTTGGTGGGGTTGATGTTGCATATGTTGCTGTCCCTCTTAAGCGACTAGCCATTGATTTCCAATAACCCTGCAAACCATATGAAGCAAATTTAGTCAGAAACTTAGCACATACAGAGTATACTAAAAATTAATGTGATCAAGATTGTAATTAAAATGGAAATCAGAGATAATTCACCCACCATTGATCTAAAAGCCATGATGGGTAGTGATGGGATATGTTGTTGGAGGAGTGATTCCCAAGGGTTAGGCAAAGATGAAGATTCTTGGCTTTGCTTGCTTGCTTGTTTGCTTGCTTGTCCAGGTAAGGGTTTGGGTTCTCGGGGGTATAAAAAGGAATGGGTAATTAGAAGAAGAGAGTTCTAGAGCCACGTAGCAGAGCGTGGAACCTGAAGTGACAGATGTTGAGATGTTAGAGAGACAGCATCCAGTAGAAGGCTCAGGAAGTGGCACGTCATGTCCTGCTACAGCACCAACTAGATTAAAACAAAAGACTTTTGGTAATAACGTGACAAAGGTCCCTATCCTGTGAAGAGTTTCCCCAATCGCCATTAGATATCTACGAGAGTACAGGGGCTGAGGTCCTTCCCTCTTTTCTTTTTCAAGGAAAGAAAAATATGGCCAAGCCTTTTAATTGGTGAGCAAAGCTCAATTCTCTAATTTTTGTTGCCTGATCGGATAGACAATAAACATCTGAAAAGTTTAATGAAATTGAACATAAAAACACCAACAGAAGCAAATGTTTGGCCCCTAGTACATTTCCATTATTTTCTTAACATGGACGAATAAGAGAGGTAAAAAGAAGTTTTTTTTAGCAATCTCATTCTTGTTCTCCTAAGAAGCTATAACCATATGGTCAAATTGCGAAAGATATGGATCTCCCCCTCCCTACCTCCAGTTCTGTGTATAACTTCATCGTTCAACGCCTCTGCATCAGCCGGTAAGTTCAGGCAGACAGAGATGCTTACCTTGCTCTTTTGTTCTACGACATTCAACAATAGCACCAATAACTCTTTAAGCGACGTTAATTTCAAACTTTACTGATGTTTTAACTACTTTCTTCTAACTAATTAATCAATTCTCTGCCCACTTAAACCAAATACATCCAACTCGTTCATAGGATGCTGATGCAAGCCATCCCCAGCAGCAGATGCAATTTTTTTTTTTTTGGCAAACGAATTGGAAGAAAAGGAGATCAGTAACAAGGCAAGGAACCTAGAGACAATCTGAAACTAGCCCTGCAGAATCAAAAAGCTGGAAGTCCAAAGAACAAACTAATATTTCACATTGGCAAAATATTGGTAGCTCATTTAAGTAACATATCTACATACCATGACATTTACTAACTTGTATACTATTTACATCAAGAGTCCACAAATTTCCACTCAAGCTTTGAAAAGATAGAAAAAAGTTCCTAAAAAGATTATTAAAAAAGAAGGGGGGGGGGGTAAGAAGAAGTCAGTGACTAGATTAGAAAGAGGCTAAGGAAAGCACATCAAAGTTGTTGAGGATCTATTCCCACAGATTAAGCTCCTGAACGTGAGCTACCTTCCTGTAGAAGGATTTCTCAATGAATTTCTCGCCCTCATCAACCACTCTATCTGGCACCACCACTTCAGGAATTGTCTCCCTTAACTTCTTTTTTACGCGAACATTTGGTGCATATAGCAGCTGCTGTTTTGCGGAGGCTAACCCCAGCGAGACTTGTAATGTTATTAATCCCAAAGCCACATACACTGGTGCAAACTCAGTCTTCCATGATGTCTTGCTCCCCTCTTCCACGAGATCAAGATAGCCAAAATCGGCTCCTGGGCCTGCATACGACTGCCTTTTCGGCAAGGTTGATGTTGCATATGTTGCACTTCCTCTTAACCGACTTACCATCCATTTCCAGTAACCCTGCAAATTGTAGCAATCAAGTCAGGAAATAACTATAAGAACAAAATGAACTGATAATTAGAAATCACTTACGGTTGATATAAAAGCCATGACTGAGGTTGAAAAGAGAGCTAGATGTGTTGTAATTTGGAAAGGGTTGTACTTCTTTCACAGAACTTAGGAAGGGTTCTTGGCTATGCTTGCTAGGAGTTGTTTTCAGGTTCCAGTTGGCATATAGATACAATTCATCAAAAATTCCTATTCTTCATTTCTAGCAAGGTGACTAGAAGAGGCTCTGGAACCATGTCACACTGTGTAGAAGCTGAAGTGATAGTTATCCTAATTGTAAAGTGCTTTACAGAGTGGCACCTCATGTTCTTGCTTGGAGCTGAGGTGTGCAGCTTTCAATTTGAAGCCACGAAATGGCTAATCATTTCTTCAGTTTCTAGTACAAGTTTCCGAACTGTCAATTTCTTTTCCTATATATATATATATATATATATATATATAGGTCAGCCACTCCTACTTCTCACATATGGACCCTATTCGTGTATCAAATACAGTCAATGACCAATGGTTATAATTCAAGTCAGAGTCATGCCAAATGCACCCACAAAGTCCATAATCCCCAGTATGCAATCTGGAATTGACTTAAAAATTTATGTAACACATTTGACGGTTCTGCTTCGGTATTCTGGGCGCAAGCAGGGTATTAACATTCATACAGGCTACCGGAAGTTGAGCAACGCACCATGGCAAGTTTCCTGTGGGAAGCTCTGAAGTTGATTTTCTACCTAACAAATATAATTCATAGAGCAGATTGTCTTTCTTCTGATCATTGTACCCATTCTTGCCGTAGGATTCTTTGCCCTTGACCACGAGTGGTCAGTAGGCATTGAGATAGGCCCTTTCATAGCCGCCAAGCCATTTTTACTCTGTTAAAGTGGCTGCTTGGATAGAAGCTGGTTCGTAGAAAAAATTGTCCTTCCGCTGTCCGTGGAAGAGTTTCTCTATCAAATCTCTTTCTTTGACAAGGTGATTATCCCAAGTAACACTGCCGATAACTGCACCTGTACGTACTTAATCATAAGAACAGCCAAATTTTTGTTTTCATTCAAGAATTGCCAACTTAAAAACTAGCTGTCTCTATGTCTCGCAAACTGATGGACGTTTTTGCAGATATGAAATCCTCTCCCGCTAGAAAGCATGTTCCATATATTTCTCAACAATTGCCTTTGCAAAACTCACACATGCATATAGTCTGCTGCAAGGCTACAAAAATTGCTGTTGAAACTCACAACTTTTTCTAGACAGAAGAAATTCTCCTCCATTACTACATTACGAAGGAAACAAACAAAACGCATATGTTATAAAAAAAAAAAAAAGAAAAAGAAAAAGTGAATAGGAAAAAAGGAAAAAAAAAAGAGTTGGAGTAGGTTAATACTAAAAAAAACTAAAAGATTTGAGGTTGTTACTATTCATTTACCGTAGTATTTTTTTTTTTTTTTTTGGTTTTACTTGGGTTAAATGGCCTTGGCTGCCTGACGCGCTGGCCTATCTTGGTAGCTCTCGTCTGGTCTTTTTTTTTCTTATATATATATATATATATATTGCAACTTTTTTTTACACCTGGGTTGAATGGCCTTGGCTGCCTAATGCACTGGCCTGTCCTAGCAGCTCGCGCCTAGCCCCCCTCCCCCCCCCTTTTTTTTTTTTCTTCATATTTTTTTTACCTGGGTTGAATGGCCTTGGTTGCCTAATGCATTGGCCTGTCCTAGCAGCTCGCTCCTAGCCCCTTTTTTTTTTTTTTTTTTGTTTTGTTCTTCATATATATATATACGGCTTTTTTTTTTCTTCATAATTTTTTTTTTACCTGGGTTGAATGGCCTTGGTTGCCTGATGCATTGGCCTGTCCTAGCAGCTCGCTCCTAACCCTTTTTTTTTTTGTTTTGTTTTCTTGTTCGTATATATCATGAAATTAGATATAAAAATATATAAAAAATAAATTATTATTATTATTTTTTTTACGTATAGTTTGAAGATGATAGAATATATATGATATTTTTTAAAATTTTAGTTTGAACATATATATATATCTGATTATATTACTCTTATTGTTAAAAATTTATTTCTTCAATTATTTGTTTCTTATTAAAATTCTCATCAAATTAATTTTTTGATATAATTTTATTTGTTAATAAATTTGATTTTTTAATACATGAATTTTGAAATAAAATTTTAGAACGTCGGTATTTTATTTTTTTAAAATATGTTATTATAATTTATAAATTTTGATTATATACATACATACATACATACATAGAGAGAGCGAGAGAGAGAAAGAGAACTAAAAGTATGTTTTAGATTGTTTGACTCAAATGTTTTTTTAAAAAATTAATAATCAATTAAAAAATCACAAGTTTTATTTGCTTTTTTATGTATATTTATTCGAAATTTAGCAGAATCAATTTTGTTATAGTTTTTATTTTAATCTATTGACTTCAATATATTTCATACAATTTAGGTTGATTTTGTTCGTATATTTTTCTATTTATTTTATATATTCTGTTTTTTTTATATATATTTATTCAGAATTTATCGAATTAATTTTGTTGTAGTTTTTATTTTAATATATTGACTTTAATATATTTCATATAATTTAGGTGGGTTTTTTTTGTATATTTTTCTATTTATTCTATATACTTTGGATTTGCTATATATATATATATATATTCATTAGTTTTATTAGAAATTAACTATATATCCGCACACATAATACCAATTATTTGTTATTTATTTTTTATATTTTAATTTTTTTAAATAAAATAAGTTAGATAATGTTTTGAAAGAACCTCCTAATTATTCATATACAAATTTTTATACTAATATTATTAAATATTTTATTAATAAATATATATAAATCAAATGACTTTGCTAATATATAATTTTGATTTACATTAATACTAAAAATAAAACTTCGATTCGCATTACACCATACGAATCGTTAACTTTACGTATGTAACACTTGTTTGACAATAGCTTAACACGGATATCTAACTAGTTATTCATTAAAATTCATTAACACTATTCACTTGTTGTTCGTGTTGCATTGTTGTAATTTTAGGTCTTTTTAATGCACTTTTGTTGGGTTTTTTTGTTTCAATCCCTACCGTTGAATTATGATATATAATCTTATTTTATCTCAATCTCACCAAACTTTTATTTTTATCCTTCTTACTCTTTTCTTTGTTTTCTCCTTTTCTAATAAACATTAAAGAGTAATATAAAAACATTTTTAAAACCTTAGCTTACGTGTTTTAGTTGAAATAATTTTTTAATATAAAATCAAAATTTTGATGACCAAACAACCAAAAATTCAAATCTTACTATTCCATTTTATCTTTTAAGTAAACACAAGATAATGGTGAGCCTATGTAAATTTTAAGCCTCAAAATTTTTTTACTCAAAAGAGTATATTAGAAAGTAACACAAACATTTTAAACTTTTAAATTAAGATGATTTTTGAACACACACTCACAGCCTCCATCTTCATCTTTTTTGGCTCGCACACACACCACAGCCTTCATCTTATCTTGGTGACTCTCTCACACGTATCCATAAAACTAAAATTATCATTATTTTTTTTCCCTAATTAATCTAGATTTTGGTTTTTGAATTCTTTTATACCGAAAATATATTACTTTTTCACTCCCTTCTTCCCCTCTCTCTGGCACTCACATTCGAGGTATCCTTAAAAAAAAAAAAAAAGAGTTGTTGTTTATGTTATCATGTATGATATTTTCGATTTTCTTTTTGAGTGAAAATGTGATTTTTATTTTGTTTTGAAAAGAGCATACATGATAGTAGTTCATGCCCGCGTTTCATTTACAACTCATTTTCACTTGCTTAGAACCAGCAAGATGGTCACTGCTCTTATTCTATTAAAAAAAAAAAAAACTGTAATACTCTCGACCTAAGATGTAAAGTAAATCAAAAATATTATTAGTAATATCTTATATTTAAAATGCAATGAAAACGACACACTAAACCTTATATTCTTAATTGTTTAAATAAACATTAATCGTTCTAGAAGATTATTTAATTTAATACTTAGTTCTATGCTTAATATAGAAACAAAATCCATAAAATTTTCCAATATTATTTTACTTAATAGAACTAACAATTATAACTCAAAATTATTTTATTTCATGGAATCAATTGCTTTATTAAAACATCTAAATAATTATTCTTCAATTAAATCAACATTCTCCAATACTCTAAAATATATGTTGGTTAAAAATATGTTAAATTTCTTTTTATTAAATATTAAATTGGTTATATATATGATTTAATCAAACTCATTTAATATTAATATAATTTAATTTAATCAAATCTATTTAATATGAATATGATTTAATCTAGTTAAATTCGCATGTTAAACCTATAATGGAAATGTACTAGGGACCAGACATTTGTTCTGTTGGGGTTTGAAGTTCAACCTCATTTAACTTTTCAGATGCTTACTCTGTATCAGATCAGGCAACCAAAATTAGAGAGTTGAGCTTTTCTCCCCAATTAAAAGGTCCCGCCATGTTTTTCTTTCCTTGAAGAAAAGAAGAGAGAAGGACCTCAGCCCCTCTAATCTCATAGATGTCCAAGAGCCATTGGGAAAACTTTTCACTGGATAAGGACCTTGTCATTTTATTACCAAAGGTCTTTTGTTTTAATTTATTTGGTACTGTAGCAGGACATGACGTGATACTTCCTGAACCTTCTACTTGATGCTGTCCGTTCAAACATCTCCATGTCTATGTGGCTCTAGAACTCTCTATTAATCACCCTTTTCTTTTCTTCGGTGGGATTAGAGCTGTCTCTTTTTGATGACCTTTTTCTTTTTGTACCCCCAAAAAGTCCGAAAACTTCACTTCAACAAGCAAACAAAACGATCTTCATCCCTGCCTAACTTTTGTGTTTCACTCCTCAAACAAAATTTCTCGTCACTTCTCATCATGACGTTTAGGCCAATGGTGGGTGAATTATTACTAATTTCCATTTTAATTATAACCTTGATCATATTTCGAGTGTACTTTTTATGTGCGTAGTTTCTGACTAGATTTGCTTCATATGGTTTGCAGGGTTATTATTGGAAATCAATGGCTAGTCGCTTAAGAGGGACAGCAACATATCCAACATCAAACCCGCCATGACTGTAGTCAAATGCACCAACAGCGGATCAGTTTGGACATCACAATCATCAAGAAAGCAAGCATGGCAAGAAGGTTCGATGTGACTTTGTGCCAGTTTATACAGCAATAGGGATGATAGCTATCTCAATATCTTTTGGTCTTTATCTCTAAGATTAAGAAGGGCGAAAGCCACAATATGTTTGCTCTGATACCAAATAGGTAATAACTTAACAGAGACACAGAATAAGAACAACAAATAGATAACAACTTAACAATTGTTATTTCAAAACTCATACGTACATATAATTTGCTGGAGAGGATGCAAAGGTTGAGCTACAAAGGTTACTGTTGAAGCTCAATGTTTTATTTTAGAGAGAAGAAATTCTCAAAATAACTCCTGCCAAAAAGACATCTTATAATACCTAAAATGCGATAGTGTTGGTTTTAGGTTCATAAGATGCTCTTGATATTTGTCCATTTGCAAAGTATTGGTGCCAATAAAATAAGTGGCAATAGTGTAAATCAAAGTGTTAAATGCATCAGGCTCTATTTTTCTTTCTAAATCTCCACTAGAATTAGTGAAGGTATTTTCTTTAGCAACAGAGAGTATATCTTATTTAGCTACATCTGTTAGGTAGAAATCCCGCAATCTTTGGAGTTGATCAGTAAAGCAGCCAGCAATCGACTCCATTACCTTTGATCTTGGCCACAATGGTTAACATGAGCATGTATTTCAGTATCGTTTTAACTTGATGTACTGACATACCCTCAATATTCCATTTTAGGATATTGTCTCCACTATATGACACATGATGCATCATATTTGCTAGATTCTTCTAGCTGGAGATCTACAGGCGTGGGTGTTGGCTAGTAAAAATTGGATGGAGCTGTAGGAATAATCCTTTTGTAAGTTCATTTATTTATCTCTAGAGGCGTAGAATTAGCCTCTTGTTCCTTAAAAGAACGTTTGTTCTACGTTATTAACCTCTTATTCTTTCAAAACATTAATGTAAGCGTTATTTTTTTCTTCATAAACTTTTTTATTTTCTAGTGGTCTATTTATTAGTCCATTCATATAGTCATCGTTTCTAGATAATAGTTTATACTCATTATTTTTAAGGAAAGAGTTTGATGATAACTGTAATCTGGAAGGATCCACTTTTTCCAAGAGCAACCTTGTTAGGCTGCTGGACAGAAGGATTCACTTTTTTGAAGAACAACCTTTTTAGGCTACTGGATAGGTTGCTCAATCCTAATAGATTCTTTACCTAAAGATTTTATAGGGAGAGGTTGGTATAATTATTTTGCTGTAATATTTGGTTTTGCATCTCATCTTTTGCATCACTTTTATAGGGTGATGCAACAATAATTTTTTCGGCCTTAATAGTCAGTCTTTCCTCTGGTGGATGAATGGCCTTCACGGGACCAGATCGAGTATTATAGTTTTGGGAAGTTGTCAAGTGTAACTATCAAAATCAGGGAATTGCTTTCCTTTATGTTTGAAGACTTTTCTAATCCACTTGAAGAAACCTGGACCTCTACGAGTAATGAAAATATATTCCACATTTTTTTTTCATAGTATTATTGTTTTTCTAATAATATAGTTTAGAAAATTAGAGCATCACTAGAGATAATTTCTCGCTATTTCTAATAGCTCCCACACCAACAATGGGAACAATAAAGGTTGGAAAGTGGATGCAAAGAAAATTTATAAAACATACTAAAATAAAATGAGTTTTTATCATTCATAATATTATTTGCATACTTACAAATTACTATTCTTTTCATTGATCATAATATTATTATAATCCTTTGATCTTTAATATATATATATATATATTATTTTAAATTTCAATTGTATTGTGATTTGATTTCATTTTATTTTAGTAGCTTTAGTTAATTACTTTTATTATTCAAAATTTATTATTTTAATTTGTTATTTTTATTTTAAATTTTCATTCAATTAATTTAAAATTATATTTATTGAAAGTTTAGATTTATTTTTTTTATATGTATGAATTTTAGAATAAATTTTTAAAACATAATTTTTTTTTTGAAAAATAGATTTAGATAATTTTTAAATTATAGGTGCATGATATATATATATATATATATATATATATTGAAAGTGTATTTCAAATAATTCTCTTTGGTTTTTATTGAGAACAAAAACTCAAATTAGTTAATTAATAGTTGAAAGTTAAACGTTAAAAATAAAAAAAAGATGGTTGCTTTGCGTGTGAGGCTTGTATTCAAAGATTAATCATCCATAGCATAGAAATGAAAAATCATTTAGGGAGAAAAAAATTCACATATTTTATTTATTTTGTTTTATATAATTAAAATTAATCAAAATTAATTTTTTAATAATTTTTATTTTAATTTATTAATTTCAAATTTAGTCTAATATGTTTATTTAAGCATTAACTTTTTTTTTAATAATGTTTTTTGTTTTATGTTAAAAGCTATGAACTCATTTAAATATAGTTATGATGTATAAGAAGATATTGTATAAAAAAATTATTGAATGGTTATTTTTTTTAAAATTAACTATGCAACATTTACTACATTAAGCATATACTATTTATTTATTTTTTAAAATTAAATAATTAAAATTATGTTTTGGCTTAACGACTCAATGATTCAAATTAATGTAGTTTTTTATTTTTATTTTAATATTATTCATTCTTTTGTGAATAAATATATAAAAATTAAATGCATTTTCTCTCATAAACTAATATTCTCATTAATATTAAATAAAAATTAAAAAATAATTTATTTATTTATTTAATTTTATGTAAGTTTTTATTAATTGTTATTTTAGTTTTTCGACACAACCTTATGAAATACTAAAGCTTTTTTTTATTTTTTTTATTTAAAATTGTTTTAGTTAATAATTCATAGATTAAGGAGGATAAATCTTTTTTCTTAATGAAAAAGTATGTAAAACACAAATAAAAATAGTTAAATATAATTTTTTGATTAAACAATAATTCATATATTTTATCTAATTTGCGGGATAGCACGGGTAAAACAACTAGGTCATTACCAAAGAACAACTCAGAAAAGCGAACGGAAACAATAGTCAATATAAACAATACTGGGTATGGAAGTCTTACATAGAGCTTGTAGAATTTTTAACAATGAAAAATTACAAGATGATTGAAAAAGTTCGATAGAAGAGAAGACATCATATAATCTTTTAGTCCTTCAACTCTAATACGAGAGCAGAACAAAAAAATTTTGAGGTATGTTTAACAGAAATAAAAGTGCTTGTATGATGTATGTTTATAGGTAAAGGGAAGAAAAGGCAAATAGCGTACTGCAGATAAATTACAAGTGAATGGTTGTAAAAACAAAAAGCTAAAGAAGTTTTATTCATGGGAAGCTTTGTCCAAGAATCTTTTTGATTGAAAGATTGATAAGAATCAAAAGAAGGCTTGATTTCGAAAGAGATAAGGTAGACGTTGAATGCTAACGTAAGAAGATAGTTGTTATTAATCAACGATCTCATTTTATATAGCAGCTTGTAAGTTGTCAATCTTCTTACTAACAACTGTGATTAATCATTATAATTTTGATTGAGAATAATTTTGTAACACTTCCAACCTATGATCTAAAAGATTGAGAATATTATTATTATTAAACCATATTCGAATTGCCATGAATGTAAGTTAACAAGAAACTGTAGTTTAATCTTATGTAATCTATGCTAAAGAAATCAAACATATCTATACTTTAGCTAAAAAGATATTATAAATTTTTCGTATTTTATTCTTTTATTTACATTATTTGGATCAAAATAATCGCATTCGTGACAATTGATTGTCTTAATTTCTTTGCTCATTAATTTATTTAAATTTATTTAGTTATAATCCATTATTATTATTATTTACCTATTCTTTTTCTTATTTATCATTTTTTTTATTTGGTGCGTGTCTAATCATATTGTTTTGATGTTCTAAGGATACTAACATGCAATGGATAACTTAAAATAACTACACTACTATAGCTACATTACCATTTTATTATTTGTGTTTTGGTTACATATAAATTACTACTTACATATAGATTGGCTGTATGTCAACTATTATAAAATTGCCTTATTGATTAATTACATCATTTTAGAGGTATTCTATTTATTTGTTCATTGCTTTTACTATAACATAAAATAAATAAGCTAATCCGAATACATAAAAGACAATAGTTAATACCGGGAATAAAATAACGTATAGTAGATTCACTTGAAAGTCGAATCTTCGCCCAAGGTATATATGTCCGGTGCACCTCTCGAAAATCAACTCGACGGAGAAATAAGTCATTGTACCTTAATTATTTACATCACAAGAAAGCAAGTGATAACCTAGTAAATTAAATTATCTATGTCATGTATGTGTATTGGTATATGAATATCAAATTATTTTTTCTTGTTATAATACATTTCATGATCAGTTTGAAAATCTTTTTCTGTTTTTGGACATATTTTTTAAGTATTTCGGGGTTTTCATAATATGTTTGATGAACTAAATTCGTCTACGAACGCGTCTTGTCGAGCATCTAAATATGCACATCCGCACCTATCTCGTCATGAATCATTACCATATTCATAGGAAAAACCCTTAAAACTTTTCCTCATAAAAATCTTCAAGGTCATGAAAATCGCATTTTTTAAAACATTTTCAATTGCTATTGAAAAAAACATGAGGTAAAAATATTTTCATGACTTTAAATTATTTTTCATGAAATTAGGCATGCATAAGCAATTTGTAGTGATGCATAAATAATGTTGATTCATGAGATGCATATCATGAATAATCATGCAATCATGTAATGATAATGTATAGAATTAATAATATAATTACATTAGTGATATTACCTTGCGTAAATAATACAAACTATCATAATTTATATCAATATCAACATATCATTTCAAACAACATAGTATCACAATCATTCGCATTTCATCAAATAAAACATTCAAGATTCAAATATATTAACCACCATTCACAAACATAATTAGACATAAAATTTAGAGAAAACAAACTAAAATATCTAACTTCCTAATTGAGGTCGAATTAGGTTATAATTTAATCTGATCATTTTTTTTAGTTCTTTACATCTAATTCATTCCAAATATTTCCTCAATTTAATCCTAATGTCATGAATTAACCTAAGTATTATTTAGTTAATTACTAGTATTAATTTCAATTTGGGCCTTAATAGATCTAAACTCTAACTTCACCATTATAAGTCAATTTCTAGTTTCTATTAAAATCTTTTTCTTATTGATTTTATTATGCTATCCTAAGATCAAATTAACCAACTTAAGGTTTAAAGGTCAATTAAAATTGAACTTTAAATGTGACCATTCTAGGTTGAAATTTACCTTAGTTGATGCCTAATTAATTTCTTTTCATTTATTTCTAAATTTTTAACACTAAGTAGGTTAGAGTTGCATTATCGATAGAAATTAATCTAATTAATATGTATGGTACAATTTCATGTTTAACCTCGAATTAGGCCTTAATGGGTCGAAATTGGACATCCGAGTCCAATTAAGCAATTTTCTTCAATTTTTTTTTGAAATTTTACCTTTCTACTCATAAAATTATACTCATTCAATTACTAATTGATCAACAAATCATGAATTAAATGAATGAAACTCAAACCATGAAATTTCAAGCTTGGGTCGAATGTAATTCTAGAAATTTCATGAATTTTTCTTCAATTGACACGAGTTTTGTTTTTTAATTCCTAAACACTAATTCATACCTAATTAAATCATAATTAAGCTTTAAAATAACAATCACATGAAAGCTTAAAAAAGCCCCAAATCACAACTTTAGGTCGAATGCTATCTCTTGAACAATTCTAGAAGTTTTTTGAGTTTTAAACCTTAATTTTAAGCAAATTAACATATTTCAATCTTAATTACTTGAATTACAAGCTTAATTTCATTTCTTCTAATTTATTTCATCAAGAACTCTTAATTTTAATTTTCAAAATTAAAGCTAAAATTCAAAAATTAAAGCACATAAATCATAATTTAACATCAATTAAACATCCTTTGTAATGTAGGTGGAGTTAACTTATCTAATTAAGCACTAACTAAACTTTGTTACCCTATTGTTATGCTTACTATTGTATTCCACTTCCAATAATGCATAATGCCCGGAGTTGAGAATAATGTGCATGCTTGAAAAATGCTTGGAAATGAAATTTTACTCTTGAGATTGATATGCTTGGAATGGTTGTTGTTGTCGTTGGTTTATACGAAGCTAGTGATATCTATTTCGTTATGTTGTCCAATTTTATACATATTCTTACGATTTGATTATCTAATTATTCAAGGTAAGCATTTATGAGTATATGTAGCATGTCGGTCTATGTGAATGCATGTGCATGGCAAGCTCTAGAATAATGTTTTAAGTCAAAAAAATGCATTTTATGTTATGGTTTTTCAATGGAGATTGAAAATTATTTTAAAGAAAATAATTTTCATGACCTTAAGGTTTTGAGAGGAGGACTTCATAGGTTTCTATATGGTAATGGTAATGGTTCAAGGTCGAGCAAGTGCGGACGTGCACTTTTAGAGGCTCGATAGGACGCGTCCGTAAACGGATCCGATTTGCTAGAACATATTATGGAACCTTGAAACACTTAAATGAGACATATCCATAGATGAAAAAAGGGATTTCGGACTATGTTTTATGACACGAGGAAAAAGGGTTTACTTCACATAAGATAGTATTTTATATCCACATGTACATGTACATGTATATATGCATCCATTAACTTACCGAGTTGTCGCTCACACATTTTCTTGTGGTGTATATAAATAAAGGTACAATGGGCTATTTCTCTAGGATGGGGGTTTGGGTCTTGGATAGATCCACTACATGCGATTTTAATTATAATACTAGTTATAGTTTTATATGTACTTAACTTAGCTGGTTTGTTTTATGTAGTAACAAAAGCTATGAAAAAATAAACAATATGACTTGAAAAATAGTGTAAGGGTAGATAAGCTAATTTTATGTAATCAAATCAGTAGTAAATAAATAGTAATGTAATAGTATTAGTACGATTATTATAAATTGTTTCCTACATCTTAGCATTTTTATAAATTTAATGAGCACTTAAAGCATTTAACAAAGTACATGTTAAAAAAAAGGCAAAAAATTTATAGAAAATTTTATGTTCGGGAATAGGATTTAAGTGTTACAATGGACCTTCACCGCATAAATATCTTCCGATAAGTTAAGTGTCTTGTTAGCTAACTTTCATTGCACTTTGAATGTGGTTAATGGTGGTAATATTTTTAGTCTAATAGATCCTAGATTGGGGGTGTTACGGACATGGTCCGAGCATGAAACTGGGGTAGGCCAACTAAGAGCCATTAGATCTCCCAATCGATTCTTTCTTAAAGGAGGTCATCGATTGAGACGAGCTCTATCTTACAAATGCCATTTTGTATAGTAGGGAGAGTTAGGGAGACTACTAGGCTAGGCCAACGGCTATAAGTTTAGTTCCGGCTATGACTAATCGAATATGAGGTCTAAAAGTCGATCTTCTTTCTAACATTCTTCACTCGTGAACTCTATTATATGAAGGGTCATGTCCGTAACACCCCCAATATAGGACCTATTAGGCTGAGAATATTATCACCATTAATCACATTCGAAGTGCGATGAATGTTAGTTAACAAGAAACTTAACTTATCTAAAGATATTTATGCGGTGAAGGTTTATTGTAACACTTAGGTCCTATTTACGAACCTAAAAGTTGCTATAAATTTTTGTCTTTTTTTTGTACTAATATTATCACATTATTATTTATTTACTACTAGTTCGATTACATGTCTTTGCCATTTACGTACAAGATCGATTTATGCTAATTAATACAAAATTAGCTTATCTACCCTTACATTATTTTTTAGGTCATATCGTTTATTTTTTTCATAGCTTTTACTATTGCATGAAACAAATAAACTAAGCTAAGTACATATAAAACTATAGCTAGTACTATAATTAAAATAACATGTAGTGGATGTACCCGAATCTCCATCTAAGATATATGCGCTAAGTGCCTTCATCGGTAGTCGGTTCTATAGAAAAGTAGGTCATTGTACCTTTATTTATCTACACCACAAGAAATTATGTGAGCCACGACTTAGTAAGTTAACGGATGCATATACATGTATATGTAGATATGAAATACTTGTCTTATGCAAAGTAAACTTTTTTTTCCTCATGTCATAAAACATAAACGAGTTTGAAATATCTCTTTTTTTATTTTTTATTTTATTATCTATGAACATGTCTCATTTAGGTGCTTTAGGGTTCCATAATATGTGTAAGGCGAATCGGACCCGTCTATGGATGCGTTCTATCGAACCTCTAAAAGTACACGTCCGCACTTGCTCGGCTCCGAACTATTACCATTACCATATGAAAACCCATGGTCCTTTCCTCAAAACCTTAATATCATAAAAATTCTTTTCTTTAAAATAATTTTCAATCGCCATTGAAAAACCATAGTGTAAAATGCATTTTTATGACTTAAAACATTATTCGGGAGCTTCTCATGCACATGCATTCACATGGATCGATATGCTACATATTCTCATAAATGTTTACCTTGAATAATTATATAATAAAATTGTAAGGATATGTATAAAATTGAGCGATATGACGGAATAGATATCACTAGCCTTGTATAAACCATCATAACAATAACCATCTTAAGCATATAAATCTCAAGAGTACAATTTCATTTTCAAGCATGTACATGATTCTCATCTCAAGTCATCATGCATTATTGGAAGTGGAATACAATGGTAAGCATAATAATAAGATAACAACTAAAAGTTCATATTTATTTCATTAACTATATTGTATCTTTATATTACATAGTTAATGTATTTAAGGTTCTAACTCATCATACACAATTAATATTATCTAACCATGTCTCACTTCATGTTTTAACTTAACTAGTTACCCTTTAATTAATTATGTAATTTATTTTTCCGTGTGGGCCTTAATGGGCCTACGACCTAATTTTTTCTAAATCAATTTTTCTTTAGATCTTTATGAATCCTTTTATTCTAAACTATTCTCTTACATTATCTTAGGCTGGAATTATCTAATTTAGGGCTTAGAACTTGGTTTAAACCTAATTTTTCAAAGTTTCCATTTAGGCCTAAATTTCACATCTTTAGAATCCTAATATTTTCTTCTCATTTTATCCTACATTTTAACATTATGTAGCCTAAATAGGTGCTAACTATAAGAATCAATTTAACTAAAATTTAGAATCCGAATTCCCGCCCAAACTTGTATTGGGCCTTAATGGGTCAAAATTAGGCCCAGGCTCATATATTTTTTTTTAATTTTTAGCAAATCTTCCACTTCTACTCATCAAAACATTCTTATTCAAGTGTATGTGACCCATCAAATTAGAAACACATTTCTTGGAACTTAAACCTTAAATTTCTTAGTTTAGGACGAATTTTATCCCTAAAATTTAGGAGATTTTTCTTCAATTAAAATGAAAATTTTCATTCCTAAACACTAATTCATGCTTAAATAAGTCAGAATTGAATGCTAAAATATCAATTAAATGAAAGCACTAAAAACCTCAAAATTTGGGATTTAGGCCAAATGTGTGGCTTTAATTAACTCTAGGAATTTTTGAATTTCAATCTCAATTTTCAAGCCTAATTAACTTGTTTCTATCTTAATTACATGAATTATGGTTTCAAAATCATTTCTCTTAAATTTGGGTCACCAAGAATCCTAATCCTAATTTTTCTTTAATTTAAGAATTAAAAAAAATCAAATAATAAAAAATAAAATTCGCTTGAAATTAAAAATTCTTGTGGTGTAGGTGAGATTGACTTACCTAAATATGCTCCAATTGAACTTTAAGAGGTGAAAAGTTTGAGAATTTCTCCTTCCTTCTTCTTCCCCTAAATTCAGCCTAATTCTAAATTTTTCTCCTAGGAATTTCTTGAGCTTCTAACTTGTTTTCCTTGCTTAGTGAGGTGAATTAAGGTTTGTAGGAGTGGTTTTATGTGAGTTTTTTGTGTGATTTTTTAATAAAATTTCACAAGGGTTTTCTTCTGGTTTAGTGACTTTTATGCTATTTTTTTTTTTAAATTTCATGCATGCCTATTTATAGGCAAATTTTTGTTGGACCTTTGACTTCATCTCCATCATTGAATTCAAGATATTCTTGAAGGGATTTTGGCCATCAAATTGAAATTTAATCGTAGCCCTTTAAATGGTTAAATCTTAAACCTTTGATTTTTCTTTTAATTCTAATTCATCCATCTTGCATGCTTACTAACCTCATCTTTTTTAACAAGTAAAGTGCATTATTTAGGGTCTAATTATGCTATGCCTAAATAAAGTTGATCGACAATCTCTCTCTCTCTTCCTCTCAACCTTCTCTCTCTACCCACGGACCAAAATGAATGAGCAAATGAATATGTGAATCGAAATATGCTTTTGAAAATATCGGGGACCAAAGCGTAAGAAAAAAGTCATGAATAGTGAAATGTATAGTAAAATGTGAAAGGGTGAATAGTAGATTGTGAGAGCATGTACGGTACTTCAAATAGTAACGCTATAGTAATCGATGATTCTTCTTTAATCTTTTAGTTAATGTATATCTATTCAATTTGGGTGTTTGCACTTTGATTTTAAAATTTTGAATTATTGTGTTCATGAAAGAGAAAAGTCTTTAATTATTGTTTCATAATAGAAAAGTTTTTAATTATTGTGTTAATGAAAGAAAAGTCTTTAATTATTTTTTTCACAGGAATGAATTGCAAGTTGCAAGAAAAATATGGGTTGAGGGAGAGTGAAAAAAAAAGAGGGAGAGTGAAAAAAACAAAAGAGTAAAATTCGAAGAATTTTTGGAGTTTTTAGTTGTTGCATTGTTCTCGGAAATTTCTTGGTTTTAGCTTGGTATTCTTCATATTTTGAGTAGGTGTTCTTCACTTGTTGGGGATTATAGTTGGGTTTTCTAGGTTTTCTTGAGTTTCTTCTTGAATTTCATCGAGTTTTCCATTTGATATTCACGTTTTATAAGTTTAATTGCATTTTTTGGCTTTTTTCCATTCAATTTTTTAGAAGTGGTACTTTTTTTAAGAAAAGGTGTATTTGGTTGATTAATATATTCCCAAAATATAATAAACTCTTTACTCGAAAATCTCAATATGATTTTTAGGTTTCTAATTCCTTAATAATAGATGGTGACTCTAAACATAATAATAATTCACATTCTTAGAATAACTCTCAAATGAGATGCAAATCTCTAAAAATGAAAAACCTAAATAATTTTTGAAAATCTGATTCGACATCGGATAGCCACACACCTCATGTATAATCTGATTTTCGTATTACCAGTTGCCAATTCCTTTAACTTGCAAGTCAGCTATTTCACTTGGTACATTATTTCATCTTATTATTTTCGTTCAGCATTTATGTTGACACATCTATAGCTCAGGTCTTTATTACAACAATCAAAAGTCACATCATAGGGCTACATGCCATGGGTTTGTTACAGTCCTGAAGAGGAACAAAATCAGGAAACATCACTGCTTCATATATTCCTTTTTGCCCCTTTACCTGTGCAATATTCTGACTTCTTTTAGCATCAATATCTGCATTCTAATTTACAATTCACACTCATTCGTGTGGATGTTTTTCTTTCTTTGGCAGTAGAAAAAAAAAAAAAAGAAAGAATTTTCCATTAACAAGTATAAATATCATCAAAATCATATTTAGTTCAAACTAGATTTTTGATCCGCACTACACTCGCAAGCTAGATAAAATATATAAAATTATTTAAAAAATTATTTTAGTTTAATAATTTGTTCTATGATAAAAAGTAATTATAATTTTTTAATCAAAAATTTTTTATTTAACTATTTCTTATTTCTATTTTTAAATTTTAAAAATAAATAATAAAAAAATAAATTATTGATTTTTAAAAATTTTAATGCCTAATTAATTTTTGTTTTTTTTTAAATTTTAACACCTAATATTAATAAGAAATAAAAATTAAAAAAATAAAATTTAATTTTTTTTTAAAAAAAGGTGAGCCGTTTACTGTTTAAATGGACAATAAATAAGAAAAAAAAAGAAGGCCAATGCTTTAAAAAAAAATCAAAGCACTGTAATACAGTATTCATTGCTACAGTGAAATTTTATTTTTCTTTAGTTTATACTATAATTGAGTTACCATTATTTGCTCCATGTATGGTTGAGCTATCTTTTTCAATTTTTTTGACACCTATTATGAAAGAAAGTCAAAGAAAGGAGGAAAAAAAAATAAATAAAGTGGACGGTGCCGTTGCACGTGATTGCACATGGTGCTTCCTGACATCTTAATTAATTATATAAAGTGGGTTAATTACTGGTCGTGCTTTTTTATTCTGATGTGAAATTATGTATATTTGTTGTTACGATGTAGCTTGAATTGGTGGGAAGGCTTGTATGTATGTTAACGTGGTTGCTTCCAGTACTTCTGTGGCCCTATGACCATGTGACGACAAGAAAACAAATGCATGGAGTCATTGGAATAATGATTGTTGGTTGTTATGCATTTCACACTGGAATGATATATATCGGTTGTTAAACAATTCAATTTACTTGATTACCCCTTTAAAATCTTCACATTCAGCTGCATTTCGTTTTATTTTTTATTGGTAAATCGAACTGTCAACGAAAAAGATAAAGTAGCTGCATAAAATACGATGCAGAACCAAAACAAATTCAGCTCCATTTCATTTATGAACTGTGTACTTTTTTCAATTAAAATTTAATATAAAAAGATAAGAAAAAAATCATTTCAACTTTCATAGAAGATTTGTCTCTGGCAGAGATAGGTTTCAACCATTGAAAAACGTCCTCTACGTTAACGGAAACAAATGAGCCACGTAGAATTGTATAATTGAAAATAAGTTTCATCCAACATATTTAATTTTTATCATATATATCAATCATTTTTTTTATATAATTATTCAATATAGAATATATTTTTTAATACTTCTATTTATTTGTAGTCTATTTTTTGAGATCTGTCAAGTAACTTGAGTTCTAAAATCTTTATTGGGCTATTAAGCTTCTTTCATATTATGATACCATTGTAGTACGTGATCAAATTGAAAGGCGGTCTATTTAAATATGCGGTGCGTGGTCAAATTGGAGGACGGTACGCACTAAAAGTTAAATATACAATGCGTGGTCAAATTGGACGACGAGCTTACCCGAAAATTAAATATATAGTGCGTGACCAAATTGGAGAGCGACTCGCCTTGAAAATTAACTATGCAATGATCGGTTGGCAACTTTGACTTGTCATGAGAGTTGGATTGACCGACATTACTTGAAAGTGGGAATTAGTCATTTATTTTTGGTTTTACGCTAGGCGGTGGTCCGTTATAAAGTAACCTTACTTGACAAGAATCCATGGGAAGCTTTGCTTTCCCATGTTCTTGTTATTTCATCATCCAGGACTTGTTATGGATTCCTCGCCCTCTTTTGGGCTGCGATGTACCTAAAATAAAACTTAACATGATGGTTAGTCAAGGTACCTATAAGAAATGTAGGCTACTCCACTCAAGTTTTCCTTTTGACTTTTCTCTTTTGGGCTATCCAAGTTTCAAAATTGGTTGGTTATCCGTGATCCGAGTACTACGACCTAGCCCTCCGACTATGTTTCATTTTTCTTGTAACCTTGGATTTATCTATCATTTCGAAGTTTATTTAGAGTAAAATGGACGTATTAGTCTATTGATGGCGATGGTCATTTCCCAATATGACCATCTATCAATTGATCGCTCACATTTGATGATATAGTGTTGGAATCTTTTCGCTTTGGTGACCTCCTATACAATTTGGAGTACCATATGCCTCTCGAAACATTTGATGATTTTGCATTTTGTAAATTCTTCTTTCACAGGAAAAGCTAGGTAGATTTCATTCGGAGGTTTTGGATTTAAGGTACGGACGAAACTCATCAACCTCTCATAGACTCATCATGCCAATGTTACAATGTGGTCAATATGGGTTTTTTGGTATTTATGCACTAATGTGATATTTAGATGATACCCAAATCGTTGGTTCGAGAATAAAAGGTATTGTTTGCCCCCAAGTATCCTTTGGCTCTAACCATGATTATGAATAACTTATATTTTGATTTTGACTATCTGTTGCCAATAAAATTCCTTCATAGATGCTCATGAATCCGGCACTTATTTGATTGATCATTCTTTTTATGTTAGAAAGGGCTTTTAAATTTATCTTACGTTAAAAAGGGCTTTTATTGAAACGTAATGCGAGCTAGGGTATGGTTTCCGGAACAACGGGTAAACTAGGCTTGGATAGTATTTTAGGGTCTCTTGACATAGGACTACTTTTGAAGATTTTTTTTTTTTTTAGATTTAGATTTCAATTAGAGGCATGTTTGATGGTGATTTCGTCAATCAAACTTGGAATCAATACTTGTGAGGTAAGTCACCTTTTCTCTAATATAGTAGGAATTGTTATACTAACTTTGATCTCTTTTTTTTTTTTTTTTTTTTTTTTTTTTTTTTTTTAAGAAAGCCATGATCAAATTTCTTTAGTAGTGACTCCCTTTTGAGTTGGAGATCTTAAGCAAGTAAGTTATTTAGTGGTATGCCTTTCAAATCCTATTCCGAATCATTTTTTCCCTTAGTGTGAGGGGTGATCCTAGTCCGGGTTTCATGAAAGGAATAGAAAGCTCAAAATTGGTTTTCAAAGGATAAATTTGACTTGAGCATGATAAAATTTCAAATAAAGCCTTTCAACATTCTATTGACAATAATACCTATCTTGACAAGTTTTATTTTTTTGAGTTTCTTTTATTAGAATGATATTCGGATAGAACTTACAAATTTAAACACTTATTATGTTGTTATCATGGGAGGTGCCTCTTGAACAACTTGGGATACGGACAAGTGAAAAATGCTTTGGATTGATTCTATTTTGGCTTTGTGTTTGTCCTTTTGGTTTACCTATAACCTTTGCATGAAGAGTCCAGAGTGCCAACAAGATGCATCTCGCTCCTTTTTACCAAGTTTGAACTAAAATCTTGGTTGCTTCACCTAGTCAAGAGTAATTTTTGACATGTGCAAAGTGATTAGACTATTCTCGAATGGCATATAGAAACCAAGTTCTTTTCGGGCTCATTGGGAATTTTTTGAGGTAAATTGAGCCCATTATCTATTAAGTAAAATACTATCATAACATCTTAATTAACTTGTATGTCATATTATTAATAGAGATAATGAAATAATAAAAGAGATGATGTGTTTATGGGATTTAAAGAAACAAAGATATAGAAAAAGAATGCAATTTGCATGTTTGGCTTGAATTTCATTCTTTATTTCATGAAAAAGAAAATAACAATCCTCAAGTATAGTATTTCTTGATCGCGTCGGCATTTATAAGTTTTACGGTATTATCCTCATCCATACTAGCCAAAAGAAGTGCTCTTTCCGAAAATACTTTTCTCACTATATAAGGACTCGTCATAGTTGGGTAACCACTTGCTTCTATTCTCCTTGAGTATTGTCAAAAAAATTTTGAGCATTAGGTTTCCCTCGCAAAATTCTCTTTGTCGGACCTTTTTGTTATATGCGTTGGCTATTCTTTTCGATACATTTTTGCATGAAAAATAGCGACTAATCTCTTTTCACTAATCATGTTCAACTCGCTCATATCCGATACGAACCCATTCTCGCTTCCTCCAACTACGCTTCCATCGGTATCCTAAGAGAAGAAATTCCAACCTCTAAAAGCATCACCACCTCCATCCCATAAACCAAGGAATATGGTGTAACCCCTGTGGATGTTCTTATGGTTATACGATATGCATGCAAGGCATATGAGAGCATTTCATGTCGATCCGTATATGTGACCATCATTTTCCGTACAATCTTCTTAATATTTTTGTTTATAGCTTTAACTCGTCCCATTCATCTTGGGTCGGTAGGGTGTCGAGTTCAAATGCTTAATTTTCCATCATTTGTATAATTTTATGATCATCTTTCTATTAAAATTATGAGCATTATCACTAATTATTGTGTTAGAGAAACTATATCGACAAACCAAGCTCTTTTTAATAAATCGCTGGACTACTCTTTGAGTGACATAAGCATACAAAACAACTTCCACCCATTTAGTAAAATAATTGATTACCACTTAAGATGAAGCGATGACCATTACTAGCTTTTGGATTAATAGGCCCAATGACATCCAAAACCTACATGAAAAACGACTAAGGTGATACCATATTATTAAGTGGAGTTGGAGGAGCATTGATCTTATAGGCTTGACATTTATGGCACTTATGGACATACTCTATACAATCCCTTTTCATTGTTAACAAGAAGTATTCGCATCGTTATATTTGACGAGTCATAGTATGGCCATTTGTATGAGTTGCACAAATTCCTTCATAGACCTCCTCGGTTGCTTTCTTGTCCTCGATCCTACTCAAACATCAAAGTAATGTCCTGTCAAAACTTCGTTTATACAAAATCTTGCCATCCGGGTAAAAGTCCATGGCCAATCTTCTTAGAGCCTTCTAATCTATCTTGGAAGCATCCGACGGATCACATGGTTTGGATTGACCCCTAAAATCACTATAGGATCACGTTTCGATAGTCATGCATCCGTATCCCTAGCCGAAGTCGGCCTACGGGGATCCTTAACCAATGTGAGTCAAGGATATATCATTTTAGCCTACCGGCAACCGAGGTTCCAACACCGGCGATAGAGGTTCTAACACCGACCACGGTAGGTGCCACATCCACTAAAGTATATGTCACTCTAAAGAGCTCTTAGAGCTCATCTAGTCGATGAATTATTTCTGTTGCTCGAGGAAGGTATGTAATTTTTTTAAAGACAATGTCATTATTTTTTATTTTAATATATCATTTCAATAATTACCGACTATTTTTTTTTTCGTGATGTTTGATGGTTCTAGTTCATCTAGTAAAGATTATTTTACTAGGACAACCAAGATTTTCAAGCAATGATTGGTCATCATGGGTTGGCATGAAAGTTCATCTCGGATCACATTAAACAATTCTACTTTAGTGAATTTAGGACAACATATTATTAATTTATTTTATTATATTTAAAATATCAATTTAACATTATGTTTAGTAGTTAATATTAAATTTTTTAATTCATGTAGAAATTTTTTTATTGGGATTCATTCATCGAGGCAATTTCCAAGAGAAGCTTGGGAAGCTATGACAAGAAAGGTGTACTCCACCGTCATTTATAACCATGGTTCTATGTTCAAACAACCTCATTTTCTTAGGTAAGAGGTCTAGGACTTCGGCATCAAGATTTTTATAGACTCGATCCAAAGGCTCGTTCACGGTAGGCATCGTGGAATTGGATTTCGAAGACCAATGGCTTGGGTATAGACCTTTCTAGGCATATAGGGTGGCCCATCTCCTCGAAAAAACACGTCTGCTACTTGGTAAAACATATCTTATATTATTAATTAAATATTTAAGAAAATTTTAATTTGCATTTCATATTGTTTGTAATCCTTTTTTTTTATGATGCAAAATTAGGGCATGAATTAATGTGTTTTGAATCGTTTGAGACCACTCATAAGCGATGAGGTGGTTCTTTCATTGATCCGTGCCCTCAACATATAATGGTAAGTGTTTTTAATTTTTAAATTTTATATATGCAAATATAATCTATCTTGTTTTTAATTTTTTAATATTATAATTATTTCGATTATGCAAGAGCATGTTGAAGAGCTCATATTGAAAGTCGTTACGATGCGAGCGAGTGAAGGATTCCTAAAGATAGAAGTTGACAAGAATGGCACATACCTCGAGGCTATATGAGAGAAAAAGAATAGGGTGTATAGTGTAGGCACACATGTGTTGCATTAGTTGTCCCAATCAAGTTACACCAGCTTGTTCCGTGTGTCATTACATTATATCGATGACATTTCTAATGAGGAGGTTTGAAGGCACTATAAAGAGGCAAAGCAGACGATACAAGTGATGCTAATGAAACAAGACAAGCTACAAAAAATTGTCATGCAGCAGCAGAGTTCCATACGAGAGGCTACGAGTCTCAATATGACTCACTTACCTCAATTTGATTAGGTCGGCACAAACATTCCAATTGCCTACAAATCTGTCCACTAGCTAGGATTCCATCCTCTCTCCAATCGAGCCATAGGAGGAGGAGAAGGGATTTGATGATCATAATGACAATTAAGAGTGACATTTCATTTATTTATTATGTACTAGCAAATATTTTTTTGTTAATATTAATTTAAATTGATTTTTAATAAAAAATAAATTTTAATAATACATTTTTTGTTCTAATTGTTAATTACTACAAAAAATATAAAAAATCTAAAGACTAAAAAAAAAAAAAAATTTCAGTTGAAAAAAATAATAAAATCAATAAATGTAGTGATGGATCATAACGACAAATACATTTAGCGATGGAATTTCGAGAGGGAATGGCAATGCCAAAATCTAGTTATTGATAGCCCATTAGCAACGAAATTTAGCATTTCAGCGACCGAACTTTCGTCTCTAATTAGTAACTCGATATATTTCTTCAATCGCTAGTGTTAGCAATAAGCATTTTAGTGACGGAATTGGTGCATCACAAATATGTCGCTAAAAGTATTTAGCAATGGGTTTTTCTTAATTAGCGATACATTTTTCTGTCATTAATTATCGGTTTTCTTGTTGTGTATGCCAAATATTCTATTAAAATGAAAAGCCTTATGCAGTTGAAAAGTTAAAAAAAAAAGGCCCTAAAATAGTTTTTTCTTTTTTTTTTTTTTGGGGGAAAAAATAGGAGATGGATATAATAAAATGACAAGAACTATAATATACGTTGTGTTATTTCATCTTTACTCATTTGCCTTCGTTACTGTCCAAGACATTTTTCAATCTTTCAAACCCATATCTACCATAATCAAATCTTCAATAGAAGTTTAAATGATTTTTTTATCTTTTCATAACAAATTTTATTTCAAAAAGTACACAGCTCATAAACAAATTTTATATGTTTTTAAAACATATTTTATTTGTTTTATGAAGCTACTTTATCTTTCTCCTAGCCAATTTGATTTATCAATAATAAAACCAAATGCAGCTGAATATGAAGATTTTAAAAAGGTAATCCAGGAAATTGAATTGTATAACAACCGATATACATCATTCGAGTGTGAAATCATGTGAAATGTGCAACAACCAGCAATCAGGATTCCAATGAACCTCCATAAGGAAACATACATAGACTAGATAATGAAATTTTTTTTATGCACCTTGCTGCTTGTTCGGAATGTGAATAAGGATGTGTATACGTGTGTGGCGATGATTTGACCAAAGAAGAATGACCAGAGGGTTAGGGCTGTGGCTATTGTTCTATATAAGGCCAAGAAGGCCTCCACATTTCTTCACTGCATTGCATCTTTATCAGTTAGCTAGCTAATTAATTTCCACAGGATTCTTAGCAGATATGCCTACCAGAGTCGCTGAAACACCACTTGACTGCTCTACTGATCTTTTTTTCAAATTCTTCAAGGAGAAAGCATTCCGCTTAACTGATGTCTGCGGTGCTATTGTCCAGAAAATAGAACTTGTTGATGGTACCACCAGCTGGGTTGATGTTGTTGGTACCCGCAAGCGGATTTACATCACGCCTTCTCCTGGTACGGAATTAATTGATTTAAGGATGCAATAATTTTATTGTAGTATTGTTCCCTGAATACATGCGATGATTTGAGTTCTAGCTAGCAAGGAATCACCTGTGATTAAAATTTCTTAAACATATATAATAATTAACCATTATTATCTTTTCTGGTTCTTTCTTTCTTTTTTTTTTTTCCAGGTACTTCGGAGAACATCAAGTACGAAGTTCAAGCCGTAGATAACTCCTCCAACAAAATCGTCTACAAAGTGCTGCAAGGAGCGATGCTGCATCTTTACAAGAACGTCGTGCTCACTTTTGAGGTTACTCCTGCCAGTACCGCAAAGTGGACTATCCAATATGAGAAACTAGATCCATCCAACAAAGACCCTGATGTTTACACCGGACTTTTGGGTACTGCCAACAACAATGTTAATACTTACATTCGTTACGGTGGCGAAGTGTAGGTATCATAAATAACAGAATATGCATGCATGTTCTCGTCCATTTATAAATATGTATTACGTATGGATCTTTTGGTTTGGCTACCATTCTCACTCAGTTAGTAAGGCTGGCTCTTGATATGCTTTACCTTCTAGATAGGGTGTGCATGAAAGGGCGATGCCTTCTAACAATAGGGTGGATATTTATCTATGTAATAAAGTTGGCCACCCCTCTATGTATCTTGTTTGTGTCAATGAATAAAAATAATATGCGTGCTTTAGTTACTTCATGAATGAATCCATTGAGTTTTAGAATAATAATAATATATACTATATTATGATTTGTTAAAGAATCAACACTAAAACGAAAAAGGTTTGCTGTTAAAAACGTCAAAAGTACTATTAAGAAAAAGATAAAATCATCATCTCATTAGACACTTTATGCATTTGTCCACTGTAACAAAACGTATTTTTCATCGATCATGAACCAAATTATTCTCACAAAATCAAGATATTAGTAAAAGAAGAAAAAAATGACACAGTTGATAGATCAACGAGAAACTCAATTAAGTATTATAACCATAACAAAGAATAATTATTGTTGAATTTAGCTTATTAACGTACTCATTAAGAGGATTTGACATGATACACTAGTTGACAAGTAAACCATACTTAATAATTAGTTGAGATAAAAAATAAATAGTTTCTTTTGGATCTTTGATCTCGGCCTATAGGTCACTGGTTGGACTGTTGGATTACTTATATAATAATATAAATATATTTTGCAACATATAACTCATAAACAAGAAATGATGAGGTGGGAGAATACACTGATTTGGTCATTCATTTAATCATATTAATAAAATTTTTATACATCATTGAATTTATACTTATCATTTTGATGGATGCATTATTAATTATTTTATTTTATAACTATGAATATACTATTAAATTTGAAAAGACTCACACTCTAAATGTGATTTACTAAATAAATAATCCAAATAAATTTAAATATTTATATTAGTTCTATTAATTTGATAAAGATTTTACACTACAAAATAAAAAAGCCAATTAGCGACAGATTATTCCATCGCTAATCACTCTAAATCCGTCGCTAATTACCATTAGCGACTAGCGACGGACCATTGACGGACGACTTGTCCATCGCTATTTTACTTGTCGCTAATTTCTAGCGAGAGAAAAATCCATTCCATCGCTAATCCATTGCTCGTTTTCATAGTAGAATCGTCATGCCTTCCATCGTTAAATTTTCAAATAAATAAATATTTTTCATTTTATTTTGTTTTTTAAATTATTAATATTGCATTTAATATTTAATAATTAATATTGGATGTAATAGTTAACAATTAAAAGTAATAACATATAAATTGAAAATGAATTAATTTTAATAATAACATTCAAGTATTAGGTTCAGTAAAATAAAACAAAGTCATTAAATGTTTGTTCTATCACTCATCCTCACTCATCCCGCTTGTCTAATCCCATATTCTCCTTTTGGTATTGTGTGGAGGGCTCACGGGAGGATCTAATGGAGGATGAACGAGAGGTCGTGTGGAAGGAACGATAAATTACCGACTCGTAGACGGATCTATAGGCAACCAATAAATTAAAAATTTCTTAAGAAATAATCAACAAAATTTAACTAAAGTACGTATAAAATTATATAATTTAAAAATTAACTTAAAACAAACAACTAACAACATTCATCTAATAATTAACACAACTAATTAATTAATTAATTAAAAATAACAATTAAAGATTAAATAATTAAATTTTAGTCTAAAAATTAAAAATAAATAAATTAACAATAAATCAACCTTAACTAAATTACTTAAAAATTTTCATTAATAAAATTAAACCTAAAAAATTAACAGAATTAAAAATTTTTATGTTAAAATTAACATAAAAATGAACCTAAATATTAACATAATTAAAAAATAACACTTAACAAAATTAATCTAACAATTAATAAAATTAAATAAAAAATTAACAAATTCACACTAATAATTAAAAAATAAATTAACACAATTAAAAGTTAACATAATAATAAATTAACAACATTCAAACAATTAATCAACTAACAAATAAATAAATTTACCTAAAGGTTTATAACATTAATTTTTTTTTTAAAAAAATAAAAGAGTTAGAGAGATAAATTTTTACCAAAGAGATCAAGGAGAGAGAGCGAGAGGTTTTGTTGGATTTTGAGAGAGAAACATGCACCTTACCGAGTTGAATGGTTTGGGGAGTCACTTGGTGGCGAGGGGTGGTGGTTTTCTAGCCGACGGTGGATTTTTAGGTGAAGGAGAGAGGAGACTGAATGGGGAAGAAGAAGAGAAATTAGGTATTTATAGGCTTAGAGATTAGCAATGGACACAATTCCGTTACTAATTAGCAACGGAATCGTAAATCCATCACTAATTTAAACTCGCGTGGGTGGGAAAATTTTCACCCAAAATTTTAAAATAGTGACGGTTTGAATTTGAATGTAAACTTAGCGATAGATTTGCATTGTCGCTAATTGGCGATTTTAGTGGAAAAATTCTCATGAAATTGCAAAAAATAGCGATGGATTTTCAAATCCGACACCATTTTTGGTTTAAAATTAGTGATGGATCATTATTCCATTGCTAATTTGAACCCTAAAAGGGAAACCATTATCTTTTATTTAGCAACAGAATAAATCTATTGCTATTTACCGACCGATGGTGACGAGATCTTATTCCATAGCTAAATTAGTGATGAAAATTCATCGCTAATCCATTACCGAATGTTGTGCTTTTTTTACCGTATAATTTTATGACATAATTAATTCCGTTGTTGAGTTTTCCTCATTATTCCATCCCTAATCTGTCACGAAAATCACCTTTTTCTCATCCGTCACTAATCCATCATTAATTTGTCTCTAATTAGAGACAAAATAGTATCCATCGCTAATTATCAATTTTCTTGCGGTGTTAAATGGCAAACCGATTTATGTAATAATTTCTTGTGAAGTGGTAAATGCATAACTTTTAAAATTGAAGGTTCCAAGTTTGAATCCCACAAGCTATAATTTTCATTAAAAAAAAAATAGCTTATTGTATCATAAAAGCATCAATTATACACATTTTATTCATTTTGACTCGTTCTTTTAAAAGTGTATGAAAAATATATGAACTAAGTTTCTAATAATTATTTTAACACGGTAGGCATTTTATATTTTCTAAGAACCATTTGGTATCATTTTTTTATTTTTTGTACTCAATTTTTTCAAAACATTTTAAAAATAAAGAAGAAAAATTGTTAATTAATTTGATATTTCTATTTTTTTTCTAAAAAAAAAATTAGGATTGAGACAGTTCTTTAATGAAATAGAGGTGAATTTTTTTTTTGTGCCGCATCTAGTTTTGTACGGCTACTTTTTCTTTCTTCTCACCAATTCGGTTTTCAACTTTCATTAAATAAAATATTATGATTTGGTTTATCAAATAAAATAAAAATGCAGTTGAATATGAAAATTTGAAATAGGATAATTAAGGGAACCGAGTACATCACTAATCCAAGTGGGTCCATGTTTACCAAAAAAATGGCAAAAGTGAATTGACTATAAATGGTAATATTGGCTTGCAAAACTAAAAAGTGATAGAAGGAGGGAATTGAGCACGTGGTAGAGAAAGCCGGGAATCATGTAATTAAATACTTGCAAAAGAAAATTTTTGATTTTTGTGTCCTTTCCTTTTATGAAAATCATATAACAACAAACGTATGTCATTCCACTCCTAACTATTACAATAGTTAGAGAGTAATATAAAATTATTCAAGAGATTTTATTTAACGACTTAAATTTTTGGATTGAAATGATTCTTTGGCATGGTACTAGAGCATTTCTAGCATAACGATCAAGAGGTCGAATCCTATCACATCCACTTTCTCTTCTAATTAATTAAACATAAAGTAATATGAGAATGTGCAAGTTTCAAGTCCAAAGAGCTTTCACTTCAAAATATTTGTTAGATACTAAAATAAAATCATTCATGGGGCCTTACCTAATAGTTTTAACCTTTTTTATTGAGATAGTTCCTGGACAAGACTAGATATTGTCTTTTATTTTCTCTTATGGGTGTACAATGTTGGTCGTTTGGAACGGATATGATAGTATCCATTATTGATGATATTTATTCTCTTATACTTACTCTTTATGATGTGATTTTAGGTTCTATGTGCTGAATTAAGTTTATTTTATGAATTAGAAGACAATTAGATTCAAATAGGCAAGGCAAAATTTCAATCCTAGAATATTGACCTTTCAAGGATTAAATGAAGATTTTGCATCCTTAGAGCTCAAGAATGTAAAATAAGCCTTTTTAAGAATCAAAGTGGACATCTTAAGCTTTCCATATTTGGTTTAAATGCCCAAATCGATGATTTTTTGAGCCGTCAAAGTCGGTTGCAAAGTTAGAAATAAATTTGGATCATATGACTCTCTAGAACACTCGCCTAGTAGTTAGACCCTATCTTTTTTTTTTTTTTTTGGAACTCATACACCGAAGGCTCCTTTAGGATTTGAATATGTGACCCCTTGTTGCAAAAGATCACTACCATTGGGTTACAAGCTTTTTGGTTAAAATTTTTTTTTTCATGCAACCAAGGCTCCTAGCAGAATTAGTGTTATGATTTAAACCTCGTGATCTTTTATTGCAAAAGACTACTACCATTGGGTTATAAGCTCTTTGGTTGTATTTAAACCATATCCGGTGTTGCTCATATTGGATCGTATCTAGAGTTATCCATATTGGATTGAAATTATTGAAAAGCTTAGAGAAAGAATACATTTAGACCAATAATCTTCATGAAAAGCCCGAGTTTAGATTCTATCATCTTCTCGACCCTAAATTAATTTGAAATTTTAGAACATAACCTAGAGTTCTATTTAGGAAACAAGTCTTAGTCAAATTTGGAAACAAGCTTAAATAAAACTTGTTGGCTTTCATATTTATCTCTTGGCATGTATAATTACCTCTAGTGGCCGCACATTTAGATACTAGTGATTTTAAAGAGAACCTAATTTATTTATTGGCATTTTTCTTAAAGATGCAAGATTTAACTTCTCTTATTCGATTCATGCTTAATACAGATCAAATGATAAATCATGAATAGTTTTTTAGTGTCGTCGATGATTAGCTTGCAATTCAAAGGCAAAGTTTACCCTTGGACATAATGCTTTTTATTTGATTAATTTCTCAAAAATTTATTATTATTTTTCTTAATTATTATGAGAAAATTCAACTAAGCCCCCAACCCCTCCATTTCCTTTTATTTAGTTGTTTTAATTGAGCATAAATAGAATTATATATGACACATAAATGGATGATTCAACCTAGTTAGTTTTAATTGAAACTTGTATGCTTGTGCTCGACTTGTATGCTTGCGTTTATGCGAGGGATTCAACTTATGACCATGGAATTGCTTGATATTGTTATGGCTTGATAAAATTGAATTAGGTGATTAATTGAGGTTGTCTATATTATGTTCATTATTGGTTTAGGCTTGACATTACTTGGCTCGAACATGCCATGTGGTTTGTTTCACGAATGGTTTAATGTCATATGATTTATTTTCATGTATATGCTTGATATTGCATTCTAATTTTGTTCACACCATGAAAGGTTTTATGTCATGATTTTAAGCATTCAAAAAAGATATGTACATGGTTAGACATCTTTAAAAGGGACAAGAGGGAATGATCAACCCTTTGTGAGGCTCATTGAATCGAACAATTATAGTGTTTCTATTGATTTTCATGATCATGATTTTAAAAGAGGGCTGAATTTATATGCACTCAATAGGATATGCTCAAAAGATAGAAAATATATTTTAAGCATGAAAATAATGGTTCTACTTGCCTACATGCATGGTTGCACTTATTGAGCTTTAGCTCATTTAGTTTGTCTTATGGTGTAGGTGAACAAAATAATATCTAAAGACATGTAGATGCATTGAGGATGTTGGCCATGAGCTATCGAGTTAGCCAAATTGTGTAGTATAGGTCTAGGTTTAAAGCTTGAAAGCTAAACCGAGTATTAGGATTTGACGACTTTTGGTGATTGCTTAGATTTATCACATTTTACTTTTTAGGACAAATTACCTTATACAATAGGACTATTATACTTTTTTTTTTTAGGGCAAGCCATCATGTGTAATGAGACTATCATATTTTATTTTTTCTAGGAAAAACCATAATGTACAATGAGACTATAACATTTTATTTCTCTAAGAAAAGCAACCCTACACAACGAGATTATCGAATTTTATTTTTTGATGGCAAGCCACCCCGTACAATAAGGTTATTGTATTTTTTTTAAGGCAAGCCACCTTGCACAATAAGGCTATTGTTCTTTTTTTTTTTCTTTAGGGCAAGCTATCCCGCAAAATAAAAGACAAAAATAAAAAATTCAAAAAAAAAATAATTACATCGGGAGCATGATTGAATAAAATCAAAATCAAAATTAAACAATTGGAGATATAATTAAAATAATTAAAACTATAGGACTAAAATTGTAAGGTATAAGGACTCGATTGAAAGAGTTAAAAATTTAGAGACTATAATGACTTCTTAAGGATTATAATTGAAGAAAACCTAAACTCGTAAGGATCAAATTGAATATTAGGAGTAGATGATAAGACCAATTCAAGATCCAAATGAACGACCTATTGTCCAAATGCTCCCAAAACCTAGACATGGCATGCATGTCTTGTACTTTATCACCCTCTCGGCACTACTCATCTTTATTAGTGGCCAAAGGGATAGGGATTTTATAACTCGCAAGCCTTATAATTCTACACCTCGCAATCTTCAACCTACAAAACTAAACATACCTAAAACAAGCCAATACAAGGCATACTTAAAAACACTAAAATGAATTTGACTCTATTTATACGTAAGCTAAAAACTCGTCATCGATGTCAATTCGAAAAAGGAACTCTGTCTTCCAATATAAATAGGACGAACACATAAATAGTTGAGAGGTAATTTTTTAGGGAATTCAGAATTAGATGGCAATTTAAGTAAATCTTGAGGGATTGGATAAGGGTAACAAAAGGAAAAAGCAATCTAAACGAAATTATGGAAGAGTGGTGAACTAGAGAATCATAGGTAGAATTACGAAAAGTTGGGGCAATCAAGATATAGGAAAGAACAAAGAAAATTGAAATTTGTTTTTGAAAAATTAGAGGTTAAAAAATCTTACCAAAACTTTACAAACTTATGAGTTTCGAAGGGTTTTGTTTCCACCAATTGGAGCAACATCCTCTACTACCACTCGCCTTACCAAAGCTCCACTAGCCAAGGAATCAAGTAACATCTTTCCTTTTAATTCACTAACCTATTTGCATCGGTATGACCATTAACTGTTCCTAGAAAGTTGATGATAATGACGCTCATCATCGCCATCCCCTTCCCTCCAAAAAAAAAAAAATTTAAAAATAAATCAATTTGAAGCACACACACCAACACATAAATTTTTTTTAGAGGTTCAAATCGGATTACGGGTACCCGAGATAATTCTAGTTTTAGATTTCAAAAATAGGGTTAGATTTTGGGTTTTAGGTGATTTACTATTGAGTCATAGTGGTTTTCAATTACGAAGAGAGGAAGGATCTATGGCCACAAAGAGGTCTAATTCGAGGTATTTAGGGTTCGATTCTAGTGGTTTAATAAACAATAACGACTAGTTAAAACCTAGAATCAAACTTTGGGTTTCTAGGTCTTGAGAGAGGTAATCAAACATCGGGTGGATTTTGATGGAGAATTTCAAAGGGGTTGAGACCGTTTGATCTCGAAGGGATTAAGTAGATTTAAACATGTTATAGGTAGATAAGAAAAAAAAGGTTAGGGATATTGTTTTGATAGAAGGATAATATGAAATTTTTCGGGTTCGAGGGAGAAGAGAGGAGAACCTACACTTGGTTTGAGTGGGGAATCAGCATGAATCGATGAAAGGAAGTCTCGGGTTTGATTGAGGGAAGAACGGGAGTGGAGAAATGACTAGGAAGCTTTCTCGGTTCCTTTCGAAAGAAGATTTGGAGATGGGAGATGAGAGAGAAAAGAGTATGAAGTTTTGATCCAAAATGAATTGGGAACAAATGAAATTTTTGTTAGGTGATTTTGGATTAGGTCGAAAAAAAAAAGAAAAGAATGTGGGTTTTGCCGGACCCAACCCACATGATTCATGGGCCGATCTCAGCCTAACCTAACTCCAAAAGACAAAAAAGAAAAAGAGAAGAGTACGGATCGGCCGACCTAGAAGTCCAACCTAATGGGCCGAGGGCCCACTAACCTCTAAATAGCCAAATGCCCTAATTTAATCCCTTTTCAAATAAATTAGTCTCTTAAATTTATTTTATGTATATGTTTTTTATTTTATGCTTAATTTTGACTTAATATTTGAATTGCTTGAATTTGTTTAGTTTTTTTTTTTTTTTTAGTTTTAGGATTTATTTTAATAATTAAGTAAGGTAATTAATAGACATATGAATCGTCAAGTCTCTTAATTTTTAGAGACTCATGACAATTCTCCATCGATAAAAAAATACAAACAAAAAAAAAATGTTAGGAAAAAGATAAAAATAGATGAAGAAAAGGAAATAAAGAAAAAAAAGGAAAGAGAATAGGGTTGGACCGAGCTTAGCACTGTTCGAAATAGAAGAAGGAAGAAATAGCAAAAAAAAAAAAAAAGGGGGGGGGGGATTGGACTAGGCTTAGCCTAATCCGAAAGAAAAAGAGGGAAGAAAAGGGGGATAAAAGAAAATGGGCCGGGTCGACACTAACTTTAGAAGAAAAGAAAAGAGCAAAAGAGAAACTTAGGCTGATTTTAGCCCAATCCTATCCAATCTAGTCCCAAAAAAAAAAAAAAAAAGACAAGAAAAGAAACTTAGGCTGGTTTTAGCCCAACCTAGATCTAATCCAAGTAGGTCTAACCTAATTGGTCGAGGGCCTAATAACGTCATTTTTTAGCCTTTTTGCTCGGAAAATCAATCTTGAATTTTTTTTTATCCCTATTATTTTCATGCCTAGTTTAATTTTAATACTTGTAAATTATTGATTGATTGGTTTCTTTTTATTGTTTAGGTTTTATCTCAATAATTAGAATATGTAATTAATAAGTGGATGAATTGTCGAGTCTTTTAATTTTTAGGGACCGATGATTATTTTTCATTAAAAAAACACAAAATTTAACCGAATCCGATGTTGAATCGATATGGCATCTAAAGAAAGGGTCCGATGATTGGTTCAATATGATGTTACAAACTAAAATAAAAAAATTAGTTTGACATAGAAAATAAAACTTCAAATTTTGACTAGGATTATGTTTGAAAAAAATAGAAACTTTTAGGAGATAAATTGTAGAACTAAACTAGAGGTGATATCGTTTTTAACAAAGGATGCTTTTGGGTGATTAATATATTTCCAAAGGCATAACTAACTCCTTACCCGAAAATCTCCGAATCGATTGCCCATTTTAGGTCCCTAGTTTCTTAAATACTAGGTGGCGACTTCAAAATCGATAATAACTCACATCCCCCGAACAAGCAAAATGTTCAACCAAAATATTTAATATTTTTGGGAGTCTTATGAATGTCGGGTAGCGAAAAAATGTATAACGACCAACAATCATTATTATGATGAGTCCTCTTTAGCCAATAAATGAAAATAAAAAAATTCAAAAGCCATGAACCTCTAACATAGATGTCCCGCTCCCAACCAACAAACTAGATAATGAAATTATGATTACTTTTTTTATGCTCCTTGCTAAATGTTCGAATGGGAATCAACATTTGTATACGTGTATGGCGATAATTTGACAAAAGAAGAATGATGAGAAGGTTAAGGAATAGAGGCCTCTATAGTTCTTCACTACGAGTGCATATTCACTACAAGAAAAGTGGTAATTTATAATGGCTTTTTTAGCAACGGTATTTAAATCATCACTAAAACCTTGAATTAGCGACAACATTAAGCAAATCCTACCTATTTTTTTGTCGGATAGTGGTTTTTAGCAATGGTTTACAAATCATCGCAGATTAGCTACAATTATATGATTTTTAGTGATGGTTTTGACTAAATCATCGCTAAAAATGCTTAATTTTTTGGGAGTTAGTGAGATTTTTAACTAAACTCGCCACATATTCCAAAAAATGAAAAAATGATTTTTAGCAATGCTTTTATGTAAATCATCACTAAAAAAAAAAAACCCCTTTTTGAGTGAATTTAGTGATGGATGTTTACAAACCGTTGCTAAAATCCTTTAGCTAAAATACCTAAAAATATAAGGTTTTAGTGATCTGTCTTTTTTTTCAAAAAGCCATCGATAAACACCTATATTAATGACGATTTTACAAAAATGATCACCAATTTGTTATCTTTGGGGAGAAAAAAATTAAATGGAAATTAAGTTTTAATGACAAACCAAAACCATCGCTAAAACTTTAAATCCCTAAGTAGCTACCGCTCGAAATTTTTTCCCATTTCCTCTTCTTCTTCTTCTTCTTCTTTTCTAGCGAGTTGAACCTTCCTCATTTCCCCTCCATTCTCACGAGAAAGTCCCTCCGCAGTCCCTTTCCCTCCTCTTTTCTTTTTCCCCGCCATCTTCTCCCTTTGCCTCCTTCATTGTCTTCTTCTTTCTCTCCTTTCCTTCTCCTCCTCGCTTCCCTCCTCTTCTCCATGAATAGTGCAAGTAGCAGCAGCCTTCTCCTCCTTTTCATCATGAGTTGGTAACAACTCCTCCTTCTCTCCTCCTTGATTTGTTTTTGTTAACTCTTAAATTTTCTTGCCATTTATTTAAATTATTTTATATTTGTTGTTTTATAATTTATTTATTAATTTTTAGTTATTTTAATTTTTTGTATTATTAAAGTTAATTTGTTAATTGTTAATTAAATTAATTATTTGTTAAAATATTAATCAAGTACTAGTTTATTTAATTATGCATTAATTAATTGATTTAGTTGTTAATTAAATTATTTAATTGTTTTAGAAAATTTAATAGGTATTGATATTATTAATTATGTGTGTAATTAAGTGATTTATTCATTAATTAAATTTATAGTTAATTAAATTATTTAATTATTTTAAAAAAATATTTTTTTAGTTTAAATAAATAGGAATTAATTAAGTTTTCTATTTGTTAAACTAAGTCAATTAGTTGCTAATTTAAATATTTAAATATTATTTAAAAATATTAAGTAGGTGTTAGTTCAATCAATTTGGTAGTTAATTAATTAATGTTTCACTAATTAAAATCAGTAATTGAAATAGCTAGACAATTAACGAGTTAAATATTGGACAAATAAATGTTTATGTTTTCCTTAATAAAACTTTATGTTTCATTGATTCATAATTAATTAAACAAATTCCAAACCTTAAATTAATCTTTTAATTATCAACACTCAACTAATGATTCCTTTGATTTTACAAAATCAATAACACTAAAAAAAATCTATACATGTTTTTATGAAAGTCGAATCGACACATTAATCACATTATAAAAAATTTATCAATATAGTATGGAATATAACCAATCCTTCATAAGTACATCGATCTTATACTTGCAAGCACAAATTATAGAAAAGGATCAATATAGGAAATTCAATGTTAGTAAAGTTAGGATTTTTTTTAATGCTTGATATTGGTAATATATTTGTTGGATTTTGTTTAATTGTCTTAGGTTATATTATTCAACTATGACACGTGGTTTGGATCGATCCCTACAATCACTATAGGATCATGTTTCGATAGTCATGCATGTGTAACCCCATTTGAAGTCAGCCCATGGGGATCCTTAACCAATGTCGGTCACGGATATATCACTTCATGCACTATATGTTGGTCCCCTAACTCCTAAGGGCATGGACGTGCTTTTTTTCCTCCTACGAAACTAGTACATCTACACCTTCTCCGACCATAGAGGTTCCCCTTCCTATAAAGGTTCCTACACCGGCAATAGAGGTTTTAACACCGGCAAAGAGGTTCTAGCACCGACCACGGTAGGTGCCACATCCACTTAAGTATATGTCGCTCTATAGAGCTCTTAGAGCTCATGTAGTTGATGAATTATTTCTATCGCTCGAGGAAGGTATGTAATTTTTTAAAGAAAATGTTATCATTTTATTTTACTATATCATTTCAATAATTACTAAATATGTTTTCTTTTCTTTTTTGTGATATTCGATAGTTTTAGTCTATCTAGTAGAGATTATTCTACTAGGATAACCAAGATTTTCAAGCAATGATTGGTCATTGGTGGGTTGGCATGGAAGTTCGTATTGAATCACACTAAACAATTCTACTTTAGTGAATTTAGGGTAACATATTATTAATTTATTTTATTATATTTAAAATATTAATTTACCATTAAGTTTAGTAGTTAATATTGATTTTTTTAATTCATGTAAAAATTTTTTTACCGGGATTCAGCCATCGAGGCAATTGCCAAGAGAAGCTTGGGAGGCTTTGGCAAGAAAGCCGTACTCCAACATCATTTATAACCATGGTTCGATGTTCGAAAAGCCTCATTTTCCGAGGTAGGAGGTTTGAGACTTGTGGCATCAAGATTTTTCTAGACTTGATCCAAAGGCTCGTTCACAATAGGCATCGTGGAATTGGATTTCGAAGACCAATGGCTCGGGTATAGGCCCTTCTAGGCATACAGGGTGGTCCATCTCTTTGATAGAGCACGTCTACCTCTTGGTAAAGCATATCTTATATTATTAATTAAATGTTTAAGAAAATTTTAATTTGCATTTCATATTGTTTGTGATTCATTTTTTTAGAAGGCAAAATTAGGGCATGAGACAATGTGTTCCGAATCATTTGAGACCACTCACAAGCGATGAGATGGTTCTTTCATTGATCTGTGCCCCTAATATATAGTGATAAGTGTTTTTAATTTTTAAATTTTATATAATGCAAACATAATCTAACTTTTTTTTTAATCTTTTAATATTAGAATTATTTTGATTACGCAAAAGCATATTGAAGAGCTCATATTGAAAGCTATTATGACGCAAGCAAGTGGAAGGATTCCTAGAGATAGAATGTATGGTGTATAGGGGAGAAAAGGAATAGGATGTATGGTGTAGGCCCATAAGTGGTTGCATTATTTGTCCCAATCAAGTTGCACTAGCTTGTTCTCTCGTGTCATTATATTATATTGATGACATTTCTAATAAGGAGGTTTGAAGGCCTCATAAGGAGACAAAGTAGGCGATACAAGTGATGCGGACCAAACAAGACAAGCCGCAAAAAATTGTCACGCAGCGAGTAGTGTTTCATACAACGGCTACGAGTCTCAATATGACTCACTTATCTCGATTTGATTAGTCCGGCACGAACGTTCGAATTGCCTATAGATTTGTCCTCTAGTTAGGACTCTATGGTCTCTCCAATCGAGCCATAGGAGGAGGAGAAGGTATTTGATGATCATAATGAGAATTAAAAGTGACATTTTATTTATTTGTTTGTTTGTTTATTATGTACTAGCAAATTGTTTTTTGCTAATATTAATTTAAATTAATTTTCAATAAAAAATAAATGTTAATAATATATTTTTTGTTCTAATTTTTAATTACTACAAAAAAATTAAAGACTAAAAAAAAAAACAAAAGTTTTCAATTGAAAAATTAATAAAATCAATAATCGTAGAGGCGGATTAGCACCGAAAATTAACGACAACAATAATGATGAAATAATGACAAATACATTTAGCGATGGAATTTGAGAGGGAATGACAATGCCAAAATCCAGGGATTGACAACCCATTAGCAACGGATTTTAGCATTTCAGCGATCGAAATTTCGTCTCTAATTAGCAATTGATATATTTCTTCAATCACTAGGGTTAGCAATAAGCGTTTTAGTGATGGAATTGGTGCCATCACAAATCTATCACTAAAAGTATTTTTTTTTTGGGAAAAAATAGGAGATGGATATAATAAAATGACAAGAACAATAATATATGTTGTGTTATTTTATCTTTGCTCATTTGTGTCCGTATTATCCAAGACATTTTTTTTTAGTGACGGAATTGGTGCATCACAAATATGTTGCTAAAAGTATTTAGCAATGGGTTTTTCTTAATTAGCAATACATTTTTCTGTCATTAATTATCGGTTTTCTTGTTGTGTATGCCAAATATTCTATTAAAATGAAAAGCCTTATGCAGTCAAAAGTTAAAAAAAAAAAAAAAGCCCTAAAATAGTTTTTTTTTTTTTTTTTTGGGGGGGGGGGGGGGAATAGGAGATGGATATAATAAAATGAAAAGAACTATAATATACGTTGTGTTATTTCATCTTTACTCATTTGCCTCCGTTATTGTCCAAGACATTTTTCAATCTTTCAAACCCATATCTACCATAATCAAATCTTCAATAGAAGTTTAAATGATTTTTTATCTTTTTATAACAAATTTTATTTCAAAAAGTACACAGCTCATAAACAAATTTTATATGTTTTTAAAACATATTTTATTTGTTTTATGAAGCTACTTTATCTTTCTCCTTGTCAATTTGATTTATCAATAATAAAACCAAATGCAGCTGAATATGAAGATTTTAAAAAGGTAATCCAATAAATTGAATTGTATAACAACCGATATACATCATTCGAGTGTGAAATCATGTGAAATGTGCAACAACCAGCAATCAGGATTCCAATGAACCTCCATAAGGAAACATACATAGACTAGATAATGAAATTTTTTTTATGCACCTTGCTGCTTGTTCGGAATGTGAATAAGGATGTGTATACGTGTGTGGCGATGATTTGACCAAAGAAGAATGACCAGAGGGTTAGGGCTGTGGCTATTGTTCTATATAAGGCCAAGAAGGCCTCCACATTTCTTCACTGCATTGCATCTTTATCAGTTAGCTAGCTAATTAATTTCCACAGGATTCTTAGCAGATATGCCTACCAGAGTCGCTGAAACACCACTTGACTGCTCTACTGATCTTTTTTTCAAATTCTTCAAGGAGAAAGCATTCCGCTTAACTGATGTCTGCGGTGCTATTGTCCAGAAAATAGAACTTGTTGATGGTACCACCAGCTGGGTTGATGTTGTTGGTACCCGCAAGCGGATTTACATCACGCCTTCTCCTGGTACGGAATTAATTGATTTAAGGATGCAATAATTTTATTGTAGTATTGTTCCCTGAATACATGCGATGATTTGAGTTCTAGCTAGCAAGGAATCACCTGTGATTAAAATTTCTTAAACATATATAATAATTAACCATTATTATCTTTTCTGGTTCTTTCTTTCTTTTTTTTTTTTCCAGGTACTTCGGAGAACATCAAGTACGAAGTTCAAGCCGTAGATAACTCCTCCAACAAAATCGTCTACAAAGTGCTGCAAGGAGCGATGCTGCATCTTTACAAGAACGTCGTGCTCACTTTTGAGGTTACTCCTGCCAGTACCGCAAAGTGGACTATCCAATATGAGAAACTAGATCCATCTAACAAAGACCCTGATGTTTACACCGGACTTTTGGGTACTGCCAACAACAATGTTAATACTTACATTCGTTACGGTGGCGAAGTGTAGGTATCATAAATAACAGAATATGCATGCATGTTCTCGTCCATTTATAAATATGTATTACGTATGGATCTTTTGGTTTGGCTACCATTCTCACTCAGTTAGTAAGGCTGGCTCCTGATATGCTTTACCTTCTAGATAGGGTGTGCATGAAAGGGCGATGCCTTCTAAGAATAGGGTGGATATTTATCTATGTAATAAAGGTGGCCACCCTTCTATGTATCTAGTTTGTGTCAATGAATAAAAATAATATGCGTGATTTAGTTACTTCATGAATCCATTGAGTTTTAGAATAATAATAATAATAATAATAATTTTTATGGAATTAACGTCACAACGAAAAGGTTATTGTTAAAAACGTCAAAACTACTACTAGAAAAAGATAAAATCATCATCTCATTAGCCACTTTAAGCATTTGTCTACTATAACAAAACGTATTTTCTATCAATCAAGAACCAACTTATTCTCACAAAATCAAGATATTTGGAAAAAAGAAAAAAATGAATAAGGACTCAGTTGATAATTTACAACGATAAAAAAAACTATAATGATTGTTGAATTTAGCTTATTAACGTACTCAAAACTTTTTGACATGATACGCTAGTTGACAAATAAACCATACTCAATAATCAATGGAGATAATAAATAAATAAATATTAACCAATCTTGTAATCTAATTATTTCAATTCTTTTAAGGTGGTGATTTTACAATTGTATTAGATTTTACATAGAAATAGAGATTTCGTGAATCCCAAATTTTATGATATAGCACAATTTAAAGGAAAAAAATAAATAAATAACCCAAACATCAATTTAAAAAAAGGATTTATAAAGTATCATTTTTTTAAATGGAAAACAAAAACTAAATAGTCTTCTTTTTCAATATTCAAAAAATTGAAAAAAAAAGAAAAGAAAAGAAAAGAAAATAAACTGAATGCAAAGACCACGTGATGTCAAATAGCTCCTACAAATATAAAATGCTGGTAAAAAATTGAAAATGAGAGCAAGATAATGGTTTATTTTTAATTGAAGGTATGTGAGAGTGGAAATGAGAGCAAGATATCGGTTGATTTTTAATAAATGATACTAAAAATCAAGTAATATCTCATTTCCACTCTCACGTACCAAAGTAATTAGAAATTCGCATCCTGCATCTGTCTTCTAATTCAAATAAGAATTAAATACAAGGTGACATTGAGGCCGCGGGTGAGTTCAAATTCAACCTTAAAATCAGCATATAAGATTTTTACTTATAAGAGTACTGAAAAATAATATATATAAATAGTCATCCTTGAAACTTTATATAATAATGCTTTTGCCAAAAGCATTAACAATTGGATAACACCAATTACGGTTTTTACATTACGTCTTTGACAGTTTCCAAATAAATGCATAAATGTGATGCACGTTACAATCACTTTTATTTTTGAAAAAGTAATATAGTATCAAGAAGAAAAAGCAAGAAAATAAAAATCACTTATTGTATCATAAAAGCACGAAATATACATTTTTTAATTCTAACATGTTCGTTCGAAAATGAATAAAAAATATATGAATTAAGTTTTTAATAACCATTTTATCACATAAGACATTTTATATTTTCTATGAAAAATTTGATATCATTTTCAATTTTTATTTTTAAAAATTTTAAAAATAAAGAAGAAAACTTGTTAATTAATTTGATGTTTCTATTTCTTTCTAAAAAAAGTAATTACAATTGAGACATAGTTCCTTAATGAAATGCAGGTGAATTTTACTATTTTATTATTATTTTTTTTTTGTGCTGCACCTAGTTTTACGCAGCTACTTTCTCTTTCTTCTCACCAATTCGGTTTTCAGTTTTCATTAAATAAAATATTATGATTTGGTTTATCAAATAAAATAAAAATGCAGCTGAATATGAAGATTTGAAATAGGATAATTAAGGGAACTGAATTGAATAACAACCAACATTACTTATAAACTAAAACACATAATGGTTTTATCGGTCGAATGAACGAGTAACCATCATACAAGATCTTGTTCACTTGAATAGTTTTTTTTTTTAAAAAAAATTAACCCTTAACTATACTACTCAACCTTAGTTTTTCTTTCCCTTCTTTTTTAATTTTCACTCTTACTTATTTTCTTAATTTTTTAAAATTATTTCATTTATATACTTTTTTTTAATTTTCACCCTTAGTTTTTTTCCTTAGGTTTTTTTAAAATTTTCAAATTATTTCGTTTTGATCTCTAAAATTTTAAAATAAAAATTTTGATCCCTAGGCTGATGCATTATATGTCTTTTTTTTCATCAATTTATGTTCTTTTTTTTATTTGATTAAGTGTTAAAATTTTTAAAAATCGATCGTTATTTTTTTCTACACGAGTCGATGATTTACTTTACACTCACACTATACTACTCAATCTTAGTTTTTTTCTTTTTTTCCTTTTTTGAAAAAAATTTTGCTATTAATTTTTTCTTATTTTTAAAATTTTTACTCTTATTATTTAAAATTTATTTCTTCAATTATTTGTTTCTTATTAAAATTCTAATCAAATTAATTTTTTGATATAGTTTTATTTGTTAATAAAATTGGTTTTCTAATATATGAATTTTAAAATTAAATTTTAGAACATTGGTTTTTTTTAAATATATTATTATAATTTATAAATTATGATTATATATATATATATATATATATATATATATATATATATATATATATATATATATATATAGAGAGAGAGAGAGAGAGAGAGAGAGAGAGAGAGAGAGAGAGAGCTAAGAGTATATTTTAAATAGTTTGGCTTAAGTTTTTAAAAAATTAATAATCGATTAAAAAAGTCATAAGTTTTACTTGTTATTTTATATATATTTATTTGAAATTTATTACAATCAATTTTATTATATTTTTTATTTTAATCTATTGACTTCAATATATTTTATATAATTTAGCGAGCATGGTCTTTTTTTTTCCCTTCATATATATATTATCATGAAATTAGGTGCAAAAAATATAGAAAATAAATCTTTATTTTTTTTTAGTTTTACATACAGTTTGAAGATGATAGATTATATATATGATATTTTTTAAGATTTTAGTTTGAACATATATATCCGATTATATTACTCTTCTTGTTTAAAATTTATTTCTTCAATTATTTGTTTCTTATTAAAATTCTCATCAAATTAATTTTTTGATATAATTTTATTTGTTAATATTTTTTTAATATATGAATTTTGAAATAAAATTTTAAAACATTTATGTTTTATATTTTAAAAATATATTATTATAATTTATAAATTATGATTATATATATATATAAAGAGAGAGAGAGATATAACTATGTTTCGGATAGTTTGGCTCAATTTTTTTAAAAAACGTTCACATTTTTTATTTGTTATATATATATATATATATATATATATATATTCAGAATTTATTAGAATTAATTTGTTGTAGTTTTTTTTTTAATCTATTGACTTCAATATATTTCATACAATTTAGGTGGATTTTTTTGTATATTTTTTTATTTTTTATATACTCTGAATCTCTTAAGTATTATATATATATATATATATATATTATTTTTATTAGATATTAATTATATATATGCACACATAATACCAATTCTTTATTATTTATTTTTTATATTCTAAAATTTATTTTTAAAAATAAAATAAGTTAAATAATGTTTTGAAAGAACTTTTCAATTATTCAAATACAAATTTTTATGCTAATATTATTAAATATTTTGTTGATAACTATATATATAGATCAAGCGATTTCGCTTAATATATAGATTCGATTTACATTAATCATCGTAATCATCGAAAATAAAACTTTTACTCGCAATATATCATACGAATCGTTAACACTATGTATATAAAGGGTGCCCAACCGCAGCGTAGCACGGGTACCAATCTAGTACATCACTAATCCATTGTGAAATGTATAACAACCAGCGATCATTAATTCAATGGGTCCACACTTAGCGGGAAAAAGAAAGGCAAAAGTGAATTGACTATAAATGATAATATTGGCATGTAGAACCGGAAAGTGATAGAGGGAGGGAATTGAACACTTGGGAGAGAAAGATAGGAATCATGCAATTAAATACTTTGCAAAAGAGAAGGTTTGATTTTTGAGTCCTTTCCTTTTATGAAAAATTGTATAAAAACAAACGCACACCATTCCGTTCTTAACAACCATAACAATTACAAAGTAATATAAAATTATTTATGAGAACTCATTTAATAATTTAAATTTTGAATTGAAATAATTTTTTGATATAATACTAGTCTTACTAACCTAAGAATCAAGAGTTCAAATTCTATCACTCTCACTTTCTTTTTAAATTAATTAAACACAAGGTAATATAAGTATGTACAAGTTTCAACCCCAAAGAGCTTTCATTTGAGAAAGTTTGTTAAAGACTAATATAAAATCATTTATAAGGCCTTACCTAATAGTTTTAACCTTTTTTTTTTATTGAGATAGTTCCTTGACAAGACTAAATATTGTCTTTTATTTTCTCTTAAAATGCAAGTTGTTAGTCTGTTTGGAACAAATATGATAGTATTCATTACCGATGATATTTATTTTTTTATATTTAATCTTCTGAATGTGATTTTGGGATCTATGTGTTGAATTAAGTCTATTTTGTGATTTAAGATATAATTGGAGTCAAATGAGCAAATGTTAATTTAAATGAAATTTCAATTCTAGCTAATTGAGCTTTCAAGGATTAAATGAAGATTTTGCATCCTTAGAGCTCGAGAATGTAAACTAAGCCTTCTTAAAAATCAAAGTGGACATCTTAATTAAGCTTTCCATATTTGTTTTAAAAGCACAAATTGATGATTTTTTGGGCCGCCAAAGTTGATTGCAAAGTTAGAAACAAATTTAGATCATGTGACTTTCTAGAACACTACCTAGTATTTGAAACATATCTTTTTTATTTATTTGGGCCTCAAATTTGATTGCAAAGTTAGAAAAAAAACTTAGATCCTATGAATTTCTAGAACACTACCTAGTATTTGGAACATATCTTTTTTTTTAAACTCACATACCAAAAGCTCCTTGTAAAACTAGTCCGCTAGAATTTGAACTCGTGACCTCTTGTTGCAAAAGACCACTACTACTCTGGACTACAAGCTCTTTGGTTTTAAATTGTTCTAATTTTTTTTTTAACTCACACACCCAAGGCTCTTACTTGAATTAATCTGTTAAGATTTGAACCCATGATCTCTTATTGTAAAAACCACTACCACTAGGCTATAAGCTTTTTTATTGTATTTGGACCATATTTGAAGTTTTCCATATTGGACCATAGATAGAGTTACTTATATTGAATTGAAATTATTCAAAAGGATAAAGAAAGAATACATTTAGATCAACAATCTTCATGAAGAGCCTAAGTCTAGATTCTATTGTCCTCTAATCCTAAATCAATTCGAAGCTTCGAACATAACTTAGAGTCCTAAGGAAACAAGTCCTAATCAGAATTCAGAAAAAAGCTTAAATAGGACTCGTTGGCTTTCATATTTATCTCTTGGCATGTATAATTGCCTCTAGGGCTACACATTTAGATACAAGTGATTTTAAAGAGAGCCTAATTTATTTATTGGCATTTTCTTAAAGATGGAAGACTTAACTTTTCTTATTTAGTTCAAGAGTAAAGTGACTTTGAAGAACAAGCTATCAAAAATTTTTGATTTAATTTTATAATCATTTCATAGTTATTATATCTTTTTGTTTTTGAATGAATTGGATTATATTTTTATTTATAATTGCTTAGGAGCACTACTAGGTAATTGTGATCAACGAATAATTGCTAGATTAGAGTTTATAATATGTAATCGTTATGAAATCTATTCATGAGTAGTCATAGGGTTAAACTATTTTTAATATTGATATCATTATAATTATAGGAAAAAAGAGTTTAGGCTATGGTTTGATAGGGACAATGACTATGAAAGAAAAGGAACGGCTGAGCTTGTAGGAGTGAGGGAGACAATGACAATAGTTTTAGCGAGTGGTTGCACGAAAAAATTTTGGTGACGAAGGAGAAAAAAATGGAGAAATTAGCTTTTTCTTCTTTTTTTAGCTATGAATGCAATTTTGTCACTATTTGAACTTAACAAATTATGTCATTTTTCCTCTTATTGGTAACAACCGAAATCTGTTCCTATTCATAAGTGTATATCACTATTTGAATTTACCAAAATTATGCCATATTTCCTCTTATTGATGACGGAATGATCTATGTTGAATTTACCTTTTTTAGTAATGGATGTATTCCAGCATTATATTGTGATAGAATAATAGGTTTAGCAATAGAATATTTTGTCGCTAGTAAGAGGAAAAATTAGTTGGTAATCTATCACTGAATTAACCACCATTAACCATGTTATTCACCAACAAAATAGTGTTCCCTTGTTCAATTTTTTTTTAATAAATTCATCTGTAAAATGTCACTATTAATCTCAAATATTTTAAAATTAATAACGAGTTGTTACTCATTTGCTAACCGTGAGTGTATACCGACAACTTCATATCCATCGCTAGTGATCGTTGTTCTTTTTCTTAGTGTTAACAATAATGCAAGTAGTTAGAAATTCACATCCTACTTTTGTCATTTAATCTAAAATAAAAATTCAATACAAGGTGATGAGACCGTGGGTCGGTTCAAATTTAACATAAAAATCAGCCTATAAGATTTTTACTTAATATAGTAATGTAAAATAATATAATATAAATCATGATCGTGATCCTTGAAACTTTATTTAATAATGCTTTGGCCAAGAAAATTAACAATTGGATAAGATCAATTGTGATTTTTATATTACAATCTTTGACAATTTCAAATAAATGCATAAAAGGGATGCACTAACAATCACTTTTATTTTAAAAAAAGCAAAATAGTATCTAGAAGAAAAGGTAAAAAAAAAAAAATCACGAGAAAACTTCAAAAAATTTATGTAGGTATTTTTAGGGCACCAAATGTTACAATCATTGGGTCATAATACAATGCTCATGATATTTTTCATTACATAATAGATTGTTTTTCTACTCACTATAGCTCTAGACTAGAAGATGAGACAACAATGGCTATGAGGTTTATAAATCTTGTATGAGTTCCTCATCAACGAGTGTACTCCTTGTTCATAGGTCTTTTTTTTTTTTTTTTTTTTTGTAGCTTTGACACAAAATCTAAGGATAGTTAGTCTCTCTCTTTAAAATAAGTATGCTTTGATCCGACCTTAATATCAATACTAGTATCGTCCATTCTTTCTATCATGATTTATTTGTATGAAAAGCTATAGATACAAGGATTAGAATAGATATCATTTCATGATAGTTTGTGTCTTAAATGGACTATCATGATGGATAGGATCTAACTTTTTTAGGTTTTAGGGAAAATTTATCTAATCCTAAAGTTTTTTCAAGTCTCTAGACTATGTAGATTACCGACGAGATAATTTAGCATCTAATCTTATGCACCGGGAGGTATGAAGAGATCATTCCATAATTTCCTATACATATGATAAGTTTTAGGCTAAACGAAGAGTCTAGATTAGCATCCGTAGACTTTCTTTATACTTGCCTTTGAATCTCTCTATCTAAATCCTAATAGCGCTTTAGCTCGGGTCCAAAGTTTTTGTAGGCTTTTTCATGTTGTGTATAATAGTTGAAGACAAATATATCAAACCCAGTTCACCACATATGTAAAAAAAATTTAAATATGAAGAAAATAAATAATATAAATTAATTAACTTGAAATAAGTAGAGAAATTAAAATGCAAGAGTTAAAATACATAAAATAAATAACTTAGAATTAATTAAATAACAAAACAAATGACTTTAAAAATAAATGACTCAAAAAATTAATGGAAAGAAAATATATGAATGAGATAAGTTAAAAGGGACTAAACCTATGGCCTAGCCCTAAATCCCTTAGTGGAATCATCATGATGTCAATATTCGACATTTTAGAAGCTTTCAAAAAATTCTTATTAAAAAATGTTTATTTTGTTTATTTATTAGGGATATGAGTTAAACCATGTTTTGGAGTCATCATCTATTATTGAAGGAGCTAGAAAACTTAAAAAATGACACTAGTTCGGAGATTCTAAGATAAGGAGTTGGTTATGTCTTTGGAAAGATATCAATAATCTAAAAGCACTATTTCCAAGGAAAAGGTACTAGGTTTGGCCTAATCCTAAAAGTTTATATCCTACAAAATTTATTTATTTATTGTCTAGGTATTTACGAATCAATTTTCAAGTTTATTACCTACGTTGAATTAATTATTTTTATTTTCATTTATGGTGTCATATTGAACCGATCATTGAACTTCATCATTGAGAGTCTTAGTAATTCAGCTTCGAATTTAATTTAAGTCTTGTCATAACCGATATGTCGGATAATAGCTTAATTACTAAAGTGATTAACTTGATTCAAGTGATACAATCGATCCATATCGGATAAAAGACTTGTTAAACTAATTGGTGTTTTCTCTATTTTTTTCTATTGTTCATTTTTTAGTTTTCTTCTTCTTTTTTATCTTTTTTTATCTTTTTTTTGGCATTTTTTTAGTTGGAAAAAAATACATCGAAACCATCATTCATCCCTCATAAATAGAAGACTTGTTGGTTCGATATCACAAACAAATCAAATCCATACATTAAAACAAATTTCACAATCTAAATATTTTGGGATTTTCTAACACACATAAAAGTGATCATAAAAAATAATATAATAAGATAATAAAAAATTAAGAGAAACAAGACAAATGATCACTATAGAATGACAAAAATAGCCCTAGGATGCTACTAAATGACAAAAATACCCTTATTTTTTAGAAATAACAGAATTACCCATGGTGTAAAAAATGACATAATTACCTTTGCGCACTATTAGAGATCATTGTCACTCTTCCGGTCAAAAATTGGCACGTGAACTACTCTGCTATATAGGGGACACCAAGTGGAGTCGTTGGTTCAGAGGTGACAACCACCACCATTTGACGAGAGGAGATTAGGGATCAAAAGTTTCAAGCTGATCTTCACCTTCTTTGATCGGTTTTGACTAGATTTAATGGCTTCTAAGGTTCTAAATTAGACCGGAACCACCCCAGGAGCTATTGGTGCTTTGTTTAGGTCTTTTGGTGGTTTGATTTCATAAAAAAAAAAATTGAGAAGTAAACAAATCAAAAGCCATAGGTGACATGAGTTTTGAATTCATCTATTTTCTCCCACCCTTGCCATTTTTTTTTCACTTCCATTTTTTAAAGGTCTGGAGAAGTGGTTCTATGGTGGTGGTCTGCTATGGATATCATTAGAAAATGAAAGACAAGCTGATTGAGAGGAGCTTGTATCTAGGTCTAAAAATAGGATAGGTCATTGAACATCTTCCCTTGATTCTACCCTCCTTCGATATCCTCTTCTTCTTCAATCGATTGGGAATGATGAATGCGAAGCTGGGCTATCGATTGGTGGTGGTGGTGGTTGGAGACGATATTGAGTGGAAGAAAATTGATTTCGGAGAGAAGTTTCGGTAGGTCTAGCATGACTGACCCATGAGTTTACGGGTTTGTTTATGATTTTAGGGGTTGTTTGATGAGGTTCTTTTTTTTTTTTAGGAGAAAATAGTTATTGGTAAGGAAGTTGAATAATGATCGCCATTGCATTTTTAGAGAAGGATGAATAGTTACGGCTCTATATTTTTTTAGCTAGGTATTTTTTTGGTAGGAAAAATGGATGATTGTAGAAGCTAGGATTTTTATTTTTTATTTTTATTTTTTATTATTATTATTTTTTTTGTAGGGAAATATGGGTGATGGAGAATAGGACTTTTGGGATAAAGGGAATAATTATGGCTCTCTCAAAATATAAGGTGAAAGTGTGTTCATATAGGTATTTTTTAGGGTTTTAAATAAAATCAACTTTGTTTCTTTTTTGGTTTTTTTTTTTTCAATTTCAATATACATTTTATTACTTTTTCTCATTTAGGTCCTTAATTGAAATTATTTAATCTTTATTCTCTTTATTTCTTTCAATTTCACACTAATTAATTCTTAGTCAAGTTTCTTAATTTTTTTCATCTCTTTCCAATTGCATCCTTATTTGAATATCATTTAGCCCTTAATTTTCACATCATTTTCAATTGGATCCCGAATCATCTTTCCAATCTTTTTTCTTTATTCTTTTTAGATTATGTAATTTTTTTTATTTCTCTCTCTCTCTCTCTCTCTCTTAAAAAAAGATAATCCCTAAAATTATATATATATATATATATATATATATATATATATATATATATATATATATATATAAAGCTTATAAAGGTAAAAATAAATAAAAATAAAATAAAAAAGTAAAAAAAATAAATAAAAGAAAAGAAAAATACTAAAAAATACATAAAATAAAAATAACCCTAGTTTTGGGTTATAGTAGCCACCATACTTTACTCTTCTTCTTTGAAACAAACAAATCCAATACCTCTCCAATCATAGCAATTGTTTTTCAAATCACTAAATTCAATTCAATCAAGGAACCTATTAAAACAAAACTTTTGGATGGCGGTATGAAAAGCATGAACGAGGTTTAGATAAAGGTTGGATTGTGTGGGGTGTTTTTTTTTTAAAAAAAAAAAAGAAAAAAAAAAGGAAAAGAATAGGTTTTTAGGGTTATGTAAAACCATTTTATTTTGCTTTCAAATGTTTTGGTAATTTTGTGGAGGAAAATAAGTGGAAGTAGCATACTGATGCAAAATAGTGCAACTATGTGGTTTTTTTTGGCGTCCCTTTCTTTGATTTATCGTAACAATAAGTGAATTGAAATGTATAACAAGCAACAATCATCAATCCAGTGGGTCCACGTTTATCCAAAAAAAATAAATAAAAAAATAAAAAAAAGGCAAGAAACATCCAATTAAACGCGTGCAAAAGAAAGTTTTGATTTTGGCGTCCCTTTCTTTGATGATTATCGATCAGCTGATTTTAGAATTAAAAAAATTGTTGGTTCTATTAGTTAGAAACTGCCATGACCCTCCAAACAGAAACAAAGATGTCCACTCCTAACTACCAGACTAGATTTTATCTTTTATTTTCTCTTTATGGATACACGTTGCTGGCTGTTTTGAATGAAGATGGCTAGATAATTTATTTTACATTTAATAAATAAATAACATGTAAGGTGTTGCCATTGTTATCAGAGACACTTTTCAATTTTACAAACACATCTCAACTATAAACAAATCTTCAGTGGAAGTTCAAATGATTTTGGGAGCTGAACATTTTTGGTGCTGCATCTTAATTTTTTTTTTTAATAATTAATTTTTATTAAATATAGATAGTTCCTTAACGAAAGGGAGCTGAATGTTTTTTGCTGCATCTTAAATTATGCAGCTACGTACTTGTCTTTCTCCTCACCGTATTGGTTTTCAATTTGGTGCTTTAGTATTATGATTTGATTTATCAAATAAAATAAAATAAATGCAGCTGAATATGAAGATTTTAAAGAGGTAATTAAGTGAATTAAATTTTATAACAACCAGCATACATCGTTCTAGTGTGAAATCAAGTGAAATGTATAACAACCAACAATCATTATTCCAGTGGGTCAACAATTAAACACGTGCAAAAGAAAAGTTTTGATTTTTACTGTGAATAATCTTCTTAGCAAGCAAATCACTATCCAAGATTTGCCTACCAGAGATAAAACCAGATAACTTTAGACATAACTCCACACAGTCGAAAGTTAAGAAATTGGCTGTGATCAAGATCACTTTAAGGTTACTGCTACCAGTACCGCAAAGTGGACACTCCAATATGAGGAACTAGATCCATCCTACAAAGACCCTGTTGTTTACACAGGACTTTTTAATACTGTCAACAACAATGTTAATACTTACATTCGTTACGGTGGCGAAGCGTAGGTATCATAAATAAGAGAATATGCATGCATGTTCTTGTCCATTTATAAATATGTATTGCGGATGGACCTTTTGGTTTGGCTACCATAATCACTCAGTTAGCAAGGCTGGCTCCTGATATGTTTACCTTCTAGTTAGGGTGTGCATGAAAGGGCAAATACCTTATAATAACAGTGTGGGTAGTTATATATGTAATGAAGGTGGCCACCCCTCATGTATCTTGTTTATGTCCGTTGTGTTTCGGAATAATAATAATAATAATATACTATAGCGATTTGTCATTAGAATAACACTTTATCGAAAAAGGTTTGCTATTAAAAACGCCAAAAGTACAACTACAAAAAGATAAAATCATTAGCTCAGTAACCACCTTATGCATCTGTCTACTGCAACAAAAACGCATTTTGCATCAATCACAAACCAAGTTATTCTCATCAAATCAAGATATCAAGAAAAAAAAAAAAAAAAAGCATTTTGCATCAATCACAAACCAAGTTATTCTCATCAAATCAAGATATCAAGGAAAAAAAAAAAAAAAAAGAAGAAGAAGAAGGACCCGTTGATAGATCAACGAGAAACTCAGTGAAGTATTAAAACATAGACAACAATAATTATTACTGAATCTAGCTTATTAACATATTCACTTTAGAGTCTTGGACATGATACACTAGTTGACAAATAAACTATACTTTCATCACTATTGTGATGTGTCGCTACCCGACGTCGGGCGGGACTCAAAATTAAATCTAAGGTGTTAATTATTGTTTACACAATTTGGAGTTGCCACCTAATATTAAGGAACTAGGAACCTAAAATTTACACCGGTCCGGAGATTCTATGATAAGGAGTTGGTTACACTTTTAGAAAGACATTTATTCACCGAAAAGTGTCTTTTTCGAAAAAAGGTATCATATCTTATTTAGTACTAACTTTATCTCCTATATTGTTTATTTATGCCATCTTTTTTTCTGATTTTTAAACATTTTTTTTTTTTTGCAAAATTAAATTTTTAGTTACGGGCGTGGCATCGTATTGAAACGATCATCGGTCCTCTTTGTCGAGCGACACATCGGTTCAAATATCGGATCCACTTAAGCCTTGACACAACCGACGTGTCGGAGGACATCCTTATTATTAAATGGTGATTCTTGGTGACGACAATCCATATCAAATAGGAGACCTCGCCACAAAACGACATTTCCTATTAAAAGGAGACTTCATTGAGAAATGTTTTTATTTAATTAATTTTCTCTTTTTTCATAAGGAAAGGTCTAAAAACATGCATAAAATAAAAAAAAATTAAAAAATTACTTGATTACAACAATTATAGACAATTCTAAAATACATATAAGCCAACGGACATGCAATCAATTTACAATGGTAATAACCTTTAATTAAACAATATTGAAGAAAATGGTAAAAAGAAAAATAATTGAAGAAAATTAAATATATAAATTAAAGATAAACACTAAACATGCATAAGATCTAGAATTTAAGTTACATTCAAACAATTTTATCTTTCATTTTTCATTTTTTTATTCTTTTTATTATATATATATTAGAGGTCGGACTGATTGCGGTCCAAGCTTTTTTGTTTTTTTTTTTTTTAATGACGGAATGGGCTAGGCTGGGCCGAGAGTAGTCCAACCCCTTTTTTGTTGTTTGTAGGAGGAGCGGGTTGGGCTAGGCCGAAATTAGTCCAGCTCTCTATTTTTATTTTTTTGATTGGATTCAAACCAAAGAAGAAGCCTAGATGCGAAAAAACTCAAATGAATAGATCTAACATCCTTTAGACCCTCTCTCTCTCTCTCTCTCTCTCTCTCTCTCTCTCTCTCTCTCTCTCTCTCTCTCTCTCCCCCTCTCCCTCGTTCTTCGGGCTCATCATTTTCTCTCTTTGATTTCTAGCTTTTCCCATAATTGAAGCCCCATTTAAGATAAACAATTTTGCTAATGTATTATTACTTCATTCCTTATTTCAATAATAAACCGAGTGTCAGAATCATAAGCTAATAACTAACAATTTTTTATGGAATAATCCACAAACATTTCAAGATAAAAAAGAAAAACGTGACTGACTCGGTGAATGTGATGATGGTTGTTCAAAGGTTGACTTCGAGTGAATCGAAATCCTTCTTTGGTTCGGGATAGTCGACTCACATCTAGAAACCATAAATTAAAGTCGAAAGTCATTTGGATGAGGGAATGAAATTGGGCGGTGTTGATGAACATGAAGAACACGAACCTATAATCTAAGAACACCTTTAACGATCGCCAAGAAATCCAAAGAAGAAAATTCGACAATGGACGAATTAAACCCCAAATTTCGAGGATTGAAGTTGAGAAACCCGTAAGGATTGAAAATTAGTCTAAAAGAATCCCAAAAAAAAGAATTTGAAAGGCTAATAATTGAAGAAATCGTAACCCGGAACTCAAGAAACTTCAACCCTTAAACCCGGAAAAACTAGCTATGCAGGAGCTAACCAAACTTAATGTTTGTGAATTCCAATCCCTTTCCCCTTGTCCCCTTTTTTTTTTTTTACTCTCTTTTCTTTCCGAATCCAATTTTTTCCTCCTTTAAAACCTCGAATTCTTACCTCTTTTATAGGCACTCCCATTCGAATTTCACTCCAACTCAAATACCTTCAAACTTAAATTTTTAGCTATCCAACTTGAACTCAAACTTCGTTATTGATTTCAAATTTAATTAGCTAAATAATCGAGGTAGATTGAATTCGAAGAAATCCAAAACACGGTTAGAGGATTGGGATAAATTTCAATCAAATTTTGGAGGGAATCAAAAGTGAAACTCGGGCTAGAGTGAACGACATGTCATTCACTCAATTTCGGTCATGTCGTTTACTCCAAGCTTCTACTTTGGTCCGTGCGAATCTTAATTATTTGCAATCGTGCCTATTTTTACGCAATTTTAGTCATGTGAAGAATCATTTTTCTCAATTTGGTCCCCATGAATAATAATTCAAGTACTCGAATTTCTTAATTGACTCAATTATGCTTCTAAATATTTCAATTACATTTTATTTTGATGCAATTATGTCCTTTAATGAAGAATTTGTATATATTTTTTCTTTTTCTTTTTTTCTTTTTTTTCCAAAATAATTCAACTAAAATAAATAAAAATTTTGAAAAATGAAAGTTATTATTATTATCATTTTTTTTTGTTATGACGAGTTGTCGCTTCTTTACAATGCTTATGGTGCAAAGTCGAATGAAAAAGATGTTTTTCAATCACTTTGTTTAATAAGCTTGTAAAGATTTTTATTTCCCTTTTTGTTTTTTATTATTTTTTTAGTTTTTTTTTAAGGATTAAAATCGAAAGTAAAATGGGAATGTGATGACCAAATTGAAGGGCGGCTCGTCCCGAAAATTAAATATGCAATGTGACGCCAAATTGAAGGACGGCCTACGTTGAAAATTAAACATGCGATACATGGCCAAATTGAAGGGCGGCTCTGCTCTAAAAATTAAATACGTAGTATATGACTAAATTGAATGGCGGCCTACCTTGAAAGTTAAATATGCAATGTGAGGCCAAATCGAAGGGTGGCACTGCCCGCAAATCAAATATGTAATACGTGGCCAAATTGAAGGGCGACTTGCCCCGAAAATTAAACATACAAGTGGGGCCAAATTGAATGGCGACACGCCCTAAAAATTAAATATGCGATACATGGCCAAATTAGAGGGCGGCTTACCCCGAAAATTAAACATGCAATGTGGGGCGAAATTGAAGGGCGATCCGCTCTAAAAATTAAATATGCAATACATGGCTAAATTGGAGGGTGGTCCGCCTTGAAAAATAAATATGTAGTACATGGCCAAATTGAAGGGCGGCACTGCCCGAAAATTAAACATGCAAGGTGGGGCCAAATTGAAGGGAGGCATGTCCTCAAAATTAAATATGAAGTACATTGTCAAATTGGAGGGCGACACACTCTAAAAATTAAACATGTAATGTGGGGAAAAATTGAGGAGTGGCACATCCCGAAAGTTAAATATGCGATACATGGCCAAATTGGAGGGCGACTGCCCTAAAAATTAAACATGCGAGTAATTATATAGACAACTTTACTTTTCGTGATGATTTGAGTTAATCGACCTTACCTAGAAGTGACCGTCCGACTTTGGGTTTCACACTTGGAAGGTGGTCTATTGTGAGATGACCTTACTTGACGAGCATTTATGGGAAGCCTTGTTTTTTTTCATTTTCTTGATATTTCATTATCCGGGACTTATTATAGATCCCCCACCTTCTTTAGGGCTACGATGTACCCGAAATGCAACTTAGCATGATGGTTAGCCGAGGTACCTATAAGAAATGTAGGCCACTCCACTCAAGTTCTCCTTTTGACTTTTCTCTTTTGGGCTATCCGGGTTTTTAGAATTAGTTGGTTATCCGTGATTCGAATACTATAGCCTTGCCCCTAACTCGTGTTTCATCTTTCTCGTAACCTTGGATTTATCAATCTCTTTAGAAGTTTATTCAAAGTAAAACGGACGTATTCGTCCATTGATGGCAATGGTCATTCCCCAATATATAACCGTCCGTCAATTGATCGCTCATATTTGATGATACGGTGCTGAAATCTTTTAGTAATCTCCTATGCAAAGTGGAGTACCACATACCTCTCGAAACGTTTGATAGTTTTGCATTTCGTAAATTTCTTCCTTCATAGGGAAAGCTACATAGATTTCAATCAAAGCTTTTGGATTTAAAGTTTAGACGAAACTCGTCGACCTCTCATGGACTCGTCATGCCTACATTACAATATGATCAATATTATTATTATTATTATTTTGCTTGGTGTTTATGCACCAAATTGGGGTTTCGAGAATAAAAGGTATTGTTTGCCCCCAAGTATCCTTTAGCACCAACCATGATTCCGAATAGCTTATGTTTTCATTTTGACTATTTGTTTTCAATAAGATTCCTTCATAGATGCTTGTGAATCTAATACTCATCCGATTGATAATTTGTCTCAAGTTAGAAAGAACTTTTATTGGTACATAATGCGAGCTAGAGGATGGTTTCCTGAAAATGGGCAAAATAGTCTTAAAAAGTTATTTCGGGGTTCTTTCGACATAGGACCACTTTTGGAGATTTTTTTTTTCGGTGTTAGATTTTGATTAGCGGCATGTTTGATGGTGATTTTTTCAACCTATCTTGGAATTGGTGCTTGTGAGGTGAGTTGCTTTTTCTCTAATATAGTAGGGATTGTTGTAATAACTCTAGTCTCCTTCGTTTTTTTTTTTAAAAGACCATGATCAAATTTCTATACTAATGGCTTCCTTTTGAGTTTGAGATCTTAAGAAAACAAGTTATTTGGTGATATGCCGTTCAAATCCTACTCGAATCTTTTTTTTTTTTTTTGCCCCTAGTGTGAGGGGTGATCCTAATCCAAGTTTTATGAAAGGAATAAAAAGCTCAAAATTGATTTTCAAATGATAAATTTGATTTAAGTAAGATAAAATTTCAAAGAAGGCATTTCCTCATTCTATTAACAATAATACCCATCTTGACAAGTTTTATTTTCTTGAGTTTCTTTTATTAGAATGATATTCGGATAGAACTTACAAATTTAAACGTTTGCTATGTCATTATCATGGGAGGTGCCTTCGGAACAACTTAGGATATGGACGAGCGAAAAGAAAACACTTTGGACCTATTCTATTTTGGTTTTGTCTTTTGTCTTTTTGGATTTAAATGTAACCTTTGCATGATGAGTCCCGAGCGTCAACAAGATACATCCGCTCCTTTTTACCAAGTTCTAACTAAAATCTTAGCTACTTAGACTAGTCAAGAGTAATTTTTGATACGTCCAAAGTGATCAAACTATTTTTTGAAAGGCATATAGAAACCAAATTCTTACTAAGCTCATTTTTTAGCCTACTATCTATTAAGTAAAGTACTCGTCATAACATCTTAATTAACTTGCATGTCATAGTATTAATATAGATCATGAAATGGTAGAAGAGATGATGTGTTTGTGGGATCAAAGAAATAGAGATATAGAAAAATAATACAATGCACATGTTTGGCTTAAATTTCATGAAGAAGAAAACAACAATCCTCAAGCATAGTATTTCTTGATCGCATCGAGTTTATAGGTTTTGCTATATTATCCCCATCCATACTAGGTAAAAGGAGTTCTCCCCCCAAAAATACTTTTCTTACTACATAGGGACCCTTATAGTTAGGTGACCATTTACTTATATTCTCTCTAAGTATCGGTAGGATTTTTATGATCACCGGATCTCCCTCACGGAATTTCCTTGGTCGAACCTTTTTATTATATGCATTGGCTATTCTTTTCGATATATTCTTGCATGACAAATAGCAACTAGCCTCTTTTCATCGATCATGTTCAACTATTCATATCCGATATAAGCCCATTTTTCTTTTTTCAACTCGTGCTTCCATAAATTAAGAAATATGGTGTAACCCCTGTGGATGTTCTTATAGTTGTACGGTATGCATGTAAGGCATATGAGAGCATTTCATGCCGGTCTCTATATGTGATAATCATTTTCTATACAATCTTCTTAATATTCTTGTTTGTAGCTTTTACTACCATGTTCATTTTGGGTCGGTAAGGCATCGAGTTTATATGCTTAATTTTCCACCATTGGCATACCTCTGTCATCATCCTCCCATTGAAATTCTATGCATTATCGGTGATTATAATGTTAGGCAAACCATATCAATAAATCAAATTCTTCTCAATAAACCGTTGGACTACTCTCCGAGTGATATAAGCATACGAAACGACTTTCACCCATTTAGTAAAATAATCAATTGCCATCAAAATAAATTGATGATCATTACTTGCTTTTGGATTAATAGGCCGAATGACATCCAAACTCCACATGACGAATGGCCAAGGTGATACCATATTATTAGGTGGAGTTGGGGAGCATTGATCCAATCTCTATAGACTTGACATTTGTGGCACTTGTAAACATAGTATATGCAATCTCTTTCCATTGTCAACCAAAAGTATCCGCATCGTTGTATCTAACGAGTCATAGTGTGACCATTTGTATGAGTTTCACAAATTCCTTCATGAACCTCCTCAATTACTTTCTTGGCCTCGGCCACACTTAAACACCGAAGTAATATCCCATCAAAACTCCACTTGTACAACACATCACCATCCAAGTAAAAGTCCATAATTGATCTTCTCGAGCCTTCGATCTATTTAGGAAGCGTCCGAGGGATACTCTCGATTTTTTATGAACATCTAGATATCATGGTACCACGGTTTGCCATCCGTTTCTTCTTCAATAAGCACAACGATGAAGTTCGGTGAATTTTTGGTTTCAATACAAATAGGTTGTATTCCGTCTCCGAGATCAAGTTGAGTCATTGAAGCTAGAGTTGCTAACGCATCGGTAAACTAATTTTTATCTCTCCCCGGATGAGCGAACTTAATATCATCAAACTCTTCGACTAGCTCGGTAAGATAAACCCGATAAGGTTTCGGCTTCTCATCCTTGGTTTGCCTTCTCCTTTGACTTGACAGATTATCGGCATTGAATCACCATATATCTCAAGCTTGGAGATCCCTCTCTCTAGCCGCCTCCAAACCATGTATGCATGCTTCATACTCAACTATATTATTAGTGCAATCAAATTAGAGTCGGATGGCTATTGGGTACCGCTTGCCACCTGGAGAAACTAAAACTACCTCTATATCGTTGCTCGAAACATTCATTGCCATATCAAAATACATAGTCCATTTCTCATTATCTAACTCGACTACTCCAACTTCGGACGCCATTATATCCTCATCGGGAAAGTCAAAGTTTAATGGTTTATAATCATCAATAGCATTATCTACCAAATAGTCTACAATCACACTCTCGTTTATCGATTTTCTAATCATGTATACAATATCATATTCTACTAACAATACTTGCCATCTTGTAATTCTACTTGATAGGTATGGCTTCTCGAAGATATACTTAAGGGGATATACTTTTGAGATCAGCCATATGGTGTAGTATTACACATACTGCCTAAGTTGTTAAGCACTCCATACTAAATCACAACGCATCTTCTCCAGAGTGTACTATATCGAGATTCACGATCCGTGAATTTTTTACTCAAAAAGTAGATCGCTTGCTTCTTTCTTCCAGTATCATCATATTGACCTAAAACATAACCTATAGCTAACTTAGTAATTGTTAGATATAAAGTCAAAGGTTGACCGGACACTAGTGGAAAAGAAAAAGAGGATTTTATAGATATTGCTTGATCTTATCAAAAGTTGATTGGTATACATCATCCCAAGTTTCTAGATTATTCTGTCTCAACGATCAAAAAATAGGCTCACATGTCACTATGAGTTAAGCGATGAATTGGACTATAGTTCAATCGATCCAAAAAACCTCAAACTTCCTTCTCACTCGTGGGGTGGTGGCATTTCTTGAATGGCTTTAGCTTTATCGGGATCTACCTCTATTCCTCTCGTTACTCACAAAAAGCCCTAGTAATTTTCTCGACTTGACCCAAAATGTACACTTGGTAGGGTTCAGCTTCAACTGGTATTTTCTTAATTATTCAAAATGTTTCTTCAATGTCCGAACATGATCTTCTTTAGGCTTTGTCTTGGCAATCATGTCATCTACATACACTTTAATTTCTTTGTGTATCATGTCATAAAAGAGGGTGACCATGGCTTATCGATAAGTTATCCCGAGCATTCTTCGGACCGAATGGCATGACTTTGTAACAATAGGTCCCCTAGGGTGTGATGAAGGTAGTTTTCTCTATATCTTCCTCTCGCCATCTTAATCTGGTTGTATCCAAAGAAACCATCTATAAAGGAACATGAAGGAACACGTAGAGTTCTTTACAATATTGTCTACCAATATATCAATGTTCGGTAAGGAAAAATAGTCTTTAGGATCGGCTTTGTTAAAGTTTCAAAAATCAACATACATTTTGATCTTTTCATTTTTCTTGCCAATTATTACGATGTTCGACACTCAAGTTGGATACTTAATCACCTTGAGAAACCCCGCCTTAAACTCGCTTGATTACTTCTTCTTCGACTTTCATAAGGACATCCGGTCTTATTTTCCTCAATCTTTGCTTCACTCGGTTTATGATCGAGTAATAATGGCACTTTGTGTACCACTACATTGGTATCTAACTCGGGCATATCCTCATACTACCATGCAAACACATCTACATATTTATATAGTAAGGCAATCAGATTCTTTCTTTCCTCTTTTAAAATCATAGTCCCGATTTGTAGCTCTTTTTCGTTCACATCCGTCCCTACATTTACCTTTTCTAACTCCTCTTGATGAGGTTTTATTGATCGCTCCGAAAATTCTACTAGCTTGGTAAACTCATCCACATCTTCATTCTCAAATTCATCTTCATCCATGGCAATCAAGTTCTCATTATATTTAGGCCAAACATGTTCGATGTAATTATTTTGAAATTTTAGAAGGTATTCATTTTCTATATCCCCGAAAATAGAAAAAATAAAAAAATGAAAGGAATGGAAAAGAATGGGAACAATATTTAAGAAAAGTTCATGATCTCATTATTAATATTATGAATTAATGCTCCACACAAGTCTTTCTCAATATCTTAAGCTAGATAGTTGAGAGATTAAGATTAAAAAATAGTAAATTACTTAATCATATAGGTAGGTAAAATTTCCTCCTCCTCCTAATTATGAAGCCCCTTGCCTAGTGCTCTTTTCTTGATTAGTAAGTCAATAGGCAGCATATCCTTCAAGGCATTGGCGAGTTGGTAGCATCACTATTTGAGGAACGACCATCACCATCTCCGGACAAATGACCTCTCCCTTTTTTAGCTCACCCTTAAGGTGATTAATGGATAAATCAATCATTTTTTCCCCCAAACTCACTATCTCTTGATTTTAGTTGATAATGCGAGCAAGGTAAGGAAAGCTAGCTTGAATGTGAGGAATAAAGATACTCTCTTCAATGGCCTCTCGACTCTCAATTTTAGCCAATCGTTTCTCTTTCTTCCGTTCCATAATCCTCAAATAATCTTTTTTGGTAAGCTTCAAACGCAGCCCAAAACAATGATCCAAGTTTACAACTTTCAACTTACTCACTACACCCAATATTCCTTCAAATAGCCCGTAGTTCAATGGAAACCCATACTCATCAAACATTTTGCTGCCATCTTTGCAGCATTAGACACTTTCAATTTTTTGAAAAAGGCATTTTTCAAGCACCAACTTGGTATTCACAATCTCAAAAGCATAAAGATTACCATCTTTACTCCCATTAGACTCGATGTAGGGTACGGACACATTTTTGAATAAGGGTAAAGCCTCTTCTTTTATTACCATGACTAATTTGCCATTAGCTATGTACTTTAATCTTTAGTGTAGTGATGATGCCACGGCCTCGATTGAGTGAATCCACAATCTCCCCAATAACATACTCGTATGATGGTTATATATTGATAACTTATATGGTGACTTAGAATTAGTTGAGTCCAATGTCTAAGTTGATATCAATGTCTCTTATCACTTGTTTTGGAGACCCATCATAAGCTCTAGCCATCATACTACTAGGATGCGTATAGGATGTATCCATCGATAATCGATCTAACACCGGTTTAGGCATGACATTTAGAGCGGATCCATTGTCAATCAGCACCTTAACAATCATATGGTCCTTATATTTAATCGTGATATGTAACGACTTGTTGTGTCTAGTGCCTTTGGGACCTAGTTCATCTTCGAAAAGGATAAATAATTGTTAGCTTGAATACTTCATACCAAATGCTTTACATTATCCGAAGTAACATCTTGAGGAACATACGCCTTATTTAAAATCTTTTACAATCCTTTTTGATGCGATCCCGAATTCATGATCGATGACGGTAGAGAGATCTTAGTGGGTGTCCTCTTCAACTTATCTACCACACTATAGTCATTGTTTTTCATTACCCCGAGGAATTCGATGGCTTTTTCATCATCAATATGTTTATTCACCTCTCCCATCTTAGTGAGATCTATTACTTCCTTCTTTTTCTCTCTTCTCAAATCCTCCGAGGTATAACACATTCCACTTCGAGTGAGATCAACGATATTAGTATTAAACGATGTGTTCATTAGTGGATATGAATGGCCTACCATATTGTAAAGTAGGGCTAGATGATTCTTTAGTCTTGATAGGATTATTCTTGGAGGCCTATTGCTTATAGATTGATACCTACATACGTCCGAATAATCTACTTCGAGGGCAAGACCATTCCCACTATCGATCCCTCTTGGACCCTCTCAAATTGTAAATTTCGTATAACTAACATAGTTTTCACTTCTTTATGAAACTCCTTACAACCGCCAATGTCATGCCCTTCCATTTGATGGTATCTACAGAATTGATCTTTGTAATGCACGTTCGATTACTCATAAGTCTTTTAAGACAATCAGCTTACACAAGCATAGAATATAGATCATCCATGGATATTCTTACCTCATTTTTCTCTTTTTTGACCGCCTCCTCTTCAAAAGTTATCATGCTCACATCATTTCCTCCAAAAATGTGGTTTGGCAATAGATTAGTATTGACGTTAGGTGTTGTCGAATTATCAAAACTAATTCAATTGTGTTTGATAAGAATACTCACCTTCTTTTTAAAAGCCCAAAACTCTTTAATAGAGTGTTCAACGACACCATTGTGGTATTCACATCGCTTATTTTTTTTTACCATGGTGGGAAAGGAGGTCGTTTGGCTTACGCATGAATAGGGATTATTTTTGCTATGTTGATCGGTCGGTGGAATAGTTCTTTCAAAGAGATAGAAAGTGGTGGCAAGGGTTCTAATCCTCTCGATTATAGTAGTTGCTATGAGAGACTTGGTTTCTTGGTGTTTGGTTATAGTTTGAAGGATCATAGGGTGGTCCGATCGATCAAGGAAATGGGTTATTTTGGTAGGTAGTCATGGTTGGATTATATGGGTATGGTGGACTTGGTTGGTAAGTTTAGCTTAGTATAAGTGGTCTTGATTGAGTGACAAGGTTACGGCTATAGAAGGTGATTAGTAAGGTATTTGAGAGTAGGATAGTGGTTATACTTGGTATTGGCTTGAAGGGGTATATTGTCTTGGGTTGTTCCACTGGCTTTTGGATCTATAAGTGGTCACTTGGTGAACCTTTCCTTCTTTCCTCCTTATCCTCACACTTGTCTTCTTTTCTACCCCACTAGAGATCTTTTCGACCTTAATTACCAATTCAACCCTTTCAGCAATGACTACTACATCATTACAATTTGTCGAAGCATTATCGATCAAATATTCAAAATACAGTGCTTTGAATGTATTTAAGAAGATTGAAATCAACTCGAACTCCGACAATGGTGGATGAATCTAGGCAACCACCTTTGCGTGTACTTTTTCACTATCTCCTTAGCCTCCTCTTTCATTCCTTAGAGCTTTGAATGATTCGGAGCTACTTTCATGTTGAACTTATATTGCTTTAGGAAGGCATCAACTAAATCCTTTCACTTTCCGATCTTCAAACCTTCCAACCTCATGTACCAGCTTGGAGCTTAGCCACCCAAACTTTCATGAAAAACATGGATTAACAGACTTTTCATCATGAACCACTTTAGCCATCTTACTATAATAAACCCTTAAATGGGTCATGGGTCACTGGATCCCAATGTATTTAGAGAAATATAGCACTTTAAACTTCTTTGGGATCACTATATCCGGCACCAAACACATTTCGGAGGCTCGATAGGATCATAGGTGTCTTCCCCTCTATCGCTTCCGAGGATTTCTTCGAGGGCCATCAATCCGTCCATACTTAGTCCTTCGACTACCTTATAACCACAAGTTGCTTCTTCGTAGGATCCACAATAAGCATAAGTGGCATTGACAAGACTCGAAGGTCCATTGGATAGGTATATGCTCTAGTCGGATGTGAGGCTTCGACATATAAAGTAGCCCGATAAGTTGTTGGCTCGGACCGATTGGGTAATGAAACATCATGTGGCATTTCAAGTTGTTCTCGTCCCACATTTAAGCTACCTCCCCTTATTTCTTACGAGTAAAGCCTTCATCTAAGCCATCTCTTCTCTTAATGACTCAAAATCTTGCTGATAAATTTCTTCCTATTGTGCTCTCTCCTCGTTCTTCATTTAGCAAGTCTTTAATCCGGTATTGTGAACACACGGAGGGGATTGAGTGGAATGGCCTATGTTTAGTTCCTGAAAAACTAATGATAAAAGTATGTACAATAAATTCAAGATGCAAATGCATGACTTGAAATAGGTTGGGTACCTTTATTTATTTATTACACATTAAATCATGATAGAGTTCTTACCAAGAATGGGTCGGATCAAGCTAGTACTCACCGAGGGTGATAATTACCCCTACGGATACTTGGGAAATTAGGGAGATATATATGCCTCCAATTTCAGTCGTGACATGTTCATTAATGAGCTTTGGAATGATAAGACTTTGATTGGAACGCCGAGGCTTGGAATCATTTTTATTGAAAGCACATCAAGGCTAACTCATACTTTATTAAAAAATAAAGACATTCTTATTACAACTTCGAAAGATTGAAATCCAAACTTGTAGCACAATTTAAATGTGACTTTAAAGAAAATTACAATAAAAAAACCTATTACATATGGAACCCTATTCTAAGTTTAGCCACGACCTTAAGCTTTCATAGGAGATCATGCCATTGATGAGCCTTTGGAGTTTCTCATAAAAAAAAGTTGAACTTGTTCATCTCTTGGACGTATACCATCAACTAAGAGTCCTATTGTGTGTTGCATCCCCAAGGCATAATTCTTGGTATTCCGAGCTTGTAAATGATATTTCATGGTCCTTCTCCCCCACTCAATCACTTCTCTTCTTAAGGCATCTGTTTCCTTTGTCATAGTTCACATAGTCGCGATGTGCTCTTCTCTAGATCCGGCGAGTCGCACCCGGTTGACCTTATCCTTTCTTTTTAATTCTTCCATACGAGTATTCAAACTACGCATTAGGTGTGATTGATTTGCAATCTATCCTCGTGTGGTATCTTTAAATTCTCCAAGGTTATCCTTCTCATCTCTAAGCTTATCAACAACTCCTTTTGTCGGTTGGAGTTGACTACATAGTTTCTTATTTTCTTTCACTAAAGCTTTCATCGCACGATCTTTAGTGTCCAAAATTTCTTCCAACTTCCTCTTCTTTTGAGTTAATTCAACCACTCGAGCATTAAGGCCCTCGTTGAGTATCTCATGTTGAGCATTTACTTCGGCAAACACCCTCCATTGTCTCATTCATTAGTCGAGATGGGCCGTCGAACGACGATACACGATATCTTTTTTCTCTAGTGCTTTTCCATTTTGGATATCCAGGTGAAATCTTTCCATCAACTCTTCTTTCGGGAGTGACAATCCTTTTATTTCTCCAAGCAGACCTTAGCTCTTTCTAATAACTTTTTAGAAACCCTCGGATCTTCGTAATACTCATTTAGACTAATCATTCTTGGGATGAACTCGCTTAAACCCTAACTCGTCTTAAAAACATATTTAGATAGTAATCGATGCAACGAACCAGCTCTAATTAGCGACACTCTAAGCAAAGTTGTCATAAAAGGTTGTGTAGCTACAGAAAAAAGCATATCATGCTCTCCAATGGAATTTTGACTTCTCTAAAGCGAAGAATAACTCAGCCTATATTTTTTTACCCATCTCGTTGAGGGCGTGACAAGTAAAATTTTCTAACTTAGAATGCGAGTGCCATGAGGTACAAAAAATGCTAGAGGCTTCGCTAGTCACTACATGCCTTATATTCCATACAAACAATAACTGGATGCAACACACCAAATGCCCACCTCCTTTTTTTCTATAAAAGTTTAATGAGGAAAGTGTTTCGCAAGAATCATTATAGTGGGGTTAACTTTGAGAGACACCACATTTATAAATACATTGACGGCCTCAATGTCGATCATGCCTTCGGTTGATGACAATAATACTAACCCATATATTGCTAATGCCAAAATTTGAAGTCTAAATCGGTTATCAAGATCTTGCAAGTGCTTCATGAATTCTTCTTGGAGAATGTCCCAAAACCAACCTCGAGTTTTACCCCTCGTGGTTAGTTGATTCTTGGCTAAGGCGGGATTGATTCCGATCAACCATGTAAAATTTGATGAACCATGATCGAGCGAACCGTAAAAGTAGACGACTTTTGTTTCGGAAATGCTAGTAGAGCCTTATATTCCTCGAGTGTAGGTGATAAGTCTACACTTTCAAAAGTGAAACAATAATAATCCGAGTCCCAATGTTCCATCATAGCTTGGAAGCACGCAATCCGAGCCTTGATTTTGATCGGATAAGCTATGTTGCCATATGCTTTTTCAAAATCGGATCCGTATTTGGGAGTGAGCATTTCCCAATAACTAAAAAGTGGATCGGTGTTGACCATCTTGTCAACCAATTGGCCATTTCTAGCGGTTTCGACATGAAATTTGAGGGTAGACAATCTCCTTCATGACTTTGGGTCCGCTCGGATCCGACCCTAAAATCCTCAACCTCATTTCGATTTCTTCTATCATTATTTAATATGAAAGATAACCTGCAAAACCAAGGGTTAGTATCGACATCATTTGATAATGATTCGTGTCTTAATTGGGACAATTCTAATAGATAGGATTTAGCTTTTCTATGGTTGGTACAAAACATGACCGGCTCTAATGATTTTTCAAGTTTACGGACTGCCTAAATTACCGAGTGGGGTAATCCAGCTTCTAGCCTTATACACTTAGGAGGTAGGGGAAGGTTATTCCACCATTTTCAATGTATAGGGTAAGTTTCAATCCAAACAAGAATGCGGAAGAGCATCGGTGGACTTTCATCATACTCGCCTCCAAATCCCTCTATCTAAGTTCTATTAGGTTTTACCTCGGGTTCGAGTTTTTATAGGTTTCCTTCGAGGTATATGCAACAATTTAAAGAAAAAGCATACAACCCAGTTCAAGAAATAAACGTATAAGAAAATAAATAAATAAAATAAATATGGGAGATAAATTAAAAACAAAACCTATGGCCTAACTCTATTCCCCGATGGAGTCGCCATTCTATAACTACCCGACGTTGGACGGGACTCCCTAAAATTAAATCTAAGGTGTTAATTATTGTTTACATAATTTAGAGTTGTCACTTAGTATTAAGGAACTAGGAACCTAAAATTAACACTAGTCCGGAGATTCTATGATAAGAAGTTGGTTATACTTTTAGGAAGATATTTATTCACCCAAAAGTGTCATTTCCGAAGAAAGGTACCATAGCTTGTTTAGTCGTAACTTTATCTCCTACTTTGTTTATTTATGCCAACTTGTTTTTTGATTTTTAAATAATTTTTTTTTTTGCAAAGTTAAATTTTTAATTTTGGGTGTGGCATCGTATTAAAATGATCGTCGATCCCCTTCGTCGAGCAACATGTCGATTCAAACATCGGATCCACTTTAAGCCTTGACATAACCGACATGCCCAAGGACACCCTTATTTTTAAATGGTGATTCTTGGTGACGACAGTCCCTATCAAAATGAGACCTCGCCACAAAACGATAGTCCCTATCAAAAGGAGACTTCGTTGAGAAATTTTTTTATTTAATTATTTTTCTCTTTTTTCATAATGAAAGGTCTAAAAACGTGCATAAAATAAACAAAAATTCAAAAATTACTTGATTACAACAATTATAGACAATTCTAAAATACATATAAGCCGACCGACATACAATCAATTTACAATGGTAATAACATTTAATTAAACAATATTGAAGACAATGGTAAAAAGAAAAATAATTGAAGAAAATTAAATATCCGAATTAAAGATAAACACTAAACATGCATAAGATCTAGAATTTAAGTTACATTCAAAAACATTTATCTTTCATTTTTCATTTTTTAATTCTTTTTATTATATATATATATATATATATATATATATATATATATATATATATATATATATAGAGAGAGAGAGAGAGAGAGAGAGAGAGAGAGAGAGAGAGAGAGGTCGGACCGATTGCGGTCTAGCCTTTTTCGTTTTTTTTTTTTTTTAGTGGCAAAATGGGCTAGGCCCCTTGTTATTGTTTGCAAGAGGAGCGGGATTTTGGTCCAGCCCCTTTTTTTATTTTTTTGATTGGGCTCAAACCAAGGAACAAGCCCGGACGTGAAAAAAACTCAAATGAATAGATCTAACGACCTTCGGACGCTCTCTCTCTCTCTCTCTCTCTCTCTCTTGTTCTTCAAGTTCATCATTTTCTCTCCGATTTCTAGCTTTCCTTAAAATTGAAGCCCCATTTAAGACAAACAATTTAGCTAATGTGTTATTATTCCATTCCTTATTTTGATAATAAACCGAGTGTTAAAATCATAAGCCAATAACTAACAATTTTTGATGGAATAATCTACGGACATTTCAAGACAAAAAAGAAAAAATGCGACCGACTCGGTGAATGTGATGATGGTTATTCAATGGTTGATTTCAAGTGAATCGAAATCCTTCATTGGTTTGGGACGATCAACTCACGTCTAGAAACCATGAATTAAAGTCAAAATTCACCTGGATGAGGGAATGAAACTGGCAAGTGCTTGATGAAGATGAAGACCACGAACCCGAATCTAAGAACACCTTCAACGGCTCCCCGTAAATCCAAAGAAGAAAATTCCACAATGGACGAATTGAACCCTAAATTTCGAGGATTGAAGTTGAGAAACCCATAAGGATTAGTCTAAAAGAACCCTAAAAAAGAATTTAAAAGGGTAATAATTGAAGAAACTGCAACCTAAAACTCAAGAACCTTCAACCCTTAAACCTAGAAAAAACCAAGCGTGCGAGAGCTAACCAAACTTAATTTTTGTGAATTCCAATCCCTTTCCCTTTGTCCCCCCCCCCCCTTTTACTCTCTTTTCTTTCCGAATTCAATTTTTTCCTCTTTTAAAACCTCAAATTCTTACCTCTTTTATAGGCACTCCCATTCGAATTTCACTCCAACTCAAATACCTTCAAACTCGGATTTTTAGCTATCCAACTTGAGCTCAAACTTACGTTATTGATTTCGAATTTGATTAGCTAAATAATTGGTATAGATTGAATTCGAAGAAATCCAAAAAATGGTTAGAGGATTGGAATAAATTTCAATCAAATATTGAAGGGAATCGGGAGTGAAACTTCTAGGCTGGAGTGAACGACATGTCATTCACTCAACTTCGATCCTATCGTTCGCTCCAAGCTCCTACTTTGGTCCCTGTGAATCTTAATTATTTGCAATCATGCCTATTTTTGCACAATTTTAGTCATGTAAAGAATAATTTTTGTCAATTTGTTCCCCATGAATAGTAATTCAAGTACTAAATTTCTTAATTGACTCAATTATGCCTCTAAATATTTCAATTACATTTTATTTTGATGCAATTATGTCCCTTAATGAAGATTTTGTATATATTTTTTCTTTTTCTTCTTTTTCTTCTTTTTTTCCAAAATAATTCAACTAAAATAAATAAATAAAAATTGAAAAATGAAAGTTATTATTATCACTATTATTTTTTTGTTATGACATGATGAAATATATATAAAAAAAATCATCGATAATTTTCCATCCTAATCTTTCACCATTGGTTGATAATATATTGATGGATTCAGCGGTTATCCATCGGTGATTGATATAAATTAATCTTTTTTTTCTATTTTTAGTTGGTTGTTGATTCATTTCTAATTAAGGAAATATATATTTCTTAATTCGTTATAGTGGTTTATTATTTAATTGTAATAGCAAACAAATAAAAAAAATTATAATACGAAATATTATTATGTAAAATAAAAATAATATAAAGTCGAATCAAATCAAATATATACAATTACACTCCAAGTATACGAAAATAATTATCGCTACCCGACGTCGGACGGGACTCCGAAAAAATAAAATCTAATTTTAAAATTTTAGATTTTATGGTTTTTTAATTTACGAAATGTAGTCACCACATAGTATTGAAGGAACTAGGAACCTAAAATAGGCACTCGGTTCGGAGATTCTATGGTAAGGAGTTGACTACGTTTTGGAAAGATATCGATCACCCAAAGATGTCCTTTCCTAAGAAAAGAACTACATCTAATTTAGTCATAAATTCAACTTCTAGAGGTTTTATTTTTGCAAATTATTTTTCAATTTGAACTCCATTTTCTAAGCCAAATTAATTTTTTTTTAATTTTTTTGGGCGTGACATCGTATTGAAATGATCGTTGGACCCCTTAGTCGGGAGACACGTCGGTTCAAACATCGGATCTATTTTTTTTTTTAGTTTTGACACAATTGATGTGTCGAAGAACATCCCGATTATTGATTGATGATTTTTGTTAAGGACGGTCCCTATTATATAGAAGACTTCGTCGGGGATATTTATTATTATATTTTTTTTGTTCAACGACGATCCCTATCGGATAAGAGACTTCGTCAAGAATATATTGCAATTCTCCCACTAGTTTTCTATACTCCATATCATCCAGGAGCTTAGTACCCGTACCCGTATGCTTGGATAAAATAGGGGAAGTGGCCATTGGTGTGAGGCAAGTATTGGAGTCTTGCATGCCCGCTCTTTCCAACAATCTTTAATATATTTAGCTTGGGATAGACAAAAATGTTAGGAAGACTCGATGACTTCTATGCCAAGGAAGTAGTTTAGAGCACCAAGATCCGTCATTGGAAATTCCTGTGTCAAAGCTGAAATTATAATGGAAATTGATACCTTGGAGGAACCGAGTGATAATAATATCATCTACATAAACTAAGATATAGATAATACTATTATTATGGTTGTATATGAAAAGGGAAGAATTAGCTTTTGATCACGGGAACCTGTGATGATGAAGGAAATCCGCAAGCCTTGAAAACCAAGCTCGTAGAGCTTGCTTTAATCCATAGAGAGATCGGTTCAATCGACACACAAAGCTAGGCCTTTGTTCATATGTAAATCTAGTGGGTTGAGTCATATAGATCGTCCCCTTCAAATGCCCATGAAGGAATGCATTTGATATGTCAAGTCATCTGGATTGGTCATTCATGCATATTGGTAAGTGCAAGAATCGTTCTTATTGTTGTAGCCTTTACTACCCAACTAAATGTCTCCTTGTAGGCAACACCCTCTTGTTGTGTAAAGCCTTTCGCCACGAGCCATGCCTTATACCGATCAATCGAACCATCCTACTTTGTTTTAATCCCGTACACCCACTTATTTGAAACCACATTAGCATTCAAAAGTTTGGGAACCAATTCCCAAGTGTTATTTGACAATAATGCATTAATCTCTTCTAACATAGTCTTTGTCCATTCACTAAATTTACTAGCTTGATGAAAGGTGGATGGTTCGATGTTAAGAAAGTCTATTTTCAAGTTCTGTTTGGAAGAGAGGTATGTTTCTCATTTGCTCATAGTATTGGATCTTAATACCTTGGAATGTGTTTGATTGGGGTTTGGATTGTTGGTATCGAGTTGAGAGGAGTATTTGGTTAAGTCTACAATAAGGTCTAGGCCGGGAGATGTTATGGTTGGCGAAGGAGAGGTAGGTGGAAGAGTTTCGGTTGTAAGAGGATGAGGTGATGAACTGGAGGAAAGTGGTGTGAAAGTAGGTAAGGCGTGAGCTACGGGTTGTTGAGATAAGGGTGAGGGTGGAGATACTTGGATGAGGTGAGGTAGGAGAAGGAGACATAGTAGAAAACGAGAGATAGAGTAAAAGAGGGAGATGTACACGATTGCAAAGCCGAGTTGGGTGGGACTCGCATGACTAACTAGGGGAGCGCCGTGTCCGGAGGAGGAGAAGGAGACAGATTACGTGTTTTAAAGGGAAATAGATTTTCATTAAATGATATATGCCTAACCACATAGACTTTATCTTGGTCAATGTCCAGACAAAAATAACCACACTCGATGTGGATACTTTCTCAAAAACATGCATTCTTTGCTTCTAAAGTTGAACTTGTTTTTGTTATATGGTCTAAGGTAGGGATAAATTGCATAACCAAAGGTCTTGCTTTCTAGGTAGTCCGTCTGCTTGTGATATAAAAATTCGTAGGGTACTTTTTGTTTTAGACTTGTACTAGGTAGATTGTTAATAGCACTTATGGCATTGACAAAAGCATAATACCAATATCTAAAGGGAATTGACGCATGGGCAAGCGAGTGTCAATCCTATGTCAACGATATGCCTAATTTTTCTTTCGGATAACCCATTTTGTTCATGCATATAAGGACATGCAACCCAATGAGTTATGTGTTCTTCTTTAAAATACGAATTTAGTTTTTGAAACTCTCCTCCCCAATCCGAATGAAAAGCTTTTGTGTCCAAATTAAATTGTAATTTTACATAAGACTCAAAATTTTTGAAAATAGTAAAAACTTCACTCTTATTCTTTAATGGAAAAATTCAAATAAAACGAGAATAGTCATCAATAAATAAACTAAAATATTTAAAACCTAAATTGCTAAGCATAGGAGTTGGACCCTCGACATCGAAATGGATGATTTCAAAAGGGTTACAACTAGTATGCTCAACAGATGCAAAAGGCAACTTTGCTATTTTTCCTAGCTTACATGAGGAACAAACTAAAGAATGGTTTAAAGGACTTGATGTAGGTAATTTATTATCGGTAATTATTCTAGAAACTTTCTACACCCGCGGATGACCTAGCCTAGCATGTCACGTTTAGAAAGATGCATATTCATTCAAAAAGGCTTGAGGCTTGCTAGGATTAAGTTCATATAGGCTCGCATTACTCCCGCCTTGCAATAGGATTTCCTTGTTACGTCGATCCTTAACCAAAAAATAAGAAGGATGAAATTCAAAATAACAATTATTGTATTTGGTAAAGCTGTTGAACGGATAACAATGGTTTAGATAAAGAGGGAACATGAAGAACATCCTTAAGCATCAATTTAGTATTTTTAATGGAAGGATGAAAATCCATACCGGTATGAGAGATTGACGGTTGATTGTCCATTACCAATTGTGACTTGATCCCCTCCATTGTATGCTTGTGGATCAACTATTATTTGAAGATTTGGTGTCATGTGATGTGTTGCACCTGTATCGGAAACCATGCTTGGTATGGGGGAGCAATCATGTTCTGATTTGGTGAAGCGAGCGGATATGTAGGATATCTTTGATATGGCGATGAAGCATTAGTAGATTGCCATGCAATATATGCTTGTGGGCGAGTAGGAGCATACTCGTTGTCGACATGCATCGGTAGTCCGGTTATGATAACCACATATTTGGCACTTTCTTTTGTTTTTTTTCCAAGGCCAAAAATTATGACCTTGATTAGCGATGGAAGTCGGCCTTGGTGATTGGTGAAAGGTTAGCCTAATGGCAATATTTGCCATGGGAGAAGCTTGATAGCTTTTCAACAAAATCTCATGGGAAAGAAGTTGGCTATGTAGCTCATTAAAAGAAACTGGATCATAACATAAATTTAAAATAGAAACAATAGGATGAAATTCAATACCAATATTGAAATAAACAATTGCATTAAATTCGGTCGGTGAAATTGATCTTCGAGCGACGACTAACTCATCGGCCAATGATTTTGCCTTTTGAAGGTATTGAGAAATACCGAGATCATTCCTTTTCCACTCTTGAAGTTCTACATAAAGTTGAAGTTGATGGTTTTGAGATACAGAACCAAAAGCACTTTTTAGTGCTTTTCATGCTGCAAACGATGTATTGCAACCAATAATGTATGAATAAACCTCTTTAGATAGAGATGACAAAATCCATGAAAGCAACAGTTGGTCTCTTTTAAACCATTGTGTATAATCTGGATTAATAGAAATTTCATTTGAATTTGTGGTTGAAGGTTTTGTTGCAAGTGGAGCAGATGAGCCATCAATTAAGTTATTCATGCCACGGTAATTAAGAAGAGGAGCAAACTGGGTTTTCCAAGCAAGATAATTTTGTAGGTTGAGTTTAATAGCAAAGCTGTAAGTGGTAGTAGGAGCTGAGGTAGAGGTGGTTGAAGTAGAAGATACGGGAACAATTTGGTTGGCCATAGGCTCTAATACCATGATGAGATTTTGATTTAAAAGGTTTTTTCTCTGTCAATTGATTACATTCTGCCGTGCTACAGTATCTATTTATGCATAGTAGAAGTATAACTAAACTATAAGTCCGTACATTACATGGAAGTATCATTAAAAGTATGAGTCTATGGGGAAGTTGTGCCTTATCTCCAGTAGCGTGTCCAGCAGTGTCTTTATCTCTAGCAGCAGTACCGTGCCTTATCTCCAGTGGCGTGTTTATCTCCAGCAGCAGCATGTGTTTGGGCAATCCTGGTTTGTCTCCAGTAGAGGTGGAATTGTGTTATGATAAGGAGTCCAGCTAACATCATGCAATTAAATACGTACAAAAGAAAAGTTTTGATTTTTGTGTCCTTTTCTTTTATGAAAATCGATCAGCTGATGTTACAATTATATATATATATATATATATATATATATATATATATAAAAGTTGGTTATATTAGTTAGAACCTGCCATGACCTCCATAAAGAAAGAAATTATATGTCCACTCCTAACTACCAGACCAGATATTGTCTTGTAGAATTAAAATAGTTAGATAACCAATTTTACATGAAATAGATAAATAATATATAGAGTTGACAATAATTTTTTTTACTATAAGATTTAAGTTTTTGAATAAACTCTAAATTCAATTATCTAACTTAATATAGTATTAGAATTTTAATAATCAAATAGTTATGAAGTTCTAATTTCACCAACCTTATGTTATCTTCTAATTTAAAATTATCTTGAAGTATATTAGAAACCCTACATTATCTTCTAATTTAAAATTATCTTGAAGTATATTAGAAAATAATATAAATAGTAATTTAAATTTTAAAATTAAGATGATTTTCTTATAGGGATAAAAATGGCAATGACCTATTGGTTTGACAAAAGAATATAATAATATCATATCTTCATGCCTCCATTTTTCTCATTGCATTGCATCGTTATCTCTTAGCTAATTAATTTCCAAAAGTTTCTTAGCATCATCCACAAACTCTTCTAAACAAAAATGGTTGGAAATACAGTTAAGTCAGTTCTCTGTGTTTATTCTCTAAATATAATATGAAGAGTTATATTTTGCTATTTTTGTATTATTATTTACAATATATCTTGTATAACATCGCTTTATTTCTCTTAAACTAACCTCCTAAAAATATTTATTTTAGTGCGCTTAGATGCAATCTTTTTTAATAGTCAAAGGTCTTTTTAGTTATATTGTTGCCCCGTTCTGGTCTTATTGAATCCAAGATTAGCTCTCCATGAGCACTATCATCTCTGTTTTGTCAACCGAAATTTTGCCTAGGTAATTGATTATACTACCTCCTGAGAGGCATGAGATATAATAGAAAGTGGCCTTGCATCTCCATCCAGCACGCAAATTGTCATTACCTAAAATTTATTTTATTTTATTTATTTATTTGTTTCTTTCTTTCTTATTTTATCTCATTTTACTTTATTTTAAAATTTACTAAAAAAAACAAAAATAAATGAAAAAAATAAGAATACAAACAAAAGTATATATAAAATATAGAATTAAAAAAAAATAGAGAAGATGACTCATCCGCTCAATCGTAAAAATCCCTTATATAAACAAGCCTCTCCGCTTATTTTTAGCCTCCACAATATCCTCCCCCCAACCCCCCCCCCCCCCCCCCCAACAACAACAACAAAAAAACAACTAACCATTCTCCATCTTCCAAAGAAAATAAAAGTTTGACAGCCACTACACTGTAACAAAGATGAATCTGATATCCTCTTCACCCGCTATCACAGACATCTCCTCTCCATAAACCCTCCATCAAAAATCCACCTCTTCGTCGTTAGCCACTGTCAACACAGTGGCCACAGAAACCTTTACAACCCACTACCGTAACAGCCCTTGCTATTGTCCTTCTTCCTTCACTAGCCTCCCCATAAAGAACCCCTGTTTTATCCTTCTCCAAAACCCCAAGACCATCTACACCATGTTCATCCCAAACCATCCCCAAGACCACCAACAACAGACCTGTACACTCCCACCATTCAAAACCCCTATAAAACAAGCCACAAACATAACCTCATTCCACATGCTCACCTACAACTGCTTAACTCCACAAACACAATAGCCTCCTTACACCTCCATCTCCATCCTCACCTTAGCCAAACAAACCGCACCTTTCCTACCTAGCTGCCAGCCACGCATCCCTCATCTATCTCCTCTGTTCAAGTTCAAGTATATGTAGCAGCACCCTTTTGTTTAGAAAATGCCAAAAAGTCAGCCACCACCACACCATATTTTTCCTGCACAATCAAGCCACAAGACCACCATGGCCATTTCCCTCAACATCATCAACTGCTACCCCGTCGCCCATCTCAGTCTTGAACCTTATTGCCATACCATTCCCCTCCTACTAACATTGAAATTACACCGATACGATCACCTCCCACAGACAAAAGTATAAACACCTTTCATAGGGCTAAGGTAATAGAAGAGTTTGGTTTAGACAAGCTATTAGCAACCGAAGAATACCTCAGGGCTATCAAAGGCACTGATATGCATGAGTAGGTGTGAGTTGCTGAAGTGGGCACAATATCAAATATTGCAATTCTTACAAAATTTAGAGTTCCTAAATTCATCAAGTACATGGGCCCCTAATGTGTAATGACTCACTTATGAGTGTATGATAGCAAGATGGCCGAAGTTGTGAAAAGCTACTGATACACTTCTTTTGCAAGAGTCTACATTGATCAACTTTGAGCTGGTAGATGAGATTGGATGGTGTCAAAATAAATAAAAAATAAAGAGATCTAGTCGATGTTTTCATCCAACAGAACAAATTTAATAGAGAGGTTACTCCAAATTGATCAGACCTATAGAGTATAAAAATGGGTATGCCCAAAAGTGGCATGAGGTGGCAGCCATTACCTAAGCAAATATTGATCAGCATCTCCTGTCAAACACCATACTCTGAACATCTGGCTACGAATTCCTCCTTTAATTTCATTGACACTTGTCATACCCTAAAATTTTCTAGTATTTTATTTTTATCCCTTTTTTTATTATTTAGTTCATGTTGTTTTCTTAAACCAAAAAAAAAAAGTATTAGATTTCAATACAAGAAAAAATACAAAAATACAAAAAAAAAAAATGCAAAATTGAGATGGAGGGGTTGTGCTACTTTTCCTACTCTAGCAACAACTTGTCAAGTCCCTCTACATTCCCAAATTATCCCCTGCTGCAAGCCACCACAAATGTAGCCTACAGCGATGGACTACCTCATGTCAACTCCCACTATATCAATCCCTACCAACCTTTCTACAACAACTTACCAAGTCCATTCATGCAGCCCATATCACCCTACTGCTACAACTTCTACAGCAACCCCAGACAAATCCCCTAATTTTCGAAGCCTCACCATGCTGCAACTTACAGCAATTGTCCAGCAGCCTTCATGGCCCCTTACCATGCTACAAATTGCAACCTTCCCCTACTCCCACACCAAAGTCAACCTCCATGCTGCAATTTGCAGCCCGCCTCCATCACCCTATAGCATCTCACCCTACTGCTGTCAAACTAATATCACCTCACACCATACCTGCAAAAACAAATTCCACTCAACATAAGAAGTGAAACCAACATAATCAAAGATATAAGAGGCAGTAGCAGCAAACATGAGGTGAAAGAGGGATTGGTCTCTTAATTAATTGAGTTCACAAAAAAAAAAGGGGCAGTGAAAAAAAAAAAAAGAGAAGGGATGAATAGAGAAAGGGAGTTTAAAAAATTAAAAGAAATCAAACAAAAAAAATAGAAAGGGGAAACTGATAGTAAGAGAAACAAAGAAAAAAAATCCAAAAATAAAAGAGAGAGAGAGAGAGAGAGAGAGAGAGAGAAATTTACCTGGTTAATTAGAGTAGCAACATCTCTCCATCCTCATTCTCAACCTGAATTTATAGCATCAACAATTCTAAAAGGCTTGTATTTTTAGGTTTTTTTTTTTTTTTTAACTATAAGTTTTGCTAGTCCATGGTTAGATAATCAGCCAGATGAACTTTTTTTGTGCATTTTTTTAATCTAGGTTTTAATTTGCTTTCCTTTTTGGCTAAAAGGTAATTTTGTTGTAGGAGTCTCAAATATTATAGTGAGAATAAGTTAAGAATAATAAAATTTCTCCTTTTTTTTTTGTATTATTTTTCACTTCAGAAGTTGTTTGTGCTTTTCCAAATGATGAAGTACGCAAATACTTTGTTCAATTTGTCAGTATTTACAAGCTTCATATGCAAGATATTTGTTCTAAGTGCATGTGGATTGACGACCAAAGATGATGAATTGATATGTGAGTATCACGTACGCCGTGTTAAAATCTTAAGGTAGAATTCAGCTACTTGATTGTGATAAAACAAAATTTCCATGCTCAAAATAGCGAGAACTAGATTTTTCTTTTCTCTTTTTCAACATTCAAAGCTTTGGCAGGGAATATTATTTTTGGGTGATATTATCTACTGCCTACTATGATGGTCCTAGAACATGAGAGTGATTATAACCAGCGATAAGAAAACTATTTAATGATGCTTATAAATTGTAGTCGTAAGACCAAGCATGTATAAAAAATAATTTTATAGAAACTAACTAATTTTTTTTTTTTTTTACCCGCGTTACGCTGCGGATTGGATAAAATATATAAAATTATTTTTAATAAAATCATTTCAATTTGATAATATGTATTATGGTATGAATGTATAAAAATATATGAAATCAAAGGTAAAAAAAATTATTTATAATTTTTTAATCAAAATTTTGTATTGAACTATTTCTTATTTGTGTTTTCATGATTTTTCCGTTAGAAAAAGGATTAATTCTTTTTAATTCATAGATTATTAACTAAAAAAATTAAATAAAATTTTTTAAAAAGCTTTAGTATTTCATAAGATTATGTCGAAAAACTAAAATAACAATTAATAAAAACTTACATAGAATTAAACAAATAAAAATAATTTTTTATTTTTATTTAATGTTGATGAGAATATCGGTTTTTGAAAGAATAGGAATTTAATTTTTATATATTTATTCACAAAAAAAGAATAATAGTAAAATAAAAAACTATATTAATTTGAATCATTGAGAGGTTAAGCCAAAATATAATTTTAATTATTTAATTTAAAATAAATTAATTTTAAAATATTCAAAAATAAATAAATAAATAAATAGTAAATTCTTAGTATAGTAGTAGTTGCATAGTTAATTTATAAAAAAATAACGATTCAATATTTTTTTATATATCATAACTATACTAAGTGGGTTTAGAGTTTTCGGTATAAAACAAAAAACACTAAAAAAAGAAAAAGTTAACTTACAAGGAATATATTTACTAAACTTGAAGTTAATAGACTAAAATAAAAATTATTACAAAATTGATTTCAATAAATTTTTATTATGTAAAGAAGAAACAAATAAAACACGTGAATTCTTTTTCTTTTCTTTTTTTTTTCCTTCTTCTTAGATAATTTTTTATTTTCATACTATACATGACTAGTTCTTGAATATAAACCTCACGCGTAGAGCAACTCGTCTCTTTTTTTGTTTTTCACATTTGACTTTCAATTATTAATTAACTAATTTGAGTTTTTTCTAAAAAATTAAAAAAATTATTTGAAATACACTTTTAATCTAAAAATGTATTTCAACCAAATTATATATATTAATCATGTCACCGTAATTTAAAAATTATAAATCTATTTTTCAAAAGAAAAAATAATCATGTTCTAAAAATTTATTCCAAAATATATATATATATATATATATATATATATATATATATATATATATATTAAAATTATCAGTAAATATAATTTTAAATTAATTTGATGAGAATTTTTTTTAAAATAAAAAACTAAAGTAGTAAATTTTAAATAATATAGATAATTAACAAAAAATATTAAAATAAAACGGGATCAAATCATAATACAATTGAAGCTTGAAATTGAAAATATATATATATAGAAAATTAAGGATCAAAGTATAAAAAAAAAAAAAATCATGAATAGTGAAAGGAATAGTAATTTATGAGTATGTGAATAGTATTATGAATAGTAAAAACTCATTTTGTTTTAGTGTTTTTTATAGTTAATGATAGTTACTAACATTGTCCAAAAACTCATCCGAGATAGTTTTGTGTTCATTGGTTGCTTGTAATATGTTTTGTTTTCTATTATTGAACATGGCTAATTTGAATGGTTTTCACTCAGGTCGTGAGAATTAAAGGTGCGAGTGAAATATACCAATTGACTGATGTTGTACTAGCAAGCAACAATACCCAAAGAGGAACATTGTTCTTTTATACCAATTGACTAGAACCAATGTTGAATATAAAAAAGAGTTGATGAATTTCTTGAACTATCATTTTGTAATACATTTTATGGTGAAAGAATTTTCTGTTCTTGCATTCCATATGCTAATTCTTCTTTGAAAACTTATGAAGATACAAGAACTCACTTACTTTGTGATGGCTTTTTAAAAGGGGTACACTAAGTGGGTTTTTTTTTTCCATGAAGATAGTTCTTTTATTAGTAATATTGGGTCATCGTCTTCTATTCATATCTCACATGTACAAAGAGTGAGTTATGTTCAGGAACCCACTTCTATTGAAGTGAATCCACAACAATCAGATCACATGGTGGGGTTGTTATGTGATGTTTTTGAGATAATTGGTCAATATGATGAGACACAAATGAATGATGAAATTAATCAGCAAATGAATGATGAAATTAATAGGCAATGTGAAATGTAACGCACGTAGCTGAGAGTGCTATTGCATTATCTAACATCCGAAAGTGCAAGGCAATACATTATGTCCTATACCTGAAAGTTTGTTTTTAAATTAATTGAGAATTCACTAATATTTATTCATTTAATATTTACACGTGTATTGAATATAAAGAACTCAATCCGTAAAGATGCCTCATTTGTTTTTGAAAGATGAAATAAAAACTCGTAAAAATTACGAATTTTAAAGGACAGATGAACTATTTACCTTATTTAAAGTATAAGGTATTTTTAAATTAAAATATATCATGTATAAATCACATGATTTTCCTATTCAATGTATTTTTCCTTTTACAGAGCAAATTTTTAACACATTTCCATGGTAGTTTTTTATTTTTCAATATCATTGGAGGGCCGACTTATCCCCTCAATTAGAGTTAAAAATATACAGTAAAGTAACTTCATAATTTGTATTAGGAAAATCAACAAGTAGAAATTTTTTTTTTTTTTTTTGGGGGGGGGGGGGGGGAGCGAAGGAAGACAACTAACTCCTTTTCACTAAAATTCTTTAAAATGTTTTTTTTATGATAAAATACTTTCAAACGAGCTTGCATGTTTATTGAAATTTCGTATATTTTTAGTGATTATAAGAGCGAATTTTAAAAATACTAGTCTAATATATTCAGATAAATTTAATAATTTTTTTAACGTTAATTTTAAACTATGAATCCAAAATGTTTTTTTAAAAAAAATACAGTAATTTTTTTTTAAATATTGAGTCAACTCTTTGATTTTTAGTTTATTATGTTATGTTTATCATTGAAAATTCATAAGAAATCTCAGATAAGGTGATTATTTAAATAGTGAAAATTTCATAATTAGCTTTATTCTCTTAGATTACTTGAATTTTGAGAAGTTAAATTTTTACTATCATTTTATTGTCCTTGCATGTTTTGTATGATCCACTGAAAATATTGAAATGAAAGACGGAAAAGAACTGCCTTCGACTAAGATTTGTGTGTACCAAGGTACATGCTCTGTAACACATTATAGTCAATTTTAATTATTTCATTTTGGAATCATTATATTTTTTGAAAAGACATTCTTTGGCCATTGCGATTAGAATTGAAAAATGTAGACCACATGTTTATAGATTAATGGTTGATTGATTAGAATTACATTCAATAATATTCGACGTGAAAAGAGATAAAGATATCCATTTTTCTTTTTCTTTTCTTTTTTTTTTTGTGTCAAAAAATTATTTTAAAATTTTTAGAAATGTCAAAAAAAATTATTTCTTAAAATTTTGGAAATTGTAACTTAAAAAAATTTCAAAATTTTAATTTATTACAAAAAAAAAAGCCATGGCAATTTCGAAATTGCCTTGTTTAAGAATTTTTTTATTTCTTAAAAGCTTTCAAAATTCATGACACAATTCATGTTAGTTACTCGACGATCAGCTGAAATTGGAGTTACGTCGTACTTACCAGATTATTCAAAGGGTGGGCCCAGTGGCATATAAGTTAGCCTTGCCTCCTGGTTCTCAAATTCATGACACAATTCATGTTAGTCTTTTACGGAAGCATCCGGGAACACCAATCCCTCTAATTTCAGCTGAACTTCCACCAGTCACAGATGATTCTGTAATTCTCCCTCAACCTGAAGCTGTGCTTGATCGTCGAGTAATTCAAAAAGGACGATATCGTACAAGAAGTATTCATGTTATTCTTTTTTTTTTTTTTTTTTTTGGTTACAAAAATTTTGTGTAAATTAATCTAAACCATCAATATTCAACCACCAGGAAACATAATTAAAACTCCCCCTTTAACAAGCATTTACGCCCTTAAAACTTTACATCTTAATATTTCACTTCGAAAATTTTCACCTTCTACCCAAAACAGACTTAAACTTTTAACTGTTTCCTGCCTTGTCAGGTCAATAAAGAATTACCCAACTTTCCAAACAGATCTAGATCTCCTCTTGACCGTTTTGGCTTGATGAGCCAACAGCAATTTACTAACATACCCTTCAAAATAAATTCATTTGGGTTTAAAATTTACATAAGCCAATTAGAAATTAGTGCTGAAATTTGTAATTTGAAGAATAGGGAGTGTAGGATATTAAAAAAATCTTTATAGTAATTTACGTAAGCATCGTCTCAATTCCGAAATTTTAAATTTTCGAAATAATATTTTAAAATTAATTTTATACTAACTCACTAATAATTTTTTTATCTATATTTTATACTTTTATTCTAAGAAGCATAAATATCACTGTCAAGGGTTTATTATCAATTTAAAACTTTAAATTGATATATCAAAATAATTGCATAAATCATGATTTTTTTTTTTTTTACAATTTTGAACTTATAAATTTATGACAATAAAAACTCAAAATATATGCATATAAATACTCACCATGCACAAACATGTTCGTGTTAATGCTTGAATATATATATATAATATACCATGATAATTCATGCTGTCTGCAACCCTGTCAATTTTGCTTTTGGATTTTTATAAAAACAAAATGACATGGTAATATAGAAATAACTAGTTGGCTTCCTACATTATATTGTGAGTTGAATTAAACATATTTATTTCAATTTGATAACATTTATTATACTATCGGCTCAGAAAAATATAATTAAAAATAAAATATCATCTAATTTTATAAATTTTAATTAAAATTTTGCATCTCTTTTTGTTTTATTTTCTTATTTTTTTAATAATTTTTAATTAAAAAATATGATTTATTTTTTTCATGCATTTATTATTAAAAAATCCATAATAATCTACCTATAAAATTAAAAAATATATTTTAATTTTTTAATATTTTTCATAAAATTGTATCGAAAAAATAAAATAATATAAAAACCTGAATAAAAATTAAGAAATAATTTTTTTATTCTTTTTAAAGTATAATAAATTATATTTTAATTATTAGGCGAGTTCTTCTAAAATATTATTTTAAATATTTTATTTTAAAATATAAAAATAATAACACTGGTTAGTATTACGATTGTAAATGTATAGTTAATTTACAATAAAATAAATAATTAATTTACAATAAAATAAATAACTCTAATATATATCTTTTTATACATTATGATCTGTACTTATTGGGTTAGAGTGTGTAGCATAAACTACTTTTTTTAAAAAAAAATTGTTATAAAAAATATATTGAAGTTAGTAGGATGCAATAAAAAAAAACAAAATTGATTTCGACAAATTTGATTACATAAAGAATAAGTAAATAAAACATGTAAACTCTATTTTGAAAATTTAATTATATAAAAAATAAACAACTAGAAACAACTAGAAACAACTAGAAAATTTATTCAAAAATCCTTATATAAGAGAAAATAAATAATAAATTTTAACAAATAAAATTACATAAAAAAATAAAAAATTAATATGATGAGAATTTTTATAAGAAATAGTAAATTAAAGAGATTAGTTTTAAAAAATAATAGTAATATAATTCAATATATATATATATATATATATATATATATATATATATATATATATATATATATATATATATATATAAAAAATTTAAAAACATATCATATATATTTTATAATCGTCGACTTGTGTGAAAAAATAATAATTTTTTTCATAATCTTCACATTTAATTCAATAACTAAAAAAACATAAATTGGTGCTAAAAAACAAAAAGAAAAGGAGAGTAAAAATAGCTTATTTTAATAATTTTTATATCTAAATCAATAATAAAAAAAATATAAATATATGAAAAAAATAAAGGAAAAAAAAAAAGAATAGGCAGGCTGCCTTGATCCTTCTGCAGGCCCACTGTAGCAGCCAATGCAGTAGGTCAAGAGGCCAAACGGTCCAAGGTCCTCCAGAGTATTTTGTAATATTTAGGCCTTTGTCTGGTAAACGCCTTGTCCCATTTCTTCTGCCGCCTTGTCAAATCAATTTTTTTGTTTTTAATTGCCAGCTCAGATTCTTTAATCGACACAGAGAGAAACACACAAGTATTCTACTAGATTAATTTCTTCCGCCGCCTTGTCAAATCAATATGATTGTGGTTCTCGTTGAACCAATAATGGTTGGCATGATGTTTTGTAAAATCACGTTTTTTTAAAAAAAGAAAAATTAGCAGCCATAATCAATATATTCAGATACAATTAATTGAAACTCAAATTATTCTCTAAACGATACAGTAACAGGATGGTTGATATCATACGTAACATAAATTATATTTGCTCAAACATATTATTAAAGTGAAAATTAATAAAATAAATATCTCATGTCAGATTGCATAAGTATTTAAGCAATTACACAAAAAAAAATTAGTGCCATCAAGAAGAAAAACATTTTAATCTATAACAATTTTTTTCAATTGTTCTATGCATTGATTGAGATGTGGGATTTTACTTAATATTATATTGCTAGCCTAAAACTTTTTCTCTCATCTAGTTTTTACATTTTCAACCATCATGAATATGTCTTTCCCATTAATAAAATCTAATAGACTCTTAGCTTTTAATCGTTACTTGTAAAATTTATTCAAAATAAATATATATAATAAAAAATAAAATTAATTTAAACAAGAGATGACGTATGATAAGGTTGTATTTCTCTATATATTGTGAAACTATGTTACGAGTATATATACAAGTATGATGATAAGCATAAAAGTAGTTATAACGGGTTACAACTCTATCCCATGAAGCTAAAGTAACATAATATAACTTTATCATTATCCCTATAATTCTTATTCTTATCACCCTTCCGCAAGTTGTGCAGGGGGTGGAACAATGCATAACTTGTTTTTGAACTTGTGAAACGAGCTCTGGATAATGGCTTAGTTAGGACATCTGCAATCCGATTATTAGTAGATAGGTAACGTACTTGGAGTGTGCCTTGTCTAACTTTATCTCTCACAAAATGAAAATCAATCTCGAGGTGCTTGGTTCGAGAGTGAAAAATAAGAGTGGTTATTAGATAAGTGACGAAACATTATCACACCGGATGGTGGATGGGGTAGAGTATAACATACCAATTTCTCGTAAGAGAGACTTTATCCAATCCACTTCGCACGGGTGGTGACCAATGCTCAATATTCAACCTCGGTAGAGGAGCGAGCAACCGTGTCTTATTTTCTAGATTGCCGGGAGACAAGGTTTTTACGTGAGGTATATGGCAAAACCAAATATACTTTTGCGATCATCTAGATTGTCATCCCAATCGAGCATCCGTGTAGGCATTGATTGATATAGGAGAAGATTTGTGAATGAACAATCCATGATCCTTGGTGTCCCGAATGTAGTGGAGGATCCGCTAACGGCTATCCAATGGGTTTCGGTGGGGGCATGTATGTATTGTGCCACTTTATTTATAGAGTATGCTAAGTCGAGTCTAGTAATACCTAAATATTACGGTCTCCTACAATGCTCCGTAAAGGAATGGATCTATAAATGAAGTACTCGGAATTATCGCTTATCTTCGTATTGGGACATGCATGCATACTCATGCCTTTAGCTTGATGCATGTTTACTCAAATTAGGAGTTTAGGAGCATACTTACATTGAGAAAGGAATAGACCATCGGACCGCCATCGTGCTTCTATTATAATAAAGTAATGTAATGGCCTAAGTGCTTAATTGCAAAGGTATTTTTCAAGGCTAAAATTATGGAGGTGAGCATCTATTCATTGCTTCCCATTATCGGTAGATCATCAACATACACTAAGCAAAATATGATGTCTTTACCACATCGTCCGAAGAACATAGAGACATCCGTTTGGGAACCAATGAATCCTAAGGACGAAGGGTATCTTGAAGGCATTTGAACCATTGGCGAGGTACTTTTTTCAAGCCATAAATCGATTGTTTTAGTTTGCAAACATAAGTCGGTCTCGTAGATCAACAAAAGCCGATGGCTGCTCGCATATAAACCACTTCATCCAAAGGTCTATGGAGAAATGCATTAGACACATCCAACTGCTCTATTGGCCATCCAAGTGAGACACCAAGGAGAGAATCATCAAAGGGCTATCGGTTTTATCACAAGGTCAGTAGGTGTTATTGAAATCAATACCCAAAAGTTGGTTGAAGCCCTATGCTACAAGTCTTATCTTATACTCGTCCGCAGTCCCATCAGCCTTAATCTTAACCTTATATACCTATTTGTTCCTAATCACATTATAAGAGGAGAGGCATGGAACAATATCCCATGTGTTGTTTTGTATTAGTGCCTACATTTCAGCGAGTCATGGAAGCCTACTAGTGAGGTTGTGATTTTGCTTGAGTGAATGTTTGAGATTCATGATAGGGAACCAATGTGGAGAAAATACGTGGTTTTAGGTTGCCAATTTTGATGCGAGTGAGCATTGGGTGGATAAGGGGCTGGCTTTTTGTTTGTCGTGGAGGTATTGGCGGTAGTGAGTAGTTGGTAGTGATCGAGATCACGGAGTTAAGGTCACACAGTTGTAGAACTTGGCTTTTGGTTTGTGTGTTTTTGTGATGATGTATGGGTTTTTGGTGAGCTTGATGACATAGGAGTGGAGAGAGATGAGGGGAGGTTGAGACTTGGATGTGGCATGTTTGTTTATGTGTTTGGGCTTGTCGGTGTGGTAAGGGTCCGTGGGTTGGTTACTTGTTTCGGGTAGAATGTGCAACTACGTGTTTTATAGTAAAAGGGGAATCCATGGTTTTGGTCGAGGAGGATGTTGCTTGCATGGGGTTTGCATGGGTGTGTGGTACATGAGTTGGCATGGGTCTTGCATGGGTTTGTAATAAAGGGGCGTAACTATATATGGGTGTTGTATAGGTTTTTGTAAGGTGTTCTTTGGTGAATTGATAAAGCATATCATGTTTTGGTAATGGTAATGGGAGGGGTACTATTGCTATCGGATTATGAACTACCGATGGACTCCGATTTGGCAAGCACAAATGGAAATATTTGTTCATCAAATAAGACATTGCATGAGATATGATATTTTTTTATAGATAAATCATAACACGAGTAACCTTTAGATGTTTTGCTATATTCTAAAAAATACATGCAAAAGACCAAGGTGCTAATTTATGTCTAGTATATGGTCTTAACCATAGATGACATAAGCAACCAAAATTTTTAGCTCATCATAAGGAGGATCTGTTTCCAAAAAGGGTGGAATAAGGGGAATGATTTTGTAGTTTGCGTGTGGCAAGACGATTGATGGTGTTGATGGGCTGCTGAAAAAGCATAGGTCCAAAATTGTAATTAGACAAATGCATGGGTAAGAAGGGCTAGGCTCGTTTCAACTACATGATGATGTTTTCTCTCTACATAGCCATTTGTTCCGGTGTTTTAGGACGAGTAATTCGTTGGGAGATTCCATTGTCATTGAGGTATTTGGTTAGCGCTTAATATTCTCCTCCATAGTCAAACTGAAATTGTTTTATAAGTTTGTCAAAAAAATTTTCAATAGTGTATTTGAACTTCATAAAACAGTTTAAAACCTCGGATTTATGGCAAAGAAAGAATATCCAATAGTATTTACTATAATGGTCATAAAATAGAACATAATATGAGTAGCCATCTATAGAAAAAACAGGAGAGAGTCCCTAGAGGTTAGAACATCTTAACTCCAACGAAACTTTGGTCTTATAAGTAGATAATAAAAAATGAATTTATGAATTTTACTAATAGAGCAAACATGACATAATGAATGAACGATTGACAAAAGAACATTAAATTTAGAATTTTTCAAAGCTTGATGAACGAGTTTTGATTGAGGCATGCCCAAGACGAACATGCCAAGTTTGTAAAGTTGCACTATGAGCTTAAATGGAAGATGGTTGTCCCAATGCATGGTCTATAGATAAGATGTAGAGGCCTTTTTCAAGGGATTCGACATGCAAGAGTTCTTGAAAAGCCAAATCCTTTATACAAAATTTGTCGGGAAAAAATTCTATAGAGCAAGAGTTAGTATTTATGAAATTGCTCACAGAGAGTAAGTTTTAAATGCTAGAAGGAATGTGCAAAACATTATGAAGAGAAAATGCACGATTATATAATGTAAAAGATGTTGAACCAATATGAGATATGGGAATGAGTTTACCATCTGTTAAATAGACTTGTTCAAGACCACTGTACTCATTGTGAATAGCAAGGTCATCCAGTTGTGCTGTCAAATGGTGAGTAACGCCAGTGTCCATAATCCATTGTTGCTGTGGTTGGCATGACTATAAGGTTAGAGACTGGCTTGGTTTGAGTTCTGGAGGGGAGAGATTTTGGTGAGGGGCAGACATTGGCAAGGTGGCCAGTACCATTGTAGTTGTAGCATGTGATGGTGTTGGTGTCAGGCAACATATGTGGGGAAGAGTTGCTCCTGTAATGTGAGTTAGCAGTAGGAGGTGCCATTCCATGGCGTCCTTTACCACGGTTTGGGTTGTGACGATGGGTATAGTAGGCTATCATGGGTATATCAACATGATGGAGACTTCCCTATAGCTACAGTTGTTCACTAAGAGCAAGTCTGTATAAGGCTTCATAACTGATAGGTTCTTGCCGATACTCAATAGAGCAGACAAAAGGTCTGTAAAGGGAAATGAAGCCACGCATCAAAAGGACACCCAAACCAAGGATTGGAGTGTGTCAAACATGCCTTTTCCACGTTGGAAGAACAGTGGAATGGTCTCATTAGGCAGCTGAGTGAGCCTATACAGATTACATTGAAGATGATTGATCTGCATCCTTGTTCCAGTGCCACAAGCTACAGTCAGTTTTGTCCAGGGGGCTTATGCAGTAGCAGCGCCAACGACTAGAAGAAGCACTATTTCAGAGAGGGAGCTAATGATCCATATGAGTACTAACTGATCAGTGCATTCCCATTGAGTGAATAAAGGGTTTTATTCATGGTTGATAGTGCAGGGAGGTGGTTGTTGTGATTCATCTATGTGGTGCAACAAGCCATGGTAGCGTAACAATGGCTAGAACTGAGTTTTCCAAAGGATAAAGTTCGTGATGGTGAGTTTGAGAAGGAAATGAGTGTTTAGGCTTAGGAGAGGAGGAGTAGCCATGGAGGATGAAGTGCTGGCAACAAAAGCTAGAGAGGATGCTGAAGTTTAGTCCGTGTCTTCAATAGCCATGGAGTCTAAAGCAAAATAGAAAACTGATATACAAGAAAGATTTGTTTATGGAGCGCAGAAGCAGAAGCAACAAGGTTTACAACAGTAACTAAGAGTTTAGGAGTAGAAGGCTGTTAAGTCGATGCTAACAGGGAAGAAAAAAGAAAAAGGAAGATCTAGATGGTTAAGTCACCGTTAGCTCTGATACCATGATGAGGTTGTACTTCTCTATATATTGTGAAAGTATGTTACAGAGTATATATACAAGTATGATGATAAGCATGAAAGTAGTTGTAATGGTTTACAACTCTATCCCATGAAGCTAAAGTAACATAATATAACTCTATCATTATCCCTATAATTCTTATCCTTATCAACGTATAATTCATTCTTAAGGATATTTCTCATAATATTTTGGTTTTTCTACAATAGATCATGAGTACATTCAGCTTAAGAAAAATCCATCCCGGATTTGGGTAAATTTTTGTGTAATACCAAAATGATTATTATTAGAGTAATATAAAACTAATTTTACATATCATCCAATAGTTTAAATTTTCAAATTTATTATAATTTTTTGTTGGTATCAAAGTTTTAATAAGTAAATTATTTATGATTGAGATAGTTTTTGGACAATTGCTTTTAAAAAAATATCATGAATAAATACAAGAAAATAAATCAATATAAAAGATTGAGAATAAGACACCAATAACAAGAATAAAGTCTTTTGAGTGAAATTCAAACATATCTATTGATTTAATATGATATCAAATATTTGGAGAGGTCGAGCAATCCATCAAAGATTTTGGAACCCAAATTACTTGACAACACTAAAAGATAGATTTTAATTGAAGGAGAATGGTAAAAAACTATCTCACATTGAATAAATACAATCAAACAAATCAATACAAAATATTGATAACGAACCACTCACCATAAAATTAATTTTTTCAACGGTAACAAAACTCAAAAATTAAATTCAATAATTTTTAATAGATTGAAATACAGATTAAAGATAAAGTCATACGGTTGTTACGTAAGAAATGAAAAAAGTTAATTATAGAAACTAACTAGTTAAATTTGCAAAATAAGCTAGTTTAATGATGCAAAAAAGTCGACATCGAAACCATGTAAATAATGAACCTTGGTTTGGAATTTTGTGTGGGTGGTCATCTTAGATTGTCAAATCTACGTTTTAGGACTTGATCCTTTATGACCAAAATGTAATACTATTTTCTCTATAAATAGCCTTCCTTAATTTGATGCTATACATAGTCAAGCATAAAAGTATAGGTCTCTAGTTCATTTTGAAAAATGGAAACCCAAGCAAATTTAACAGCTAACACTAACGAGCAAAACAATTCTCGTCGAGTGGCAAAGTTTCCTCCAAGCTTGTGGGGTTGTAGCTTTGCTTCATTTTCCTTCCCTCAAACGGTATACTTCTTCTCTCTTAAATATGTATAATAGTTTGTTTGTTCCGTTTTTCTTTTTCTTTTTCTTTTTTATTAATGATGTTAAGTATTAAGAAAAAAGAAAACCAATAAGAACCATCTTTAAAAAATATGCATGAGCTATTTGATCAATAGAACTTCTATCAAAGAATATCTCAACTCAAAATTTAGACAAGACTCAAAAAATAGTTTTATATTATTTTTAAGATATTTTCTTAATAAAAATTTTTTGAGGTCGAAATTTATATACACTCACTACTATCTTATGATTAGTTTTTTAATTTAATTAAATAAAATGAGAATAATAAAATTTAAATTTATGATTATTTAATCAAAACTCATGATCATTTAATTAATAAAGATTTGATAATATATCACAGAAATATCTAATTCTAAGAGTTTAAATTATTAGACGAGGCTATTAAAATAGTTGTATATTATTCTTTTACAAAATTATAATCCAATGATTCACAATGTTCAATTAAAAAAAAAAAACTCTTATCGCTTCTCATTGCTATCTTCTTCTTCTTCTTCTTCTTCTTCTTCTTTTTTTTTTTTTTTTTTTTTTTTTTTTTTTAAACCATATTTTGTGTCGCCGTTCTTCTCACGTGCATATCAATGTTAAAATAGTTATATTTATGTCTAGCCATTACTTTTATTTTAAACAAAATCTCTGTGATCTGATTAAGTAAAGTTCTATAGAATATATTATCAATGGAGTAAGAAAAAAAAACACGTTGTGAATTACTCAATAATCTCAATTTATATTTAAGGTCATCCGGGACAAATTCAAATTTTTGAAGTTTTCATGTTCAAAATGTAAAACTTGTTCAACCATTGATTTTGAGTTGCAAGATGTTATCTGTTAAAATAAATAAATAAAGGCATGAACTATTTATATATAAAAAGAAATATTCCTGACCACGTAAGAGGGAGAGGAGAGGAAAAAAAAAAAAACCGACGAAGTAATTTTATTTGTAGAGTTGATTTAACAGCAAATATGTGAGTCGATTTTTACTCACTCAATATTTTACTGCAGGAATTCGAGACATACACCCGAGAAGTAGAAGTGCTGAAGGAAAATGTAAAGGACATGTTAATGGCTTCCAAAAACGACCCAGCGGAAAATATTCAGTTCATCAATTTGTTATGTCGCCTTGGTGTTTCATATCATTTTGAAAAAGAGATTGAAACCAACCTAAAACAAAATTTCCATGACTTCCCAAATCTTCTGAAGAATCATGACTATGACCTCTACACTGTGTCCATCCTATTTCGAGTATTCAGACAACATGGATACAAAATGCCTTGTGGTGAGTGCCTAAACTTTATAGTCTTTTATACGTCAATGTTTCTTCTTTCTCTCTTTTTTTTTTTTCCTATGGGATCCACCGAAGAAGATCCTTCTTCTTCCTTCTTTTTAGAAGAAAAGAAAAATTCTGACAGAATCGACGAAGCGGAAGAGATCTGAATAAATGAAAAGAAAAAACATAATAATAAAGAATATTGATTTATTGAAGAGACGTCCTATAAAAATAAAACCTTATTCCACCATACAATGGGGTAACTCTCCTGCATTAGATTAGGTAATTATTGAAGATATCTATCAGATACATGACAGCTAGGATAAGTCTATTTGTACAACAATAATGCCTTTATCCCTTTATAATATTAATCTTTTGTGTTCTTAATTATCTAAAGATTTTAGAAAAAAGTATATGAGTCCTACATTTTTTTTCAATGACCAGAAAAATAATATGTTAGTAGCAGAATATTTCTGAAACGAAAAATTCATCACTCATAATCCACACATAGCTTTTGAAAATTGGCTTATGTGGGTTTGTAACCTTTTATGAATCAGCTGTGTTCGACAAGTTCAAGGGCACCAATGGAGAGTTTAAGGAAACCATTATCAACGATGTGAAAGGCATCCTTGGCTTGTATGAAGCTTCATTTTTAAGTTTGCACGGAGAAGATATTCTGGATGAAGCCCTTGCATTCACTAGGGAAAACCTGAAGTCCTTGGCTATGCAATCAAGCCCACATCTTGCAAACCATATTAGGAATGCTTTGGTCCGGCCCTTCCACAAAGGCGTACCAAGAATTGAGGCTAAAAAATACATCTCTTTCTACGAAGAAGAAGAGTCTCGGAACGATACTCTACTCAAGTTTGCCAAGATAGACTTCAATAGAGTTCAGTTACTTCATCGACAGGAACTTTGTATTCTCTCGAGGTAATTTTTTGTGTGAGTTTGAGGATGATACCTGAAAATGGAGGCAGGCCACCCATTAATCAGATTAAGTTTTTGTTGGAAATTAACATTTCAGGTGGTGGAATGATTTAAATTTAGCTGAAGAGCTTCCTTATGCAAGAGATAGACTTGTGGAGATCTACTTCTGGGCAAATGGAACCCATTTCGAGCCTCAGTATGCTTTTTCTCGGATGATGGTCACGAAATATACAAAGTTTGCATCACTAGTAGATGATACATATGATGCTTATGCAACTTTTGAAGAAGTCCAGAAGTTTACAAATGCAATGGATAGGTTTAGTTTCTTTCTTTTCTACATTTTTCTTAAACATAAAAATTCAATTAAATCGTACAAAGATGTTCAAGAAAGGATAAATGATTTTCTTGTTAAATTTCAGATGCTGCACGGATGCCATTGATCAGCTACCCGCAGATTACATGAAAGTTCTTTACAGAGCTATTTTGAATCTTTTCAAAGAAACTGAGAATGATTTGAGCAAGCAAGGAAGATCCTATGCCGCATATTATGTGAAGGAGGAAGTAAGATTTTCATACTCTATCGGCATTGTATATTTATTGAAATTAATATTGCTTATTTTTTATCACACAATCTTGGTTTTGCTGGTATGCTATTAGTTCAAAGATTTGGTGAGAGCCTACCGTGTAGAGGCGCAATGGGCAGCTAAAGGCCAAGTCCCAACATTCGATGAGTACATACGGAATGGATTAACCACAACTGTTTATGGGGTAATTATGGCAGCATCCTTCCTTGGGATGGAAGAAGTTGCAGGAGTGGAGGAATATGAACGGCTAAAAAGTAATCAAAAAATTGTTAGAGCTGGAAAGATGATCGGTCGTTTAATGAATGACATAGTAGGCCACGAGGTATGATGCCTATAAATTTCAATTGTTTTCAACCATGGCTCAACTCATGAGTATCCTTGTGTTTCTTCCCAATTTTTATTAGTTTTGGATTTGTAGTCATGTTAAGTTTTGTTAGAGAACATAACTCATATTTAATAGTTAAACAAAAAAATGAGTAATTTGTACAATTGAAAAAAAAAAAAACTCCCACCATAAAACTTAAGTTTTTTAGATGAAACTCAATCTCAACTATCTAATTTTATAAAATATAGCTTCAAAAAGGCCCAATGGCTTAGTAAAAATCTTAGAGGCCAAGCCACTTTACTGATTTCAAAATATTGACTACAAGTTAGGAGGAGTGTTAAAGTAACATATCTAATATTGAATAGCTAAACAAAAAAAATAATAAATATATAAGTTTGAGAATGAGTCACCTACCATAGAGCTTAAGTTTTTTTTTTTTTTTAAATAAAATCTAATCTCAACTATCTAACTCTATACGAGTTTTTTTTATTCATTATAACATCTAGTATATATTTGCGAGCCGAACAAGAGAGAGGAGATCGTGCATCCGGTGTCGAATGCTACATGAAACAATATGATGTCTCGGAAAAAGAAGCAATTGAAGTGATACAAAAGATAGATGCAAATGCATAGAAAGATATTAACGAAGATTGCATGAGGCCAACTAGTGTCCCCATGCTTCTCCTTCAACATTTTGTCAACCTTATTCGAGTAACCGATGTTATGTACGGGGATGGTGATGATGCATACACAATTCCCACAAGTTTGAAAGATTATTGCACCTCACTCGTATCTCGAGCAAGTATCCATGTGAGAAAAATATTAGTCTTCAAGTTGTGCTCTTGATTGAACTCTCTATTAATGTTTGTAGAAAAATCAACTCTCTATTAATATTTGCGGAATGTTTTGTAATAAAGCGAGTTGGTGACTCGTGAACCTTAAAAATAGGAAGATAGACTATAAGTTTGTGTAGTTTGAGCGGGACCGTGTATTTCTTGGTTAGAATAAAAACTTGTATAATTAATGCTTTTGATTTAATAAATGCTTTTGTTATTGTTATGTTTAATGTGATGTCAAGATAGACTTCAAAAAAGAAAAGAAAGAAAGAAACTCCCGTGATTTCCAGGCTTATCGATTGCTTGTGTAAGTGGTCTCTAAATCACTTTCTCGACTAAGTGGAAGTTTCAAATTTGATTGCTCAATTATTAATTGTGAGTGTTTAAGGTTTGTTGGTTAATTTTGATTTCTCAATATATTTTTATCGAAATCATTAAAACAAATAAATAAATAATTAAAGGATATGCTTACTTATGAATCATTAAAATAAACAAATAAAGGATATGCTTACTTACGAATGGAAGCAAAGTATTTTGCTTGATTTTTACTTAATTGTTTTACAACATTTTTACTAAAATTCAACTCAATTTCGACCATCAACTAACATATTTTTCATAACCAAAATTTCTTCATATTTTTTTTTGTTTTATTTGTTACTTATTTTTATTTTATTTTATCTCATTTTATTTTATTTTTGGAATCTACTACAAAAAAAAAAAAAAAAAGTTGAGGAGATGACTCATCCTCTAATCCTAAAAATCCCTATATAAGTAACCTTTATCCTTAATTTTGAGACCAAGCCTCCACAATTTTCTCCATCTCCTAAAAAAACCTAAACATGTAGTTTTGCAAAAACAAACCTAGCCACTTTTATCGTAAAAGGATGGTCGTCATAGCTCTTCAAAAGACATCATCTTCATCCCTCCTCCAAGCCTCTACAAAACCAATTCACCTAATCAAACACCCTTACTTTCATCATCTTCTTCCCACGGTGCCTCCTCATTAGCCACCTCCCACGCCATCTTCACCCAATTCAGCTCCTCCATGACAAGCAGCTCCAAGCCACCTTACAAGCCCAAATCCATCCAATTGAATCCACTTCCTCTACTCGGCCAAAACACATGCTAAAAGCCTCCTCCTTTATAAAGCCACACAAAACCACCACAACTCCCTCTCTCTTTTCCTTTATCAATAACGAAAAGAACGAAACAACGGAATATGTTGTCTAAACCCAACAAAGAAACATGGCAAATTCCTCTTCTTTCAACAACCATACACTAGATTTCTCTCTACCACTTGCCATTAACCTCTATCAAAACAGCAACTCGCCATAAAGTTCTAATCGAACCCCTCATTACTTCCTCTCCTACTCCTCCACTATCCTCACCACCAATGGGTGCACCTCATCACCACTAACCAAGCCTCATCTCGGCCATCAACTATCATACCAAAAGGTGGATACCAAAAAGAGCTATCATAGCCCTTCTAAGCCATAAGGTCACCCTAGCTGAATACAAGCCCTCACCAAGCTTCACCCACTCGAGCAGCTGCCTCTCCACTATTGACCAAAGCCATCGTCTTTATCCTTCACAATCACACAACCAAACAGACCACCTTCTTCATTTTCAACACCATCACAAAAAAAAAAAAAAAATCCTTCATAGCCATTTCAAGACTGGTCAAAACCCCCATCTAGACTTACTTTCATGGCTGCCTTATATCTTGCAAAAATCCATATAGAAATAGACACTCACCTGTAGTCCCTAACCATGGTTTCCCCTCTTCCTTTCACTACCCAAAAATCACACATTAACCTTTACCCATCCCTCTCGTCTTCACCCCAATTATCACCCCATATTGACATCAAGCACAACCGTAATCCTTCCTACCAGCCACAAGACCACCACGACCCACACCCATAGTCTCATAGCCTCTCGCCTATCTCGACCACCGGAGGATCGCTACTAATAACCACACTTCTCTCGCCCTTTAGCCCCGCTCCGAAACCATTGCAACAATAGCCGCTACTCGCATCACCTTCTCTGCATCTACCTCTCATAAGCAAAAAACACGAACACATAGCATGCTTACCTCCTAAAAAGATAATCCCCCACACCCAAATGCTCAATAAACCACTACCAAGCATCAACCCTCTCCTTCATCAACGCCCATGGGCCGGCGACCCTACAAACCCTTTCCACCATTACCATAAAATCACGATCCGGTTTCTCTCTCAAACTCTCAATCTAGTTACCACAAAAAACATCACCTCAATAACCATCTCCAAACAACCTCTACATCAATCTCAAACGCTACCAACAAATGACCCCCAAAACACTTATTATAAACTCAACCTCATAAACATCGAACCACTCTATCCGAATAATTGAGCTCCTCACTTGAAAGACCCAACTACTCGTTAGCCCATTCCCCTCTCCCTCATAGTATCTTGAGCAAGTACCCATGTAAGAAAAATATTAGTCTTCGGGTTGTGCTCTTAATTGACCTCTCTATCAATGTTTGTAGAAAAATCAACTCTCTATTAATGTTTGCATAATGTTTTGTAATAAAATGAGCTAGTGACTCATGAACCTAAAAGCTGGGAAGATAGACTATAAGTTTGTATAGTTGGAGTCGGTCCGCGTATTTCTTTATTGGAATACAAACTTGTATAATTAATGTTTTTGATTTAATAAATGTTTTTGTTATTATTATGTTTAATATGATGCCAAGATAGAATGAAAAAAAAAAAAAACCTAATTGAGCTAAGATTTTTGGATATATGAGTTAAAAGAAAAAAATTCATATGATTTCCATGCTTATCGCTTACTTGCATAAGTGGTGATCGAATCACTTTCTTAGCTAAGTGGAAGTTTGATTTGATTGCTTAATGATTAATTGTGATCTGTTGAAGGTTTTATTTGTTAATTTTGATTTCTCACTTTTTTAAAATATTTTTTACAATAAATGATAAAAAAATAAAAAAAATAAAGGATATGCTTATTTACGAATGGAAGCAACATATTTTGTTTGATTTTTACTAAGAACAACGAAATAAGATGGAATGGATCGAAATGAATGAGTTTTTTAATTCACCTTTTCAATACTAAATCGGCATTTTGCTTATTTATTCCATGCATTCATTATCTTTTTAGAAGTTATTTAATTATTTTATATTATTTTTGATTAAAATTCAGCTCAATTTATGACCATCAACTAACATATTCATAACTCGTTATGACAACAATAGAAATAAGACAAGTAATAACGAGATAATAATTAAAAGATAATGCTAAACAAATTATCAACACATAGGATTTACATAGTTTGGCAAATTGCCTACTCCACGAGTGAGAGGGAAGTTTTATTAGCTTGATAATAGGAGAATACAAGAACCCTAGAAGCTCTATACAAAGTCTCTATCTTTCACTCTATTTTTCAAATAAAGACATAAAGAGGTTTAAATACCTTATACCTATAAAGGAAAAAAACTAATGGGCTAAATATATTATTAGCCCATAAAATTCAAGCCATATATTGTAAATCTCTAGCTTGACTTGAATTCTATAAACCTTTAAGAATGTCAAATAATTCCTCAAAACACGCTTCTAAGCTTACGTGACCTACCTCGGTGTAAGAAACAAGAGATGTGAAGAGAAAAAATATTGACTTCAACATTAGGATTAACAAATTCCTCTCTCCAACAAAATCCCAATATGCATAGACAAATGCTCAAGGCACACGGGCACAAGACAAGCGCTTCACATGGGTAAAAGCATGAAGCATGGGAGAGAGAAGAAAACTCACACGATTGTGTCTCTCTCCTTCACATGATCAAGCCTCTCTTTTCAGCAATAAACTTTGATTTTCTTAGCACCACTCGAGTCCAAACAATGCATGAACTTATTTGTAATAACAAGTTTAGTTAACATATCAACTTGGATTGTCTTTAGTATGAACTTTCTTCACTACAATCTTCTTGTTAGAAACTCGCTTTACGAATGAAATGATACCCGATATCAATATACTTGGTCCTCTCGTGATGTGCTTGATTTTTAGTTAAGTATATAACATTCTGATTGTCACAAAAGATAACAAAATTTTCTTCTTGTTGAAGACTAAGTTCCTCTACAAGATTTCTCAACCAAATAGCCTCTTTCATGACCTTAGCTATCGCCATATATTCTACTTAAGTAGTCGATAAAGCAACCGTCAACCGTAATGTTGATCTCTAACTAATATTAGAACCTAAAAGTTTAAAGATATATCTTGTCAAAGATCTCCTTTTATCGAGATCACTTGTATAGTTGAATCCGTAAAGCCTACAACGAAGTTTCGAAGCGCTAACCCTTTCAAAGACTAAACCCAAGTCCGTGGTACCTTTGAGATATCTTAAATCCACTTCACTCGCTTACCAATTTATCTTTCCCGGGTGAGCTATATATCTACTCATAATAATGATTGCTTAGGTAATATCTAGACGAATGCAAATCATAGCATATATTATGCTACCTACCGTACTAGAATATAAAACTCGTGACATTTCCTTCTCTTCTTCTTCATTCCGAGGTGACTGAGAAGCCAAAAGTTTGAAGTGAGTAGCCAATGGAGTATTGATAGGTTTGGCATTACGTATATCAAAGCGCTCAAGCACTTCTCAATATATCCTTTCTATGAAAGAAATAATTTTTCATCCTTTCGGTCTCTATGAATCTTCATACCTAAGATCTTCTTCGATGTTCTAAGATCTTTCATCTTAAACTCATCATTGAGTTGTTTCTTTAGTAGTTAAATTTTTGACATACTCTTGGCAGTAATAAGTATGTCATCCACATATAGTAAGAGATATATAAAAGATCCATCTACCAACTCGTCTAAAATACACACAATTATCATAAGTAGATCTTGAATAACCATGATTAAACATAAAACTCGTCAAACTTGTTGTACCATCGCCTTGATGATTTTTTTTAGGCCGTATAAAGATTTCTTCAATTTACAAGCATAGTCTTTTTTCCTTCCACAAAGTATCCTTGTGCTTAAGACAGATAAATAGTCTCCTCAAGCTCTCCATACGTAAACGTTATTTTCATATCAAGTTGTTGGAGCTTTAAATCAAATTAAGTCACCATAGCAAACAACACATGAATAATGGTAAGTTTCACAACCGAAGAAAATACTTCATTGTAATCTATTCTCTCCTTCGATTATAACCCTTAGCCATCAATCATGCCTTGAATCTAGCATTTTCAATACCTAGTATTCCTGTCTTCTTTTTATAGACCCATTTGTATCCAATGACTCTATTACCTTTACGTAATTTTATCAAATTCCAAGTTTGATTTTTATATAGTGACTTGAGTTCTTCATCATTGCAACGACCCACCGACTAAACTCTTCACAAATCACTCGCTCTATATAGTTAGAAGGCTCTTGAATACCCATTTTCTCAACTCTAGTGAGGGCATATGCTACTAGATCGGTATAAGCATATCTTTAAGGAGGTCTTATCTGTTTCCTCTCTCGCCGATAGCTATTGAGTAAGACTGTTCGGATTGTATGGCATCTTCATTCATATCCGAATCTTGTTGCATATCCGTAACTATACCGGATACATCCGGAGATGTTTTTTAAAAGTCTTTCTTTTAAAGTCCACTTAAAGCTCCACCTTATCCGTGGCTTTCTCACTTTTTCCCGTAGACTCACAAACAACCTTTTCTTGATCAAGCATATATTTCTCATTAAAAGTAACATCTTTATTAATAATGAATTTAAATGAATTAGGTTCAAGGCACCATTGACAATAACCTTTCAGCTCATCAACGATAGCCAACAAATACACATTTCTTTGCTCTAGGTTCAAGTTTACCATCTTTAACATGATAATACGTAGGGCATCCAAATACTTTTAAATTTGAATAATCACTAAGTTTACCTAACCCTATCTCGTTTGGAGTCTTACAATCAATGACGAGTAAAGGGAGAATGATTAACAAGATAACAAGTCGTGTTAACTCGCTTTAGCCTAGAAATCTTTCTCCAAACCCGAATTAGAGAGCATACATCTAGTTGTCTCCAACAAAGTCCTATTCATGCGCTTTGCCACCCTATTTTTCTAAGAAGTGTGTCTAACTCGTGTCAATGTTGGACAATCCAAGAGTTTGTATAAAACTTATTAAAATTTCCACCATAGAATTCCGAGCCATTATCCGTTTGATGACGTTTAACCTTTTTTCCTATTTGATTCTCTACTAGAAATTTCTATTATTTGAATGTTTTGAAAACATCACTCTTATATTTGAGAAAATAAACCCAAACTTTCCAAGAGTAATCATCGATAGTTATCAAAAAATAAAGTGCACTACCTTTGGATGGAACCCGAGTCGGCCCCATAAATCTGAATGAAGGTAATCAAGTGTGCTCTTTGTAGAATAAGTGCCAATAGAGAACTACACTCTAGTTTGCTTTCCTAAAACACAATGCTCATAGAAATCAAGTGATGTCATTTGATCAAAACAAAGTAAACCACGTTTACTCGGAGTAGTCATACCTCTCTTACTTATGTGGCCTAAACGCATATGCACAATTGAGTCTTTTTCTTTTCGGATTAGGAAGTAATCATCCTTGCAAAGCTTGTTATTGTACTACCTTGTAACATATAAAGACGATTAATCGAATTGCTTTCATCACAACTAAAGAACCCTTAGAAGCCTTAAGAATTCCATTTTTACCAAAGTAGCTATAACCTTTCGAATCTAGATAGCTTAAAGAAATTAGATTCTTTTTCAAATCTGATATATTTCTCACTTTCGTCAAAATTCACACAATCAAATCATGATACTCGATACAAATTATACCAATATCGGTCATCTCACGAGCTGAATTATTGCCCATCGAACAAAGCCATCATTTATAAGTTCATAAGTATACAAAGTATACCACTCTTTATGTGGACACATATGATAAAAAGCACCTGTATCCAAAATCTATTCTTAATCAAAACGACCATTTAGAAGACATACAACAAGAACACTTTCGACGACATCTATAATAACTGGTACCCACTGAAACTGAAATTAAATAAAAATTTAATATTAAACACAAGGAAAACATATTTTAAGGGTGTGAAATAATCCTTAGGAACTTCAATGAATATATATAATAGCAAAAATAGTTTTTCTATGCTTAAGGGATATTTTATTGATTTTACGATGCATGAATAGTAATTTTTGCATAAAATGATTAATTAAAGCATGTTGTTTATGAATGAAAAATAGTTTGTGTGCTTAGAATAATTTTTAGAGGGGTGTTGAATTATTTTATGTGCTTGAGTGAATTTTATTATGTGCTATGAATATTTTATTAGAATTTTGATGTGTTGGAATAGTGATTTTAGAGGTAAAGAATTTAATTAGGCACCTTAAAAGTATGAGGAATTTTTTTTTTTAAGAGCATAGAATAATCATATGGGATGTGTGAGAGTGCCTAGAAAATTTAAATTAATTTTATTAAGTATAGGGAATATTTTTAATAGGAAACGAGTGTGATTTTCACACTAGATAATTAATTTAGCGGCTTAAAGGAGGTTGAAAAATTATGAAATTTTAAAATAAACTCCCTTAATAAATATTTGAATTGATTATGGAAATAAAATGGATTTTTGAAGATTATAGTATGGAATTTCAAAAGTAGGGACTAAATTACATAAAATTAGGGACTCAATTGCATAAAATTAAAAATCTAATAATCCAAATTAAATTACGTAATAATTTTAAGGGCAAAAAATTAGTCCTAGAAAAAAAAAGGTGGATTATAAGTAAGGTTTTTCATAAAAGAGGGATTTAGGAAAAGGATAGGCTATAGAAAAGTCTAGAAACTTGGAGGACCAAAATTTATCATTTTCCTTCCAACTTTGGCCAACGTAAAGAATTAATTAATTCTGACTTCCAATAAATTTTGTGGCTGAAATTAAGCTAACTGGAAAGATTAAACAAAAAGAAGAACAAATGGCCAAAAATTTAGCCAAAAATAAAAAGAATTGATTGAAAATTGAATTAAGGGCTAAGATTTATCCAAATTAAGGTTGGAGATAAGGTCAAAAAGCCCACAAAATTTTCCTATAAATAGGGGTGCTGGAAAAATTAAAAAGGAAAGGAAAATTGAAAAACACAAAGGAAACTCTTGCAAAATTTCCAATCAAAAACTACCCAAAATAATTCTAACCAATTTTAGACCTTTCAAATCAGTGGATTAAGCTTTAATTTCAAGGTTGGAGGCTGAATACCCTCAAGGAGAAAATTAAAAGAGCTAATTCAAATTTAGGGGGAGAAAGGAGAGGAAGAGAATTTTCAAGCAACCTACCTTTCAAGGTTAAGTTGGAGCTTAATCAAGTAAGTTAACCTCACCTACACCACAAGCATGCTTAATTTCAAGTTAATTTCATGTATAATTGCTTGATTGGATTTAATTGGTCAATTAAGAAAAATTAGGGTTAGGGTTCTTGATGAACAAAATTTGGGGGTTTCGAATTCTTTCATGTAATTAGTATTTTGGCACTTGATTCTGACTTATTTGAGTATGAATTAATTTTTAGGGATGAAAAATTATACTTTAATTGAAGAAAAATCCACTAATTTTTAGAAATTATATTTGGCCTAAACTAAACAAATTAGGATTTGAGTTCAAAGCAATTTGATTCTGATTTGATGGGTCATTCACACTTGAATAAGCATGTCTTGATGAGTAGAAATGGAAAAATTGCTAAAAATTGAAGAAAATAGGGTATATGGGCTTAGGCCTAATTTCGGCCCATTAAGGCCCAATACGGGTTTGGATAAAATTTCGGGTCCTAAATTTTAATTAAATTAATTTCTATAGTTTTTACATATCTAGGCTACCTCGTATTAACATGGTGGGACAAAATGAGGAGAAAATGTTAAGATTTTAAAGAGGTCAAATTTAGGCCTAAATGGGAATTTTGGAGAATTAGGTTTAAACCAAGTTTTAAACCTTAAATTTGATGATTCAGACTCAAACATAGTAAAAGGATGGTTTAGAATGAAAAGGGCTCATAAAAATTTAAAGAAAAAATTGGGTTAGGAAAAATTGGGTCTTAGGCCTATTAAGGCCCAAACCAAAATTGAACCTCTTAAATCAATAAAATAATACCTAGTTAGGTTGAAATATGAAATGATACTTATTTTGGTAAAGACCAAATATGGAAAGATAATTAAGAACCTAAGGAAAAAAATTAGGAAAGTAAAGTGAAAGGTAAGTTTAATGAACAAAGAAATGGAACAAAAATGTTAATCTTCCTTTATGTTATGGTTATATTCTTTCAAATGCTATATGAATGCATTAGGTTATGAATAATGGTTATGCTTAAATATGATTGATGATGAGAATTGGGTTATGATGATTGATGTGTTAATGATGGATGTGTTGGTTTATATTGGATTGATGTTATCTATGTCGTTATACTTGCTCAATTTTATATCAATTCTTATGACTTGGTTACATAACTATTCTAAATAAGCATTCATGAATTCATACAACTTGTCTGGTTCATTGCAAATTGCATACGCATGCTTAGCTCATGAACAATGGTTTAAGTCATGGAAATATATTTTATGTCATGGTTATCCGATAGCAATCGGAATGATTTTAAAGGAAAAGATTTCCATGACTTTAAGGTTTTGAAGAAAGGACTTTAAGAGTTTTCCATACGAGTGATGGTAATGATTCGGGATCGGACAAGTGCGGACATGCACTTTTAGAGGCTCGGTAGGGCGCGTCCGTGGACGAGTCCGGTTCGCCGTAAATATGTTATGAAAACCTTGAAGTACCTAAATAAGACATGTCCAAAGACAAAAAAAAAGGATTTTCGATCGTTTATGAGATATTTTTAACATGAGAAAAAAGGATTTCTTACATGTATCTACATGCACGCACACTACATGCATACGTTAACTTACCTGGGTTGTAGCTCATATAGTTCCTTATGGTGTAGATAAATAAGATACTATGGCTTACTTCTCTACGAAGCCGATTTCGAGGAATGCACTAGATGGTTATGCTTTAGATGGGGCTTTGGGATCCAAGTGGACATACTACATGCGATTTTATTTACGAGTGCTAGCTATTGGCTTGCATGTTTTAGAATTAGTCGAACTGTGTTATATTATATTAGAAGCAATGAACAAGTAAGTGTAGTACTTTAAAATAATTTAGTTAGAACCGAAATACTGATCGTAAAATGATAGTGTATCGATAATAGTGTAGTTACTTTAAATTATCCATTGCATGCTAGAATCCTTGACTATTTAAGAGAATTTCTTAATTAATCGTTAAATAAAGAGAATAGTAAATATGAAAGAGAATAAGTAATATAATAATAATTGATAATAAGGAATTGCATCTTAATAAATTATAACGGTTAGTAAAGAAAGGATTTGAACTAGCAAATAACCTCGAATCCGAGTTCCAAGTATTCGAGTAAATAGGTCAAATGTGAAAAATTTATAACATCTTTTAAGTTAAAGTATAGGACTTACCTAACCACTATTAAATTTCTAAGATATAGATTTCACTCTAGACATTGAAGTCATAGTGCCTTGTAAGCTTGCATTCATTTTACTTCAAATGTAGGTTAACGACGGTAATATTCTCGGTCTTTTAAGTCCTAGGTTGGGGGTGTTACGAGCATCAACATCGGTAACCTTTGCTATATTAGCAAACTCAAAATTTTGACCATGTGGTTTCTCCTTCTTCTTCGAGTAGGATAATCCGATTTATAATGTCCTTTCTTGTGACGGTAGTAGCACTTAATATTTTTTTCTTATCCTGGAGTGATGGAATTTCGATCTTCTTTTATATCCCTCTCTATCCTTTTATCTTTCCCTTACTAGTAAACCATCGGACTAACTATCAACGGTTTTACCATTCAGCTTATGTCTCGGCTCAGTGAGAATTCAAAGAGGCCTTAACATTCTCTAAAGTTATGGACTCTCTACCATACAATATTGAATTAATAAAATTCTCATACGAAGTAGGTAATGAACACAATACAATAAGGTCTTAATCTTTATTAAGTTTAATATCGAAAATTTTTATAACCATAACAATCTTATTGAATTCATCAAGGTGTTCATGAATACCTTCTCGCATCTTTAGTGTATAAAGATGATGCTTCAAATACAATCTTATTGTAAGAGATTTCTTCATGTAGAGGCTTTCTAACTTATTCCACAGATCCCGTCATTGTCTCTTCATCTACGACTTCTCGCAGTACCTTTTCCGACAATGATAATTGTAGAGCACTATGAGCCTTCTCATCTATCTTTTCAATTTAGGTAGAAGCCATGTCATTTGGGTATATACCCTCAATTACCTTGATAGATCTTTTATGTCATAGCAAAGCTTTTATCTTTATTCTTTATAGGCCAAAATTATTTTTATCATCAAAAGACGAAACATCAAATTTCGGAGCTACTATTACGAACGAGAAAAACCCAAAGATGCGCAACCTACGTTCGATACTAGTTTGTTATGACAAATAGCGAAAACAAGACAAGTAATGACGAGATAATAACCAAAAGAGAAAGTTAAACAAATTACCAACACATAGGATTTACGTGGTTCGACAAATTGCCTACTCCACGAGCGAGAGGGAAGTTTTATTGGCTTGATAATAAGAGAATCTAAAAACCCCGGAGGCTCAATATAAAGTTTCTATCTTTCACTCTATTTCTTAAACAAAGACAAAAAAATGTTTAAATACCATATATTTATAAAGAAAAAAACCTAATGGGCTAAATATATTATTGAAAAAAGCATAATGGACTAAATATATTATTAGCCCATAAAATTCAAGCCATATATGACAAATCTCCACCTTGGCTTGAATTACGCAAACCTTCAAGAATGTTAAATAATTCCTCAAAACACACCTCTAAGCTTACATGAAATTCAACTCGGTTTCGATCATCAACTAACATATTCGGAACAAAAGATAGAAAGTGCAATAATAAAAAAAAAAAAAAATACAAGGTGGAAAATGTAAGGTTCTCAAAATAGAGTGCAAAGTGAAATAGCATGCAAAATAAAGAGTGGTAATGGTAATCAACACTTATCTAAAACATTTTTTTTTTGTAAATTACATATTATTGGCATACAAACCTTTGGGCCAATTCAATGAGGCTTGAATTAGAGCGATTGAAGATCTGCAATGAATTACTTGAGGACGGTTTGTCTGATGAGATTTTTGGAATTGGACTATCTTTGTTGGAAATACGTTTAGCATTTAATGCCTCTTGATCTGGTGCAGCTGTTAAGGAGAAAATATTTAATTTCTCCCCTAAAACAACCTTTTTAGCGGAAATACCATGTTGTTGAGCTTTCTTTCCTGACATAGTCAACATCGTTAGTCCTCGGAGAAGATTTTTCGGTTGCCATCGTGGTGGAGGCTGACTCTTGCTACGTATCCTGGACTGTGCATTCTCAATAATCCCACCAATTTGATATGCCTTCAGTTTGTTGGAAAAACACAAGTTTCATAAGATGCCCTTCAGCTTCATGAACAAATGTGAGATTACAAAATTATCGGCGTGGCTAAACTAGCTACAAAAGAGGGGGAGTTTATGGGCCTTTTTAACATCCATCTCCACATGAATTTTAAATATACTCCCTTGATCTCCGCTTACGCCATAGATTTCTGATTCCAGGACAGTCCAAATCTTCGTACCAAGCTTCCTTCCCATCTTCTTAGTACGACAGTATAAGGGTAGTCGCCATATCTGAATCTAGAAAGTCACAATTTGGAAGTCTTGTGCTGTAAATACCTTGTCACGCTCCCATCTTCTTAAAACCAATAGGTTGTTCTTAAACAGCCAGGGCTCCCCTTTAAGATTCTTAACTAAAAAGGAATTAAAAGCATCCATCACCATAATCCTGCATGGGTAGGCCTTCCGGACGCCTCCATACAATCAATGTCCATCACATCTTTGAGAATAAGTTTATTAATAGGTTTGAGACTCAAATGCAAGCTCTGAATACCAAGGGCAATATCTTCTTCATCAAAGAAGATAATATCCTCCTCCATATCATCTATATCTGATAAAATTGTTGTATCAAGATAGGTTAGTACTATATATCTCCAACTCAATCAGCTTTCTTGTTTTAACTTGATAATAGTAGTTGCTACGTAGTTGTTATTCTGTATAATTTCGATGTCAGTGTAAGTGTCAAACAACTGTGAATCAATGAATAATACATCAAAGAAATTCTCTTCAAGCCAGGATTTCTTACTTGGTATCAGAGCTTAGGTAATGGCGTCCCCTTCCAATTCTGACAAATTAAATCTTCTTGCTCCTCAGTCATTTTCTACCTCAATGTTTTCGAATTCTTTTCCTACTAGGTTTAGCTGCTGAGATTTATGATTCAGCTCACGTGAGTAAAGGCAGGGAAGTGTTTGAGCATGGTGTGCGTGGCGAATATGAAAAGTAAGTAGATTGGAGTTCATCACCTAGATATGATGTATATGATGATGACGACATTGATTCTCCGTACACTATTGATATTGGCATAAATGGTAATATTACCATCAAACATAGTAATGTAGTTAAGGAGAAGGTCAACAAACTTAAGGAGTTCGAGAGTGAGCATGTTGATTTTTATGCTGTTCAGGGAGGAGGGGTTGATTTGGTTAAGACCGAGGTTAGGCATGTTGGGGTGTATGCTGGCAAATTTGGCTATGTTGATTCGGGCAAGACCAAGGGTAAGCTGTTGTGAAGGAAGAAACCAAGGGCTATGAGGCTGTTTTGGGGGGTGCCGAGGGAGTGATTTTTGTGGTAGTTTCAGATCGTGTTTCTGTACTATATGTAAAGGAAATTGCAGATAGCTATAATGTTGCTCCTAGGTTGACTGATGTGAAAGATTTTTTAGGGTTACTCCTTCCATATAGAGCTTAACTCCAAAATATCTTTTCGAAATGCTTAGTGGAAGACCTTGCAAGCCGGTTAATCGATTCAAGAGGCCCACAGAGTTTCAAGAGGGAGACATGGCTTGAGTTCGCATACAGAACAAGTGGTTCTTCATGGGGCGATATGCTAAGTTCAAGGAAGTGGATGGACCATTTCTTGTCTTGGAAAGAGTTGAAGAGAACTCTTGTAAGAGCTTTTGAGAAACTACTTGGTGCTATATTCAGTATAGCTAACCTTGCATTATATTCGGATGATGAGGAATACCAGCCTAAGACATCGAGAATGAGTCTTTTTCAACCAAGATAGCTCTTTAATCTAAGAGAATTTTCTCCATGGAGCCAAAGGATCAAGACCAAAAGAGCAAGAAGGGGGTTCGAAAGTTGTAGCGTTGAAGTGCAAATTAAGCTTTTGGCCAAAATTATGCCACTTATTTTTCCGTATTTATATCTTATTTGGGATATTTTAATTCATCCTTGCTGGATGTGAATTGTTATTTTTTATTTGGTTTTATTTTAGAGTTCACGTTTGTTGTGGATTCTTATTTAATTTGGACTAGCATTAATTAGTCCTTATTAAGCATGGATTAGACTCAAGTCTTTAGGTCCAAATAGGTTCAGGAGTTATTTAGTTTTTCTCTAGTTATATTGGCATGGCCTTGAGTTTATTTTATTAGCCCAGCCTGGTAGAATTTAGCCCTAGCTAGATAAGGGTTTCCTCTTTGTCATTTTAGACAGTTCTGTTGAATTGATAATCTAAGAGAATTTTCTCCAACTCTTTTGGCGTTATTGCATAATATAGAACGTAACTCTTATCATTAATACTAATCACTCAAGGGGGTAATTTGATCGACCTCGTGCTTAAGAATCAAAAGTGGCGGTATCTATATCTTTGGATTCTTGATGTATATATCTCTTGTAAGTCTTGATTTTTCTCAAGTAGATCTTGATTTACAATTATCATTCTTAACTGAAGCCTGATTAATATTGAATCATGTCTTGTGAGTTTTGCCTTAGTTTCAATTGTTTTAGTTGGAAGGCCCTTTGACATTGTTGATGTTTGACTAATTCTAATTATAGTTTTGTTATAATTTTAGAATTACTATACAAGTGTAGCCAGGATTTAGGCCTACACTAAGGTTTGGGCTTGTGTTGGTTGTTTGTGGGTTTTGGACGTTGTTGGTTTGTTTCAAGTTTGTGTTTAGGAAAGGATTGTGTTTGTATTGGTTTTGGATTGGTTTGTTTGTGTGATATATAAACGGAGTTGCTTGGTTCGTTGAGCTTAGAGATTCGACCAAGGAAGGAATTTTGTTTTCTTGTGTGTTTGATTACTAGGTCTTCGCATATTTGGTGTCACCCAAAATAAACGTTTGTATTCAATGTTGTTTTTCTCAAGTTTCAAAAATAATTCTCATTTCAATCTTTCCTTTCATATTCCACATGGATTCCATCCAAACAATATATATATATATATATATATATTCTATGAAAGAATTCTAACAAAATGCTCCATAGAAGAATCAAAATTGTTTGAAAATAAAAATACTCAATCTCTTAATGCTTTGTTTCTATGACAAAATGCTTGAAGATAAAATTGACAGTGACCTAATAATTAGGTGGCATTTTTTAGGTTTACCCTTTTATTTTATTTTATGATTTTTTGTCTTTGTTAAATTCTTATCAAATTTCATACATGCAATGTTATAAAAATTTATAGAGAAGGAACTACTTACATATACATACATATAAAAAAAATTAGAAAAATTATCCCCCATTAATTTTTTTATCTAATGGCTACTAATCAATAATACCTCACTCAATCTCTTTTTATTAAATGTTTTCCTTTTTTTCACTTAATTAGTCTATTCTTTATAATTTCCCTTTTCTTATAATTATCTCCTCCTTATCTTTGCTCTCACTTAAACTACAAATGGACAAATGTTGGTATTCATTGACGAAATACAAAAGTCTCACTAATTCTCAATGAATTGCGTTCCCAAATTAATCTTGTTGATTCTATTACATTTCAAACAAATTAGTCCACGTTCACATGTATTGCTACTCAACGTTCGTGGGACTCTCAAAAATTTAAAATTTATTTATTTGTTGAAAATGTTTTTTATTTGAGGATGTGAATTATTTATTAATTTCGGAGTCGGCACTTAATATTAAAGATAACTAAAAACCAAAAAATGAACACACTAGTTTAGAGATTCTAAGTAAAAAGTTAATTATGCATTTAAAAAGATATCAATCACCCCAAAAACACTATTTCTTAAGAAAATATCATGTCTAGTTTAGTGTATATATATTAGTTTTATTTTTACCTATCATTTTCTCACCTATTTTTTCTTTTTTCTCTTTTTTTCCCCTCTACTTCTTTTTTTTTTTTTTTTTCAATTTCTTCTTCTTCTTCTTTTGTTTTGATATCATTTTATCATTTTTATTTTTTTATTTATCATTTTCTTTCCTTTTTTTTCATTTTATAATTTTTTTTATATTTTTTTGTTGGTTGAGAGTTGTTATTAGTCCCTAAAAATCGGAAGACTCGACGATTCGTCCACCTATTAATTATCTCCTCTAATTATTAAAATAAAACTAAAATTAAATATTGACTAAATAAATAAATATAAGAACTCAAAAATCTAAAATATTAAATCTAAACTAAGCATAAAATAAAAGGCAAGTATTTAAAAAAAATTCAGAACAAATAAGACCAAGACGGCCTAGGGAATTGGCTAAAACTAGGGTTATTGGACCTTGGGGCCCAGTCGGCCTACTGGCCAGACTAAAAAAGACCAAGACAACAAGCCCAACCCATCCTAAACAGTAGCTAAGCCCATTATAACTAAACATACCCAACCTAAGCAAAACTAAACCCATTCAGCCCCAAATTCGTCTCTTCTCATTTTTTCCTCAACCAGATCCATCACTTTTCTGTCTTCTTCCTCGCCATTTCCTTTTCTCTTGTTATTCTTTTGTGTCAAACACCAAATCAACATACACCCGTCCTTACTAAACCTGTTTCATACCATCAAAGTCTTCTCACCCTTCATTTCAATGTGCACTGAACAGAACTCAATCAAACAGGGGGAAATGGGAGCAGTTGGGTGTTGTATGATGACAGTGATGAAATGACTGTCTTCGTCACTGTCATCATTCATTCTTGAACGAATTGGCAGAGAAATTTGGATTATTGGAGTTACAAATCATAAAAGAGGTAGAGCAGTTTACTTGGGCATTCGATTGGTGGAGCTTAGCTTGTGGTGGGTGGTTTGCAACGAACGGTCATCTTAGCTTCAAGCAGCGGAGATTTCCTCCTTCAAGAGTCCAGAATCGATCCTTGTAGACCCAGCAATCACTACTGTGAAACCCAGGCAGCTTAGGTTTCGTTTGGTGAAACCCAGAAGAAGAGATGAACAGAACCTCTTCTATTCAAAATCCCAGCAGAACCCTAACTTTCTTCCCTTCTGTTTTTTTCTGGGTTTCAAGACTATAGTGATTGAATTTCAATTACTGAAGCTAAGCTATTCTTATCCAAAACACAGAAAAGTTCTTTTGCAAACCCAGATTATTCTCTGGGTAAAACCCAAGACATACCCTTTCGGAACCCCAGAAATTCAATCCTCCTCCCCCAAAATTTCCTCCCAAAATCATCTCTTCAACCCAGAATTTGTTCTATGAACCCTGAACAAAATCAATCCCAAAGTCCCTCTCTGCCTCCAAAACCTAGCATGAACCCAATTCTGTTCCTCCCCAAAATCCTCTAAATCGTCTCCCCCCAAACCAGAGATTCGCCCTCTATTTATACCCAAAAGTGTTCCCTTCCCTGACCTGGGATCAATCCCCATTAAATCCCAGCCTTTCCCATAAAAAACAATTGCTGAGCTCCTGCAGGTTTTTGGCTCTGTGTGAACAGATCCGGAACCAAAATGCAAATTGTATGTTGTTTTTTGTGTGTGCAAGTGTTGTGTATGGCGTAGCGTGATTCTTGGCTAGTACTGCCAGCCAAGAATCGTTTCTTTTGCTGGACAGATTGTCTTCGTTGAAGACAATGATCCATAGCAGGAAGGGGGAAAACGTCTTTGCAGTTGAGTGGACGACGGGCCATTCAGACAACTTCCAAATTGGTCTTCTAGTTCGCTCGTTTCTTTAATTTTGGTCTCTGTGTGCTTGAGGTTTATCTCAATTGTACCCCTTAGGCATAGCATTTTAGTCCCTGGTTCTTTCAGTCTTGCGATTGTATCCCTAATTAATCATGCAATTTTTTTATTTTTATTTTTTTGTATTTTGTATTTTTGATTTTTTTATATTTTGTATTTTTTTTTAATGATCAATATTGAAATTAAACATTAAAAAAATAATAATAATAAAATAAAACATGATAAATAGAACCTAAAAGGGATAAAATAAATAAACCCAAATTTTGGGTTACGACAACATGCATGTTATGAATCAAATATTCACTTGTATGCATTTTTTCTTGTCTTTTCGTCATCTGTTGTGATAAAAGAGAAATAGGTAATGTTATTCAACATAAAAAATTTAAATAATCAAATAAACTTGCAATTACATTGTACATATACAGTGCTGTTAACATACAAGAAAATGTAACTCATGCATTGATTTATAGTAAGTGATTAATGGTAGAGAAATAGGTAATGTTATTTAACCAAAAAGAGTTGAGAGGAAAGTGTGATCAATAGAGGTGAAAATTAATTTGAAACACAATACAATGTACTAGTCATTAGTCATTGACGTGGTGATGCTCTGACTAAACAAGTAAACTATAAATTAGTCTTTTTAATTTTATTAAATGAATTGATTATTTTTAAAAAATTTTAAAACTATACTTTAGTTTTTTTAATCAATATTGACCACTTTTAATTTAATATAATAAAAATCCTCCACTTTCTGTCAAGCATCTCTTAAAATCTCTTTGTTAAATTCTTATCAAATTTCTTACATTTGATGTTACAAAAATTTACAAAGAAGGAACCACTTTTACATTTGTAAAAAAGTTTTACAAAAATTCTCCACCATTAAGTTCCTTTTATATGATGGCTAATGATCAATAATATCTCACTCCATCTCTTTTTCTTAATTCCCCGCCACCCCCCCCCCCCCCCCCCCCCCCCATTTTCCCTCTTAATTAGTCTATTCTTTACAATCTCTCTTTTCTCATAATATGTCCTCTTTATCTTTACTCTCACTTACATTATAAATAGACAAATGTAGGTATTTATTGCAACAATTGGAAAAAACTCATTAATTCTCTTAAAATTGCATTCCCACAGTAGTCTTATTGATTCTATTATCTTTCACACAAATTATTCCACATTCACATGCATATGCATTTGCTCTATATATATTTTTCAAACTTTTTCTTATCTCTTTTCATCAAATGTTGGATGAAAGAGTCATTCACCTTAAAAACTTTAAACTATTAAATAAAGTCATTTACATTATACATATACATTATTATGAAAAAATGCATTAATTTTTAGTAACGTATAATGATTAATGATATAGAAAAAGGTAATGTTGTTTAAAAAAAAAAAAAGAGATGAGAGGTAAGTGTGATCAAGAAAGGTAAAGATTAATTGGAAAAGACACTAGAATGTATTAGCAATTGAACATGAAATGAATGTCCTCGTTTTTTATTTTATTTTATTTTTTTGGCAAACATAAAAGATACCCTCCAACTCTATGGACAAAGGAATGTATTAGCCATTGATGTGGTGATGCTCTAAATAAACATGAAATGAATATCTACATGTTTGTTTGTTTTTTAAATCTCAAAAATACCCCGTAATTATATCAACAATATCAATTTTGCCTCTAAATAAATGTTTGTATTCAATGTTGTTTTCAAGTTTCAAAAATTTTCATTTCAATCTTTCCAACCATATCAGACATGGATTCCATCCAAATTGTATTCGCGTTTTTTTTTTTTTTTTTTTTTCTAGAAATTCATGTTTAGTAGGGAACTTAACATTTTCTAAGACAGAATAAAAATAGAATGCTTCATAAAGTAATCAAAATTGTTTGGAGGTAAAATTGATATAAAATACTCCGTATGTTTGACAACAAAATTGATACTAACCTAATAATTAAGAGACATTTTTTTGGTTTCCCCCTTTTTTTTTTGGTGTGTTAAATTCTTATCAAATTTCTTACATGCGATATAATAAAAATTTATAGAAAATGAACAACTTACTCATAAATATGTAAAAAGTTTAATAAAGCTCTCCACCATTAATTTTCTTTTAACTAATGGATAATAATCGATAATACCTCACTCAATCTCTTTTTTCTAATTTTTCCTTCTTTTTTTTTTTTTTTGTCTTAATTAATCTATTCTTTACAGTTTCTTTTTTCTCATAATTATCTCCTCCTTATCTTTACTCTCACTTACATTACAAATACACAAACGTAGGTATTTGTTGATGAATTGGAAAAGTCTCATTAATTCTCTTTGAATTTCATTCCCACGATTCGTCTTATTGATTCTATTACCTTTCAAACAAATTATTCCATGTTCACATCCATCTTATGAATTAAAAATTTGCTTGCATATACATCAGCTCTATATTTTCTAGCTTTTCTTGCCTTTCATCAACTATTGCAAGGAAAGAGCCAATCAACTTTAAAAATTTAAACTATGAAATAAAGTTTTTGTCAAATAATCATTTCAGCCTAAATGTTTAAACTGTTATGTGAGATTTGAGAAATGATTTTATATTACTCTCTAACACACCCTTCAAGTCAAAGTTTTTTAAACTTGAAACTTATACTGACCTCACATTACCTTATACTTCATTAATTAGAAGAGAAATGAATGCGATGAGGTTTGAATTCGTGACTACTTGATCAACAAGACTCTAGTGTCATATCAAAGAACTATTTCAACCAACAAATTAAAGTCTGTTAAGTGAGGTTCATGAATAGTTTTATATTACTTTCTAACGAGTTTCAATTATAATATAAATATAAAGTTTTGTTTAAATATGTAATTCAAGCATTAATTTATAGTAATGTAAATGATTAATGGTAGAGAAAGAGGTAAAGTTGTTTAACGAAAAAAGAGACCTATTTGGAAAGAGATTAGAATGTATTAGCCATTGATGTGGCGATGCTTGACTAACATGAAATGAATGTCTTCATTTTCTATTTTTTATTTTTGAAAAACATCAAAAATATCTTCCAACTATATAATCAATCTCAATTTTTCCCCTAAATAAACTCGTATTTAATGTTGTTCCGTGAATTTCCAAAATTTTTATTTTAGCCTTTCCATCTAAAATGTACTTTTTTTCCTAACACTTGTGTCGTTACCAAAATTTTTCTCTAAAAATTTTTATCCCTTTTCATTTTGATTTTTACTAGATTTTTTTATTATCATCTTTATTTATTTGTTTGCTTTATTTTTTTATACTTTTATTTGGATTTCCATTTCATTTTAGAAGCTACTACAAAAAAAAAAATAATAATAATAAAACAAAACAACAACAAAAAAAGAAGAATACAAAATACAAAAATACAAAATATAAAATACAAAATAAAAAAAAATTAATTACATTAGGGGCATAATTGAATCAAACAGAATTGAAATTAAAACAATTGGAAACTTCAAGACTAAAATTACTTGGATACAAAAACTTAATTGAAGAAACTAAAAAGTATAAAGATTGCAATAATATGTTCGATGATACAATTGATACATAGCCTAAGCAATAGGGCCAAACAATTGGGATCATCCGAACCATATGTCGTCCATTTCCTCCTTCAATAGAATTCTAGCATGTTGATCCTATACTTGTACCACCCTTTAGCTCTATTAATCTTCATTAGTGAAGACTTTAATACCCAAAAACTTTACATGATAATATATTGTGTGTATATGTGTACAAATATGCTTTATTTGTGTATTCAATTTAATATTTTGATGTGTTTAGAGAACGTGATCATTAGGTATGAAGTTTTAGGATCCAATATATATTTTGGGCTGTCATAGATTGTATTTTTATGGATAGGAATGAGTCATACGATCTTAGCCTAAGCTATTAGAAATTAAAGAATTAAAATAACAACAACAACAAAAACAACAACAACAATAATAATAAGTTTTAAAGACTTTTTAAAATGGAATGTTAGTGTCTATGAAAGGAGAGCAAAAGTTTTAAAACATATATTAAATTATATTGGAGACATGCATGGTCATGAAAAAGAAAAGAAAAGAAATAGGTCATTTAATGGTCATGAAAGAAAGCCATTTAGTGGCCATAAAAGAAGAAAATTAGTGGTCTTTTTTTTTTAATTCATGCACTTAAAATCATCAAATGTTTCAGCTCCCCAAGCTTATGTATACTTGTGTCATTCTCCTCATTTAGGAAAGCCACTTCATAAGGTTATACTTAAGAGAGAGAGAGAGAGAGAGACAATATAGACAATATGATTGAGTAAGAAGTAAAGTCAAAGATATTTGGAAGAAGATTCAAGTCTTGGTGATTAAATATTCAAGATGAGAAAAATATTTATTTAACTATTTGTTTTTATATGATTTTAGGTAGAATTGAGTTAAAATTTTCATTATTTAGGATTGATTATGTAAAAATTATATTTTAGTATTAAAATCTTAAATTTTTAGAGAATATTTGATGATTAAGTGCATTTAAATAAGAATTGAAAAGGTTGACTAAAAATTTAATAACATTAGATTATATGAATATAATTAAAGGAGAATTAAATAAATTAGAGTAGTGTTGATGATTTAATTATGGTTTTTAATTTAAAAAACTACTAGAAAAGAATAGGAATTAATAAAATTAAATGATTAGGGATAAAATAATAAAATTAAATTTCTTATGTTATATGGTATGTATATTCAAGGTATTGAGTCAAGTCAAGGTACTGATTTTTAGAGAAAGATTACGATAAATAGTGGTCTTCAACGAATCGAGTAAGTATAACTCACCTACACCATCGATGTAAATGCTATGTATTTTTATGTGATTGATGTGATGTGATAGTCTTGAGGTGCATTCATATGCGTACATATGTTTAATATGTTAATTGAAAGAAAATGTTTTAAGTAAACGAATGAGGTCATTTTTGAATGCAAGTTAAGGTTGCTCGTCGAGGCATAAACATTGATGTTTAAAGGTTAGGATTTGATCGTTAAATATTGAGGTTAATATTTTTATGTATGTCTTTTTATTGAGGCTAGATCCTACTAACCGTTCTAAGTATCTACTAGCGGGCTCAAATAAGGAAAAAGATTTTGAAGACATTCATGTACAAAAAGTTTTAACGTAAAATCATGCATGTTACACTTATTAGGATATTCATATCTCATGTCCGTTATGTGGTGTAGGTAATGATGTAAATGTTAAGGATGTTGATGCTACTTGTGATGACTAGTGACTCATGTGCTTACCTTTGTGTGTCCTTAACGATTATATTATGGTTTAAATGAACCTTTATTTTTAAAATAATAAATGTAAGGACATTAAACTTATGAGTGTTGAGAATTTTTACTTAGAATTTGAGTATGAATATTAGAAAAAGATTATTTATGAATGTTAATTATGGTGAGAGATATTTTTATAAATGATTAAATTTTAGAATAACGCTTCCGCTATATTAATAAGAAAATCTTATGGTTATATATTATTAATGACATATTTTAATTAAAATATTAAAAGATAAATAAGATTAAATTAGGAACTTAATTTTAAGAAAACTAAAAGGATATGAGTTTTAGTATCGATCCGTTTAGTCATGGCCCTTCAAGTGAGGTGTCTCGATCGACGGGCATTACAATGTGGTATTAAAGCGAAATAGATTTTATGGACCTAATTAGAAAATAAAGTTATTGATTATTTTAGAATGAATAAGTAAGTATTGAATGTTTGATATATGATGGCACACATGAGTTTGAGGCCTAGCAATGACATCAATAAGTAAGTGGTTTCTTTTGTTTATATATATTGTATAGAACGAAGTTAAAATATATGTATGATGTGTATAAATGATATTTGAGTATTCTCTTAAATTAAATATTATGATGAGGACTATATGAAAGGATTTAAGAATTCAAACCAATAATGAATGATAATATGATAGAATAATTTTAAGAAGAATGGGAGACACTAAGGCGGGAAATGGTAGTGGTGCTCGAGCGCAAGGCATAAATGAGACCTTGATACGGCGTATACTAGATATGATGCAGCGAGTAGCAAAAAAGACATAAAGAGCATATAATATAGTTGGTAACTTTGCAATAGTAGAGGGACCAAAGGCCTCAAAATCGGAGAGGTGATATGATGAAGAAATTTTAAAAGTTGAATTCGAAGGAATTTATGAAAAACACTAATCCTATAGTTGCTGAAGATTAGATTAAGTCTTTGGAAATTATTTTTGAATATTTTAGGATGAGAGACTTTGATCGAGTGATAAGAGTTGTGTTTATGTTGGCTCGAGATGCAAGAGCTTAATGGGTTGTGGCTAAGGTTCCTTTGGACGTTACCTAACCTAACCTAACTTGAGCATGCTTCAAAGAGATATTCGTTTCCAAGTATTTCATCATAAATGTAAAATCTAAGAAGGTACAAGAGTTCCTTGATTTAAGGCAAGGAAATATGATCGTGATAGAGTATGTTAGTGAGGTTTGAGCATATGAGCTGATTTATCGTTTTTCATTATTAAGGACCCAAGATGAAGAAGGACTAATTTCTATGAAGACTCACTCACTAAGTCAAGAGTATGGTATGGATGTCCTAGGCTACCATTTATAATGACATGGTCGATCGGGCATTGATAGTCAAAGGGGACTAAAAAGAGATTGTACAAGAAATTCAAGTGAAGAGGTCAAGGCCTAACTTTTTGTGAAGGCTAGAAGTTTATATGGGATTAAAAAAGTTAAGAAAGATGATGTTACACCAAAAAGAAATGAAGCTAATAGAGTTACATGAGTCAAGTGTGGAAGGATGCACTCCAAAAACGAGTTTGGTGGGTACTAACACCTGCTATCGGTGTAAAGAGCCGGGAAACTAGACGTGATTAGAAGATAGTAACTCAAGTGTATACCACTAACTCAAGAATAGGTCAAACAAAATGATGTAGCGATAATTGGTGATAACTTCTTAATCTCTGGACTCGTTGCATGTACTTTGATAGATTCAAGAGCAACATACTCATTTATATTGAGGCCTTTAGTAAGAAGATTAGGTATAAAATCTAAAATATAAGAATTTATTTATGAAATAGTATTACTATCTAGGGATATAATAGAGTTTGGAGACTTAGTGAGGGGATATGAGCTTATGATGGGAGAGAGGTTAAAATGAACTTGATAATGCTTAGTATTAAGGATTTTGATATAATACTAGGCATAAATTGTTTGTCAAATTATGAAGATAGAATTGACTATAGAGTGAAGGTGGTAACATTCGTACCACCTAGCGAAGAGCCCTTAGAGTTTAAGCCAAGTGAGAAGGTGAGGTCGATACCAATGATGTCGACTATGAAACCATGGAGGTTGATGGAGAATAGAAGCATAAGATATCTAACCAATATAGTAAATACTAATAAGAAAATAAAAGAGAAACTAGAGGATATCGAGATAGTAAGAGAGTTTGTGGATGTATTTTCATAGGGGTTAAATGTGTTACCATCGAGTGAGGGAGATTGATTTTTAAATATAGCTAGAGTGCAAAACGACTTCGGTTTCCATGGCATCCTTATAGGATGACACCGATAGAATTAAAAGAGTTGAAGGAGTAGATACAAGAGTTACTAGATAAGGGATATATAAGGCCAAGTTGTTCATCGTGGGATGCATCGGTGTTATTTATGAAAAAGAAAGATGGGACATTGAGGTTGTGTATAGATTATCGGAGTTTAAATCGACTAATAATTAAGAACATATACACTTTCCCTCATATTGATAACATGTTTGATTAGTTATAAGGGATATCGATTTTTTCTAGGATTGATTTATAATCGGGGTACCATTAGTTGAGACTTAAGGAAAGAGATGTGAAAGGCACTACTTTTCAAACTAACTACGGTTACTATAAATTTCTAGTGATGTCTTTTAGACCATAAATGCTCCTATAGCTTTTATAAACATCATGAATCGATTCCATAAATACCTAAACAAGTTTGTCACCATCTTTATTGATGATATTCTAGTCTACTCTAGGAGCGAGTAGGAACATGCGAGCACTTAAAAATCATACTATAAATATTGGTGGAGCACATACTTGTATGCAAAGTTCAAAAAGTGTGCATTCTAGCTAGATGAGATAGCTTTTTTGGGTCATGTAGTGATGAAGGATGGGATAAGGGTAGATCCGAGTAAGGTTGAGGTTGTTCGAATTAGAGATAACCTAGAAATGTATTAAAGGTATGGAGTTTTTTTAGAATAGCTGGATATTATCGAAGGTTTATGAATGGATTTTTAAAGTTGGCTACTCTATTAATGAAGCTAACTAAGAAATATGCTAGATTTGAGTGAGGAGATGAATGCGAGGTGAGGTTTTAAGAGTTGAAACAAAGGTTGACTACTACACTTATGTCGACTCTCCTAACTATCGAGGGCAACTTTATGGTTAAAAAGATGCTTCTAAGATAAGATTGGAGGCTATATTAATATAAGAGAAAAAAGTTATAGCTTATGTCTCGAGATAATTAAAAGACTTTAAGAGAAATTACCTCACATATGATTTAGAGTTAGCAACAATGGTGTTTGTATTTAAAATTGGGAGACACTATTTGTATAGGGTGAGATATGAGATTTTTACTGATTTTAAGAGTCTCAAATACTTATTCACTCAAAAGGTGTTAAATATGAGACATATGAGATAGTTAGAAGTGTCGGAGATTATGATCGTGTACTTGCATTATCACCTCGGGAAGGCAAATGTAGTAGTTGATACCTCAAGCAAAAAAACATAAGCAATAATGAAAGTAGTATATATGGGTATTTTAAGGGACCTAGACGAGTTTAATCTAGAAGTGGTGCTAAAGGGAGATAGATGTAGGCTATCGGTTTTGATAATGGAGTTGGATTTAAGGTATAAAATCAAGAATAGATAGTTAACCGATAATAAGGTGATTAGGGTAAAGAAAAAAATAAAAGAGGAAAAAAAGATCAAATTTTACGAGTAGGTGATGATAGGGTAATCGGGTATCGAGGTAGGTTATGTATGCCGAAGGATAAGGATTTGAGAGAAGCAATTCGAGTGAGACGAGTTCTACTCTTTTTCGGTACATCCTGGTGGTACCAAGATGTATTGAGATTTAAAACAAGTGTATTGGTAAAGAGGAATGAAAAAGGATATAGCTGATCATGTAGCTAGATGTTTGACCTATCAATAGGTAAATGCCGAGCATTAGAGACCATCGGGTTTCTTACAACCTTTGGCAATATCCGAATGAAAGTGGAAGCACATAATTATGGATTTTGTAGTAAGATTACAAAGATTAAAAAAGGGATCTCATACAATCTGGGTCATTATAGATAGATTAATGAAGTTGACTTATTTTTTACAAGTGAAGACAACTTTCAACGTGACCTAATATATAGAATTGTATATGAGGGAGATAATAAGGTTATATAGAGTACTTATATCGATTATATCTAATAAGAATCCAAGATTCACATCAAATTTTTAGAAGAGTTTGCATGAGGTAATGGGTATTAGGCTTAATTTTAGTATTGCTTTCCACCCTCATAGTGATAGGTAGTTGAAGAGGGTGATACGAGTATCGAAAGACATACTAAAGGCTTGTGTATTTGACTAGTTGAATAAATGAGAAAAATATCTACCACTAGTAGAATTTGCCTATAATAATAGTTACCAAGTAAGTATAGGAATGCCGCTTTATAAGGCACTATATGGGAGGAGGTATAAATCACCGATTCATTGGGATAAGGTAGGTGAGAGGAAATTGCAAGGACTAAAGATAGTTTAACAAACGAGTTAAAGTGATAGAGAACATAAGGCTAAGAATGAAAATAACTCGAGTAGATAAAAAAGTTACGCTAATCGGAGGAGAAAGGATTTAGAGTTTGAAGGTGGTGACAATGTGTTTCTTAAGGTAGCACCGATGAAGGGTGTAATGTGGTTTAGGAAGAAAAGAAAATTGAGTCCTAGATACATCGGATCTTATGAGATTTTTGATAGGATGGGTGACTAAGCATACAAATTGGCTCTCCCTCCACCTACATCGGGAGTCCATAACGTCTTCAATATATCGATATTAAAAAAAATATATATGATTGAATCAAATCATATATTGACGATAGAACCGATAGAGTTAACTTCATATTTGACATATAAAGAGAGATTAGTACTAATATTAGATTGAGAAATAAAAAAGTTGAGGAATAGGAAGTCTTAATGAAGGTGTTATGAAGAAATCACGAGATTGGAGAAGCCATATGGGAACAAGAAGAAGAGATAAAGACAAGATATCCTAAATTGTACGGTATGTAAATTTCGAGGACAAAAATTTTATAAGGAGGGAGGGTTGTAATACCTAAAAACTTTGCATGATAATATATTATGTGTGTATATGTGTACAAATGTGCTTTATTTGTGTATTCAAGTTAATATTTTGATGTGTTTAGATAATGTGAAGATTAGGTATAGAGTTTTAGAATCTAATATATATTTTTTGATGTTATAGATTGTATTTTTATGGATAGAAACGAGTCTTACAATCTTAGCCTAAGTTATTAGGAATTAAAGAATTAAAACGAGTAATAATAATAATAATAGATAAAATAATAAGTTTTAATGACTTTATAAAATGGAATGTTAGTGGCTATGAAAAGAGAGCAAAAGTTCGAAACATATATTGAATTAAAGAAGAACATGTATGGCCATGAAAGAAAAGAAAATGACCATTTAATGGCCATGAAAGAAGAAGGTTAGTGGTCCTTTATTTTTTTTCTAATTCATGTACTTAAAATCACCAAATGTTTTGGCTCCCCATGCCTATATATAAGGTATCATTCTCCTCTTTTAGGAAAGCCACTCTATAAGCTTATACTTCAAAAAATAAAATAACATAGAGAGATAATATAATTGAGTAAGAAGTGAAGTCAAAGGTATTTGAAAGAAGATTCAAGTCTTGGTGATTAAATATTAAAGATACGAAAAATATTTATTTAATTATTTTTTATATGATTTTAGGTAGAATTGAGTTGGAAATTTTATGATTTAGGATTGATTACGTAAATATTATATTTTAGTATTAAAATATTAAATTCTTAGAGAATATTTGATGATTAAGTACGTTTAAATAAGAATTGAAAATGTTAAGTTAAAATTTAATAACATTAGATTATATGAATATAATTAAAGGAGAATTGAATAAATTAGAGTAGAGTTGATGATTTAATTAGGGTTTTTAGTTTAAAAGAAATTACAAGAAAATAGTAGAAATTAATAAAATTAAATGATTAGAGATAAAATAATAAAATTTAATTTTTTATGTTATATTATGTGCATGTTTAAGGTATCGAATCAAGTTGAGGTACTAATTTTTAGAGAAAGGTTACTATATATAGCGGTCTTAAGCGAATCGGGTAAATGTAACTCACCTACACTATAGACGTAAATGCTATATATTTTTATTTGATTGATCCGATGTGATGATCTTGAGGTGCATTCATACACATACATATATTTTACATGTTAATTGAAAGAAAATGTTTGAAGTAAACGAATGAGGTCATTTTTGAATGCATGTTGAGGTTTAAAGGTTGAGGTTGCCTATCGAGGAATAAATGTTGAGATTTAAAGTTTGAGATTTTATTGTTAAATGTTGAGGTTAATAATTTTATGCATGTTTTTTTTTTTATTGAAGCTAGACTCTACTAACCGAGTTTTAGTATCTTCTAGTGGGCTTAAATAAGGAAAAGGATTTCAAAGACATTCATGTACGAACAATTTTCATATAATATCATACATGTTACACTTATTGAGATATTCATTTCTCATGTACGTTCTATAGTTTAGGTAATAATACAAATATTGAGGATGTTAATACTACTTTCGATAACCGAGTGACTCATATATTTGTCTTTGCGTGTCCCTAACGATTAGGTTATGCTTTAAATGAACCTTTATTTTTAAAATAATAAATGCAAGGACATTAAACTTATGAATGATGGGAATTTTTAATTGGAATTTGAGTATAAATATTGAGATAAGATTATTTATGAATGTTAATTATGGTGAGAAATATTTTTATAAATAATAAAACTTTAGAATAATGTTTTCGCTATGTTAATGAGAAATTCTTATGGTTATATATTATTAATGACATATTTTAAATTGAAATATTTAAATATAAATAAGATTAAATTAGGAACTTAATTTTAAGAAAACTAAAAGGATATAGGTTTTAATGTCGACTCGTTCAATCGTGACCCTTTAGGTGAGGTGTCTCGATTGACGGACGTTACAAAGACAATAGGCCGAAGGGATAATGTTGCTAGCTCCTCCTTTTATTGAAATTCTTGTTAGAGAATTGTATTGTACATCCCTCTTGTCATGCTTACATCCGCACACAAAACACACTACACGAGCATACCAAGCATAAATTTTTTACTCTATTCATATAGTGCCAAAACAAATAATAGGTAAGAAAGATTTGTTAGGTGGTGAGGGAGGTTGGAATTGATTTCAACATTGATCAAGAAGCCTTTGAGTATAAATAGGGTTTCCTTTAGGGTTTAGGGGGAGGAGAAAAAGAATTGAAGGTTTAGAAAGAGTATAAGATTAGGATTTTAGAAGAAGAGAATTATGGAAAATAGAGAGAAAAAATTTATAACAATAGAGAAGGGAATCAATGGAGAAAAGAGAGAACAACATAGAGAGGCACATTCAAAACAAATGAATTATAAAGAAATATAAAGTTTTAGGATTCTTACTAAGTCTGTTGGAAGGAAGAGACATTGAACCAGAGCATCATCAAGACAACTTCGTAGTTCTTAGGCCTCGAGAGGACACTATAACCAAGTCCAAGTAAGATCTTTATCAAATTATTATATACCAATTTGATGCATTAACACATTTCATGAATGACATCAATTACGGGATCGTGCATGAGACCAAAGAAGAGTTTTTTTTATCATACTTATGAAGGCAAGGGTTTTTTTTAGAGACGAAAGGTTGTGAATCACATTATGTTGGGAGGAATCAAGAACGGAAGAAGTAAAGCTAAATGATTGCGCTAATGAATATTAGGTAATAACTTAGATTATCTCCTTGTTGCTCCGGATAGCGAAAGGTTGAAAAGTTTAGTCGTCCAGTCGTTGACACGTATTTACAACAAGTCCGACATAACATGTTTTTAAAGCATCGGTAGTGATCATCCATTTATAATCTACCTTTCAATGTTGTTGCTCTTGTTGTTCTTCTTTTTTTTATGTTTGCACTTGATTTTGTAAAGTTGTCTTTTGAAGTTTTAGAAAATCATTTTCATTTGTTATGACTTTCACGAATCACGTTGTCTATTTGAGAATTTTCCTATCAAGGCAAGTTGAATTATCCAAAAGAAATCATGAAAATGTTCATAAGAAAGTAATCTCATTCAAAAAAAAATAATGTTTGACTTATTTGATCAAAAACCAAAACGCATCGTGCAATGTCAACATACAATTCTCATGGTGATCCATTTTGAGGCTAAGATAAGCAAAACATGTTTGGATCACAAAGGTTTTGAAACAGATTAGGTGATAAGCAAAATTTTAGTCCTAGATTGTGATGTGGTTAGATGAATTTTAGGGATTGAAAAAGTTTTTGAAAAATGTTTGGCTTAAATGGACGAGTCTTATTGGAAAGGCTTGATTTATTTCTTTCTTACCCCCGATTCTTTGATGAAAATTTCTGATTCAATGTCATAAATCATGATTTGTAATGCACAAAAAAGTTAAGTTTTATTGAAAAAAATTATTCTTCTTCTCATTTGAAGATAGAACTCATAGCATAAACAAGCCATCTTTGATCGAAAGGGCTTTCATAGGCACGTAATGCAAGCGATGGCTTTAGCTTATGAATGAAAGGATATAAAAGGCTCAAATTTTGTTTGAGGGTATAAAGATCTAGGATCACTTAATTTTTCATTGAGATCATTTTAGGTATGTCGCCTTGACTTTGTCATCTTATCGATTGATCTTATCTTCTAATATCGGCTCTCCTTTTATGTTCACTCTTATCATTCTTTTTTTTTTTTTTAGGATTCCCGACTCTAGCATTTCTAACTTCAAGTTATAAAAGGGATCGCTCTAAATAGTACTTTTTGTCATAGTGCTTTCACTTTTGTTTTTGATTTTCTCCCTTTTGTTTTGTTTTTTTTTAGTCATTCCAAGATTTTCTCGACAAGTTTTATTTTGTGAACAATCATCATCATTTCTTATCTTGTTTTTCTAGGAGAGCGTCTTTGATTGCTGACAAACTTCAAAATTGCCTCCGAGTGTGAGGGGTGATCCTAGTCTAGGTCATTATCGAAAGAAATTCTTTAGGCTCAAAGTTGGACAACAAGGGATAAAAGTTTTTATTTATGGAAGAGTATATCAAAAATGGCCTTTCTTCATCTCAAATATGATCTTATTTAGGTTGATAAGCTCTAATTTCATTTAAAAACTATGATTGACAACTAGAGAAAAAGGAGCATAAGGTGGGATCATTACCTAAATGTGTACCACTCATCATTATTTAAGACATAGAATCACCTTTTTTGTTTTTGATTTATCATCTTAGGCAAGACTGTTTTGAAAGGATTTGTCGGGAATAGGAGAGGAATACTTTTTTTTGGTTTCAAGAAGAAAGAACTACCCTCTAGCATTTGCACAACATGTTTTGAAAGTTGATCACTTCGTTGAAAGATTTTAAATGAGTTTGCCATTTTATTCGCTTTGATTTGAATGACATAAAATGACAATGATACTTTGAAGTAAACATCTCTTGATTTCAAATCCATAATAAAACCATGCCAAGATATTAGGAAATTTTTTCAAAGAAATAACCCAATCCATGAAAATTACAACACTTTTGCAAATGAAATTCAAAAATTCAATATGACGTAAGATTTCATTCATAAAATCAAGACGCGTTAGTGCTTCCCCGACAAGCTTCGGATGTTCTCCTTACATTCATTCTCATGCACATTATAATCGAGTTATGCTTGGCCCTTTTTTTTATTAGCATAATCACTTGGTATTTTTATTTTTGAGATATGATCATACTGAATGTCTCCAAAGGTGGGTGAAAATGAGAGTGAAATGTAATAGAAAATGAAGAAAAAGGTAGTAGTTTGAGAACAAAATTTGCACGATCCCACAAATTAACATCACGTGAAAGCATGATGGATAAATGTGATAAGGAAATTACTTGGCCTTGAAAATAAAAGGTGCTTCTTCATCCGATCAATCATTTAATCCTTTTCCCCAAGTGATCTCATAGACAAGCCGATCAACCTCAAAAATATCCTTAAGTAGTAGGTAGAAGGCACCATCATTTCTAAATTGTTAGGCACTAACCTGATCGTGTGACTTCATTTTTAGCATCGACTTTCTCTATCTTTCAAAATGTTCACTATCATATCATGTGATCGTTGGCTCAAACTCAAGTCTTTGCTACACAAATCAACAATGAATGAAGATTTCTCCGATTTCTTTTCCTTTCTTTCTACCATCAAGGTGCCCGAATTAGCATAGCTTATACCTCTTGATAAAATTCATAACAATCATCTACGTCATGTCTACTCTTTTTATGGCACTTGCAGAAGGATTCGACATGAATAACGACTTGAGACTTATATGGTTTCTTGCTAATGCTAATAATAGATAAAATGTCAAACAAACCAAACATAAAAATTTCAGAACTATCATTTTGTTATTACACCCAATGTCATCCAATGATTACATGTTTACTCCACTCGATAACATAGTTGGAGAGGCCTAGATAATCTTTGATATCATGATTGAAGGATTCCGCCACTTTTAAGGAATCATGGCATTCAAAATCAAGCATCCGTCTACTATCAAACTCGAAGGTTGTGCATATCTACATCATTAACAACTACGAGATGTTTTTCGGTTACACTAAGCTTCTCGGTTTCGGTCTCTAAGCCTATTTTTTCTTTTAACTTTTTATTGACGAGTCAAATTAACCATAGGAGTTGCTCGAGTTTGTGAAGTATATGACTGCCATGGACTCGAGCTAGAAAATTCGGGATGGGCTGGCTCATACATGCCCCTAAGTGTAATATGATTGGTTAAATTCATAATGTTGCTAGCCTCTTGATGGAGAGTGGAGAAAGGTGGCACATAAATTATCACTTAAGTAGTGGTTGTTGGTATGACGAGTGAACACCTCAAGGATAGCAAATGATCGACCCATTTTCCGACTAGAAGGCACTTCGGTAGATGAGTGGGTTTGTAGAATTTTGCTACGAGTGAAGCGGCTAGCTTAGACAATTTTGTTTTCAAGGTACTTAAACCCTTCGATGGCTTTGTTAAAGTTCAACCCTTTCTTCTTTATCATTCTTGCATTGACTTGAGTTGTCAATTCTTGGGGGAAAACATAGTTTTAATAGGATGACTTATGCTTCTCCATGTAAAATAACAAAAGATAGCAACATAAATAATATTGACATAAAATAAAGACACTTGAATGGATATAGAGTAGTCATCTATAAAGGGTGACAAAAGAGTTCCTTCTTTTTTATTTCTTCATTAATGAAATTGCTTGCAACGAGGTTTAATTATATGATTATTCACATTAGTAAACCTTCGACGCTTTTGCTAATGGTTATTTGAACTCTTTTGCCACTCATCTTGAAACATCGTGACTAAATTATTTAAGTCAAGGTTTCAAACATATCCGACTTGCCCGAGTGTATTAAACAAGAAGATATGGTTTTAAAGTTCGATTCTAACCATTACATGAAAGGGTAGGCTCTATCTAGGTCTCAAAAGGGTACCTTCCAGCCTAATGAATCTTTAGTAAAATCAATAGAGCTATCCATGGTGACGAGTAACAATCTTGAAAAATCATCGATTACCCATCACCGATGGTAGCTAGTAAGAAGGCTTGAGATTTCATGAGTGTTTACCCAGGATGAAACCCATCGGGGCACCACTACTAACTCCTTAAATCCTAAGGCAAATACAAATAACAATTATAATTATGTAGTATAATGTGTGAGGGCATGACTCCATATCTAGTCTCCAAAAATATAAAGGGTAAGAAATTAAACCAATTCAAATTATAGGGACAAGAAAACATGAACAACCACACATAGATACAAATATGTTATCACAACGAAAAAAATTAAATGACTAAATGACAATTATTCACTCATAACAAATAAGCATAGAGGCATTGTAAACAACCGGAGATTCACAACAAAGACATTCAAAGCTTGACCCTAGCATGACACTAAGGTCCCTAGTGGAGTCGCCAATTCGTCGACTTCGACCCAACAATAGTGGGGAAAAGGACCGAGATAAGGGAGTCGCCACCTAGCTAATTGGGAGAAACTAGAAAAACCCTAAGTATACCGGTCTATATGGGTATCCGGGTAAGGAGTCGGTTACGTATGGAGAAGACATGACGTCATCGCCATCTCGTTTTACCTAAGGTAGGCTGCATTGTTTATCTATGAATATGAAAATCTAATTTTTATCATGTTATGCTTCTATGCCTATTTATGTGAATTTATTTAATAAAATTTTAGGACGAGATGGTTCAAGTGTGAAACGGGATAGTTCGGGCATTCGAGTCGATCCAAGGCCCACACACCCTACCCAAATGGAAAGAGGTAGAAAAATTGAAATTTTGGCTAATCATTAGTGAACACGACCTATTATTAAAAAATAGATAAGTTTCTAAAGATAAATAGCCTTTTAGTAGCATGAGCTACGAGTTACTAACAACTCACTCACATAAGTAGAAAGCCACCGATGACCTCGAGTCATGGATATAAAAAGCTACTAACAACTTTGTCACAAAGGTGGAAAGTCACTAGCAACTTCATGTCGCTCAAGCAAGGAGCAAATGGTCGTTTTAAAAAGTCGTTGGCGGCTTTGTCACATAAGTAAGAAGCTACCGACGATTTATTTTCAAACATACAAACAAATAAACAAAAATATTTTGAAGCCTTCGACGATTTCTTCACATAAGTGAGAAGCTATTGATGGCTTATATGCAAACAAATAAATAAAATATTTTTGAAGCCCTCCGACGGCTTCGTCATATAAGTGAGAAGCTACTGCTGGCTTATTTTCAAACATGATGCACACAAAAAAATAAAAAAATAAAAATAAAAATAAAATAAGGTTAAAATAAAGATGAAAAACGAGATACGTAAACATACCAAAATAACTTCGAACACCATCGGTAGCCTTAAAACCATATTGCACACCACAATCAATCAATCACCCATCCCAAAGCAAACACAAATCATGTTTTGAAAGTAAGTAGTTTTAGAATTTTTACCCAAAGATCCTGTGATTCCAATGTCTAGCTTGGAGTTAGTCTTACTCTCCTCGTTCTCGATGATAATCAAATATTCGATTAGCCAAAAAGGAGAGTGATCTGTTTGTAGATAACACGTGGTGCATATCTTATATGTTTCTGTCAAAACAAATTAAATAAAAGCAGCAACCAAACCACAACACAAGATCTTTTTTTCTTTTTCTTTTTTAAGTTTTTTTTTCTTGTTTTCTTTTCGGTAACACAAAAAAAAGAAGCAAAATGTTCGAGGGTCGTTTTGAGGGAGGTCTTTGCGTCTGTTTAGTGGGTATTTTGGAGAGTTTATTGGGTGGTTTTGAAGCTGGTTTAGAGATTTTTTTAGGATGCTTTGATGGTTCAAAGGGGCTGCCCAAAGAGGTTGCTCTATAAAGGTTTTTGGGGTCATTGGTGACGGTTCGGAGCTGATTTGGGGGCTTTTGGTAGACTTTTAGGTCCGTTTCGGGGCTAGTTTTTAGACTACTTTTGAGGGTGTTTTTAGGGTATCTTAAAGGTTTCTTGGGGGTGTTTTAGTGGTTGTTTTGGGTAAGAGAAAAGCGGACTAAAAGGGGTTGCTTCGTAGGGGTTTTTGAAGGTCGTTAGTCACGGGTTCGGAGTCGACTTGGGAGGTTTTTGGTAGACTTTTAGGTCAATTTTGGGGCTGGTTTTGGGACTAATCTTGAGGGTGTTTGGGGAGTATCTTAAAGCTTTCTTGGGGGTTCTTTAGTGGCTTTTTTGGGTGAGGGAAAGGTCGGCTAAAAGGGGTTACTCTATAACGTGAGAGAGACTTGGGTCTAGTGGCTTTGAAAGTGCTGGCGATAGATTAGCGAAAGGGAGAGAGTAGGTGTGGTGGTTGTGGGCGTGTGGAGGCTGGCGAGAGGTGGCTGGTTGAGCAAGAGAGGCAAACGAGAGAAGGGCTGGTTGGCAAGAGAGAAAGAAGTTGCAACAACTGGGTCTCGTTTGATGTTTATAGTGAACGAGTCCCTCTAAAAAAAAAAAGCATGGATGGCTTTATTTGTAGGGTTTTTTTATGGCAAAGTTTATTTTAGTCATCCATGCTCTACCACCAATCAATTCAAATTTAGTTTTGATTTTTTTTGCGTCAATGGGCTCCCTAAATTTGAATTAATTGGGACTTTTTCTCCCAATTGTGCCCTCCTTTATTTTAATTAAAGGATATAAGTTTCATTTTTTTTATTTTTCATTTTTTTTCATTTTTTTTTGTTTAGTATTTTGCAATAGAAGTAAAACTAATAAAGATAAAAAAAAAAAAGGGTGATAACAACATGATTTTTTAAAAGAAAAGAAAAAAGAAAAAAGACGTGAATTTTTAAGGAAAATGGCTAGGTATCTTCAAAAGGAAAACATAAAGGTATTTTTGAAGGAATGATGACCCTTCGATAATCTAATGGTGAAGGTCCTCATATGGAGGAAAAGGAAAAGGAAAAAGGAAAAGGGAAGGCACCTAGTACTTTTGTGATATTTTTCACAATTACATGTTTTAAAGAGGGTCAAATATACTCACATTCGGTATGGGTACATCCGAAAAGAATTTGGAATTTTTAAAGGTATGAAAGAAATTTTATAAAATGCATTTCTCGTGCATTACATGTATAACTATACTTACCGAGCCTAGCTTACCTAGTTCTTGTGATGTAGGTAAGAAGAATAGTATATGATGGCTTATTTATTTCTCTTTAAAGGTCATTGTTGAGGGATTTTCATCATGTTCGTCATGTACATCTCACTTGTGGTTGCAAGCTAGAGGTAATTCATGTTTTTCTATTAGTAAGTTTTGGGATTTTGTTGTATATTTTAGAGTTAGGAATACTTGTTTTACTACTTTCGATAGATTGTAAGTCGATTGGTTATGAGATAGCAAAAATATGGTAGCAATAGTATGGCTATAAAATTTAAATGAGTTGTAAAATTAGAATAGCCACTTTTACGGTGTTTTGATGTTAAATAGAGTTATATACAAATAATGGTGTTAATGGTATTATTAATTTGAGCGAGAGATACTTATTAAACGAATGAATAATAAGTGAATAAATATGATAAGTTAATAAATTCAATAAGTTAATAATAAGTGAATAAATATGATAGTTTAAGATTATCAATTAAGAGGAGGAAAAATAATTAATCTATCCGAGTAAAAACTTAAAATGAACTTATTTGACGTAAATAAAAAGGACCAAAGAATTTATTTTTTCTCCAAACGAGAATAAAATAATAATATTTAATTTTTACAAATGTGCATTTTTCCTCAAATTTATACGTAGGAAATAATATTGGTAATTTCCGAAAATTGATTTATTTAAAAGTGGACCTAGTTTAAAAATTATAGAGCTTCCGTGATAGTAATAATAACAATCTAGACAGTTAAAGGGCACAAAACCTTGTGTCTTGCATTCATTGCACTTAGAATGTAAGGTATGACAAGTAATATCCTTGACTTATTAGGTCCTAAGTTGGATGTGTTATATAAATGTTCATGGAAAAGATCGAGGAAAATACATTTTATTGCATGCATATTCATGTCATAATCACGAAAAGGTTTTTCTTCATTATTTTTAATGAAATGAAAATGAAATGACATAGTTTTCAAAAAGACATGGCTAGACATTTTCAAAAGGTTTGTAAGAGAAATGATCACCCTTTTGTGAGAAAAAAGAAAAGGAAAAGGAAAAGAGAAGGTGTCTAGTACTTTTGTGGTATCACAATTACATGTTTTAAAAAAAGGGCTAGATATATGCATGTTCGACAAGATGTGTCCGAAGAGAAAAATAAATTTTGAAAGGCACAAAATGAAATGTTTTTAATTGCATCGCATTCACTTCATGCATGAACATACACTTTTTGAGCATTGCTCACCATTTCTTCTTATGATGTAGGTGAGAAAAAGATTAAATGATGACATGCTTTTGAGATTAAAGTTATTGTTGAATGAAACCTAGTTTGCCGACGTGTATACTTAAAGTGTAGGTGTGAGTTAGAAGTCTTAAATTTATTTATTTATTTCGTGTTTTTTGGACACTACTATGTGTTCTAGGATTAGTTCTTATGGTATGTAAATTAATGATACTTTTAGAACAACTCTAAATAATAAATACATGTGTGTGTTTAGTAGTAGTTAAATACGATTTTGTGACTTAAATTAATGGATGATTTGATAAATTGGTTTAAAGGTTTAAATAAATAAAATGGTTCAAATAAGAAATTGAAATGATATTTAATTGATATTTAATGATTGAATGGCTAATTTGGCTTTCAAGGGGCTTAATTAATCAATTGACTTCTAATAGGCTAAATTGTGATTTTAACGATGGTAATTAAAAAGAATTTGAAAGCTAGGGATTTCCTATTAAATTGGGAGTTAACTAATTGATTTTAATATATTGACAGGAATTTAAATTTAATAATATGGTTAGCTATTTAATAGTACTTTGTTTAAATGGCTAATTACTTAAATGAAGATTAAATTATATCCATATTAAATGAATTTAACTAGATTAAATCATATTCATATTAAATAGATTAGATTAAATTGTATTAATATTAAATGAGTTTGATTAAATCATATATATAACAGAATTTATATTTAATAAAAAGTAACTTAATAATTTAATATATTGTAATCAAAATATATTTTAGAGTATTTGAGAATGTTGATTTAATTGAAGAATAATTATTTGAGTTTGAAGAATAACTTAAGTTTCTATACTAAATATGGAACTAAGTATTAAATTAAATAATATTTAGACAATTAAAAATACAAGACTTAGTGGCTTGCACTTATGATACTCTGAATGTGTCAAATATTTACTTTACTTGCTGGTTGAAGTGAAGGTTTTGGAGCCGTCGGGGGTATAAAAAGAAAAGGTGATTAGAAAGAGAGAGTTCTAGAGCCCACGTAGATTGTGGAACCTGAAGAAAAGATAAGGGTGATTAGGAGAGAGTTCTAAAGCCACATATGGATGTCGAGATGTTTGAGTAGACAGCATCAAGTCGAAGGCTCAGGAAGTGTCACGTCATGTCCTGCTACAGTACCAAATAAATCAAAACAAAAGACCTATGGTGATAACATGACAAGGTCCTTATCCAATGAAAAGTTTTCCCAATCGCTCTTGCACAGCTATGAGATTAGAGGGCTGAGGTCCTTTCCTCTTCTTTTTGTCAAGGAAAGAAAAATATGGCCAGGCCTTTTAATTGGGGAGCAAAGCTCAACTTTCTAATTTTTGTTCCCTGATCAGATACACAGTAAGCATCTGAAAAATTAAATGAGATTGAACTTCAAACCCCAACAGAACAAATGTTTGGTCCCCAGTTCATTACCATTAGTCGTTCAAAATGCAAGAATAAGAGAGGTAAAAAAGTTAAAAGTAAGTTTTTGTAACAATCTGATTCTTGTTCTCCTAAGAAGCTAGAACTATATTGTCAAATTGCGAAGGATATGGATCTCCCGCTCACCAGCTCGAATTCTGTGTATAACTTCATTGTCCAACTCTGCATCAGCTGATAAGTTCAGGAAGATTGACATGCCCCCAGGAGTCCATAGTAGGAGTCCTTGCTCTAATGTTCTACAATATCCAACAATAGCATAAATAACTCCTTGACCCGTATTAATTGCAATATTGACTGATAACTGCTTTCTTTTAACTAATTAATATAGTTCATATGATGCTGATGCAAGCCATCCCCTGCAGCAAAATGTTTTTTTTTTTTTTTTTTGGCAAAAGAATTGGAAGAACATGAGATCTGAAGTTCTGAAGTTCATTTCAACCGAAAGAATATAATTCATTTATACAGCAGATTGCCTTCTTCCTTCTGATCAACCAGTATACAGATCTCTGCGATGCCACCCCATATATACCCATTCTTGCCATAGGATTGGTTGCCCTTTACCATGCGTGGTCTGCTGGCATTCAGATGGGCGATTTCACAGCCGCCAAGCCATTTCTTCTTCTGTTAAAGTGGTTGCTTGGAGAGTAGCTGGTGCCTAGAAAAAATTGCCCTTCCATTGTCAGTGGAAGAAATTTGAAATTTGAAAGTATGCAACTGCATTTTCACTACAAGTCTCTTTCTTTACAGGGTTGACCACCACAAGTAACACTGCCGATAATTGCACCTGTATGTATTTGATCATAAAACCCATCCAATTGTAAGAACAGCCAAGTTTTTGTTCCCATTCACGAATTGCCAACTTAAAAACTAGCTGTCTCTATGTCTCGCAAACTGATAGACATTTTTGCAGATGTGAAATACTCTCCCAATATAGCTAACGCAGATGCTGCAAACAAGTGTTATGTTCTAGAAGTTTAGGCAGCTAGCTTACTTCGCATTGCTGCTCTCTTATTCCATTTAAAACCAAATATATCTTATCACTTTCAGAATGCAAGCTATCCCCTGCGATAAACCCATGTACAAACCCATCCAATTGAATCAAGCTATAACCAGGACTCTTCTTTACCACCCTGTTACTACTCAATGATCTCCTAATATTCACCACATCTTCCCATCGCTCTGCATTAGCATAAACATTAGCCAAGATCGAATAAACCCCACCATCATCGGGTTTCAACTCCATCAAGTGCTTTGCTGCTTTCTCTGCAATCTCAACATCCCCATGTATCCGACACCCTCCAAGCAAACCACTCCATGCAGAGATATCACCACCCCTAGGCATATCTTTTATCATTTCCGTCACTTCTTTGATCAACCCAGCCCGCCCAAGCAAATCAGCCATACACCCGTAATGCTTGGGCTCTCGAGGGACTCCATAAACAGATTCCATCTCATCAAAAAGCTTCCTTGCTTCATCTACAAGACCCCCATGACTACATCCTACCAAAACTCCTAAAATGCTAATCCCATCTGGTTTTAACCCAGACTCTATCATTCGCGAGAAGTACTCTAACAATAATTCACCATAACCATGCATTGCAAGGCCAACAAGCATTGCATTCCAAGTAAACAAATTTTTATCTAGGCTCAACTCAAATATATTTAGAGCAACGTCAATGCACCCGCATTTCGAATATAAATCAACCAACCCAGTTGACAAAAAGGAATCCACTTTTATCGCATTGCTTTCAATATAATCATGAACTTTCTTTCCTTTCTCAAGTTCTCCTAGCTGTGCACAAGCAGAAAGTGTCGAAACCAACGCAATGTTATCAGGCTTAATCTCTAAATCCACCATAAAATCAAACAATTCAATAGCATCCTCGCAATACTCTCCTTTTGCACACCCAGCTATAATCGTATTCCACGACACAGAATCCTTCACAGGCATTAAATCAAACAACTCCCTTGCTTTCACAACATCACCAGACTTAACAAAACCATCAATCAACACATTATAAGAAACCACATCTCTCTGAGAACTTTCATCAAACACCCTATAAGCATCGGTTAACAGATCAGAAACCAAATAACCATGAGTAAGAGAATTCATAACATACAAATCCGACAAGAACCCAAATTTCAAAACTTGACAATGAAGACAACGAGCTAAAAAACCCCAACGAAGCTGCGCGCAGGCTTTGAGGGCAAACGGGAAAGAATAAAAATCAAGAGGGACAGAAAGTCGGCGCATTTGGATGAATAAACGGAGAGCAGGGAGAGGGAAAGAGAGGATGGTGTGGGCTCTAATGATGGTATTGTAACAAAATGTCGATGGGTTTTGTATAGAATTGAATATGGAGACTGCATAGTGTAGTAGAGAAGTGGAGCATTCGGTCTTGGTGGTGGTGGTGAGAGTGGTTAGAGTGTAGAGGAATTTGGTTAAAATGGGAAGAGAGGAGTGAAAAGAAAGGGGGTGTTTGTGATTGTGTAGGCATGGAGTTGGTGGAGTTGAGAGATTGTTTTGCATTGTTTGATTAATCTGGTGATTATTGAGTGATAATTTTGTGCTGTTATGTGGTTGCTGCTGATTAGCATTCAGTTTTCAGAGCGATGAATTGGTTTGCGTTTTTGACTGGCGGCCTTTTCCTCTTTCTTTTTACATGCCAAAACTTAAAAAATTAGAAGGCTCACAAGTCATAGGAAAAAAAAAAAAAAACGTGAACGGCAGGATTCGAACCTGCGCGGGCAGAGCCCACATGATTTCTAGTCATGCCCGATAACCACTCCGGCACGTCCACATTCATGTCGGTCATCTTCAGATGTTTAATCAAGACTTGAGTTTTAGGATCCTTAATTAAGAAGTTAAAGTGGGCCCTTAGAGAGATATGAAAGGCCCAGGTAGTCTGGACGCGGTTAGAAAGCATATGGTTTACGTAGTCTCTGGGCTTCATGGGCCGGTCCCTTTGAGCACTTCCTATTTTAGAGCGGTCCAGCATAGAGTTGCTAGGTTGAATTTTTGCAAGCTATTTTTCCACGGGGCGTTTGTTTTCGGTCAATATTTTACATTTTACGTTGTTTCATAAGTAACGAAGGAAGAAAAATTATGAGAGTGATACGATGATAATAGAAAAAAGAATTATAAAATTATCCTATAATAAGTCTACGTAAAATATTTTTTAAAAATTTCATGAACTAAAAATAATTTTCATAAATGAATTAAAATAGTTCACATTAACTGATTTTGTTGCATAATATTTTGAGTTAATATCATTACCTGCTTTAATATAATAGATTATTTTTTTCAATTTGATTCCATAGAAAAACAATATACCTTAAATCTATTTTTATGTTTTGAGTTAATTTTTAATTTATTATTTTCGTCAAATTTTCGATCAATTCATCATAAATTAATTTTTATATTAATAAATATAGATTATTTGTGTCAAATAACAAAAATAATTTTATCACATTACATGCTTTGTGCAAACCATATGTTAAATTTCTGTTGAATTGATTGAAAATTTTAACTGAAAAAACAAATTAAAAACCAGCTTATTGTACTTTCAAACCACAGATTGAAAGCTTTTTTTTAAAAAAAAGACAGACTGAATATATATATATATATATATATATATATATATATATATATATAAAAGAACAAGTGAATGTATTAATTCAGAATATTTTTATACAACAAATACAGGAAAACCATAAAAAAAAAAAAAAAAATTCCAAAATAATGCACCCTCAATAATTACACTTGCAAGCATGTAAAACGTGAGAAGTTATTGGATGCTAGGTGTCTCATACTTGTTAAAGACCTGTTAGGCCCTCTAAAAGGACAAATTGTTGTACACCTCAGGTTCTATGTTGACAGCACCAATCAATGTATAATTGATGCAATAGACTAAGACATTTCTATTGCAAGTATTCATGTGGGGTCAAAAATATTTCTTATTCGTCTACGCTATTGGACACAAGTTGTAAGGGGCAACTCAAGCTATAAGTTGCAGGAAAGGCCTTCTTATTCTTAACCAAAATAAAAGCCCAAGAGTTGGTTTTAGCGAAAAGAATTATATTCGTTTAAACAAAAGATTTCAAGTTGAAATATTTATTCATGTAAAAAGTTTTTTTTAGATAATTATATATATATTTTTTGTATATTCGATGGAATAGTAAGAAATTTATTTAAATTTTTAGATTTGAAATAGTTTAGAATCCAAAAATAAAAAGAAAAAAGAAAAAGATAGGCTTATCCAAACTGTCCACAATCCAAGCCTGTCAATTATTTGAAGGACTAGAAAAGAAACATTACATCAACTGATAATTTCAAAAGGAGCAAAGAGAGAAAGAAGAAACATATTAAAGTGTATCTCTCGCCCAAATCGACCCACATAATTGTTCCTTATGACTTACCAACAATAAAAAAGAAAAAAAAAAAAAAAAAGATTAGTCTGTCTTTTTGACTATTCTCCATGCACAGTCTTTCCAGATTTAGCTGCTTCATATCTCTAACTTTACTTGGATTAGTGCTATTTGACACACAGATTCTCACATCCAAATACAACAATGGAGAAATTGTTGGACGGTGCAAATCAAATGTACCCTATAAAAAGAAGAAGCATATTGATCCATTTTGTTGCCATGCACAACTTTAACTGCCTTTCAAATTGTTTACAATTTCCTTTCTTTCTTTCAAGGGTTAGCCGTACACTTGTCATCACCACTCTTCAATTTATTATCCACGTCTTTGGCTTTTCTCCACGTGGAATGACTAGGCGCTCACTCTCTTGATGGATAGAGTAGTGTGATTCACGAAAAAGAAGAATAATCATAGGGCCCTTAGTGGGATAAGCATGACTCAAATTACAGAATGATGCCTTTTGGGACCAGTTTTTCTGGTTTTGATTTTCTTTGCTGATCTGTTCTCTTTGGCATTATGTTGGTAAAGTATGGATTAAACAAAGATTTGAGTGAGTGAACTTTCACTGTTGTTCCTGGATCCGAGGTGCTTATATACTGGGAATGCTGGACAGACTGAACCAAGGCAAAAAAAAAAAAACTCCCAACTTCTAGTAGTTGTTTCTATCGGAACTAATAGCTCTTTGCAACACCAAAACATGCAGAGAAGGAAGAGGAAGAAGATGGTGATGTTAATTTCGAGTGTCGGATAATGTTAATTATCTGCCCTCTTCTTCCTTCATGGGATGCAAGGGGACACACGGCAAGTCATTGAGGCAAAGGGAAGGCCATGCCTTTCTTCCGGTTTTTTTTTTTTTTTTTTTCATGTCATTCTTGGCATAAACTGGTTATGTTTTCAGTCATGAATTACGTACTGGTAGGTTAAAGCTGTGCCAAGATGTACTTCTTACTGTAAAATGTGGCTGCTTTCATAATGCTTGTATGAACTTTCTACTTTTGCTCTCTTTAGTTTCTTTCCGCTCTTTATCAGATGCGCAAAATCCCCAAGCTTTGAAGATTTAGCCACAGATTCCCCTGTTGTTCCATGCACAACCACATCCAGCTTTGAAGTTTGACCATAGCGAACAAGGCAACAAAGTAAAATACCTACTTACTCATCAAGAAATGAAAATACTCCCCTCTTTCGATTTCCTGTCATTCGAACTTCACTTTATAACACACACCAACGGTCATGGAATTATAGGGCAAGTTAAGAAATACAGTTTAGTCTTCAGACATCAATAATCAGCCTACAAATGCAATAGCACAAGTTCATCACCAGTACCAGATTACCAGCTATAATAACAAGGACACATTGATCAAGCCAAGTACAGCATAAGGTTGTATAATGTTTACCACCAACATGCCAACACAAATTATCGATTCTGGACCCTAGTCCAGCAACTATTGATTAAAACAGAGCAATAGCGCAAACAATGTTGATTGACAATCTAGAACACAGGACCAAAATTGTAAAATGAATCAATGGAAAACAATGGCAGTAACTTGCCATGCAGCTCTTGCTGTCTTGCATCCTATGACATACATGTTCAACTCAACATATCCTCCAATCCCATCTATTGTTGGCAGCGCAGTAGTACCGTATCATTCAGATGCCATGCCATTCATTCCTCAAGTTTCAAGAAATTATATAAAATACATTGTTTTCTGCAGTTAAATATGATCTGCATAGTTTTTTGGTATTCGACAAAATACCAGATCAATCCTTAAGGAGGGGAAAAGGAATACGAGCTCGTCTATTGTGGTATTACCTTGCAGTCAAATACAATGTTGTCATATAAAACTTGTTTGTCAACACTTGCCTCGAATAATCCTCTGGGAAAAACTCTCACTGACAAAATTATGAGCCCCGAATCCTGAAGGGGATTACTGTCTATTGTATAATTCAACAAATTGTATTGCCTACTTGACTAGTAATCTTATTCTTAATTTTCGTCATCAAAAGCATTGCTATTTCCAGATCTGACATCAGTTAAATTGCCACAGGATATGACTATTGCAACTCCTAATCAAGATCTAGACTCTTTTTCATAGCCTCATAAACCATATACGTTATGCTTGCTGCTGGCACAACCTTCAGAAGATTTGGAAAAATCCCTTTGTAAAAACCTCTATAACCTTCATTCTTAAATGTCCTCCAAAATACATCAGACATTCCTCTGTAAGGGGCAGGACTATTAGGAGGTTGAGCTTGCATTCTGGAAAAGAAAAAACAGAAAGCACTATAAGATTACATGAATACTAGTTGAGATGGAAGCCAGGATAGATGGAATCTCCAGAGCGAGAAAGAGAATGGGTAGGGTAGGACTTCAAAATATGACATAATACCTGGTTCTAATAACCTGCAAGGGGTAAACACATGTTGCTCCAAGGGCTCCTGAGATTGTTCCACAACACAATTGAGAAAGGGGACCAGGTTCTGTAGAAAATGCAGAGTTTTCAGAAAACAACTTCCAAAAATTCAAGATAGAAAGAAAAAATAAAAATAAAAAAAGGAAAATTATCAAAGAAACAAAAATAGAAATGAGAAAAATGTACCACTGTCTTGCAGTATATATGTCTTTGACATATCTTTCAAAGTCTCATAGGCAGCAAGGTCAATGCCAGCATAAGGGATAATCCCAAGAAGAGAGGGCACGAGACCTTTATAAAAAGCTCGAGGTCCCTCCTGAAGCCATATATCCTTTGTTAGTGCTCCCAAATTTGGAGCCTTTCCACCTTCACAAGCAAAAGTTTGTAACCTAGTTTTCACAAGATCCATGGGATAGATAACAGTCTGTGCAACTGCACCTGCCATACCGCCAGCTAAAAGTCTCCCACCAGGACCTATATCAACCTTGTCTCCCCCTTAACTTCTCCAATAACATCCTTGAACATTTCATAAGCATAAAACTTGATGGCACTTTCAGGTGCTACCTTCACAACATTTAACCCATTACCACGGAAGAAACCCAAGAAACCTTCTTCCTTCAATATCTTGTTAACAGCAGGCACCAGTCGAGCACGTGTAGTCTGAACTTGTAAAACGACCTTCAGGCGATCAAGAGGAGCAGTCGCAGTACGAGAAGCAGCTCCTGCTATACCCCCTGCAACAAAATATCTACTCCTATGAACTCGCTTGCTGATTCCTTCTGGAATAACAGCTTGTTCTCCAATATCTACATGGCATACCCTTTCCCAGTGATGGTAGATATTTTCTATAGTTGCTTCGTGTGGATAAAGTAAAAGAAAATCTCTCCATTCTTCAAAAGTTATAATTCCATTATTATCCTTATCAACATGCTCAACAAAATGGGCAAGCTCCTCATCATCAATTTCAATTCCTGTAAAAATGAAACTGCTGGGGCTTATAAGATGAAAAAACAGGGGATAAAGTTCAAGGTAAACAGGCTAGCGAGTTCTTCACTTGCACTGAGAAGCTTAAGGAAGGAACACGAATGAAAAATCACACAGCACATAAAACATTAATTTCATCACAATTATCTGAACTCCAAAATCAAGAAACAATTACAAACAGCACAGTCAAATAGCAGCAGTTGTGCTTCTGCAGCATAGGATAGACATATTGCATACCAATTTCTATGTCATTCCAAGATTAAAATCCTACAAAGTTAAAAAATTCATAATTACTAGGACAACAAGAGAATACACAAAATAAAGAAAAACTCCAATATATAAAGAGCCACATTAACTTCTGCTTGATTATGGAATGTTCACCAAATACTTGCTTTATCCACAATGAATATTGTCATTTTAACAAAAGAACAGATATTTTTTTGAACAGGCAATGAGTAAAGTACCACCACAGACATCTTTCTACTCCAAAGAGTTTGAAAATCAAACTAAGCCCTGAGTTCTCCATGTTCTTCTTGTTTGCGTACCCCATAATTAGAGAGGCTGTGCCTCTGCAAATTTTTAAGTGAATGTAAACAACATATGCACACACAACATTTCTTAAGCACTACATAACCTATAAACATACCCTATAGCAACTACGATCTTCAATAAAATCTACATATAAGCTGCTTGATTGCTTCCATATTTTTCCATCAAATGACTATAGAAGACATCTGAACTGTTTAGGAAACAGTTTAACTCAGACTACCAAATGATTGCAACATGACTCCAATTAATTATAGAAGTCAGGCCCATCCTCCAGGGCAACAAACAACACATAAATAAGAATCTAAAAAATGCAGCCTTAGAACTTGGCACAATCGTAAAAAAAAAAGATCATAAATCTTGTGTCATCCAAACCGTAAACAAAATAAATTCAGTAGACATCATGCATCCTCTAGCATATCCTCAACCAACTTTTAAGCATGAAAGTACTAAATTAACAGAAGAATCAACTGACAATTAAGTATAACAATCTTCTCAGAGGATTAAAATTCATTGCTGAATCCCCCGAGTTTTAAGAAGGAAACCCATTAATTACCTACTTAGTTTACAAATTAAGACTAATTGAGAAAAAAATGCAAAACTCAATCATTATCATCACTATCTAAGTTCCACAAAAGCACCCAAATTTCCAAGAAATTTCACAGCCTAACACAATAAAAATATCAACAAAATAAAAAATAAAAAAACCGAATTCGGAAAAAAAAATACAAAAAAAAAAAACCAAAATAAAAAAGGCTAAAATTAAAATAAATACCAGCCTTAACAAGAGCATCCCATAACTCCTCAGGCAAAATGCAGCCATTATGCTCAACATCAATAGCTTGAAAAATCCTATACAACTCCATTTCCTTATCATCCATATACCTCCTAAACTCCTGATAATCAACCCTTCCATCACGATTTGCATCACAAACTTTCAACAAATCCTTCGCATATTTATACTCAGCAGGAATTTGGAGCCCCGATAACCCGGATTCAATCTGGGCATAATCTAAATACCCCAAATTTGCTGCATCAAAAAAATTGAATAAACTTCTAATTCTAACATCTCTCTCTTCTTTCGTTTCTCTCAATGCTAGTAATACATGATCTATGGATACTGGGCCTGGTTTTTTAACCGGATTGCAACAATCGGTTTGATTTGGGTTCCGGTTCGGTTTTTTCTCCATTTTTGGCAAGTTAACGTGGTGGCGATGGTGGCGCTCTACCGCGTTACCTGCCCCGGAAATGGTTTTGCATGTGTTGGAGATTGGATCAAAAAAAGATTTTTCTGTTTTTCTGGAAATTGTTTTTTTCCTACGGTTTGAATTTTTTGATCTATGCTACTATAATGAAATAAAATTAAATGAAACTGATTTTTTTTTTTTTTTTGGGGGGGGGGGGGGGTGGTGGGGGTTAAATGAAGGGTCAAATTGTAAAAATGGGAGAGAGAGGGGGAAGGGAAGTAGGGGATGGAGAGATTTCGATGTTGTGTCATGAATTATATGGTGGATTTTTCAGGCAAGAAAAAAGGTTGGAGGGAAAAAAATGGTTATAAATAAATATGGGAAAGTCTCATATTAGCCCTCCAAATGTATGTAGTTTCTTGATTGAGTTTCCATAACTATAGATTCTATCAATTAGTTCCTTCATTTATGTAACTTTCTTTAGTCGAATTCTTCTATTAAAATAATTAAATACGACAATGAACAATCCACATACTAATCATTTATTTTTTTAAATTGATTTTAATTTTTTAAAAATATTTGGTTTTGTCTTTCAACTTGTGTAATTGGTGTATATTTTTAATTCAAATGAAACTTAAAATTATTTTTTTATCGAAATATATTAGATATTAAGATCGTACAATGTCAAATGCTTTTTTAACAAATAAAATTACTTTACTTTTGTTTTGATTTTACGTAATTTTAAATTAAAAGAGACATAAAATTTGTGTTTAATAATGCTGTTGAAATTTAAAAATGTTTTTCTATTTAAAACACACCAGTCCAAATTATTTTATTATTTTATTTTTTACATAAATTACCATAAATTGAAAAAAAAAACCTGAAAAAAAAGAGGATCCACTATGGAAGAAAAAAAAGGCAAACATCACACCCACTATTAAAGGTTTCTCCAATTATTTTATTTTTTTCGCTTTCTGTCACAACTTACAACTAGTCCCCTTCTTCTGCAAGCTATCTCTAATTGTCCATTCGATTGAGGAAATGCAAATGTATATAGATAGTGGATTCAATTGATAAATCGGTAGTAAGGGGACTTCAATTGAGAATTGTTATATATTTTGGGGACTAATATAAGGTTTACGAACTAAAAACTTTCGTGAGGTTGAAATGGGCAGGGACAGTTATGGGGGAGGAGGGTATTGGCATAAAGGATAGGAAAGGTGATAAGTGGGGGATTGTGATTCGCACACTTCGCTAAAGTGACTAATTTAACCTTTATGAAATCTCAAATTTACGCTTATATGTTTAGAAAATGGGCAGTGGGTGTTTGTGTATTGTTGGTATCGAATCTGTGACCTCTAAAACCCCAACCCAGCTACAGAAGGATTCTTGTCACTTGTCGTGCGGATCACAACGCAAGGGGTGGGGGTGGGAATAACAATTCCCTTCTATGTGTGGACACTTTTTCCTTTTCTTTTTGGTGACTACTACGCTGTCGTTTCATTGAAACGAGATCGGACGAAAGTATTTAAATTTAATCAAATTTTAATTAATTAAATTAAAAATAAATGAGTGATAAATAGATAATAAATAATATAAAAACGAAACAATAATAATTTCGTTTATGATGTTTCGACAAATTTATTTCATCTCTGCGATATGACACGGGCCGAAGGACATCAAACTCCGGTCAAAAAGGGCCAAAAAAAAAAAAAACACAGTCAAAGTCAACATATCGGTCTAACCTAAGTTGATCATTTCAAAAGCCCACCAAATCACATTGCGGTTACTGTTCAAGATTGACTAGAAATATATCAATCAAGTCACTCTACACAAAGGCAGGGGTTTTTACTCATTCTAAGCAGACTCTTACAAGTTAGAAAATTTTTAATAAAAGCACTGGGATTGGATCGAACATAAAATGTCTAACTGTTTAAATAAATAATTTTAAATTTATATTTATATATATATAATTTTTTTAAATAACTATACTCCTATTCCATAAAAAAAAAAAAAAGCAAGAATTTAGTATGAATCTTTTGAATTTGGAATACTTTAAAAAAAAATTCAATAGAAAATTTAAAATACTTACTAGTCATTCATCAGCTCAACGTTACGAGTTGGATAAAAAAAAGTTATTTTAAAATTTTAAACTTTTTAATTATAATTTTTATTTAATTAATTTTTAATTTTTTTATAAATTTTCTGTTTAAAAAAAACATAATCATTCTTCTTTATAAATTGATATTAAAATAATCATTCTTTTTTATAAATTGATATTAAAATAAAAAAATGTAATGATTTTCATTAAAATATTAATCAAGAATTAAAAAAATTAAAAAATATAATTTTCATAATATTATATTCTAAAAAATAAAATTATAATTAATGTATAGATTTTTATAAAAAATAACAAATAAATTTTTTTTATTTAATATTGATGAGAAAATTAATTTTTTAAATTATCTTTGTAACATTACGGATAGATAGAAAAAAAATCATTTAAAAAATTTATAATTTTTCATTAATTTTTTTATTTAATTATTAATATATGTTTTTACAAGTTAAAAAAGTTTTAATATAATGGCAGAGGATTGGTTTAATTTTAAAATAAGGATATCTAATCGTTTAAATAAATAATTTAAATAAGTAATTTTAAATCTTTATATACGTAGAAATTTATTTAGATAGATGTAATCGTTTTATACGTGGGACAAAATAACAATAAATAAAAATTTAGAATACTTATGTTTTAAGTATTCGATGTAATAAACCATTATTTGAATAAAATAGCAAATCAAAAGATTTTGATGGCCATTAACATTATGCAAATGCCAAATATGGGCACTATAACAACCCTCTTGAGCACAATTGTAAAGTGAGAAAATGCCATTTCAAGTCCTAGTTATAACAATTTCATAATAAACTGTATTGGTTAAGGCAGGAGCTTTTGGATCAATCTAAATTCATGCACATCCATCCCAACCTACATAAGCACAGAGACAACTCATAGAAAGAGTACACAATTTACAACCTTCATTTAGGAACTGGCTTGTAGCCACCTTCTCTCCTTTTCTTTAGCCAAGAATATACAGCAATAGCAGTAGTCACTGCTAGTCCAATGAAAGCCACTACTGACCAACCATAAGCTGTTAATTTCATGTTTTCGTGAATCTGCAGGAACCAAGAAAAAATTAGAGGTTACACGTCTTTGACAGTACTAACTTTTTTTAGCGAGAATTCCTGCCCCGTATCGGTCAAACAATCCGCGTAAGAAATAGAAGTAATTCCTTTTCCAACTAGTCTTGGAATGGGCGTAATGGAAAAGAACAAGAAGAAAACAAATGGAGAAATTTGACCAAGGACTGAAAAAGAATCGCTAGTTGAAGACTGAAGAAAAACTTACCTGAACAGGAGCATGTGTGAGAGTCACATTTGGCGTCTGTTCTGCTATGTAAATGTAGAAAAGCCCCATGACTCCTATGTGCTTGTTAGTACTATTGTAGTTGGATTCCAGAGTCAGATTCTCCCCAGCTATTATCTTGACCGAGCCTGGTTCAGGATAACAGGTGGACATTCCTACAATGTAACCATCCTCATTTCCTGCCTCGTTTCCTTTTCCATAAATTGGTATTGAAGTGCATATAACACGCCCGTCCTGAAAGAAGATTATTTGAGCCAGATGTTGATCAGGGATGACTTGAAGTTAGCAATACATAATTCCCAAGAAAAAGATATTGCAGCGATAAACAGAAAGCATTCTAAGCTATGAGAAATGATTGTGCTTGTGACGGTTGGAGTGACAGACTGACAGAGTTGTAATCTTCATAATATCATCAAAAGAGGATAATAAAATGATTGTTCACTTCAATAACAGTTCTTCAGGATTTTCACTGGCCTACCAGATACGAAAGAGGGTAAAAAAGGTGCCACAGATGAGAACATGTTATGATAAATAGGTTGAAAATCACCTGTCCATACAGAGTTGAACCGATCCCACCAGCATGCTGGTGGGCGACAGCATAAATGACATAACCACCGGTTGGCATGGTGAGGCTATTTCTTTTGATGTCAATGCACGCTTGACTAGCTGGATCAGTAGCAGTGCAAGACTCAACTTCATACTCAATCTGCACCAAAATTATTCAAGTGATTTGCAGTGCAGTGAAATATATATATGACATCCTTGAAAAGAGAATCCTCAAATTTTTCCACCTCTAATTTGATTCCAGAACTCGTGACTTCAATGTTTAAGCTGTTTCTGCAGGTATTATTAAATTAATATAACACTAGATGTGGCAACCACTGAAATTTATCACCAAGCATCAACTGCAAATGCATTTCTCATGAATTTTCTCCAATGTAATTTATTTGTTCGAAAACAAATTCATAGAACCCACCTATTAGTTTTGTGATCTGGAGAAAATTATGTCTGTGCAGCATGTGTTTAAAGAGGGATTTCAAGTCATCTACATGTCTATTTTCTTTTCTCCTACACTTTGAAAACAAAGAAAAAAGGCAACTAAGACATTTTTCTCCTCACAGTGCAAACATGTTGGTGCTTAATAATAAGAGACAAGAAAGAAGTGCATTTACTTGGCAGCCATTCTCTGGACTAATTCCTGTTGATCCATGGAGCCTTTTTCCAGTATCAGTAACATCTAACACAAAGACTTTAACGGGAATGATGGAACTATCCCAATCAACCCATTTCACCATGTATCGCAGGTAGAAGCTCCTCCTGCCCCCTGAAAACCCTGTCTGACTTTGCACTGTGTCTGACCATAGCAACAAAGTAAACCTCCCTTGTATTCTGGCCTTATAGGGTTTCCATCTTCATCAATTGTGACATTGTACAGATCACACCAGCATTCAGTGCACCCCAACCTATCTTCCACACCCCGTGTATCGATTGCATGGACAGCAAGAAACCACTTCTCCTGATATCCTTCAGGAATTTCAGCAGGGTTGCCAGTTTCTATTCCAAAAGGATCTGGAATATGTGTAGCTGTTTTTCGTGTTTCAGATCCAAGGCCAAAATACTGTCCAAGAATTTGACCCTGGCATAATCCATTGTTTCGCGAAAAGTTACGGCCTGATGGGCGATGCTCATGGTACTTTCCCACAAGCCAGTGGTGAAAGTAAGTTTCATAAAGAGGTACAGAATTCCCAGCCTGATCAACTACTTCAGCATTAAAACTCTTGAGAGCAATATGACCTCTTGGGAAGTCAATATCATAGTATGTTTTGCTCGCAACTGATCCTGGCCCCAACACAAACTCGGTTGACAGAAAAGTTCTAGATTTGATCTTATTTCCAGTTTCCGGAAAAGCTTGTGTATAAGATATGTCCAAAGCCAGTATTAAAAATACCAACAGAATTATCATATTGCCTGCTTCAATGCCTCAGTTTAAAACCACATAATCTTGCACAAGGAATAGAGTACTGTAATGGGGACTATAAATACATGATGTCGTAAATGCTTTATTCTACCTCAGTTTTTTGCTCATCACCATACCTGTGATTTGAAGAAAGATGTTTGTTCAAAAAAATTATTCTGGTCAAAAGCTACCATACACAACAAAAACTCTACAGTTTCACAATTTTAAGGCCAAGCAACATGATCCAAATCTAGAAAATTATTGTAGTAAAATCTAACAAATCTAAGCAACTCCAGGTTTACTGAAAAAATAACTATAATAAAACTGACTCAAGTCAAATGCTTTCAGGTTCACAAAAAATGGACATGGAACCAGCAGTCAAAATAGGTTTCCTCACTAAATTTCTTTAACAGAGAGGCAAAAAAAAGCATAAACACAACCACCTTATGCTTCCTTTTTTCCTACTTCAATCAACACTAACAATAAGTGTAAGACTTCAATCGGTCACCTTACTTAGAACTTGAAAAACAGGAACATACCCGAATTCGAAAGTTCCTGCCACTTCGCAAGGTAAAAGTATGACTTTGATGATTTTGAACAACTTTGTTTCTGTTCTGTTCAGATATGTATGTATGCACAAAGTAAAGACATAGTCATTTAGTCTCTGTATTTTGGAGGCACAAAATAAAGAGAAAGTCAACTAGTCTCTCTACTTTCGAGAAACAAATTATTTAGTCCTTATCTTTTTAATTTTTCTTGTAAATTAATTATTTTCCTTTTTTCTCAATTTTTTTTTTAAGAAATACAAAAATGAATAGCATAAGTAAATATATATTTATATGAAAAGATGTTTTTTTTTAAATAAAGTAACATAAATTAATCGTAATCAACACTACTAACTGATTAAATAATTAATTTTAGAAATAAAAGAGACTAATTGACTCATTGTTTGAAAATAGAAGGACTAATTTATAATTTACTCAGGAAAGGTTGGGAAAAGTCCTGTTATGTCATTGAATTAGACCATCCAATAGGAATGAAGAATTTAGAAGTCAAATAAACCATACCAGCCAACGAGATCCTGTTTAGAGTGGAACCAATTGGACACAAGCTACAGCCTAAGCCATGACGTCCACTGCTGCGTGCATTCTTTTTTTATAAGAATACGGTCATAGTTTGCTCTTTTAACCAAGTCATCTTGATAAAGATTTCTTGAATTTATAACTTAATTACATCTTTTCTTTTGAATTTCATAGTAATCGACTTTGATATAGTAGGCAAAGTTTGTAGAGTTAGTAGAATAATTCTTTCTCAAAACCCTTTAAATAGTACAAAATGAACTGGTCAACAAATTATCATATCCGCTTCAAAGAGGAGATTGATCTGACTGTTTGATCTTATTTCTAGCTTCTAGAAAACCTTGTTTATAATTTATGTCAAAACCCAGTTTTAAGAAATACTTACAGAAGAACCATATGGCCTGTCTCTGTAAGTTTCAATAACGTCTCAGTTTAAAACCACATAATCTTGCACAAGGAATTGAGAACTGTTAGGGACAATCAATCCATGTTGTAAAAAGCTTTATTTTTCAGCAGTTTTTTGCCAATCACCATACATGTGATTGTAGAAAGAGCAATTTAAGAGGGGTTTGGATTATGATCATTGAAGAAAAAAGCAATCAATTATACAACCTGAAGATGTTTGCTCAGACTTTTTATTCTGGTCAACAGCCACCATGGGCAACAGAGTTAAACAACAAAAGTCTACAGTTACATAATTTTTGAAACCTGGCAAAATCTTAGCAAGTACTCCAGTTTACTAAAAGAGTAACTATAATTAAACTAACTTAAGTTTGTTGATGCATTCAAGTTCATAAAAATGGACGTCGAAGTTGGAACCAGCAGTCAAAAGAGGTTCTTTCATGACTAAATTGCTTATAAACAGAGAGGAAAAACACGAACACAATCACCTTATCTTTAGTTCTTGTGTTTTTAGGCCTACTTCAATCAAAACGAACTATAAATTAATGGAAGACTTCAATCTGCGTGTCATCTGAGTTATTACTGTAGAAACAGGAACATACCCGAATTCAATAGTTTCTGCCGCTTTGCAAGCAAAAGTAGAATTTTAATGATTTTGAACTACTTCGTTTCTCTTCTGTTCAGATAAGTTGATAAATACCAAGTAAATATGTCAAAAGTCTTGTGATGTCATTGAGTTAGGGCATTCATTATTAGCAATGAGGAATTTAACATTCAATGAAAAATAGCTACGGAAATACCATTTAGAATGAGTTTTGTTCATATTTAGAATAAGTTTATAACACCATTAGTTATAAACTGATGTGAAAATATCTTAATTCGTCTATTTCTGAATACAAAACAGGTGCCATATATGAGATTTTAATTGAAAAAAAAAAAAAAAGAAGCATATATAAACTTGATTGCACAAACTTTAGAAAGTAGGAACCAAAATGTTTTTATAAGACTTTTGAGGACCAAAATGTAAAAAAAAATATTAATTTTAAGGACCTAACTAATTTTTTAGAATGGAACCAATTGTATAGAACCTATGCCCTGGCGTCCACTGCTGCATTATTTTCCCCTTCTGGGATAGTGCCATAGACATAGTTTGCTCTTTTGATTAAGTTATCTTGATCACGGTTTCTTGAATTTATTAATTTTAATCTTTTCATTTTGAGAATTTTAGGAGTGATAAATTTTGATTGAGTAGGCAAGGCATGCAATGTTAGTTGAATTCTAACAGGACTATCTAGGTAATACAGAAGCGAACTTGTCAACTAATTACCTCATATCCATTTCAAAGAGGAAATTGATACGAGCATCCAAACCAGAGTACGTTCAGATGAAAACGTGTTTTAGATGTAGAACTAGTCGTTTGCCAGCTCCACAGTGCAGATTCGATAAAAAAAACAAAAATTATTTTAAAATTTTTTGTTATAATTTTTTATATAAATTTTCTGTTTAAAAAAAAACATAAATCATTCTTTTTATGGATTGATTTTAAAATAAAAAATATAATAATTTTAACTAAAATAGTAATCAAGAATTAAAAAAAAACTTTAAAAATATAATTTTTATAATATTGTATTCCAAAAAATAAATTTATAAAAAAACTAACAAATGAAAAAACAATTCTTATTTAATACTAATGAGAAGATTAGTTTTTAAAATTATCCATGAAATGCTACAGGTAGATAGGACAAAATCATCTAAAATTTTTATAATTTTTTCATTATTTTATATTTAATTATTACTTTTTTTTTTTGTGTGTTTTTCATAAATTTTTTTGCTTAAAAAAAATGACTTATTCTTCTTTGTGTAAGCATTCTTAAATAAAAACTTGTAATAATTTAAACATGAAATATTAATTAAGAATTCAAAAGCAAATACTTTAAAATTGTATATTTTTTTTAACAAAAATGCATCATAATTAATGTATAGACTTGCATTAAAATTAACTAATGAAAAAAAAATAATTTATTCTTATTTAATGTTGATCAGAAGATTATTTTTTTAAAATATATACATTAGATCTATATATGATTATTTACAAAATACTCAACAAAATTAGCTTAGAAAACTATATTTGAATAATTGGTTGGTTCCTTTAAAAAATATTATTTTAATTATTTTATTAAAAATAAGTTTGCTATATAATGTTAAAAAAAATATTCATAGAAATCATTTGTATTATGTTGAAAGATGTATTGTTAATTTTTAATAAAATCAACGATTCAATAGTTTTTTTATATGTCTTTGACCATACCTAGTGAACTGAGATAAATTATTTAAAATACATTTTTAACCTTTTATAATAAAATAATTATATATGTATATATGCGCAACTATCATTTAAAAATTTTTAAAATTCATGATATATATTATACTAATTTATTTTTTAAAAAAGAAAAAACAATCAAATTTTATTCTAAAATTTAAAAGTGGAGAAAAATAAATTATATTTATCGGTAAATAAAATCTTATATAAAAAATATTAATTCGATGAGAATTTTCATAAAAAAATGATAAATTCAAATAATGAAATTTAAATGATATAAGTAATATAAGCTAATGTATATGTTAATTTTAAAATATTAAAAGATAGTGTGTGTGTGTGGTGTGTGTGTGTGTGTGTGTGTGTGTGTGTGTGTGTGTGTGTGTTGTGTGAAAATGAAAAAAAAAATGAAAACTAAGGATTAAAAAAAAATGTTACAACATAAGGGATGAAAAATAGAAAAAAGTGTTAAATTTGCATATTAGTGTCCAAAAACACACAAAAAAACGACACAAAAATTACTTAAATTATTATCAAGTGAATAGTAATTTTATGCATATGAACTATCGACATCGGCCTAATAGGAGTGGGGAAAGGGGCCAAGATAAGGGAGTCGCCACCTAGCTAATCGGGGGGAACTAGGAAAACCCTAAATATACTAGTCTACATGGATATCTCGGATATGGGGTCGATTACGTATGGGGAAGACATGAAGTCACCACCATCCCGTCCTATCTAAGATAGGCTGCATTGTTTATCTATGAATATGAAAATATAGTTTTTATCATATTGTGCTTCTATGCCTATTTGTGTGAATTTATTTGATAAAATTTTAGGATGAGATGGTTCAAGTGGGAAACAGGATAGTTCGAGCATTCGAAGCCGATCCAAGGCCCATACGCTCAACCCAAATGGAAAAAAGGTAGAAAAATTAGAATTTCGACTAATCATTAGTGAACACGACCTATTATTGAAAAATAGGTGAGTTTCTAAAGGTAGATAGCCTTTTACTTGCACGAGCCGCAAGTTAACGACAACTTCACTCACACAAGTGAGAAGTCGCCGACGACTTCGAGTCATGAATATAAGAAGCTACCGACAACTTCGTCACAAAGGTGGGAAGCCACCGGCAACTTCATGTCGCTCAAGAGGAGCAAATGACTGTTTTAAAAAGTCGTTGGCGGCTTCTTCACATAAGTGGAAAGCTACCGGTGGCTTATATGCAAATAAATAAACAAAAATATTTTTGAGGCCCTCCAGCGACTTCGTCACATAAGTGGAAAGCTACCGGCGGCTTATATGTAAACAAATAAATAAAAAAATGTTTTTGAGGCCCTCCGGCAGCTTCGCCACATAAGTGAGAAGTTACCGACGACCTATATGTAAACAAATAAACAAAAATATTTTCGAGGCCCTTCGTACGCTTCGTCACATAAGTGGAAAGCTACCGTCGACCTATATGTAAACAAATAAACAAAAAAATGTTTTCGAGGCCCTCCGACGGCTTCGTCATATAAGTGGAAAGCAACCAGTAGTTTATTTTCAAACATGATGCACATAAAAAAAAAAACTAAAATAAAAATAAAAATAAAATAAGGTAAAAATAAAGATGGGAAACGAGATACAAAACATACAAAATGACTTTGAACACCATCAGCAACTTTAAAATTATATTGCACACCACAATCAATTAATCACCCATCGCAAAGCAAACACAAACCATGTTTTGAAAGTACAGTAGTTTTAGAATTTTTACCAAAAGATTATATGGTTTCGACATCTAGCTTAAAGTTAGTCTTACTCTCTTCGTTCTCGATGATAATCGATTATTCGATTAGCCGAAAAAGGAGAGCGACCGTTCATAGATAACGTGTGATGCGGATCTTATATGTTTCATGTCCAAAAAAATTAAATAAAAGTAGCAACCAAATCACAACACAAGATCTTTTTTTTTCTTTTTAAATTTTTTTCTTTTCGATAACACAAAACAAAAAAAAGGAAAATGTTCGGGGGTTGTTTTGAAAGAGATTTTTGCATCCGTTTAATGGATATTGTGGGGAGTTTATTGGGTAGTTTTAAAGCTTGTTTGGAGGTGTTTTTGGGGCTTCTTTAATGGTTTAAAGGGGCTGCTCGAAAGGATTGTTCTGTAAAGGTTTTTGAGGTCTGTTGGTGACGAGTTTCAAAGCTGATTTTATGGGCTTTTGCCGGACTTTTGGGGTCTCGTTTTGGGGTTGGTTTTGAGGTTTTTTTTTAGGGTATCTTAAAGCTTTCTTGGCGATGTTTTAGTAGCTGTTTTGGGTGAGAGAAAGGCCAGCCAAAAGGAAATACTAGCCAAAAGGGGTTGCTCTGTAAGGTTTTTTTTTTTAGGGTTGTTAGTAACAATTTCGAAGCCGATTTGGAAGGTTTTTGGTAAATTTTTGGGTTAATTTTGAGGCTGGTTTTGGGACTACTTTTGGGGGTGTTTTGGAGGGATCTTAAAGCTTTCTTGGTGATGCTTTAGTAGTTGTGTTTGGGTGAGGGAAAGGCCAGCCAAAAGGGGTTGCTCTGTAAGGTTTTTTAGGGTTGTCGGCAACGGTTTTAGAGCCGATTTGGGAGGATTTTGGTTGATTTTTTAGGTCTGTTTTAGGCTAATTTTGAGGCGTGAGAGAAGGATGCTACGTGGGGTTGTTTGTGGCATGAGAGAGGGTTGATATGGGGTCGTTTGTGGTGTGAGAGAGGCTCGGTGTCCGGAGGCTTTGAGGGTGCTAGCGATAGGTTGACGAGAAGGAGGCCGCTGCATGTAGGGTTGGTTGGTCGACGAGAGGGGGTTGTTGCGTGTGGGTTGGCTGGTAGAGTGAGGGGAGCGGACGAGAGGGGAGCCTGGTTGAGTGAGAGAGGGAGGCGAAAAGGAGGCTGGAAGCAGAGACTTTCAATTGGCGTGAGGGAGAAGTAGTTGGCGTGAGAGAGACTTACGACAGTTGGGTCTCCTTTTTTTTAAGGTGACAGTGAATAGTCCCCGTGATAAAAAAAAAGTATGGGGTTTTATATTGGTAGGGTTTTTTTGGCAAAAACCCACTTTGATCCTTGATTTTCTTCCATGCATTTATTTGGGTTCAATTAATTTTTTATGTTTTAATTTAGGCCTCCTCTTGCAAAAAATTGGGACTTTTATTTTAATTAGTTCCAATTGTATCCCTCCTCATTTTAATTAAAGGGTTCGAAACTTTGATTTTTTTCCTTTATGCCCTCAATTTTCCTTTTAATTGTTTCCAACCCTTTTTTTTTTCGATTAAACCCTTTTTTTCTAAACTAACTACTCTAATTCTCTTTTTTCTTTTTTCTCTTTTTCTCTTTTTATATTTTTGTTTTTATTTTTTATCTTTTGGTATTTTCATAATAATAAATAAATAACTAATAAATAAATAAATAAAAAGGAGCAAAAATTAGGTGCTAACATGAACAATGAGTAAATAGGAATTTTAGATATATGAATAATTTAGATTCTCACGCGACACTACGAACCAAACTAAACATATATTTTTCAATTTGATAATATATACTATGTTATCAGATCAATTAAAATATATTAAATTAAATATAAAAGATAAAATTTCATCTAGTTTTATAATTTTTAATCAATATATATGTATGTATGTGTGTGTGTGTGTGTGTGTGTGTTTTGAAATAAAAAAGATATGATTTGTTCTTTATTATGCATTTATTCTTAAATAAAGCCCATAATAAACAAATTTTAATATAAAAATTTTAAAAAACATCTTGATATTTGTTTTTCATTATATTGCATCGAAAAAATAAAGAAACAATTAATATAAAAAAACTTATATGAAAATTAACAAATGAAACTTTTTTACTAATGAGAAGATTATTTTTTAAAATATATATTTGATTTACATATATTTATTCACAAAATAATGAATAATATTAGTCTTAAAAATTGTATTTGAATTATTAAGCAATTATTCTAAAATATTATTTTAATTATTTTATTTGAAAAAATCATTTTAAATATGAAAAAATAATAGCAAATAGTTGATATTGTGTGTGCGGATGCATAATTAATTTCTAATAAAATCAATTACTCTAATATTATTATTTTTGATATATCATGATTGTACTCAATAGATAAAAATATACAAAATAAACTGAAGAATATTTTAAAACACTAAATGATAATATATATATTGAAGTTAATAAAGTGCAGTAAAAATTATAAAACTCGATTTCGATAAAATTTGATTATGTAAAAAAATAAGAAAATAAAATACATATATTCAATTTTTAAAATTTGATTATATAAAAATTAAGTAAATAAAAATTGATATTAAAAAAAATTATTCAAATCCATACATAGAAAAAATAAGTCATATTTATTAATAAATAAAATTATAAAAAAGAATAAAAATTAACTTGATGAGAATTTTTTTCAAAAAAATCAATTTTATACGAGTAAGAGTAGGTTATATTTATTCTAAAATCTAAAAACATATCGTATATATTATATAATCATCCGTTTATGTGAAAAAAATAACGATTGATTTTTCAAAATTTTAACACCTAATTAAATAAAAAAAGAACTTAAATTGATGAAAAAAAGTAAAGGAAAAAAAAGGCATAAATAGTATTATATAATCGTTAGCTTGTGTAGAAAAAAGTAATGATGGATTTTTTCAAATTTTAACACCTACTTAAATGAAAAAGAACATAAATTGATGAAAAAAGGAAAGGAAAAAAAGAAAAGAAAAAACATAAGTAGTGCATCGGATAGAGAATTAAAATTTTTATTTTAAAATTTTAGAGACGAAAATGAAATAACTTGATAATTTAAAAAAAGAATAAAAAAAGAACCTAAGAGATCAAAACGAAACAATCTAAAAATTAAAAAATAAAAAATAAAAAAGAACCTAACTTGATGTTAAAAAAAAAAAAAAAAGACATGTATTCACAATAACTTAGAAAAAAAAATTGAACAGAGAGAGAGGTGAACTTCAAACAGAAGAAAAAAAGAAAAACTGAGCAGTAAAAAAAAGAGAGAGAGGCGAAAAACAAAAGATGCAAACAGTATATAAATGCTTATTCTGGGAGCCAACCCGTGTATTGGCTTGAAAGGCAAGTATGCTAACCGGTGGTCTACAGACGGTTTCTTGTGCTTCAATCACAATATATATATATATATATATAAAGGCGAGCAGGATTGTGAACTGTCAGAACCCACGTGTTTTAGATATATAGTAATAATAATATTTGCACTGTAGTTTTTTAACATATTTACGGGATCAATGAAGATTTTTGGACATCATTTGCTACATTTGTATTGATTTTTATCATTACGTCCTGATAAATATTCGCATGTCGTTTGAAAAGTGGGAAAAAGACATTGAATTATGGAGTTAGAAACTCAACAGAATATACAAGGAAAGTTCAGACTTCAGAGAACCAGACGTATCTTCTTCATCTTGCCTAGTTCTGTTCACTCTCTTCCAGCCCCATCCAATGCACAAAATGAACCCTTATTATATTAGACTTAACCTAACATTCGGCAAAATCTTGAAAGATAACTAGCTTCAATATTCATAAACGACTCCCAATTGATATTTTTGTAATTACACGGAGAAAAAGTTATCTATCCATATGGCTGCAGCACAGAAGATAATATGTAGGATTGATAGAGATCAAAACATTACTATACTCTTCTCTACCCTTCTTTAGCCCAGAATGTACAGTGACAGAAACAGCTATTGCCAGTCCGATCAAAGCTATTATTGCCAATGCATATGTGAATCTTTCATATTTTCAAGCATCTGTAAGAACCAAGAAAAATAATGGTAAAAGTTGTCAACAATCCAATATGTTAGTAACATTGTTTGTAAATTCTTCTTTATATTCCCATTTCGATTACCAGAATTCTCTTTAGCTACAAAATGTCATTTATCTTCTGCTATAAAAATGTTTCTACACTATCTAATCCTTTATCTTCGATCATAAAAGGTTTTTCAAATTCCAGCACAAGTTTCTTTTTAATATCTAAAACATGGTTGCAAGGATCCCTCCAACTGAGATATGAACATGTGACTCTATGCACACATATGCAGAGCGCACACATGTAAGTTTAAATGGTCACCACAATATTGAACAAACTTACACGAACGGGAGCTTGTAACAAACTTGTGGGGTTTAGTGTTCGGTCAGCAACCAAAATGTAGAAATTCCCCATGATTCCTGTGTGCTTTTGATCTCTTCTGTAGTTGGATTCCAAAACTAGCTTCTCCCCAGCTGTTATCCGGATAGAGCCTGGTTCAGGATAGCACGTAGACATTCCTACAACGTAACCTGCCTCATTTCCTGCCTCCTTTCCTTCTCCATAATTTGGTAGCGAACGACATATAACATGTCCATCCTGAAGTAACCGCCAAGCATATGATTAGAATAGGATGTTAATTCACCATCGACTTAAACGGTAATAACATAAACACTGTACGATATAATCAAGGATAGAAACAGGGGCGTGTGTGAAACAGAAAGCAGAACTTTGACAACAATTTTGGACAGTAACATTGTACGGTACCATTGGACATGCTAAAAGCCACACACAACGCTTAACTGGAGACTGGAAGGTGAAACTGGCTGTATTCTGGGACCAAGATATATGTTGGGTTGACAAATTATTATCGCAGGCCATTAGAAGTGATCCTTTTCTGTTCCTAAGGGCATAACAGCAACTTCTTGGGCAAGATGTAAAGTTACAAGCTCTTTACAAGACCCAATTAGCACGTAAAGTGAAACACTGAGCCAGAGGCGATGAGAGTCACTGGCAATCTATGTGGTTGGCCTGGTCAGTCTCCAGAGAAGAAACGATCACAGTTTTTACACTTTTAGGTTGATTCACACATCTGAAAGTGTTCTAAAATTTATGCAGAGTCCAACGGTGCTAATTAAAAGGATGATGACATAGCAAGCAAAAAGGAGGAAAAGAAAGATCCCAAATCAAGATGAGAGGATTTAACAACAAACTGGAAATTTGAGTTTGGAAGTCACCTTCCCATACAGAGTTGAACCAATCCCTCCAGCATGCTGGTGGGCAACACCGTAGATGACATAACCAGCAGATGGCATGGTGAGGCTTGTCCTTTTGACATCAATACATCCATGAACAGAAGCATCAGTGGAGCTGCAATACTCAATGTCATACTCAACCTGCAGTAAAAACAATTATAGCGATTCCCAAAGATACAGAAGTATGTGGCCTTGTTGGGAAAAAATAAAAAAGAGAACAGTTTCCTTTGGAATCACCCTTTTGTTTTCCGAAACTCATGAAACTTGTGTACAGAAATGTTCAATTCATATGTGTTCAATCCAATTCTGTAAAAGTAAATCTGACAATAGATTCAGAAAATACAACTTTTTTATCAAAACGCAAAACAAATGCTAGAGCATCATCACAAAAGTTGTGTATACAACTATGAAGAGCGACACAGAATCCAAGACTTCATACCTCACACTGAGGCTGCTTTGAGTATGCAAAATATATACTCTCAAAAGGGTAGGCCAGTTTTGCATGCTCGTATACGTGCTTATGACTGGGGTTTCGCTTTGAGAGTGTACATTGTCTTTGTATATATCGATTTGTATCTATGTACATATATCAGGAACTTCACTCTAGTGCAATTAATTTACTGAATGCAGAAGTGACACTGCTCTATAGCAACGGTACCCTACTGGAGGAGTTCTAAGACCAATGGATATCCTATCAGTTTATCATACTCTGCTGTGAGTTTAAAGAGAATTCAACCCTTTATTAAGTCTATTTTCCCACTGTAATGCTTTTCTCAAACAAGAAAAAGAGATAGTTAGAGATATAGAAACTTGTGTAGTCTAGGTGTTCCCTAAAAGCATCTCCAACGGTGCTCTCTACTTTTAGCTAGTATTTTTAATGTAAATAGAGAGTACTATTAATTATATAGATTGAAGATCAATATTATCTCCAATGCTACTCTCTACTTTAACTTTTTATTTTGACAAAATACATAAAATCCAGAGAGACTATTGGTGAAGAGGCTGAGTGGCATAAGAAATAGTAATTTTCAATAAAGAGTCATTTGAACTCTCTAATATTGGAGAGTCAAAGACATTCTGTATCTTAATTTTAAAAATAGAAATTGTGATAAAAAGAGCATTGGAGATGAAATTTGAGCCAAACCTCTTTATTATAAAGAAAAATCTTAATATAAAGAGAGCATTGGAGATGCTCTAATAGCTTAATCCTGGTTGCCTTAAAAATTAGGGAGCATGAATAGCTGATTCAACAAAACGTAAATCCGGATTCAATTTTCATGTAATGTTAAAACAGCAAGTACAGAAGTACTTTACCTGGCAACCATTCTCTGGACCAATTCCTGTTGAACCATTTAGCCTTTTCCCAGTATCAGTGACATCAAATACAAAGATTTTAACAGGAATAATGTCACGATCCCACTCAACCCATTGCATCGTATATCGCAGGTAGAGACTTCTCCTGGTACCCTGGAAACCTTGTTTGACCTTGCATTGTGTATGGTCATAGCAACAAAATAAGCCTCCTTTATAGTCTGGCTTCAAAGGGTGTCCCGATTCACTAACTGTAACGTTATACAGATCACACCTACATTCAGTGCATCCCAACCTATCTTCGGCACCCCGTTTATCGATTGCATTGACATTAAGCAACCATCTCTCGTCGTACCCAGCAGGAATTTCAGCTGGATTGCCAATTTCTATTGCATAAGGATCAGGAATATGCGTGGCTGTTTTTCGTGTTTCAGATCCAAGGCCAAAATACTGCTTAAGAACACCTCTCTGGCATATTCCACTGTTACCTGCAGAAATGCGATCTGACTCCTTAAACTTCTGCTCATGATTATTCTCAACCACATCTAGACGTTGATAGTATCTCTCGACAAACCAGTGGTGAAGATAAGTTTCATGAAGAGGGACAGGATTCCCAGCATCATCAATCACTTCAGCACTGAAACTCTTGATACCAATATGACCTTTTGGGAATTCAATATTGTAATAGAATCTATTCACCACTGATCCTGGTCCCAACACAAACTTCGGTGATAGGAAAGTGGCAGATTTGATCTTTTTACCACCTTTCGTAGAAGCTCGTGTATGAAGTACATTAGATGCCAGTATTAGTATTGCTAACAAAAGCAAGCCGCCCCGAGAACAGTATGCCATATTTCCTGTCAGTTTCCAGTATCTAAACTATATATCTTTCACAAAACGAAGCACAGTATAATTGAATAGAAACCAAACATATAGACTACGAAGCACAAGAACAACGAGACAATAAACTGAAATTTACTAGCAAACTGCAACATATGGTGATGAAAGTTTTTGAGTTTTTTAACCTGATCTTCTCAAATGCTTATTTGCTAATCAGCTGCTAGAATTAATCAAACAATTTTATGTATCTCATGCCAAATTCAAGATGGAGATGAAAAATTAGTGCTTTATACAAGTTGATTTGACTGAGAGAGAAATTGGCACCGGGGAAGTGCTGTACCAAGAATCCAATAATTTTGGATAAGAACAATTAATCCTCCATGCACATAAACAAAGGATTGTCACAAAAGTGTCCTAATCGTCCGCAGACCAACAAGACTGTCACTGAGATTAATCCCTCCCTAATCAATTCATGACAAAGGTGCTTTTTCAAAAGTTTTGATCAAATCACCCACCACATGGATTCTCAAAAATATAAACAGATAGAACTCTGGAGAATAAGTCCTCATGGACCAGCATGATAACAGCTAAGGAGGAGATTACACAGTAAAAGCACATTCAATTTATGCTATGATTACTATGCTTTCATTTGATTCGTCCACAATTTTTTTAAAAAGAAGTCCCTAGTTTGTTATTGACAATTTCTGAGAAGAAAAAAATGTCTTAAATGAGCACACAATCATATCCACACATGTTTCCATAGATGGCTAACATTTACTCGGAAAACTGTATGTACCAAATGAGTAAACGAAAAGAAGATGTTGCTAATATTCAAATCATATTCATTGATAAAATGTTTTAGACGAAAAAGAAATTATAATTGTCAAACATGTTTTCCGCTAAATTTACAAAAGGAGAAAAAAACTACTCCCTGGCGAAAGTTGAATAAACACAAAAAAGAAAAAAAAAAAAAAAAAGGGGGTCATATGTTTATACATCATTAAACAGAAAAACAGACAGAAAAGAGCATACCCAGATACCAAAAGTCACCTACCAGTATTGTACTGCCACTAGTTTGAACTTTATTCAGTTCCCTGCCTTTTTGAATTTATACACCAGAAAGAAAATATTCTTTGTTTCTGTTTTCTGAGTAAGTGGCAAAGAATGGATAGTGATGATGTCAAAAAAAGCTGGAGCATTAATCATCGATATATAATAATTGTTGCACTGGATTCTGGTCAAATGGGAAGGGAAGGATAGGATAGCGTAAGCCATGACGTCCACCATGGCATTCCTTTCTTGTTTTTGGTTTCGCTCAAAATTTATTTTTCACTTTCAAAATTTTGAGTAAGTTATTTTATTTTATTTTATTCTTAATTCTCAATCTTTTGAAATTGGCTCAATAACTTTATAAAAGATAAAGTAATCATTGACTCGCAATAATGAAAAAAAATATCATATCAAATAATTCAACCTAGTACGTACTTTACATCATCTTCTTGTCGAATCAAATAACTATAAGTCACATAAACACCTCCAATTTGTTTGGACCACCACCAGCGCCAAGTGTTGCAGTAGGGCTATCTTTGTTCTCACATTTTATCTTTGGCAATTCAAGAATGTGTGGACCAAGTTCCACCATGACACGTCAAGGAAAGCAACAAGATAAACCCTTTGGACGTTCTCCATCATTGGAACAAGACAGACAACCTATTAACTTCTATCTGATTGAACGTTCTCCGTTATTGGAACAGGACAGACAACCTGTTAACTTCTATCTGATTCAAGTACATTTGTATTTTTGTATTGTGATTGAAATATTAATGTAAAATTTAAATTTTTGAATCTATAATTTTTTATACAAGTAAAAATAATAATTAAAAAAATAGTTTTGTCAAACTATAATTCTCGTGTATGTAAGAAAATCAACCAAGGAAGTTATTTTACCTGGCAACCATTCTCTGGACTTAATCGTGCTGAAGCATTAAGCCTTTTCCCAGTATCAGTGACATCAAGTATAATGATTTTAACAGGAATAATGCCAAAATCCCAATCAACCCATTCCACCGTGTATCGCAGGTATAGACTCCTCCTGGCACTCCCATAACCTTTTCGTACCTTGCAATGAGTTTGGTCATAGCAACAACTTAGACCCCTCTGTAGTCTGGCCTCAAAGGTTGGCCATATTCATCCACTGTGATGTATCAAAGATCATGTCTGCAACGAAAAACACAAACACAAACACAATCGCCTTATCGTTAGTTCTTGTGTTTGTTGGCCTACTTCAATCAAAACGAACTATAAATTAATTAATGGAAGAATTCAATCTGCATGCCATCAGAGTTATTACTTTAGAAACAGGAACATACCCGAATTCAATAGTTTCTGCCACTTTGCAAGCAAAAGTAGAATTCTAATGATTTTGAACTACTTCGTTTCTCTTCTGTTCATATAAGTTCATAAGCACCAAGTAACTATGTAAAAAGTCCTGTGATGTCATTGAGTTAGGGCATCCATTATTAGAATGAGTTTCGTTCATATTTATACCCTCTATTCTTCAAATTATTTTGATTGAGATTTTGTATTATTTTTTGTATTGATTGAAGCTCTCTATTCTTCATTTTGTTTTATTTGAGATTTTGTATTATTTTTTATATTGATTGAAACCAACGACTCTTCATTTTATCTTATTTGAAACTTTCGGTTATAACATCATTTGTCATAAGCCGACATGATGATATCTTAGCACGTCTATTTTTTAATACAAAACACAAGTCACAAATGATATTTTAATTTAAAAAAAAAAAAAAAAAAAACATGTATAAACTTGATTGCACAAACTTTAGAAAGTAGGAACCAAAATGTTTTTATAAAAATTTGAGGACCAAATTGTAAAAAATATTAATTTTAAGGACCTAACTAATTTTTTTAGCATGGAACCAATTGTATAGAACCTATGCCCTGGCGTCCACTGCTGCATTATTTTCCCCTTCTGCGATAGTGCCATAGACATAGTTTGCTCTTTTGATTAAGCTATCTTGATCAAGATTTCTTGAATTTATTAACTTTAATCTTTTCATTTTGAGAATTTTAGGAGTGACAAATTTTGATTGAGCAGGCAAGGCATACAATGTTAGCTGAATTCTATCCCAGGAGGGCCAGGACCATTTAGGTAATACAGAAGCGAACTGGTCAACTAATTACCTCATATCCATTTCAAAGAGGAAATTGATACGAGTACTCAAACCGGAGTATGTGCAGATGAAAGCATGTTTTAGATGTGGAATATTTGCACTGCTGTTTTTTAACATAATTAAGGGATTTTTGGACATCATTTGCTACATTTGCATTGATTGTTATCGTTAAGTCCTGATAAATATTAGCATGTCACTTGAAAAGTAGGAAAAAGACATTGAATAATGGAGTTAGGAACTTAACAGAATAGGCGGGGAAACTTCAGACTTCCGCAAAACAAAAGGTATCTTCTTGATCTTCCCTGGTTCTGTTCACTCTCTGCCAGTCCCATCCAATGCACAAAATGAACCCTTGGTATATTAGACTTAACCTAACATCCGGCTGAATCTTGAAAAATAACTAGCTTCAATATTCATAAACTACTTCCAATTGATTATTTTGTGTAATTATAAGGAGAAAAAGTTATGGATCCATATGACTGGAGTACAGAAGATAATATGTAGGATTGATAGAGATCAAAACATTACTATACGTAGTTCACGGTTTGATGTATAAGCAAAACTAGACAAGGAGATCCATGACATTGATCATACAAACACGATTCCAACTCTACGCCAGAATTGGCCGGTAGCCTTCTTCTCTCCCCTTCTTTAGCCGAGAATGTACAGTGACAGCAACAGCTATTGCCAGTCCGAACAAAGCTATTATTGCCAATGCATATGTGGATCCTTTCATGTTTTCCAGCATCTGTAAGAACCGAGAAAAATAATGGTAAAAGTTGTCAACAATCCAAAATGTTAGTAACATTGTTTGTAAATTCTCCTTTATATTCCCATTTCAATTACCAGAATTTTCTTTAGCTATAAAATGTCATTTATCTTCTGCTATATACACGTTTCTACACTATTTAACCCTTTATCTTCGATCATAAAAGGTTTTTCAAATTCCAGCACAAGTTTCTTTTTAATATCTAAAACATGGTTGCAAGGATCCCTCCAACTGAGATATGAACATGTGACTCTATGCACACATATGCAGAGTGCACACACGTAAGTTTAAATGGTCACCACAATATTGAACAAACTTACATGAATGGGAGCTTGTAACAAACTTGTGGGGTTTGGTGTTTGGTCTGCAACCAAAATGTAGAAAAGCCCCATAACTCCTGTGTGCTTTTGATCTCTGCTGTAGTTGGATTCCAAAACTAGCTTCTCCCCGGCTGCTATCTGGATAGAGCCTGGTTCAGGATAGCATGTAGACATTCCTACAATGTAACCCGCCTCATTTCCTGCCTCCTTTCCTTCTCCATAATTTGGTAATGAACTACATATAACACGTCCATCCTGAAGTCACCGCCCAGCATATGATTAGAATAGGATGTTAATTCACCACCAACTTAAACAGTAATCACATAAACACTGTACGACATAATCAAGGATAGAAACAGGGGTGTGTGTGTGAAACAGAAAGCAGAACTTTGACAACAATTTCGGACAGTAACAGATTGTGACACTACATTGTACGGTACCATTAGACATGATAAAAGCCACACACAACGCTTAAATGGAGACTGGAAGGTGAAACTGGTTGTATTCTGGGACCAAGATATATATTGGGTTGACAACTTATTATCGCAGACCATCAGAAGTGATCCTTTTCTGTTCCTAAGGGCATAACAGCAACTTCATGGGCAAGATGTGAAGTTACAAGCTCTTTACAAGACCCAATTAGCACGTAAAGTGAAACACTGAGCCAGAGGCGATTAGAGTTGCTGGCAATTTATGTGGTTGGCCTGGCAGTCTCCAAAGGACCTTACTTCATAGTACATACTAGAAGTTAGAGAAGAAACGATCACAGTTTTAAATTTTTAGGTTGATTCACACATCTGAATGTATTCTACAATTTATGTAAAGTTCAATGGCGCTAGTTAAAAGGATGATGACATAGCAAGCAAAAAGGAGGAAAAGAAAGATCCCAAATCAAGATGAGAGGATGTCACAACAAACTGGAAATTTGAGTTTGGAAGTCACCTTCCCATACAGAGTTGAACCAATCCCTCCAGTATGCTGGTGGGCAACACCGTAGATGACATAACCAGCAGATGGCATGGTGAGGCTTGTCCTTTTGACATCAATACATCCATGAACAGAAGCATCAGTGGAGCTGCAAGACTCAATTTCATACTCAATCTGCAGTAAAAACAGTTTTAGTGATTCCCAAAGATACAGAAGTATGTGGTCCAGCTGGGGGCAAAAAAAAAAAGAAGGTTCCTTTGAAACCACCCTTTTGTTTTTCGAAACTCATGAATTCAATTCGTACGTGTTCAATCCAATTCTGTGAAAGTAATCTGACAATAGATTCAGAAAATACAACTTTTTCATCACAAAATTTGTGTATACAACTATGAAGAGCAACACAGAATCCAAGACTTCATACCTCACACTGAGACTGCTGAGTATGCAAAATATATACTCACAAAAGGGTAGGCCAGTTTTGCATGCTGGTATACATGCTTATGACCGTGGAAGGGCTTCGAAAGTGTATATTGTCTTTGTATATATAGATTTGTATCTACTTACATATATCAGGAACTTAACTCTAGTGAAATTAATTTAGTGAATGCAGATGTGACACTGCACTATAGCATCGGTACCCTACTGGAGGAATTCTAAGAACAATAGATATCCTATCAGTTTATCGTACTCTGCTGTAAGTTTAAAGAGAATTCAACCCATTATTAAGTCTATTTTCCCACTGTAATGCTTTTCTCAAACAAGAAAAAGAGATAGTAATATAGAACCTTGTGTTGTCAAGGTGTTCCCTTATAGCTTAATACTGGTGTTCTAAAAATTAGGGAGCATGAATAGCTGATTCAACAAAACGTAAATGCCTGATTCAATTTTCATGTCATGTTAAAACAACAGGTACAGAAGTACTTTACCTGGCAACCATTCTCTGGACCAAATCCTGTTGAACCATTTAGCCTTTTCCCAGTATCAGTGACATCAAATATAAAGATTTTAACAGGAATAATGTCACGATCCCACTCAACCCATTCCATCGTATATCGCAGGTAGAGACTTCTCCTGGTACCCTGGAAACCTTGTTTGACCTTGCATTGTGTATGGTCATAGCAACAAAATAAGCCTCCTTTATAGTCTGGCCTCAAAGGGTGTCCCGATTCACTAACTGTAATGTTATACAGATCACACCTACATTCAGTGCATCCCAACCTATCTTCAGCACCCCGTGTATCGATTGCATGGACATTAAGCAACCATCTCTCCTCATACCCAGCAGGAATTTCAGCTGGATTGCCAATTTCTATTGCATAAGGATCAGGAATATGCGTGGCTGTTTTTCGTGTTTCAGATCCAAGGCCAAAATACTGATTCAGAATACCTCTCTGACATATTCCACTGTTACCTGCAGAAATGCGATCTGCCTCCTTAAACTTCTGCTCATGGTTATTCTCAACCACATCTAGCCGTTGATAGTATCTCACGACAAGCCAGTGGTGAAGATAAGTTTCATGAAGAGGGACAGGATTCCCAGCATCATCAATCACTTCAGCATTGAAATTCTTGATACCAATATGACCTTTTGGGAATTCAATATTGTGATAGAATCTATTCTCCACTGACCCTGGTCCCAACACAAACTTCGGTGATAGGAAAGTGGCAGATTTGATCTTATTACCACGTTTCACAGAAGCTCGTGTATGAGGTACATTAGATGCCAGAATTAGTATTGCTAACAAAAGCAAGCTGCCCCGAGAACAACGTGCCATATTGCCTGTCAGTTTCCAATATCTCAAGTTAAACTATAAATCTTTCACGAAACAAAGCACAGTATAATTCAATAGACTACGAAGCACAAGAACAACGAGACAATAAACTGAAATTTACTAGCAAACTGCAACATATGGTGATGAAAGTTTCAAGTTTTTTAACCTTATCTTCTCAATTGCTTATTTGCTGCACGATTTGAATCGTATCTATGCTGCTAGATTGATCAAACAATTTTTTTTATGTATCTAGTGCCAAATTCAAGATAGAGATGAAAAATTGGTGCTTTATACAAGTTGATTTGACTGGGAAAGAACTTGGCACTGGGGAAGTGCTGTACTAAGAATCCAATAATTTTGGATAAGAACAATTAATCCTCCATGCACATAAACAAACGATTGTTACAAAAGTGTCCTAATCGTCCGCAAACCAACAAGATTGTCACTGAGATTAATCCCTCCCTAATCAATTCATGAGAAAGGTGTTTGTTCAAAAGTTTTGATCAAATCACCCACCACATGGATTCTCAAAAATATAAACAGATAGAACTCTGGAGAATAAATCCTCATGGACCAGCATGATAACAGCTAAGGAGGAGATTACACAGTAAAAGCACATTCAATTTATGCTATGATTATTATGCTTTCATTTGATTCGTCCACAATTTTTATAAAAAGATTGCCCTAATTTGTGATCGATAATTTCTGAAAAGAAAAAAAACGTCTTAAATGAGCACACAATCATATCCACACATGTTTCCACAGATGGCTAACATTTACTCGGAAAACTTTATGTACCAAATGAGTAAACGAAAAGAAGCTGTTGTCGATATTCAAACCATATTCATTGATAAAATGTTTTAGACAAAAAAAGAAATTAAAATTTTCAAACATGTTTTCCGCTAAATTTACAAAAGAAAAAAAAGACTACTCCCTGGCGAAAATTGAATAAATACAAAAAAGGGGTCATATGTTTATACATCATTAAACAGAAAAACAGACAGAAAAGAGCATACCCAGATACCAAAAGTCACTTACCAGTATTGTACTGCCACTAGTTTGAACTTTATTCAGTTCCCTGCCCTTTTGAATTTATACACCAGAAAGAAAATATTCTTTGTTTCTGTTTTCTGAGTAAGTAGCAAGGAATGGATAGTGATGATGTCAAAACAAGCAGGAACATTAACCATCGATATAAAATAACTGTTGCACTGGATTCTGGTCAAATGGGAAGGGAAGGATAGGATAGCGTAAGCCATGACGTCCACCATGGCATTCCTTTCTTGTTTTTGGTTTCGCTCAAAATTTATTTTCCGCTTTCAAAATTTTGAGTAAGTTATTTTATTTTTATTTTATTCTTAATTCTCAATCTTTTGAAATTGGCTCAATAACTTTATAAAAGATAAAGTAATCCTTGACTCACAATAATGGGAAAAAAAGGGCCAAAAAAGTTTTTCGCTGTTTATATGTAATGTTACCTATTTTTCCTAGCATTCTTAAATTTGTGTAGGGTGATATTTCATCATTAAAAAGAAATATTTCGTATTTTTAACAAGAAACAAATAAAAAAAGAATTGAAAATAAGCTTGCCAATATCATATAGCATCAGTTATTTTATTAAGGAATTTGTGTTGAGTATTGGTCGATTATTAAGAATAAGAGTTTCGAAATAGAAGTGCAAGAATTAAAATGAAAATTAAGGAATCGGATCAGCATTTGTATTCGATATTATGTTTGAAATACTAATAAATAATTTGAATAAAATTTAAATTTTTTAATATCTAATTTTTTATATAAATAAAAATAATAATTAAAAAAATGATTTTATCAAACTTTAATAGTTGTAAGAATAATTGAGATAATAATAGTAATGATAGATCTAGTAGTGATGTTTGTGATAGTTGTAGTGATAGAAATAATTAATACATAATAAATAAATAAAATATATTATTATTTTGAAAAAAAAATCATTCACATTTCTTATTTTTAAAAATAAAATTTATAATACAAGGAATAACTATTATACAATAGTTACTCATTGAATATTATAAAATTTCTTTTTTAAAATGAAAATGAAATTATGTGTAATGATCACTCTTCATCCTCATTCTTCATTTCTTTCAACTAAATAACTATAAAATAAGAATTAAATTTTTATTTTTATTCTCACTACTCTATTATTAGTGCCTAAACAACACCTAAGAGTTCGGAGAGTCGTCTAAAATATTTTAGGTTTAAAAAATTTATTAAAAAATGGTATTTGTATTTCATGTATGTCAGATTTTATTGAGGATCGACAGTTCTCAAATATTTATATGCACAAAGACAAAAATTAAGAGTTTTTTGTTATTATTTATTTGGCTTTACTTAAATACTTTTTATCTCATATTAGAGATAGAATAATTTTATTCGAAATCAAAATCATAAAATTTAATTTTTTTTCTAAAAAATATAATTATACAAGATTAGCTTTATTGGAAAACTAACTTGTTGGTATATTGGGTTATCATTTGATTAATTTTGATAATGGGAACTCTAAGAAAAGGAAATGATATTCGGGAAGGTTCTTAGAAATTAAAATTGACCTTTAATTTGGAAACTTTCGTGGAGTTATAGCATTGGTGATATACCAAAGGTTTTGGCTTTGGAGAAATAAATGTTTGATTTGTAGTGAGTCATTTCGTATCAGAAACAGAACACGACAACGGATGTGATAGGAACACGACAACCAACCAAAGTCGGATGCGGGTTTGAATTGATGACAAAAAACGCAACTATGATTCTAGAAGACGCATGGCCAAACCCTTCCAACTTCAAAACGACAATGACAACATCAACGGTGCATTCCCACCTGTTATTCTTAAAATACTCTATAATCATCACTCAATTTTCTATTCTTCTAAGTTCTTTTTTTTTTTTTCAAATTTTAAGTCTAAATAGATGTTTGAACTTCTTCTGAAAAACATTTTTCTGCTGATCATTATACCTATAATATACATCCTAATATCCTATACCGTACATCTTATTTTTATTTTTTTACAATTTATTCTTTTAACAAACAAACAATTTTACTTCTAAATTGAATTTTAAACTCGTATTATTTCACAAACTTTCTTAACCTAGATACAGCCAAATATATATATATATATATATATATATATATATATATATATATATATATAATTGATGGTAATCATTAAACCAGAATAATAATATAGAAACATATTAAACCAAATTGATATAGTATAGAAATAATTTTATATTTTGACTCAAATTTGTTTTAATCAGACGTTAAATTTAAGAAACCCAGCATTAATTGAGTCCAATTAAAAAAAAAAAGTGAAATAAAAAATAAAAAATAGAGAAATAATAACTCGTGCAAAAAAAATTATATATATATAAAAAAAAGAGTCAAAAAGATATATACGAATAAATAACTTTAAAATCTCAATTCATCTTTCACTTTTTTACAAAAGTTTTTGTAAAATATATTTATACATTATTCTAAATTTCAAAATTAATTTCAACACTCCCAATCATAATTCTTGAAATTTGAAAAAATATGTGTTGTTGATGCTTGGAGAATGTTTCTTGGATGTTTTCATAGCCATTAATCCTTATTATCATAGCTAACTAATGGCATTTTATCGTCGTCTCTTCAATCTTCTCTTCTCTTTTGCAGCAATTGTATTTGCTCAAGTATGATGGCTACTCTTAGCCATCTTTTCTTGTCTTCTAGCCGCATTTCTTTCGCCAAACATCTCTTTGTCAACGTTTGACTCTTCAAATGGCCATTTTATTCAGCTCGCTCTTCATCTACGCTGCCTTGTTTGTTTTTTTTTTTTCCAAACCTCATTCTTCATCCTCTTTCTTGGGTCTAATGTCCATTTGTTTTTGGGATTTCTTTCTTCTTTCTACACCAATGCTCTAATCCTTTGAATGTCCCATCAGATTGAACAAACTCTGACATCATATTAGAAAAAATTGACGTAGGAGAAAGTAGACAAGAGAAGTAGGATGGAAATACACATATTTATACTAGTTTTATTTAAACAACCACTTTCAATACATTTATTTGTGCTAGTTTTATTCTAGCTAACCACACCATTACTACTTAGCATGCATACATTTAGAAAAACTAAAAGGACTATTTTCTAAAATACATTGATACATTATTTTAAATTTCAAAATTAATTCCAACAACATAGAGATGCATAGCATTACAACTCTACGCCATAATCGGTTCGTAGCCTTCTTCTCTCTCCTTTTTCGGTCTAGAAACGAGGCCGACAGCAATGGCTATTATTGCCAGTCCAAACACAGCTACTATTGCTATAGCAGGCGTTGATACTTTCATGTTTTTATGCATCTGCAAGAACCAAGAAACATTTACAGCAGCTAACCAATTTGCATATAAAGTAGAAGATTCATTCATCGACATTTTATAATAGGTTTGTAGAAACCATTAAAAAATGAATGAAAACTTACATGAATCGGATAGTACAAGAAATTGGTGGGATTTGGTGTTCTGTCTGCAACCAAAATGTAGAAAAGGCCCATAACTCCGGTGTGCTTTTGAGTACTGCTGTAATTAGATTCAAGAACTAGTTTCTCCCCAGCTGTTATCTGGATGGAGCCTGGTTCAGGATAACAGGTGGACATTCCTACTATATAACCTGCCTCATCTCCTGCATCTTTTCCTTTTCCATAAATTGGTTCTGAAGTACATATAACACTTCCATCCTGCAAAAGTGGAACACACTTGCTTATGATAGGGATATCAGATGTCATATTATTCACTCCCACTTAAATGCGATTGCATAAACATTCCACAGAATAATGAAAGAAGATATGTGGTGGTAGACAGAAAGCAGTCCTAGTAAACCTGAGTGAAAAGAACATGGAACTTTGAAAACAATTAAGGGCTGTCATATATTTATGATTCTAGCAGAGATTAAAGATGTACCTCCCCAAACAGAGTTGAACCAGTTCCCCCAGTATGCTGGTGGGCAACACCATAGATGACATTACCACTGATTGGCATGGTTAGGCTTGTCCTTCGGACGTCAATGCATCCATTAGAAGCTGCCTCTTCCCTGCTGCAAGATTCAATATCATACTCGACCTGCAGAAATTAAAAATCTTTTGGTGATCCCCAATTTAACAAAAGTATTCGGCACTGTTGGAAATGAGTCTATTGCTGTTAGTTATAAATTTGTAACTACTAGGATCCAGCGCGAACGTCACTTCAGGGCAATTCACTCGGTGAATACTGATGCAAAGCACACCATTGGAGAAGTTCAATCTCATACATAAGCCATGGGTGCCTGATTTAATTCTCATGTAATGTTAGAAAACCAACCAAGGAAGTTATTTTACCTGGCAACCATTCTCTGGACTCAATGGTGTAGAAACATTAAGCCTTTTCCCAGTATCAGTGACATCAAGTAGAATGATTTTAACAGGAATAATGCCAAAATCCCAATCAACCCATTCCACCGTATATCGCAAGTATAGACTCCTCCTGGCACCCCCATAACCTTTTCGTACCTTGCAATGAGTTTGGTCATAGCAACAACTTATACCCCCTCTGTAGTCTGGCCTCAAAGGCTCGCCATATTCATCCACTGTGATGTTGTAGAGATCACACCTGCATTCAGTGCATCCTAACCTATCTACAGCACCCCGTGTATCGATGGCATGAACATTAAGCATCCATTTCTCCTCATATCCTGCAGGAATTCTAGCAGGGTTGCCAATTTCTACTGCATAAGGATCGGGAATATGAGTATCTGTTTTTCGTGTTTCAGATCCAAGGCCAAAATACTGTCCCAGAACATTATCTTGGCATATTCCACTGTTTCTTGCGAATATAAGATCTGGCTCCTGAAACTTCTGCTTATCATTGTTCTCAGCCATATCCTGACGCTTATAGTACTTCTCGACAAGCCAATGGTGAAGGTAAGTTTCATGAAGGGGTATAGGATTCCCAGCTTCATCAATTACTTCAGCATTAAAACTCTTAAGACCAATATGACCTCTTGGAAAGTCAATATTGTGGTAAAACCTATTCTCCACTGATCCTGGCTTCAGTACAAACTCAGGTGAAAGAAAAGTGGCGGATTTGATCTTATTTCCAATTTTCAGAGAAGCTAGCGAGCAAGATATATTGAATGCCAGTATTAGCATAACCAACAAAAGCAAGCCTCCATGAGAACCCTGTGCCATATTGCCTGCCAGTTCCGAATTTCAGGTTAAACTATGCCATCTTTCAGAAACGGAAGCATGATATCAATTTATACACATATATAGCCCAATAGTACTGTTCATATATTTAAATCAGTAGATTCATTAAGTTTTCTTTACATAGATGGATATTAAAAAATCATTTCCTGAAATTTACTTGCAGACCAGAGCATATATATATATATATATAATGAAACTTTTTTATTTCTTTTTAACTTGATCCTGTAGAATCGTTACTGTAAGAAAATGAATAGTTGACATCTAAATAATCTAAGTACCTATGCGGATAGAATAGATGAAAAAAATAACCATATCTGATGTATGTTCAGCCAAATTAATTAAAGTGGAGATCATGAAAGATCAGCTGATTTAGTTAACTGAAAAATGTTTTCCAAACTACTACTTCATGGGAAGCATAATATGATTGGCTAAAGGTAGCTTCCGCGCCCCAATCTTTTCCTTCTGTTCTTCGTTATTTATATATTGCTTCCCAAAATCATAGGCTTTCATACTCTCTTGGTAAAACCCCTCCTAGCTATAGTTAATCTAAATGTAAACAAAGATGAATATGTACATGTATATATGAAATCCTAATGAACTAGCATGGTGACAATAAAGGACACGGACCAGAGAAGGATAAAAAAAAAAAGCAGACAGCAAAACATATGCCATATATGATATATATTGGTCATGCTAAGTTTAAGCCAACGCTTTTAAATAAAAGCAGCTCCCTAAATAAATGGCAGAAAGTATGGATGTTGATGATTGATAGCTCGAAACAAGCTTCATATTAATAAAATCTCGATGATTAATGATGATATTTGATAGCTCGAAAAAGCTTCATAGCAATAAAACAACAGTGACAAATTGCATTCGAAGAGGGGTGTGCTAAATATAAATAAAAACATCATAAAAGTTTCTATGTTAGCTAGCATAAATGAAACAAATATCTATGTTTGCATCATGATAAATCCTGTAAAAAGAAAAATTGATATAATGGTTAAAGGAATTCTAGCAGTAGCATAAGTCTCGATCGAAATTAAATTTCTCTCTAGACAATTTAAAAAAATATATATATCTCATATAATATATTTAGAAGAATAAACTTCTCCGTATATTAATCTCAAGATTCAAATGGACAACCAAGATTTAAAGTTAATCCTGTAAAAATGAAGAAATAAATCAAGATAGAAAGAAATGAGGATGCGTACCAAAATGTGAAAAGTCGCCTATAGTGACAAAAGTGCTGGCTTGTAGTTGCTTCCAAAGCTCCCTCTCTTTTGTTCTGATAGGGGACAAAGATTATGGCTACAACGAAAAATATTAGAGAGGGACGAGATTTATAGCAACATGTTCGTGTGTACGTGTAATGTAAGAGCCGTCTTCCCTATGAAGTAAGAGGGTGAGTTGGTGGCTCGTGCGCGTGTGCCACGCGTTTATAGTCAAAAGGTGCAAGCCGTACTAGTACAGTGGATTTGTTGAGCGGATTCAACAGATTATGTTGACAAAAGCAGAAGATAGCCTAAGCCATGACGTTCACAATTCCACACCCTTCTGCCCAAGCCAAGCCATAATCTTCTTCGTGCCATATGCTTTGTTTTGAATATGAATTTTGGTTTTTGGATTGTAGATTTAGCTTCTAATAATATAATTCAAATGCCGCTACTTTGATCCGTCTGAAATCAAGATTTCTGATTTTAAGAGGTTAGAACTAAATTACTTTCTTTTGATTCGTCACCCACACGAAAGATTGATATTTGCTGAATTTGTTGTTAGTCTTTGAAATCATTAGAAAGAATTCTTTTCGTTGTGTCTCTCTCCTTGATTAGAGTTATAATTAAGGGGATAAAACATTTCATCTGTTTTATCTTTTTAATTATAATTGTCAGGATCCTCATTAACAATCAATACACATAAGGGATTGACATGCCTGTCCACCGTAATCTGTCTGTCTTTAGTGGTGATTCGATTTAGAACGGCCAACCAAGCAACAAAACTATGTCTTGGCACATGTATAGGGCCCCATAACACTTTCTTTTCGGTTTTATCATCTTCCTTCGAGCCCATGTACTGTCACGGAAGTATGCAACAATCCAAAAACTTCTGCCCTAGAGCTTATAAACTTATGTCCATGCCACCCACAACGATCCCGCTTGAAGAATGATGCTCCAATTAAATACTTCTAATAACAGACAGCTAGCATTCCATTCTCTGACTTTCCTCAAGTACTCCAGACCACCCTCTTGTTTCGAAAGAGTTAGATCATTACATGCATGCATCCTTTACTCCCAAAGCATAATCTACCTTCATTTCCATAAGAAGCTATTGCACTTTCTCTCTAGCTCTTCGATAAAACAAACCGGAAGAACAAATAAATATGCCAGCCTCAAAATTTTTTTTTTTTTTTAACAAAAATATATATATACTTTTTTAACCACAAAGCCAGTCTATTTGGATTAGTAATAGTGAATTAAATGTACTCTTTTCATGTTACATAACATCATTTTATACATATATATAGTTGCAATGAACATAAGCTTTGGAAATTTGATGTATTTTATTAATTGATCTAACCCTTTTTTTGTGAATCTATATATAGTTATAAATTATAATTGTGTGTTGATTTGACATTATTATAAGCGATTATCATAGGGATATAAAATGAATAATTTGATGGTATTTTATTAATTATTTCATTTTCAAGATAGAAAGTCTTACAAAAGGAAACGATATGGAAGTTCACCTTAGCGGTTAAGAAATTGAACGTGGGGTAGAAGCCAGCACCGATTTTGCGGACTTATTGCATTAATGACATAGCGTTCACATGATAATACAAGAAGATGGAGTAATAAGTTCGGCAATTAATAAATTATTACCCTGCAAAAATTAATTTTTTATTCGATAATCAGGATATTATCGGATCAATTTTTATATATTTTAAAATTAATTTTTTTAAAACATACTTAAGGATTATTTTTCAATGTATAATATTAAATATTCTGAGAATAAATTCTTAAGAGTGTTGAACTTAAGAATCGAATCTTAAGCTTAACTTGTAAATCAATGCTTATTTATAAACGTATTACAGTCTTATAATTCAGGCAGAAAACAATGACAATAAATATAAACCGATCGATCCGGATGTTGGATGGGTTTGTTGGAATTTGATGGCAAAAGATGACTTGAATGCTCTAGACGGCCGAATTAGTTTGCTTTTGACCATATGAAACAAGTTTCAAAGGTGACGGCAACTTTTATTATTTTACATTTTGTTTCTTTAACGTATTATCGACAAACTAGATATGGTTTCGCGTGATGCGCGACGCTACATGATAGATACTAACGAGTCTTTTCTCTCTCTGTCTCTTTTTTTAATTTTGATTCTTTGGACTTTGAAGATTAAAAATATTACGTTTGATGGAGATGTTGTGTCGGCAGACAACATATGACTTGGATTTGCTCATCTGGCTTCAATGTCTTCTTTCTGTTTTAGAAGTGTGAAACAATCGAAACTTTACTGCTTAACAAGGGGGAAGAAGAAAAGGACAACGATAACAAACAATGTTGCACCGATCCCTTGTATGTCCTTCGTATTTGTTTCCACCAAATTATACGAGACATCTGGAGACCATTCATTTTCAACGTTAGCTTTGGGCTGTCTTGCTGAAAAGCCGATGATTCCGCCATCGAATTGGTTTTGGTTCATGCTAAACGTCGGATGTGAATAGATTTTAATCAAAATCGATTAAAATCGGGGAAAATCTAGTTGGTTGAACCATTCAAGTTAATTATTGGTCCTATTTTTCATAAAAAATAAAAAGATAAAGAGGAAAAAATTTATTTCGTGTAGTTTCAACTTATCTTTTGAAATTGTTGAGACGAGATATAATCGTGGAGAGTAAAACCTTACCATTTATATAGATTATTATTTTATAGTTCAGCCAATAACTACTAGTTGAATCAATAATCTAATAGTCTGTTTGGATTAAAGTTCGAGTTCGGTTTTGTAATGTTAATTAATAAAATCTAAGATTCTCTTTGTTCAAGAAATTTCACAATTTAAAATTTATATTAAAAAAACCTATACCATATATCACTTGTATTGTTGGTTAGGTTGACGATATTATTGTGAACAGAGACTCACAATATAAAACGTTATATAAAGTTAGTATGATGGTTTTATTGGCCGGTTAGTAAGTAGAGGTCAAATGGGTTGTGTTCCTTATGGAGTTCGAGGGTAAAACTCTTGAAATGTTTAGAAAATATTGGATCCGATATATAAGTCTTGTTAGATTTTATTTTTTTCTATAATTTTAGTTGTTTATATTATAAATGAAGATAACTTCACTTGTATTTATAGTCATTATTTGATAAAAACTAATAAAAAATTCTAATGCAATCGTAAAGTAGATATCATTATCAAATTATATAAAATCTTTTTGTTGTAGAATTATTTTTGTTTTTTCTACTCTATTTGTCTCCTAACATTGCTTGTGAATAAATCCAATGCTTTATCATCCCAAAATCACCTCAAATATTACATTGATTTGATCATATATTACATTTTTATTAGTTGAGCTGTTACTCAATTAAGCACATTTAAACAAAAAACGAAAGATTTTATAAAATTAACTAAAAAAAATAAAACATATGGGATAAAGAAACAATGAAATATTATTCATTTGAATAGTAATTTACTGTTCATTGTTCATCACTGTAGCTTAGTTTTTTTTTTTTTTTTTTTTGTAATTTTCAAGTTGTTTCATTTTGGTTCTTAAAAATTTAAATAAAATTTTTATTCCCCTAACTAATGCACTACACATGCCTTTTCCTTTTTTTTTCTTTGGTTTTTTTTTTTTTTTTGCTTTTTTCTTCAATTATGTTCTTTTTTTTTTTTGTTTAATTGGGTGTCATATTTTTGAAAAATTAATTTTTTTCTTTGCTTTTTTCCATTAATTTATGTTCTTTTTTTTTTTAATTGGGTGTTAAAATTTTAAAAAATTAATCGTAACTTTTTTCACATAAACCGACAATTATAAAATATATCTTTTTATATTTTAAAATTAATATATACTTTAGCTTATATTACTCTTATTATTTAAATTTCATTTTTTGAATTTATCATTTTTTAATGAAAATTTTCATCCAATTAATATTTTTTTATATGAAATTTTATTTACCGATATTATATAATTTATTTTTCTCTATATTTGAATTTTAGAATATAATTTTTTTTAAAAATTCTTAATTGAGTTACTAAAATAATAATGCTAGAATTACTTAGAATCTTTTTTTACTAAATATGAATATTGACTTAATTTTTTTCCAATTAATTTTGATGATTGGGTTTGATTGTTAAAAAAGTATATTTTATTTTTTGAAATTAAAATTTTAGAGTTAGTATTGATAAAAATTTATTAAATTTTTCTAAATGTATCTTATATTATGAAATTATGAATATGTCTTTTAAAAATTTTCTAAAAACTTATTAATATAACAATCACATAAATTTTTATATTTTAATTTTTTGTATCAAACAAACATTGAAATATATTTTTCAGTAGTTTTTTCATATAATTTCCAAATGACAAAAAATATGTTCTTGGAAAATAATTTTAAGGAAAATAGCTTCATCAGGAATTGGTTTTCCTATGAGACTTGTTTTTCCTCAAACAAACATAGCGTTAATTGAAAATTTGAGGGTGTAGGACTCAATCCATGGATTATAATAAGTTAAAGGACTAAGAAGAAAGGCTTTAAACCCCCAACGGCCCTCTCGTGAAGTGCTTCTGTTTCCTATTTTAAGTAAGCAAATGGCTGTCCATTTTATTCATAGATAAAAAATTGGAGCCCAAAAAACCGGAAATTTGACCTGAAAAAAAGCAAGCGGGAGGAACGAACAGCATAGCCTGAACCACCGAACTCGCTGCGGTTTTATCAAATTTGCATCATCTGACTCTCTTTTCTCTCTCTGTCCTTAACTGAAAGAATAATTAAAAAAAAAAAGCAGAAGAAGAAATGGGAAGTAAAGAGCGAGCAAAGGAAAGAAGAGAGAAAAGACTCCAAGAAATTTCTCTTCTCCGTACCATTCCTTACTCTGATCATCAAAGGTACTTTTTTTTTAATTGAATTTCCTATTATTTTATTAATTATTATTATTATTCTTTGTCTTTAATCTTCATAGTATTTGCATAAAAATCACAAGTTATAATAATGCATGCGATAAATTAAAATCATAATTGTGTTTTTGGTTGTGGTTATTTGCGATAATTTTTGTAATTCATCAAGAAATCAATGTTTAGGAAATGATGCACATCACAATTTTTTATCAATTAAGAGGAATTGTCCATTTTTTTCCTGATGTATAGAAAAGCTGAGTTGGGATCCATTTTGTGGTGGTCTGCTGTTTGTTTATATATCATGGTTGCAGATAAATGATAATGTAGATTGTTTCATGCCGCCTGTTATTATCATGTGAATAGCTAGGTTGCTGTTTTAAATTGGATTTAGAGTCAGAGATGATGTGATTGCAATTCTCGTTTTTGAATGAAGCTTCTGTACTTAAATCAATTTTGGAGCGAAAATGCTTCTCCGGTGTGTTTAGTAAATGCTTCTATTATTATTACTATTATTTTGATAGTTTACAAGGGCTGGATTGTCTTGTAACTGACTGCGTTAGGTCATGCTAGCACTCGAGTTGATGAGAACCCATCTTTTTTATCAGTAAATGATTGCATATTTGTGTTAGTTGTATATTGTTTATATGTAGGTATGTTTTATGGAAAGAAATACTGCTGTTTCACATATGAAATTCTAGCTGTTTTAACATAAAGCAACAGTTGCTTTTAGCTTAAAAGTACTGATAACAGACATTAATTAAGCATGGTTTTCTGCTTCTTTTTTTTTCGAATTACAGTCAAATATGCAAGATAGTTATATGTGTTTTGGAAATGTAGTTCACATTAGTATTCTATAAACTTGTTTTAGAAATGTAAACGTAATGGGTTTGAAAATGCTAGCACATTTTTTGTGTGGCTCTGTTTCTATTCATTCTGTTGCAAAACAATTTGGTTTGCTTTGATTCTATGGCCAAATGCCTGCACCTCTGATTACAGTGGTTAGGTGGTGTTGCATTCATGATCAAAATCCGGCATTATGCATGTGGATCGTGAACTGCAAACTAGAGTTTTGGGGGATAGGGCTTGTTAGGGGCTTAGAGTATTCAACTTTAGGATGTGGGATGCATAATGCTGTTCCAACTCAAGTATAGAATAATAAATTGATACTCCTAAAAGCAGTGTAACTTCAATTTGGCATACTGTTTGTAGGTGGTGGTCATCAGAAACTGTTGCTGTGGTGACTGGTGGAAACAGAGGAATAGGATTTGAGATTGCAAGACAGCTTGCAGACCATGGGTTGACAGTTATCCTGACATCAAGAGAAAGTAGCGCTGGCCTTGAGGCTGCCAATGTCTTGCAAGAGTTGGGTTTGAGCGTGGACTTCCATCAACTTGATGTCTTGGATTCTTTATCCATTAAAAAGTTTGCTGAATGGATACAACAAACTTATGGAGGAATAGATGTGTTGGTAAGTTGTCTGCACTTCTGTCTTCAATTTTAGCGATATCACATAGATTTTAACTATTATAATTCCATGTTTTATGTATGCTATCTCATAGATTTTTCCCAGAATTTCTTTGAAGCATCTTATGCTTTTTTTTTTCTTTTTTCCTTTTATAGGTGAATAATGCTGGTGTTAACTACAATCTTGGATCTGAGAATTCTGTTGAATTTGCTCAGAATGTTATTGCTACCAACTATTATGGTACTAAAAATGTCACTCATGCTATGATTCCCTTGATGAGACCTTCTGCTGTAGGTGCTCGTATTGTTAACGTAAGTTCACGGCTTGGAAGACTAAATGGCAGACGAAACGTAAGTGAAAGTGATACTTTTATCTCCCATAGCCCTCTCTCCAAAAGATAGGATGTGATTCTGCTTGAGCTATATAGGCTTTTTCCTCCCCCTCAATGCATGTGCAACAAGATGTTTTCTTTTAATTGGAACTAGTCTGAAGCATATTTGAGATTTAATTCATGCTAGTCTTATAATTGACTTGGTTATGAACCTGTCACCTTAGAACGAGTAATGCTATTGAAGACTTGGACTGACTTTAACCTTTATGTGTTGAAGACATCTTCATAAAATAAATGGTCCTGCTTTAGCTGCAATTTGAGCGCAGAAATTTAATTTTCTTCTTTTCTCATTTTCATACAATAGGATACTGACTGTAAACAGAAAATTGAAGCCATATACTCTACCACAAAGCACATATCTAATCCCTGCCAAGAACCAGAGGAAAAGGATTGACAGAAATAAAAAAGAAAGAAAAATAAGAAACTCTGTTGTTATTACTCATTGTATCTTTAGCATGTTCCATGTGTCTGTTTCAGAGATTCAGCTATTTCATAAAGAGTGGTGAAAGAAGTTAATCTGTTTTATGTGTTACACGTTCTTTTTCAATCTACTGAGCTAATTGTAGTTTGGGTGACCTTAACAGAGAATTGAAAACGAAAATTTGAGAGAACAACTGGGTAACCTGGAAACACTGTCAGAGGAACTCATTGATAGAACAATGTCTACTTTCCTACAACAAGTAGAAGAGGGCACTTATACTTCAGGTGGGTGGCCTCAGTCGTTCACTGATTACTCTGTGTCAAAACTTGCAGTTAATGCTTTTACTAGGCTAATGGCAAAGAAACTGTCTGATCGGCCTGATGGTGAGAAGATTTATGTAAACTGCTACTGCCCGGGGTGGGTGAAGACAGCCATGACAGGTTGGGCTGGTAATGTATCAGCTGAGGATGGAGCTGACACTGGAGTATGGCTGGCCCTGCTTCCAGACCAAGCAATAACAGGAAAATTTTTTGCAGAGAGACGTGAGATAAATTTCTGAGGCAATCAGGCTGAAAGATGCCATCAGGTTCAAGAACTGTTTTACACTCTTTTAATGAACTGCCGATGCATAACATTCCAATGTTAAAAAAATTTAAATCCAGTAGAGACTAGAGAGGGTGTCATCAGCCTGCATTTTCCAACTCAGGGGTCGCCTTGTGGATTCTACTTGAGAACGAGAGCAAGTCCTATGCCAACAGAATGGAAATATATATGTACTTAGATTGCCAGTCTGCTTAATGTCTAGAAGGGTATGTCAAGCGCCATTCAATATCCAATTTCCCTTGAAAGACATTATATGTTTGTTGAAGTTACTTAAGGAAGTGATTGGCCTCAAAATATAACAAAGCCGTTCTGTGCTGTGATTTTCTGTCTCTTGTCTTTAGCTGTTTACCTTTACTATTTTTGTTGGTTTAATGGCAAAAATTGCCCCTGTTCTATTGCAATTTGGCAATTTTAGGTTTTTATTATCAATTTGCATAATTTGAATCCTAAAATATCGATTTTTAGGTAAATCTTATCCAAATCCCTTAATTGTAACAGTAAAAAACGGATTGGATAAGATTTGCCTAAAAACTGAGATTTTGGGACTTAAATTATATAAATTGATAACAAAAGTCTGAAATTGCCAAATTGCAATAGAACCCGCATAATTTTTGCTGTATAACCTATTTTGGTTGAAGCTTTCTGTCAAATTTATCTGCAAATTTTGAATTGTTTTGGTATTTCGAGATATTCTTTTTATAGCTTTCCAAGTGCAAAGCCATTTTCTTGTCTGAAAAGATAATGTTAAACTGATGATAAAAGCAGGGGAATCCTCAGTGGCTTGACTGTGAAATTTTCGTGTGATCATAGTGATAACTGGTTGCTGGTTACTGTAAAACTGACTCTTGACTGTTGAAGGATACCCATAATTAGTTTATGAGAGGAATAAGTTATGGATGAGAGCATGATTTATCATATTCGTATAATCCACATCACTGAAATCAAATCCACCATTAGGATTTTTATTCATGCATGAATAGGAGGTAGTTAAGAAAAATGTGAATGACTAGTCAATTTGATTCAAGATAAAACCCAACCAATTAGGCTTGAGAGACATGTAATTAACACCAATATAACTCTTTTTTCTTTTTGAATCCTTATGTGTATTGCAGGTCTAAAAATTCAAATTAATATCTTGCTATTTTGGCAAGCATACAAATCGAAAATAACTATCCAAAAAATGTTTTTTACATATACAAATATTTAAATTTGAGATTACTTATTTAAACGATTAGAATTTATTTCACTCATGTTAACTCTTTGGAATATAATTTGAAAATAATAGTAAAACGGATTTCATATCGGGACAAATGGTTTTATGAACATTCTCAAAATCAATCAATCACTAATATTTATAATGTTATTCATATACTCAAAATCATTATTTTTTAAGAGCCGTTTTTGGTTGCATTTAAAAAAAAAAAAAAGATAAAAAAATTAACAATTTTTATTTGCTACTAGGGGCAAAAAAAAAAAAAAAAAAAGCAATGGCAGAAGTGTTTTTTCATTCGTTTCTGCGCCTAAGCCAACCAACATCAATTCCCCCCCCCCCCCCCCCCCCCCCCAAAAAAAAAAAAAAAAAAAAAACGGAAAGTTAAAAAAGAGAAAATGGCAAATCTCAAATATACCTCCAATAGTTCGGGGTGCATCAATTTTGTATTCAACCTATTTTTTCTTTCAATTTTATTTTTAAACTATTTTTATTTTTCTTTCAAGAATTTTTGTTAGAATTATTTAACAAAAAAAAGTTAAGTTCTCTAGAGAATGACAACGTTTTTTAATTAAAAAAAGTATGATCTGAATGGAAATTTAGATGTAAAGTTTTAAAAATGAATGGAAGTTTATAATTGAGAATTCTTGAAATTTTAAAAGGCAAAATTGATTAAAAAATAATAGGTACGAAATTGAGACTATATATATATATAGTTGTAGGGTATTTTTGATGTTTGCGTAATTGCGTCATTGAAAAACTAAAGAACATCACGTGTCTCGTGCACCTACCAACAACGTAGCATTGCTCTCAACCGTTAAACGAACCCAATCACATCCAGGACGACATGTTTAACAAGAATTATCTTCAAATGACATGTCGTCTAAGGATCCCTTACCGTTTTAGTACTCTTTTTTGGTTCTTGCAATAGAACAAGAGCAGATCAGTAAAATGGCGAGCCTGAGAAGAGCTCTAGTTAACGTCCACCGTATCCTCAACTCCACCACCGCACCCAGTCACATCTCAGTTATATCCCCTTTAAGGTACCAATCAATTTTTATCTTAAAATTTCGATTCTTTTGATGTTATTTAATTCTAAAATTTTAAACTTTTTTGCCTTTTCAGGTCTCAATATGGGCTGTTTTCACGTTATTCAACGTTAAACAACAATGACAATAAAAACCCATCATTCGATATTGACCTCTCTAATGAAGAAAGCAAAAGGAGATTATGTAACAGGTATTCTTGTCATTTTTTTCTCATAAAGTTTTAATCTTTTGTAGATTTTTTGTTGGCTGTCTAGTGTCTAATACACGAACTGATTGTTTTTGTTTTTATGTATTTAAGGCTGTTGTATAGGAGTAGACAAAGAGGGTTTTTGGAGCTGGATTTGGTGTTGGGGAAATGGGTAGAAGAGCACATTTATTCTATGGATGAAAATGGTGTTAAAGCACTTGTTGATGTCCTTGATTTGGTATAAAATATTTCTCCTTCACTTTCATTTGTTACGAGTGTTTATGGGCTGATAGATTGGTTTTGATTATCGGGCTGCATGAGTTTTTATGATTCATAATGGTTTTAATTTTAATTTGTCTCTTTTAGCTTGTTTTCCTTCTTTGCTCTAACCACGGGAATAGTTCTGTTCTAATCACTTCGATTGGTGATAATGTCAAATAACAGCTGATTAAAATGTTCTTGTTTGAAGTTGGTTCTCAATGTGAACTTTGATCTTGTGTGAACTAACTGGATTTAAGGTGGTTTTAATGATTCAAAAATTGCAACTTTAAGGGAGTTTTAATGTCTCAGTTACTTTTAGAATTCTGCATCAGATATTGTCAATTGGAACCCAAGTATTACAACTGCCGCTGCTTTTTGGTTCTGGTTTTTGTGTGATCTGTTACACAATCGAATTTGATCCAATTATTTTCTGTTTTGTATATTTGATAAGCTTTTTTGACTGAAAATCTATTCTAAACATCAAAGTTCGAACCTTGGACGGCAATGGTATTCTCCTGTCTCGAACTCAAGCCAAGAAGCCAAGATTGATTTTGTTATCAAATGTTTGATGTAGTCTGGTGCTGAATCTAAAAAACCTTTAGCAGGCTTTAACTCCTTATATTCATTGTATACATTGTCAATTGGAACTGGTGTATTGTAGCTTTAAGCAATTTGTGTTACATAATTATTTGAGAACATTTTCAGTAGTACTTGGTTCTAGTGTGTTTTGTTTGCTAAGTAAACTTTGGACTAGCAAGAAAAGGTATTAAGGTAGTTTTGATGCCCCAGATTTTGAAACTTCAACATAGTTTTAACACCTCAAGGTTGGGCTTTGAGAATTCTTCATTAAACATTGTCAAGTGGAACTGGTGTGTTGCAGCTTATATTGCATTTTTTGTTCTGCTTTTCTGTTGTTTTGATCTGGTACATATGGAGTAAAATATGGTTTATTTTTCTGATTTTTTGGGGGTCTTTGTTAACTTTTGTGGTTACAACTTTTATAAAAATCAAAACTAGAATGTTACACCTAATCGATACCATGCTCTACTCTCTACTTATACAACTTAAGATTCTAGTTTCTGGTGATAAGTTCTATGCCAAATCATGGGTGGTGAAATCCCAACAGTTTACCCCTAGTATCACAATGTTGTCCCTAGTTATCTACCCTAAGTAGAGCATTCTGTAAGCTTATGAAGATCCATCAACTGAGCAGATCAGTTAAGAAAGGCTGAGTCGGTTCTCTTCCTCAATAATCAAAACACTTAAAGACGTCTTTTTGCTATATGGAGGGACGGCAAGAATATTTGTGTAGTCACTTGGAACATAGTCTATAAAAGTTTTCTTGCCTTGCATATTTGATGCCTAGGTACAAATTAAGATAATGCCAAAAGAGACTACATTTGTAGATTTGCTTTGACATATTACTTGACAAAGGCTATAGGATAATTGCTTTGTCTGAACTCTGAAAGAGAAAAGGGCTTTATCTAGTGTTTAATATTTGTATTTGAATATATTGTTTTGCTTCTGCAGGAAAATCCAGATCTTTGGAAATGGTTAACTGGACAGGAGCAACCCCCAGAGGCAGTGAGCATAAATCCTGTGAGGCATTTAGATAGCCCTAAAATTTGGTTTTCCTCCAGATTCTTTCTTTCCCAATATACTGCATGCTTATGTGATTTATTTGCTGTAATAGGTCTTCTCTGCGGTGCGTGACAAGATCATGAACAACCTCAGGATCCATGCTGCCCCTGAGACACGGGCAATACCTGGACAGCCATGGGTAAGAGGATGGGATGATATCAAGAAAAGTGCTGGCAGCCCTGTAGCTGGAAACCAGTAGCTCCACAACTACTTGGAAGCTACGTAGGCTGTTCATTTGCAACATTTTGACCAGTCATAATGTGTGCTCTTATGTGTACTGTAATTATTGTTGTTAGTTCTTCTCATGACTAGCAAAATAAAAAAAGGGCTACAGGCTGTTAACAAAAGAGGAGCTGTATCTGTAGGCCTTGAATTTTTCACTGCTGAACCTTAGAGCAAGATTATTGTGTATGAAGTTATTTAAAAATAAAAAACAGAGAATATTGTGTATGAAAGGCATGTTACCTGTTATGAGCTTTGTTCTGTGTCTCATTTAGATAGTCTTCTTTGGTAATGGTGTGCTCGATGCGGTCAGGGTTCTCTACGCATGTTTGAGAGATAGTAGTGCACACAAAGATCAAATGAAAACAAGCAGCCATCGAGGCACCCATAAGAAAATGATTAAGTGAGGCCGAGCGGCAATTCTGATGAATCGAAAGTTTTGTTGGGCCGAAAATGGAATTTCCCATTTTTATGTTCTGTATTGTAATATGAAATATTTGTCAAGGATAAACCACCGCCTCTGTTTCTTTTGTGGACCTTATTTGTTCACCCTGCGGCTTTCTTATGCTTTCCTCTTTAGTTATTTGAATTGTAGAAGAACTAAGAAACAAGAACAATGGACTCTAAAATGCAATCCATCCATCTCCTGATTGTCATATTTGCCTGCGCTCCCTGTTTCTCTTCAGTAGCATCAAAATCAGATGACCCAACTCCAGCTCCATGGCCACACCAATTCCACTCGATACTTTTCATGAATAACAACGGCACACTGCAGGTGGTGGACCTCTGGTATGACTGGACTAACGGCCGCAACTTCAACATAATCCAGAACCAACTTGGAAAGCTTCTTTACGACCTTGAGTGGGACAATGGAACCTCCTATATCTACACCTTAGACTCCAATCAAGAATGCAGAGTCTTGCATTTCCCAGTTGGTGTTCTCCGCCCCAATTGGCTTGAAGGTGCTAACTATCTTGGCCAACAGGAAGTTGATGGCTTCCTCTGCAACGTGTGGGAGAAGGTGGACTTTATTTGGTACTACGAGGATATAATAACCAAGAGACCTGTTCACTGGATCTTTTTCACAGGTACTCCTTTTGATACCATCTCCTTTTAAGCTCAAAACTAACCAATGCCCATTTCTTTTCAGCATTGTCTGTTGTTGTTTAATCAAAGCTCATAAGCTAGTGGATTGGTTCGTATAATCAAGTAGATTTTGGGTGTTTGCTAGGCGTGAGTTTATTAGGGCTTTTTGATGATGAAAACCTGTGGATTTGCAGGTATGACTGCTCATGTGATGACATTTGAAGTGGGGGCAGTGCTAGAGGATCGGAAGTGGCAGGCTCCTTGTTATTGTTTTAAGGAGTCTAAGAAGGAGGAGAACACTGTCCTTGAATCTGTGGTTAGTCATGGATTATCTCGTGGAGGGTTAATGACAGGAGTGTTTAATGCTCCTATGCTATAGTGATTGTCTCTTTCGAGCTTCATTTCCATTGCATCTTAATAAATTTCATGATTACATGATCATTGATTTTCGATTACTTCTCCAACGACAATTTTCCTTTGCAATTATGCTTGTAGGTTTCTGAACTACCAAATTTCTGGGGAAATAACTTGCAAGTGCATGGTGTCTTTATACAAGGCCAAAAAAATTTCATCTGTGAAGTTTTTTTTGCCTGAAGTATAAAAAAACATTGCCAACTACTAGTAACATAACTAACCTCGACTAAACAAATGCGTAAATGCAAGAAAAGGAAACCTACAAATATCTATTAATCTGTCTAATTTATACAGTCCATGTCTTGATGTTTAGCCATGTAGAGAGAAACCATGCTCTCAACATAATCATGACCTTCGTTAAACCCGTCGCTACCCGACGTCGGACGAGACTCCCATAAAAAAAAATCTATCCGGTGATATCACTAGTTTCGGATCTTTATTTTATTTATAAGACTATTTGCGAGTTTGGAGTCGCCACCTAGTATTGAAGGAACTAGGAACCTAAAATTGGCACTCGGTTTAGAGATTCTATGGTAAGGAGTCGGTTACGCTTATGGAAAAATAATTAATCACCCAAAAGTGCCCTTTTCTAAGAAAGGTACCACATGTAGCTTAGTCCTAAATTATCTCCTAAAGTATTTTATTTTTGCCAAATTATTTTTCAGTTTTTGAGACTCCAATTTTTCAAGTCAAATTAAGTTTTTTATTTTTGAGCGTGGCATCGTATTGAAACGATCGTCGGACCCTTTTCATCGAGAGACACGTCGATTCAAACATCGGATCCACCTTTTTTGAGTCTCGACACAACCGGTGTGCCGGAGAACACTTGTTTATTAGAAAAAAAAACTTTTTTTTTTTTTGACTAACAACGAGTCCCTATCGGATAGGAGACTTTGTTAAAAAGTTTTATGATTTTTTTTTGTTATTTTTTTCTTTTATTTTATTATTATATTTTATTTATTTATTTATTTCTTTTTAAGAAGGGTTATCATCGATCCCTAAAACTTAGGAGACTTGACAATCTTCTACTTATTACTTACCGAACCTAATTAATAAACAAATAAATTAAAGCTACATGAATTAAATAAAAGAAATCAAATACCGAAATTTAAATTAGTAACAAGCATACATAAAATAAATTCCAGCATTAAAAATTACATTAATTAAAATAATAAAAACAATTCAATAGCTAATTTTAATACGAAATAACAAAATCCCAAAAAAAAATTCACTCTTTTTTCTTTTCTTTTTTTTTTTTTTTTTGGGCTGTCCAGCTCGAATTTCTCTTTTTTTTTTTTTATTTGCGGATCGGACTGAAATTTCAGTCCAGTCCATTAACCCGTGGGTTGGGCCACCTAACCCATAACATTTAAAACCAAAAAAAACCCAAAAACCAAACCCAAAACCCATTTCAAGCATAACTTAAGATCAAAACCCCTTTTTCTTTTTTTTTTTTCAATTTCCCTTTTCTCCTCTCTCTTTCCCGTTTCTCTTTCTTCTTCTTCTTCTTCCCTTCTCTCTACCCGATCGCCATGGACGAACCGAGTTCGTCCCTTTTTTTTTTTCGTTTTCTTCTCTTCCTCATTTCCCGCACCCCTCTCTTCTTTCTTTTCCTTCCCTTTCTCCTTTCTCTCCCTTTCCCGTCTCTTTTTTTTTGGTAACATGTTGCTGCTGCCATGGACGAACCAGTGGAGGTTCGTCCATGGCAGCCTTGATTTTCCCTTTTCTTTCTTTCTTCTCCCCTTTCTTTCCTTCTTTCCCTCGCTCAAACAAAAACCCCCAAATCAATTTCTAAAAATTTTCTCCAATTCCGACCGAACCCTAATTTTTCAATTCTTCAAATTTTCATGCGATATTGCTTTGATTAGAGTGAAATCAAGTTAATTCGACCCTTTAGGACTCAATTGTATCAAAACCCCCAAATCTATTCTTCAAATTTTTACAATTTCGAAAAAAATCCCAAATTTAAATCGGACTTAAATTGAAACAAAAAAATGAAATTAAAGAGAAATTAGAGGGATTACCTAAAAGAATTGGTTGGAATGGATGAGGATCGCCTTCGATTCGAGTAAATTTAATTTCCCTTTTTTTTTTTTTCTCTCTTTTTTTCTTTACTCGTCGATTTGCCTCTCTTTTTTTTTTTATCGCTAACTCTCTCCTAATTTTGCGAGGCTTCACTCTTAATTTTCTTGGATATCGGACTAAAGAAAAAAAAATCCCCCTCCCTCGTCTTTTTTTCTTTTTTCTTTTTTTTTTTTTTGCCGTCGCCCTCGTATGTATATATATATGTGAATGTGGCTTGGTTGGTTCCCCCACTATGATGGTGGGGGATTTTCTGCGAGTTTTCTGGAGTGGGCGTGTCTAACCATTTTTTTGGTCCTAAGGGATGGCTATGGCGAGGTCGGTAAGGGGAAGGTAGTTCGATTGCCTGCAATTTGCGGCATGGTGAGGTTGCAGGAATCGGGGGATTGCCTCGGAGATTGCTAGATATGGGGGAAGTTGTTTGGAGGGACTGTGGGAGTTGTGTGGCTCTTTTTCTTACTTTTTTTTTTTTTTGGTCGTCCGGCCTGAATTTCTCTTCTTTTTTTATTTGCGGCTCGGATCGAAATTTCGGTCCAGATCCATTAACTCCGTGGGTTGGGCCACCTAACCCACAACATTTAAAACCAAAAAAAAACCCAAAAACCAAACCCAAAACCCATTTCAAGCATAACTTAAGATCAAAACCCCTTTTTCTTTTTTTTTTCAATTTCCCTTTTCTCCTCTCTCTTTCCCGTTTCTCTTTCTTCTTCTTCTTCCCTTCTCTCTACCCGATCGCCATGGACGAACCGGGTTCGTCCCCTTTTTTTTCGTTTTCTTCTCTTCCTCCTTTCCCACACCCCTCTCTTCTTTCTTTTCCTTCCCTTTCTCCTTTCTCTCCCTTTCCCGTCTCTCTTTTTTTTGTAACATGTTGCTGCTGCCATGGACGAACCGAGTGGAGGTTCGTCCATGGCAGCTTGATTTTCCCTTTTCTTTCTTTCTTCTCCCTTTCTTTCCTTCTTTCCCTCGCTCAAACAAAAACCCCCAAATCAATTTCTAAAAATTTTCTCCAATTCGACCGAACCCTAATTTTTCAATTCTTCAAATTTTCATGCGATATTGCTTTTATGAGAGTGAAATCAAGTTAATTCGACCCTTTAGGACTCAATTTTATCAAAACCCCCAAATCTATTCTTCAAATTTTTACAATTTTGAAAAAATCCCAAATTTAAATCGGACTTAAATTGAAACAAAAAAATGAAATTAAAGAGAAATTAGAGGGATTACCTAAAAGAATTGGTTGGAATGGATGAGGATCGCCTTCGATTCGAGTAAATTTAATTTCCCTTTTTTTTTTTTTGATTTTCTCTCTTTTTTTCTTTACTTGTCGATTTGCCTCTTTTTTTTTTATCGCTAACTCTCTCCTAATTTTGCGGGCTTCACTCTTAATTTTCTTGGATATCGGACTAAACAAAAAAAATCCCCCTCCCCTGTCTTTTTTTCTTTTTTCTTTTTTTTTTCTTCTGCCCTTGTATGTATATATATATGTGAATGTGGCTTGGTTGGTTCCCCCACTATGATGGTGGGGGATTTTCTACGAGTTTTTTGGAGTGAGCGTGTCCGACCATTTTTTGGTCCTAAGGGATGGCTATGGCGAGTGGCTGGTAAGGGGAAGGTAGTGCGATTGCTTGCAATTTGCGGCATGGTGAGGTTGCAGGAATTGGGAGATTGCCCCGGAGATTGCTAGATATGGGGGAAGTTGTCCGGAGGGACCTGTGGGAGTTGTGTGGCTCTTTTTTCTTACTTTTTTTTTTTTTAGGTCATCCAGTCTGAATTTCTCTTCTTTTTTTTTTATTTGCGAGATCGGACTCGAAATTTCGATCCAGTTCATTAACTCCGTGGGTTGGGCCACTCAACCCACAACATTTAAAACCAAAAAAAACCCAAAAACCAAACCCAAAACCCATTTCAAGCATAACTTAAGATCAAAACCCCTTTTTCTTTTTTTTTTCAATTTCCCTTTTCTCCTCTCTCTTTCTCGTTTCTCTTTCTTCTTCTTCTTCCCTTCTCTCTACCCGATCGCCGATTCGTCCCCTTTTTTTTGTTTTCTTCTCTTCCTCCTTTCCCGCACCCCTCTCTTCTTTCTTTTCCTTCCCTTTCTCCTTTCTCTCCCTTTCCCGTCTCTCTTTTTTTTGTAACATGTTGCTTGCTGCCATGGACGAACCAGTGGAGGTTCGTCCATGGCGGCTTGATTTTCCCTTTTCTTTCTTTCTTCTCCCCTTTCTTTCCTTCTTTCCCTCGCTCAAACAAAAACCCCCAAATCAATTTCTAAAAATTTTCTCCAATTCGACCGAACCCTAATTTTTCAATTCTTCAAATTTTCATGCGATATTGCTTTGATTAGAGTGAAATCAAGTTAATTCGACCCTTTAGGACTCAATTTTATCAAAACCCCCAAATCTATTCTTCAAATTTTTACAATTTCGAAAAAATCCCAAATTTAAATCGGACTTAAATTGAAACAAAAAAACGAAATTAAAGAGAAATTAGAGGGATTACCTAAAAGAATTGGTTGGAATGGATGAGGATCGCCTTCGATTCGAGTAAATTTAATTTCCCTTTTTTTTTTTCTCTCTTTTTTTCTTTACTCGTCGATTTGCCTCTCTTTTTTTTTTTATCGCTAACTCTCTCCTAATTTTGCGGGCTTCACTCTTAATTTTCTTGGATATCGGACTAAAGAAAAAAAATCCCCCCTCCCCTGTCTTTTTTTTCTTTTTTTCTTTTTTGTTTTTTTCTGTCGCTCTCGTATGTATATATATATGTGAATGTGGCTTGGTTGGTTCCCCCACTATGATGGTGGGGGATTTTCTGCGAGTTTTCCGGAGTGGGCGTGTCCGACCATTTTTTGGTCCTAAGGGATGGCTATGGCGAGGGCTGGTAAGGGGAAGGTAGTGCGATTGCTCGCAATTTGCAGCATGGTGAGGTTGCAGGAATCGGGGGATTGCCTCGGAGATTGCTAGATATGGGGGAAGTTGTCCGGAGGGACTCGTGGGAGTTGTGTGGTCGAAGCGGTGAGGTCATTGGAAGCACTCGTGGAGGTTGTATGGTGATTCAATTGCTGGAATATGCAGCGAGTAGGGTGGCTAGCAGGTAGAAGGGTGCCGAAATTGTTGACTTGAGAGGAGTTAGGCACTGCAAGTTGAAAATTTTTTGTTTTGTTTTGTATTTTTGTATTTTATTTTATTTTTTGTAATTTGGTTCGAATTATAAATAAATAAATAAAAGAAAAATTATATATATATATATATGTATGTATATATATATATATGTATGTATATATATATATATGTATGTATGTATATATATATATATGTATGTATACATACATATATATATGTATGTATGTATATATATATATATGTATGTATGTATATATATATATATGTATGTATATATGTATGTATGTATGTATATATGTATGTATGTATTTTTTGTCTTGATTTTATACAAAGCAAGCCTAAATTTAAATAATGAAAATAAAATAAAGAACACAAAAATAATACACAAAAGGTAAAATTTTAGGGTATGACAAGTTGCCCTCTCTTGCAATGCTTACGATGCAAACATTAACCGAAACATAAATTTCAAGTTGAGTTTGTTTAGTGAGCTTGCAAAGAAGAAAATATGAGAAAAATAAATTAAAATCTACTAAAATGACTTAGTTAGAGACGAAATGTCATGTAGAAATGCAATGAATTATGAAAACAGAGTGCAATGACCTTGTTGTTAAGTGGCGACCTACTCGAAAATTAAACATGCGATATTATCAAATGGTAATCTGCCTTGAAAATTAAACGTGCAACATAAATGAATCAACCATGCAAGTACTCGAAAGCTTAAAATATGCAAAACACGACCAACTTGGAGGGCGGTCAATCCCGAAAAATAAATATGCGTTACATGGTTAATTTAGAGGGAGACCAACCCCGAAAAATTAAATATGCATAACACGACCGAATTGGAGGGTGGCCAGCCTTGAAAAAATAAATATGCGTTACATGGTCAACTTGGAGGGCGACCAACCCCGAAAACTTAAATATGCATAACACAATCAAATCGGATTGCGGCCGACTACGAAAAATTAAATATGCAGTATACGACCAAATTGGAGGGCGGCCGACACGAAAAATTAAATATGCATTACATGGTCAACTTGAAGGGCGACCAACCCCGAAAACTTAAATATGCGAGTATACAACCAAATTGGAGGGCGGCCGACCACGAAAAATTAAATATGCATTACATGGAGGGCGACCGATCAACTTGGAGGGCGACCAACCCCGAAAAATTAAATATGCATTACATGGTCAACTTGGAGGGCGACCAACCCCGAAAATTTAAATATGCAGTACACGACCAAATTGGAGAGCGGCCGACCTCGAAAAATTAAATATGCATTACATGGTCAACTTGGAGGGCGACCAACCCCGAAAATTTAAATATGCAAGTACATGGTCAACTTGGAGGGCGACCAACCTTGAAAAATTAAATATGCATTACATGGTCAACTTGGAGGGCGACCAATCCCGAAAAATATAATATGCGATAATTGTCTGGCGCTTTACTCGTCGTGATGACTTGAGTTGACGGACCTTACCCGAAGTGGAACCGGTCATTGGATGTTGGGTTATACGCTCGGGGGTGGTCCGTTATGAGACGACCATGCCCGAGAGGATTTGAGAGAAACTTTGAATTTTCGTGTCCTTGGTAATTCGTTACCTAGGATTTATCTCAATTTTTCTTCTTTTTCTTTAGGGCGTAGAGTACCCGAAACAAAACTTAATATAATGATTAGTTGGGATACCCGTAAAAGCCATAGGCCGCTCCGACTCAAATCCCCATTTCAACTTTTCTTTGTCTGGCTATTCAAGTTTTCGGTGCTTGTTAGTCATCCGTCATCCGAGTCTTATGACCTTGCCCCTCGACCGAGTCTTGCCTTTCTTATGAACTTGGTCTCATCCATTGTTCAGCTTACCCATAGGACGAGCCGATCATTTCTATTGTATCGATGATCGTGGCTATTCCCGCATGATCGACTCGTCGAGTGATTTCTCACATTGGATAATGTTGTATTGGGTTCATTTTTTCTCTTTGGTGTCTTTCTTGATAACTTGAGATACCATGTAACTCTCGAAGTGTTTAACAACTTTGCATTTCATGAACTCGCTTCTTTCGTGGAGAAAGCTATGTAGATCTTATTCAGTGGATTTTGATTCTAAGGTTCAAACAAAAACCCACCGACTCTCATAGACTTGTCATGCAAACGTTACAGTATGGCTAGTATGTGGCTTTTGCATTTATGTTTGGACGTGACATTGAAACAATGATCAAATTATGGGTTTGATGGTAGAAAATGTTGCTTGCCCCCAAGTATTGTCCTTTGGCACCAACCATGATTTGGCAAAGCTTATGTCTCGATTTTGACTATCCATTTTCAATAAAATTCAATTATAGGTGCTCGAGAATCTGCTACTTATCCGATTGGTAAATCATCTCAAGTTAGAAGGGACTTTTACTAGTACGTAATGCGAGCTAAGGCGTGGTTTCCGAAAAGATGGTCAAATAGGCTCAAACGGTGTTTCAAAGTTCTATTGACATCGGACCACTTTTTTTTTTTTTTGAGTTAAATGTTATTAGAGGCATGTTCGATTGTGATTACGTCCTCTTAACTCATGCTTCTCTCTCTCTTTTTCTAGGGATTGGTATTTGTAAGGCAAATCACTCTCTTCTTTCATGGTATGAATCGTGGTGGTTTGGTTCTTCCTTTTCCTTTTTGTGTCAGTACATTTTAGAAAGATCATGATTTCCTTTCTCTCACATTCCAAATTTTGGTAGTGACTTCCTCTTTTTTTTTTTTTTTTTTTTAGCATTGAGTTTTTTTATGAAGACAGTAATTTGGGTGACATGCCTCTTAAGTCATTGTTCCGAACCATCGATTTGCCCCCAATGTGAGGGGTGATCCGAGCTCGGGTTTCATGAAAGGAATAAAAGCTCAAAATTGGTCTTTCAAATGGTAAATTTTGAATTTGAGTATGATAAACTTCCAACGAAGGCCTTTCCTCATTCAATCAATAATAGTACCTAACCCGACAAGTTTCATTTTCATTAGCCCCTTTTTATTAGAATAATATTTAGATAGAACTCGCAAATTAAAACACGTGCTACATCATGGTCATGGGTGGTGCCACGGGAGCAATTCGGGATGTGGCCAAATGAACAAGATTTAGGTTCAATTGTGATTTGGTTTCATGTTTGTTTATTTCTCCCCTTTTTACACGTAACCTTTGCATGACGAGTCCGTAGTGCCGACAAGACATATTTGTTCCTCTTCATCGAGCTTGTCGCTTCATTCGTCCGTTATCGTAAACAAAAATAGTGTCGAGCGATTATCCCCGAACTAAAATCTTGGTTGCTTAGTCTAGTCAAGAATAATTTTCATCACATGCAAAATGGTCCGACCAACTTCAAAGGCACATAGAAACCACAAGTTCCCTTCGATTCATCGGCACCCTTTTTTTTTTTTTTTGAGGTCGATTTAGTTGGCTATCTATTAAATAGAATACCGCCTAAACATCTTAATTAACTTATATGCCATTCATAAACAATATTAATAGAGATCATGAGAGGATATGAGGTTTTTTTTTTTTTTTTGAGGTCGTAGGTCGAAGACATACGGAGACAAAAGAAAATAAAATGCAAAGCACATGTTTGGCTCCGAATTTTATTCTTTATTTCGTAAAGAAGAAAATGTCATTTCTCAAGCATAGTATTTCTTTACCGCATCGTAGTTTACAGGTTTGACTATATCATCCCTATCCATACTAGTCAAAAGAAGTGCACCTCCCGAGAATACCTTCCTTACTACATACGGCCTTCATAGTTGGGTGACCACTTGATTCTGTTCTCTCCGTGTATGGATAGGACTTTTCGAAGCACCAAATCTCCCTCACAAAATTCTCTTGGTCGAACCTTTTTGTTGTATGCATTGGCCACTCTCTTCCGATATATTCGTGCATGACAAATAGCCGTCAACCTCTTTTCACCGATCATGTTCAACTCGTTCGTATCTAATTCGAGCCCATTCTCGCTTCTTCCAACTCGTGTTTTCATGAGTATCCTAAGAGAAGGGATTTATACTTCCAAAGGCGTCACTACCTCCATCCCGTAAACCAAGGAATATGGGGTGGCTCCCGTAAACGTTCTTACGAGTAGTACGATATGCATGCGAGCATATGCGAGCATTTCATGCCGCCTCTATATGTAACCATCATTTTCCGCACGATCTTTTTGATATTCTTGTTTGCAGCCTTCGACCGCCCCATTCATCTTAGGCCGATATGGTGTTGAGTTCAAGTGCTTAATTTTCCATCGTTTCGCACAATTCTCGCTATCATCTTTCCATTAAAATTCCGAGCATTGTCGATAACTAAAGTGCTTAGCAAGCCGTATCGACAAACCAAGTTTTTCTCTATGAACCGCCGGACCACTTTCCGAGTGACATGAGCGTAAGAAGCAGCTTCGACCCATTTAGTGAAATAGTCAATTGCCACCAAGATGAAACAATGACCATTGCTTGCTTTTGGATTAATAGGGCCAATGACATCTAATCCCCACATGGCAAAAGGCCAAGGGGACACCATATTGTTCAGTGGAGCAGGAGGAGCATTGATCCGATCTCCGTAAACTTGACATTTATGACATTTGTGGACATACTCTATACAATCTCTTTCCATCGTTAACCAAAAATATCCACATCGTTGCATTTGACGAGTCATAGTGTGGCCATTTGCATGGGTTGCACGGATTCCTTCATGGACCTCCTGAATCATCTTCTTAGCCTCTGCAGCATTTAAACATCAAAGAAGTGTTCCGTCAAAACTCCGTTTGTACAAAACCTCACCATCCAAGTAAAAATCCATGGATAATCTTCTCAAAGCCTTCGATCTATCTTGGAGATGCCCGAGGGATACTCTCGATTCTTTATGAACATCCGGATGTCATGGTACCATGGCTTGCCATCCGTTTCTTCTTCAATAAGACAACAAGAAGTCGGTGAATTTCGGTTTCAATACAAATGGTCCGTATCCCGACCCCCATATCAAGTCGAGTCATCGAAGCTAGTGTTGCTAATGCATCAAGCAAACCGATTTTTATCTCTCCCTAAATGAGCAAACTCAATTTCATCAAACTCTTCGGCTAGTTTGGTCGATAAGCCCGATAAGGTTTCAACTTCTCATCTTTGGTTTGCCATTCTCCTTTGACTTGGTAAATTATCGCATCGAGTCGCCGTATACTTTAAGATTTGTGATCCCTCCGTCTATAGCCGCCTCTAAACCATGTATGCAAGCTTCATACTCGCCTATGTTGTTGGTGCAATCAAACCGAAGTCGGATGGCTATCTGATATCGCTTACTATCCGGAGAGACTAGTATCGCTCCTATACCATTGCTCGATACATTCACCGCTCCATCGAAATACATAGTACATTTTTCAACATCGGACTCCACCGCTTCAATTTCGTATGCCATGATGTTCTCATCGAGAAAATCAAAGTTCAATGGTTCATAATCATCAACCGCATTGTCCGCCAAATAGTCCGCGATTGCGCTCCCTTTCACCGACTTTCCGGTCATGTATACGATATCATATTCTCGCCAATAAAACTTGCCATCTTGCAATTCCGCTCGACAAATATGGCTTCTCGAAGATATACTTGAGGGGATCTGTTTTCGATATCGCCCATGTCGTATAGTACAACATATACTGTCTAAGCCGTCGGGTGCTCCATATTAGGCCACAACATAACTTTTCTAAGGGATCGTATCGAGACTCACAATCATTGAATTTCTTACTCAAAAAGTAAATGGCTTGCTCCTTTCTTCCAAGCATCATTATGTTGCCCTGAACACAACCTATTGCTAACTCGCTGATCGTCGGATACGTAATCAAAGGTCGACTGTACACAGTGGGACAAGAAGAGGAGGACTTTGTAGATACTCTTTGATCTTGTCAAAGGCCGACCGGCATGCATCGTCCCAAATTCCCGGATTGTTCTTTCTCAAAAGCCGAAAGATGGGTTCACATGTAACCGTGAGTCGTGAGATGAATCGAGCTATGTAGTTCAAGCGGCCTAGAAAACCTCTGACTTCCCTCTCACTATCGGGTGCCGGCATTGCCTGGATGGCTTTAGCTTTGTCGGATCCACCTCTATCCCTCTATTGCTCACCACAAATCCCGTAGTTTTCCCGATTTAACCCCAAATGTGCACTTGGCCGGATTCAACTTCAACTCGGTACTTTCTCAACCGCTCAAACAGACTTTCTCAACGTCCGTATATGATCCCCTTCGAGCTTTGTCTTAGCGATCATGTCGTCCACGTACACCTCTATTTCCTTATGCATCATGTTATGAAAAAGGGTAACCATAGCCCGTTGATAAGTTGCTCCGGTATTTTTCAAACCAAATGGCATGACTTTGTAACAAAAGGTTCCCCACGGGGTGATAAAAGCAGTCTTCTCCATGTCCTCCTCTCGCCATTTTGATCCGATTGTATCCCGAGAAACCATCCATGAAGGAGTAAGTGGAGTTCTTTGCAGCATTGTCTACAAGCATGTCAACGTGGGGCAATGGGAAATCATCTTTGGGACTAGCCTTGTTTAAGTTTCGAAAATCAACACACATCCCGATCTTTTCATTTTTCTTGTTGACTACCACGATGTTTGACACCCAAGTTGGATATTTAATCACCCGGAGGAATCCAACTTCAAATTGCTTGGTGACTTCTTCTTTGACCTTCATAAGAACATCCGGCCTCATTCTCCTCAACTTTTGTTTTACCGGTTTATGATCAAGGAATATAGGGATTTTATGTACCACTATACCAAAGATCTAAACCAGGCATATCCTCATACGACCAGGCAAACACATCCATGTACTCCCGTAGTAAGGCAATCAAACCCTCTCTTTCTTGTTCGATATCATGGTTCGGATCTCAGCTTCTTTTTACTATCCTCGCTCCCACGTTTATGTTTTCTAGCTCTTCTGATGAGGTTTTATGGCCCGTTCGTATAACTCGACTAGCTTAGTAAATTCATCCACATCCTTGTCCTCAAATTCTTCTTCATCCATGGCAATCAAATTCTCCTCAAATTTAAGCCAAACATGTTCGATGCAATTATTTTGGAATTTTAGAAGATGCTCATTTTCTATATCCCCGAAAATTAGAAAATGTGAAAATAAAAGGAATGGAAAAGAAAAAGAAAAATGGCACAAGTGTTTAAGAGAGTTCATGATCTCATATTAATATCATAGATAAATGCTCCACACAAGTCTTTCTTGGTATCTCGAGCTAGAATACCAAAAGATTAAGATGTTCAAAATGAAAAGAAGCATAGAATTACTCAATAGTATAGGTAGGCGTAATCTCCTCTTCCTTCCAATTATCGAGCCCCTCCCCCGACGCTCCTTCCTTGATCGACAGGTCAATAGGCAGCATTTCCTCTCGAGTGTTGACGATTAGTCGTGGCAAGCATCACGTACCGAGGAACAACCACTATCGATTCGAGATTACCGACTTCTTCATTCCTTGACTCCCCTCCGTGTGATTGATGGACAAATCCACCACCGTTGCCCCCAAGTTCACTACTTCATGATTCCGATTGATGACACAAGCGAGGTAGGGGAAGGTAACTCGAATGTGAGGAATCATAATCCTTTCTTCATTAGGCTCTCGACCTTTGATTCTAGCCAATCGTTTTTCTTTCTTTTGCTCAATAACCCTCGATAATCCTTCCTAAGTAGGTTCGAATCCCAAACCAAAACGGTAATCCGAATTGGCTTACGTCAACACATTCACAGCTCCCAACATTCCGACATTGCAATCACAGGCTCCATGGGAGTCCATATTTCATCAAGTATTTTGTCGCCATCATCGTAGCCACGTACACTTCCGGCCTTCTTCGAAAGGTATTCTCCGACACCCGCTCCGCATCGACGATTTCAAATGCACGTAGATTACCATCTCGACTTCCTTCACTCTCAATATAAGGCACCGACATATTTTTTAGCAGAGATAAGTGCCTCTTCTCGCCATCATGGTGACTAGCTTGCCATTAGCCACATATTTCAATCTTTGGTGCAGTTGATGAAGTCACAGCCTCAACTCGAGTGAATCCGTGGTCTTCCCGAAGCATGCTATAGGATGGTTGAATATCGATGACCCGTAAAGTAACTAGGAACCGATTGGGCCCGATATCCAAGTTGATATCGATGTCTCCTATCACTCGTCTTGGAGATCCATCATAAGCTCTAGCCATCATGCTACTAGGACGCATATGAGATGCATCAACCGGTAATCGATCCAAAACCAACTTGGGTAAAACATTCAAAGCAGACTCCATTATCGATCGGAACTTTGGCAATCACATGTTCTTTGCATTTGACCGTGATGTGTAGCGGCTTGTTATGGCCTCGTGCCTTCGGGACCCGGCTCATCATCGGAGAAAGACAAATAGTTGGTAGCTTGAATTCTACCCACCGCATTTTCCATGGCATCGACGGTGACCTTCGAGGGACATATGCTTCATTTAAAACTCTTTGCAACACTTTTCGATGCAGCTTCGAACTCATGATTAATGACAGCAGGGAGATCTTGGCGTGTGTTTTCCTTAGTTGATCCACCAAGCTATAGTCACCGTTTTTCATCACCTCGAGAAATTCAATTGCCTCTTCATCATCTACGAGCTTGTTTAATTCTCCAACCTTCGCGAGGTCTCGCTACTTCCTTGCCTTTTGCCTTTCCGGATGCTTCTAACTCTTCGTGTGTATAACAATGTCCACTCCTAGTAAGGCCCGTTACATCACTACCCGTTGACATATTCATGATCGGATAGTTATGATTAACTCGTATTGTAAGGTGGGGCTAAACGGATCTTCGACATTGTCGAATCATCCTCGGAGCCCATCGCTCGTTGGTTGGTAGCGGCACAAATCATCATAATTGGTTCCCCATGGTGAAACCATGCCTACAACCGCTCTTTATGTGCCTCCTCTACTCGTAGAGTCCCTAAGCATCATCATAGTCTCTACCTCCTTATGAAACTCTTCACATTTATCGATATCATGCCCTTTCACTCGATGATACCGACAATACCGGTCCCAATCATCTCCGATTTGACGCTTAACCGGCTTTCTAAGGCAATCAGCTTGGGATAACATCGTGTATAACCAAATCCATAGATACCTTCACCTTCTTCTCCTCTCGATCGAACTTCTTCCCTTTCAGATGTTATCATACCGACATTACTCCCCCGCAAAGATGACTTGGGAGTGGATTAGTATTGATATTCGGAGGGCTTGAATCATCAAAACTTATCCATTTATGTTTGATAAGCTCCCTCACTTTTCTCTTAAAAGCCAAACAATCCTCGATGGAGTGCCCATCGATACCATTATGGTATTCACATTGTTCATTGCTTTTGTACTACGAGGGAAATGGAGGTCGAACAGTGCTCCGCAGAATAGGGACTACTTGCCCTATATTAACCAATCGTTGAAACAACTCTTTTAGAGAGAAGGACAGGGGTGGTAAAGGTTCATAGTCTTCTCTATTATAGTTGTAATTACGGTTGGGCCGATTGCGTGGTATTTGGTGGAAATTCGAAGGACCACGAGGTGGTCTTACCGAACGTGGAAATTGGTTGTTTTGGTAAGTGGGTATAGTGGGATGATATCGGGGTGACAAATTTGATCGGTAAGGTGGGTAGTTTTGACTTGGTGTCGGTGGTCTTATTTGGGTGGAGGGAAAGGTGGCGGCTATGGTATGTGTTGGATATCGTGGTTGGGGGTAAGACGATGGTCGTGTTTGGTAATGACTTTGATTGGTGTATTGTCCGGAGTTGTTCCAATAGCTCGAGGGTCCGTAGGTTGCCACTTGATTGACTTCCCCTTCCCTTCTCTTGGTTCCCATGCTTACCTTCTTTCTCGCTCCCCGTAGATCTTTCCAACCTTCGATGGCTAGCTCTACTCTTTCCGCAATGACCACTATATCCGTGAAGTTTGTTGAAGCATTTTAATCAAATACTCAAAGTAGGGTGCTTTGAAAGTATTCGAGAATATGGAGATTAATTCAGTGCTCGGGTAGTGGCGGGTGAATCCGAGCGGCCACTTCACGCCACCTTTGTGCATACTCCTTGACCGTCTCTTTAGCCCCCTTTTCCATACCTTGTAAGTCCGACCTGTTCGGAGCTACCTCCATATTAAACTTGTATTGCTTAAGGAAAGCATCCGCCAAATCTTTCCACCTTCTAATCTTAGATCCTTCCAGACCTCATATACCAACTTCGTCGTCGACCCACCTAAACTCTCATGGAAGAAGTGTATTAGCAGCTTTTCATCATGTACAACCTCTCGCCATTTTGCTACGGTAAACCCTCGAGTGGGTCGTGGGACATCGAGTTCCAGTGTACTTGGCAAAATCCGGACCTTGAATTTTCTTGGAATTACCACGTCGGGTACTAGGCACATTTCTAAAGCCTTGATCGGGTCATAGATGTCTCCTCCCTCAACAGCCTCTCGGACGTTCTTCTAGAGCCATTAACTTGTCTATACTTGGACCTTCAACTCGCCTTATAATCATGAGCTTCCTCACTTATAGGATCCATCGTAGGTAGGGGTGGCCTTTGTGGCACTCGTGGATCCGCCGGATATGCTCCAAGTAGCATGTGAAGTTTCAGCATAAAAAGCATCTTGGTTGGTTGTACCGATGCAATGGAATTACGGAGTGATATCTCGTGTCGTGTTCGTTTTCGATTCAAGATACCTCCCCTACTTACTCGCCTCTTGAAATAAGATCCTCAATTGCGTCATTTCCTCTTTCGAGAATTCAACATCTTGCCGACGCAACCGCTCTTGTCTTGCCCTTTCTTCGTTCTCCATTTGGCGGGCCCCGAACCTAGTGTTGTGGACGTATGGAGGGGATTGAGCTTTGGTGGAGCGGCCTATGTTTCACGATCCCGAAAACAACTAAAAGAATATAGTACGGTGAATATACAAGTATGTACATGCATGATTTGAACTAGGTTAGATACCTTTTTGTGTTCGCCGCACATTAAATCATGACAGAGTTTGTATTAAAGACGGGCCGGATGAAAGCTCGCATTCGCCGAAGGCAATAGAGACCCTACGTATACTTTGGGCGACTTGAGAGATATATCTCCCCCTTATTTTGATTGCAAGATACACACTCGCTTGATCTCGTGATATGATGACACGCGTGAAAAGCCATGCTCAAGAAAACTAAAAATATCGACTTCTAATGGATTCTTAATCGCGACATAAAGATAGTTTTCACTATAAAACAAAAAGTCACAAAAGTAATGTTATTACATAGGGTATTTTCAATACATTGAAATTCGAACTTCTAAGCACGTCCTAAACGTGACTTAGAGCCATTTTCCAAAAAGGAAATTACAAACATGAAAATCCCTATTACAAAACCTATTCTAGATTCGGCCATAGCCCGAAACCCTCGTAGGCGATCATGCCATTCACAAGCCTTCGGAGTTGCTCAAAAAGAGCCGAACTTGCTCGTCTCCGGATGTATGCCATCGCCTAAATCCTCTATGGTGTGTCGCATGTGTAGGGCATAATTCTTAGCATTCCGGGCTTGCAAGTGGTATTCCATGGTCCTACTTCCCCATTCAGCCTATTTCCCTCCTCGGACATCTCTTTCCCTTTCAACAACCATTTTCTCATCACGAAGATTAGTTAACTCATCCATCGAGAAACCGTGAGTTTGGTTGCATTCTCATGTTTTTCATCGAGCGATCGATGATCCTTCTTTATCCGTCTTACTAACCCCTTTGATCGTTGAAGTTGATCACGAAGCTCCTTGTTTTCTTTTTCTAAAGCACTCATTGCGTGGTCTTTCAAGTCAAAAGTTTCTTCCAACTTTCTTTTCTTTTGAGTTAGTTCGGTTACTTGAGTATTCGGGACTTCATTAAATACTTCATGTCGGGCATTCATCTCTTGGTGGATATCCTCCATCGTCTCACTCCTCGCCGAGAGGGACCCTCGAATGGTGGCGCACGATATCCTTTTCCCCTAATGCTTTGCCATTTAGGATACCCCGGTGTGGTTCTTCCGTCTACTCTTCTTTCGAGAGTGACTATCTCTCTATTTCTCCACGCAGACTTTTGCTTTTTCCAAAAGTTTCCTTGAGACTTTCAAATCTTCATAACACTCACCCAAATCCATGGTTCTCAGTATAAACCGTTCAAAACCCAACTGTCTCGAGAACATATTCTGGCAATACCGATACAACAACGTGCTCCGATTAACGGTACCCAAGGATAATCTCCACAATAAGCCAAGTAAGACCAAAAAAAGCATATCGTGCCCTCCAAGTGAAATTCCGACTTCTCTAAACTCCGTAACATACCCGTCCATACCGTTTTTCCCAACTCATCGAGGGGGTGTCTAGCAAAGTTCTCTAGTTTGGAATGTAAGTGCCATGGCGTGCGAAAGATACCCGAGGCCTTACCAGTCACTATGTGGCTAACCGTCCAAACAAACAAGTAGTGGGACACAAGCACCTCAAATGTCCCTCCCCTTTCCTTCGACAAAAATTCAAAGATGAGAGTGTTTCGCTAGGATTGCAGCGGTAGGGTTGATTTTGAGAGATACTACACTTTTGAACACATTTACCGCTTCGAAGTCGATCATACCTTCAACTCGACGGTAATAGTACCAACCCATATATGCCCAATGCCGCATTCCGAGTCCGAGGCTATTGTCCTTATCATGTAGGTGTTTTGTGAATTCCGTTTGGAGGAGATTCCAAAACCATCCATGCGTTTAACTCCTCTCGCGTCCTTTGCTTATCGAGCAATGGTCAAGTTTATTCCAGCTAACCATGTGAAGTGTGCTAGAGCTTGTTCGGGAGGGTCGTAGAAATAGATCGCCTTTGATTCAGGAAATGCTAGCAAAGCCTCATACTCTTCTAGTGTGGGCGACATATCCACACTCCCAAAAGTGAAACAACGGTATTCCGGATCCCAATGCCCTATCATGGCTTGGAAGCACGAGATCCGAACCTTGATCTTAAGCAGCTCGAGCTATATCACCATACATCTTTTGGAAGTCAAACCTATCGGTAGAAATAAGCATTTCCCAAAGAACTAAGTAGTGGTCCCATATTGGGTAGCTTGTCGGAGAGTTTTGCTTTCTCAGCAGCTTTGACACAAAGCTCTGGGGCAAACAATCTCCCTCATCAATTTGGGCCCGCTCCGATCCGACCCTAAAATCCTCAATGTCATTTCGGTTTCTTCGTCATGATTTAACGTGAAGGACCACCCGCAAGAATCGAGGGTTAGTATTTACATCATTGGAAAATGATTCGTGTCTTAATCGAGTCAACCCTAAGTGGATAGGATCTAGCTCGTGTACAATTTGGCGAAGTTCGGTCTAATCCCGAATCTTTTCAAGCTCTCGAACCGTCTAAATTACCAGTGGGGTAATCCAGCCTCCGACCTTATGTGTTAGGAGGTAGGGAAGGTTATTCCACCATTTCCTATACATAGGGCGAGTTCCAGTCCAAACAAGAGTCCGAAGAGCATCGTAGACTTTCGTCATACTTGCCTCCAAATCTCTCTATCTAAATCATAACGTGGTTTAGCTCGGTCCGCAGCTTTTGTAGGTTTCATTCGTGGCGTGTGTGCAACAAGTTCAAAAACAAAACATATAACCCAGCTCAAAATGCATTAAGTATGTATAAAATTAAAAGGAAATAAATTGCAAAAATTTAAAGACAATAAAATAATACAAGAAAATAAATGACTTGAAAAATAAAGGAGACATAAAGAAATAAACGGCAAAAGTAAATAAAGAAAATAAATTTGCAAGGACTAAACTTATGGCCCGACATATCTCCCCAATGGAGTCGCCATTCCGTCGCTACCCGACGTCGGACGAGACTCCCATAAAAAAAAAATCTATCCGGTGATATCACTAGTTTTAGATCTTTATTTTATTTATAAGACTATTTGCAGAGTTTGGAGTCGCCACCTAGTATCGAAGGAACTAGGAGCCTAAAATTGGCACTCGGTTCGTAGATTCTATGGTAAGGAGTCGGTTACGCTTATGGGAAGATAATTAATCACCCAAAAGTGCCCTTTTCTAAGAAAGGTACCACATGTAGCTTAGTCCTAAATTATCTCCTAAAGTATTTTATTTTTGCCAAATTATTTTTCAGTTTTCGAGACTCCAATTTTTCAAGTCAAATTAAGTTTTTTATTTTCGAGCGTGGCATCGTATTGAAACGATCGTCGGACCCCTTTCATCGAGAGACACGTCGGCTCAAACATCGGATCCACCTTTTTCGAGTCTCGACACAACCGGTGTGCCGGAGAACACTTGTTTATTAGAAAAAAAAACTTTTTTTTTTTTTACTAACAACGATCCCTATTAGATAGGAGACTTTGTTAAAACGTTTTATGATTTTTTTTTGTTATTTTTTTTCTTTTATTTTATTATTATATTTTATTTATTTATTTCTTTCTTTTTAAGAAGGGTTATCATCGATCCCTAAAACTTAGGAGACTTGACAATCTTCTACTTATTACTTACTAAACCTAATTAATAAACAAATAAATTAAAGCTAAATGAATTAAATAAAAGAAATCAAATACCGAAATTTAAATTAGTAACGAGCATACATAAAATAAATTCCGGATTAAAAATTACATTAATTAAAATAATAAAAACAATTCAATAGCTAATTTTAATACGAAATAACAAAATCCCAAAAAAAAAATTCACTCTTTTTTCTTTTCTTTTTTTTTTTTTTTTTGGCTGTCCAGCTCGAATTTCTCTTCTTTTTTTTTTATTTGCGGACCGGACTCGAAATTTCAATCCAGATCCATTAACCCGTGGGTTGGGCCACCTAACCCACAACATTTAAAACCAAAAAAAAACCCAAAAACCAAACCCAAAACCCATTTCAAGCATAACTTAAGATCAAAACCCCTTTTTCTTTTTTTTTCAATTTCCCTTTTCTCCTCTCTCTTTCCCGTTTCTCTTTCTTCTTCTTCTTCCTTTCTTCTCCCCTCTCTCTACCCGATCGCCATGGACGAACCAGGTTCGTCCCCTTTTTTTTTTCGTTTTCTTCTCTTCCTCCTTTCCCGCACCCCTCTCTTCTTTCTTTTCCTTCCCTTTCTCCTTTCTCTCCCTTTCCCGTCTCTCTTTTTTTTGTAACATGTTGCTGCTGCCATGGACGAACCAGTGGAGGTTCGTCCATGGCAGCCTGATTTTCCTTTTCTCTCTTTCTTCTCCCTTCTTTCCTTCTTCGCTCAAACAAAAACCCCCAAATCAATTTCTAAAAATTTTCTCCAATTCGACCGAACCTTAATTTTTCAATTCTTCAAATTTTCATGCGATATTGCTTTGATTAGAGTGAAATCAAGTTAATTCGACCCTTTAGGACTCAATTTTATCAAAACCCCCAAATCTATTCTTCAAATTTTTACAATTTCGAAAAAATCCCAAATTTAAATCGGACTTAAATTGAAACAAAAAAACGAAATTAAAGAGAAATTAGAGGGATTACCTAAAAGAATTGGTTGGAATGGATGAGGACTCGCCTTCGATTCGGTAAATTTAATTTCCCTTTTTTTTTTTTTGATTTTCTCTCTTTTTTTCTTTACTCGTCGATTTGCCTCTCTTTTTTTTTTTTATCGCTAACTCTCTCCTAATTTTGCAGTGCTTCACTCTTAATTTTCTTGGATATCGGACTAAAGAAAAAAAATCCCCCCTCCCTCGTCTTTTTTTCTTTTTTCTTTTTTTTTTCTTTGCCGTCCCTCGTATGTATATATATATGTGAATGTGGCTTGGTTGATTCCCCCACTATGATGGTGGGGGATTTTCTCGCGAGTTTTCCGGAGTGGGCGTGTCCGACCATTTTTTTGGTCCTAGGGATGGCTATGGCGAGTGGCCGGTAAGGGGAAGGTAGTGCGCTTGCCGCAATTTGCAGCATGGTGAGGTTGCAGGAATTGGGGGATTGCCCCGGAGATTGCTAGATATGGGGGAAGTTGTCCGGAGGGACTCGTGGGAGTTGTGTGGCCGAAGCAGTGAGGTCAGCTGGAGGCACTCGTGGAGGTTGTATGGTGATTCAACTCGCTGGAATATGTAGCAGTAGGGTGGTCGGCGAGTGCAGAGGGTGCCGAAATTGTTGACTTGAGAGGAGTTAGGCAGCTCGCAAGTTGAAAATTTTTTGTTTTGTTTTGTATTTTTGTATTTTATTTTATTTTTTGTAATTTGGTTCGAATTATAAATAAATAAATAAAAGAAAAATTATATATATATATATATATATATATATATATATATATATATATATATATATATATATATATATATATGTATGTATGTATGTATGTATTTTTTGTCTTGATTTTATACAAAGCAAGCCTAAATTTAAATAATGAAAATAAAATAAAGAACACAAAAATAATACACAAAAGGTAAAATTTTAGGGTATGACAAAACCTATGAGCTTTCTTTACCAGAAGCATTTTAGATTGTTGGATTGAGGGGTCAAACAAACACAAGCCAGTTCTCCTTCCAACTGGTTGGAGTTTTGTTTGTTCCATTAAATATAATTTTATCATCTTCCTAAATTCCTCAAGGGTTTCAGCATAGTAGTCATATCCAATGGATTTTGTTGTCCACTACATAAGAATAGCTCTGTCGAAGAATCATCCTTCATTACCCATATATCAAACTTCAAAGCTGATTTTCAGTCTACTCCTTCGTGGATGCTCCCAGCTAGCAATTCTTTGTATACCATAAGCTATGTTATTCCATCCACATACCCAGGCCCATGACCTCATAAGGTAGAGCAGCTTTCATCTTCGAGAAAGTGTAGTCAACCATGTCAAAAGTTAGAATGTGGCGTCTTCCTCGATGTACGGCTATGCAATGCCACAATCCTTATAGAATCACTGGATTAAAAATAAGATAGTTATATGTAGTAATATTGCCCGTAACTCCTCTCCAAGAATCTGTGCTCAATGCGAAAACCTCAGCTTCGCGAACCCCCGATTTGGACACAACTTCCAGTAGTCTATGGTCGTTTAAATGATGATGGAAACCTAAATCCTCCCGAGGATGTAATGACAACTACCATCGGGAGAAGGCAATCTACAATATTGTCTTGTTGCCGGAGGTTGTAGATCCTCAATCCATGAATAGATGGATAAGCTTTCTTCTTAGCCAATCGTATGTCGATGGAGAGTCCTATACTTGTGATCTTGATGATAATATTTGCAGAACAAAATCCTCCAACTGAGTTTAGGGAGATCTTCTAGCGTACATAAAAAGGTTAATATAATCCTAAAAACGCTTAAGGCTTGTGACGGAAAATAACTTCTATAGAAAAATTAATTATGTAAGAATTATTTTTCTATAAAAATATTTTTTTAACGTTTGACAATTACATAAAAAAATTATTAAAAAATATATTTACGTGTTTGTTTGATATAAAAAACTTAAATAAAAAATATTTTTTTTGAAAAATTAAATTGATAATTTAATATAAAAATAATTTTATAAAGTGTAGTTATCATTTGTAAATAATTATTCATTTGGTTTCAAAAGATTAATGTTAAAATAATTTATAACTAATTATTGACTACAATTAATAACAAAATTTTACAACTAATAAACATTAGTCGTAAATTATTGATTTAGTTACAAATGAATAGTATTAGAAAAATAATGTATTTATTAATGAATTAATTAGTTTCAAATTTTTCACAAATGATTGTAGTCTTGCAATAATCATTTTCAATCATTTAAGTATAGTTTAGGGGTGTTTGGGATAATGGTAAAAAAAAAAATAGAGATAAATTATTAAAATATTTATTATAAAAATAATTTGCGGATGTAAAAATGGTTTTTAAGAATATTTAATGTATCCGTAAAAAAAAAATCAAATGTTAGTAGAAATAGAGAAAAAATAATTAAATAAGAAATAATTAAAAATTAATTTGATATATTTTAAATAAAAAGGAAACAAAGAAAAAATTGTTAAAATATATCGAGAGAGAAGTAAGTAATGTGAGAGAGAAAGAAAATGTTTTCTTCTTTTTTAACTCGGAAAACACTTTTTTAAAAATACTCTATCATTTTCTATTGATTGAAAATCATTTTTCGTTGACTTATTTCCTAAATGCGAAACAAATATTGAAAAATAAAGAAAACAAGTTCTTGGAACTTGTTTTCCCCCAAACAAACATAGCCTAATATTGTAAATAATGTCTAATGTCTTGATAAAACCTACTTCTTATAGTTGTTCTAACCACTTATTTGTAAAAAAAAATTCTTTGAAGAGACTTCCATTTTTCTAATGGGACTCGGGTGCAACATTAGTAGTTGAAGTTTCTTATGGTACATGTATATGGTAGTAGGGGTGAACATTATTCGATTAAAACCAAAAAATCGAACCGAATCGAAATTATTTTGATTTGGTTTGGTTTTTTTTTTTTTAAATTCGGTTTTCACCAAAAATCGAATTAGTTTTTTTTTTTTTTTTTTTAAATAAAAGAGGCATCTATGGGTTTAACTAAAAGAATAATAGCTTTAATGATTTTTTTCTACTTAAAATAAAAATATTTTTCATTAATTATTTATTGAAATAATAAAATAATTGATTATATTATATTGACTCACAAACAAATAAAAAAAGAGTGTGATAAAATAATTCTTTATAAATATACAAGTTTATGTGTGGGTGAATCATAAAACCTCATGGAAAAAAAAATTATCTCCTTGTATTAAAATTGGCCCAAAAATATCCTCTAAAAAAGTTGACCCGAAGTCGCTGCATTTATAATAGTACTATAGTAGTATTAATAACAACCAACAATAATAATTTTTTTTCAATCTTTTTATGCTTATACTAAACATAAATTAAAAATTAGATTTTTCATATTATCTATTCAATAATAAAATATGCACAAAATAAGTAGATTAAAAAGAATATGAAAAATTAACAAAAAACCAATTGTAGCGTGATTGAAAAAATAATGAGAAGGCCAACTAATTTAATTTATAATATAAATGGAAACAAATTTAGTATAGAAAAATAATAATAATCTTACATAATTTTCTTTTAAAATCAAATGTGAAATATGCAATCTTTGATTATGCAAATTTAATATTTATAAAAAGAGAAATAATTCGGTTTTTAGAACAAAAAAATGTAAAAAAAAAAAATCGATTTTTAATAAAAAATCAAAAAATCGAACCGAAAAAATTCGATTTTTTAACCGCAAAACCGAATCTCAATTCGATTCAATTTTGATTTTTGTTATAGCTAATTTGATTAATCAAAAACAAAAAAAAAACAAAAAAAAACATCGAAATCGAATTAAAAAAACCAAATGATCACCCTGCATGGTATTCTTTGAGCTTTTTGGCTTTTGCCTGTGTAGTCTGATGTCAATCAAGACACAGACATGGACGGAGAATATCTGCTGACCCTCTTGTTGTTGGACTGGATGTCTTACTTGAACCCTGTTATGTGCATTGGGCTAACATTTAAGCAGCCCATTATATCTTAGCGTATCACATAACATATAATATTTATAATGAAATGAAAAGATACACATGTTAAAGCATTACTAGAACCCTCAATTCTTGCTCCATTTATGATATATATCCTCCGGTTGATCACAAATAGCACGTTGCCATCATCAACTCTAGTTGGTCCCACACGAAGCAATGATATGCTATATGAGCAGTAACAAGTGAGTAATACTCAAGAGTATAATTGTTGATGAGATGGTTTTTAACTCTAGTTGATCGTGGGATACTTCCAATGTAATGGTTGATTTGATGATAAGTATTTATAAAATAAATTTTTACCTAAGGATCCAACCATTAGATAGTTAAATTAGTTTGTAAATAGATATGTTTAAAATAAGTAGGTTATGAAGAAATTAGTTTTTGTACATCGATGATAATTTATAATTAGTTTATAGATAAAGCTGATAATATTTGGTTTGTTAATCTTTATATAAAAGAGTGTTTAATCAACTTACATAAAGTGAAGGTAAAATGATTTTTTTATGTACATTCAATAGTTTCTCTCTGACGTCTACTTGAAGATTTGATTTTTTTTTTTAAGTAATGATTATTATTTAAAGATGCGTGAATAATCATAGTTCGTGATAATATAATATAAATGATTTATGAAGTCATTTCTTCATTAAATGAATATTTTTTTATCTAATAGGTAGGTAAAAAATCATTTTCTTTATCAACTTGTGTATAAATTGATTATTATATTCTAATTCAATTTATTTATGATTTAAAGATAATAAGAGTTATATTTGTGCTAAGAAGCACTAATACTTCAAAAACCTCATATCCGCGTCAAACTTATATCGAATAGTGCTCGATACATATCAAATAAGTGGGGATCTAAAAAAATTAATTCAATATTGGATGTTCAAAGTCCGACAAAATATATGAGATACAGTTTACATATCAGTTCGACCATAGATCCTTTTATAACCAAGATACTCGTTGTCAAAATAATTTAATTTAAAGATATCAAAATTTATTTATAGTTATTAAAAATATATAAATAACATTTATCTCTATTATTTTATTTTTTTACTTATTATTGCTTATATATTGATCTTTTGGGTTCCATTTTTAATTTACTATAAAAATAAATTTTGCATGTATATTAAGAAATTAATGAATCTATGATTAAGCATATCGGATCGCATACGTAATCCTTATTTATATCCATACTTCATAGATTGCTTGTTCTCATCTTGATCTTATCTCAGAGACCTAACTATGTTGTCCACATTTCTCATTATTTATTTAATCTCGTGTTGTAATGCTTTACAAATTACAATGGCAAAAAAGTACAATTATTTATTAAATTTACATTTTTTTTTTGTAATTATACATAAAAAATTTTTAAAATGGAAAATGCAATGGGACCCACGAGTGATTGCCTAACACCAAGTGTAAGGCTGAGAACGGCCCAGCTCCTAACACTGCAATAAAATTATTTAGCCCAAAACGAAGAAACAGAACCTTTGAACTGACGATCTCAAAAGCCAGCCTCCTTTCTACTACGCGACAACAGAAACTTCCATCAGCAACTCCTGGGCTCTGCTGAACTTTTATCTCTGTAATTCAATCATTCGATTCTCTCCTTCCTTATCTCTGACTCACCGAGTCACGAGATGCTATCGGTGTTGGCTCTTTGGTTTTTGTTTAGAGTGGAAGCACAGTGAGATTGTGGCGTGTGTTTTTTTCTTAAATGGTAACGGGCTCGGGTTCGGGCTCAGGGTCTGACCCGGCTTCAGACTCAAACGGGTGGAGTAGAGCTCGAGGGTTAGTGGTGAAGACTCTGGTTTTGGTTGGTGGGGTTTTTCTGGTGAAGAGACTGACGAAGTCTACAACTCGTTGGGACCATGCGAAAATTGTTGCTCAATCACTTACTGGCGAAAAGGTATTATTTTATGCTTCTTCTTTGCTTTTTAGTGAATTTAAATTCTGGATTTAGTTGAATTTTGATTTGGGTTTTTGTTTTGGTAGTTTTCGAAGGAGCAAGCATCTAGAGACCCTGATAATTACTTCAATATTAGGTACTTTTCGTTTTTTTTTTTTTTGATTTGTTTAATTGTTTAGTTAATGTTATGTAAGTGGTGAATCGGAGTTTTAATTGTTTTGGTGAAGTGAAGTTATGAAAAATAGTGAATTGGTTTTAGAAATTTTAATTTAATGAGAAAGTTTTGATTTTTGTGAAATGAATGAATTGCTTTTGGTAATTTAGTTGCGGTTATTTTGTCGTTGGTGCAGAATGCTTACCTGCCCAGCAGCAGAGATGGTGGATGGTTCAAAGGTTTTGTATTTTGAACAGGTTTGTTTTGTTTACCTCACCGCATTTAACTATTGTAATGTAATTTTTAGGTTTAGATGAGTGATTTTCTGGTTTAATGAGAATTATGTTTTTACGTTTAGGCATTCTGGAGAACTCCTCAAAAGCCATTTCGGCAGGTATGCTGTGTTCCCTGTAATCTATTGCATTATCAATATATTTGTTTACGGTCTAAACAATGGCATCCTTGGCAACTGTGTCTCATTATTTTTATTTTTTATTTTTTTTCTTGAGTATTTTTTATTATTAGATTATTGTTCCTTGAAAATAAGTTTGCACGAAAGGCTTTTGCTATCTGTATTTGAAGTTTAAAAGTTTCAGTGGTGGACTTGTCCAAAAAGAAGATAATGTTGTGGAATTGATTTAAAATTTAGATGTCATTTTTTCTGCTTTAATTCTCTACTACTCTTACATACTTTAGCTCTTGCTTCCATTTTAGCGATGCTTATGTTGGAGAAATCTGACAAGTTCATCTTTGCAGAGGTTTTATATGGTTAAGCCTTGTCCAAAGGAGTTGAAATGCGATGTTGAGGTGACTTTCTACTTTGACTAATGTTTCTATCAGTGCATAATGTGCTACTGTGTTACCTTGTATGTGAGCTTATGTTTAAAGACACGAAGATATCCCTTTCTATTGCAGTTTAGGGCACACTTTGAAAATCTCCAGCATCAATATTATTAGTACTACCATGCATACTTAGCAGGTGTTTTTGTGCCAAAAGAAGTGCTTTTTTTATTGATTAGACTTTCTTCTTCATCGTTTTTTAAGACTCTTTGATCTTTTGCAATAATTGTTCCTGAAATTCTGTCGATCTCATTAAATTTCATCAGTGATGTAATTCAATTATTATTTATTTGGAAACATGATTTTCAGACTTACCATCAAACCTTGCATGGGCTTCTTCGATATTGTCTTTAGTTTTCTTATTGTAATAAAACCATGAAAACTATTTATAATCTGTGGCTATAGTGTAAAAGCATTTTCCTTGTATGCTTTATTGGTGGAGCTATAATGCTTTTTCTTGTGGATTCCCAATGGTAGCATTCTGATGAGTGACCGTTTCCTTTCATCATTGGCCCGTGATTAAATTGTCTCTTCCCCTTTTCTTTTTGAAATAGTTTTAGAACTTTTCATGAACACCTTAGCCATCATTCAAGATCTTTTTGACCTTCGTTCAATGGGCAGGTAGGTTCATACGCCATTAGAGATGCAGAGGAGTACAAAAATTTCTGTGATCGACCAAAGGACCAGCGACCACTGCCAGAAGAGGTTATTGGTGTAAGCCTTCTAGACACAATTAGATTTGATTCTGATTTGTACCGATTAATTGGTTTTTGGATTGGACTTTGAGGAAGTTTTCAATTAAATCTCACTCTGTCTTTGTTTAGATGGGGTTTGAGCTCAGGTGTGATTATAGTTGAATTGGTCAAGAATGGTCGGTCCAAGGCCTGCAGCATAATAATTGCCTTGAATTCTCTATGACAATTAGGTTTGGTACACCAAAATAGGGACCAGAATTCTTTGTTATCTATTGATGTAAACCACAGATGGCTAGACTCTGCAACTGTTCTTCTGGCTCACCCTACCTCTTTTCTCCTTTTCTTCTTCATCCTTAATACATATCTACATCATTTGAAAAATCATAGATTTTAGCAAACTGCCACATTTGCTTAAGATTAAAAAGGGCAGAGTCTAGGAATGTTTAATCGTAATCTTTGTCTTGTCCTGATCGTATGAGAAATGATTAATTTTAATTCTGTGAATAAATATGATAAAGTTTGTGACTTCTTAATGTTTTTGCATTGTTATGCATGGTGCAGGACATTGCAGAACATCTGACAACAATACATCTCAAACGCTGTGACCGTGGAAAGCGCTGCTTATATGAAGGTTCTACTCCACCCGATGGATTCCCAAATTCATGGGTACTTGTCTTTCACCCTGATTGCCGTTTATTCAGTTCTTTATTTTCTCAGTCCTCACAGGCATATTTTTCTGATGCACCAGTGAGCTCTATGTTAATACTAGGTTTTCTAGAAGAAGAAACAAGTATACACAGTGCTAATATAGTCTCTTTCCTCTGACAGAATGGAGCAACCTATTGCACTTCAGAACTTGCAGTTCTGAAGAATAATGAAATACATACCTGGGATAGGGGATATGATGATGATGGAAATCAGGTTGGTTTCGTGGCTGCTCGTTTGATTTGAGCATCATTTTATTTGGGAATCAAGTAAGAGCTTATCCTTTCTTTTCTTTTTTTCCTTCATTCTTTTCAGTAACATTATTTTTGGTTACAGGTTTGGGGAGTGAAAGAGGGACCTTATGAGTTCAAGCCTGCTCCAGCCTCTAGTGTCAGTGACTTGTTTTCTCCTTTAAACTTTCCCCCACCCCAATCGATGGAGAAAAGAAGAATAGAAGGTTCATTTGTCTTGCAAGAATGATCACTTGCCACATGTATAATCAGCCATAGTATGTAAAGTTATCGAACTTTAAATTATTTCACCAATTTTTCTTGCCCCCATCTGCGAACCTTTCAAAAATTTTGTTTGGTTGTATAGGTAACATGTAACATTTGCATTACAATCTACTGTAAATGAATACGCTGTCTGGATGATATTTGGGGCATTAAAACCCATCATAATTTGCTAACGATTATGTTAGGATTTGAGAGGTATAGATACTAGAGGACATAGCTGGTATGATATGGCAATATGATTATTGCATAACTCTTTCAGGAGGGAATGGAAGATTTTTTATTCTTTTATTCGGAAAAGAAATGTCTTGAGCAATCAAAGAAGCACTTTGATACACAGATGATACTTAACAAATGGGATGTTTTAGCAATTTCTAGCTTTGTAGTTGCAATGCGTCATCAAGCTTATTTCCTAGATGCAGTCTGAAGAAATGGGAGAAACTCGTGTTTTATTGCCAACTTACGAAGTTCAGCTTTAAACTCTGTTCTTTTGTATGGTTCTTCAGAATGATAAAAAGATTTCAGTTTTTCAGCTCCCATAACAGCAAAAAGTGCTATTGAACAGATGTTGAATAAAAAAAAACAAGAAAAGTTCTAGAAACGCTAGCATTCACATGATGAGGGTCTTCTCAATTTGAGCTTCTGAAGGATTTGCTGCCATTCAACCTGGGAGGGAATTGTTGAGGTAGAAGTACAAGCCAGCAAGTACTACAACTCCAACCACAACAGCAATAGGCAACGCTCGCCTGGCAAATTGAAATGCAAATCAAAGAGCATGAATTACAGCATGAACAAGCTATAAAGAAAGTACAAAATGTAAGATTGCATTATTTCGCCAGTTTTGAAGAATCATGCATACCCAATTGCTTCATCTCTCTGGATTTGTGCTTTACGTGCTTTTCGAACATCTTTGTCATTAGCATTTTTTGCCACATCAGGCGCAAATGCTCTAAATCTCCTTTTAGGAGCACCACAAACTGCAGACCATAATTTAACTCAGCATTTAGTATTAACCCTTGTAATTTTGTAAAAGGTTAAAAAATTCTCCCTAAATTCTTTTTCCTGTAAAACCACTTGTCAAGCATTTCGTTTATGATTGGATAGCAATACTTGAATAAACCAATGAAATCAACACACTGTGGATAAGGCTATCTAGATTCTAGGGTATCCGCCACCAGTTTGTGCTTTGGAGCAAGGAAAATTATCAGTGCTAAACACAACCAGTAACAATGACTAGACATGATCAGTTGGTTCTGTGAGGGATTGCCACAAGGTAATTTTTTCAGTGGAAAATGAAAATTCAAATTCCAGAGATGAAAGTAAAATCACCAGGGCAGAAGTAATTATCAGGCAGTTTCTCAAAGGGTTTCCTGTCATTGTAAATGTACCTGCATCACCATAATCAATCAATTATACCGAATCCCTGTTAATTTAGCTTCAAGATACTAAAACCAGTGGAAGAAATAAAAGAAGAAAAGGGGAAATAAATAATACCCGCAATCTCTACAAATGTAGGCTTGCTTGGTTGCAGCACGCATGGAGAATCTTGGAGCAGCAGATGCAAGAGGCTGCTGCTGATTATATGAAGCAATCAAGAGGTGAAGTGAAGGAGAAAAGAAAGACGATTTTAGAGCAAAACGATTGGTTGGTCCTCTTAGGCCAACATTGTTGCCAGTAGGAGATAGAAGAGAAGGAGGTGGTGATGTTTTTGTGGCTTGAAGCCTTGTTGGTGCATGGAAGGCCATTTTTGCAGGACCTTTTCCTTCTCTCTTCTTCTCAGTCTGCCTTTGTGTAACAGTAACGAGGAAAGAAAAAAGATATGGAGATGAGAGAGTGGTGTCTGGAGGTAAATAGCGTAGGAGCATAGGAAGTTTGGAGAACACGTGGAAGCGTGGCTCTCGTGCTCCCCACACAAGCTACTTCTAGGCTTCTACCCACTACTTTGGGCCTTTCCTTATCTTTGTCGTCCAATGTTGTGGTACAATTTGGTCCCTATAGTTTTTTTATTTTCTTTTTAAGTTCAGAATTCAGAAGAAGATTACAGTTTTGCCCATATTCACCATTGGACCCTTTATTTATTTATTTATTTTCTTTTTCGCTCTTGTTCTTCTTGGAATAATGGTAAAATACCCGATGGGAAATCTCCAACAACATTTTAATTCGAGAAAACATTAATTAAAAATTTCAAATCAACACACATGCATAGATTTAATGACACGAGGAATGAAAAATCGAAATAAAAATTAAAAATATAAAATAACATTTATATTCTCATATTGTATTTAAAATAATAATGAAAAATTTAAATAAAATTTAAATTTTTTAATATCTAACAAATAATAATGATAATTAAAAAAATAATTTCATCATATATGATGATAGTAAAAATAATAAAAGTGATTGTGGTAGTGGTGATAATGATAATGATAATAATAACAATAACATATTTTTTAAAAATTAATACAACCACTATAAGAAGTGTTGTGGTGGTGGTAGATGAGGAGTGACGAGAGAATAATAATAATTTTTTTTTGGAAGGTATAATAAAAATAATGGTGGAATAATAATGGAAAATAGCTTCTTTTTTCTTTTATTTATTTATTTTTTATTTCCTCCTCCAATTGTTGTTGTTGTGGTGGTGAAGGTGGAAATGGTGATAGTGGTATGAGTAGTTAATATACAATAATAATAATAATATATTATTATTTTTGAAGAAAAAAATATTTATATTCTTTTTTTTACTCCTACTTCCTCCCATGATAATAAAATTATATTTAATTTTTATTTTTATTTTTATTTCTACTTCATTTCTTTCAACTAGACACATACAAAGTAAGAATTAAACTTTCATTCTCATTCCCACTATTTCATTCTTTATTATCAAATAACATCTAAAACTCTTTGAGTTATTTTATTGATTCTATTTTCAGAAAAATTAAAAATTAAAAAAATGATAAAATATTGATTATTTTTTGATATTTTTCTTCATTTATGCTTAGCAAATTTATTTTAATTTTATATTAACGTTTGGACAAAAACTTTAAACAATATCTTACAAATTAAAAACAAAAGCATTGATTGATTTTTTTATATTTATATTGGATATGTTTTTTTATTTTTCAAGCTAATTTTTTATTTTATTTTAAAAAGACAAAGAAAATATTAAGAAAGAAGCCAAATTTATGTAAATTATATATATTCACGAAAAATCATGCATGCTAACGAAATATTATACAGTTACCATCATTAAATGTGTTTCATATCTATTTCTTAACATTCATTGTATATTATGAGATTATAAATAAGTAAAAAGTTAATAAAAGATTTTTCAATCAATATATTATTTTTACTTTAAAATAAATAATTGCTTTAACATTTTAAATAAAAAATCTAGCAATAAATTAATAAAAACTCTTTGAACTTTAAAACTACATAGAATTAGATAGCTGAAATTAGATTTTATTCAAAAGAAACTCAAGCCTTATGATAAATAATCTATTCAATATTTTTTATATTAATTTGTATTTTATTTATTTATTTATTTAATGTGAGATATTTTCACAAAAACTAGTACTATATTAACATCCAAATGTCACACTTAATTGTCCAATTAGAAATATAAAGTTGTCTGTATAAAATATCTGCCACCACAAAGGTTTTCAGTATCATTAAACCCACATGCAAAGGATGAATACGATGGGATACGTACTCCATATCCCTTCTCAAGAGATTCAAGCTAATTAGGCAAAATATTTTTGCTCATTTTCAGCAACAATTATAACATTAATAAATCAGTACTTTTATTATTTCAACTAATGAACACACATGTAAATAACGAACACAGATGTTTTGGTCAATGTTTCTTGATGAGACCATTCAGCAATTTGCATGCCATTATTATTTATTTCAGGCTCGCTTACATAATTATGGAAACACAAGAGCTATCACTCTTATTGAACGCTTAATATGATCTTATCACCAGTCCCTTGATTATCACTTTGTGCTGACGAACCTCCTGGAAGTGCATCGAGTCGCTGCGGTTGAGTTGATGCGGCTAACAGAGATCGCAAATGCTCAAGCTCTCGGTCTTTACGCTCGAGTTCTTCATTTTTGTGCTCAAGCTCTCTCTCTTTATTTGCTGCCACTCTTTGAAGTTCTTTCACCTCCTTCAAAATAGCAAATATTGGAGTATGAGTAATGTAAATTATACAGATGCAATTTAACTATTTTTTTCTCATATCCAATAATAAATGTGTTTTCGAAACTGCTTTCATGCAAGATTTGCCTTTGCCTTTAATAAAGATGAGTATAAATGATTATAAATTACCTTCAAAAAATATGGAGACAAATATGTATAGAAGGTAAAAGTTTATGGAGGGGAGAGTGTACCTCCATTGTCACCCCGGACAAGGTGCCTCTAATGGTGATATATCAGTCACATAACTTGCTTAAAATCAACATTATTTTTAATAAAGACTGAAAATCAACATTGAATGACATATATGATGCGCAAAAATATTATTGCGTAAATTTTATTTCTGCTCCTATAGATTCATTAATGTTCTAGTTCTGCTACTATAGTTCAAAATTTTCTAGTATTATCCCTCTAGTTTCCAAAATTTCCAATATTCCTGTCACCATTAAAAAGCTTACTGTTTAAATTGGGTTTCTGATTTTTTTTTTTTTTAGGGAAGGTTTTTAAGTGTTTTTATGATATATTATAACATACCTGGGATGTGAGAGGAAAAATGAGAGAAATATAAGAAAAAATTGAAAAAAATAAAAAAGAAGAAAAGAAAACGGTAAGCTTTTAGTTAGTAAATAGTTATTAAATAAAAGGACAAAACCGAAACTTTTTAGAAATTATAGGATAACATTTATATATAAATTTTTTAGAAATTATAGGATAACATTTATATATAAATTTTTTAGAAATTATAGGATAACATTTATATATTTTAAAGTATGAAAAAAGGTTAATAGTAACTATTTCACGGTAAAAAGGAAAGATTCTATATGCCTTTACAACGAAGCAATGCTAAATTGTAAAATTCAACTAATTAAATGCAAACAAGTGATCGGTGAAGATATATCAACAAGTTCGAGTTTATATATATATAATTAAACTGCCCATTCTTCCTTCTTCTTTTTTTTAATTTTTTTTTTGGCTACTGCCATGATCTCTCACCATAAATAAATAAATGAATAAATAAATTATAAATACTCTAGAAAGAAATTCTAGCATACAATCTACTTGAGGAAAAGGATAGCAAGAAAGAAAATGGGTACCATACCTCATCAGCAATTGACAGTGATATGTCTGCATTACCTAGCTCGTACCTTCCTATGGCCAAAACACATTGTCGTTGCTCCTCCTTTTTTACGTGAAAATTTTCGATTAAACATCATTAAATTGTTATTAAAATTAAAATTCAAGTAATCATATATATATATATATATATATATATATTTCCCTATCGAACCAATTTCTTGAAGTTAAATATGGCATCCAATTTAAAGTACTCTGAAAGATAATTTGGTACACTTACCACTGTTAATTTCCAACAACTAAGAAATTGTGTCTGTTCAGATTGAAAGTATTCATACTGTTCGCTCAAACCAAGATGTAGCATAAGAAAGCAGACATGAGTGAGCAACTCTCCACCTCTTCTCAGTTGTTGAGCACGTTCTTTCCATGGACAATGGGCTGCAGCATGAGCAAGCATTTCAATCCAAACTTCGTTTATCATCTCCCATCGCTTCGCAAATTCCAGTGACCGCAATTGCTTGGCAAGCCTATACCCGCCATCTAGCACGGACTTGGTTGTTCTCCAATAACATTGGAAGTCACTATCAATGGTGGCATATGATTCAACGTCGGCCAGCATTGTGTCGACAACGTCCTTCTTGCTCAATGCTTTCTTGCCTGTTGCGATGCATCTTCCTAGAAGCTCCAAGTCTTGGCAAGTATCTTGATATGCCTTTTCTATATCACCGATTCCTTTAGGGAGCATATTTGGTCTCATCACCAAGAGATACATCATGTATTCCGATAAGCATTTGCTTGTTTCCCGTTCCGAGGAGACATAATTTGCATTTTGATCAGCACAATAACAAACATCGGTTGCGAGGTGCCAAACAAGGAGGCTCCGACTGAATTCTACTTCGGTTGTGCACCACTTGAAGTCATATAATTGTCCCTCTCTTCCTAGCACACCATCTCCTCTATGAGCTATTATTTTCCTTCTGAAATTTTTATCAATGAAATTAAAATTTTCCTTGATCTTCTCATTCTTTCTTTTGAAGGTGTCCAAAAATAAAACGTTGTAGCCCAACATTCATATCTTCCCGATTCACATACATCTGCTTCATCATTTCATGGATTCCGAACAATTCCAAGCATTTACGTGGCTTGTTTTCGAAGCAAGAACTTATAAGGTTATGCTGTGCTATAGATCTCGACTACCTCTTGCTTGTAGTTAACTTCCCCGTCAGAGAATAAATAGCACGACAAATTTGACGAGTTAGGGCGTTTCCTCCTTCATCAATCAACCAAATCATTGTTCGGTCAGAGAAAACGAGGCACAGCAAAGCATAAATCTCGAGAAAAACAGTTCCGAATAACAATAAATATGCAATTGTAATGTCGATTGTTGAGTAGGCATGCCTGTCGATCATGACTTCGAAGGTAACGAATGCAGTGAAAGAGAGCAAAACGGTGACAAAACGAAGAACGATTCCCACAGGGGAATAAATCAGGGGCGCTTTAGTATATAGCCAATCATAAATTAATCCAAGCTCAACCTCCACCACCTTGAAAGCATCTTCTGCTGAATTTGCGGAAATGATCAACTGGCTGTTCATTAGTGCAGGAATGCCAGGGACAAGATCCTGCATCATAAACATGGATATATTGAAAAAAGTACGAGCTCGACGAAGATAATTTCCCTCGAAAGCTTGTCGAAGAGTTGCAGATAATGCCCTTAATGGATAAAAAGGTCGAAATTTTGAGAGAACAGCCTCTTTTAAGTTCTTGGAGCATGAAGACCTGAGCACCCAAGTCCTCTCTGCATACTTGATGATGCCAACAATGAACATCGGGATTGCTATGAAGGTGAGGATATCACTACCCCAAAACCTTGAGAAGATATAAAAAACCACTCCGAATTGGAGTGCTAGACTATAAACGTGCCTTAACCACAACTCGTTATCTTCAATCGCGTATGCAGTGATTGTGTCTGGGCCACCAAGGTGCAGGAGTAGAAAAGGTGCCCAAAATGCCTGGATTAAATTGTTTGGTTTCATTGAACCGTCACCCGAATCTCCTTGGGTCCTGGAAAGATTATTCAGTGCAGCAGTTGCCACCATGTCTGCTGATAGGTATGCAGACCAAACAAGAATCCTGATCCAGCTTCTTACAATGTGCTTTCGTCGAGAACCGAATATGATGAGGATGATTTGTAGCAAGAGACTAAGTAAAACCATTCCTCGAATCTCCCATTTGTACCACAAATTTAAGACTTCTTCGGGCAATTTTTTAAGCATTGCCATCTTTTCCTCAACAGTGGCAACTATTTCTCTTGATGAACCCCCGAAGAAACTGTTTTGTAAGATGAAAATTAAATGTGGATATCTCTTAAAAAAAGCTCTTAAAACGGATAGGTGAAAAGATTCTTATTTGCGAGAAAAGACTTATGCAGTAGATTTTGGGTAAGTTGTCAGAAGCAACGAATTGCTGCATATTGTTGTTACAGCAAGCAAGAAAAGGTATGGGATGCTTTACAAATTAATAAATGGAAGTGGATTCTGGTATATATTTCCTCCAATTTAAAGCTTGCATGACCAGCTTTTGCAAATCATTATTACATATATAATTAGCAAGAATTTGGTACTCGTCTGGGGAACAAAGTAATGAAGAGATGCTAAATAGTAATAAAGAGATGCTGCAAGGATGAAGAGACTTTTTGTTTTCTTGATAGACAATAAACAGAATTCGCTTTCAGTTTTTGGAAACTTAAAGAAGGAACTCTGAATATCAATGAGGTGAGTCGTATCTTTTTGTTGGAAAATTAAGGATATGAGATTTAACATACCTCCACAGACAACTCAATTTAATAAAAATAAAATAAAATAAAATAAATATTACACACACGAAATTTAATGTGATTCCACAAAATCCTGCCTATTCCACTAATCCGAGATAATTCTTTACCATGAAAGAAAATCATTAAAAGAATATAATTATAATTTTTATACCCAAAATATATTCATAAAGCCCCTTTGTACATCTAAAGTTCCTTGTACATATGCTCCCACACTAAAACAAAACCTCTCATCTCTTGTGTTTTGTACTCTAAAATTACACGTGTTCTCAGCTATTTATAATGGCTAAAATCCTTAGTGAACAAAGAATCATTGGCCTCTACTTCATTCTATTTACTTGACCCTTACTTTAAGGAATACAAGTCATAAGCCGAATAATCTTTACTTTGACAAATATTCTTGCCATTTTAAAGTTTGTTGGCTCTACCTATAGAAAAGTAGAAATCACAATTGACCTTAAAATTTACTCGGCTATACATGACTTGTTTCAATAAACAAGCTCGATCTCCACATAATTCAAAAGAAAAAAAAACATGATCAATACCCATATCTAGCCGCCTCGGGTTAATTTTACTCTTTAACTCTAAAAAGAGTCATCCTCCATCGTCTTTCTCATTAGGGTCTTTCTCCTTACACTCATCTAAAACCTAAAAATGCATAATTTATGTATCTTTTCCAATCCCGCAGAGACTATTTTCAAGTAACATCTTGTGTACTATATTATCAATTACTTCTCAAGGTCATTGTCTTTGTAATTAGACGATATAAATCATCACACTTTTTTTTTTAATCATAATTGTGTCATTATGTGTGACTTTGAAGACTCCATTGCAATAGAATAACCGTATCTTTTGGAGTCTAACTAGCTCAAAGATATCAAATATCTATATATCTTTGTAACATAAGCCGCACCATCCAAAATACGGACTACTCCATCAAACATTTTGATTTTCACCATTCTTAGACCTATAATATCACAAGATGACACACCAACCAAAGACATGGTGCCAATCTTTTCTTCATAGAACTCATTAAATACTTTTTCTCGAAACGCACATGCAATGCACATGTAGAATCTAATATCCAACTATTATGAGAAAAAGTATCAATACTTTTAGAGATTATGAGAACATTTTTATAGCATTCTACCACTATTAAACAATTTCTACTATCATCATATTTATCCATTCACTTTATTTTAGGACAATCTCATTTGATGTGATCGAATTTTTTGCACATGTAACATTGAATGCTCTTTTTGCTAGACTCGGACTCAAACCTTCCGCTTTAAAATCTTTTTCGGCTTGTTCTTCCTTTCGATAGTCCTTTCTAGCCACCAAGACAAAGCTATATTTTTTTCTTGATTTGACTTTCTTTGCATCTTATGAGAAACAACCGTATCATGTACTTGATCTAAATTTATTGTATGATTACTATATAATAGTGTCATCACCATATTTTCAAACGAATTGAGAAGACAAATAAGAAGCAAAAGGGCTTGTTTTCTTTCTCAATCTTGAGATCAACTTTCTACGATTGATTTAGTATATTAGCAAAAACATTCAATGTTAGTGTAGGTGCTCAAGATCTAACTTTGTTTGGATAGGTTTGACTTATTATATTATTACATCATTTATTTTATTAATAATAAATAAGTCTTTCTATTAATTCTTGTGTTTTATGTTTACTCATTCCATAGAATAGATAGAAATCCTTATAATATGCATTTGCATTGGTGGTTGATCGAAAAATATGAGACAAATACTAATACACATAAATGATATCATTAAATATCTCAAGTCGTAGCATGATTAAGAATGGACATTAATTATATATGGATAGACTTGTGAGTGCTATGCTCATGCTATATGATAGCAATAGAAGATCTCACACCTACTAGCATGATGATGCCAAAGCAAGTATTTAGGTGATTTATGTTAGAGAACATATTACCGGACTTGACTCATCATGAGAACCCATTTGGTTTAGTCTATAAGAATCTTATATGAGATAGGTACAATTGGTCTTTAGACTTGTGGTCATCACAATTATCTCATTGAAAGATTTATATACTTTAACACTCATTTCGATAGATCCTAGTAAAGAGTTGCACATGGGCGATTTGTTGGTTACATTAGGAATATAATGGAGGTAGGTGAATGACTAAGATATGACATATCATTCATTTTATCTTAAAGTAGTTATCACATTGCACTATGATGAATGTCTACTTAAGAAATTTATGGTTACAATAGGAGTATAACAATAAAGCGTAGTTGGTTTACTCTAAAAGCTAAGACATTTGGGAATCGAAGAAAACTTGTGTAATCGTAATCGAATAAGACTAATAACCAAGTTTAAGATCATGTTGTGATAAGTTGACATTAGAACTAAATTGTATAGTAATTATGCTCGTGAAAGGTAAGTACGAATTAATTAATTCTCTTAGAGAATTGGATAGTCATGATGCCTTGCTAGAGGCCAATCTTGACTTATGTATCAAGAGATAAAAGAAGTGTCTTTTATTTTTAATACATTGTTAACATATCTAGGAGCCTATTAAGTCACACACATAAGTTTAAGCATTCACATGATTAAACTTGTGTAACCGTAATCGAATGAGATTAATAACCAAGTTCGAGATCACGTTGTGATAAGTTGACATGAGGACCGAATCGTATAGTAATCATGCTCGTGAAAGGTAAGTATGGATTAATTAATCCTCCTAGAGAATTGGATAGTCATGATGCCTTGCTAGAGGCCAATCTTGACTTATGTGTCAAGAGATAAAAGAGGTGTCTTTTATTCTTAATACATTGTCAACATATCTAGGAGCCTATCGAGTCACACACACAAGTTTAAGCATTCACATGATTAAAGAGAAGCAAAAATGTTGAAAAAAGTTTTCAATTATGAAAATTTTCTATTTTAGAAAGGTTTCTAAAAATGATAAGTTTCCTAAAATGGAAAGTTTTCTAAAATAAAAAATTTTAGAAATCCATTTCCTAATTTGGAAGTTAGTTCCAAATTTGGAATGAATAACCCAAAATGAAAATTAGTTTTCTAATTTAGGCTTAAGGGTAATTTGAAAAATTATTTCCTAATGTGGACCTCCTAAAATTATCTTGCTTAATTTATTTGGATAATCCAAATTAATTAATTGGGGAAAAATAATTTTGGACCAATAGGTTTAATTAAAAGTCTAAAAGATATTTTAGTGGGAGGATAAACATGAATCTTATTTGATAAGAATGAATGTTTTAAAGATAAAGATAAAAAAAAAAGGTCCACATGCAAAATAACTCATAATCCTTGGAGGATTAGGAAGTAACAACCTAGAGTCCTTTAGAGACTTATTACCATCCATCCTTATCCTTAAAGGATAAGGAAGCCATTTTTTCTCTCTCTCTTTGGGTTGTCACAAATATTACCCCGATTAGATTTCTATAGGAAAAATTAGACAAGTCGGAAAAGGTGGAGCTAGTACTCTATCAATTTAAGGTGCTTCTTTTGTTGTGCTTGGATTGCATGGATTATCGATAGAGGTCGAACACTTGGATGACTTTTTCCGTAAAGGTTTAGATCCGTGCTACAAGATGTAATTCTCTATTTATTACTTTAATTCATGAATATATAATTAGTTGATTCAATGACATGTTCTTGGGCTCTTTAGATGGAGAAAATATTTTTTTTATTCCACACCTCCATAAGATGCATTATCCATCATTCAAGTGCTTCATAAATTTTTTGACTTCTTCCATTTTCAGTTTGTAAAATTGTCATTTTAGATGTAACTTATTAGGTAAACTCTTTGTCAATTAACATTTTATAACTTTTCTTATATTGCTGGACTTCGCTCTTCATTCTTAACATTATTGATAATGTTGTTGGTAATATAGAGTAACTTGATTACAACTCCTCCCACTTGTACTACTCTTTCTCTCTTGGCTTTTTATCCTTTCTCTTCAATGCTTTATCCGAGCTCGCTGAACAAGGATATCTTTCACCCTTCTTTGTCAAATAGTAAAACTTTAGTTCATATTGTATTGTTTCATGGTTATTGAAATTTGTTATGCATAGACATCGTTTTCGATCAAAAGTCGGATCTTTTAAAGTCACAACTCTAACACCAGCTTTTTAGGAAATTAGGAAGCTAAGATTCAAAACACCATCGAGAACAATTCAATTTAATGAAAAGAAAAATAACAAAGATAAATAAAGAATAGACACACAAGATTTAACATGATTCGAAAAAATTCGCTTACTCCACAAACTTAAGAGTAATTTTTTACAATGATAAAAAATCAATATAAGAATATGATTGTCATTTTTATTCTCAAAATCTAATCCCAAAGCTCCTTGTACACCCACTCTCATACTTAAAAAAAAAAAAACTCTCAACCTTTGTGTTTTGCACACTAAAACTACACTTTTATTTTTTTACCTATTTATGATGGAAAAAATCTTTAGTAGACAAGTAATCTTTGATCATTACTCCATTTTATTTATTTGACCATTACTCCAAAAACATTGAGTCATCATAAACCCAACATTTTTTATCGAAGTTTTGCCTTGGATTGGTGGATTATTCTAATTTTTTTTTATTCATCGAAGCCCATGGATTTTTGAGCTATATATGCAATGAGAGATAGTCTTTCTTTATATATATATATATATAGTTAATAAGACTCAAACCTTAATTTATTAAAAAATCTAATTAGATACACAACCATTAAGTAAGCTTCCTTTGGATGGGTGGATTATTGCATCTTCAAAATGAAGAAATTAACAAGAATCCCGATCCAGACTTTCGGCAATGTTCTTTTGCCAAGAACCAAATATGATGAGGATGATTTGTACTAAGACAAAAAGTAAAACCATTCCTCGAATCTCCCATTTGTCCAAGAAATTTAAGACTTCTTCGAGAAAATGTTGTAGCTTTGCCATCTTCAACCACCCAACAATAGAAATTAGTTCCCACGTTGAACTCACAAAAAAACTATTTGCAAAATGAAATGTAAATGGTAATATCTCTCAACAACATCTCTAAAACGAGTGAGTGAAAATATTTTTATCGAAATTACTTATGGAATATATTTTGGGTGAGGGTATAAATAAGATAAAATAAAAGAATTGCTGCATGATATTGTTACAGCAAGCAAAAAAAATACCGAATAGAGGGAAATTCAAATTTCGGGATACATTGCCTCTAACTTTAGAACTTCGGTGACCGACTTTGCAAATCATTATTACATAAGAATCCGCTACATGCCTTGGATACAAAGCTAAGACAAAAGGCTAAATAATAAAGAGATGCGAGTTGGAAGAATGAAGAAACTTTGAAATAGTTGCCTTTTCTTTTCTTGAAGGACAATGTTGGCTTTCTTTTTCGGACACTTGAAAGAATGAACATTGGGCTTGGGTACAAACACTAAAAGAAAATTAACAATTAGCAACGGATACTATTTCATCTCTAATTAGAGACAAATTAACAACGGATTAGAGATAGAGGATAAAAAGGTTATTTTTACGACCGATTAACGATAGAATAGTGAGAGAAATTCAGCGACGGAATTAATTCCATCATAAAATAATGTGGTAAAAAAAGCACCACTTTCAACGATAGAATAACGATGGATTTTTGTCACTAATTTAGCAACAGATTATGATCCGTCGCCGAATAAAGATAATGGGATGCCTTCGAAGGTTCAAATTAGCGACGGAATAGTGAACTATCGCTAATTTGAAACAAAAAATAATGACGTATTTTTAAATCTATCGCTACTTTTTGCCATGTAGGTGAGAATTTTTCTCGCCTAAATCGTATAATTAGCGACAAATTGTGAAATTTGTCGCCGATTGGGATTTGGGTGGTAAAATTCCCACCCAAAAAATAAAAAATAGCGATGGAATCAAAATTTCATTGCTAAATTGAATTTTTGGGTGTGAAAATTCCCATCTAAAATTTCAAATTAGTGACGGAATCAAAATTCCGTCACTAATTAGCGAGGGATCGAAGATGGAACAAAATCACGTTCGTCACTAATCTTAAAATCTTTAAATACCCAGTTTCTCTTCTTCTTCCCCATTCAGCCCCTCTCTCCTCCACTCAAAAATCCATCGGCGACCGTAAAATCACCCCCACGCCGCCCCACACCACCAAGTGACTCCCAAAATCGTTCAACTTAGTGAGGTACTTCTTTCTTCCTCAAAATCCGACAAAATCTCTCGCTCTTTTTCGTTCATCACTTCAAGTATAACTTTTTTCTCTCTAACTCTTTTTTTTAAAAAAAATTAAACAAATGTTATAAATTTTTAGATTAATTTTGTTATTTATTAGTTGATTAAATGTTTGAATATTGTTAATTTTATTATTATATTAATTTTTAATTATCTTAATTTATTTGTTAATTATTAGTGTAAATTTGTTAATTTTATTTATTTTTATTAATTGTTAGGTTAATTTTATTAAGTGTTATCTTTTAATGATGTTAATTTTTAGGTTAATTTTAACCTAAAAAATACTAATTATGTTAATTTTTTAGGTTTAATTTTATTAAGGTAATTTTTTTATGTAATTTAGTTAAGGTTAATTTATTGTTACTTTGTTTTTTTTTTTAATTTTTAGATTAAAGTTTAATTTTTTAATATTTAATTTTTATTTTAAATTTTTTAATTAATTAATTAATTAATTGTGTTAATTATTAGGTGAATTTTGTTAGTTGTTTGTTTTAAGTTAATTTTCAAATTATATAATTTTTTTTAAATGTAATTTAGTTAAATTTTGTTGATTATTTCTTAAGAAATTTTTAATTTATTAGTTGGTTAATTTATTTTTAATTTTTGATATTGTGATTCGTTTGAATTAGTTACTAGCTTAATTAGTTTAAATTAATTTAATCTAATTTATTTGATTTATGATTATTTCAAATATAAATTGTAGGAGTAATTGTTATACTTTAATTATTAAAATTTAAAGAAGATAATATGCATAATGATTTAATCGTTCATAAAATAAAAAAATAGAATAAAAATTTAATTGAAAAATAAACATAAACGTTAAAATTTAATAAACATTTTATTAATTAATAGAATTTAATAATCATTTTATTTAGGATTAATTAAATTAAATTTATTTGAATTTATTATTAAATTAATTAGAAAATTTTAATAAACATAAACGTTTTTAGCTTCAATATAGATAAAATTTCATGTAATTGAAATTAAAATGGTAACTTCAATTAATAAACATAGAACTAGTTGTCGGAGATCGATGGTCCTGGTGCGGGTCATTCTAGGCATAGAAGAGGCTCCATATCTATGGAAGGGCACGCCAATCACTTGGTAAATTGCACACTCTTTATTATTAATTACATGTTTCAGAAAATTTTAATTTTTTTCTCACATTCTTTGTAATGGATTTTTTCGGGAGGCAAAATTGGACCGTCAACCAATAAGTAATGAGGTGTTTAAGATGACTCACAAACGACAAGATGGCTCTTTCGTTGATATACGCTCCCAACAAATAATGGTAATTTTTTTTCAATTTCAAATATTAAATATGAAAAGATAGTTTTGATTTTTATTTTAATCCTATAATGATGATATCATTATTTTGATTACATAGGATCGTGTGGAACTCGCTCACCCGGGAGGCGGTTAGGACTCAATAGGTGACAGGAATCATGGAGGCAAAAGTTAACGAGAATACCATATACCTTGAGGCTTTCGAAGAGAAGAAGAAAAGGTATTATGGTGTAGGCACACACTTAGTGTATTACCCGTCCTAGTCTAAGGGCGGTAGCTCCTTCTCTATGATGTCGCAATATGCCGTCAAACCGACTAACGAAGAGCTTCAAAAAACTATGAGGCTATGAAGGAAGCGATGAAAGGAATGCAGGTGAAACAACATGAGCTCTAAATCCCGATCTTAGAGCGACAGACGACTATACATAGTCCGAAATCTCGGCATGACTTGATGACATCCTTAATGGTGAGGTTGGCATGGACAACTAGGGTGCCTATAGATCCGTCGATCAATAAGCAATCTACGATTCCTTCCGTATAACTTCCCGTTTAACCTCCATCCGATCCTCCCACCAAGCCCTCCACACAAGTACCAAGAGAAGGATATGGGATTAGATGAGCGGGATGACCGATAGAACAAACATTTAGTGAATTTGTTTTATTTTACCGAATGCACTACCGATTTGTTATTGTTAATATTAATTCATTTTCAATCTATACATTGTTACTTTTAATTGTTAACTATTACATCCAATATTAATTATTAAATGCAATATTAATAATTTAAAAATGAAAAAAAATTAACATCGGAATAGCAATAGATTAGCAACAAATTGCCCTTTTCATTTTAGCGACGAAATAGCTAAGATTTCGTTAGCTATGGATATTAACAACGGATATTCGATTTTTATTCAACGAAGGCCTTAGTGATGGATTAGCGATGGAAGCCACGATGGTTCTTCCATGAAAATAGCTACGAATTAGCGATGGAATGGATTTTCCCTCGTAAAAAATTAGCGACAAGCAAAATAGCGACGAACAAGTAGTCCGTCGCTAATTGCTTCTTTTTTTCTAGTGAAAAGAAATGAGAGATGCTAAATAACAAAGAGATGCAATTTGCAAGATTAAAGAAACTTTAAATTAGTCATCTTTTCTTTTCTTCATGGTAGAGTTTGCTTCTTTTTTTCACTTCAAATAAAGAAAACTAAATATCATTGGGTAATTAAGTTGTATCTTCTCACTCAATTTCGAAAGTATGGTGCTTGAGCACCGAACTCCTGGAAAGCTTGAGAAATTTTAAAATATTCAAGAAAAAACTAACAATATTTACTTTACAAGCTCTAACCGTAAAACTAATCACATTCGGACTTAAGAATATTTTCACCTGGACTTAATTTATTAATTTATTTTATATAATTCTCTCTCTTCTATTTATATTTTTTTATTGTCTATTTTAACCATTCTATCTAGGTATAATACAAAATAAATTTTGCATTACCGAACATTGAACCAAATCGATTTTTTTGTATCATGTGTTATCATATGATTGATATTAAAATAGACGATATGAGATAATACAAGAGCATGAGTGAATTTCACCCATTCATAGCCATCTCAAGAATATATGTGGCCCTAGGCAATAGTTATTTTAGTGGTCCTCTAATAATATAAACACATTAAAAATATTTTTTTCTTGCCTTTTGCGATGCAAAATAACTAATTAAATTTTGTATTTGAGTTTAAAAATCAAATCTTTTTCAATTGATAATATAGCCAAATTATTAAATTTTTCTTGTGACATGGTTAAAAAAAAATAAGATTTTATTAATTTTAATTTTTAAAAACTTCTTTCCATTGAAACTATAGTAATAGTAATAAGAATAGTTAATAGTATTCTATAAGCTATCAATGCAATTGAAAAGAATTCACCTTTTTCTTTATAAAATCTACGAAAAAAAAAATAAATATCATCATAATTATAAGCAAAAGCATGATACAAACAATCCCACAAAATAATATATTGACCTAACTCAACTCCACAACAACATTTTTAATTAACGAGTCTTGTCTTGATTAAGACCGACGCAATCCGATCCCATAACAAAAGTACAACATTTTCAAATAAAAATATTATCTTAATTAAGTAAAAGACAAATATTTGGCATTTGGAAAAAGTACAAACAAACATTGGGTAAAGCATAAAAAAAAATTAAACAAACATTAATTGAGGGAGATTAAGCTTATAGAGAGTATGAGAAGACCGACGAATGAGTCTTGTAAGGAGGAGTAATTGATTTTTGCTTAAAGCTACTAGAGTTAGAGAGCAAGGATATTAAAATATGAAATCCGGCTCTATTAGCGTCTTAGATAGCAAGTATATGAAGTCTGATTTTATTATTATGAAATTTAATTTCACAAATCAAAACTCTAATAATAGGCCTTACTATTTTTTTTATTTTTTTACCTCTCCTTTTTGGGAGCCCAAAGCATAAGCCATCATGGCCTATGCCTTTATTAGACGGCCTTGCACCCATTTATTAACCAAGTATTGTTAGTTATTAATAACATAAAAGTTTTCTCTTGTTTTTTTGTCTATCTCTTTTTTATTAACTAAGTATTACTATTAATGCCTTAGATCAATTAGTAAATTACTAAATTTTTTGCTCACATTACGCTGCGGGTTGGGTAAAATATATAAAATTATTTAGAAAAATCATTTCAATTTGATAGTTTGTTTTATGGTGTGAATCTATAAAAATATATGAAATCAAAGGTAAAAAGATATTTATAATTTTTTAATCAAAAATTTTGTATTTAACTATTTCTTATTTGTGTTTTTCATAATTTTTTTCTTTAGAAAAAATATTTATCCTTGTTAATCCATGGATTATTAACTAAAAAAAATAAATAATTTTTTTAAAAAAAACCTTAGTATTTCAGAAGATTGTGTCGAAAAACAAAAATAAAAATTATTAAAAGCTTACTTAGAATTGAACAAATAATTTTTTTTTATTTCATGTTGATGAGAATATCGATTTTTGAAAACAAATGTGAATTTAATTTTTATATATTGATTTAAAAAATAATAAATAATATTAAAATAAATAAAAATATCAAAAATATAATTTTAAATTAATTGGATGAGAATTCAAAAGAAATGACAAATTAAAGTAGTAAATTTTAAATAATAAAAATAATTAACAAAAAATACTAAAACAAAATGGGACCAAACCACAATACAATTAAAGTTTAAAATTTAAAAAAATATATAAAAAAAATTGAGGACCATATAATTTTAAATTAATTGGATGAGAATTAAAAAAAAAAAAATTAAATAAAATTAACTAAAAGTTTTTTAATAAAGCTTTAGTATTTCATAATATTGTGTCAAAAAACGAAATTAACAATTATTAAAAGCTCACATAGAATTAAAAAAATAATTTTTTTACTTTTATTTAATGTTGATGAGAATATTGATTTTTGAAAAAAATGAATTTAACAAAGAATAATAAAAATTAAGTTTCCAAGACAAAAGGCTTGTGGAAGTTGGGTAGTGGTAACATCGGTGCATCACACAATCTCCTTTGCAACTCCTCAAAAGCTCCTTGAGCTTGCTCATTCCAATGGAAGTTATTCTTCCGTAGTAGGTCGATAAGTGGTTTGCCGACTACACCATAACTTTTGATAAATTTTCCGTAATACCCGACTAAACCCAAAAACCCTCTCAATTCCTCGATCGATTGTGGAGTTGGCCAATTGCTCACGACTTCAATCTTCTTAGGATTAATGGCTACCCCAGCTCCTAAAATAATATGGCCTAAGTACTCTACCCGACTTTGACGGAATGTGCATTTGGATCGCCTTGCATATAGCCGATTCCCGAGCGGAACTTCCAATACCCTAGCAAGGTGTTGTATATGTGCCTCCAATCTAGTGGCTATAGATGAGGATATCATCAAAAAACACCAAATTTTTTTTTCTCAAATAAGGCTCCAGCATCTGAATTCATCATTGCTCGAAAGGTTGTTGGAACGTTAGTCAACCCAAAAGGCATGACTTTGAATTCATAATGCCCTTGATATGTCTTGAAAGCCGTCTTTGCGATGTCCTCTTCACACATTCCGACTTGGTGATACCCCGAACGCAAGTCTATTTTAGAGAAGAAAAAATAACACTCGTAGCTCATCCAATAGATCATCAATCGGAGCTATGGGAAATTTTTTTTTATTGTGATGTCGTTTAGTCGACGATAGTCCACACAAAATCTTTATAAAGCTTTAATGTTTCATAAGATTGTATCAGGAAAAAAAATTATTAAAAGCTCACATAGAATTGAATAAATGATTTTTTTTACTTTTATTTAATGTTGATGGGAATATCAATTTTTGAAAAAAATATGAATTTAATTTTTATATATTTATTTACAAAAGAATGAATAATATCAAAATAAATAAAAAATATCATTAAATATAATTTTAAATTAATTGGATGAGAATTTAAAAAAAAATGACAAATTAAAGTAGTAAATTTTAAATAATAAAAATAATCACCAAAGAGCACTAAAACAAAATAAGATCAAATCACAATACAATTAAAGTATAAAATTAAAAAAAAAAATAGAGGACCAAAGTGTAGAAAAAGCCATAAGTAGTGAAAGAAATAGTGATTTGTGAGGTGTGAATAGTGAAATATAAGTGTGTGAATAGTATTTAAAACGAGTAACCATACGTTTGTTTTAGTTTGTTTATATATATATATCACCTTCAAAATAGAGAAAAAGTTCTTATATTAGCATAGCTAATCAAATCAATAATCATCAACTACAATTTCAATTACTACCGATGTATTCGGGAAAAGCAGTAGGATCACACAGGAACATGGTGGCACAAAATGAGACCTATAATAAAGACATGTCACGAGGATGAAGATCGAAAGGCTCTCTATGTTTGGAAATTTCTCGAACAAAATGTTAAACCCTTAATCTAATTAAAATTGGAAAACGGGCATTCACAACCACTAAAGAGACTCGACAAGCCTTTATTAAATTACGGCACCTTTTGAGGACCTCCTCTTATCACTTCATCAATGCATGCATCATTGTTGTCATCGCCAAAGCACCAATAAGTCAACCAACATAAGTTTTGCAACATGACATCAAGAATATCAACAACAAGAGAATAGATTATTTTACTTCCTCCATCATGTAACTTGACAAAAATCTTAATTATATAAGAACCCCAACCCTCAAGAATTTCAAGTTCTTGATCCTCCACTCTAAAAAAAAAAATACTATTTATTATTTCTATTATTTACAAAGAAACACATAAAAATTTTAATCCGGCCACTCGTCTCTCTCTCTCTCTCGATAATTAGCTTATTTTCGGAGGATCTCTCAATCCACTATCGGATTATCGGAGGATCTCTCAATCCATTATCGGACTTCTTTTTCAAGTACATTATACATCAAAAAACACCAAGAAACACAAGATGCATAGAAAATTCTCTTACAAAATTTCATTTGTCAAAATATCAAAGTCTCTTCTTACAAAATAACAAAAAGAAGCTTAAATACTAGACTCCTAAAAAAAACCCTAGAATAAAGTCCAAATAGAAAAAGAACTCTAATAAGAAAAAGACTCCAAATAGGAAAATAGCCAAAGTAAACTTTCTAAACTAATTGGACTTAATAACTTAAAAGTCCAATCCAAATTTAATATAGACTAATTAGTCTAGTCCAAATTAAAATGGACTTAAATAACTATAGACTCCTATTTAATTATAAATTCGAGTCGAAGATGAACTCTTAATTAAATATGGACCCACACCAACCGATTAAAGACCAAAATAAAACTCTAATACAAACATGAATCATTAAGTAAAAATAATAAATAAACAAATAAATAAAAAAATAAAGGACTAATTATTTCTAGCCCCTTCTAAAAAATACAGACTTGCAATTATCATCATTCGGTCTTGGTGAACGCTTCGGTATCTCGAAGAAGGATGGTTTGGTGTAAAGTCCTGAAGCGTAATTATGTTAAGCGAGAAACTTAACAAAGCTTGAATGTAAAGAAGATAGGTAGGGAGAAGAAGAAAGATGAGGAGAGAGAGGAAGAGAGAGATTTTAAAGAATCAATTTCTATGGTTTCTATTCAACCCCTTCCATAGCTAGCCGTTACAGACTTTTATATGCTAACTAATGCTTAGTTGGCGTAACTAACTACTACCAAGTCATACATTCCATTACAACTATTAACCATGACATTTATTAGTTACAACTGAATTCACATCAGCAACTAGCCATTACTATTAGCTACAATGCCTACTTCCATGCTTGTCCTATGCTTGTGACCCCTGCATCTCTACCTTGCCGGTAGCTCTTAAGCCGTAACAATACCCTCTCCTCCAACAATTCCTTGTCCTCAAGGATCTAAGAAAAATTTAGGAAACTAAAGTTCTAAATCCTCCGGAATTTCTCACGTAGCATCATCAACAGTCATACCAACCTACTCGGATTAAACCCATGACTATCGCCCGATTATCTTTCTTCATAATCCTTCTATCGAACACTATAGCGGGGTAAAGGGCAATGCAACCTTCACCAGTTAGATGTGGGAGGTCCGTAGCAATTATTGCACTCGTCACCCAACTTTTTCTTCAAAAGTGACACATGAAAAAATGGATGCACTAAAGAATAGGGTGGCAAATCCAACTTGTAAGCTACTCGCCCCACTCTTTGCAAAATCGTATAGGGACCAACATACATGGGGTTTAGCTTCAAATTCTTCCTCAAACGCCGTTTAGTCCTCCTCATATTTGCCGGTTGTTTCATTCGGTGCTGAGCTCTACCCAATCGAGCACCTAAGAAAAGGTCCATAGCTCGTCTTTCCCCTATAACTTTCTTAACAACCATAACAGACTTATGTGCCTTGTAAGATAAGCTCCCGATGGGGTGGAGGATACCCATTTAGAGCTTAGAAATAAGACATATGAATTATCGAATGGTAGCTGGAGTTATACCACCATTGAGCTAGATGCAACCACCCATGCCATTTTCTTGGGTAGTCCATACACATGCACCGTATGTAGGTTTCGAGGCACTAATTAAGTCACTCTGTTTGGCCATTAGACTAAGGGTGATATGCAAAACTCATACAAAGTTTGACCCCTAAGGATTTGAACAACTCCTTCCAAAACACATTGGTGAAGACCTTATCCCGATCCGTGACAATTGATGCCGGTAAGCCATGCAATTTGTATATATGCTCCAAAAAAGTATTAGCTACATCCTTAGCCGAAAATGTATGACGAGAGGGGAAAAAGTAACCATACTTCATGAATCGTCCACCATCACCAAAATGGTATCCTTGCTTTCCGATTTGGGAAGGCCTTCTATGAAATCCATAGAGATGTCCCTCCATGCTCCAACTCGGGATCGGCAGAGGCTATAGTAGGCCCGGGTAAGCAACTCGTTCGATTTAGCTCGCATGCATGTGTCACACTTAGCTACCATTTCCTTGATCATCAACTTCATAGTCGGCCAATAGAAAGCCCGCTTAAGCCTTCGATAAGTATTTTGAACACCCGCATGACCCTCATTACAAACTCGTTGTGCAGCTTGTATAAGTAGTGTTCATAGCTCGGGATCCGCCGCAATGTAGACTCTTTGTTTGTACCTCGGTATACCCCGGTAGTAAGAAAATTGAGGAAAAGTACTCTCTTGAAGCTCCCGAGCCTTAATAACCTCCCGAGCCTTAGCATCATGTACATAAGATGCTTGGATATCTTGATACCAAGTAGGGATCGGAGTAGTGATGGCATAAAGGTGGTTCTCGAAAAGACTCGCCATCCGTATTATAGTGATGAATCCTGCGAGATAAGGCATCGCCTATTACGTTTTCCTTCCCTTTTCGATACCGTATTTCAAACCTCAATCCCAACAACTTAGTCAAACCTTTCCTTTGAATAGGGGTGTGAAGTTGTTGTTCCAATAGGTATTTGAGGCTTTCATGGTCATTCTTGATGATGAATTTGTTTGCCTCCAAATAATGCCTCCACTTATCTACTCCCATAACAATAGCTAGATATTCCTACTCATAAATGGACATCCCTTGATGTCTTGGACACAAAGCCTTGCTAAAGAAGGCTAATGGCCTCGCCTTCTTACGATAACACAGTTCCCACTCCACTCGCCACACGATTACAAATGTAGCATCCTCCGTCACCCCTTCAATTCAATCATTCTTTCTCCCTTCTTAAAAGACAACTTCAAATTAATGAAATCAAATAGTAGAAGGGAGTACATCCTCAACCAATCCACCCTCAACACCATATCACATGCCCCCAATTTGAGTACCCTCAAATCGGCTCCGAACTCATGCCTTTGTATAAATCAAATAAAGCCCGAGCTCCCGGTTGGACATCTCATGCTCGCCCCATTTACTACTCGTCACCGTAAGGGTAGTGGTTTTTTCCACCACAACATCCACTCGCTTGCACTACTTTCATACTAATGAAACTATGGGTATTGCCACTATCCACTAAGATAATGATCTCTCTTTGCTTGCAACACCCTTTGATCTTGATGGTGTTGTTTGCGTACCTCCTCGCTAAGGCGAGCAAAGATAACCTCGTCTCCTCATATTGCCCTTCATTCGGGACCCTCTCCTCACCAAGTTCTTCCACTTCCTCCATAAAATCCTCCTCTTCTCCTTTTAAGCCTTCTATCTTATTCAATGTTTTTTTAACACATTGATGTCTTGGAGTGTACTTATCACCACACTCGAAATAGAGTCCCATCCTCCTCATCCGATCATACAAAATTTCGATTGGGTCTTTGGAGGCGGGGTACGGTCGATCTATGGTGATTGGCATTATCCAGCTTTAGGTAAGGCACTAGTAGGCTATGGAGATGGTTTGTGTGTAGTTTATTTGTATTGTAGGAAGGGTATGGTGTGGAGAAAGTTCGATCAATGTTATAAGGGGAAGGGATTATGGGTGGTAGCTTGGTTTTCATAGCCATGGCATTCACATATTCTTCTTGCCATTTGGCCCGGTCAAAGGCTTGCATTAGGGTGGTAGGTCTGTAAAATTTTAAGCATTGGTTTGATGTCCTCCTTGAGTCCACTAATAACCCGGACACAAAGTAGGCTTCGTGAGGTGAGGATTACTAGCACTCATTAGTGATTTAAGCTCTTTAAAATTTTCTACATACCTTTCAACTTCTTTCTCCCGACGAAGTTTATTAAATTCCTCAAGCACATCCCCTCTATTACTAAATCTCTTACAAATTTCACCCACAAATTCCTCTCAATTACTCGAGCCGTTCCTAACCACAAAACCTTCAAACCAAATTTCAGCTCTCCTTTTCGGATACATGGAAGCAATCTCTATCCACTCGGTATACTCGGAATAAAATTCAATTAAAGTTCTTCTTGCACCTTCGAACCCAACCCCGAGGGTTATCACCCCCAAACCATTGTAATTCTACTTTTGGTATAGTAGAGCCATAACCTATTCTCATAAAATCGGGAGTTAACGGAGTCTCACTAGGCCGACCTTGATAACGAGATTTAACGGTCGCATTCACTCCATGCGATGAACCGAAAGATGACCGAAGCTCTTTTTCGGGTTCATTATTCGCCATCGAGACCGAAATCGTATTCATAATAGCTCCTAGTTGAAGTCGAGTTTGTTGATTTTGCTCTAGCATTTGCTGATCCCGTTCCTACAGTCGTTGATTTTGCTCCAAGCATCTGTTTTATGATTTCTTCCATTCCTTCTTAAAGCACACCTTGGATCTGTTCCTCATGCCTACTGCCGTGCTCCTCCAATACTATGAGTCGATTGTTGTCTACCATGGTTGGACTCGGAAGGTTGCTCGATATCAATTTGTTAAACGAGAAACTTAACAAAGCTTGAATGTAAAGAAGATAGCTAGGAGAGAAGAAGAAAGATGAGGAGAGAGAGGAAGAGAGAGATTCCGAAGAATTAGTTTCTATGATTTCTATTCAACCCCTTCCATAGCTAGCCGTTACAGACCTTTATATGCTAACTAATGCTTAGTCGACGTAACTAATCGTTGCTAGGTCATACATTCCATTACAACTATTGACCACGTCATTTATTAGTTACAATTGAATCCACATCAGCAACTAGCCGTTACTATTAGCTACAACACCTACTTCCATGCTTGTCCTATGCTCGTGACCCTCGCATCTCTCGCCTTGCCGTAGCTCTTAAGCCGTAACAAATTAGTTTTCAAGCAATCGAAACAAGCCATGGTTTGGATGTATGAATTAAAAAAAAAATTACAAGCTATGATTTTACAATTGAAAGGGGCGGATGGTACAAATTCTAAATATACTTGGCTGGATGGGCAATTAAGAAGGAAAGGAAAATTGGTGGTGGGCAATGATTTATCATTAAAATAACAATTACTATCATTTTTCATGATTCAGTTATAGGAAGTCATTCTGGTATTGAGGCTACTATTAAAAGGATATCAACTCTATTGTATTTCTAATGAATAACTAAGAATGTGAGGGAATATGTTCGCAATCGCTCAACTTGTCCACAATGCAAATACGAAAATGTGGCTTCTCTAGGATTATTGAATCCTTTACTCGTTCCCAAAGCAATCTTTTCTAACATTACTAGGAATTCATTGATGGATTACCATTATTTCAAGGTAAATCAATGATTTTTGTGGTAGTAGATTGTTTAACTAAATATACACATTTTATTCCTTTGAGACACCTTTATTCTGCTGTTTTTGTTGCCAAAGCTTTCGTGGACAATGTGTTTAAACTTCATCGATTGCCTAGCAATATCGTGTCTAATAAAGTTTTGGTACAATACGTTTGTGCATTCAATTATTAAAAAGGAGGACGTGATTTCGTCATGATTGTAAAGTAGAAGTAACCACCTTTTTATGGTAGTAGATGTCTCTTTTCGAAACTCTTTATGGTTACCGACCACCTTAGCATTTACCATGCTTTCGTCATGATTGTGAAGTAGAAGCGACGAACCGACCACTTTTAGAGGAGGAGGACATGATAGCAATTCTCAAACATCATTTGGAGAAAGTTCAATATCGTATGAAGCAATTACTATAAAGGGAGAACCGAGAGAATCTTTCACTTTGGAGATTGGATATATTTGAAGTTGTAGGTTTACAAATAAGAATCGATGGTCGCCCGAATTAAGGAATCCGAAGTTCTCTTTGATATAGGTCCTTTCAAAGATCGAGACAAGGTTGGTAATGTTACCTATATATACACTTGATCTTCTAGCTTAAACTCAAATCCTCCCGACATTTCATGTTTCTCGGTTAAAACATATAAATATTCGTGTGAATACACAAGGTATGTTACCAATCTCTCGTTTGATACTTTGTTTTTCCTATTGCTATTTTGGATTGCAAGATAGCCAAAAGAGGTAACTCTGCTAGCAGTCACCAAATTGTTAATTCCATGGTAAAATGGATCTCTATTAGATACTACTTGGTATTTTGCATTTGATCTTGAAAATAAGTTTACATGCTTTCGCCTTCGGGGCAAAGTTCCTCGAGCGAGAGGGTGTTGATGCAAGAGAAGATTATGAAGAATAAAGGCGATAATGGAACCATGTGGAAGGCAGGAAATAATAGGGAGCTTGGTCTTTCAAATGGAAGTAACCAAGTATGAAGCATCAAGGCCGACATTGGAAACACGTGGAAGGCAAAAAAATGGGACACTTGGAAGCATTCAAATAAGCCAACAAGTTGATGGAGGAATCGATCAAGGAATTGGCACGTGAGCACGTGAACGTTAGAGAATGAGCGGAGTTAGTTAGTCACGTGTAGAGTTGGTTATAGATGTTAGTTTTGAGAAGGAAAATTAGGTAGAAACCGATACCATATAAATCATGAATATTTCGTTGTAAATTATTCATTTTGGATCAACATTGAATTTTCTCTTCTTCCTTATTTCTTCTTTTTCTAATTCCTATCTCGATTTCTCTATTTTTTTTCCTCGCTCTTACTATCTCGTTCTTGATTGCAAAACTAATTCTAAAATTAATTTCAATTTTTTAAAGCTTTAGTTGTTATTAATCTCTTTTTAGTCCTAAGAGAATCATTAGAACCTTAGTTCAATTTCTAAAAAGAATTTGGTACCAAAGGATTAAGAAGTGGCAATCGAGGAAAATTTAGAGAGTTGAACCAAAGTAAATTATATATTAGCATGTTTAGTTTTGAGAAAAAATAAATTAGTATCCGTTGTTATAAAAACTAATTATTTAATTTTTTGACTAATGTTTACTCGTGCTTAATTTAATATTATTTTATTTTAAAAAATGTTTTTTTCTCATTAATCTTTTCATAATATCTATTTCTTTTTTCTTTTTTCTTTAAACAAAAAAGAAAAAGAAATGAACAAAAAAAGCTAAGTAATTAGTTTTTGAAATAAAATAACTAAGTAATTCATCTCTCAAAATTAGAAGAACTAATTTATAATTTACTCCACTAAAGATGATTCCTTGTACTAAATTTTGTTTATCCGGAGGAGTTTTGTGCGGTTTTCTTTTAGATATTTTTTTCTTAAAATAGATTTATTGGGTGTATAGGGATTTTGGGTTGGGAGTGAGATATTTTATTGAGAAGTTATTTTTTTTTCTTTTTTTTTTTTGAAACGATTTGTTGAATACTGTGTGTGTGTATGTATATATATTAGCTTATTCTAGATAGGGATGGCAATTTGTTCCGTTTCAACGGAGCCTCGTTTCGATCAACGTAGAGATTCTCCGAGTTGATCGGGGAACGGGCGGAGCGTCCCCTCTGTATTAATTTTGAAAGGGGATAGGGCGGAGATGGTATTTACCCACCCCGCCGGCCCCGTTTGCCTCGCTTCATCCTTGAAATTATAATTATACCCTATATAAAATATGTGACTATTAACTCTTAGAGTTTATTTTTTATATGAACTATTATTATTTACTATTGTTTGAAATTTGATAGTAGAATGGAGCGAGACAAGACAGAAACAAACAAGTAAACGAGGCACTAGTGTCCGATGGGGATCCTCGTCCCCGTTTGGAGAGGGAATAGTATGAGAAATATTGCCCCGAGTAGGGCATGGGGCGAGGACAGACAAAATTTCGGGAGCCAACCCCGCCTTTCTTCATTGACATTCCTAATTACGGACTTAAAAATCAGACTAATCCATTATTATTCCGTCAAATACACAAGATGAAGACAGCTACTCAAAGAGTTTTGTGCATGCAAAAGAACTCGAATCCGAGACCACTTACTTAAGTCATTAGAATCCTATCTATTTAAGTCAATCCTCTTAGGTACGAGTCATAGTTAGACTATCTCGTTGAATATTTTACTATAATTACTTTATAAATAGTTGTTGTCGGAGAAGGTTGGTAATTATTGATGGAACTACTTTTCGCGTAGATTTCGCATAAAACATTTCTTCTATAACAATGAAGCAGGAACGGTCCACTTGGTCTCTATTATTAAGCTAGAATAAGATGAAGATGAAGCCAAGGTTGGACTTAACAGAGTAGATCAAATGTTCCACTCTGTTCACTTTTCTTTCCCTGTTCACTAACTTTAATTATTCAAAAATGATACTTCTTACGGAAGCAGGAAGTTGTGCAGATAATGATAGTGGAAACTAGAAACTGTGAATGGAACACAAACTGGTCTCCATTAAAGAGTTATTGTTAATAACAGCAAAAGCTTTAATGTTTATTTTCGGTTCTAATTGGGTAGAAGACAAAGGTTAAATGGTATCAAGAATTGGAATCAATTTCAAACGAATTCACCAATCTGCATCAAAACACTCAATCGTCCAGTCCGATGGAGTATGTTCAAAAGATGTAGTAATCCACTAGTTCAATCTCCGAACAAGATCATCCAGGCAAATAGGTCGGGCTGGGCTTGGCACATGCAGTTCAAAAGATGGACTATGTTCCAGTTCAAAGAACAAGCCCATTATGAGCACAAGTGGCTTCTGATCCATTGCTTTCAATTTAATCTAAGGTTTGTTTCAGAGTATGGGTGATATGAGTGAACCCCAAGTGCTAATCACCTGAAACAGAACACAGAACAGTTTCCAGAACCAAATTAACCAACGTTTAAAACTTGGTCACAGCATAAGATAATTGTATGCTACCATGAGGTCGTCAATCAAAGGGACCAAAACATGTAACAGTCCCCGTTTAAAGTTTCTTCACCTAAGGCAGATTACAACTAATAGCCACACCCTTAGACCTGCAGAACGAATCTTAATCTGAGACAGTAAAGGCAAAATCAAGATTTACACTTTCTGTAAAACAGCCACCTTGATTAAACCAGCTTTCTTGGCAGGACTATGGAACAGGCTGCTAAGATTTTTTTCAGGAAGCATCATGTTGCTACCAAGGTTTCAGGTCACCAACTGGACCTGCAGTCCAGTTTAAGAGCTTCTCACCTGACTTCAGGTAAACACTTCTATCATGAGGCAACTTTCGTGCAAGTCCATTCAAGACTTGATGGAAAGCATCTCCTGCTTGAGCAGGTTGTGGGAATAGCATCGCCTGCTTCATGGAAGGGTTTGCAAGCAGTCTCTGCTTCCTCAATATTACTTCAGGAGGAATCGAAGTGAGTATGGTGTCCAAATTTGGAACATCTTTCTCGTCTACAAATACCCCAATTTCTTCCCATGGGATTGCATCAGCAAAGGGTAAAACGATGTCATCTGCTATAATAACAGGGATACAACCAAAAATCACTGCTTCGACCAATCTTGGACTCCATGGGGCCCAACCAAGGGGACACAAACAGAAAACAGCTCGTTGCATGTCTTCGTAATACGTTGCTGGGTGCTCTGTGGAAATGTCAAAAAGTGGATTGTCCTTGAAGTTCTCCCAGACCGCTGCTCGTGCACCTCTGTAAACAAATAAAACAAATTGATCAGTGACTTCCACTCAAGCCTCTATCACATAAAGGATCATTACTAAAACATGAAACCAAGCATTTGAATGAAGAAGTCTATCATATTTGACTTCTTTCAGTCTAACTGAAAAATACAAAAGGGTCATGATTCTAGTTTCATAACCATAAACCATACCATACAGGTTTCATTCATGTTGGTAGTTTGTTCAAAAACGCAGTTAAGCCTTCACATTCTATGGAAAAGAGTTAAAATAATTGAACATCTAATCACTTTCTTGAACATATGAGAACTATGTTAGAATTACCTTGCATAGTAGCCACCTTCTGGGTCATTTCCTACATCATAAAACAATCCTCTAAAGTAAACGAAAATTGACCTAGGAGTTTTCTCAGGAATCAGGTGGGTTTGCATTTTCTGTGGAGGAGCATATGGAGGAACTGTAATGGAGCCATCTTTTAAGCAAACATGATTTCTTTGTCCAAAAGTTTGCACTAATGTGGCACGTTGGAGCAAGGGAAGAATTCCTCTTTCGATAGCCTTCTCTTCCTGCAAAAAGCATGAAGAACGGAGAAACGTAAATTAAGAGTTGAAGATGGAAATAAAAAGAAATTGCTGGAATGCAACAATTTATTACCAGTACACATCAACAATTAGATATACCAGAAGATTGAAACCTCATTCGCTCTTCAGAAAACCACAAATTCAGATCAATTGATTCAAAAGTCAAAAAGCATTGAGAAAATTTGTCATCTGAATCTGAAAGAAACAGGGTAAGGTAAAGAAAAAAGGAAAAGGCTCACTAACTTGATAATGGAAGCATGCTCCAAAGTCGTGTGGCACAACAAAAAAGTGGTCAGCACCTTCTGTCCGATTCCAATAAGGCCAGTTTGAAGAAATAAGCTGTATAGCACTTCTCATCATTCGTGGTGATTTGAAAGGCAAAGGAAGGCCATTTGGTGTCAAATCGCAAGTTGTATATACAGGGGTATAAAACCAATCAGCTTCTGCAGGATTGAGGGTTCGAACAGGGCTAGATAATAGAAACCGATGCATAAATATCTCAGCTGCGAACATGTGGGTGAGGCATCTTGGGTCTTTTTGCAGAATCTTCTTATTGTATTTGCTTGGAAGTTCATAGACAAAAACTTTCAATCTTCCGACAGGATCATCTTCCAAAACGTCACCAGCACTACCTGCATGTTGTATAGCCCAATCATAATTAAAGATCTCTCATACACTGAATTCCAAAACAACTTTATAGTTTCAAAATCTACACATTACCAAATTTTGATGCAATAAATCCACTGTATGTAAGAGAAAACTTAACTTTCATTTAAGATAGTAAGAATAAACCTTCATTTTACTCTTTCCTAACCTCCACATTTAGCAAATCACTTCTGATATTGCCAATTGCTTTTATTCTATGTCACATTGTTTTCCAGAAGTCTCTATTCCAAGATGTCATGGGTGTCTAATATAAAATATTTGGACAGTAACATATGGCCAAAGCATTATTATTTTTCAGCTTTTCAATCTCTAACTTGATACAAAATGACCCTTCAATGCGATATAGCTTTCTAGACTTGGGCAGTTCCTCTTCACATTGCATGTAATATAAGAGCATAGTACAAACAGAATCTAAGAACTAGGAAAGCTTTTTCCTCATACCCTATGGCGAACTAATGTCATAATTAATAGAAATGTGCCAGGTATTAGACATTCAGCAATAAACTTAAAGTTGGCAAATCATCCATTTCACTTAAACTTAAGCAGATCACAACATTCCACCAACCAATCTATGTAGCATAACACAACTAAAACAAATCCCAAATACTAACTTAACCAAAACCCTATCTTCAAATGATTAAAACCTTTTACATTACAGTTTAAAGACCATAAATTACCACAAATCAATCTACTAATCAACTGCAAAACTATATTACAACCCAAATAACATTTCTTGTGATTGAAAAATAACATTTCGTAAGGCCATTCCAGTTAGTAAAGAAAATAACTCAGTATAAATGTTAAGCCCCAATGCTTGAATATACACAGTTATACTGATTTAAAATACTAGGATCAATATTGCTGCAGACAATGCTCAAAAAAGTTGGAGAAGTACCTGACTATTATAGTGAAAAAAAGTAAATTACAACCCAAGTTCTCCTAATTTCAGCTACACAGAATAACTTGGAGTGACTATTAGACATTCAACAATCAAACTGAAGTCAGAAAATCATCAATTTTACTTAAATCTAAGTAGATCCCAAAAATCCACCAACCTAACAAAAGTAACTTCAAATGATTAAGACCTACATTACAGTTAAAGGAGCAAAAATTACCACAAATCTATCTACTAATCAACTGCAAAACTATATTAGACGCCAAATAACATAAAACAAGATAAACCCAACAAAAACTTATAAAGTTCAACAAGGAATAATTTAAAGAAAAACAAACCTGAAATCCTCTCGGTGTGTTGACTCCTGCCCAGCTCCACAGCACCAATACTCAATACAAAACCAGCATACCAAATAACCCCAACAAAAACCCACTTCCGAATCTCCATTTTCTTGCTTCTAATCCACTGAAATCACACAAAGAACCAACTTCAAAGAATCAGAGAGACAAGAAAAGGTGGGTGTTTGAGAGGATATGCCCTAAAAGAAGACGACTTTTTTTTAGCTTGTCAGGAGAAAGGAGAGGATTTTATTTTTTTGAAAAACTATTACAGTTGAAATGTCACAAGAAGTAGTAGTTAGGAGAGAGTTTTCTTTATAAGAATTACAAGAAATAGAGAATGAGCAAGAGATTTTGTTAGAAAAGGGCAAGCAAATTTGCTTCAAGAAACACAGAGAGAAGATTCTTGAAGGCTTTTTTTAAGTATTTCTTTCTTTCAAGTTTTGGTGTGCTGTGTGGTTTGATGGAAAGTCCATCTCATTACCAGACCACAGCCTTGCTGTTCAACAATTCAACCTGCTCTGTTTTTGCTTATTTTTTCCTTCTTTCTTTTAATTAATTTTAATGTTTTGTAGTTTTGGATATATTTTTTAATAAATTTGAGGATTTTGTAGTTAAAGCTTTGCTGGTGCCAGCAGAAGTATTCTATTAGTTGCCATTAATGAATTGTTAATCTAGCTAATTAGTGTTGAAGAAAATGGGTGATTAAGTCAAATATGGAACCAAAGTGGTCAAAAAGAGACTCCTAGCATATCCTTGGCCAATACCTTTGTCAGGTGAAAAATATTTGCCAAATTTACTTGGGTTAGAGATTACAATAGTCCCAGTAAAGTATTTGATTCGTTGAATTTAATAAATATTTATGAAAAATATTTAATGTATATTGAAATATTTAAGAATAAAAAAATTTATATTCACTAATATAGTTTCAGAGTATGAATATTCACTTTTTATTTTATTAATACTCACTAATTTATTTAAATTTTTTTAACACATAAAGATCTAATTGTATAAAAATTAAAAATTAAAATTTTTTTTTTTGAAAACTTTAATGACCAAAACAACTTATAAACAAATCACTAAAATGAAAAAAAATAAATTTTAAGGATGAAAAAAACTTTTCTTAAAAATTATAAGGATTAAAATGGATATCTTTGATAAATTAAATTTAATGGCTAAATTATATAAATCGAGTATGAACGGTATAAATTGAGTAAAGATTTATCTAAAAATATTTTAATATAATTAAAATAAAAAATTAAATTAATAAACTGGATAGTTGTCCATTGCCATCTTTGCATGGCCTTGGTTAAGTTATGATATGATGCGGTAATTAGAATTCCACTAGGAAAACAAAAAAAAAAGTGGGATTAATAAATTAAAAAAAAGTGATAAAATATTTTTTTTATAAATTTATTTTTTAAAATTATTCTATATATATATACAGCCACTCTTACACCACAATTTAAAAGTTGAAATTAAATCTGTCGTTCAAAATTACAAACTTTTTTGTTAATCAGAATTACAAACTTCAATGGGAAGAACAAGAATGTAACATGCATACGTTTATGGGGTCTTTGACGTCAACAACTGGTCCTTCACTTTTGGGTCATGGCCCGTGAAGAGATTTGGGGATATTCAATCCAGCTGACCTTTTCATATCATTTCAGCCCAGCCACTAGGCCCAAATCCCTACAATTTTAATGGTTGTTTCATATAAGTCATAAGATGTTATATCGAATAGGTTAGATCAAACCTCCTCAGAATTTTAACTCATTTAAAATTAAATTTTTAAGCTTTTAAATTTAGTTTTAGATACTGATAAATTTTAATTTTTTGAATTTAGTTCATCAAATAATGTTTAGCTATCATTATACCCTCTAAACAATTCAATTCTTGGTATTTTATGCTAAACTTTTACAAACATATTGAAAAAAATTCAATCCATTTTGAAGAAAAATTTCAAAATTTTTTAAAATCAAAAGCTATATATTTTTTATTTTTTAAGCATTACATATAAAAAATTAGAAAAAATAAAAAATATCTCAAAATTATCAAAAAGTTTTTGAGAAGTATAGTATAAATCACGCTAAATGATTTCTAATTTGAAACTATTAATTGTTACATATAGAGTTAGGTGCAGATTTTTGAATCACGTTTATAGAATTGCCACCAACAATGACAGATCTACGTCTAGTGATCTAACCTAAGAATTAAAAATTAAAAATTGATTCTTCGTTTTCCTTTTTCAATGTTGTAGAATGAAAAATTTTAAAAATGGAGTTATGGCACATAAATATTCCAATCCCTTCATTATATATATATATATATATATATATACACATACATACAAGTCCCTTCATTTAGTATACGTAGGGTTTGTTGATTGAGTTAATTGAAACTTAGTCTCCAACCTTTATCATAAATAATTAATTAATCCCGATCGACTGTATTAAAAATAATTAAAAATACCTTAATTTGTTTATTCTTTTTTAAATACCTGCTATATTAATCAAAATTTTCCATATTACCTACTTCTCTTTTATTTTTCTATTATTCAAAAACTTAAAAAAAATATATATAAAATTGATGATGTGGCTAAGTTAATTACCAATGGACTCAAAACCATAATAACGGAAAGATAGTTTTTGAAATTGCAAAGACTAATTAATCATGTTAAACCATAGGAATTAAGTTATAATTAATTTCATGTGGCTGATTTGGTGTAAACGTGAGCTTTGATAACCAGAAGGAAAAAAATAAAATAAAAAACAAAAGTGAAAGAAGGGAAAGACTATATCATTTTGAAAGTATATATGAATAAAGAGAGATACCAACACAGATAAGTATAATCTAACAGTTGTATCTTCCGCAAAAACTTTTAGTTAAACAATTTTGATTTTTAATAACTTCAGTTTATTTTATTATTATGTAATTAAGAAGGTTAAAATTATCTTTCATTGTGTAGTTTAAAACTTACAAATCTCTTTAAAAAAAAATAAAAAAAATCATACCCGCTAATTCTTGCTGGATCACATGTTCACAAAGTCAAAACCTATTTTGCCTTAATTGTCTTCAGCATGAAGACTTCGAGCTTGTTTGGGAATCTAAATCATAACATAGTCTAAAGAGGAATAGGAATTTTATTCATCTGAAAAAAATGCAAAGCCACGTTGCTTCAAAAATGTTAACATGAACAGCTTGAATTGTCACTATCGTGCAAACAAAAGAACGTGGATGACAAGTGTGCTTTTTTATGAATATATTCGTTGGTTTGACAACAAAATGCATGGTAGAAGAATTTTGTTTGTGGTAGATAATTGTCCAGCACATCCAAGAAATATTGAAGGGCTACAAAATGTTGAGTTGTTTTTCTTGCCACCCAACATGACATCAAAAATTCAACCTTGTGATGCTGGAATAATAAGAGCTTTCAAGATGCACTATTGCAGGAGATTCTGCCGTAGGATATTAGAAGGCTATGAGTGGGGGCAATCTGATCTAGGAAAGATTAATGTTTTGGATGCTATCAATCTCGGCTTGGACAATAAATGTTCAACAAGGGACAATAGCAAATTGTTTTCGACATTGCAAAATTCATTCGGGGGAAGAAGTCTCAAGGAATTTAGATGAACTCACTTGTGAAAATGACATTCATGAACTTGAGGTCATGATTAATGATCTCGATTACCGCAATAAAATGGATGTCAATAGCCTGTTGGATTACCCGATGAAAATGATACATGTTCAAAGGTCTAGAGCTTTGAAGAAATTATGGATACCATCCTTCAAAATAATGTTGGTGATGAGTTGAAGACGATACAATGCCTTTGGAACTAGTTACGCATAAGGAAGCACTTATCGCATCTAGGACTCTTCACAATTTTTTGGTGCGGTTCGAGAACACAACACCGGGACTTTTGGATGCAATAAGAAAAATTAGATATGAACTCCAATTAGATTTAAGTTTTAAGAAAAAACAGACAACACTAGAATCATATTTCATTAAATTGTCTTAGTTATATTTGTAATTTTAAAGAATTATTAATTTATGATATTAATGGGGACCATATATTTATATAGGGATTTTCTGAAAATATATTATTTTATTATCTTATCGAAATTTATGATTTTTTCAATTGGTCCAAGTCGAGACTGAAGAAAAATATTATTTTAGAGAGTTTATTAATTTTTCAAGTATTAATTTAAAGAGGTTCTACTGTAATAAATTCGATACTTGTCCGTTGCCATCTTTGCTTCGCCTTGGTTTAAGTTATGATGTGATGTGGTAATTGGAATTCCACTAGAGAAAAAAAAAAAAAAACATTCGGATGAATTAATTAAAAAAAAAGTGCTAAAATATTTTTTATATAAATTTATTTTTTAAAATTATTCTATATATATATACAGCCACTCTTACACCACAATTTAAAAGTTGAAATTAAATCTGTCGTTCCAAATGACAAACTTTTTTGTTAATCAGAATTACAAACTTCAATGGGAAGAACAAGAATGTATTATGCATATATTTGTGGGGTCTTTGACGTCAACAACTGGTCCTTCACTTTTGGGTCATGACCTGTGAAGAGATTTGGGGATATTCAATCCAGCTGACCTTTTCATATCATTTCAGCCCAGCCACTAGGCCCAAATCCCTATAATTTTAATGGTTGTTTCATATAAGTCATAAGATGTTGTATAAAATAGGTTAGATCAAACCTCCTAAGAATTTTAACTCATTTAAAATTAAATTTTTAAGCTTTTAAATTTAGTTTTAGAGACTGCTAAATTTTTATTTTTTGAATTTAGTTCATCAAATAATGTTTAGCTAAATGTTTGCAAACATATTGAAAAAAATTCAATCCATTTTTAAGAAAAATTTCAAAATTTTTTAAAATCAAAAGCTATATATTTTTTATTTTTTAAGCATTACATATAAAAATTTAGAAAAAATAAAAAATATCTCAAAATTATCAAAAAGTTTTTGAGAAGTATAGTATAAATCACGCTAAATGATTTCTAATTTGAAACTATTAATTGTTACATATAGAGTTAGGTGAAGATTTTTGAATCACGTTTATAGAATTGCCACCAACAATGACAGATCTACGTCTAGTGATCTAACCTAAGAATTTAAAATTAAAAATGGATTCTTCGTTTTCCTTTTTCAATGTTGTAGAATGAAAAATTTTAAAAATGGAGTTATGGCACATAAATATTCCAATCCCTTCATTATATATATATATATATATATACAAGTCCCTTCATTTAGCATATGTAGGGTTTGTTGATTGAGTTAATTGAAACTTAGTCTCCAAACTTTATCATAAATAATTAATTAATCCCGATCGAATGTATTAAAAATAATTAAAAATACCTTAATTTGTTTATTCTTTTTTAAATTCCTGCTATATTAATCAAAATTTTCCATATTACCTACTTCTCTTTTATTTTTCTATTATTCAAAAACTTAAAATATATATATATATATATATATATATATATATAATTGATGACGTGGCTAAGTTAATTACCAATGGACTCAAAACCATAATAACGAAAAGATAGTTTTTGAAATTGCAAGGACTAATTAATTATGTTAAACCATAGGAATTAAGTTCATGGTTGCTGATTTTGTGTAAACGCAAGCTTTGATAACCAGAAGGAAAAAAAAAAACAAAAAACAAAAAGTGAAAGAAGGGAAAGACTATATCATTTTGAAAGTATATATAAACAAAGAGAGATGCCAATATAAATAAATATAATATAACGGTTGTATATTTCGCAAAAGCCTTTAGTTAAACAGTTTTGATTTTTACTAATTTCAGTTTATTTTATTATTATGTAATTAAGAAGGGTAAAATTATCTTTCATTGTATAGTTTAAAACTTACAAATCTCTTAATAAAAAAAAATCGTACCAGCTAATTCTTGATGGATCACATGTTCACAAAGTCAAAACCTATTTTGCCTTAATTGTCTTCAGCATGAAGACTTCGAGCTTGTTTGGGAATCTAAATCATAACATAGTCTAAAGAGGAATAGGAATCTAAAGAGGAATAGGAATTTTCTTCCCCAAAATTTGGGGAACCAGTTCTTTCATGTAACATGAGCTTAAATTGACGACACGATCCTATCGATGACCCTTGAAGTTGAAAGATAGGGAATCGATGAGCGTGTTATTGTCCAAGTTGCACTGTACTTCTACTTGGACCAGATTTAAATAATCATTTATTGATATTGTTTAAATAGCCTATAATACCCCTACTAAATTCAATTTATATACAATTTTCTTGGATGGTTTGATTTGGTTGATAATCAAATGGTTTGTTGTAGTAAACTTTAATGAAAGGATGGCAATAAATGAGCCATAAAAGTCAAAGATATTATTTTTTATACTTTTCCTTTTCAAATCCTATGGGTATCCGTGTAATAATGCTCATTTAATTATCTCTTTGAATGAATCCTTGCGGGCTATATATATATATATATATATATATATATATATATATATATATATATAACTCTACTAAAGTTTGGACAGTTTATTCTTACGAAGACTACTTGGATAATGCAGATAATTCTCTTCGATTTTTATCATAATTTAAAAAAATTATTAATTATTATGTCATATCAATATCTCGTGTTTATATTTTTTTTAAAAAATTATTTTTGTTAAAATTATTAATTATTAAATTTAATCTTGCATTATATAGAATCAATATTTAATTAATTTAAGAAGAAAATTTATTTAAAATGAGATGATAAATAAAAAAAAATTATTATGTTAATTAACAATAAGTTTAAAATAATTATGTATTTTTAAATATTTTCAACATGCAGTAAAGTTTCTATAAAAATAAATACTTTTCATATGATAATAAGAAAATTTTCTTTGAATTTTTTATGTTATTTGTATATATAAATAATTTTTTATTAGTGAAGAACATAAAATGAAAGAAAGAATAGGTTTTCTTTTTCAATTAGGGATATTTTATAAATTTTTTTTATCTATTAGAAATATTTTTTTAAAAAAAATATATTATTTAAATTTTGACCAGATACAGATATAGATAAATAAATAAATAAAGACAATCTGAAGGTAGAATTCGAGTCTGTATTCAAATAAATTGATCAGGGGAAGAGGATCAATATTGACTACTCCTTTCTTTCATATGCATGTAAGTTTCTAAAACTATAAGGAAAAGAATGAAATAAAAAAAAGCCCTAACAACTTCTTTTTCCGCCACTAAAGCATGACAGAAGAGTACTGTGTTTTGGCAATCCGCACGGGTCATGCCATTATATCATTTCACGTTGGTGATGCTGATACATAAGCGGTCTCGCACTGGTCATTTAAAATCAGACGTACGTTAGCACCGAATCCTGACCCAGACTTGAACTCTCACCCATCAGACGTACGTTAGCACCGAATCCTGACCCAGACTTGAACTCTCACCGAACCTACAAGGTAGCAATAAATTGATCAATTTATTACAAATCTTATGAACCACCACAAACAACCAAATCGAAGTGGTGTCAAATTAACCACAACTTATACTTCGAAACCATTAAAATTCAGAAATTATATTCGGATAAAAAGAAAAAAAAATCTACCTAGGTATAAAAACCGACTTTTTTCCCCTCTCATTTAAGTCGTGAACAAAATTGTTTTTCTCTTTATTATTTGGTTGTTTGTGTCGGTGAGATTATCTTCTCCCCATTGAAACCATAAAAACCATCATTCAATATTCTAACTGTGAATTGCAATAAATGATGAGTTGTCTTTATCTTATCTTACTAGTAATAATTGATTCTTCATTTTTGTTTATTTGAATCACAATAAAATCAATAATAGTAAAGTCAAGGAATCTTTTAGCAAAAAAGATTAGCTATTTTTGTTGTTTAATATCAATTTATTATGTTTGTGTGATGGATTTTGATTGATTAGTGGCCCTTGATTTGAAAGAGGAATACTTAATTTGGCAAAAGTATAGAATTTTGAAAATCCCAAAATTTATTGCAATTCACCAAACTAGACAGCAAGCTAAGTGCAAGCGAGCATACCAAGTAATAGGGCTAGGCACCCTTGAACGTGCTAGGCACCAAGCTAAGTGTGTGCGAGTGCGCTAGATATACGCGAGCATGTCAAGCCAATGATAGCTACTAGCTAGTGCTAGGCACTAGCCAATTAGGGCATGATAGTCCATAGACCTCCAAGGCCCAAAAGCTTAAAAAAATAAAATTTAAAATTTTTTTAATAATTTTATAAAATGAATAAAATTATAGATTTATAATTATGATTAAAAATAAAATGTATGTCATTTATTTATATGTCATGTATCAATGTGATTGAAGTATGTATGAATAGTATGGATGAGTTGACCTAGTTTTTGGAAATGTATGCTTGTAAATTTTTTGTTAAATAAGATCTACGTCTCCTATCCTCTCTATTATTTAATGTATTTCTCTTCTCATCTTACTCCTCTTAAATATAACTCGATGTTTCTTATTTAAAAAATGTAAAAATAGTAGATAGAATATTAGAATAGATGTAAGAAGAAGAAACCTCTTAGAAAAGATAATTCTAGAGAATTTGTAATAATTTTTCACCTAAGTATTTGACCTACTAGTCTCCTTGTGACTCGCGAGAACTAGCAAGTAAAGATCCATTAACATTCACCGGGTCTTGAATTATGTATGTAATTGTGATGGGATTAATATATAGTATACATAATAGGATAATGTTAATATGATTAATCTTTATTATTACAGGATAATGTTAATATGATGAATCTCTACTATGTTGTAATAACCTAATTTGCTTTTTTTTTTTTTTTTAAATGAGGTCGGTATAAAAAGGAGCAGATGATTGCTCTTTTTTTTCTAGATTTTTCCCTCTTTTCTCTCCCTCACTCACGTATTTTCTCTCCTAAAACTACTCCCCATTTACACCTTAATTTCTAAGCTAATTCATTGTTAAATTAGCTTAAGGAAAACATAAATTAGTTGGTTTAAGTGAAGTATAGCTAGCTTGGAGCTTAAGAAGCTTGGAAAACTAAAAAGACTTCGAGACTTGAAGAGCATAGTGTAGAGTTAAGATTTTTGATCCATTGATAGTTGAATTGTATATGTAGTTAATAATGATATTGAGTTGGAGTAGCTTTGGATTGTGATTTGCTTAAGGAATTACTTAGATTAAGGTTGGGGTTTTAAGAGCCATTTGGAAAAAAATGATTCTACATGACTATAATAACTTGAATGATGTTTAATTATCTTGGGTAAGTGAAATAAGAAGTTAATTTAAAGTGGAATTAAATTAATTTGAGAAATTGAGAGGTTGAAGATGATGAATAATAATAAATCCGAATTTAGGTTTTAATTGAAAAGAATTTTGAAAAAATTGAGGAATTAAGTTATAAAATGATAATTAAAGATGAATGGAGTGATTATTTGATGAATTAGAATAAAATGGATCATTTAATTAAATTAAGGATTGATTTATTAGAGATTGATTGCTTAAGAAATGACTTAAAGATTGACAATGGAGTGTGATGAAATGATTAATTAGAATCAATTGAGGGATCATAGGATTTAGTTAAATTATTGAATTATTCCTTGTTATATGATATTGATGGATAATACATCATTTTGCGATGATATATTCTTCAAAGTGGATGACTCCATCCCAATCATCTTGATTTCCGTTTGTTACTTCAATTGTACTATGAGTGGATATTATATAATGTACTCGTGTTTTAATTTCTTGAAACTATCTCTATCATGAATTACTAGATTATGAAGGTTTTAGATACATTCCCTTATAACATAGGTGGGAAGAGACATCATTAATATTTGAAATGATTTCGTATTCAAATGATTTTATGTGAATTAGAAGGGGATTTGATATGTTTTTTTTGGATTTGAATATGTATATGTTATGTTCATTATTTTGAGTATACGTGTATTTTATGAGAATGCATGATATTTCAAATATCGGTTTGAAAAATATATGATTATGTTTGATTTTCGAAAATATTTTTAAGATCCCGAGGAACCTACCTACCGAGGGATATCCTTTGAGCTCAATGATACGACGCTCTATCCAAGTAAGAGAGGTATAGTGCTAGATCATATATTGGTCAACATGCAAACATCTTATCATAGGGGGTGACTTTGGATGCTCGAACCCAATGATATATTATTATCCCACGGATATATAAAAACTTATATTTATGTTTTCGTATGAGTACGATAAATACATGTACAAATGCTTTGATAATTTGATACGAAATGGTTTTGAACCATTTGATTGTGATATAAAATGCATTTTTCATATACGTTTTTTAAGAAATAAGCATTGCATTTTGACATGAATTTGAGAATATTATTCTTAGTCTATTTTTCTTCTTTAGTGTATTATATAATGTCTACTTACCGAGTCGTGGATTGCTCACCCATCATTATTTCGAGCTTTACAGGATATCGAAGGATTACTTATTGCTTCATCTTGGCTATTTCATTTAAAGTTGACACTTTGGTCATGTGACTTATTTTCTTATAATTTCTTAGAACCTATATTTATTCTAAAATTGTAATCTTATAAGCTATGTAGTTACATATGTGGATAATGTATTAGGAGTTAAATTATAAATGTAAAATTATGAATATTGATTTTGGATATTGAAATATGAACTATGTTGCGGTTGTAAAAGTAATGGTTATTAAGTTATGATAATGTTAATTAGAATAATAATTTGAGTGGTATTGATTTAGGGACTATAGTATAAGTTCGATCGTGATTTGAGGTTTAGTTTAGTAGTTGAGGCTTGATTGGATCGAGGTAGGCCTCGTGGTTTTCTCAATCCTCGTACTAGTCATGGCCTACTCATGGGTTCGTGACAAGTGTTGGTATTAAATTTTAGGCTTTAGAGTATAAGATTATATATATATATATATATATATATATATATATATAGTCATACACTCACTCTTCATTTTACATGATATATATTCAATTAAAATGTAACCATGGCCACATAATATTCCTCTCCAAACCGTTTGGCATTTTATCTTTAAACCATGCAAACCACTTCGGCCATATGGCTATTTTATCTTTAAATGAAATATGTTTTAATTCATGTGCAAGTCGTGTATCATTTTTATTCAAACCGTGTAAGTAAATTCTAGATGTGTTCCTCCTTGCCTTTTTGAATAAAAATTTTCTTGAAAAATCACACATGGTCGTGTGATAATTGCCATCAAATCGTGTGAAACATAAACTCGACTATGTTGACTCTTTTTCTTTTGAAAGATATATTTCAATTAACGTACATACATGACCATGTGGAATTGTTCTCTAGCCCGTGTGGATCAATTCCGTTCCATGTCTCTTATTTTGTTAAATACACATATGGGTATGTTCAATTTTCAAAGCAAATCGTGTGGATTAATTCCGCTTGTATCTCTTCTTTTTCCAATTCATGCACGGTTGTGTGACTTTTCAAAATAACTATGTCTACCCCTTATTGCTCGTGTGACCTCTCGAGCTAAATTACAAAGGGTTGTGTCGGTTTGTTCTTCAAACCGTGTATATCCATTTCGACTCGTGTGACTTCTTAAGATAAAACACTCACGGGCATGCCAAATTGTTCTTCAAGTCATGTGTACTCTTTTCTCGCCCGTTTGCTTCTCTTTTTTAACTTGATCTTTCATGTTTATTCGTTTTGTTCTTTATATTCTTAGATTTGTACATGCTTTGGTTTAGGTTTACTTATTTGGATTTGTTAATTTCTTTTTGTAAACCCAAAATCATTTTCTCATTTAAGTATAATCAAGCTAAATAAAAGAGACGATAAGATTTACATGAATTAGGCATTAAGTATGCTCGCTCTTTAAACTATCCTTTTGAATTATACTAAATTAGGATTACGTTTTATAGAGACTACTATGGTGAGGACTAGTTCGAGTGAGCATAAAAGAGGTGTCGAGGTTGAGGCATCATCTAGATATTCACGATCTCATAGTAGGACTAGCTTTAGAGAAGAAAAAGACCCTAATATGGTGATGCTAGTTGATGTGATGGCTAGGTTTTGTGCTATATAAGCACACTCGTAAAGATGATGGCCGAGGAAATTCAATAAACTTTTTAGGATATGGTAGGGTTGGTGTTGCCAATCAAGGATTGGGTGGAGTAGGTACTTCTATCGCTGGCACCCGATCGGGGTTAATGGGGTTTGACTTATATATGATAGAGTTCTTAAAATTGAACCCGCCAACCTATTCGGGTGATAATGATGATAATGACTCAATGTATTTTATTGATCGGATAGAGAAGAGACTAATAGTGCTTTGATGTTTTGATGAGAGAAAATTTGATTTGACAAGCATTCATGCTTGAAGAGAGTGCTTGTGAATGGTGTAAACGGAATAAAAAACATGATTAGTTTTGGAGATAATTTAAGGAAGCTTTTCCGGAGGAGCAATTACTAAAAAGTATCAAGAAAGAAAGGACCAAGGAATTTGAAAGGTTAGTACAAACTTCGACATGACGAGTAGCAGAGTATAAAAAGAGATTTGCAAAGCTAAGTCGATAAGCTTTAGAAATAATACCCATTAAAGTAAAAAGGGTGAAAAGATTTATGAATGGGCTAGTAGATCCACTTTTCACAATAGTGTTTTCTCAAAGGTTTCAAAGTTATTCGGAGGCCATTGATTATGCCTATCAACTTGAGATGAGGAGAATGGTGAATAGGGTAACCAAAGAGTAAAAGAAGAAGGCCAAGAATGATGCCTCATCATCTAGTGGGCATTAAGGCTATAGTAATGGATCTAGTCAAATTGTGAGTGTACAGAGTTACTTTATCCCTTAGAGGAGATATTCTGGACGGAGTAATCATGGTAGATCACGAATGAGTATAAGTCAAGGTTCATCTCACTCGATCCATCAAGGTTGTAGAAAAGAATACTCGGCTTGTCAAGTGTGTGATAAGACCCATCAAGGTATATGCTCTTGGGGAACAAGAGCATGTTTCTTTTGTCATCAATAGGGTCATATAATTTGAGATTGTTTTAGATACAAGATGGCATAGATCTGCTCCTTTTGGAGGGGTACATACTCCTTTTCGGCCAATCCAACCATCCCGAAGTCGGTATGATGGTTGATTTGGTGGCTAATATGGCCGATGGTTTGGTGGTAGAGTATAGCAAGGATAAGGATAAGCCGATAGAGGTCATGAAAACTCTAGAGGTTAGGGTTAGACAAGTGCTTGGTAGTGGAAAAGCTTGAGTTTTTACCATCATTCAACAAGATGCTCAAGCATTCAATGTTATGGTATCGGGTATTCTCTAGGTCTTTTCATATGATACAAGGGTATTATTTGACTTAGGAGCAACCTATTCATTTATATGCTTATATTTTGCTAAGAGGTTTGATGTAAGTGCCTACATGCTAGAGCGAGTCGTTAATGGTATCAACACTTACGAGAAAATGTATGATAGTTGATGTGGTGTTTAAAAACTATGATGTATGGGTGATGGGTAGGAATTTAATTATGAATTTGATATCATTTGAGATAGATGATTTTGATGTAATCTTAAAAATGGATGGGTTAGCAAATCATCATACTTTATTAGATTGCTATAATAAGATAATGTATTTTGAAGATTTAGAAGAAGAAGGATTTTTTTTCATGAAGAGTGAAGTATAGCCCTTTCTAACATAATATCTATCATCAAGGTAAATAAGATAATGAGAAAGAGGTGTGTATCCTATTTGACTTATGTGAAGGAGACTAATGTATTTCTAGATGAATTACCTTAATTACCTTTGGATAGAAAAATTATGTTTGGTATTAAATTGCTTCTAAGCATCGAACCTATCTCTATACCTCCCTATTAGATGGCATCGATTGAATTGAAGGACTTAGAGATTCAACTTCGGGACTTATTAGATAAGGGGTTTATCCGATTGAGCATTTCTCTATGAAGTTTTTTGGTTTTGTTTATCGAAAGAAGGATGAGAGTTTAAGGTTATGCATTGACTATCGTCGATTGAATAAAGTGATGATGAAGAATAGGTATCCGTTGTGAAGGATAGACAATTTGTTTGATTAATTAGAAAGTGCAAAGTATTTCTCTATGATTGACTTGAGGTTCGAATACCACTAGTTAAGGATTAAGAGGGAGAACATTTTCAAAATTGTGTTTAGGATGTGGTATGGACATTATGAATTTTTAGTGATGTTTTTTAGACTTACCAATGCTCTAACAACTTTTATGGATTTAATGGTGTTTTGATGCTTCTTCAATAAATTACTCGATTATGTTTATTGATGACATCTTGGTGTATTCTAAGAATGAGAGAAAACATGAGAATCATTTAAGACGAGCATTACGGACATTAAGGGATTAGAGATTGTATGCTAAATTTTCAAAGTGTGAATTCTATTGGAGAACGCAAGCATTTCTAGGACACATTGTGCCTCAAGAAAGAATTATGGTTCATCCGAAAAAGGTAGAAATAGTAAGCCATTGGCTAAGACCAACTTTGATGATAGAGATTTAAAGCTTTTTGGGTCCGGCTAGGTATTATCGAACGTTCATGCAAGACTTTTCAAGGATTATAGTGCTTTTAACTAAGTTGACTTAAAAGAATATAAGGTTTCGGTGGTCGGATAAGTATGAAGAGAGCTTTTAGAAGTTGAAGATGTACTTAGCCATTACATCGATCCTTACCTTACCTTCGAGTGATAGTGAAGTTTTAGTGGTTTATGATGCCTCAAGAGTGGGGTTGGGAGGTTTGTTGATGACCATGGTAGGTTAGTAGTTTATGCTTTGAAGCAACCGAAAAAACATGAATAAAACTACCTTACACATGGCTTGGAATTGGCAATAGTGGTGTTTACCCTAAAGATTTAGAAACATTATCTATATGGAAAAAACTTATGAAATCTATACGGATCATAAGAGTCCGGAGCATAATTTGATCGAAAGATTTAAATTTGAGGTAAAAAAATATGTATAAAATTGCTAAAAGACTACGATTATACCATCTTGTACCACTTAGGTAAGGCTAATATGGTAGCAGATGCCTTAAGAAGGAAGTCAATCGAAGTTTGGCTCATATATCGAAGTAAAGACGACCAAGGGCATCGGAGGTGGATAGGTTATGAGATTCTAGAATGGTGTTTGTATTTAGTGAGTGGGGTAATCTTTTGGCCTATATGGAGATTGGGCTAGTTTTGATGGATTAGATTTGATAGGCCCAAGATAATGATAAGGAGATCTAAGAGATTTACACTAAGATATAAGAAAGAAAAAGTCTAGGTTTTAGAGTGGATAATAGAGATACTCTATGATTTCATCGAAGGTTATGTGTTTCAAGAAATCCGAAGCTAAGAGAATAAATTTTGATAGAGTCTCATTGTACGGCTTATGCTTTGTATCCGGGTTATGTTAAGATGTATAAAGATCTCTATGAGAATTATTGGTGGACTCGGAATAATGAAAGATATCATCAAGTTTGTTTCACAGTGCTTAACATGTCGACAAGTAAAGCATAAGCACCAAAGATTAGTAAGAATGTTGCAAAAGTTACCACTACTAGAGCTAAAATGGGAAAGAGTGATAATGGACTTCGTAAAAGGTTTACCTTGAACCCAAGAAGCTTATGACTCAACTTGGGTGATCGTAGATAGATTGACTAAGTCTATCTATTTCCTACCTATAAAGACTACCTATGAGTATACCCAATATGCTTACTTATACATTGATCGAATAATATCCTTATATGGTATTCTGATCTTCATTATTTCAAATCGAGATGTTCAGTTTATATTTTGATTCCGGAGAAAGTAATAAGAGGCGAGTTAGTGCTAAATTGGAATTTAGTATGATATTTCATGCTTAAATAGATGGTCAGCTAGAAAGGATAATTCATACCTTAGAGGATATGATGAAGGCATGTATGATAGATCTAGGAGATAGTTGGGATCATCACTTACCATTGATAGAGTTCTCATACAATAACGATTATCGCTCTAGCATTGGTATGGCATCGTATGAAGCGTTATATGATCAAAAGTGTAGATCGCTAATATGTTGGATGGAAGTAGAAGAAAAGGAACCTTTAGGGCCATAATTGATCCAACTCACTACCAAGATGGTAAAGTTAGTTCAAGAATACCTTAAGACTCGCACATAGTAGACATAAGAGTTATGTAAATCCTAAGAGGAGACATATGGAGTTTCAAACTGGTGAATTTATATTTCTTCGAGTTTATCCGATGAAAGGAGTAATGTGGTTTGGAAAGAAGGAAAAGCTGAGCCTAAGGTATATTAGATCGTTTGAATTATTGGTTGAATTAGAGTAGTAGCTTATGAATTGGTGTTGTCGCCATAATTCTTAAGTGTACATCCAGATGTTTCATATTTTCATGCTAAGAAAATATATACCCGACCTATCTCATGTTCTAGACTTACAAATGGTGGAATTAAATCCAAATTCATCATATAAGGAGTAACTAGTGGTCGTAGTAGATCGTCGGGTTAAGAAACCGTAAAATAAGAAGATTATGTCCGTTAAGGTAATTTAGAGGAACCATTCGATCGAAAAAGCCACTTGGGAGACCGATGGGGAAATGAAAAGGAAGTATCCTCAATTGTTCATCCACTAAGTTTTAGGTAGACTCAAAATTTGAGGATGAATTTTATTAAAGAGGAAAGAATGTAATAACCCAAATTAAAAAAAAAAAAAAAGGTCTGGTATAAAAAAGAGGAGTAATTGCCCTTTTTTTTTTTTTTTTGATTTTCCCCTCTTTTCTCTCACTCAATCACGTGTTTTCTCTCCTAAAACTTCTCCTTATTTTCACCTCAATTCCTAAGCTTATTTGTTGTTAAATTAGCTTAGAGAAAACCTAAATTTGTTGGTTTAAGTAGAGTATAGCTAGCTTGGAGCTTGGGAAGCTTATAAAACTAAAAATAATTTAGGATTTGAAGAACATAGTATAAAGGTAATATTTTTAATCCATTGATCTTTAAATTATGAAGTTTATGTGTAGTTAATGATGATATTGAGTTGGATTAGCTTTGTATCATGATTTGCTTGAGGAATTGCTTAGATTAAGGTTAGGATTTTAAAACCCATTTAGGAAAAAATTATTCTAGATGATTGTAATGACTTGAATGATGTTTAATTATCTTAGAAAAGTGAAATAAGAAGTTAATTTGAAGTGGAATCAAATGAATTTGGGAAATTGAGAGATTGAAGATGATTAATAGTAATAAATTCGAATTTAGGTTTTAGTTGAAAAGAATTTTAGGAAAAATGAGGAATTAAGTTATAAAATTGTAATTAAAGATGAACGTGATGATTATTGGATGAATTAGCATATAATTGATCATTTAATCAAATAAAGGATTGATTTATTAGAGGTTGATCGTTTAAGAAATAAGTTAAAGATTGATAATGAAATTGATTAAACGATTAATTAGAATCAATTGAGGGATCATTGGATTTAGTTAGATCGGATTGAGTCTTTCTAGTCAATTATGTTTTTATTTGATAATCTTGTATATCTAATTGTAGAATAATTCATTGTTTGGATTATTCCTTGTTATATAATATTGATGAATGATCCATCATTTTATGGTGCTAGATTCTTTAGACCGAACGACTCTATCCCAACCATCTAGATTTCGTTTGATTCTTCAATTATAATATGAGTGGATATTATATAGTGTACTATGTTTTAATTCTTTGACACTATATCTATCATGCGTCATTGGATTATAAATGTTTTAGGTGCATTCCCTTATAATCTAGGTGGAAACACGGATCATGACTATTTGAAATGATTTCGTATTCAAATGATTTTATTTGAACTAGAAGGAGATTTGATATATGTTTTTAGATTTGAATGTGTATATGTTACGTTCATTATTATTGAGTATATGTGTATTGTATGAGAATGCATACATGATATTTGAAATACCAATTTAAAAAATATATATGTTTAGTTTTTGAAAATGTTTCCAAGACCTCGGGGAACCTAGCTATTGGAGGGGTAGCCTTTGAGCTCAATGATATGAGGCTCCATCTAGCAAGCGAGGTATAGTGCTAGATTGTATGTCGTGGAACATATGAAAACCTATTCATTGGAGGCGTGACCTTTGGGTATTTACACCCAATGATATGTTATTACCCAACAAATGTATAAAAACCTATATATATGTTTTTGTATAAGTACTATATATATACATACGAATGCTTTGATGATTTGATATGAAATGATTTTGAACCATTTTATTGTGATATGAAATGCATTTTCGATATGCATGTGTTTAAGAAATAAGCATTACATTTTGACATGGATTTTAAAATATCGTACTAAGTCCGTTTCCCTCATTTAGTATATTATATAATATCTACTCGTTGAGCTATAGATTGCTCACCCCTCATTATTTCGTTTTACAAGATATTGAAGAATTGCCTATTACTTACTCTTGGTTGTTTCATTTGAAGTCGACACTTTGATCGTGTAACTTATTTCCTTATAATTTCTAAGAACCTATGTTTGTTCTAAAACCGTAATGTTAGACACTCTACAGTTATAGCTCGTAGGTATTGTATTAAGAGTTGATTATGAATATAAAATTATGAATATTGATTTTGGATATTGAAATATAAAATGTGTTACGGTTGTAAAGGAAATGGTTATTAAGTTATGATAATATTGATTGGAATGATAATTTGAGTGATATTGATTTGAGGATTATATTATAAGTCCGATCATAATTTGAGGTTTAGTTTAGTATTCGAGACTTGCTTAGCTCGAGGTAGGCCTCAAGGTTCCTTCAATCATCATGCTGGTTTTGGCCCACTCATGGGGTCATGACATATGCATACTAGAATTAAATGCTTTCCAACATTATGAGAAGATAACTCTCTTGATCATTGTTGATTTATTGAGATAACTCGAGGTCATTTCTTTCTCGAGGGAATCAAATCATGGGTCATATGATGTCCTCAAATGTTAGGTCTAATTTGAAATGAATTATTGGGTTTGTTGAGATAACTCAAGGTCCAATAAATTTATAAGCAAATATTGATATTCACATAAGATATGAGATAATAAGAAGTTATCATGCTAATGAGATTAGGGGTTTTGTTAGATGTAATTGGTAAGGAGTTACCTACCTAATACTTCATGTATAACTTATTGAAATAACTCAAGGTTAATGCATGTTAGAGAATGAGATCCTAATCTACTAAGAAAAATGAATCAAAAAATTTTTTTGAGTCCTATATTAAAGGTTATAAAACTTGAAGAAAATAGTGAGAACGAATATAGATTTTACTTCTTATTTTATGCTTTTATTTTTTAAAATGCAAATCGATTAACCAAATCATATGTTTTTCTATCTTATTAAGTTATTGTATAGTATGACTGACAATACATTGATAAGATGGATAATTCATGAAAGTAATGCCTTTAATAGTATGAACTTCCTAGACTAGAAAATGAATCCGAGGATAGTCCTCTAACATGAGAAAATTCTTTATATGATAGAGGCATCTCTTCCAAGTCGAGCCTCCTCGGGATTAAACTGAAGCTTATGTAGCATGGCTTAAATATAAGATGATGCAATCAGTTCTCAAAGCATCATGCCGACTACTAAGATGTTAGAGCATCGGTTCCACATAAAGGCACGAGTGCCTTTGATATCGTAACAAAGCTTAAAAGCTTGTTTAAAGAGAATACTAGGCATAAACATTGTGAGATATCTAAGAAGCTATTTTGAGCCGGGATGGATGAAGGATTTAACATCAAAAAGCATTTCACCGAGACGATAGGCTATATCCATAAACTGGTCGAGCTTTAAATTGGGATGAATACTCGAATTATTTATTGACCTAGTATTGCAATTGTTACCAAATAGCTTTAGAAAGTTCATCATTAACTTTGACATAATGCATATGAAAAAGACTCTTAGAGAGTTGTTGTCCATGCTGAGAGAAGCTCAACCTAAGATTAATAAGAAGAATAAGAGTTTTGCACTTCTTGTTAACTAGTGCAAAGACAATGAAGGGTTAAAAAAGCCCAATCACTAAAAGAAGCCATCTATTATGCCTAAAATAGGGGTAAAAAAGGCCTAGGCCCCATATATTCAAAAAGAAGCAGTATGCTTTTATTCTAATAAGAAAAGGCATTGTAAGCGTAATTGCAAGGAGTATCTAATAGAGGCATAAAAGAAGAGTTCTACTAGTATCTCGATTATTTATGTTATTAAAGTTATTTTTTTGACTTTTAATCCCACCTCATGGTATATGATACTAGATGCGGTACTCACATTTATACAAATGTGTAAATGTGTAGGGGCTTAGAGAGAGTAAGGAGATTGCTTTAAAGGATGTTGACCTATAGCAAGAGTTGTACCATTAGCTATAGGTACCCATGAGTTAGCACTACCATCTAGGCTTATGCTTAGACTCGGTAACCATTATTATATTCCTATCATAGGCTAAGAATATTTTTCCACTTCTTGTTTAGAACGAGATGTTTTTCATTTTATTTAAGAATAATATTTATTCTTTTTAAAGATGAATTTTTATATGAAAATGCTTTTATTAATAATAAATTGTATGTTTTGAATATTGAAACTCTCATAAATAACATAAATGCCAAAAGATTCAAAATTAAATAATCTAAACAAACATATTTATAGTATTATCGACTTGGTTATATAAACAAGAATTGTATATCTAAACTACTTATAAATGAATACCTAGAATCATTTGATTATGAATCTTATGATGTCTATAAAACCTATTTGCTTGACAAGATGGCAAAAATCCCTTTTTAGTAAAAGGAGAAAAAATTGTTGATTTGTTAGGCCTTGTGTATAGTGATGTATGTGGGCCCATATCTACTCAAACAAGAGAAGGATATGATTATTTCATAATCTTTATTAATAATAGATCACATTTTGGTTATGTGTATTTAATGAGACATAAATCTAAAGCATTTAAAAAGTTCAAAGAATTTAGATTTGAAGTCGAGAAATAAATTACTAAAAATATTATGGCACTTTGATCCGATCAAAGTAAAGAGTACTTGAGCACCGAATTTTTAGATAATTTAAAAAAGAATGGGATTCTCCATCAACGGAATCCACTTGCTACACCATAATTGAATGGTGTGTGCGAAAAGAAGAATAGGATACCGTTAGACATGGTCCGATCATAATGAGTCTTACTAATATCCAATTTCGTTTTGAGGATATGCACTCCTTAATGTGACATTTATGTTGAATAGGGTTCCAATCAAATCTATTGATTAGACTCCATATGAGATATGAAAATAAAAATAAATAAATAAATAAATTCATTTTTTCTTAAGATTTGGGGTTGTGATGCATATGTCAAACGTTTAAACACAAACATGCTAGAGCCCAAATTAAAAAAGTACAAATTTATGGGATATCTAAAAGATACAAATGGATATTACTTTTTCCTACCACAAGAACAAAATGTTATTTATGGCTAGGCATGTTGTCTTTTTTGAGAAAGAATTTATAGATGCTAGAACTAATGGGAGGAAAGTTGAACTCGATGAGATTCAAGAAGACTCACAAATTGACACTCTACTAGCGAAACCCTAAGTAGAAAGGTTACAAAGTATTAAAACTATCTTATAAACAGATACACAAGAATTTCATAGGACTAAATGAGTTCGTCAAGAGTAAAAAAGATATGATCTTTTTATCTATGCACATAATGATGTGTATCTTATAGAGGATGATGAATCTAATACCTATGAAGAAATAATGTTAGAAATTGACTCTAAGATATGGAAAATGGATGTCAAAACTAATTTTCTTAATAGAAATTTGAATGAGTATGTGTACATAATACAACTTGATAGTTTTGTCACTAAAGAATATGCAAATAAGATTTACAAACTTGTAAATGTTCATTTATGGACTTAAGCATGCATCTAAGAGTTAGAATCGATGTTTTGATAAAATTATCAAAAGGTTTAAGTTTTTATAGAACAAAGATAAACCTTGTGTACACAAAGGGTTAGTGGAAGCTTAGTAGTCTTTGTTGTTCTATATGGAAACAATGAACTACTTCTCGGCTATAACATTATTCAAAAAAATTTCTTGTTTTGAAAAGTTTCCTATTTTAGAAAGTCAATTTCCCAAAATGGAAAGTCAATTTCTAATTTTAGAAATCATTTTTCTAATTTAGAATTTAGTTTCAAATTTAAAAGACAAGTTACCTAAAAAGAAATTAGTTTCCTAATTTAAGTTTAAGAGTATTTTAAGAAATTATTTCCTAATATGGGCTCCATTAAAATACTTGATCTAATTTATTTAAATGGTCTTAATTAATTGATAATAATTAAGCCAAAAGATTTTGGGCCAATAGGCTTAATTTAAAAGCTTGCATGATATTTTGTGAAAGGATAAACTTGAGCACTATTAGATAAGGCTCGGGATTTATAAGAATAAGGCTCGGGATTTATAAGAATAAGGTTAGAAAAAACCCATGGGCAACATCTCTTTGACCTATAAGGAGAAGTTACCACCCCTAATAAATAAAGTAGAGACGTATAGCAAAGGGTAAGGCCATTACATCTAACATACAAAAGAAAAAAAGAGAAAAAAGGTTATTTCCCTCAAATCGGCCACCTCACTCTCTCTCTAAGGGTTATCGTATAAAATCCTTGAAATTGATTTCTAAAAGAAAAATAAAATAATCAGAAAAAGATGGAGTTAACACTTAATAGTTTCGATTGCTTCTTGTCTAGGTGTTTGAGTCTGTGTAGATAATCAATAGAGGTCGGACACTTGAATGACACTTTTTGCATTAATTGTTTCGTGCTACAAGAGGTAATCACCGATCATTATCTTATTCATGTTTACTATATATGGTTAGTTGATTCAATAATATTATCTTAGAACCCCGGATGGAGAAAAAGTTTTTATTTATTTCGTACCTCTATAATATACATGATCTTTCAAGTAGTAAAGAAGTAGCCGAGGTTGATTTAGTTAATGTTTTAGTAGGTGAAGACAATGGTAATGTGGGTGATGAAAGAGTTGTAGGTGATGAGGTTGGTGAGGGAGAGTTTAACAAGTATGATACTAAACATATTGGAAATTATGATGAAGAGATATTGGATTGTTAGTGGTTATCCGATGATAGAAATAAAAAGTTACAAGATGTAAAAAATCATGTTAAAAAGTGTCGCTACTCAACGTCGGACGGGATTCCCAAAAAATAAAAAAAATCTAAAATCTCTTGTTTATCACTAGTTTAAGATTTTTTTTTATTCACAAAATTATTTACAAAGTTTGGAGTTGCCACCTAGTATTGAAAGAACTAGGAACCTAAAATTGGCATTGGTTTAGAGATTCTATGGTAAGGAGTTGGTTACGCTTATGGGAATATAATTAATCACCAAAAAGTACCCTTTTCTAAGAAAGGTACCACGTCTAGCTTAGTCTTAAATTATCTCCTAAATTATTTTATTTTCGCTAAATTGTTTTTCGATTTTTGAGACTCGATTTTTTCAAGTCAAATTAAGTTTTTTATTTTTGAGCATGGCATCATATTGAAACGATCGTTAGACCTCTTTTGTCGGGAGACACGTCGGTTGAAACATCGGATTCACTTTTTGAGTCTCGACACAACCGGTGTGCCGGAGAACATTTTTTTATTAAAATGAATTGTTTTTTTTTTTTTGACTAACAACATTCCCTATCGGATATGAGACTTTGTTAAAAAAATTTATGATTTCTTTTTTTGTTGTTTTTCTTTCTTTATTTTTTTTTATTTTTTTAGTGAAAGATTGTCATCGGTCCCTAAAAATTTAGGAGACTTGACAATCGTCTACTTATTACTTACCGATCCTAATTACCGAACAAATAAATTAAAGCCACATGAATTTAAAAAAAAATTCAAATACGAAAATTTTAAAAAATAGACATGCATAAAATAAGGGCAAATTTAAAATTAAATTAATTAGAATATTTACAAACAATTAAAATAATAAATTTCAAGTTAACATAAATTAACAACATGCATAAAATAAACTCAAGATTAAAAATTACACTAATTAAAATAATTAAAAACAATTCAATATCTAACTTAAATATGAAATAAAAATATCCATAAAAATAAAAACAAAATTTACTCTTTTTTTAGCGTGGCATCGTATTGAAACGATTATCGGACCACTTTCATCGGGAGACGTATCGATTCAAACATCGGATCCACTTTTTGAGTCTCGACATAACCGATGTGTCGGAGAACACTTGTTTATTAAAAATGCATTTTTGCTAACAATAGTACCTATTAGATAAGAGACTTTGTTAAAAAGTTTTATAATTTTTTTTTGCTGTTTTTCTTTCTTTATTTTTTTATTTTTATTTTTTTAGTGAAAGATTGTCATCAATCCCTAAAAAATTTAAGAGACTTAACAATCGTCTACTTATTACTTACCGATCCTAATTACTCGAACAAATAAATTAAAGCTACATGAATTAAATAAAAAATTCAAATAGGAAAATTTTAAAAAATAGACATGCATAAAATAAGGGCAAATTTAAAATTACATTAATTAGAATATTTACGGACAATTAAAATATTAAATTCCAAGTTAACATAAATTAACAACATGTATAAAATAAACTCAAGATTAAAAAATACACTAATTAAAATAATAATAAAAAATTCAATATCTAACTTAAATATGAAATAACAATGTCCATAAAAATAAAAATAAAAATTTACCCTTTTTTCTTCTTTTTTTTTTTTTTGGGTTTGGGCGGATTGTCCAGCCTTAAATTTTTTTTTTTTTTGGATTGGACTCGAAATTTCAGTCCGACCCACTAACCCGTGGGTTGGGCCAAGCCCAACCCACACCATTTACAAGCAAAGACGCAAAAACCAAAACCCAATCCCCATTTCGGAATAAACTTAGATCAAAAGCCCCCCTTTTTTTTTATCAATTTTCCTTTCCTCCTCTCTCTTTCCTGTTTCTCTTTCTTCTTCTTCTTCCTCCCTTCTCTCTACCTAACTCGCTATGGACAAACCACCATTGATTCATCCCTATTTCTCTTCTTTCGTTTTCTTCCCTTTCTTCTCTTCCTCCTTTCCCATTTTTTTTCTTCTTCTCCTTTCTCTCTCCTGCCGAAACCGCCATGGACGAACCGAGTGGTGGCTCGTCCATGGCCACTCGATTGCTTCCCTTTTTCTTCTTTTCTTCCTTCATAAAGTCTTAATTCCTCTCTACATCGAAAACCCCAAATCATTTTTTTTCAAAAAATCCCCAATTTGGCCGAACCTAAGTTTTGATTTTTCTTTAAAATTTTTGTTCAAGTAGACCTAATTGACTTGATTTCAAGTGAAATCAAGTCAATTCAACCCTTTAGGACTCAAAATTTTAAAAACCTCCAAATCAATTTGTTCAAAAATTATCGGGAACCCTAGATTTAAATTGTCATCAATTCGGCTTTAATTTGGGGTTTAAACCCCAAATTGAACTCAATTAGCCCTAAATTTAACCCCTAAGATCAATTTCTAATCAAACAACAAAACCCTAAAAAAATTGAAACTTAATAATAAATTTTGAAAATTAAAGAGAAATTCTTTTACTTAGACGAAATTGATTCTAGAAGAGTGCTGAGATTTAGCTTCTTCTACAGGTAAACTCTCTCTCTCTTTCATTTCTTTTTTTTTTCTTTTTAGAATTCTTTGCCACTCGCCCTAGTTTTTCTTTTTTTGTTTTGCTGATTTTGCTTTCAATTTCGGGCTCCTTTAATTTTGGACTTTCCGCTCGCTTTTTTTATTTATGTTGTGACTTGTGGATATATATACATATGTCCGTGAATGCTTGGTTGGTTCCACTCACTATGATGGTGGGGGATTTTTTATAGGTTTGTCAAGTGGGGGTTGGATGGGATTGGTTTTGTGTCTTGTGGCGGTGGTGAAACTGCTTGGAAGTAGGAGAGGTTGTAGGGTGATCGTTGCGAAATTTACAGCGATAGAGAGTGCTTAGAGGTTAACTTAGGTGATGAGGGAGCTGCTGAAAATTTGCGAGCAATAGGGTGGCTAGCTTGATATTGTTGATTGGAGGTGAGAATCCGTGCGGGAACAAGTTAGGCTGACGGGACCCACAGGCGAGAGGGTGAGGTTGAAAGCTTTAAAGGAGGTCTGGCAGTGGAGATTGTAAGGTCTGCTGGAGTTGTGATTATTGACTTGGGGAGAGACTCGTTGAAATTTGCAACGAGTAGGATGGTGTAGGTGGAGGCTACGAGTGGAGGAAGATTATGGGTCAGTAAAGGAAGTTGGAATTGTTGACTTGGAGGGGTCGTGCGGTAATTATAGGGATGGAGGACCGCAACATAGCTTTTGCATGTTCGTTGTAGGAGGGCTGCAAGCTGCAATTCAGCATGGGAAGATAGCAAGAAACTGCATGAAGGTACGGAAGAAAATTGCACAAGGGATGCGGGGAAACTATCCCTCCATCTCTTCTTTTTTGTATTTTTCCTTTTTTTTCTTTTTTGTAATTTTTTTTGAATTCTAAATAAATAAAAGAAAATATTTTTTGATTTTTTTGTTTGTTTTGATTTTACATAAAACAAGCATGAATAATAATAATAATAAAAAAAGAAAACTAAAATAAAAGAAAAATGAGCAAAAGTTTGGGGTATGACAAAAAGCATAAGATAAAAGGAGTGGTTTAGATCCGGAGAGAAATGAGGATGAAAATTTAAAAGGAAATGCAAGTGAAAAATTAGAGAGAAATGAGGATAAAAATTTGGAGGAAAACACAAGTGAAAATTTAGGCAAAAATGATGGAGAAAATTTAGGGGGAAATGAGGCTAAAAATGATGTAGATAGAAGATAATGAAAATCATGGAAGAAGAAGGAAATCAAGGATAGTCTTTTTCAATCCTACAACACATGATTCATACTTTTAGGTTGGAATGATATTTATAAATAAGAAACGAGTTTATTGATGTGATGACTAAGCATGCTTTGAAATATATAAAGGATGTCAAGCTTGAGAAAAATGACAAGAAAATGGTTAGAGTTGTTTAGAAGGATGAGGAATGTGATTGAAAAATTCTATGTTCTACGTATGAAAAATTTAGAAATTAGATGGTGAAGACATATCAAACAGAGCATAATTGCGATACTATGTATAAGAACAATAAGTTGAGTTAATTATAAAGTTCGAGTAAGTATTTAATTCATAAATTTGGTATGGTTTGTTTGAAAATAATATTGAAGGAAATTATTGACGTAGCTAAGAAGGATTTTGGTTTAGAGATCTCATACGCACTTGCTTAATACACTAAAAATTAGTGCAAAATAAATATTAAAGGTAATATGAAGTCCGAATTCGATAGATTTGAGGATTATGCTATATAATTAAGGGCAAGTAATGAGAGAAGTAATATTATCCTTCAATGTGATAAGGATTCTAGAAGGTTTAAAAAGAAATATGTTGGTTTTAAAGTATTGAGAAATGGTTTTTTTTTTTTTTGGAGGGTTGTATGAGGATTATAGGTTTAGATGGTTATTTCCTCAAAAGACCTCTTAAGAAGGGCCCTTTAGTGGCTATGAGAAGGGATGTAAACAATTAGATGTTTCTTCTTCTTTTTTTTTTTTTCATGTTGTAATGAAGAAAACAAAAAAGACATGAATGTGCTTCTTGCTTCAAGTTATAGAAGATCTAAAAATTCCAATAGGTCTTGGATGCAAATGGACCTTTATCCCATATTCTCATAAGGTAACGTATTGCTTTAAATTTTAATTTTATGTAAGCGTTAAATAAAATATATTTGTTACCTTGATTTTCAAATGTATTAAGTTGTCATCATTATAAAAGTGCTTTTGACTAAATTTTTTGTGTTGTCATATTTATTTATCTTGGACATGCTTGGTGTTGTAACGAGTTACTTCCTCATAAAGGACATGAGAGACGTGCTAGGCACATCTTTGTTAATCGAGGACGATCCATAAAGGAGACAAATTTCATATGTTATTATCAAAATGTTATAAAGACGTAGTACCACTAGGACTTGGAAGAAGATTTGAAGCTGTTGGAGTGGATCGAGCTTGGTACGAAGGAGGATTTTGAAAAGATCTAACTTAATTAGTGGTGTAGAGCTTTTTTTACACTTGATGTCAAGTGTGATATGGTTGATAATAACATATACGAGACATTTAATGTAGTTATAACTCGAAGCTAAATTTAAGAACATCATTAGTATATTAGAGAAAATTAGGATGTATGTTGTGGGTATGATGATTTCTAGAAGACTATTTGTTGAGAAGATGTTTAAAAATCCATCTCGGACCAAAAATTTAAGAGAAAAATAGGAAATTGATTGATAATTTTAGGGTGTTCTAAAGTGGTAGCAAAAGTTAGGAGGCAACCTAGATCTATAAAGATGATAGGTTTATTATGAACATCGAGAATAAGAGGTGAGATATATCACGCATCCCTTATGAGCATGCATTTGTTATAATTAAGTTGAAAAGATGGAGAGTTGAAGACTATGTCCATGAACGGTATTAAAAAAAAAGGTTTGTAAAGTCTTATCAATACTTCATTGAATTTGTTAATGGGGAAAAGTTCGGCTAATAACTAGATTGCCACCAATTTACCTTCTAAAAGTTGTAAGATCCCCGAAAGATAGAAAAATGAGAGGACAAGAGAAGAATAGGAAGAATCAAGTGGTATTAATTTGTCTATAAAGGAAGGAAAATGACATGCCGGATGTGTTTTAAACAAGGTCACGGTAGTAAAACATGCCCTAAAAATCCCAAACAAAAGGTATAAAATTTTATGATTATAGAGTTTTTGTTTGTGATTAACATTGCATAATCCAGTTACTTGATAATAATAACAAATTGTCTTTGATTTTAAGGTATTTCAATTATAAATACATAATCGGAATGAGAAATTTGAGATGCACAACTTAGGACTGGAAAAGGAAAGATAAATGTTAACGTTAATGTCTTTTAATATTTTCTTTCAGCATTAAAATTATATATTAATGTTATGTTATATTAGGAGATACAAACATTTAAGGTTGTCGCTAATACATCAAACAAGACATTTCTCGATAAAAGAGGAATAATTTCATTTGTTGATAAAGTTCCTAAAGTTAAATCCAAAACCAAATCTCTTATTACTAGATCTATTGCCAAAAATTATAAGAATGTTGATGAAGGTGCTTTTAGAAATATAACTTCCAAGACCGGATTAAGTAATAAAAAGGCCAAGAAACCTTAAGTTGGAAATGGTTGTTGCTAAGTCGGGTTACATAATTGTTGATGTTAGTGTTGAGTCGTTATTTACCTTAATCAATTTAGTGTTATTATTTTTTCTAAGTTGATATTGAATGATTTGTGTTTGTAGCATGGACACTTTACAAGTAAATTAATAACGAGTGCCAAAAACTAAAGATCCAAAAATACCAGAAGTTCTAACCAAAAGGCCGAGAAGAAGAAAGCTAAAATTGGAACTTAAGAAAGTCGTGTTATTCATCTAGGGGATTGATGTGAAAGAATATGATATATGTGAACAATTGTTGTGAATTTTGTTAACAATGTCATGTTTGAAAGTTATAAAATAAAAGGTAGAATGAATTAATGTTTTATGTATTTTGAAACTCAAGTACGAATAAGGTAAAATTCCTACCTAATGAACAATGTATTTTTATAAATTATTGCGGGATGATTCTTCGATTTGGTAATATTGATTTACTCAAATTATATGATTCTTTTTTACTTGTTTTTTGGTTTCAAATTTTTACCGATATACTCATGATTGGACAAAACATTAGGGCAATATCATGATTTGGTAAACAAGTTTTACTTAAAAAATTTCAACACAAAACTCAATAAAATCGGCCAAATACAACATAAATTCAAGTCCAATATTGTAGTAAAATTTAACAAAATTTTAAGACTATTCGTACGATAAGTTGTTACGAACGATATTTAAGGCATGCTTTGGTCAATTATGAATTCAAGACCATTCTCGTAGCAAAATTCAACGAAATTCAAGACCATCATGCAAACGACCTTAAGGCATGTTTTGGCCATTGGCAAAAATTGAACCAAAATTTAAGAGAAACACTAATTCAACACAAGTAGAGGAATAAAACAATCAATTAAATGTCATTCTATAAATATCATTACAATTTACAAACAAGCTCCATAATTAAAATTAAAATCAATTCTATTTTATAGAAATTCAACAACTTCTCATTGTAAGTACTTAATCTTTTCATCGATAAAACCATATGTTCTTTCTCTGCCTTTTGTATTGCTATCTCAATCAGCAACTCTTTATTTTCCATCAAAACAGAATCTAACTCTTTCTTCAATCTTTGAGCCTTTATATGTAATTCATTTTTTCCTACAATAACAAATTTCTCTCTCTATAAATCTATCTTTATCTATTTCTCTTTCCTAAAATAGTTATCCTAGCTCTACCTTCTATGAAATCATCCTTCCATACTCAATAACCACAATAAAAAATTTTATTACCTTTGTGGACAAACCATGAAGGACAAGGATGGAACCCGGATCCTAAATGCTTATCACTTTATGGGATCTACTATGCGATCTTCAAACCATAATGACATGTCATAACGGGCTTTTCATGATTCAATTTAGGGGTTTATGGTGAGGCTATACAAATAAAATGCAAACTATCTTCTTCAAATTTGTTGGTTACGGTAGACGATCGATAATTCATTCCATCACCTAATTTTTTACACGTTGATGACGAAGATGACGAACTCCTCTAATTTAGGATTTTCACAAAATGTTAAAATTAATTTAAAGGTTTTAGGGTTAAAATAAATTGAGGATTTTTTTTCTAGTATATGAGAGATGACAAAAAGAAGAATGTTAGTTATAGTGGGTTATAATTCTTTTTTGAAGGAGATTTTTAAACATAGAGACAATCAAAGAGGATGAAGAGAAAAAAGGATAGAGAGGATATGAGAAAAAAAGTTTTTTTTTTTTTTTTGGCTTCTTTAGTTCTCTATCGACTAAAAGAAGAGAGGAAAGAAAATTACTTGGTTTTTATACATAGGTAAAAAAAATTTTCCAAATATAATTTCTAAAATTTTGGGGGTTTAGGAGTATAATTATTAATGACTTAGCACGCCGCGTGGCTTTTTTTTCATCTATCAGTTCTAAACATAATATTAGCTGGATTTTAGTGAAAGAGGTCACATTAAAAAGAGTACAGAAAGTGATTGAATAATAATAATAATAATAATAAAAGATATAGGAGCTACAATAAGAAAATCACAAGAGTAGAGCAACGTCTGATGCAATTAACCCGTTTCTATAATGATATTAATAAATAAGACTTCATTCTCAAAAAACACAAAAAGATTTCTAATATAAATCTATACGTTATATATATATATATATATTAAAACAGGTGGTGGGTTTACTGTTCGTGTCCTGTTTATCAAGACTTGTGAAACTTTGGATTGTGACTCAAACTTATTATGTTGTTGTCCTCAATTCATCTCAACCGTTCTTCCTTCCTTGCATGTGACGTGGCATGCTATATGGATTTGGAAGGTGAAGGTGCTTTTGTTTATTTTCCCTTCCAACTTTCTTCCTCTTCGTTTCCTTTGCGTCAAGCCTCTATATGTGTTTATTATTTCAACTATGCCGCTGGATGGGTGTGTGGTGTTATGCCTTTTCCTCTCCTTTCTTTCTTCTCTTTTGGGATTTTGCTTTTCTTTTCCATAACTCTAGAATTTCTGCCAAGCAAGTTGGTTTTTTTACACTCTTATACTTTGAGCTAATTGTCTTTTATGCCATTTGTTGTTATGTCATGTTACTTATTTGCTCCTCCATTTGTTTCCTGTCATTTTGGTCCCATTTGTTAACTCTCTTTATTTTTCTCCACAACATTTAATGTTCCATGATAATGGTGCTACAAGGATGGTGTTTTGGCTTTTTCCCCCTCCTTTATTTTGCCTTGCCTCTAGCATTTGATGTGAAGGCCGACAAATCATTTATCTATGTAATTTTTTTTCTTTCCCAAAAATGAATGGGAGCACTTTCGTTTGCTATGTCCCATTTGCTAATTTTTATAAAAAGTTTTTATATTAATTATTGTTTTATTTTTTGATACAATGTCATGAAAAACATAACAAAATACTTTAAACATTTTTGAATTAAATTTTCTATTTAGATTATTATAAGTTTTTATTTAAAAATCAATGCATAAAAAAATAAATTAAATAAAAATTTTAATTAAAAAATTAAATGGTTTTTTTTTCCTTTGATTCAATATATTTTAATAGACTCAAGCAACATGTTAGTAAAGTAAAATGATTTTTTAAATTAATTCTCTTTGGCATGCTACATAACGTAGACAACCAACTACCAGTGTCTATAACATATGGCCAAAAAACTGTATTCATTCAATAATTTCTCTTTGGTTGAATTGGCTCGTGTTGGTTTTGCCCTTGGAATTGGGATGGAAGATTAATTGCTTTAACCTAAAGGGAGCACATAGAATAGATATTCCAACGAGTTAACATAAAAATTATTCATCCATTTATTCCAATAATAACACACACATAAAAAAATAAAAAAAATAACAAAAATAAAATAAAGAAAGAGAACATTAGCATAAAAATGACTTGCTTTCCAACAGATAGAAAAATAGATTTAATCTCAATAAAGGAAAGTTAATTTTTTTAAAAAAAATATTGCGTACTAATTTATGTTTGGAAGTAAAGCCATTAACAGTGAGATTAAATTATTAAAAGACTTATAGTGTAGCAGTAGTACGCTTTCTTGCAAAACAGGGAGGAAAAAAAACGTAATTTATTTTTTAAGGCTTGTTATGGTTACTTTAAAACATTGAAATTATAATATTTTCAAGTTATAAATTATTAATTTTTATTTATCTATTGTATCATAATTTATCTTACAATTCAACAACTTAACTAATTATCTCATAATTATGCTAGTTACGAATATTATTGTAAAATTATGACTAATATATATATATATATATATACTATTCATTTTATGAGTGAATACAAAAAGTTAAATTTTTATTTATTTATTGTATCATAATAAATTATCTTACAACTCATTAACATAACTAATTGCTCATAATTATGTTAATTACTAATATTTTTTTCCAATTATGACTCAAAAAAATACATTGTTCCTTTTTAAAAAATAATATTTATTTTATAACAAGTAAGCAAATACAATCTGTTAAATAGATTCACTATATGAACTATAAAAAATACCTTATATTTGTTGTAATTTAACTAATTGCTTTGTAATTACTATAATTACAAAAAAAAATTAAGTACAATTTCAATAAGAAAATATATTACTATCTTAGAGAAAAAAAGTATTTAAGTTCTAAAGCAACTATTTGTAAGTGATTATGAACTAATAAGTATATATCTTTATTATATTCTAAACACCATCTTATTATCTCATAAATTTGAATGCACTATAATTATAATACCTTAAAATACCCATAACAAACCCCCTTATTTTTCTATTAAAAATGAGTACAAATGAAAAAATAAAATTATAATTATGCAAAATAATAGGACATAAATTCATCATACTCATAAATTTTAGAACTTCATGCTTTTTATATACTTTAAAAAAGAAAACAACATATCTTATTCATATTTAGAACTTCATGATTTTACATAATTAAAAATATATATATATCTTAATTCATATTCATGCTTTTTACATTAAAAAAAAAAATAACTTGATTCATATTTAAACATTTGAATCAATATTGAGAAATAGATAATAGATAAAAGATGATTTCTCTTTTAATTTTTTTTTTTTAATGATAGAATTGATATTCTTCCTTTTTAATTCTATTTTGTTATTACTTTAAGCTAAATCTGCCATTAAGATTCGATCCTGTATCATTATTTATTATATGTATCATAAATAATTAGATAAATATATTATAATTAGTTAGATACATGTATCATAATTAATACATATATCTTAATTAATTAGACATATTTTAAATATGTTATATATACATGTATCATAATCAATACATATATCATTTTTAATATCATGTATTTCAATCAATTAGATATATTTTAAATATTATGTATTATATGGATTACATTTAATTTTATAATCCAAATAAATTTATCATATGGGCCCTAATTAATTAAAAAAGAAAAAAAAACATTATTAAAAAAAAAAACAATAACAAAAACAAAAGGTTACCGTGTGACTGTAAGCTGTCAGCTGATGATCAAACAACGTTGAATTGAAGTCTATGGCTTTGAGATCTGCATCATATCTTCTTAACATGTGATGAAATCACATAACCACTTTTTGTATTATAGAGTCAAGTTTTTAATGAGCATGTCATACCTATCTTCATCTTCCTCTTCTCATAAAACCATTCATATAATTAAAGCAGAAATTGGAGATACGACAATATCTAGCTGAGATAGGTTTGAAAGGGTGGCAATAAGGCAGAAGAGAGAAGGCTAGCTAGGGGACTGAACAATATGTCCATGACCATGAACCGCCAACAGATTATGGAGTCCAAAGAAACAACTGAGGATGAAGAAACTAGAAGTGAGCAACAAGTTAACATGAAAAACAATGGGATGGAGCAAACTAAAATATGTCAAGTGAGAGCAATTGTTGAAAGACAGGATCCCTCTTCTAAGGTGATCTTTTTACTCTCTCTTGGTTCTTTTTTTGACATTTTAATTTGTAACTGTTGATGCTCTTGTTATTCTTCCTGGTCTGCTGGTTTTGCTATTTTAGTACAATTTTTGACAACAATGTTCCCTGAACATTTCTTTTCTTTTCTGCATGGAGCAATATAGCTACTAGACATCCTACGAGGCTTGACCATCCTATTTCTGTTTTGCAAGCGAAATTTGATCGATTCAAGTTGCTGTTTCAGGTTTTTTGAGCTATGCAATCTTTCACCATTTTTGGTGGTGATAACAGTACTGGCAGCTGCGTTGTTATTGGTGCTGGTTGTTCTTATTTCCATCCAAATAAAGAAAGGAAATCCTTCTTTAAGATTTCTTGGCAGTGTAGTTCATTATATCTGCTCCAATGTTTAGTGCGGATTTGAATGTGTCACAAGAACCAACCTAACAAAAAAAAAAAAAAAATTGTTAAAAGGATTCAAGCTTCGATTTAACAATCTTGTTGCTGTTACATGACTGCCCAGTGCCCACTCATGGATTCACCAGAGTGCCATCATTCCTATAACAAGATTATTAACTGGCAGCTTGAGTCCCTTTAATATCTTTGTAGATATGTTCTTCAATTTTCAGTTAATCTGGTCTGACCCTTTATGGCTGATGGCTGATGATAGTGTAGAGGCATTAGTAATCAAAGATCACTGACCTCAAACCAACCTTCATTTGAAGCACAGTTAGTCGAGGACAGTTATTTTTCTTAAGACCACATAAATATTCTTGATCAAGCGGCCTCTACCCTCATCGTCCGGGTCTGTGAAATCATATAAATTAGACCAATAATAGGACTTCCTGATGTCATAACCTTTGACAGCTGGTGGTAATGCATGACATATGTTAAAGAGTTTTTTTCAAAGTTGATTTCTTGATTCATTTGTCAATAATCTTGGAATTTCTCATTTACAATCGAGGTGCAGGGAGTAGATGACCTGACAATAGGAAGATTTTTGCGCGCTCGTGATTTAGATATAGAAAAGGGTTCTTCCATGCTCCTAAAGTACCTGAAATGGAGAAGGGAATTTGTTCCAAATGGTTCAATTTCTGTGTCTGAGACGCCAAATGAAGTTGCGCAGAACAAGATGTTTCTGCAAGGATCAGATAAAAAAGGACGACCTATAACAGTCATTCTTGGAGCTAGACATGTTCAAAGCAAAGGAGGTCTAGAAGAATTCAAGCGTAAGTACAGTTACCATCCAAGCCTTCAATTATCTGACAACTTGCAACACGATCCTATGGTTTTTGTCTTAATTAGTCTTTCAACTGAGACAATTCTGCAATTGCCTTGTGTATAGGTTTTGTAGTCTATGGTCTTGACAAAATATGTTCAAGGTAATTCTTTGGCTTCCAGCCATTTCTGTCTTCGAGAATTATTAAAAACTGCAAATCAATGCAGCACCTTAGCTGTAAAATATCCTAACATACATAGGACATTGATGTGTCAGGATGCCACCAGGACAAGAGAAATTTATCGTCATTGGAGACCTTCAGGGTTGGGGATATGCAAACAGCGATATCCATGGATACCTTGGAGCCCTATCCATTTTGCAGGTATTGAGCTCCACCAAGCACCATTCTTCTATAGCTGATTATGGTTTTTGCATGGCCAGTCTAAGATTTCTCAAATGCAGGACTATTACCCAGAAAGACTTGCGAAGGTATTCCTTGTGCATGCTCCCTACATTTTTTGGACAGTGTGGAGGATTGTTTACCCTTTTATAGACAACAATACAAGGAAGAAGGTAATTAAGTGCATTATCTTTTATTCGTTTTACCAAAAAAAAAAAAAAATTGATCATCTGCATGCAATCAGTTGAATAATTCAGCTGTCTCTGGATTGCTAACATATTATTGTCCTGCATCTCTTCACAGATAGTATTTGTGGATAACGGTAAGCTGAAATCAACTCTGCTTGAAGACATTGATGAGAGCCAGATCCCTGAGAATTATGGGGGGCAACTTCCGTTAATTCCTATCCACGACAGCTAGTGATGTAGCCTGCAAGCAACAGTAGGAAACGTGATTGAAGACTTATGTACCATCACTGCATTTATAGCAAATGCAGACCACTTAGATGTTTTTTCAATTCGAGGAGAGTCTTGAATTCGAGTCAGTTGGCTGTCCTGTCAAAACAACAGTTGGTTGATTGATGGCCGATCTTTAAGTTTTTACTTTAAAGACCGGGGCTAAATGTATAATTTTTAAGTTTCTGGTGTTATTTTAATTGATTTAGATTCCTCCTTGCCGGCATTGTTTATGCCCATAGAAGGTCGGTCTCTTGCAGCTCAATGACCATCATTACGCAAAGCTAAAGAGCACTAAGCCAAATGCTTTCATGAAATAATGTCAGCAGCAAGCACAAAGTTAAAAATTCAAACAGCCAAATAAGATTATCAAGAGATAAAATGGCGAAGCTTCATGAATCGAACACAGTTGAAGGCAGGCACAATTCTGTCGAAGTTAACCTCGACAGATCAAGAGAAGACATCCTAGCAGTGAAATCATCATCTTCATGACCTACAGAGTTGCTGCAAGGTTCCTCAGACCCATTTCATGACATAAGACTTGAATTTATAAAGGAACAGATTGATGTCTAACTGATCTTATTACTTGGTAGTAACCAGTGAATTGGTAACAACATAAAAATTCCTTTGCTTTCTTGTTCTAACGGTAAATTTCAATTAAAACACTTGGTATCTTCGCGGGTTAATTACATTTTCTGGTGTACAAAATTGTAATTTTTTTCTATTTGACCGTATAAATTTTAATATTTGTTATTTGAATACATTAAATTGTAATTTTTTTCATAGTTGAATGTTTCCGCTAACTTTATACTGATATGATCATTAACTATACATATGTTGTCAAATTATGAGCTTATTGTGAGATTCATGGCAGTAAAAAAATAAGTTTAATACATATTTAGTGTATAAACTTGTCAGTTTTTCAATTTGTGTGTTTACACTTTAATCATTCTATTTGAATGTATCAATTTATATATATATATATATATTTTTTTTTTTTTTTTTAGTAGTTTCGTTAACTTTAATCTAATGTGTCCATTAATTACATTTATGACACTGTCATGAAGGCCTTATTGTAAGATACGTGACAAATAGAAATTGCACACCACCAGATCCAAATTAAAAATTAAAAAAAAAATTAACAAATGTTTGAAAAAAAATACTACTATAAAAATAAATATATAAAATTAAAAAAAAATCTTTAATTTATCTGTCTTATCTAACCCAGATTCAAGCCACCCTTCGTTCCAAATCAAAATTTAATTTTACAAGGTAATCTTTCAAATAGTCATCATGCCCTTTAAAATCAATTGCCAATTTTCAAAATTCAAGAAATCAATGCAGAATTCTCTTTCTCAATCTTCTTCTTCTCGTCTTTTTCCCTCAAATCTTCTTCAAGACCTTCTTTGTTAAGAAAATCTCTTAACAGCTTGCTTCTGTTTCGGGACATCTATGACCAGCTTTAAGTGATTAACATCAGTCGATTCAAACATTTTAAATCAACTATGTCCCCAGTTTAAGCACTCCCTTCTTTTCATCGTTTCTCACTCCCTGTACTGGTTCTTGTCTCTTCAGAGAACTGTAGATATTCAACATGCTCCTAACTTCTGACACGTGATATTTTTTAAATGGCAACTTCACCTAGTCTTTTTCTTTTGTATGTTCTACGAGCCCTAAGAATGACCTTCATATAATCACATCTAGCTCAATTTGCACTGATTTAATCATGGCATAAGCCTTGTCAAGAAGCCCCAGTTGACTAAAGAGATGAACCATAGCTCCATAATGCTCAAGTCATGGCTGAATTGGATGCCAACCTCTCATTAAATCAAAAGGACTTGTGTTTTATCAAACGACAATGGCAAGAAGGCCGTTAAAATTCTAAGGAAAATTATAGAACAAGGTAAAAACATTTTCCATCTCCATCTTTGAAAACTACTAGATTTCATCGAAAGTGTCGCGGGGCGACGTCAAGCGCGTGAGGTAAAATATAGGACAAATGATTGGAGTCGCTACCTAGTATTATGGTTACTAGGAAACCTCATTACTTGGTCTATTCGAGTTTCGGGTAAGGGATTTATTACGTGTAGGGAAGACCAAAAGTCACCCTACCTCGTCTTGCCTAAGGCAAGCTGCATTGCATACAACTTTAATTTGACTTCGATGAAAGTGCCTCCTTTTTCGAGTGATTCGGGACTTGGTATTCGAAGACCTTGTCCTCACTCCGTAATGAATGGCTAAAAATGATGAACACGGGGAATATGCTTGCTAGTGCGGCTCAAACGACATGCATGAGAAAAAAACTTAAAATAGGCAAATAGGCAAACAAACAAGCCGGACAAAATGATAGAATAGGCAACACAAATAAAAATAGGCAAATTGGCAAATAGACAAAAATCGACAAATACGCAAATTAGCAAAATCGATAAAGAGGCAAATAGGCAATTAGGCAAAAATCGACAAATAAACAAAATAGGCAATCATAGGCGGAAATAAGCAAACTTAGGCAATCATGAGCAAAAATAGGCTAAAATCGGCTACATAGGCAAAATGGCAATCATAGGCGAGAAAATAGGTAAGTTTAGGCAAAATAGGCAATCATAGACAAAAATAGGCAAACTTAGGCAATCATGGGTAAAAATAGGCTAAAATCGACTACATATGCAAAATAGGCAATCATAGGCGAGAAAATAGGCAAACTTAGGCAAAATAAGCAATCATAGACAGGAATAGACAAACTTAGGCAATCATGGGTAAAAATAAGCTAAAATCAATAAAACGAACACATATTCATTCAATTAATTACATGACACATATCAATCATAAAGCAAATTTAATACATGTTAAATAAATAAAGTAAAAAGAAAGTGAAAAAATATTACTATAAAAAAAATGAGCTAGGTCAATTCCCTTGGCGATCTCGAAGTCGGATCCGACCTTTTCAACCCCGATGGAGATCAATATTTAGTCAACCGGGAGGAAAGGTGGATGGAGCAACGACTGCCGGTAAGGGCGCCGGTAGAAGCGAGCGCGCGCCGGCGAGGCGCAAGCGGGCGCTCTCTAACGGACACGCCGGAGGCACGGACGCGCACCGGCGAGGGGCTGGCAGGCGCAAGCGGGCGGGCGTGCACCGGCAGGCGTAGGCGAGGTGCTGGCAGACGCACTGGAGAGGCGCAGGCGCACGCCGACGAGGCACAAGCACGCGCCGGCGAGGCACCGGCGGACGCGCCGGAGGCGCTGCTGCGTGCTGAAACGCCCGATGTGCTTGGAGTGGGCTGAGGAAGGCGTTGAGGATAGGCTGCTGTGTGGGGGAAAGCGTTGAGGTTGGTGGCGTTGCTACTGGCGTGTTGGCGGCTGGGCGCTGGCGAGCCTATGGCTGGCCTGGCGTGCTGATGGTTGGGCACTGGCGTGCTGGTGGCAGAGCGCTGGCGTGCTAATGGCTGGGCGCTAGCAGGCTTGTGGCTGGCCTGGCAAGTTGGTGGCTGCTGCTAGTAAGGGGGCTGGCTGCTAGGTTTAAAAGAGCTTCAGCTAAGGTTTTTTTTTAGCAATAGTGAACAGTAATTGTCCCTTTTTTGGAGGAAGGGGGTGTTTTTATACTATGTATTTTTTAAGGTTTTTTTGGCTAAAGGTCTGTTTGATCCCTCACTTTACAAACTCCCTTTATTTTAGCTCCTTTCTCTTTTCTTTTTCAATTGTGCCCCCAATTACATCTTTTTTCTTTCCTTTATTTTTTCTTTTCCTTTTTTTATTTTTTTTCTCTCTGCTTTTTTTTACCCAAATTTGGGTGTTAACAGAAAGCAAACCCTACTAAGCCACTGATCATTGGATTCCACACACAGAAGCAGTGGGTACACGTTCATTAATGCTGAAACTTAAAATAAGATTTAATCCAATCCTTGTGCCAAAAAATAACCCATTCCCCCACGGAGCATGATTAAGAGCTCAAGTCTTGCACACCATTTAGAACTGAAGCAAAACATATATGGTTCAAAATTCTATCTAAGCATAGCTTGAAAAAGTCTAGATACCTCCTCAAATCATGCTTTTCTAACATAGCCTCCCATCATTGAGTTCCATGTAACCACATCTCATGCAGGAATTTATTAAAAATCATTCTGACAATTCTATAATTTTCTATTCTCATAAAATTATCAATAATCATATCAAAACCTCGTAACTCGCATTTTTTCAAAAAACATAGCCTCAGCTTCATGATAAATCATTCATTATTTCTGATGAAAGTAAATTCCAATCACAAACTTCGCATCTCATAACTGAAAGTAAGACACATAGTTGTAGAGGCAATGGCAAAAGGGAATAAGAAACTAAAAATGTCAGGATTAGTAAAATAATTTCAAGGAGAACAAAACATAAAATTCTAAACAGTCAACTGGCAAAGATCGACTCTCGTTGCTGGATATTTTTTTGTTTCTAAGTGTTGTGTGGTTCACATGAATCTGTCCCTGATATTACTGCCACTTCACATGCACATCCACCTGAACCTGTGACTGACAGAACAGATTTCATATGTGCATCCTCGAACAGTTTCAATGGGCTAGCTCTAATCAATGCCAACCCTTTAAACTCTTCCAGCGAGCACAGCCACCAGATATCACAAATTTTGGCAAGTCTCAACTCAATCTGCACAATCCCAGCATGTGTAGATGCTTTCCTCTTGATGCTGTAAGTTCCAAGCAAACTTGACCTCTGTTTCAGGCAACAAATCCAGGCTGACTTATCCAAATTTGTTGATGACCAACTGTGTTCTCTGCAGAATTGTATTAGTTCTTATCATCTAAGCAACTCCTGAACTTCGCAGTAATTTATTCATTGAAATTCGAATTGTGGAAGTCATTGGTAGAGATTAACCAAGCCACCTTTGCTTAGTGAATTGTGGAAATTCTAAAACCCATGAAAGCGCATATTTTATCAAGAATTTTGAGGAACAACTACCAATAGTCTCCACAAGAGCATAAACCGTTTTCAAACTGGTGAAATCGGATCCGATCCCTTACAATAATTACTCTGCTTAAAAGCCTTGAAACCATTTTTATCCAGTTGTGACAATCATAACAGATTCGGAGGTTCTTTGAAATCCTAATTTCCATCCCAGAGGTTGTCTTGAGGATACCATAGGCCAAAGCCAACTTTTCACTGTGATGATACAAATTTCCCTCCTTTTCCTCTTCAGAGACATCCATCATAACTAAGTCTGTCGTGGGCACATATCCTGCCAGCTTTGTTCTCTGGATCAATTCTTCCAACACTTTGTATATCGCTTCGGTTTCAGGATGAGATCTATCACCTGCCTTAAATGGGTGAAGACCACCAGCCAACTCAAACCAACTCTTTCCCCGAATTTTATGAACTCTCTTCTTTATCATCATTTCCCACACTCCTTGTGCAGTATCCCATCTCTTCTGAGAACAGTAGATATTTGACAACAAGACATAATCTCCACTCCTGAGACGAGATATATTTTTCATGGCCACTTCACCCAATTCTGGCTTCTTGTATGTTCTACAAGCTCCAAGAAGTGCCCTCCATATAACAACATCTGGTTCCATTGGCATTGATTTGATCATGGCAAAAGCCTCTTCTAGAAGCCCAGCTCGACCCAAGAGATCGACCATGGCTCCATAATGCTCAAGTTGTGGCTGAATCGAGTATCGACTTCTCATTAAATCAAAGTATTTATGACCTTCTGTGACCAAACCACAATGGCTACATGCTGTTAACACTCCAATAAAAGTTATAGAATCAGGCAAAACATTTTCCTCCTCCATCTTTGTAAAGACCTTGATTGCATCTAAAGCAAGCCCATGAACTCCTAAACCAGTAATCATCGAATTCCAAATACAGACATTGTTGCGTTGGACACTATCAAAAATCTCCTTTGCAGTTTGAATATTACCGCACTTCGAATACATGTCTATCAATGCTGAACTCAAAATAAAATTTAACTCAATTCTTTTCTTAATAAACAACTTGTGCACCCACTGAGCATGTTTAAGAGCTCCAAGTCTTGCACAACCATTTATAACAGATGCAAACGTAAACTTATCTGGTTCAACGTTTGATTTAACCATAACTCTAAACAGCCTCAATGCCTCCTCAAATCGTGCTTTTCTAACGTAACCTCCAATCATTGTGTTCCATGTAACCACATCTCGTGCAGGTATTTTATTAAAAACCATTTTGGCAATCTTATAATTTTCCTTTCTCATAAGATTATCAATAATCATATTCAACTCCACCAAATCAATACTCCGACAGAAAACTTGATCAATAACTTTGAAAGCAAGACTGTGGTAATTGCAACACACATATTTTGATATCAAAGAAGCCATAAGAGACGGACTAGTTCCATAACCAAATATAATAACCCTTGAGTGGATTTTCGTCACAGTTCTGATATCCAATGAGGTTTTACATGATTGAAGAAGATTAAACAATACTTCATAATCTGCCAAATTACCATTAAATTGTCACAAAAATGTTCTAAACTTAAAACTCTCACTAACGAAAACAATAGAATTTGACAATCTGCAAGGATTTTAAGGGCTTTGTTAAATTCTCACCAAAGGGTCTAAAGTTACCATCTTTCAATTTATCAAAAAATGTTACAATCTTTCACAATTTAAAAGCATGAATCAAATGTTATCATTAAAAGGGTGCAATTAAGTTTCAAGCTTTCATTAATGAAAAGCACAAAAAAACACAAAAGTAAAGCAGCAGAAAGACAAGTGCAAGTGAGCAAACAATACCTCTATTGTCTTGGTAAGAAGGATAAGAGACTAGCACTGAACTGTAGGAACGGTTCCACTTAATAATTCCCATATGGTGCAGTGTAGTTAGTCTCTTTATCGCATTCAGCTGCATAGTTCTTGCACCCTCTTTCTCTCTCTGCGTGTTTCAGTGGTTCTGCTTTGAAATGGTAGAAGAGGAAGTGGAAGAGAAGAGTCTCCAAAAATGGACTAGATTCAATGCCATTTATGGGCTCTAAGGAAATGGGCCTTACAGGGCCTTTACAGGTTATTTAACTTACTGATCCAAACCGACGCCGTTTCAACATTCCAATAACGGTAAAAAAAGTGGATTTATGTCAAGCGAACCACACAGTATATAAACGAAGAAAGGAACAACCTATCATCCTTTTTCACTCGGTGCCCACTTTTAGTAATTTTTCTCTCAGAAAAGCCTCTCTATCTCGAAGAAAAACCCTCGCAGAGTATCAAGAAAGGTTGTTTATCAAGTTTCATTTTTAAAGTATAAGGATTCGTGCTTTTAAAATTATATTTTATTTGGGTATTATTCTTTTTTTATTTATTTCCAGTTTGACTTAGAATTTAAATAGTTCGAATTAGACTTCCTTTGTTAAGTTTCTTTTCTCTTCTGTTCTTTCTTTTGTTCTCTGTTTTTGTTGTTCTCTGTTTTCTGCTTCAAACAAGACAACCTAAGGGTCTTAAAGAAATCTGTAACAGTAATTCGATATATGATTTCCAAAAAAAAAAAAAAATTACCTTTTTGTTTCTAAATCTTTTAATCTCAGTTTAATTGTGGGCTACTGTTTATATGTTTCTTTACAAGATTTAGAATGTCTTAGGGAGAGAAACTGTAGTTCAGGCCATGAACATATGTTACTCTGTACCTCTCTTCTTTCCTGCTTTATAATTTCAAAATATTCACGGTCATTAATTTCTAAAATCCTAGGTTTAGTCTAGTTTCTCTCTAATTTGTAGTAGTTTTTAGAATTTGGTAAAGGGGTATGCTTTCTTTTTCTTTCATGTTTACTGATTTTTTGAATTTGGTTAAAAAACCCTACTTTGTTGTATGTATTTGGTTTACTCATCAAATTTTATGTTCAAGTAACAACCCACGTAACGATTCATGTTTCGGAGTTTTGAAAATTTATGTTCTGTGGGTCTGTTCAGTTTCTGTTTCGTTTTCATACATTTGTTGAATTAGGTAAAGGAGAGGCGTTATGTCTATGTTCATATTCTTTGTTTTCTTCTTCCTTCATTGTCTTCTTGTGGCATCTGTTCTGCTTCAAAGAAGACAGGAGACACATAAGGTGGGTGCAAGAAATCTGCTACAATAGTTCAATCTTTTTCCAGAAGAGCCCTTTCTTACTATATAATTTTAATATGAGTAAACTACGTTAAAAGGTTGTTTAGTTACTAGTAACAGAGTAATGAGAATAAGAATGTAAGTTTTATATCTATTTTATAATTATTTGATTGAAGAAAATAAATTAAGAATGAAAATAAAAATTAAATATAATTTTATTCCCACGTGGAAGGTAGGAATTAAAAAAATGGGAATGAAATTCTTTTATCAAAATATTAATATATTATTTTTTATTGTATATTAACCACTATTGTCATCACCAACAATCTCTCTTTATTCGTGGTGGTTATAAAAATAAAATAAAATAAAAAATTATTATTGTTGTTATTATTATTATGTCACCACTTTTCTTTAACAATCATCATCATTTTAATTGTACTATCACCATCAATACTACTACTACAATAACCTTTATCATTTTTATTACTATTACGGTTAATAAAATTATTTTTTAATTATTATTTTTATTCTTATTAAAACTTAAACATTAAAAAATTTAATTTTATTATAATTTTTTATTACTATTCTAAACATAATATGAGAATACAAATATCATCTCGATTTCTTAATTTTTATTTCAATTTTTATATTTTCATTTTGAATCTTTTTTTTTTTTTTTTGTGATTAAACAACACCTAAATATCATGTGGTTTGAACATGGTAACACTTTAAACACTATAGTTACATAAATTACGCTTTATATTTTAAAATAGTTGAAAATGAACTTTCGAGAAAAAGAATAAAAATTATAAAATCTTCTCATAGATACATCAACGAATCCATAGCCAGCTAAGCAATTTTCTTCACTATTCCCTCCCAACTCTCCCTCTCCTCTTTTCGTTCAATGTTCTTTCTTTTTTTTTTTTTTTCTTTTTTTTCCTCACTCTCTTTCAAGGAGAGAGCTTAAAAATCTCGTTTTCTTCAATCTCTTGTTGATTGAAGGTCAAAGTGAATTAAAGATGAATTGAAATTGAGTGGGAGGTACGTGAAACACTAACCTCAATATTTGAATTTTTTAAACGAAAATGTATTTAATGCATAAAATATTTAGATTAACTTTATATTTATAGAATCCCAAGTAAAATCTCTAAAAAAAATATTGTGCTTTAAGGTTTTTTTAAATTGTATTTTGAAATTCCTAAAGAAACCTTAATTGTTTAGTGTTGAATTTTTTCCTTTTTTTTTTTTTTGGTCGAAATTAATTGTTTATGCTGTTATTGGTCGTTCCCAATAAAGCTACTAAAAAATATGTGTTTTTAAGATTTTTTTTTAAAGTTGTGTTTTGAAATTTCAAAAAGAAAAAAATTTAATTTTTTAATGTTGACTTTTTTATTTGAAATTCTATTCTAAATACTTTCTTAATGTGTCTCTTTTAATAGGATTCCAATCAATTTTTTTGGCAATAAGTGACAAGTGGACTACCACATCAAATAATAAAATAATAATAATATGTGTAAAAAAATTAATTTTAAAAAATATTTTTTTCTTTTTGTTAGTTTCATTTTTTTTTTCATATGTGTCACTATTATCTAAAAACAACGATCCATCTGTCACTTGTTATTGAAAAATTAATCAAAATGTTATTAGAAAGACAATGTCTAAAATAAAAAGACCAAATAAATAAGTAAAAAGAATAAAAATGATATACTAAGAAAATGTTAATAATACAAAGATGAAATATACGATTAATCCTATATTAACAAAACACCTAAAATAAAACCATGAATCATTGTCTAATCATTGGGCGTTCTACTATAGACCAATATCTTGTTACACTATTCATGTACATGCAAGTACATTGTGAATTTTCATGGTTTGGTGGTGTTTTTGTAAACTTGCACCTATTATCAAGCATTTACATCCAAATTTTTTCAAAATATTGTATTTTGATCTCTTGTTTTTTGAAGACTTTTATTTCGATTTCAATCTAGTTCCTAATTGTAAGGAGAAGAGAGAAATGATGGTAGAGAAGTAAGGAGAGAGTTGGACGACTAGGCTTGCTCCGACCACTTTGACCATTAAAATTATTTTCAATTTGTTCGTTTTAAAAAAGAGAATTTGTTTGTAGTGGTCACAAGGTATGAAATTATTGAAGAAGGTAAATCATTAGGACCTCAAAATGTGTGTATTACAATAAGTTTTGAGGCTCTAAACGAGTTTATTGATCTTATTTTTATAGTTTTGAGATGTTTTGGGATAGAATAGGAATGAATTAGGATTGAAAAGGTAGAAAACTACAAACTTTTTTTTTCTGGCAAGGTTTATGGCGAACCAAAGTTGCTTGAAGCGTGCAGTAGAGGACACATCTAGAGTTGGCCAGAGTGGACTATGGATGACACGTCTTTTACATAGAGAGCGGACAGTGTGTCATCCATTTTCATTTCTTTGTTTTTTTTTTATCTTTTCAAGGCTGACTTGCATGGGCTTGGTTCTCGATGCCTAAACGCACAAACATGCACCTTAGTTGGTTTTTTTTTTTAATATTTTCTTTACTTTTTTTTATTAAGGATTTTTGGAGGAACTAATGGAAGATTGAAGGTTATTTTTTGTATTTCCAACACAACCTGATAAGTATGAATATACATGATATCTTTTCATATTAAAAAATATATTTTTTTTAATTATATTATTCTTATTATTTAAAAGTTATTCCTTTATTTTGTAATTTCTTATTAAAATTCTCATCCAATTGATTTTTTTTAGTTTTTATAAAATTTTGTTTACTGATAAATATTATTTTTCTCTATATATGGGTTTTGGAATAAAATTTTGGAACTTGATTGTTTTTTTCTTTTTCTAAAAACAAATTGATATAATTTTATATCATGTGTTCTTTAAATTTTTAAATGATGGTGGCATGATATATATGTGTGTGTGTGTGTGTGTGTGTGTGGTTAAAAGTGTATTTCCCATAATTTGTCTAAAAAAAATTTTTTTAATGTTTTTTGCTTTATGCTTTCACTCTCAACCCACTAAATATAGTTATGATGTATATAAAAAAAAATCAACAGCTTTATTAAAAATTAACTATGTATTTACACACATAACACCAACTATTTGCTTTTACTTTTTACTTTTTTTGAACATTATAAAACCAATTTCTTTAAAATAAAATAATTAAAAAAAACCACTCAATGATTCAAATATAGTGTTTTATCCTAACATTATTGATTTGTTTGCTAATAAATATATATGAATCAAATGGAGAAATTTTATAATACATAAGGAGTAACTAGTGGACATGTACAAGTAATTACTTCATGAACTCACTTTTTAAGAGAGAGATAAACACATATTAAAAAAAAAAAAAATCACATCCGGATCCATAAAAAATGAGAATAAGATTTTCACATTGGCTTAAATTTCTTTTTTAATTTTCTCTCTCATGTTTGTGTCTATCTCTCTTCATTGAGTAACTTACACTTGGTTACTCCTTGAGTATTATAACTTTTCTCAATCAAATATACATACTTTAAGAAAATAATCTTCTTATCAGCATTACATAGGAATAAAAAATCATTTTTTCATGTGTTAATTTTTTTCCAAGTTTATAAATCAATTGTTGCTTTATTTTTTTTTATAATCTTATAAAAATATATTTTTTAAAGCATTTTTTTAATATTTTAGATCAATGTTTTTATTTAAATTATTACAGATTTTTATTTAAAAATAATGAATGAAGAACGAATCATTTTTTTAAAGTATAAATTTATATAAAAAATTATCTAAATACAAGATTTTGATTTAAAAAATATGAAATTTACTGTTTTTTTATTTTTTATTCAATATATTTTAGTAGATTCGTAACAAAGTGTTGATTATTAAACTAGAATTATTTTATTCTACCCAACTTACTGTGCATCGACTAGTGTAATTCTTTATACAGAGGCAAGGTTATATGCGCTCGTGGTCAGGATATATAACAGCAATTATAAAAAGGAAAAAAAAAATGAGGGAGTTGATCATGAGCACTTTTAGGCTTGGCCATGAAACTGGGATGCATGGAGCCTGCAGCAAATTAATGCAAGGCAACCATTACATTTTCTGAAAATTAAAGAACCCTAATTTTTCACTAATGGCAAGAAGAAACCCTAGACGCACTTGACTAGAGATCTGACCCGATGTTTCTCAGCAAAAAAAAAAAAAAGCAAATTTAAAAGAGAGCGCGCACAAAACAATATACCGAGAGATTTGGACTTTAAATTCAAGCCGAAGCCGCCAGCCGAAAATTAGAAACCTAATAATGGGATAAGTCCACAGAGGGGCCTAAATCAACAGTTTTAGTTATGGCTCATTATTTCATGTGTTTAGCTCGTTTATAAATTACGTGGTTTAATCTCTTTCTTGTTTAGCCTGTACCATTTTACCTTGGTCTTCGCTGCAGCATCACTCCCCTGCCCCAAGCCATTCCTTGACCTCGTCTATACGTCGAGCATTCCATAAGCTATTCTGGTTTGCTGTACTAGGTGTTTTTTGTCTTGTTCATCAAAAATTTTGATTCAAGAATCCTCTAGGAGCTTCTCTTCTACTGCCTGAAGCAGTTTCTGAAAACAATCTGCACTGCTAATCATGGACTAGTACTCTTTCTGCAAATGGTTAGGCTTTTACAATATGGTTTCTGTATTAAAGTAAATCTGTGATTTCTCATTTGGCATACGTGCACTGTACGTAGTCTCAGGTTTCTCCACACTGTACGTAACTGAGTTGGATGATTGAGATCTAACAACAAACTCTACGCTACCCTGCACAACCCAACACGATCATCATCAGATGCCTTACTGGCGTGGAGCTGCTCAAAAGAAAGGGGGAAAAAACATCCAAGAACATGGCCACACGATTCGAGACACTTTAACATATTATTATTAACTTTCCTGGGATGATTTTTTTAGAGCGCCAAGGGCTGCGGGGTAATTGGGCATTGGTGTATCAATACGTTCTAAACCAAACAATATGGCGAACGTAAAGTGGGAAGCCCAGAGCTAAATAATCACAAGACCAAATTAGGCTCCACCAATATAAAAGCATGGATCCATAACATCATACATTTATGCATTAAGTACTCATATTACAAATGATTCCATTCAATGATGTACATCATAGTTTTAAATAATGATCGCTACGTTATATAACGGTCATTATGTAACGGTTTCAAAACATATTATTATCATTATTTTAATATTATAATAAGCTGCGATCCATGATCATTTTTTCAACCTTCCACGATTTAAAACTATTGTATACATCATATAACATCCTATCAAGCAGACTCGCACTCATCAATTATCCTAGAAATGTTAGCAAGACCATTGTTTAGGCCACCACATTCTTAAATCACAGCTATATAAGAGAACCTATACATCCACTGCCTGGCTGGTAAATCCTGGATACCTGTGAACGATACTCAACCGTTGACAGAACCTGCAGAACAAAAATTAAACAGTTAATTAAGAATAACATGTCATATAGGCAAGCCAAAATTAAACAGGCCGATTAGCTAAGGCCCCTCATTAGCCATCAACTTTGATAAACTACACATGAAACAGGATTAAGATTTTTTTTTTTTTGAAAAGAAAGGACAACACCACATTACAAAGGCAATGGTGTGTCACGTGACAGGATTGAGAATTAAACAAAGGAGAAAAGGAGAAGTTCAAACTTTGCAGAGTACTAACAGAATAGCTAATCAAACTCAGAGAATCACTCATGGAAAAGAATTAACATCGAACTGTCATTTCAAAATAAAATGCAGGAGCATGAGCAGTCAAATATGCCAACTTTCTTTTTTACATGGAAAGGAAAATTTTATTAGAAAGGGGAAAAAAAACAAAATGTGAATAAGACATCCTCCTGAATTGCAAAAGAAACAGTGGACAAGATTAAAAAATAAAAGGCACTCAAATATGTCAAATATCATTTTGAAAATATAAATACATCAGCTATCCATTCCAGAGAGCATGATGCTTAAGATTAATCATTTGGTGCTTCAAATATTAAAAATAAAAGAAATGGGAAACATGGAAACTCAAGACTTAGATTTCGGATCAAAAAATTTACAAAGTATTTTGGCCAAGAAGTTGATATGTGCAAGGGAGGGACGAATGTTAATTAATAAGTTGTAAAACAATTAATTCCACAACCTGAATCTCGTCATCCTAGGAAATTTAAGACTAAAGAAGAATAATGCAGAAAATAATGAACCTCATGAGGACTATAGAATCAGGTAATATAAAACTGACAGATGGAGAGAAGGGGCAAAAATAGAATATTCAATGCTTAAAAGATGACGTCTTTCAATCGAGTCAGTCTCACAGTATATGTTGACATTATTGTAGAGCTAGTCATTTTCAAAATATGCATATGCATCTAAATCCAGCTTAAATAAAATTTTCTTTAAATACGAATTAATGTAAAAGAAAAATGGTTGTTATGGTTCCTGGCAAGTTGTGAAAAAACCCATATCATTGATACTAAAACTGAAACTATCCATCTACATCACAATGACATCTAATAAGTTATGATAAACATCAGTCAAGAGATGGCAAGAAAATCCAAATTATATAAACAAGGTTTTAACAGCTTGTTAGAAAGTGAAGAGAAGATGTCTTGCACCTGATAGGGGATTGTTCAAACATATCTTGTGTTGTTTGATAGAAACCAAGACCAGCTGTTAACTAACATCTGATCCAATATCATGCTCAGTGAAATGGTGATAGGAGGAATGATGGGTTCATTCAAGATCGCAAACCAGACCTTTCTCAGCAGACGTGGAAATAAAAAATCAGTTTTACATGGGAAACAGTGCTGCATTTGTAGTACGCTCATGCCTTGACCTCTTCATACGGTTTTCTTGATGAATACTTTTATAGATTTGTTCTCTCGAGCATCTTGAGCAACTAAATCTTAACTGAACTATCAATCAATATTTTGGAGTATTAATAAAAGAAATAGTGACACTTGAACTCCTGAGATCCTTCCATCTAACAGTATGGACAATGCCGCTTGCTACCTAGGAAAGTTTTCAATTTTTTGAGATATTGTCAGGATTGATAGAGGGGAGTGACCTGATTGCAAATGTAAACCCACTACCACAGTAAACGTTGAAGAAGGCTTCTTCATTTTGAATATCAGGACCTAGACTGACTGTTTGAGGGATAGTTTGATCATCTGTATTCCCCAAGCCAAGTTGACCGTGTTCACCCCAACCCCATGTCTTTATTGCTCCATCCACTGTGAACAAAAATTTACAATGACATCAGCAAAATGAAATGACACAATGACTCCATAGAGAAAAAGAAGATGGGTATCAATTCAAAGTAAAGAATCTTGCCTGTCACTATAGCAGAGTGCTCAGCTCCAGCTGCAATCTTCATAACTTTCACCCCATCAAGACCACTTACTTTATTCAAAACTGCTCCAGATGAATCTGCTGGAATATGAAACTGAGAGGTGGTGATATGACAACTAACACCTCAATACTAGAACTAATACATAGATGATTATTTGATGTGCATAGCTTATGTGGTTAGACAATTGAAGTTCAGAGTTACAAGATTATTGGAATTAGTCATCTACACTACAAAACTGAAGCTCGATACCCATCATAAAAGCAAGGAAATGCAAAAGGCTCTTCTCTTCCAGCTTTGGAAGTGGAAAAGAGCAATCATCATCACTTCATCACATATATTTGTATTTATGTAAAACAATGCTAATGCAGGTTGAATGTCTAGATGCAATACCAGAAAGATGCTTCACTGCACTCATTTTCTCAAGATCACAAAGAGCCCCATGGTAATTGCCACCAAACATAAATAGTTCTCCATCACCTGTTCAAGATATCCCATCATCATTTAAATCTTATGAAGACAGGAGTGTAGTGAGGGGTTGTTTGAAACTACGAACAAAGAGGATTGGATAGGAAAAGAAATGCATTGACCTGTCAATAGCAAGATGTGATTCCATCCAAGAGCAGCTTCAGTGCACCGCAAAGATGAAAGTGAAAGCTGAGGAAAGTTAGCATCTGAGGCACCAGTGAAACCCCTTCCCCAAGTGTATAGATGACCATCAGCTGATGTAAGCAGTAAGAAACAACATCAACAAGAATGATAAATGGCTTGAGACTAGATATTATAAATTGCCAACAATAATGCAACTGGCAAACAAAAGTACTTCGCAAGTCTTTCCACATTTCATGTTAAGCTATCTCAAACCATTCCCATCCAAATGTTTTTGAATGGTTTTATGTTCTATAGGAATGTGAACCTAGGGTCCAAAATGTTTATGCTAGAAACTTTCTGTTCTGCCTTTATTGCAATAAGCAGAAATAGAAAATACGCTCACCAGATATTGCAGCACTGTGATCTCCATTTGCATTTATGCTGACAATTTCAACATCTTCCAATCCACAAGTAACTTGAGGAAGATTAACTGATTTGATTTTATCTCTGGAGATACCCAGTTGACCACGCTTTCCAGAACCAAAACCATAAACTTGATCTCCTGGAACAATCCAGATTACAATATTCACAAATAAAATTAAGCTCCATCTAAAAACAAAAAGCCATAGCGATTCAAGCATGTGTGATTTTGCAGCACAGATGCATCTCTGCGTTATGACATTGTGACTAGCAATGAAGGAAGAGGTTTGCCACAGCATTTACCTCTAAGCAAGACAAGCGAATGGCGCAAGGCACATGCAATCTGAATAACAAACTTATCAGCAAAGTAGTTGACTTTAACCGGAGTACTCTGTGCCATGTAATCCCCATGCCCAAGCTGACCAAATGAGCCATCCCCGCAAGTAAAAAGACACCCGATATCTGAGAAGTGGCAAAAACCAAAAAACTCAAAACAGACTTTTGTACAACATAATAGATTTGCAGAGCCTCAAAGATGGAGGAAACGATTATAATCATAAATCAGAAAGAACCTGAAACAAACCCAGAATGGCTCCATCCAGCAGAGACATGAGTAATGAAATAGCTCTGCAAGGAAGTAACGGGCTTTGGGTGTAAGCTATTGAGCATCTCTCCATGGCCTAGCTGACCAGTAGTGCCCCTGCCCCAGCTGAACACTCTCCCACCTGGTAAAATAATTTGATTAATTGTGATTTGATAACAAAAGTTCAGTGGGAAAATGCAGAAGGAAAGGAGGGTACCAGACGTCAAGGCAATAACATGAGCACCGCCGCAGGCAAGAGTGGAAATGCGTCCAGTGGAAGAGAGGATAGGAAGATGAAGGAGTTGAGGGAGATACTCATCTTCAAGCTTGCCTGTGCCTAGCTGCCCCTCCGTTCCTGCCCCCCAACTCCATATCTGTTGCTGTTTTGATTCTTCTTCATCTCTTTTAGCTTCTTCCATTACTTTTCACACTCTCCACTTTCCTATGGTGGATTAAGATGACTTAAGCCCTAAAATTTACTATTTCCTCTACGGCTCATTTGATTCAATAAACTAAACATTCTGACTTGCAAAAAATGTTGCAAAAATAATTGATCAGATTATAAGTTCAAACAACCATAACCCAATTTCCCAATCACAATTTTTTTTCATATTAATGTCTTGAACTAGAAAGAATTTCTTCAGCAATACCTAGTTATGAAAACAATTCTCAAACCCAACTCTCTTAGAACTTTAATCAAACGCTTTATATGCATCTGTAAAATTCCCAAAATTGTTCAAAACTATCACCATTCAAGTATCTAAGCATCTAGAAAATTATCAGATGAATCGATATTAGCCCATTCAAACCCTAATTTGGATAAATACGAACCTGATTAGAGATCCGACCGGACATTTACTGCAACGAGAAGTTACAAGAGCGCGCGCCCAATCAATCATAGAATTTTGAATTCTAAGCATCTCCGTTTATATAGAAATGGAAACCCTAGTAACAGGCCTGGTCCGTGTAAGTCAACAATTCTAATAATGGGCTGGGCCTGGATGTCTATTGCACACCTTACCTCCTGTGTTTATATCGTGTTCAGTCAAAGGTGCAATTGTGAGGTTTTTTTTATAAAAAAAAATTACACATAAATGAGACGAAGAAAATTTTCATGATTCAAGCTCAAATTATCAATACTCGCATTAATCGATGAGAAATTATTTTATTCCATAAAAATTAATATTTTCTTTAAATTTTTCCTATTAAAAAAAAACCCAAATTACCAAAACAAATTTTCTTTTGAAGTTTTATGCCAACAACTTGTATGGTTGGACGGTTTCTTTTTCTTTTTCTTTTCTTTTTAAGAAAAATATATTTGATTTAATATTCAATTATGAATTTCACCAAAAAAAATTTTATTTCACACCTTTTTAGTATTGGATAATGTTATCCCTTCACAATCAAAATACATGCAAAAAAGAATTGTGTGTTTCTGCTTATAGAGAGACGATATAATTCAAATTGTAGGTTGGAACCAAATATATAAAATTAATTGGTCTTGAGAACGTCAAAATCAGATAATACATTATGATAAAAATAAATAAATCAAGTTTCTTCAAAATAATTATAATATTTGATAAACAAAGTCTACAATTTTTTTTTTTTTGCAAAACTAACACATAATTCTATAATTGTTAAAAAAAAAATTCAATAGAAGACAATAACTTACAATGCCTTTGATACGGAAGAAGCCAATGAGAAAAACGTACAGAAAATCTCAACGTAAAAACTAAAATAAAAGCAATGAATTATTAATGGCTAAATTCACTATTTACATCATGTGTTTTTATAACTCCATCAAATAAATCTTTTGTATTTTTAATTCGATAAATTGAATGTGTTTATTTTTAATTTCAATCAATTGAATATGATTTTATAAAATCGATAATTTTTATACATTATATCGAATAAAAATATAATATACCACATGAATCTTACTTTATATTATTATTATTATTATTTGAATTAATACATAAAAATTATTGATTTTATAAAATCCAATTTAAATAACCGAAATTAAAAATATACGTATTTAATTAATTAAATTGAGAATACAAATTAAGTTCCTTTGACATATTTATAAAAACAGAGGATGGAAATGGTTGATTGAGCCAGTTATTAATTAATAAAATAACGAGAAAGGACAAAGTAAAAGGAAGAGTACTGTTAATTATCTCAGTCAGTCTGAGCTCCTGACCCGTGGTTAGCGTCCAACAGAGACGTGACGTGTCACTATTCCATTTGGCAGATACAGGTACTCTCTACGTTGACCAAAGCTTTCCCTATTCTGAAAAGAAGATAAAGATCCAATTTTTTGTCCACATCGTGATTGGAAATGTCTTACAAGCATTTCACGGTGTAAAAATTCCAACCACTGAACCATCGACACGTAGCAGAAAGTTCCTGCAAAACGCAGACTCGAGCCACACATGTTGATCTGAGATGTCGAAGTAAGTTAGACACGGGAGCATTTGATTACGACACCATAATGAAAGAATTATGTGTCGTGTTGTTTTTTATCGAAGTACAAAACAGCCTTTTTCTATTGGAGGGAAAGAGAGAGGGCTTCCACGACTGACTCAGCTGTAACATGACCTGCACGGTTTTTGTACTTTGCCCCAGATTTTTTTTTTCAAAATGGCCCATGATGAATAGTGTAATACTATTTCATTGGTGTCCGTTTATTGTCTAGATTGACTGAGGTACCCCTTTGCAAACTTGGTTAGCGATGAACAAGTGTGCAGATTTTTCAGGTTTCAGTCGTACACAGTATGGCTTTTTCAGAGGCTAAGCTTAGCCTGAGGCCTGAGGGCTCTTTGCCCTTTTTGAATCCTATCTATCACTAATTCGTTTGGCTGCATTTTGGTTAGTGTAAGCAAGCATTTAAACACCCGAACTAAATAATTAAAAGGCAATGGATATGAAGTTCCAACCTCGCTATAGATGATGCAACATAGAATAAAAATTATATTTTAATATATCTCTCTAATTTAATGAAACAAATAATGTGGTCCCTCTAGTTTCTAAAATAGTTATTTCGTCTTTGCATTTTACTAATTGTTTGCCATTCGTTTCGTGATTTAGCCCTTGTGCCAAATGGCTTTCCTTTTTTTTTAATCAAATTTGCTAAGCCAACCCACCATAAAACCGAGCGAAACGAAGACTTTGTGTACAATAGTGTGCATTTGTTTCCAAACTCAAATGGGATTTTAAGTTTTTGTCTAATATTCATCTTATAGAATATGCTAATATTTGGTGTAAACTATCAAGAGCGACTCTAAAAAAAAACACGTTGATGACTTTAACTCTATTGGCAAATCACAACTAGCATGTATAAGAGGTGTTTTAATTGATTTTAATGGAAAATTCTTATACATTTTTTATGTCTTGGTGTGATCATGAGCTCTAATGAATATGAGGAGAAAGCTATTGAGTTAAGTATTCCTCATCCTTTTGACAGGTCAATGTGATCAAATTATAGAATCTGACTCTAGAACAATAAGTTTGATGATTTCGTGCCAATCAATCATGAAAACTATAGAATTTGATTAATATTGTTGAAAATCATAAAAAAACTGTTAAAAAATCATATAAAATCATTCATATAGTATCACTTAATAGCTTAAATTTTTAAATTGAGATTGTTTTTTAATATGGTATCATAATCTTGTTGACTAAGTAGTCATAAATTTAAATCTCACAAATCATATTTCTATTTTAATTAAATAAGTACAAAATAATATGAAATTATGCAAATTTTAATTAGGGATGTGTAATCATATAGAATCGTTTATGAGATTTCACTTAATAATTTAAACTTTTGAATTAATATTGTCCTTAAAGAGGATTTGTTTTAGACTTGGTTTGGGAGAGAGTAATGGTGTCGATGATATCCCAGCTAAATAAGCAGTTCATAAACAACAGGATTTTCAGTTTGGATGTAGTTTTGCTTAATTTGGGTGGTTTTTTTTTTTTTTTTTCCTATCTCTGTAATTGATCCCTTACCAAGCAGCAACTCACAATCTTAATGGCTTTGTTTGCGTCTTAATGGCTTTGTCTGCTTTTCCCATCAATAAAGAATCAATTATTGGCCTTGTGAGGGGTTAATACTGAGCCTTTTCCCAGGAGCACGCAATTAGCCAGGACTAATCTTCCCACCCTATAACACAGAATTTTATGGGAGCCTGCCATCTAGTGCATGGCTATTTTAACGATGTATGAAGAAATAAATTTGTGTCTTTACTATCAACTTAACCTTTCGGTGTAGATTGTAGCACTTAATCCAACTAATCGGTAACTCTATAGTTAAAAGTGTTTAGGTGGAAGCAATTTAATAATGGATAACTATTTTTGAAACAGAGGTGTGGGGATGATTGTTGGCCTTATGTGGGGTCAATACTCGACCTTTGTTTGAGAGTACGTAAACGGTCGAGACTAGCTCCCTGACTTGCAGCGTTATAATAACGCAGCACCTCCTGAGCTTGCCACTTAGTGCATGGCTCTCTTAGCAACACCCAGGAAAAAAAAATTGCTTAAACCTTGAGTTAAAAGATGCTTAAACAAAAATAGGTGTCAATTAAAAACAAGAAAAGGAAGAAAAAACTTTGAAATTCATTTAAAAAAAAAGTTTTTTGTATTTGGCTTTTTTATATATATATTTAAATGAAATACAATTGGAATCAAAGAATGAAATTAAGATTTTAGTTATTATTTTTGAGAAACTGATGTTGTTTTTTATTCCTAATTAATAATCTACGAATCAAGTTTGATTTTTGTAAAGAATAATATTTTCAGAAGAAAGAGTGACTTCTTTAAGGCTGTGTTTTTTGGAGAGAAAACAAGTTCTAATTTTTTAAGAATTTGTTTTCCTCATTTTTTAGTGTTTGTTTCGAATTTAGAAAAATAATTAACGAAAAATAATTTTCAGTCAACGGAAAACGATAGAGTATTTCTAGAAAAATGTTTTTCCAGTTTAAAAAGAGAAAAACGTTTTCCTTCGACGAGCTGTCTTACTCTCACGTTACTTACCTCTCTTTTGATATATTTTAACAATTTTTTCTCTATCTTTTTTTTTAATTTAAAATATATCAAATTAATTTTTAATTATTCCTTATCAATTATTATTTATTATTTAATTATTTTCTCTATTTCTACTAATATTTGATTTTTTGATTTGTAGATACATTAAATATTCTTAAAAATTATTTTTACTTCTTAAAATTATTTTTATAATAAATATTTCAATAATTTATCTTTATTTTTTTACTATTATCTCAAACACCACTTACACTATACTTAAATTATTGAAAATGATTATTACAAGACTCGTAATTTTTTATAAAAAATTTAAAATTAATTAATTCCTTAATAAATAAATTATTTTTTAATGCTATTCATTTGCAACTAAATCAATAATTTTTAATTTTAATAAGTTATAAAATTTTGTTGGTAATTGTAGTGAATAATTAGTTACAAATTATTCCGAGTGTTAATCTTTTGAAAACAAATGAATAATTATCTACAAATGATAACTAATAATTTATAAAATTATTTTTTAGACTAAATTATCAGTTCAATTTCTAAAAAAAATAAAAATTCTTAATTGAGATACGAAAATAGCAATGCTAGGATTACTTATAATATTTTTTTTAACTAAATGTGAATATTGACTTGATTTTGTTCAAAGTAATTTTGATGAATGAGTTTGATGGTTAAAAAAAGTATATTTTATTTGTTAAAATTAAAATTTTAGAGTCGGTATTTATGAAAATTTATTAAATTTTTCTAAATGTATGTTATATTGTGAAATTATGAATATGCCTTTTTGAAGTTTTCTCAAAACTTATCGATGCAACAATCACATATTGTTTTTATATTTTAATTTTCTATGTCAAACAAATGCGGTAATATATTTTTCAGTAATTTTTTCATGTAATTATCAAACGACAAGTAAATATTTTTTTTAAAAATAGCCTCCTCATGAATTGGTTTTCCTATGAAAGTTGTTTTTTGTCAAACAAACGGAGCCTTAATTTAAGAATTGCAACTTTCTAAGATATAAAAAAATAAAGAAAAAGAATTGCATCGTTCACTTTCCATCATGAGAGAGATTATAGGGGAAGTCAAGCGAAAATACATTTGAGATTAAATAAAAAAAAACTGAGGTCCGTTTGGCATTGCTCTTGGTTTTTCTTTCCTAAAACTAGTCGTTGGTCTTATTAAGTTTTATCATCTTTTATCTTTTTTAATTCCCAATTGTTAGTTCTTCTGCAACTATTTTATTTCATTTAAAAAAAAAAAATAGGAAGACTAAATGGACCATGATGTTGATGATCAAGCGCCGTGAATGGACTAAATAATCAACTATAATATTAGAAGGACTGAATTGTTTACTTTTCTATAATAATTTTTGTCTTTGTGTATTAAGATATGCTCAAAATGCATTGGTTCATCTTCTTCCTTTTTTTTTTTTTTTTTTTTTGTTGAAAAAATGTATGTAATATATTTATTCATTCATCGGATTTGCATGTACTAGCTAATTTACTAGCCCCTCAAATCAAAGTGACCACCCAAATGGCAACACCTCTTTGTGTTTGGGTTACGAGGTTCAAGCACCTTAATCTAGCAAGTGACATCTAGTTAGCCCATGTTGCGGCACTGACAAGTTGTTGTGAAATTCTCCAAGAGCAGGGGGATTCATTGTCTGTTCTGTTCAATGTTTGCTATACACTGATTGTGCATTATCATGCACGTAACAGTATCTGTTCTTCTTCCGAGGAGGGGAAGATTATAAAAAAAAAATTAGGGACGAGGCAGCATATGTTTGGTAAAGACAAGGGTGTTTTCGTACTTTGGTTTCAGGTTCGTGTAGTTAGCATTGAACGAAACCGGGCAAACTGAGTAACGAGAAAGTCGAGGAGACAGGATCTGGCACCTTCAGCTGCACAATAAACCGGAAACTAAGATGATTCTATTGATGTAAGAATCATCAATCTGACGGTTAAAACTCATAAAAGGACATCTTACAAAAAACCACACGTACATGGATATATAATCCGAATATACAAGTCCATTCATAATTCTTCAAAATTTTGCATAAGACATATACGGTTATGTTACTTAAAAAAAATAATATATTTTTTAATATATTTATTCATAATTATTTTATTATTTTTCAAACATCAGTAAATAATATATACTCATAAAAATTAACCATTCAAAAAAAAAATATTAAAACTCTCTGTAAAATAATAAAAATATCAATTATTTTATATAACAACAAGGATAAAGATTTTCGAAACAAGTTTTTCATTTCTCTAAACAATATTTTATATCACATTAGTTTGATACTATGAATAAAATTTACATACATGATTAAAAATAATAAAAAGTTTCATTAATGAGAAATTAAATTGAAATTGTTCTAATGAGATATGTACAAAAAATTGGACGGCCAAAAATATTATAAACGCTGAAGTAAAAGGAAGTTACTGAAACAAGGTACGACCTAACAGAAGCAAAGTCCAATCAACTAGGTAATGTGTCGAAAGATGAGTGGATACAAGTGAAGAATGTATGCAGGGAGCCAAATGAGAGAATGACACAGCCATCTGACTAGTTCGATTCCAACTGTTCACTGTCTAGTTCTGAAGAAACATTAAAACTCTTCAATTCCGTTAGTTCCCAATACATACAAAAAAGAGACAATAAAATAAAAAACAAGCAAACACTTGTCATGTTAAGGGCAATTTTGGTATATAAATAAAACAAAAAACTCACTTGTCTTTATATATTTAGCAAATCCAAGACATGCACTACTGAAAGATCCGAGAGAGAGAGAGAGAGAGAGAGAGAGGGAGAGAGATATGGATCCGGAGGCTTTCACGGCGAGTTTGTTTAAATGGGATACGAGAGCAATGGTGCCACATCCTAACCGTCTGCTTGAAATGGTGGCGCCACCTCAGCAACCACCAGCTGCGGCGTTTGCTGTGAAGCCAAGGGAGCTATGTGGGCTAGAGGAGTTGTTTCAAGCTTATGGTATTCGGTACTACACGGCAGCAAAAATAGCTGAACTTGGGTTCACAGTGAACACCCTTTTGGACATGAAAGATGAGGAGCTTGATGAAATGATGAATAGTTTATCTCAGATTTTTAGGTGGGATCTTCTTGTAGGAGAGAGGTATGGGATTAAAGCTGCTGTTCGAGCTGAAAGAAGAAGGCTTGATGAAGAGGAATCTAGGCGTAGGCATTTGCTCTGTGGTGATACTACTACTAATACTCTTGATGCTCTTTCCCAAGAAGGTTAGTTAATTAGCATTGATTCTACTTTTTAGTGTAAGCTTATAGTAGCCTAGCTACAGGGGACCATGACCATTTTGAATTTTCCTTTTGTTGTAGTTTTATATAGTTAATTTAATCCATCCTACTCCTAGCTATTTGGATAGGATAATTAGCTTATTATAAGTTGTTATTTGCTACCTTATAATTGCCATATGTTATATTTTTCTTTCTTTTTCTTATTTTTCTTATGGAGTAGTTGAGTAGAAGCAGGAGTGCTTGTACACCAATGTATGTTTAGACTAGTGATACTAATTCTACTTTGTAGAGTCGGTTTCTTGCTAATTAATCACCATGCTCAATTTTAGACCAGTAATTCTCTTAATTAAGCTGCCATTAGCTGGCTTTTGGTTAATTTTTGTTGGTTGCCGCACATATTTATAGTAGTTCTTGAAGTTTGATTTCCCTAAAGTACTGGTTAGGTTAGTTAATAGCTCAGAGCTTGTGAATTGTGATGGTTTCTAGAAAATAAAAATGAACAAAATTTGATTGTACAAAAAATAAAATGAACTTACTAAAATTCTTATCCTTTTTATTTTTATTATTATTATTCTTTCTTGTTTCTTTAATTGGTGGTTCTGTGTTCAGGGTTGTCTGAGGAGCCAGTACAGCAAGACAAGGAGGCGGCGGGAAGCGGTGGAGGAGGGACATGGGAGGCAGTGGCAGCGGGGGAGAGGAAGAAACAGTTGAGGCATAAGAAGAGCCAAAGAAAGGTGGTGGACATTGATCGAGATGATGAAAATGAGGACGATGAACATGGTGGTGTTATCGGTGAGAGACAGCGGGAGCACCCATTCATTGTAACAGAGCCTGGTGAAGTGGCACGTGGCAAAAAGAACGGTCTTGATTACCTCTTCCATTTATATGAACAGTGCCGCGATTTCTTGATCCAAGTCCAAAGCATTGCCAAGGAGAGAGGAGAAAAATGCCCCACCAAGGTACTAAATAACGCATCTAGACCGTTAATTTCTGCAAATTTTTTGGAGTCCACATTTTATTTGTCTTGTCTTGGACCCACATAGACCAGCCATTGTATTCTGGACTGGAATATAGACCAGAAAACGCCTTTCGTTTTCCCTCCCATTCGTTGGCACTAGCCGCCTTCCTTGCCAAGCGCTCGAGCCTCCTTTGCGCCGCCATCATGTACTGGTTTCTGGTCTCTGTCATTTTAGGCCTACAATTGCAGTCGTCCGATGGGATACTTTTTTTTTTTTTTTTTTGAGAAATTATTAACTTATTAGTTGCTAATTCAAGAAATGATTTGAGTACGTCAAATTTTCAGATTTGCACATTCGTACAATGACGTGGACACCTAGTTTATGTTTGCCATGTGGAATTAGACCCAATTCCATTACTAAAAACCATTGTTTAGCCCTAAATGGAATAGTGTATGATGGTGATAAGAAAAAAATGGGTTTTTTTTTTTGTGGTTGTTTTTGGTTATAGGTGACAAACCAGGTGTTTAGGTATGCCAAGAAGGCAGGAGCAAGCTACATCAACAAGCCCAAAATGAGACACTATGTGCATTGCTATGCTCTACATTGCCTAGATGAAGATGCATCTAATGCACTTAGGAGAGCATTCAAGGAGAGAGGAGAAAATGTTGGAGCATGGAGACAGGCTTGTTACAAGCCTCTAGTGGTCATCGCATCGCGCCAAGGCTGGGATATAGATTCCATTTTCAGTGCTCATCCTCGGCTTGCCATTTGGTACGTGCCTACCAAGCTCCGTCAACTTTGTTACGCAGAACGCAATAGTGTCACTGCTTCAAGCTCTGTCTCTGGTAATGGAGGTCAACTGCTGTTTTGAGTGTTCATGCCAAGAGAAAGAAATACTCCTATCTCTATAACATAGTCAAAATTTATGTTTTAGCCAGGTCAGGACAATCTTGGTTGATGGAGGATGGTTCATTAAATTTCACATCCTCCGCTATTATATATTGTGCTGCTTAAAAGCCCTAATCATTGTTTGCTTTTATCGAACTATTATATTGCTAAGTTTAATTTTCGGGGAAGTCTAGAATGCTTACAATGTCCAGGAATTTGAACAAAATGGCCAAAAGGGCCCAACCAGGACCCACTAGATTAATTTGGTGATGCCAAGCATAGGTTGAACCCGCTGTTACTTTAAAAAGAGAAACATATGTTGACCAGATAAAAAGGCATGAATAGTTCTTGTCTTCCTGAGGTGCCAACATGCAAAAATGCTATATCAGGTTGTTGATTTGATTTCTCATTGTTAATGATTGGTGTTTTGTTTTGCCATAACCATGAAATGGTGCTAAAGTTAGATGCCATAAAAGATGGATCATGCTGGCCTGCAATGCAAAATAAAAATGGCGAAACAATGGAAAGTTTGCCCGGAGTTTCAATGACTAAAAAGACACAAGGATGCATGATCGATAAATGGCAGCACAAAAAGGGCAATGGCTTTGATAAAACATCTGGGGTCCTATGGGATAATATTGGCAAGTGATAATAGGATGAAATTTTATTGTGAAGAGCATTCCTAATGTTTACAACAGAGCTTAACCTTTGAAATTCAATCATCTTTAGGCAGAGGTACAGGAGTATTGTATTTATATAGAACATTGGCCCATGTGCTTTGGCCATTAGTGAGCTCTTTTACTACACTTGCTGCTTCCTCTACATCAACACGGATCTGAACTTTGCTGTCCCTCTCTCGGATTGTAACAGATGAAGTTGAATCCACTGTTATGGCAAATGGTATCCCAAGTTCATCTGTTCTGGCGTATCGTTTCCCTATTGATGTACCTGAAAAGGAAGCTTGAGATATGAGCATAATTTTCTTGCGGATTAACCTCACAGCCATCGCAGGATTTCTCCACGTAATGGGACTGGTTCTATAGAAATTTACTAATTTATAAGTTATCAAAACATATACAGAACAATACTAGAGCAGCCAAATGAGTATTATTTTAGCTCCCAAAGATTATATGACTACATAATCTGATGGACACATACCTGTAATATCAATCCTATATGAGATTCCAACAGCAGCCAATGATTTGGCAATGTGTTTAGCAACGTTCTCATATAGTGGACCCTGGACCAGGGGGAATAAGCTACATTTGATAGGTGCCACAATTGGAGGGAAACGGAAAACATTCAACTGCTCATCGGCAGACTTACTGCGCCTTGTGTAGAAAGAATGCTCAAGAAGGCAGTAAATGATCCGTCTAATACCAAAAGATGGCTCAATCACTGATGGCGTAAAAACCCTGTGTTTTTCTTTCTTGATCTCCTTGGAGATAGTCACCATATTCTTCCTGATTGTCACATCTTTCCCAAGAGAGCAGACATGGAACTGCACCTCTCCTTCACAATCCAAGACAGTTTTCATTTCCATAGCTTCATTTTCATCCATAGCCTGCAGAATATATGAAAGGGAGCATGGATTGCTAACCACTATAGGCTAGAATTGAAAACAGTGGCTTGACCATTTCAAACCCAAGTCAGGATTCTAGCATCCTAAAAAATCAAGAATTCTAGTAGAAAAGGAAGGAAGTGAATAAGTGCTGGGAGCATGCTCAGGGTGGGGCTTGGCACTCCGTAGGAAGAAATTGAGTACTATTAATTCCGGGACCAAGCAACAATATATATACTAAACATACAATTATCCTAATCTTTTGTACCTCTAATGCTTCAGACACCATCTTTTGTTTGCCCCTGAATGCAAGGCCCAGCTCCTTTTTCACTGGAGCAATAACAAGTTTCTGCAATTTCGGATGACATTAGTGCTGTCCAACTTTAGAAAACCACTCAAATTTGGACGATGGTCAGAATTACCTCCACTTCTCTTGGTGCGGCAAGTTTTCCATGTGCAACAAGGGAAACACCACTCTTTTCCTGGCAAAGATAAAAGCATTGTAAGGTCTCACACCTCAAATTCAAAGACCTTCCGGCTAATTGGATGAAATGTCAATTTCTGAGCATTATAAACAAGCTTTCATGTCTCAACTTTGGTAAGCTCCTGATTAATTGGTAGAGAAATGTTATTTTCAGTTTCTTCATCCAGCTTGATCATTAGTAAATAACTGGGCAATATCATATGATAATAAATACTTTGACTCACCCCAAAGTAGTAGCTATATCATTCAAGTTCCAAACCCAATATAAGCATATAGGCTCACATACCAAATAAACAAGAAGCAAACTACTTCAGCAAATGCCAGGAAATAAACATTACATTGGAACAAGCTTGAGTTCTCTACATTGAACACCCACCGTATGAACACGCAAATCATAAGCAGAACGATTGGCAATACCAACACACTCAAGCCAGCCATAGGTGCATTCGATGTCAGCATCCCAACAGTCAGCTGCATAGTGAGCCATGTCATTTTCAAGGTGCTGTCTGAAACGCAAGCGTTCCTTGTTGATGCCGAGACGTGTTAAGAAAAGATACACTCTTCCAATGAAATAGCCCAGTGTTTCATTATTGACAATACCCTGACCAGTTATGCACCACAAATATGCTATCAGGAAGGGGGAAAAAAATAACACAGCCAATAGAAATATTTTAGTTGCTGTCAGAATTAAACAGCAAGTATTTCATAATTTTGCTTGAAGAGAACCATTTATGGGACAAGCAGAAACTATAGCGGATAAATTAAACCAACCTTTGAAACTGCTTCACCAAGGCATATTCTCCTTGCTGACTGCCCAGACACCTGTACTTCCCTTGGTAACATCAGAAACTCCAAATTTGCAACTTCGGAAAATTTTGGATGTGATTGGTCATCAGGATCAACAAAGTGCTCAATCTCAGCCAAAGTAAATTCACGAACTCTTAGGAGACCTTGTCGTGGAGATACCTGCATTTATAAGTAAAAAATGTCAGGTTTTGATGATTGCTATGATTTGCAGCCGCAGCCACTGAATGTTATATAATATAGGAGTCATACGTGAAGAATAATCTATGAAAGTGGAGGCAGTTATACTAGATAATGCTAAAACTCTTCCCACTACCGTTCCACTTCCACCGTGGGCTATGTGAAAAGCTGTAGGTCTAGCAGCTAAGCAGCATTGTCCTGATGCTATTAGAGGCCTTGGGAATAGATTTTGTTACGCAAAAAGCTCTAGGTATATCAGCTAAGTAGCATTGCTATGCTGCTATTAGAAGTCTTGGGAAGAGTATGTTTCAGGAGTTGAGTGTGCCTACCTTCTACTTCTAAAGTGCCTACCTTCTACGTCTAAAGGAAGATTTTTGTGACAGAAGATGATGCAGCTCAACATATTTTATACTATAAGAAACTTGGTTTTAGAAAAATTTAACCTATGATTGACGAAATCAAGAGAAAGCAGTGACAGTCAAAACAGATCAGAAGCATCAAGTGGCATCAACACTAGCAAATTCATGAACAAGATCACTTCAAACAACAAGAATAATTTCCCTGCTATAGAAAAAAATGACACTCAGGCATCTAGTTAGCAACGACATATCAGATGAGGGTTTGGTACCTCATTTCTGAAAACCTGACCAATTTGAGCCGCAGAAAAAGGAAGCTTGGTCCCATTATAGTTGTACAAGTCCTTGAAGTTCACAAAAATGCCCTGTGCTGTCTCGGGTCGCAAATATCTGCAGAATATCGTACATCAACAGGAAACAACAGTCACACGTAAGGTTAATATTAGATAAAATCAAAACCATTGGAGGTAACAGCCTCTAGATTTCAATCACTTGTTTATATCTATCATATCCACATTCTTACGCTGGACTCGATCCAGATGGGCCAATGGAAGTCTGAAACATCAGGTTGAACGGATAAGGAGCAGAGAGAGGGTTTTTAGTATCCGGAGCAGTTACGCCATAGTCTCTAATCTTAGCACCTAATTCTGAACATGAAAGATCATCCAACACAGCAAGAATATGTTTCAATTCTGCTGACTTCTCAGCACTAATACTAAGATCCTTCTCAAGCTTATCTTTGCAAAAATCCTTCAGCAAATAGTCAGCACGGTAACAAGCCCCCGTCTTTTCATCTTTTACCATAAGGTAAGTAAACTTGTCCACGTGACCTGATGCCTTCAATACAACCTCTGGTGTCACACATGGGCAATCCACCTCTAACATGTTCTCCTCCAGAACAAAATGCTGACAATTTGAACACCCAAATATCATTAGAAAACTCGCATTGACTCATAAATGTTCGTGAACAAAGATATTTAAATGACTCTCTTTCTTTGCTTACACTGAGACTTTATTACAATCAAGTTTAACTAATATTAAATTTTTATTCTTCTATCAAAGTTTTATTCTCTTTTCATTTTCCCTGGAGAACTAAATTAATTAAAGGAACTATATTAACTAAGAAGCTCTTGAATTCTCTCTCTCTCTCTCTCTCTCTCTCTCTCTCTCTCTCTCTGCTATTAGACCATCCTCCAGCTAGCTTTCACATAAAAAAGACTTTTAAGTCAACCTCTCAAATTCTCCTAAAGATTTGCTAGCAAATCAAAGAAGCTAACCTGACGCCAGAAAGAGATGACATTAGACTTAACAGCGCAACCAGGCGGACCATAATCATAAAATCCAGCAACACCACCATAAATCTTGAAGGACGGAATATAAAACAAACGCCGTTCAAGCGTATTAAGCAAAGCCTGACGAAAAGCATCCTTGTCAACAAATCCGCTGCCATTTTCACTCCCTTCCTTGCTCAAAAGAACAACTTGGAGCCGTCTATCAATTAAGGATTTATCTTGTTCCAATGCTTCCAAAGCTTCTCGAGTGGCATCAATTAGTTCCTTTGCTGCTCCCTCTGCTTTTAGTTCTCTTACAACGCTGGCTTGTGCTGCTATGGCTATTTCTTTCTCCGTTAGTTCTCTACGGAGAGAGGACTCGGTGGAGTCCATGTGAGAAGATGGAAATGAAGTTTCTGTAGTGCGTTTACGTTGATCAAAGAATTGGTCTTTCATAAGAGAAATTTTATAATACGGGGGTCCAACTAGAGTGCCATCATCATGTTAGGAAGATCGATGCCTTTCAATGCGTTTTTCCCTCTGAGGCTGACATGTGTCAAAAATGAACTTGAAAGGTCCAGATGCTTTATGTTATCATGTACTCTACCACGGACGCAAATGCTCTTCAAATCTAATTACCATAATGCCTTTATTTCGGGAAAAAAAAAAAAAACTGTAAAAGGAATCCGGGCATGGTAGATGGATTCCGGAATTTGCTCTAACAAAAAACACAATTCAACGAAAAAGCTTTTTTTTTTATAAAGAATTTATAGACATAAAAGTTAGATTATTTCGTCACCAAAATTAAAAAATATGAAATTTTGATTTTTCAAATTTAAAAAGTATAAAATGAAATTTTAGTTTAATATGGTTATTTTGAAAAAGTAGATTCTGAGGTTTGATCTGAGTTTAGAAGGACTAGAGGAGATAAAAACTTAATTGTTCATTATAGTCCTCAAACTTTTAATTGCTTCAGATAATTCCTCCATTCAAATTTTTAGTGTCATGTTTATGCTTATTTTTTATGGTATGGGTTGATTTGAAGTAAAATTTTGTAGATTGAATAATTATTTAAGATTAATTAGAGATTGTTTTGATAATCTTGTAGATATAAGGATTGTTTCGACTTTATAGTGATTTGAAGATAATTTTATTTTTATTTTTAGCTGATTTTATGATATGTCTAAGATATTTTTATTTTAAAGTTATATATATATTTTTATAATTTTATAACACCACTTTCAATTTATTTTATATTTTTTTATATATATTTATGATTTCTTTTAGAAAATGAGTTTGTTTGGTGATTTTAGTTTTGGTTATTTTATGTAAGTTATTATATTCCTTGAATATGTACTAATTTTTTTCTTTTTGCAATGTTTTAATTTTATGTTGGTGTTTCAAAATTTAATCATAGCTTTCATTGTATATTTTTTTTCAAAACTTTGTCGTCATCTAATTATAAATTATCACAGCACTTTCTTAATTATCAAATCTGGTTTTATAACATGTCTTAAAAATTACATCATAGTTATTAACTACCAATTGCCCATGTTACAGCTGCAGTGTCCGGTTGAACAAAATTATTTTAAAATTTTTTAATTATAATTTCGTATTTAATTAATTTTTTCTAATGCTTTTTATAAATTTTTTTCTTAAAAAAACATAGATAATTCTTCTTTATAAATTGATTTTAACTAAAATATTAATCAAGAATAAAAAAACTTAAAAATATATTTTTCATAATACTCGTACTAAAAAAATAAAATGATAATTAATAATATACTTTTATAAAACTAACAAATGAAAAAAAATTCTTATTTAATGCTAATAAGAAGATTAATTTTTGAAAGGTAAATAGAACAAAATGATTTCAAATTTTTATAATTTTTTATTAATTTTTTATTTAATTATTACTATTTTTTGTTTTTCATATAATTTCTATTTAAAAAACATGATTTATTTTTCTTTATTTAGGGATTCCTAAATAAAAACTTGTAATATATAATTTAAACATAAAATAGTAATTAAGAATTTAAAAATAAATACTTTAAAAATATATTGTTTTATAAGAATATATTCAAAAAAATAAAATTACAATTAATGTATAGACTTGTATAAAACTTAACCAATAAAAAAATAAAAATGTATTCTTATTTAATGTGGATGAGAAGATTATTTTTTAAAAGTACATATATTTGATCTATATATATTATATAATCGTCAATTTGTGTGAAAAAAAGTAACAATTTATTTTTAAAAATTTTATCACCCAATTAAATAAAAAAGAATATAAATCGATAGAAAAAATCAAAAAAAAAACCAAAGAAAAAAAGAAAAAGAAAAGGCATGTAGTGCATCAACTGGGGATTAAAATTTTTATTTTAAAATTTAAAAGATCAAAACGAAAGAATTTGAAAATTACAAAAAAGAAAACCTAAAAAAAAGAAAAAAGATTGGAGTGAATATATATATATATATATATATATATATATATATATATATATATATAAAGGTCTTTGTGAGGGTAAAAAAAGGAGTAAATAATACATTGTGAAGGGGAGAACGGTATCGTCATAAAAAAAAACTTTAAAAATATATTGTTTTATAAGAATATATATATATATATATATATAAAATAAAATTATAACAAATGTATAAAACTTGCATAAAAATTAATCAGTAAAAAAATAAAATTTTATTCTTATTTAATGTTGATGAGAAAACTTTGTTTTTTTAAAAGCATATACATATGATCTATATATATTATATAATCGTCGGTATACGTGAAAAAAAAGAGCAACGATTAATTTTTAAAAATTTTAACATCCAATTAAATAAAAAACATAAATTGATGAAAAAAAGTAAAGAATAAGAAAAAGAAAAGGCATGCTCGTAACCCTCATAAAATCAGTAACCGTATAAGTGTACGTATCGAGATATTTATATTCGTACGTATATATATAGTATATCGGTTACGTACGGGAAAATCTGTACTCGAGTCAAAATATGTACTAGAATATATGGTATGTACGTATTTGTTGAGCGTAACTAATGTACGTAAATATTTAGGCAGAATAATTTTGGATGAATTAATTAGTAAATCCATTGTAAAGTGATAATTGCCAAACATTTTGGGTGGAAATTTTTGGAAACATAACTAAATAAATTACCCTCAAATTAATCACAATTTAAGCCTCATTTACATTTCATCTTACCTCAAGCTATTGACATTTGGCTTGCTCATTAATTAGGAGAGAAAATATAAGATATTTAAGCAAGAAAATGGATAAGGATGCCCTTATTTTTGGTGCATCCCGTTACTTACCTTAAAGAAAGAAAGAAAAAGTGAAAGAGAAGGGAGAAAGGGAGAAAAACGGGAAGAAGAAGAAGGGAAAAAGAAAGGAAAAAGAAAAGGAAACTAAAAGGAAGCCAAAGAGATTTTAGGAAAGTTTAATCCAATGTAAGTAGGTTTCATTTTTTTTTTTTTTTGCTTTGTTTATGCTTTCCATGTTTATTTTATGAGTTTTTTAATTCATGTGAAATGTGATTATGGTATTTTGTGATGATTTTAAACACTTGATGTTTGATGATGGATGATTATGCATGTGTGATGAGAAATGTGCTTTAAGAGAAGATTTCTGGATTTTAGGGGTGAAAAAACCCGAACTTGGTGTGATTTATTTCGGCATCTTAGAGTGACTTTTAGGAACAATTAAAAGAATAAAAGTTGTTGATATATGTGTCTACTATATCTCTTTAAACTTTCGTGACTTTTAGAAATATATATATGGAGTTATGACTGACTTGGTATGGATCATTCGAATGGACCACCTACTGGAAAAATATTTCATTCCGAAAGTTGTGTGATTTATTTCGGGATCATAGAGTGGTTTCTAGGCAGAACGCAAAGAAGAAAAGTTGTTCATCTATGTGTCTACTCAATTTATATAAAATTTCGTAATTTTTAGATCTGTATATAACGATTTATGACTGATTTGGTACGGATCATTTGAATGGATCACCTACTGGAAAAAAATTATTTAGTTCCGAAACTTGTGTGATTTATTTAAGGATCTTAGAATGGTTTTTGAAGGAAATGTAAAGAATAAAAGTTATTGATATGTGTGTCTAATATCTCTCCTTAAAATATCATGATTTGTAGATATATATTTAAAGAGTTATGGCCAATTTGGTATAGGTTGTTTAGGGGTACCACTGCTGGAATATTTTTAACCTAAAACAAATGGGCTTGGACCAAAACAAAAAGGGGTTTGGATTTCATTAAATAGACTTGAGTTAAAATGAGATGGGCTTAGATTTAAAAATAAAGTGGACTTAGATTAAAACAAATGAACTTGGGCTTGGATTAAAATAAATAGGCTTGGATTAATGTTAATGGGCTTGGACTTAAATAAAATAAACTTGGCAATGGACTTGGACTAAAATCGAAGGCTTGGTTTTAAAGTAGATGGGCTTAGACTAACGAAATGAGCTTAGACTAAAATAAGTGAACTTATATAGAAATAAAAAGAATTTAAAAATTTTAAAGAAAATTTATTCTTTTAGAGAGGAATTAAAAAAAAAAAAAAGAGAATTGGACCTTCTTTTAATTATTAATGAAACTAATGAACAATATTAATGAGCGGAGGTTATGTTTCCGCTATGAGTACCATGATTGGTATGTGAGCGCCGGTGAATCCCGAGTGTTGATTGGACCGTGAGTATGGCTTGAGAAAGAAGGGCTGGTACCCGAGTTTGGTTGAATGTGATTAAACATCTCATCACATGCATCATGTGTATTGAGGGTGGAAATAAATTAAGAAAAATCATTGAGTCTTGAATTGACTCGGTTTGGTAACCGAATTGATTAGAATGGGTAATAGCAAAGAATCCATAGTGCGAGCTCTATTTACTAACGCCGTTAAACGAGGGATAATTTCGCTAACCGTGTGCTACAACGAGGGATAATTCCATTACGAGTAGTAGGTGATATTGAGATCACCGAGAGAAAGTAATAGAGCGAGTAGGTGATAACACGATCACCGAGAGATTGGGCGCACGGACTTGCATATACCTAGGGTGCCCGGATTAAAATGGATGAAAATGTGGGAAACACAATAGCATTGCATATCACGTGCATCACCCTACTTACCGAGCTTTAGCTAATTTTGTTATTATATTTGTGTGTTGTTCGAGCAAGGGCAAAGTTAGGTCGATCGAGGATGCTATCGGTTCTCGCTAAAAGAGGCTCATGTGTCACTCATAAAAATAGAAATATCTTTTATGTCATTAAAAAATGGTACGGGCCTAGTTTATAAATTTTTAGACATTTTGAATATATTATAAATTATAGAACTATCCGTAATAATGTTGTAAATTATATCATACGTTTTTCACGGTTTAGTTGTCTATGTATTTTGTTGTGTATGATGGAGGAAGTAGGGGAGTTAGTCCTAACAAGTGTGTCGCGCCGGTCACGCTTGTTAGGTAATAGGCAAAGGAGCCGGGGCGTCACACATGTAGTGTATTAAGTTGGGATTAAAATTTTTTTTTTAAATTTTAGGGATCAAAATGAAATAATTTGAAAATCATAGAAAATAAGGGCATCCTTATCCATATATATATGGAAGTGCTTGTAAAAGCCGATTTTGTATGAAATGCTTAACATATATATATGGAAAATATGTAAATTTTCATATGTATCTAAATGACTTCCATTATATCTTGCTTATGATATGAAAGAATGTCGATATCATAACTAACTTAGATATAACATGACATGTATAAAGCTAAAACATACCATCAAGAAGGAACCCAGTGCGAGAAGGAGGAGAAAGAACCTCCAATGATAACAACGTGAACCAACAAGATGCGTTGAACCGTATGTTGGACATACTACAGCAACAACATCAAGCAATACAATAACAACAACAAACCCATGCGGAGCGAGTGAGACAACTTCCGGCTATGCGCCAACGGTCTCCACCTCCGCCGCCTTAGTATAGCAATGACGTGGTGGAGAGATTCCAAAGATGAATCCTCAAGAATTCTCCGGAGGTGTTAACCCGATGATAGCGGAAGAATGGATTAAATCCTTGGAGGCAATATTTGAGCATATACACTTTAATGATAATGAACGAGTGTCGTGTGCTATCTTTATGCTAACCATAGATGCCCGCACTGGTGGGAAAGTACACGGGTAACGGTTAATGTACCCACGTTAACTTAGAAGAGGTTTAAGGAAATGTTTTACAACAAGTATTTCACTGTCGACGTAAAGGCTAGGAAGATTTAGGAATTTCTAGAATTGAAACAAGATGGAATGTCGATAGGGGAATATGTACGAAGGTTTGAACAAGGGTGCCGATTTGTTCCATTCATTGCCGAGGATGAAAATTTGAAAAAGAATCGGTTTATAACGGGATCGAACCCGAGAGTCTAGAGTATGGTACGAATGTCTTTCGCCAATACTTTTCCAAAAATGGTAGATAAAGCACCGCTGGCGGACGAGGATCAAAAGGAAATTTCAAAGAAGATACAACGGAAAAGGCAAACATTTAAGTTTGGAGCTTCTTCCTTTGGGCCATTAAGACGAACTCCGCCAAGAAACTTCAATCGAGGCAGTGGTCCAGGAAGTGCATGAGTTGCCGGACCGACACCATATGCCCCAAGGCCACTACTAGGAAGTCAACCGAGACTAATGTTGGGTAACCAATCTCAATACAATAAGAGTGGGAGGTTTCACACCGAGGAGTGTCCATCGGATATGAGAACTTGCTTTATTTGTCATAAGCAAGGGCACATAGCCTTTAACTATCTCCAAGTACGAAACGAGGACCAAGAAGGGTACCGTCCGAGTCTATACGATGACTCAAGAGGAGGCCGACCGAAAGGACTCGGCAGTGATTTGTGGTAATGTCTCACTCCATGGCTTGGTTACTTATGTTTTGATTGATTCCGGTGCTAGTCATTCATTCATATAAAAAACATTGATAAAAAGTCTAGAAATTAAACCCGAAACATTGACGGTAGGATATCCGATAGTAGTCCCTTCGGATAATATATGGAGTCGACGAACCTAGTAAAACAGAGTGTCCAATATAGATTGAGGATAGAAGTTTGGAAGCAGATTTGATAGTACTTGGACCTTCAAGATTTTGTTTTTATTCTAGGAATGAATTGGCTATCAAAGCACGGTACCCATATCGATTGTCGGGGTAAAAGAGTAGTTTTTGATCTACTCGAAGGTCGGTAGTTAGAATTTAGGACCGATACGAAAACTCAAGCCATACAAATCATATCGGCCATAAAAGCTCGAAAGATGTTCGAAAAAGGGTGTACGTGGTACCTAGCACATGTGATGGATAGTCGGGTAGAACAAGAGTTGAAGCGAGGAGATATAGAGGTTGTACGAGAGTATTTTGATGTGTTTCCGTAAATTTTGACTACGCTACCACCGAGAGAGAGGTAGAATTTGAGATTGAATTAGAGCCGGCACGACTCCAATTTCTAAGACTCCCTATAGGATGGCCCTAGTGGAGTTGAAAGAGTTAAAGGTGTAATTACGAGTAATTACTCGGATAAGGGATTCATACACCCTAGTTCCTCACCATGAGGAGCTCCAAGATCGTTCATGAAGAAAAAGGACGATAGTATGCGGTTATATATTGACTATCGAGAATTGAATCGGGTGACAATTAAAAATAGGTACTCGTTACCTCGAATTGATGACTTATTCAACCAATTGCAAGGTGTGATGGTGTTCTCTAAGATAGATCTGCAATCGGGATATCACCAGTCGAGAGTAAGATCGGAGGATGTGAAGAAGATAGCTTTTAGAATGAGATACGACCACTACGAATTCCTAGTAATGCTCGTTTGGATTGACTAATGCCCTAGTCGCCTTTATGGACTTGATGAATCAAGTCTTTAAAGGATTCCTAGATAAATTTATCATTATGTTCATCGATGATATTCGGTTTATTCTCGGAGCCGGGAGGAGCATAGCGAAAATTTAAGAGCTACTTTATAGATATTAAGGGAGCGACGAGATATACGCCAATTTCAAGAAATGCGAATTTTGGCCGGAGCAAATAGCTTTTCTTGGCCATATGGTGACAAAAGAAGGTATAGCGAGTAGATCTAAGAAAAGTAGAGGCTATCCAAAACCGGCCTACCCCGAAGAACGTGATGGAAGTACGAAGTTTCTTAGGGCTAGCCGGTTACTATCGGAGATTTGTGGAGGGCTTCTCAAAGATAGCTAGGCCTCTTACTAACTTGATGAAAAAGAATTTCAAGTTTCGAGTGGACGGATGTTTGTGAGAAGAGTTTTCAAGAATTAAAGCAAAGGTTAGTCACCGCTCCAGTGCTAACCATTCCGTCCGAAGGTGAAAACTTCGTGGTGTATAGCAACACTTCTAAAAATAGGCTAGGAGCGGTGTTGATGCGGAATGAAAGAGTGGTAGCATATGGGTCGCGACAACCGAAGGAATATGAACGAAATTATCCGACACATGATTTGGAGTTAGCGGTGGTAGTCTTCGTCCTAAAAATTTAGAGACACTACCTATACGGGGAGAAGTGTGAGATATATACGGATCACAAAAGCCTACGATATATCTTCACATAAAAAGAGCTGAACATGAGGCAAAGAAGATGGTTAGAGCTAGTAAAGGACTATGATCGTATAATCAATTACCACCGGGAAAAGCCAACGTTGTTGTCGATGCTTTAAGTAAAAAATCGATAGCAATGATGCAATTAATTCAACAGTCGATAGCAAAGGACTTTCAAAAGCTGGAATTGGAGGTAATTCCTGTAGGCCACAAGAATATTTTATCGGCTTTGATAGTCCAGTCGACTCGCGGGAGAGAATCAAGGTGGAGCAACATACGGATGCAAAGCTGATTGAAATAAAATAGAGTATAGAGGTTGGAAAGGAGTCTAATTTTGAGATGGATGATAAAGACGTAATTAAATTTAAGGAAAGGTTGTGTATTCCCTCGGTGGAGGACTTGAAGGAAGAGATACTAAGGGAAGCACATGTAACTCCATACTCGATGCATCCGGGAAGCATAAAAATGTATCGGGATTTACGAAAATGTTATTGGTGGCACGGAATGAAGAAAGACGTGGCAAATCATGTAGCAAGATGTCGGACTTGTCGACAAGTGAAAGTGGAGCACCAAAGACCCTCGGAAACATTAAAACGAGTTAGCAATTCCAAAATGGAAATGGGAGCACATAACTATGGATTTTGTCATGGGATTGCCAAGGTCGGAGAAAGGGTCGGATGCTATTTGGGTGATTGTGGACGAGTTGACTAAATCAGCCCATTTTCTTCCAATCAAGACCACCTACAATCCGAACCGAGTATGCCCGATTGTACATTGATGAGATCATAAGACTACATGAGATTCCGATCTCAATTGTATCCGATCGAGATCCAAGGTTCACCTCCGTATTTTGGAAGAGTCCGTATAAAGCCATGGGCTCGAAGTTAAACTTCAGCACAACTTATCATCCTCAAACTGATGGACAATTAGAACGAGTAATTCAAATTCTAGAAGACATGTTGCGAGCATGCGTTACGGATTGGTACAAAAAATGAGAAAAATATGTACGCTTAGCTGAATTTGCGTATAATAATAGCTACCAAGCTTCAATTGGAATGGCTCCATATGAAGCTTTGTATGGACATCGATGTAGATCTCCCGTGCATTGGGGAGAGGTTAGAGCAAGAAAGTTCGTTGGGACCGAGTTGGTACAACAAACGAGTGAAGCAGATGGATAAAATCCGTCAATGACTAAAAACAGACTCAAAGCGGACGGAAAAGCTACGTCGATAAGAGACGAAGAGATCTAGAATTTGAAATCGATGGCTTTGTGTTCCTAAGGTTTTCACCGATGAAAGGTGTGCTACGATTTGGAAAGAAAGGAAAGTCGAGTCCCCGATACATCGGGCCATTTTAGATACTTGGATCGAGTAGGCGATAAAGCATATCGCCTCGTCGCTACCGTCATCCTTAGCGGGTGTACATAATGTGTTCCATGTTTCTATGCTAAGGAAGTGCATTGGAGAACCTAGCCAAATCTTGGAGACAGTTATACCGAACCTTACCCCCGACTTGACATATGGAAAGAAACCAGTCCGGATTTTGAATAGTCAAGTCAAATAGTTGAAGAATAAGGAGATTAGGCTAGTTAAAGTTATGTGAGAGAATCACGATCACGAAGAAATGACGTAGGAGCTAGAGGAAGAGATGAGAGAAAAATACCCGATATTATTCAAATAGGTTAATTTCAAGGACGAAATTTCTTTTAAAGAGGGGAGAAATGTAACCCTCGTAAAATCCGTAACCGTATAAGTGTACGTATAGAGATATTTATATTAGTATGTATATATATAGTATATCGGTTACGTACGTGAAAATCCGTAACCGAGTCAAAATATGTACTGAAATATATGGTATGTACGTATTTATTGAGAGTAATCGATGTATGTAAATATTTAGGCAGTAATAATTTTGAATGAATTAATTAGTAAATCCATTGTAAAGTGATAATTGCCAAACATTTTAGGTGAAAAGTTTTGAAAACATAACTAAATAAATTACCCTCAAATTAATCACAATTTAAGCCTCATTTATAGTTTATCTTACCTCAAGCTATTGACACTTGGCTTGCTCATTAATTGGGAGAGAAAATATGAGATATTTAAGCAAGAAAATGGATAAGGATGCCTTTATTTTTGGTGCACCCCGTTACTTACCCTAAAGAAAGAAAGAAAAAGTGAAAGAGAAGGGAGAAAAACGAAAAGAAGAAGAAGGGGAAAAGAAAGGAAAAAGAAAAGAAAACTAAAAGGAAGCGAAAGAGATTTTAGGAAAGTTTAATCCAATGTAAGTAGGTTTCATTTTTTTTTGCTTTGTTTATGCTTTTCATGTTTATTTTATGAGTTGTTTAATTCATGTGAAATGTGATTATGGTATTTTGTGATGATTTTAAACACTTGATGTTTGATGATGGATGGTTATGTATGTGTGATGAGAAATGTGCTTTATGAGAAGATTTCTAGATTTTAGGGTGGAAAAACCCAAACTTGGTGTTATTTATTTTGGGATCTTAGATTGATTTTTAGGAAAAATTCAAAGAATAAAAGTTGTTGATCTATGTGTCTAATATATCTCTTTAAAATTTCGTGACTTTTAGAAATATATATATGGAGTTATGACTGACTTGGTATGGATTGTTCGAATGGACCACCTACTGGAAAAATATTTCATTTCGAACATTTTTTTATTTATTTCGGGATCATAGAGTGGTTTCTAGGCAGACCTCAAAGAAGGAAAGTTGTTCATTTATGTGTCTACTAGATTTATATAAAATATCGTGATTTTTAAATCTGTATGTAAGGATTTATGACTGATTTGGTATGGATCATTTGAATGGACCACCTACTGGAAAAAAATTATTTAGTTCCGAAACTTGTGTGATTTTTTTAAGGATTTTAGAATGGTTTTTGGAGGTAACTTAAAGGATGAATGTTGTTGATATGTGTGCCTACTATCTCTCCTTAAAATGTTGTGATTTTTAGATATATATTTAAGGAGTTATGGCCGATTTGGTATAGGTTGTTTAGGTGTACCACTCGCTGGAAAAGTTTTAACCTAAAACAAATGGGCTTGGACCAAAACAAAAAGGAGTTTGGATTTCATTAAATGGACTTGAGTTAAAATGAGATGGGCTTAGATTTAAAAATAAAGTGAACTTAGATTAAAACAAATGAACTTGGGCTTGGATTAAAATAAATGAGCTTGGATTAATGTTAATGGGCTTGGACTTAAATAAAATAAAATTGACAATGGACTTGGACTAAAATCAAAAGGCTTGGTTTTAAAGTAGATGGGCTTAGACTAACGGAAATGGGCTTAGACTAAAATAAATGGACTTAGATAGAAATAAAAAGGATTTGAAAATTTTAAAGAAAATTTATTCTTTTAGAGAGGAATTAAAAAAAAAAAAGAATTGGACCTTCTTTTAATTATTAATGAAACTAATGAACAATATTAATGAGCGAAAGTTGTGTTCCCGCTATGAGTACCATGATTGGTATATGAGCGCCGAGTGAATCTCGAGTGTTGGTTGTACCATGAGTATGGCTTGAGAAAGAAGGGGTTGTACCCGAGTTTGGTTGAATGTGATTAAACATCTCATTACGTGCATCATGTGCATTGGGGTGGAAATAAATTGAGAAAAATCATTAAGTCTTGAATTGACTCGGTTTGGTAACCAAATTGAGTGGAATGGATAATAGCAAGGAATCCATAGTGCAAGCTCTATTTACTAACATCGTTAAGCGAGGGATAATTTCGCTAACCGTGTGCTACAACGAGGGATAATTCCGTTGCGAGTAGTAGGTGATATTGAGATCAACGAGAGAAAGTAATAGAGTAGTAGGTGATAACACGATCACCGAGAGATTGGGCGCACGAACTTGCATATACCTAGGGTATCCGGATTAAAATGGATGAAAATGTGAGAAACACAATAACATTGCATATCACGTGCATCACCTTACTTGCCGAGCTTTGGCTCATTCCGTTATTGTATTTGTTGTTGTTCGAGCAAGGGCAAAGTTAAGTCGATTGAGGATGCTACCGGTTCTCGTTAAAAGAGGCTCACGTGTCACTCATAAAAATAGGAATATCTTTTATGTCATTAAAAAGGGGTACGGGCCTAGTTTGTAAATTTTTAGGCATTTTGAATATATTATAAATTATAGAACTATCCGTACTAATGTTGTAAATTATATCATACGTTTTCCATGGTTTAGTTGTCTATGTATTCTGTTGTTTATGATGGAGGAAGGGGACTTAGTCTCAACGGTGTGTCACGCCGGTCACGCTTGTTAGGTAATAGGCAAGGGAGCCGGGGCGTCACACATGCGAGTGCATTAAGTTGGGATTAAATTTTTTATTTTAAAATTTTAGGGATCAAAACGAAATAATTTGAAAATTACAGAAAAAACATGAGAAAAAAAAACTAAGAGTGAAAATTATATATTAAAAAAAACCGAGAGTGAATAGTACATTGTGAGGGTAAAAAAAAAAAAACAAAACAGAACAAAAAAAGGAGTGAATAGTACATAATGAGGGGTGATTTTTAAAGTATATACATTTGATCTATATATATAATCATCGACTTGTGTGAAAAAAAATAACGATTGATTTTTAAAAATTTTAACGCTCAATTAAGTAAAAAAAAAAACATAAAGCTGATTAAAAAAAGCAAAAAAAAAAAGACATAGTGCATCGGCTAAGGATTAAAATTTTTATTTTTAAATTTTAGAGATCAAAATAAAATAATTTAAAAAAAAAACTAAGGAAAAAACTAAGAGCGAAAATTAGGAAAAAAAACACACACTAAGATTAAGTAGTGTGTGAGGGCAAAAAAAAAAAAAAAAAAAAAAAAAAAAAAAAAAAAAAAAAACACTAAAACTAAAAACTAATACTTGTTCAAATGAACAGTACAATAGTATAGGGAGTTTCTTGTTCATTTGAACAATGAACTCCTAACAGATTTTAGTTATATAGATATTGTTCAAATTAACTATTAGTAATAATATCCATCTTATGTGTATTGTAATGTAAATATATTATTAATTATTTTAATTAATAAAATTTTAATACAAATTTGGTTGAAATGATATAATAAGATATATGGTATCTTTTATGTATTTATAAGATGGATAAAAAATAAAAACGCAAGACAAAATGTTATCCATTTTGTAGTTTTCTAATCTACTTTGCAATTTTGTTTCTACTACGAGAAATTTGTCAAATAGCGACGAACTTCAAAACATCGCTAAATAGTGATTAAATAGTTTCGAATTAGCTTGCGTTACGTTTAGCGATGGAATAGAGACCAATTTGTGACTAAGTATCAGCAATGGATAAATTTCAATCGCTAAATATGGCGCCAAAACTAATCGGGACTTTTCATGACGGATTAGAGATGGATTAGCTATAGAAAATAACGACGGGTTATTAATGTCATCGCTATAATTTTTTTGGCTTTTAGTGATGGTCAATCCATCCTTAAAAGCTCACTATTTAGCAATGAGAATATTTTCCTAGCTAAATGTTGAATTTTTGGGCGACCTTTGCAAATTCAAAAGTCACGCCAAACATCACTTATTTAGCGATTGGTATGTGCACTGTCGCTAATGTGCTTGCCTTTTAAATCCGGACAGCAACTCCTCCCTCCTCATTTTTCTTCCATTTTTCTTCCTCCTCAAGCTGCTGTCCCTCATTCAACCCTCCAAATCCTCCAGAAAACTCCCTTAATCCATAGCCTCTTTAAACACGTTTTTCCTAAAAAACTTAGTTTTTCTTCCTTCATTTAGGCCAACTTCACTCGAATTAGGTAAGTTTTTTATCTCTTTTATTTTCTTAATTAATGTGAGTAATTTGTTATAATTTTTAGGTTAATTATAAGTATAATTGCTTGATTTGTAATTGTGTATACATTTAATTGTTAGTTTGTTGATTTATTTGGTAATTTGTTAGGTTAATTTGTTGAATTATTGAATTTTGTTAATTATTTGGTTAATTTTTTAATTAAAAATAATTTAAATTCAATAAAAAATAATTTATAATTAATTAAGTTTATTTTATTAATGTTTAGTTAATTAATGAAGTTCACTATGTTTAAGCTGATTGAATTAGAATAAATTAGATAATTAAATGCAAAATTTTTGTTAATTAAGTTAATTTAATGATTATTTTAAATTTAATTTGGTTAGAAAAAGAATTAATTAATTTAATTTGAATTATGTTTAGTTAATTAGGTTAATTATGTTTAATTGGTTGGATTAGAATAAATTTTGCTAATTAATTGTTATTTTGTTAATTAAATGTAAATTATTTTGTTAATTAAATTATATTAATTTTTATTTTGAATTTAATTAATTTGGTTAGAATTAGAATCAATTAAGTTAATTTGAATTATTTTTAGTTAATTAATTAATTAGGTTAATTAAGTTTAATTGGTTGGATTAGAATATATAAATTTGTTAATTAATTGTTATTTTGTTAATTAAATGAAAACTGTTTGTTAATTAAATTAATTAAATTGTTAATTTAAATTTAATTTGGTTAGAATTAGAATAAATTAAGTTAATATTATTTATGTTTAATTAATTAATTAATTATGTTTAATCGATTGGATTAGAATAAATTTTTTAATTAATCATTATTTTAAATTTAATTTGGTTAGAATTAGAATTAATTAAGTTAATGTGATTTATTTTTACTTAATTAATTAATTATGTTAATTTTTTTAATTCATTGAATTATAATTTTATTTATATTAAACCTTGTTCATTTATTGTTATTTTAAATTTAATTTGGTTAGAATTAGAATTAGAATTAATTAAGTTAACTTGATTTTTAATTAATTAATTAATTAGATTAATTATGTTTGATTAATTATTTAGTACATAATTATTGAAGTGTGTTAAGATACGTCGTAGTGTATCGAACACGAGAGGTCGGAGACCACTAGAAATTAAGGAAGAATAAGGTTGGTTTAATACTCTATGATGGAGTTGGGAGGAAGAACTTGTGATTTAATTTCAATAGAGTATCCGAGACAATTATTGATCTCGATGTGCGTAATGTTTGTATAATCATTTAGTGTATTTGTTAATTGAGAAAGATATAATTTATAGGGGAGACTCTATCGAAATTTTGTTAAATGTTTAGGAAAGTTTTGTGTGATCATTTTTTGTTTCAATCATAAGTTTCTAAAATTGTCTTAGTCACATAGCTACTCGCGCTTATAGTTTTAGCAACTAAAATTTGCATTTTTCATTTTATCTCCTAACTACTGTATTTGTGATCATAATATTAAAAAGAAGAAGAAAGAATCAAGTTTGTTCTATTAAGATTAATAGCAACATAGTTTTTTTTTTTTTTAAAGGAGAAGAATCGGTTTCTTTGCTCAAAATAGTAGCAAGCCGAGACTTGAACATCGGTTTTATAGTAGCTTTGAATGATACCAATATAGATTTTAGATTATGTCCTTCTATTTTCAAACATACTTCTTGTGAATTGTGATAGTCTAATTTAGTGCTAATTGTATTATTTCTATCCAAAAAATGTGTCCAAATTAGGTACATTCAACTTCTTCCTAGTGTATTTTTCTTAATTAAATGTAATATTTTTATTAATTGAGTTAATTTAATGTAACGAGCTAGTAAAATCAACGAGCATGCAAACTCGGTTGAAGAGAGTTATGTAGTTGTTAAAGAACCTCCGAGTCATCTCTCGTCTCTCTTATCGACCCTCGACAACCTAACAATCAACCATCCCTCTCAATAGCTAGTAGTCGAAAGATGATGTAGAAGATGGTGATAATAAAGAGTAAAATTCTTCTTTTTTTTTAAAATATTTTTATACATCTTAATGTATTTATATATTTAATTTAATTTAATAATATAGGTGTTTTAATAAGATGATGTTTATATTTATTTATTGTTACAATTACCAATAAATAACAATTCATTTAAAAAAAATAATAACATATTTAGTTATGGAATGGAGATGACAATTAGTGACGGATGAATACTCGGTCGCTAAATAATGACATAAATAGCGAAGGAATTGTTAGGATATTAGCGACAACACAATCTATCGCTATTTGACGATGCAAAAAAAGTGAAAATAGCAATGGTTAGCGAAGGACACGAGATGTTAGAGACGACTAATTCGAGCCATTTATCGATGGAATATCAACAAAATAGCAATGGAAAAAAAAATTTGTCTCTAAAAAAATAACAACCACCACTTTAGTGACGGATTTGATTTTGTCTCTAATTCGTCGCTAATGCCATTTAGCGACGGATTTTTGAAAAATAGCGATGAAAAAATCCTTCTCTATTTAGCAAATTTCTTGTAGTATTCTAAGTATCTAAACGTTGGATTACACAGGAGAGACTTATATTTGGTGATAATTCTTTAAATTAGATTAAATAAATATATACCGTATAAATTGTATTAATAAATTTAAAAATTGAAATTTGAGAGGAAAAATTTTAGTATCTTTAACTCCTTATTTCAATTAAAAAAAACTATAATACAAAATATCTTCTTTTTTTGCCTTATAAATTTATGTTCTTCTTTTTTCAGATCTATATTATACATGCATAAAATATGTCATATATCTCATTCAATTGCTTCTATCAAATTATTATGTATAAATTCGTTATTTAAATAAATAATGATACCAATGGACAAAAATTAAAAAAAAAAAAAGAAATTTCAAAGAAAAAACTATATTTTCATATTTTTAACTTCATGTTACAATAAAAAAACTTAGTTTTTATGTGTCTTAACTCTTTCGATATTGTATTTAGTAATGTCGTGAGTTGAAATGGTTAAGACTAAAAATTACAAGGTGTTAAAGATACAAAATATGAATATCATTTGTATAATCCAATGCTAGGATACTTGGAAAAATTAAAATTTTTTTAATTAAAACTATTGATTGTAAGAAAAAACTACAAATTAGACCATAAAAAACTACAAATTTTTTAACCATTTTCTATCTAGCATTTTCATGTTTTTTTTTCTACTTTTTTCTTTTCATATCGATCATATACATCCTCTGTCTCTCTCTCTCTATGTATATGTATTGCAGTTTGTATGCATAAGATTAATATGATAAATTAAAAGGAGAATTAAAAAAACATGAAAAATATAAGACAAAAAATGATTATCTATTTTGCAATTTTTCTATTATAATGTGCTGTTTCTTCATTCAACTCCGTTTTTCAACACAAAAAGCAATTTCTCCGAGAATCTAAATTTTGAATTATACTAAAAAGAAATATGTATTTTACATCTTTACTCGAGGTTAAGTAAATTATTCTCCAGTGAAAATCAATTCTCTGAACATACTCGATCACATGGTTGAGCTTTTTCAAAATAAAAGTATACTAATATTTTTTGAAATTTATAATTATAACTACGAATTATAAATAAAAAATATTGAAAATATAAATCGTTTTATTCGGAGCTTACCCAAATAATTTTTTTTAAAAAAGAAAAAAATATTCAAATTTTTAGATGAAAATATTATAGGTAATAAAAATACTAGTTTTGTGCACAATCTTAGATGGTGGAACAAGTCCATGTAATAATAATTTCTCCTAAGAGCATACTAAACATGACCTCATAAGTTAAAGGCATATAAAAATCTAAGTTTTTTATATTTAAATATTAAGTTAAAGATACGACAATATAGCTTTTTCTCCAAAATTTAAGTGTTTTTATTTTAAAATTTTGTCCATTGTTATAAATTATAAGATAAATTATTATTTATTTTAATTAGTGAATTTTTAAATAATAATTTGGTGAAAAATGATAGAATGAGATGTATGACATATTTTGTGTATGTATAAAATAGACATGGAAAAAAAAAGAGAAACTTATAAGGTAAAAAGAAGAACAAAAAGCTTTGTATTATGTTATTTATTTATTTATTGAAATGAGAAGTTAAAGATATGAAAATGTAGTTGCTTTCCTTACAAATTTTTGTTTTAGAATTTATTTCCTTTGATACAAGTTATATGATATATTATTATTTATTTTGATTAAAGATTTTTTTCATTACCGAATATTTATTTCTTTAGTATAATTCAATATTTAAATACTTGAAAAAAATTATTTGTACTAATAAAACTGTGAATTGAAAGAAGAAATTCTAAAGTAAATTAAAAAGTGCAGAATGAGCAACTTTTTTTCTTACTTTTTTTTATGTTTTTTTTCTTTTTAATTTTCCTCATTTTATTTTTTTGATAACCATCTTATATATATATATATATATATATATATATATATATATATATATATATATATATCATTTCAACCAAGTTAATTTTAACCTTTCCTAACTTAAAATAAATTTCTTATATTAAAATTCAATATACTATAAGATGTATATTATTATTAGTAGTCTATTTGAATAAAATAAATATTAATAACTATGTTATATCTTTTAGGTTTGAAAATTAAATTTGACCATTAAGAAAGTAGTGTGATAATTTATAATTGGATAACAATAAGGTTTTGCAAAAACCTATAATAAAAACCATGATTAAATTTTAAAATATTAAAATAAAATTAAACTAGTATAAAGAAAAATATGCATATCTAGTGACTACACTTAATTACATAAAACAACTGAAATTGAAAATTTAAATTATTAAACAAACTCATTTTTCAATATATATCTATAAACGAAACAAGTCTAAAATAAATGGAAAATAATATTAGAAATTATAAAAAATAAAGATATAACTTCAAGATAAAAATATCCATCACCTATCAGGAAAAAAACAATCAAAAACCAAATCAAAATTATTTTTGAATCACCATAAAATCAAAATAGTCCCTATATCTAAAAGATCATCTTTCTTCAAAGATTATTTATTTATTTATTTATTTTTTATGTATATAACTCACACACCTAACACACATACACACCTAAGACTTTTAACAGAACTAATCTTTTAGAATTTAAACTAGTAATCTCTTGCAATATACCACTTGCCATTGGACTATAAGCTCTTTGGTCCTATATCTACAAGATTAGCAAAACAACCCTTAATTAATATTAAGCCACCACTTAAACTTAAAATAAATATATCTTCAAATCAACTCTTATCGTAATAAATAAGCATAAAAATGACACATACAACAATCAATTTTATTTTGGTAACATAAAAATTTAGATTAAAGGGATATCTAAAGCAATTGAAAGTTTGAGCACCATAATGATTAGTATATAAACTTATAGGACCAGAAAGTTCAAAGACCAAATTGCATCTTGCACGCTATGCGTCAAATTCGAAAATCTACCGGACTCTGAAAATGTGGCCAAGTTACAACCTAATAGTGCCATCAACTCCCCAAAATCCCTATTTTTTGGATTTTTTACAAAAAAAAAAAAAAAAACATACATACGACATAAGAGCTGTATGGTAATTGGGATTGGAGAACATGTTTGTCTATGGGAGAGCACGTGGTAACGAAAAGCATTTAGACCCTTCAAAATCACTTTTGACACATGTCAGGCAATGATCTTTCCAACCACCATGTGCAAGCAATTGTAGAATTTTCCAACGACCATGGTCGTCTTTTGGGGTCGTGACTTGTGAGGTTGACCATTTTGCTTGTCGGGAAAGTTTGGTTGTCCCAACCCCACCCCCCCTCTTTTTTTTTTTTTGTTTTAAAAAAATTTAATTTAGAAAAGTTCTTCGACTACGATGGTGATTTCAAGTCAGTTTATAAGCTATAATTTTGCAATTATAGTACCTTACTATCATTCCTATAGCTCAAACTAACATCTATAGAACCAAGTCTATGCAAAATTGAATCCGATAATGAATTCACTTGTGTTGATGTTAACTTTGAGGTGATAGAATTTTAATTGATAGAATTAATTTTTTTTTATCTCTTTTTAAAATACTAATTTTATCATTTTATTTTTGTTATTTGTCAACAAGTAATATAGTTAAAAAAATTATCGATGTGTTCTTTAAAAAGAAAAAATAACCGTTACAATTAGTGTAAATAGAGGGATCAATCAAATGCAATGTAAAATCATAAAATTAAAAAAATCCAAGATAAATTGATTGAAATATTTACTACTATACAAAAATGAATAATTAAAATTGAAATGGACACAATTTTTTCCAAATACAAGAAAAGTTAATATATACAAGTGTTTGATGAAATTGTGTAATTGAATAAAATTAGTGACTGTTTTTTTCCTCTAAACAATCCCCTAAATATCATTTCCATACTTTTTTTTTTTATAAAAATACTGGTTTCAATTTTTTGAAACAAGATCTATAACTTCAAAAGCTAAAATTTAGCTTCAACAAACATGTTCGAGTGATGGTTGGAATAAAAACTACTCTAATGACAATATCAAATGACAACTTATTTGGATGAAATTCAATTTTTATTAAATTATGTGTTTTCAAACAACTTAGGCGCCGTTGTTAATCGGGAATAAAATAGTACGAATAAGAATGTAAAAATTGAAATGAAAATTAAGGAATTAGATTGACATTTATATTCTCATACTGTGTTTGGAATACTATTGAGGAATCGGAATGCAATTTAAATTTTTTAATATCCGATTTTTTATACAAATAAAAATAATGATTAAAAAAATAATTTTATCAAACTATAATAATTATAAAAATAATAAAGGTGACGAGTGGTGGTGGTGATTATGACGGTGGTGGTGGGGGTAGTAGTTGAGGTGGTGGTTGTAATGATGGTGGTGGCGATGATTGTAAAAGTAGTTAATAGACAATAAATAAATAAAATATATTATTATTTTGAAAAAAAAATTTCATTCCTATTCCTTATTTTTATTCCCACATCTTATATGAGAATGAAGTTGTATGTAAATTTTCATTTTCATTCTCACTCTTCATTCCCATTCCCACTTTATTTCTTTTAACCAAACAATTACAATATGAGAATAAAACTTTCATTCTCATTCCTACCACTTTATTCCCGATTACCAAACAACACCTTATGTTAATAAAATTTTAATTTTTCTTCTATTTTATAATTTTAGAATCAAGTTGATATCATGATTTTAAAGTTAAAAAAAGTTTGTATTGTAATAATTAAATTTAAAATCAACACAACATCAATCGACAACTTAACAATCTGATTGTTATTTTTTTTTTTTTAGTAATAAAACAAAATATAATGAGTTTTATACTATAGCTCACATAATCTCTTCATCAATCATTTCAATATTTCTCTCTTTTATTTTATTTTTTTATCATTAAATCGTTGAACTAAAAATTTTTGTATATGTATTTTGTCAAAGAAGAGCCTTATGGAAATCTTACTAGGCTAAAATTATGACTAGGTGGTATAATTGCAAGAATTCATAATAGAATGATTTATTTGGAATCTTCACAATAGATGAGGAACCGATTGGTTATTAGCTATGAATTTTCGAGAGTTACCAAACACGTGTCTTTATTGAATTGGATCGTTTCATTCTCTTAAATTGAATTCCGTGCACTTCATGATTTACTATTCATTTTAAAAAATTGCCAAATTTTAAAATTAAAAGAACTCTTATAGTAAACTCTGTCCCGCCAAAATGGCAATCGGCCACCGTAGATCTCTGATCTCGCCTCCACCGTCAACGGCGGAACTCCACTCAAAGTTCACAAAGCTAGTCTATCGTCATGAGCAATTGAAGATCTCATATCAGCAGCTGAAGTCTCAAATCAACACCGGTTTGCTTCAAGTAAATCGTTTGAACACTATCAGTTTCTCCCTTTGCTTCTTCGATGTTGTAACTAAATTGCATTGATTTTGTAGGCAGAAGAAGTGTTTGCCTCTTTGGCGATTCCGTTGATGAAGCTTGTTGGTTTAAAAACTGTGGAAATGGTTAATGAAGGAAGGTTCAGTACAATTATAATTGATGATGATCTTAATCACGTAATCAAATCCTGTATTCGTGCTCTCTCTTTTTATTTTTTTATTTTTAAGGTTATTGATTTTTAATCGATTAGTTAAATCTGTTTGGCAGAGGAATGGATCAGTTCCTGGTGGAGCCAGAGATCGAAATGGTCAGATTAGTGCATTTGAGGTATAAATTTTTTATTTTTTGAATGTTAAGATTTACTTATCTATTAGATTATAATTTTTTCAATCCTTTTCCTGATTAATTATCTAAATAATTTCCAACCGTGTGAATCTGCTGATAGGATTGAGTACATTTGGCCTTTTTCGCTTTTGTTTTATTAAGTTGAAACCTGTTCAAATTTCATGTTCTTAGTAGGATGATACTGTTAAACTTAATTCGATAATCAAACATTTGGTTTGCGTCCATGTTGTGTGCGTGTGCATGCGTATGAGCAAAATTTTCCCATTGATTTTACAATCTCAGAGGATGAGTTGCAATTTGCTAGTAGAAACAACTATAATGCTGTTTCATGAAAAACTTGAACCTATCTGCATATGACATTTGCTTTTAAGTTGTAAATGTTAAACACAAGAGTTTCTTATAGCAGTAGAAAAGGCTTGTATATGTAGTCATGAGCTCTTTTGCCTGTTATCTTAGTGTGGTAGACTGTATTAATAAATACTAGAGTGATAGAGTTAAGCTTCCTACCTTTTTTGGCTTAAATGTTATTCGTAGTAGGATGATACTATTGAACTCCAATATTCATATATACTAGGATGATTCTTTTGCTGGATAATCATCCAACTTGGGTTGGGCTGTTTGAATTTGGGGATATGACCACAGAATAGAGCTTATAATCCCCCTTTTTCTGCAAGTAAAAATTGTAAAACGATGATGCTGGCCTACAGTTTTCTTTAGAGTATATGAAATTTCAATAATTATGGAGTAAATTCAGGCTGAAGCTTCTGGGCGTGCACCCGCATAATATAGATGAAAATTCTCCCATGTTATCTGGTCCTAAACTTTGCCTTTTCAATCTCAAAGGACTACGACTTTGCAACTAGAACTTGTGTGATGCTGTTGCATGATCAACTTGAGCATATCTGCCCGTGAAACTTTATAAGTTAACCATGGAAAACAGAGTTGCGTGTTGCTGTGTCCGAACCATAGAAAATGCTAGTGGCAAATTTGACTGTTGGGATTCGCCTTGAATTTACACTCAACCAATATTCCCTGTTTGCAGGGAGAAAATTTTGCTGCTAGAGCTGCCATAGCTGGCAAAGAACTAGTAGAAAAACGAAAGATGCAATTTACACAACTTGTCAAACTCCTTAGACAAATTGAAACCCATGTTAATTCGAGCCAAGATGAAATCCTCCAGAACCTTGATAACCACCATGGCTTCCTCAAAACATTCTTTCAGAAATCCATATGTTTAGTGTCCACCCTTGACAGTGAAAACCATGACACTGTTGTCATCACAGTAAATCTTCTCCAAGCCATATTCCACCATGTAATTACAGTGCTTGGATCAGTAAAGGATGGTGTGGAGGACCTAATACAGGGATTATCACAACAAATGTGTAATCCTATGGTGGAATATGTTAAGGGCCTCAAGGATGATATGAAGAATGGAACGTGCATGCGCTTATTGGCCATGGTGGATGAGATGGAAAAAAAGATGAAAGATGGCAGGGTTGAGTTGGAGGATGCAAGGAAGAAAGTGAGACTGGCTGAAGAGGGGAAGATTGAAGCTGCATGCAAGCTGAATGAAACAATAGAAAGAGTGAGGAAAATGAAGGAACAGCTGCGCTCCCTTTCTGAAGCCAAAAGAGGGCTTATAAAATCTTCATTTTCCCAAAAGGTACATTCGCTTGACTCATTCATCCTTTATTCTCGAGCATTTGATTTGAATTGACTAAGTCACATGTATGAACAAGGAAGCATTGCTTTCCTGTTTTGATCACGAGCACTGATATGGTGTAGAAGCTGGCACATAGAATCAGCGAAAGTTGACACACACAGTCTTTCACTTGTGTGTAAACATGTAGTGGTTTTGCTAGAAAACTTAATGAGGGAGGTGCCGGCTTTAGCCACTCCAACTGATCACTCTGCAGCTATTTCGTTTAGAAAGGATGGTAAAAATTTATTATTATTATTTTTTTCTACTGCAACCATAGTTATCATTTTAAATGAGAAGGAAAACGAAGTCCTTGGGTGTCTTTACAAATACACACACAACCTGGGAGCATGCTTTATTGTTTCTTTGACATTATACTGAAATGAGTCAATGAGGAGTTAAGAAATTCTAAGAATGTTAAAATTAGTTGTTTCCGTCAGCTGTTCATTCTAACAACCAGTTTTTGTCTCCTTAAAACAAAAGGTTTGACTCCCTAGTTTCTGCTTCAAATCTGTTTGAATAATCACCGAGACCATTAAACGTGCCTTGGTATCTAACACATGATCAAAGCTCTTGTATGTGGGTGTCATTGTTCCGTGGTTTCACTCGAACTCCAAATAATCATGTGCAGTAGGGTCAACTTGACTCGAGGAAAAACATTTGAAAGTAACTCACTTGAAAACATTTTCTTTTCTTTTAGCTATTTGACGGTTTTGCTGGGACATTAAGCATCTGGATGGAGTCTTGCTGGTGAGAATTGTCAGAAACAGTAGATAATAATATCTCTATTTTCCATCCCTGTGAAGTTCTCAGGCCAGGAAGAAAACCAAACAAAAGATGACAAGCTATTGTGGGAGATATTGAAGAAGAAAAGAAAACATCAAGTACCAGAGAGCCCGTTGAGACCTGAAGTGCTTTCGTATTTTAGTTCCACTAAGGAGCACCGGAAGTCCAAAGGGGTGAGGCGAGCTGGGAGAAGCTGTACAACAGGGCTGAGTCCACAAACTCCATTCTTGAATGCTCTGATTCCTTTGGGTTCGTCACCTTCAGCTGTAAATCAACCAGTTGTTTCATCGAGGCACATTGCTCCCTGAATACTTCCTTAAAGTTGTAGGATTTGCTAGCTTTCATTATCAACGGGTGGGATTTGCTACCTTTTCAGTTAGCATGTAGACCTTGTTAACCTTTCAACAGGCTTGCATTACGGTGCCATTTCACTATTTGGACTAAAATGCATGATTAAATAGCAAAATAGCTCTAGACTCTTGCATTGTTAAAGTTTCTCCATTTATAAGATTGGCTCCAAACCAGGCTGATTGCATCTTTTTGGTTCGCCGAATAAAAGTGCACTCTATGGTGACCCTCACAGCCATTGGAACACAGTGTGATTTACTGAAAAAAAAAGAAGTATGATTCAATTTCCTTTTTATTATAACGGTTCTATACTCATGCTTAGATCTGGACATTGTCTGAAAGCCCATCTCTTACATTTTAAGCTTTTGATTGTTAGTATTTCATACGAAAAACACTCATTGATGTTAGAAAGGCACTTTGTCCAATTGGAGAACTAAGCCTAACAATGTAATAAGGCAGTTTGTTTCTTGAAACCCATGAATGTTTTATGTTCATTATAATGAAAAAATTGACTTTTGATGTAGTGATGCTTCTCGTTTATATATCAACGGAGGACATAAAAGTGGGGAATAAAGGGCTGGAATATATATTGAGCCAAACCCAATGACATAACATGTGATTAGATGGAATGTTCATCTCTTGGGAATCCAATCCTTGGATGTTGATGGATTTTCTCCAACTTGGTACTTATCAAGAGAGCCGTTGATGATTTGATGCTCGTAAGGAGTAGATGAAAGACACGAAATTTTCACTTTTTTGTTTGGATTAGCCTATTTTCTCCAAAAGTAGGCGCATAAGTTGCTACAAATCGTGCTGCATCAGATGAGTCCTACAAGTACAGATTACCAATTTAACAGTGCATGATCTTCACCTCTAGCTCTTTGATCTCCCAACTGCAATTAATAGTAATTAAGTTTTGCAAATTTATGGAACAATGCTGAAAAACATGCAAGCTAGAAAACCAGGGGGAAGGTTGGAAATTTGAAGGAACAAAAAGACTTAAAACAACTCAGGGCCAACAATAGTTCCATGATCGGACTCATTGAAAACATGAGATAAAAGAAACAAAATAGTCTCAAAAGAGGGTTTCATTTTCTTGCCCTCATTTTTTTTAAGTGCATGATAGAAACGTTAAATAACTTTCTTCTCTTTAATTCTCCTCCAATTGTATACTTTAGATCCTAACTTTTCATATCGAATTCCATAGTCGACACCTTATACATGATTCACAAGGACAATCAAACAATATTTTGCTATACTTTGAGAAAGTTTGATACCCTAAATATTCTAAACAAGATAAGATTTTAAAAGAATTTTAGTCCTATGCTTGATGATACAGATGGTAGCTTTTAATTATGAGGGTAAAGAGAAGGGATTTAAAATTTCAAAACGTATATGGTTTGATTGAAAATTAATGCTGCTTACTCTAGCCAAGGTACTACATAACTTTATATTGCATCATCTATCTGGATGATGTTACAACAGAAGAATTTGCAGTGTCACTATATATCTGCATGCCTAATTCTTATCGGCTTTTAAAGGCTGCTTGGAATTTGGAAGGGACAATTACAACAAGAGAATGGTAAGAGTTTTTTCTTACTGATAGATACATTAATATATATGTTTCTGCCTACGCAAATATGACATTAGATTAAAGATTAATTGCCTATATATGTCGTTTGGCAACTGCTGGACAGGTTCGTCTAGATATTTGGAGGGGTCAGATGCTTGTGCTTGTCAATTTAAAACCAAAATGGATGTCCTTGATGTTCTCCAAATTGCGGTATCCGTGCAGGGCTAGCTATTCTGATTTATTCTTTCAGCTATGGATTCCAAGTCTAGAATGTAAAGGTTTGTAGTGGCCTCTTGTTGTTTCCAGATTTCAAGAGACATGTTTTCCATTAAAGAATGAGTTTTAGTAACTATCAAGGTTGAATTCCCATAATCATTCTCTTGACTTTTGAAATAGGGAATGAGTCAATTAATTATTCTCCAAAAGTTGACAACTATGCATTGCTTTTGCCAGTGGTTTTACAGAAAACCAACAGTAGAAAATATCTTTAAGTGGAAACTGAACAGTAAGGTGCATATCTGATATGGTATCTCTTAGCACTTTACGGGGTATTGATTAAGATTTGGTTATCTGCGCATGGGATAATGTAACAAGATAAGAAAATGTTGCTGTTGTACGGAGGATTCCACCAGAATTCAACACCAAGTGGGCAAACCGATCTATATAAACCCCATGAGGAAGGCCTAAATTTTGGCATAGCCACTGAGAATAAGATTTCATGTATACTACTACAATGGTTGGAGAAGCTTCCAATCTCCCTCAGAGGCTTTCAATATCTCAGTCTGTAATTGCTTCAAAGAATGGGAATGTTGGAAGCCTCTGGAGGGGATTGAGAGCTTACTCCCCATCACTCATGACTGCGCAATATCCTTCTCACCATTTGTTTCTCTTTAAGGATTGAAGATCCAATTTCTTCTGAACTCTCTCCCTCAACTGCTATAGAGCTTGCCAATCCTTGTTGATTGTTGCTGTGTAGCAGTCGAGGTGAGGGGGTTCAGAAAATGTTGGCTCTATATCAGCTTCAAATTCCGGGCCATTTGCAGTTAAAAGTCCAAACGCTAACTCACTTTACAGAATTTTCTTCCCAAGCTTTTCTTTTTCTTCTCATGCATGTGCACCGATTTCTTTGCACGCGAGGTTTCAAAATATTAGCCGAGGTTTTGGTTTGTTTTGTTTTGTTTTGTTTTTATGAAACATCCTGAAGTTCTTTAATTTATGCTTATAACTTACGAGTAGCTATTGAGTTATTGTTTGTTTTTGTAAAAATATGTAATGATTGATTGATTTATTTATTACATGGAAGAGTTTTCTCTCCGGTGGAGGGGCATAATCAAGCATAGGTGAAATTTTTGGTCGTGAAAGGCAAAAGTTTAAATATATAACTTTGTGTTTCATGTAAGCTATCCAATGAAGATGGAAGATTTTGGATACTGGGGATGGATTTAAATTCATCCATTTATCAATATTCTGACCCCTTTTTTTTTAATTTTTTTTTAAAAATAGTATTGTTTCTATTAGATTTGGGTGTTATTTTGAAAAATAAATAAGTTATTTTAATTTTAGGTGGTGTTATTCTTAATTCACTGTTTTTGTAATAAATGATTTTACATTATTTAATGTGCCTGTGGCTTTCTGTAAGCCTGAGTCGGGAATTTGAGAAATATGTTTCTTAATTACCTAAATTAACGCTGTAATTTCAAATTCAAAATAACCTACCTTAGTTTGTTCCTTTACAAGTAATTAAAAAAAAAAAAATACCGCAAATAATAGGAAAAACCTATTATTTCAAGTTTTTTGTTTTATGTTTAACTAGTTTAAATATTTTACTTTGTGATATGTTTTATAACATATTTTATAGGGTCTAACTTGCCAAAGGGTTGCTATCTCCGCTACATGCTTTTTAGTTTCTAATAAAAATCTGTAATGTTACAGTTATTACGTCAGAAAAAAAGGTTAATAAGTATTAATAATAATTCATAATCTATAGTATATAACTTTATTTGGTATCCTTAAACATGTAGCGTCAAGATTTATTGAGTGACTATCTCCATAACATTTACATCATCTATATCTGCTTACTTTTCAGAAGAAATTCTTTTACCATACTTTTAATTTTAGGAAAACAAACTTATTAATATATATATATATATATGCATAATCTATTCATTTTCTTCCATTTTTTTTTTCAAGAAAATAAAGTTGGGCTATTTTAAAAAGTAATAATTTGACAATTAAAAAGAAATTAATAAATAAGATGATATTGATCTCTATGTAACAAATAGTAGAATGTTAATAATACTAACTCTTAATTTTAATTCAAGTTGTTCAAAATATATATTAAAATAAATTTATTTTTAATTTATGTATAAATATAAAATAAGTGAGAAAAAAAAACCCCAAATGTCGAGTCAAATACCCATTTAACACCTATGTCAAAAGGAAAGACAATATCCATAGTCTAAATTTTTCACAAATGATTTTTGGCCTAAAAAATCAACTAGATGAACAGCAAAGATGTACGTACAAATCCACCACTATTCTAAACTCTATTTTCAACCATGTTTCTTTATTCTAATCCCCACAAAATCACTCCAAAGTTTCTTCATTTAAATAATATTTGAACATTATGCATAAAGTCATTAAATTCAGTATTTGAAAATCAAATACCAAGTTTTGGTCAACTACAAATCTGATCCACCCGGCAGCATTTTTTAGTCATTCAAAAAAAATCGAAAATGCAATTAAACAAAACCATTATTAATACAAATACAAATTTAAAAAAAAATTGCAAGAACAAAAATTACAAAAGAAGGAAAAGAAGATGGGAAAATCAGCTATGTTCTACATTGCGACCGCTACTTTTTGCTTGCATATATATATATATATATATATATATATATACTCTTAGCCGTTTGGTAACTATTTTAATTAGAAAGAAAATATTTAGTTTTGGTAGATTTTTATCATTCTCTATGAAGTAGTTATAAAATTTAAATTTTCAAAAAATCTAAAGAACAAATTATAATTATGTTTTGTACAAATTTTACGGGATGGAAGGAATATATAAAATAGCCATAGAGCAAGTCGTATTTGTTTTCAAATTCAAAAGACAAATTTGCTTTTTCACATATAAGTGTGTTTTTAAAATCCAAAGTGATCATGTTTATTATATATATATAAAAGAATGAATAAATAAATATGTTTGGTATTTTTGTCATTTAATGTTTTTATTTTTTATTTTTTTTTGAAAAAACTATTGTTCATAATTTCCATAATGTATTAAGTTTCATCATTTTGTTTTAGTGACGAAAGTTATTAGTTATTCTATTATTTTCTTTATTTTTTGTTATTTAAAAATTATTTTCAAAATTTTAAAAAGATAAACTAAGAAATTCTTGATTGTTAAAACCAAACCAAACTAAACAGTTCAACCAAGTTAACGGAAACCGTCTACTTTGTTGATTTAACTTTAGCAAAAAACCACAAAAATAGAAATCCGAAACAAATAAGCCAATCCGTCTAGTTAGATCACCTCAAACCGATCAACCTAAAATCCTCTAGCCAGTTCAATCCATTTTAAAAACGAGATGATCATGAGCCATATCTTAAAAATTTACAATGGGCCTGATATTCTTAAGTTGCAAAGGCAAGCGCACTTTGCCCATCTCGCTAACAATTTAGAAGGGACTATCAAAATTGATAAAACACTCATCTGCTCATATATATATATTTTTTTGGTCAATGTGTGATATAGTTTCTACAAAATAGAAATATACTCCTTTTTGCACTCTTATTTCTTACCTATTTTTCCAAACTTCAAAGATATTTTTAAATATTATTTGAACCTCATAAACTCATTAAATTCAGTATTTGAAAATCAAAAACCAAGTTTTGGTCAATAACAAATCTGGTACACTTGGTAGCATTTTTTAGTCATTCAATCAAACCAAAAATTCCATTAAACAAAATCATTATTAATAAAAATACAAATATAAAAAAAATTAGCAAAAAAAAAAAAAATTACAAAAGAAGGAAAAGAAACTGGGAAAATTGGTTGCGTTCTCCATTGCAACCGCTACTTTGTCTTTACATATATACTCTCCCATCCCATGATATTTAGTCGTTTTGTAACTATTTTTAAATAGAAAAAAAATATATTTTAGGTATATTTTATCATTCTCTATGAAATGGTTAAAATTTGAAATTTCATAAAATCTAAAAAACAAATTATAATTATCTTTTGTGTTATTGGCAAATATCATAAGATGAAAGGAATATATAAAATGGCCTTAGATTAAGTCGTATTTTGTTTTCAAATCAAATTGCTTTGTCACATATAAGTGTGTTTTTACAATTCAAAGTGATCTTGTTTATTATAAAAATTAATGAATAAATAAAATCCAAATATATGTTTAGTATTGTTATTGTTTCATGTTTTTATTTTTTTTAAAAAACTATTGTTCATAATTTCCATAATCTTATTAAGTTTTATCATTTTGTTTTAGTGACCAAAGTTATATTATTATCTTTATTTTTTGCTACTTAAAAATTATTTTTAAAATTCTTGGTAGTTAAAACTCGAACCAAACTAAGCGAGTTCAATCGAGTTAATCAAGAATTGCCTACTTTGCTGGTTTGGTATTAGCAAAAACCACAAAAATAGAAACCCGAAACAAATAAGCCAACACATCCAGTTAGATCACCTCAAACCAACCAACCCATCTCTCTAACAAATTAGAAAGGACTATTAAAGTTGTTAAGACACTTATGTATTCATTTTTTTTTTTCAAAGTGTGATAAGGTTTCGCAAAATAGAAATATCCTCCTTTTTGCACCCTTTTATTTACATATTTTTCCAAACTTCATTTCTTCATTTTCCATTGAATAATGAGTGCAAACATGCTCTTACCTTTTTTTTTCTTTCCTTTCTTGTTAATATTTAATAATCTAGACCAACCTACATGCAATTACAATTTTTTTATTCATTACTTCTTAATAGTTGTACCAATAAAAGTGTACAACTAGGAAAAGAAATGTAACTACAAATCAAATAGTAAAAATATCTCACTCGTAAAATAAATACACACACATATATTTTAAATGCTATAATGACTCTCAATATCTACATCAATTTATTTATTTAATCTCGATTGAACCTCAAATTTACTCTAATTAAACCTTTTCTTTCTCCAATTGGATGATCGGATTGATTTTAAAAACCTAAGAACCAAAAAACCATACCATCAGTCTAGTTAATACTTAATATCATGATAGCCGTGCTCATGAAAGGTAATTGAGAATTAATTAATCTTTCTAAAGAATTGAATAGTCATGATGCCTTGCTAGAGGCCAATCTTGATTTATGGTTTGAAAGATAAAAGATGTGTCTTTTATTATTGATACGTTGACAACATATCTAGGAGCCAATTGAATCATACACATAAGTTTAAATATTCACACAATAAAAGAGAAGTAAAGATTTTGGAAAATGTTTCATCTTTTAAAAGTTTTCTATTTTGAAAAAAGTTTCGAAAATGAAAAGTTTCCTATTTTAGAAAAAGTTTCCTATTTTATAAATCAATTTCCTATTTTGGAAGTCGGTTACATAAAAATAAAACTAGTATCCTAATTTAGGTTTAAGGGTAATTTAAAAAATTATTTTCTAATGTGGGTTTTCTAAAAATATATGTCAAATTTATTTGGATGGTCCAAATTAATTGATAATTAATCGAGCTAAAAGAGTTTGGACTAATAGGCTTAATTTAAAATGTTGTAAGATATTCGGTAGAAGGATAAACTTGAGCACTATTGGATAAGACTTAAGGTTTAAAAGATAAGGTTAGACAAAGCCTACATAGACAATATCTCCTTGAGCTACAAGGAGAAGTTTCAAGGAGAAGTTAGCGCTAGCTATATAAATAAAGGAGAGAGAGGCGACATTATAAGAGAGCAAGAAAATGCAAGGAAAAAAATAAGAAAAAGAGAAAAGGGTTTTCTCTCCCTTAAACCCACCACCTCTCTCTTTCTCTCTAGGGTTGTTGCATAAAACCCGAAGGATGATGCATCATATGAAGGTTCGGAATAAAATAAATTTTTTTCTTCTTTTAAGGCTTCCAAGATCAAGTCGTTGAATCAACTAATCATACATACATGAATTAAAGAGTGAGTAAAGGATTACCTCTTGTAGCGTAGATTTTAAACTTTGTAGAAAAGGAGCTATCCAAGTGCCCGGCCTCTATCAATAATCCATGCAGTCCAAGCACACATACAATAAGCACTTAGAAGTTGTAAAGTCCTAGCTCCACCTTTTTCCGGCTTGTTAATATTTTTTTCTCTAGAAATCTATTCATGGATATTTTACGACAACCCTAATTGAGAGGAAGAGAGGTGGTGCGTTTTTGGAAGGGAGAAAACTAATTTCTTTATTTTTCCTTTATTGCCTTATATGCTTAGCATTAATTCTCCTCTTTGCCTCACCTCTCCTTCTATTTATAGGAGGAGTGTCTTCTTTGTCCTCCAAGGATAAGAAAGTGGTGGCATTAAGTTTCAAAAAGGACTCTAAGTTGTTGCTTCCTAATCCTCTAAGAATTAGGAGTTGTAATGCATGTGAGCTTTTTTGATCTTATCCTTTTAAACCTAGATCTTTATCCAATAAAGTTAATATTTATCTTTCCATCAAAATATCTTGTAGGCTTTTAAATTAAACCTATTGGCCTAAACTCTTTTAACTCAATTAATTACTAATTAATTTGGACTATCCAAATAAATTAGGTTAGATATTTTTACGGTGGTCCACATTAAGAAATAATTTCTCAAATTATCCTTAAACCTAACTTAGGAAACTAATTTCCTTTTTAGGTAACTTATTTTTAAATTTGAAACTGACTTCCAAATTAGGAAACTGATTTTTAAAATAGAAAACTTTCCATTTTAGGAAACCTTTTTTTTAAATAGGAAACTTTTAAAATTGAAAATCTTTTTCAAAATCTTTATTTCTCTTATATTATGTAAATGCTTAAACTTTTGCATGTGACTCAATAGGCTTCTAGATATGTTGGCAATGTATTAAGAATAAATGACACCTCTTTTATCTTATGATGTATAAATCAAGATTGGCCTCTAGCAAGACATCATGACTATCTAATTCTCTAAGAGGATTAATTAATTCGTAATGACCTTTCATGAGCATGGTTACCATACAATTCAGTTATCATATTAATTTATCACACTCGCAATCATAAACTTGGTTATTAGTCTATTCGATTGTGATCACATAAGTTTTCTTCGATTATCGAATGTCATAGCCCTTAGAGTAAACCAACTATACTTTATTGGTGTACTCATACTATGACCACAAATTTTTTAAGCACACATTTATCGAAGTGCGGTGTGATACCTCCTTTAACATATAAGGAATGACGGGTTTTATCTTAGTCATTCGTCTATCTCTATTAGATTTCTAGTGCACCAAATGAATCGCTCACATGTAACCCTTTATTAGGTCCATCAAAATGAGTGTCAAAGTACATAAATCTTCTAATAAGATAATCATGATGACTTCAAGTCAAAGGACTAGTTGTATCCATTTCATATGAGATTTTCATAGACTAAACCAAATGGGTTCTCATGGTGAGTCAAGTCTAGTGATATGTTCTATAACAATAACCACCTAAGTGCTTGTATTGACGTTACTATGCCAATAGGTGTTAGATCTTCTACCGCTATCTTATAACATGAGCATAGCACTCATAAGTCTTATCGCTTATAACCAACGTCCATTCTTGATGATGCCATGACTTGGGACATTTAATGATATAATTTAAGTGCATTAATGTTTGTCTCAAATCTTTTGATCGATCACTAATGCAATTCATATCATATGAAATTTTATCTAATTCTATTCGTTAAATATAAATAATAAGAATTAATAAAAAGATTTTTTTATTAATAAAATAAATAATATAATATTATACTAAGTCAAATCTATCTAAACAAGATTGGATCTAAGGTACCTACACTAACAATCTTCCACTTGCACTAGAGCCAATAAGCCATATACCCTTTTCTCAACGATCGAGTAAGTGGTCTCATATTTCAATTGTGGCAAAGGCTTAGTCAAGGGGTTAGCTATGTTATTGTCAATGTGGATCTTTTCTATCCTTATACATCCATGACTAATAATCTTTCTAATCGGGTAGTAGCATTACTATACATGCTTAGACTATTGATGAGAGTTTGGTTTCTTAACTTGTACTATGGCTCCATTGTTATCACGAGTATAATACTTGTTGGATCAACAACACTAGGAACCTTTGTAGTCGACCATCAAGCCATGTGACATTGAAAAAAATTCTTTCTTTGATTCTTTTGTACTAAACCTCTTAGTATCATATTAATGTATTTTCCTTTGTAGACCCCTCACATTCTAAGTGATCTATCTTTATGGATCTCGACTCTTAAAATGTAGGCTACCCTTCCATGTCATAGATGAAGAAATTCTTGAATACATATTCTTTTATAGATTGTAATATGATAATGTTATATTTCAGAAGTAGTTTGTTTATTTTTCATATAAAATATCCATGACTAGTAGGCTCCTACTAACCCTTTGTATATGCAAGGTTCATCTTTATTCGTGAAAAACCAAACTCTTTGATCATTTTATCAAAACATCGACTCTAATTCGTAGAGGCATGCTCAAGTCCATAAATGGACCTTTTCCTTTTACAAATCTTATTTGTATATTTTTTAAAACCATCGGGGTGTGTCATCTACATATCCTTTTTTGTTTTGTCATTTCTAGGAACCAATGTCTAACTTTGCCATTTCATAAGTGTTAGTTTCATCATCCTTTTTAGGGTACATATCACTCGTGTGTTGAGATAAGAAGATCATATCCTTTTGTCTTTTTATGAACTCATTTTAGACTTATGAAATTCTTATGTATTTGTTTATGGGGTAGTTACAACAATTTGTAACCTATTTACTTAGGGTTCTAATTAGGGAGTGTCAATTTATGAGTTTATTCAAATCTCATTGAGCTTTACTTTTCTCTCATTATTTCTAGCATCCATAAATTCCTTTCTAAGAAATATAGCATCCTTAGTCATGAACAACACTTTATTCTAGTGGTAAAAAAATAATATCCATTTACTTCATTTGGATATCTCATGAATTTGTACTTCGTTGATTTTGAGCTTTAGTTTGTCTTTGTCTAAAGGTTTGAGAAATGCTTTATAGCCCCAAAACTTAAGCAAAGATAAATTCACTTTCTTTTGTTTTCATATCTTGTATGAAGTCCGATCGATAGACTTTATTGAAACCCTATTCAAGGTAAAGTTGTAGTAAGGAGTGCTTATCCCAAAATGAAATAGAGATATTAATTCGACTCATCATAGACTTGGTCATGTCTAACATGTGGTGTCCGTTGATAGAGAATCTCATTCTCTTCTAGGTGATTTAAAATTCATTGGTTAAGTATTCATCTCCTTGATCTAATTAAAATGCCTTAATACTTTTGTTAGTTAGTTACTTGACTTTAAGTCTAAATTCTTTGAACTTTTCAAATATTTTAGACTTATGTCTTACCAAAATGCGATCTATCATCGGTAACGGTTATGAAAAAATCATGTCCTTCTCTTGCATGGGTGAATATGAGCTTAAATACATCTCTATGTATAAGGCTTAAATAATTAGTAGCTCTTCCTCCTTTTCCACTTAAAAGAGATTCATGTCATTTTGCTAAGTAAATGAGATTCATAGATATCATCAAATGATTCTTGGTATTCATTTATAAGTAGTTTAGATATACGACTCTCGTTTATATAGCCAAATCGGTAATGCCACAAATGTATATTATTTAGATCATTTGATTTTTTTAGCATTCATGTTATTATATGAGAGTTACATTATGTTTAGAACATACAAATTATTATCAATTAAAATATTTCCATATAAAACTTCATCTTTAAAAAGAATAACCATTACTCTTAAATAAAATGAAAAACTTATTCCAAATAAGAAATGAAAATAATATCCATAGTATATACTAGGAATAACATAATAATAATCATTGAGTCTTAGCATAAGCCTATATAGTAGTGCTAGCTCATAAGTGCCTACAACTAATGGTCTAACTCTTGTTCCAATATAGTCGTGTAGGTCATGCTCCTTTGAAGCTATTTTTTTTCCTAAGCTTTGCACATTTTAAAAATATGAGCACCATATCTAGTATCATATACTCATGAGGTGGAATTAGAAATAGAAAGATTAGCTTTAATAAAAAAAATACTTGAGTTGGTTGTGCTTTCAATGTCCTTTCTTGTTGCAATGAAAACAGATCATATCCTTTGGGCTATTCCGAGCCTCGAGCTTTTTCACCTTTCTAGTGGGCATAGTTGAAGACTTCTTCTTCTTTTGTTGCTCGGGCTTTTTCTTGCCCTTCACCATGTTTTTTTCTTATTAATAAGAAGTACAAAACTCTTATTTTTCTTATTAATTTCGAGTCGAGCTTTCCTTAGCATGGAAAATAACTCTCTAAGAGTCTTTTCCATATGCATCATGTTAAAGTTCATGATGAAATACCCAAAGCTATTGGATAACGATTGCAATACTAGGTCAATGGATAATTCACATTGATTTAACTTTAAGCTTGGGAAACCTATTGATATAGCCTATCATCTCGGTGACATGCTTTTCGATGTTGGATCCCTTATCCATTCCGAATCCGAAGAGCTTCCTTGTTATCTCATAGTGCTCATGCCTAATATTTTATTCAAATAAGATTTTAAGCTTAGTTATGATATTAAAGGCATTTGTGCTTTTATGTTGATGCCTATGCTTTAACATTATAAGTAGTCAACATGATACTTTAAAAGATGATCGCATTATCTCTATGTATGAATCATGCTACATAAGCTTAGCTCGATCCTAAGAAGGCTCAGTTGGGAGAGTTTTCTCTATCATATAGAGAATTTTCTTATGTTAGAGGACTATTCTCGGATTCATTTCTCAATCGAGGACGTTTGTGCCATTAAAGGTATTATTTCCATCAATGATCGATTGTATTAATGTATTGCTAGTTATATTATGTAATCTAATAGGATAGAAAAATATATGGTTTGGTTAAATGAATTATATAATAAAATAAAGCATAAATTATAGAAGTAAAATCTATATTCGCTCTCATTATTTTCTTCAAGTTTTATAACCTTAAATATAGGATCCAAGAAATTTTTTTGATTCATTTTCCTTTGTGGGTTTAGGATCCCATCCTTTAACATGTATTAACCTTGAGTTATCTCAACAAGTCATATATGGAGGACTAGACAGGTAACTCTTTACCAATTGCATCCAATATAATTCATAATCTCATTGGCATGAAAACTCCTTATCATCTAACATCTTATGTGAATATCAATATTTGTCTCTACGTTTATTGGATTTTGAGTTATCTCAATAAATCTAACAACTTGTTTCAAATTGGACCCAAACGTTTAGTGGTCATCGCATGGCCCATGATTTGATTCCCTCAAGGAAGAAGTGACCTTGAGTTATCTTACCCAGCCAACAATGACTAAGAGAGTTCTCTCCTTATAAATTTTGAAAGGCAATTAGCTTGATATTAATTTTGAAGGATTTAATATAGTAGATCTCATCTTAGTATGTATACTAGTCATCGATCGCATTAATCCTATCATCTATATTAACAATCGTAAAATAAAATTATATATCTTGTGCATGACTCAAGGACCGATAAATGGTAATAGATCTCTACTAATAGCCCCCTCGAGCCATAAGTAGACTAGTGGGTTAAATACCTAGGTGAAAGTTTTTTACAAATTCTTCAAGATTGTCTTCACTTTTTGGCTTATTTGCCTCACATCTATTCTAATATCTTATCTTCTATTTTTATATTTATATAAATAAGAAACCTCAAGTTATATTCAAGGAGAGTAAGATAAAAAGAGAAATACAATAAAATGATAGATAAGACAGGACACACAAGTCTTATTTAACCAAAAATTACAAACACACTTCTCTTAAACTAGGTCGACTTATCCATACTATTCATCCATATTTCAATCACATTGATATATGACGTACTAATGAAACATATTTCATTTTAATCATAATTATAAATCTATATTTTGGTTATTTTATAAAATTATTAAAATTTTTCTAAATTTCAATTTTAAGACTTTTTGAGACTTAGACCTAGTTTAGGCTTATGGTCTTTTAGGTCTTAAGGGCCCATTGGCTACCATGCTAGGCATTAGCCGATTCTGTCGCCATTGTCTTGGCATGCTCACACACGCTTGGCCTAGCGTTGGCCACTAGTTAGTGCCTAGCATTGGTCTTGGCCGGCTAGGCTACCTATAAGCCAATGCCTAGTACTAGTCTAGTGCCAATTGGCTCGCACGCTCGTGCATGCTTAGCCTTTGGCATGCTTGCATGCCTAGCCTTGGGTAGGCCTCACCTATATGCGCACCCGGGATGTATTTGACGTATGTAAGGCAAGTTTTGGTTTGGCCTTAGGCCTAGCGTATGCCTAGCACATGTCTACAATGTTGCACGCCCAACACGCAACCGGCCTACCCAGTAGGCTTGGTGTGCATGCTTGGCATGTCGCACACCTTGCACGTGATTGGCCTTGGCCAAAAGCTCGGCACGCCATGTACGCTTAGTGTGTGACTAGCCTTGCCGGGATGCTTGGGGTATGTTAGGCATGCCTACCATGTTAAGCACCTAAGGCATAACCAATTAGACTTATTGCATGCTTAGTGCATCACTAACCAAATCTCCTTGTCGTGTACGTGAGTGCCAATGTCCAACATTGACCTCTCACGCCCCTCTCTTTTGAATCCCAAAAATGAATTTAAAAACATATATAAAATATCAAAATCTTAGATTTACAATCAGAAATTGACAATTCATACGAGTTAATCATAATTAACAAAGCATCTAATTAAAAATTCAATAGAGGCTCGATACTAGTTAAAGGATCGTGCATCTTATGGAGGTGCGTAATAAAACAAAATTTTTCCTTTATCTAAGGCTCCCAAGATCAAGCTATTGAATCAACTAGTCATACATACATGAATTAAAGCTTAAGTAAAAGATTGCCTCTTGTAGTGTAGATTTTAACCTTTCTAGAAAAAACCGTTCAAGTGTTTAATTTTTATCGATAATCCACGCGAGTCTAAACGCCCACACAAGAAGCACTCAAAAGTTGTAGAGTACTAGCTCTACCTTTTCCGACTTGTTTAATCTATTCAAGGATATTTTATGATAACCCTAATTAAGAGGAAGAGAGGTGGCATGTTTTTAGTAGGGAGAAAAATTTTTTCTCTATTTTTCTTTCTTGTCAAGTATGCCTAACATTAATTCTCCTCTTTGCTACACCTCCCTTTCTATTTATAGAAGGAGTGTCTTCCTTATCCTCCAAGGACAAATAAGTGACGACATTAAATCCCGTAAATGACTTTAGGTTGTTGCTTCTTAATCCTCAAAAGATTAGGAGTTATAAAACATGTGGGTTTTTTTGATCTTATCTTTTTAAACATTGACCCTTATCCACTAAGGTTCATGTTTATCCTCCTACCAAAATATCTTAAAGGCTTTTGAATTAAACATATTGGCTCGAACTCTTTTGGCCTAACTAATTACTCGTTTAATTTGGATTATCCAAATAAATTAGGTTATATATTTTCGGGAGGCCTAAATTAAGAAACAATTTTCTAAATTATCCTTAAACCTAAATTAAGAAACTAATTTTCTTTTTAGGTAACTTACTTTCAAATTTAGAACGGAATTCAAAATTAGAAAACTGATTTCTAAAATAGAAAACTTTCCATTTTAGGAAACTTTTATTGTAGAAAATGTTTCATTTTAAAAAACCTTTTTCCAAATTAGGAAATGTTTTCCAAAATCTTTATTTCTTTTTTATTATATGAATGCTTAAACTTATACGTATGACTCAATAGACTCCTAGATATCTTGGATATGTATCAAGAATAAAAGATACTTCTTTTATCTCTTTATACATAAATCAAGATTGATCTCTAGTAAGACACCATGACTATTCAATTGTGTAAGAGGATTAATGAATTCGTAATTACCTTTCACAAGCATAATTATCATATAATTCAGTCCTCATGTTAATTTATCATAGTGTGATCTTGAACTTGGTTATTAATCTATTCAATTATGATAAAATTTTCTTGGATTTTCAAATGTCTTAGTTCTTAGAGTAAAATAACTATGCTCTATTGGTGTATTTCTACTATGACCATATATTTCTTGAGCGAATATTTATCGAATGTAATGTGATAATTGCTCTAGCATACAAAGAATGATATGTCCTATCTTAATTATCCACCTATCTCCATTAGATTCTAAGTGCCTTTAATGAATTGCTCATGTGCAACCTTTTAATAGGTCCATCAAAAAAATTGTTAAAGTACATAAATACTCTAATGCGATAACTATGATGATTTGAAGTCAAAGGACTAGTTATACCCATGTCATATGAGATTCCTATAGGTTAAACCAAAAGGGTTTTCATCGCGAGTCAAATCTAGTGATATGTTCTCAAACAATAATCACTTAAGTACTTGTTTTGGCATCACCATGCCAATAGGTTTGAGATCTCTTACTGCTATCTTATAGCATGAGCATAGCACTCACAAGTCTTACTATATATGATCAATGTCCATTGTTGACGATGCCATAACTTGGGACATTTAATGATATCATTTAAGTGCATTGATGTTTGTCTCATATCTTTTGATCAATTATTAATACAATGCATATCATATGAACTTCTATCTAATTTTATTTATTAAATATAAATAATAAAAACTAATAAAAGACTTCTTTTATTAATAAAATAAATAAAATAATATTACAATAAGTCAAACCTATCTAAATAAGGTTAGATCTAGGGACTTATATGAACAAAACCTATCCAAATAAGGATGGATCTATGGCACCTATACTAATAAAACTTCATTTCTGAAGATAAAAATAAAATTAGTCAAAAAAGGTAGAACTAGCACTCAACAACTTCGATTGCTCCTTATGTGAGTTTTTGAGCTACGTGGATAATCAATAGAGGTTAGACACTTGGACGGTTTCATTTTTGCTTGAATTATTTATGTGCTACAAAAGGTAATCTTCCACCCATATTTATATTCATGTTTATGTATGATTAGTTGGTTCAACAACATGATCTAAGAAACCCTTGATGAAAATTTTTATTTATTTATTCTGCACCTCTATAGAATGTACGATCTTTCATTGGTAACTCGTAAATATCTAATCTTGCCTCACCATCAACGGTGGAGCTTCACTTAAAGCGCACAAAACTAATCTCTCACCATGAGTAAATAAAGTTCTCATATCAGCAGCCTAAAGTGTCAAATCAACACTAGTTTACTTTAAGTAAATCATTTTGAACGCCATTAGTTTTTCCCTTTGCTTCATCGATTTTGTAACCAAATTGTATTGATTTTGTAGGTAGAAAAAGTGTTTGCCTCTTTGGTGATTTCCTTAAAAAAGCTTATTGGTTTAAAAACTGTGGAAATGGTTAATGATGGATGGTTTAGTGCAATTGTAATTGATGATGATATTTATGTAAGATGAATGGTTAAATGGATGTAATGCCTTGTGTTGTTTGATGTGTTAATGTAAGGCTATGTAAGGCTTATGTTTATAGTTCCTTGTTTGGTTTGATTTAGAATGACATTGTAAGGTATGGAAATTATAATGCATTTATGGTATTATGATATGCATTATCATGGCATAAATGCATAACATTCATAGCATGCATTATATGAATTCATGACACCTATGCATTTATATTAAAATGCATATGCATGTCAAGTAATGAAAAAGATTTTATGGAGAGGTTTTAAGTCATGAAAAAGGATTTTTCTTTAAGGATTTTTCAATAGGAATTGGAAATATTTCATGGTTACAAAGTTTTCATGACTTACATGATTTATGGAAAGGGCTTCATGGGTTTTTCATTCCTTTCATGGTTCACGGTTCAAGGTCAAATGGGTGCAAATGTGCACTTTCGGAGACTCGACAGGGCATGTTTATAGACTAGTTTAGTTCTTTAGACATATCCCGAGAATCCTAAAGTAAAGAGATGAGAAATGTCCAAAGATAGAAAAGATTTTTAGAATGATTATGATGAGGGTTTTATGACATAGAAAAGGATTTTTCAAAGAACATGCAAATATTTCATCATGTGCATTTCACTTACTTGTACGTTATGCATGAATTAACTTAATGAGCAATCACTCTCCAAGTTCCTATGGTCTAGGTACCAAAGGTAAAAATGACAATGTTCACATTTGAGTTGACTATCGAGGGATCCGTGCACTTGCATGTATCTTGGGTGTGGCTATAAGGTGGAACTCCTTCGGAAAATAGTTATATTAGTGCTCGGTATTTTTGTTTATATTCTAGGTATGACATCTTTCTTTTACATGATAGTTAAAGCCATGAAGAAATGAGGAGTTAGTTAGAAAAGAAGTGAATGTAAATAAATAGTAAGCGATCTTTGTAGTATGTGACACAAAACTAGTATATTTAAAATATAAGATAGTTTGTATGATAGCTGAAACTTAGATATACTCGGTAGAAATGTGATAGTTTAGTAGTGAATACTATTAAATTTCTTTAATCATTTATTTATATGCCAACGTCGATAATAAAAATATGATCACTAAAATAAAAAGGGGAATAATAATAATAAATGACAATTAATGAGGATAAGAGAAATTAATTATCGAATAATGAGTAATGATTAAATAAATTTATAGAGGCTAATAGAAAAGGAGTTTGAGAAAATCAAACATCATAGATCCAGATCCGTTTAATCCAAATAATTTAAATAAAATGCTAAAACATAAAATATTTATAGCGTATTTTGGGCTGAAATCTAGGACTCGCCCATCAATATTGGGCTTCCATAGCTAATTCCACACCTAGTAATACCATAGGAAGGACACAATGCCTTGATGACTTGCATTCATTGCACTTCGAATGTAAGTCAACAACGATAATATTCTCAACCTATTAGGTCCCGTGTTGTGTGTGTTACACATCCTCTTAGTGATGATGACAATGTCAATGAAATTGAAGGAGATATTTCTAATTAAATACTCAAAATATGGTATCTTGAAAATATTTGAGAAAATAGTGATCACCTTTTATCCGAATAGTGACAAATGAATCCGGGCTACGACCTTATGTCACCTTTGGACATACTCCTTGATGGTTACTTTTTGATCTTTTTTCCATATTTTGTAAATCAAATTAATTTGGAATAACTTTCATGTTAAACTTATATTGTTTTACAAAGGTATATGCTAGATCCTTTTATTTCTTAATTTTGGTATCGTCCAACCTCATGTACTAGCTTAGAAGCGACATCTACTTAGACTCTCATGGAAATATTGTATCAATAGCTTTTCATCATGTACAACCTCATCCATCTTGCTAAAGTATACTCTTAGATGAGTCATTAGACATTGAGTGTTTGTGTACTTGGTGAACCGATACTCTAAACTTAGAAATTATCACTTTAGGACCAAGTACATTTCAGCAGACTCTTACCAAATCATATATATTATCTCCCTTAATAGCCCTAAGCCATTCTTTAATGGAAGATGAATTATCCATATAGGGCTCTTCCATCACCTTAGCCTTAATGATCTCTTTAGTAGAGATGCCTATAGTAGGCATGCCATGCATTTGTGCTACTTGTAAGCCTATGGCATAAGCAAATGACTTAGTAGGAAATGAGGCTTCAACAGAAATGATGTTGCCCTAGATTAGTGAGTGGGGTAGTGGACAACTCGGATTACGGGTTTGGTATTGGATGGGCATATGACATATCACCCTAAGCCTCGATTTGGTTTGAAGTGTTTCCCTCACTTGATAGTGCCAACGACGTCTTTTCTAGTAGAGTGGTCAAGTAGGTAATTTTCTTTTTCATGGTATCAATCTCTTACCGGTGAGCTTGTTTTCACTATGCTCTTTCTTAATTCTCCATTTGATGATGCTTGAGTTAGGTATAGTGGATTAGAAAGGGGAGTTGAGTTTTGTTGGATTGACTTATATTTCAAATGCTAAGAAAACACATATCAAAATAGATATATATAGTAAATACATGCATGTAAGATGTGAACTAGATTTGATATATTGCTTTGCTACTACGAACTTCAAATCATGATAACTCGCTAAAACAAAGGTTAGACTAAACGAAATTATAAAGATAATTTTTGTCTTAATGAATCAATCCTAGTGGATAAGATCTAGCTTTTTTTAAATCGAATTTAGGTGAAATTTTTCTAATCCTAAAGTCTTTTCAAGTTTTCAAATTGTCTAGATTATCGATGGGATAATCCGACCTCTAAGCTTATGCACTAGAAGATATAGGAAGGTCATTCCATAATTTCCTCTGCATGAGGTGAGTTACGATCCAAATAAGGATCCAAATAAGCATCACTAGACTTTCTTCATACTTGCCTCTAAATCTCTCTATTAACTCTTAAAGGGTTTTAGCTCGGTTCGTAGCTTTTACAAGCTTTTCTCGTGGTGTTTGCAATAGTTCAAAGCAAATACACCCAATCTAGTTCATAAAATATTACAAAAATTAAAATATAAAGAAAATAAACAATATAAATTAGTTGACTTGAAATAATTATAAAAATTAAAATACGAGAGTTAAACTACATAAAATAAATAACTTAGAATTAATTAAACAACTTGAAAAATAAATGGTAAAAATAAATAAAGGAGATAAATTAAAAAGGAATAAACATATGGCCTAATTGTAATTTCCTAGTAGAGTCACCATTGACATTTAGGGGACTTCCAAAAAAATTATTATGAAAATTATTTGTTTATTTTGTTTTCAATTATTCATTAGGGATACAAGTTAAACCGAGTTTTTGGAATCATCATCTAGTATTAAAGAAATTAAGAAACCTAAAATTGACACTAGTTTAGAGATTCTAAGATAATGAGTTGGTTGTGCCTTTAGGAAGATATCAATCATCCAAAAGCACTATGTCCTAGGAAAGATGCCATGTCTAGTTGAATCCTAAATTTTATCTCCTAAAGAATTCTACTATTTGCCAAAATTATTTCCAAGTCAAAATTCCAAGTTTCATTTCCCGAACCAATTAATTTTTTATTTATTTTTGTTTGTAGTATCATATTAAACTGATCGTCGGATCCCATCATCGAAAGTCTTATTGATTTAACATTAGATTCCATTTAAATCTTGACATAATCAATATATTAGAGAACATCTTAATTACTAAGATGATGGATTTGAATTAACATCGGTCTCCATTAGATAAGAGACTTGCTAATTCTCGCCTAACATTTCTCTCTATATATTTTTTTCTTCATTTCCTTTTCTTTCTTTTTTTTTTTTGTTCTTTTCTTTTATGTCTTTTTATATCATTTTTCTTTTCATTTTTCATTTTTTTATATTTCATAAGGTTAGTGGAGACTCATCATTAGTCCCTAAAAATTAGGAGGTTTGATGATTCATCCACTTGTTAATTACCTAATTAAATTAATGATTATTTAAATAATATTCAACATTAAATAAATCTAAAATTAAATTACCAAAAGTTTAAAAGATTAAAATCCAAAGTATACATATGAGTCTAAAATTACCCACCATAATTTCATATTTAATTAATATTAAATAATAGACTAAACTAAAACTTAAACCCCAAGAGAAATTAATTACTAGACATGAAAATAAATAATTGAAATAAATAAGTAAAAGGAGTAAAAAAACACATCATTGGTATCCTAAAAACACCACTAATTGATACCCCACAATCAAATAAGCAAAGATCTAGGAGTAATACTATTGAAGGAGTGGATTTTGGTGTAGGTTCATATGAGTTTGATTCAAATGAAGATAGAAGTCATGAATCAAGTGATGATGATGATGAGACAAATTGAGCTAGGAGAAAGAAGTTTAAAACTATGTATTTTGATGACACCGCCATAGATCCACATTTAGAAGTCTAAAACTCGTGCATTTTGATGACACTACCACAAATCCACAATTTATACTTGGCATGGCTTTTACAAACAAACAACAAATCATCCAGTCTTTAGAAGATCATTATGTGGCTAAAAAGACGGAGGTTAAATTTGTAAAGCGAGACGAGAGAAAGAGTAAGGGCAAAATGTAGCAATAAAAATTATCATTCGGTTTTCTATGCAAGATATAAAAAGCATATAGGTAACTTTAAACTTAGAACATATGTAGATGAACATACATGTTAGGTTGCATTTAAGAATAAAAGGATTAAGTTGAAGGTTGTTGCAAAGTACTTCATCAATAACTTTGGTAGTATTACTTTGAAAATGGATGAAAAAAGATGTGAAAACACAAACAAGAGACAAATTATGCTATAACATAAGTCCTAACTAAGCTAGAAGAGCAAAGGAAAGGACAAAGAGGCATTTTCATGGTGATGACAAGTGCTGAGTATGCAATGCTATAAGATTACTTAGAAGAGTTAAAGAGCAAGTAACAAAGGAAACGCCATTGAAAGTTGGTTTACTAGGTCTAGTATTGAGGGTAATCTAGTGTTCAAAGCTATCTATATTTTTTTTTGATGCACTAAAAAAGGATTCAAGGCAAGATGTAGGCCTATTCTTGGGATGGATGGATGTTTTTTGAAAGGAAAGTATAAAGGTGAGATCTTAACTACTATAGGAAGAGATGAGAAAAATCGGATGTTTCCTTTAGCTTGGGATGTTATTGATGGTGAAAATAAATACACTTAGAGATGGTTTATTAAGCATTTAATGAGAGATCTTGATATAGAGTTTGAAAATGGCAGTAATTGGACACTAATGATCGACTAACAAAAGGTTAGATTTTGATATACATTGAACACTATAATTCTAAATTTTATTAAATTATGTACTTAATTGTATATTTTCATTTGTAGTTTGTAGTATGAATTTGGCAGCCATCGAATTGAACCTATAATGTGTTTTCTTGGTAGAGTCTTGAGAAGGCAATAAAGGAGTTAATGCCATATGCCGAGCATAAAAATTATGTAAGGCATATATTTGCTAATTAGAGGAAGAAGCATAAGAGTAAGGAGCTTCATGATAAATGTTGGGTATGTGCAAGGTCTACGGATTGGCGTAAAGCACTTGAGAAGATAACAGGAGAAGCAAAGGATGATCTACCTAAAGTTGATATGATAACATGGTGCAAAGCATTTTTTTTTAGTCACACAATAAGTGTGATAATGTTGAAATAACATGTGTGAAGTTTTTAATGGTAATTTGCTTCGGGTTAGATATAAATCAATCATTACAATATTGGAGGAAATTAGGGTGATGGTAATGACAAGAATTGTGGAAAGGAGGCAATTTGGTCGGGTTAGGTTCAAGGAAGATTATGGACCATAAATATGATAAATTTTTGAAGAGCAAAGAGAGTTGATTCATATAATCAAAATAATATGGAATGGTGATGAGGGTTATGAAGTTAATGAGTTTGGGGATAGATATCTTTTGGATATGCCTCATAGAAAGTGTAGTTATAGGCTATGGATATGAATGGAATTCCTTGTGCCTATGTAATGCATGTACTGAAAAGTATAAATGAGAAGCTATAAGATTATTTAGCCCATTGGTACAAGAAGGATATGTTTATCAAGTTTTACCAATTTGCATTAGAAGTTGTTAATGGGTTGAATTTCGAGAGAAAAAAGGACTTGGTCCGGTTGACCCTTCACCACCAAGGAAGAATGCTCGGAAGAAAGAAGAATAAAAGGGTTAGAGAGGAATCGAAATAAAAAAATAGATGGAGGAATTTATCAAGAAAAAGAACTATCGTTTACTATTCCTAATACCATTAAAGAGGTCACAATTCAAGGAATTGTATAAAAAAGAAAAGAAAGGTTGTTACTCTTATTTTTTTAATAATTTTTTTTTGTAAATTTAAGTGTATTAAACATTATGTTAAATAACTTCAATTTGATTATTTTCTTTTACAATACAAGATGGGCCAATAGGTTTTTCAACTTCGCTATCCCAAGTGAAACAACAATAAACAATATCCCAAATGATCGAGTGCTAGTGCAAGAGGGTATTGTAACAAAGGAATCAAGAACAATAGCTACTTCTTTGGAACTTGGAAATAAAAAACTTCCTAGATACACATGTGGCCTATATGTGAATCCCGATACATGATTTCTAATTTGGAATGTAAGTTAAATACATATTTGGTCTATCATTATTTTATAATTTCTTTATATATGATTTACGTTATTGTTTGTTTGCTTGGTTATAACAAAATTTTTATTTTTTTTATAATCTTTATAACTTGGCATTTGTATTTCACAAGTTATAAATCTAGGCACTCATCCAAATGAAGAAGAAAATTAGCAGGAGCTTGAACCAAAAAGAAGGGGTAGAAAGCCAAGCAATCGCTCGTCAAAACGAAAGGAAGACCAAGGAAGAATCAACACTAAATAAATGTTTTCTCGCGATGGAAATGGAAATGGCTTATGTATTTTGAATAGTTAATGATATGTAATGGATCCATTTTTTGATTTTATTAATGACAATTATGTGTAACGGATGATGTTTGACTAATTTTGTTGTTAATGAATCCAAATTTAGTTTTGTTAGTGTCTTGTTCTATTTCAAAGAATTGTTAATGTTTATAGAGTCTTTGCTAGTTGAATAATAGTTCCTTAATTTTGGTTTGTCTTGCACATTTGTTCTTCAATTCTAGATAATTAAAGTAATCTCTATAGTTGAAGAATTGTTCATGTTTAGAATTTAGTGATAGTTGAATGATTGTTATTCAATTTTAGTGAATTTGGTGCCATTTTTGAAAAATTATTTATCTTGCACATTTGTTCTTTAATTCAAAATAATTAAAGTAATCTCCAAAATTAAAGATGAATTCATTCAACTTTGGAGAATTGTTCAACAAATTTATGTAGAATTAAAGTTGTTTTCAATTCGGAGAATTGAATCAAAATTTACAAAATTGAAAAACAATAATTCTATAAAATTGATTTTTTTTTCAATTCTAGAGAATTGTTCTTCAATTCTCTAGAATTGAAGATGAATACATTCAAATCTAGAGAATTGAAGCAAATTTTTGTAGAATTGATTAACAATTTTAAATAATTGGAGTTTAATTCTGCAGATTTGTAGTTGTTCTTTAGTTCTAGAGAATTTTTCTTTAATTGTCTAGAATTGAAGATGAATACATTTAAGTTTGGAGAATTGAAGCAAGCTTCTACTGAATTAATGAACAATAATTTTGCAGATTTGAAGTTTTAATTCAGTTTTATAGAATATTCTTCAATTCTCCAAAATTGAAGATGAATACATTCAAATCTAGAGAATTGAAGAAAAATTTAGAGAATTGAGGCAAACTTCTAAAGAATTGATGAACAACAATTATGTAGAATTGAAGAACAACTTCAAATCTATAGAATTGAACTTCAATTCTATAAAACTCGTTGTTCATTAATTCGAGTAGAGTTGTTCTTCAATTATCTAGAATTGAAGATGAATTCATTTAATTCTTAAGAATTATTCAATAATTATCTAGAATTGAAGAACATTTTATAGAATTAAAGAAAAATTTCAAATCCGTAGAATTGTTCATCATCAATTCGAGGAGAATTGTTCTTTAAAAAAAAAAACTTAAACACAACTTCTTTTTTGTTTTGATAAGCTAAGAATAAACAAACACAAAAGTTGACGATCAATTGAACATTTTCATTAACATTATACCAAAATTTACACCAACTTCAACACAACATTAAACTTAAACCATGCAAATTTAATATCAACATTTCATAATTCTTACATCCAAAATTTACACTAGTACATATATTGTTAGTTGTTGTAAATTACTTAGAACATATTTAAAAAACCCTACAAATTTAACAAAATCTACATTAACCTATTTCCAATGACATTTTATTTAACCAATAGAAACTATACTAACATAGCAATATTAAAACTAGACAACTAACATAATTGTTACATCTATAATGTTCTTTTGCTTTATCTTCATTACCATTACGAATCTTCTCTTTGTAATCATTACCGAGTGCCAATCTTCTCTCTTAGAGCCAAATTTTCTCTAAATAAATGCTTATTCTCAGCAGCTAGTATCTTTTCGAGCATACTTCAAAGCATTAATTACATTTCTTGCTCTTCCTCTCGGTATTGGATCTTGAAGCCGAAAGTAATTGCATTTTGACTTGCCATCTTTTGCATTAAATTTGGAACATGCAAAGAACCTTATTCTTGGATTATTATCACTCCGCAAAGTTATTAAGGATCCGGGAGTCCGTAATGATTCATAGTCTCTCATGGGACAATCCTTTAGATAATGATACTCGGAGTTTTTGAATGAATAATAAAGATATGTTTTCCACATTACATGGTTTTGATGATTTTGAAGACGAAGAAGAAGAAGAAGAGGAAGAAGAAGAAGAATAATGGGAAGCCATGAAATATCACAATGACGAGACTAAATTTGAGGAAGATATCAAAAAATTAAAAATGCCTTAATTCTATCCCCAATTCAATCGGATAGAGAAGACACACAAAACCTTAAGATTATCCCTTTCAATTATGGAAGGCTTCCTCCCCTCTCTCTCTTTCTCTTTTGTGTTTGGGTGTATAATGGAGGTAGCTCTCTCACTCATACGCTCGCTTTTGTTTTCAATTGCGAAGTCTCTCTTTCTCTCTCTCTCTCCTCGAATGTTGCAAACTTTTCAATTGTAGGAGTCTTTGTCTCTCTCTCTCTCGAATGTTGCAAAGAAAGGTTAGATTAGGGATATAAGGCAACGACTAGTCATTTTCCTTATATCCATAATCTAACAAATTAGTTTCGAGTTTAACGCTAAAAATTTGAGAAAAAAATTAACAACGGTAATGATCAATTGCGTTGATCATTACATTTAACGCCAATTGAGAAAATTAGATCAATGTTACCCAATCTCTAATATTTTGGGATCCAAATTATACAATTTGATACAATGGGTCCGAAATTATCAAATGGCAATAGATTGGAGGGAAAATTGCCATTAAACCCGCATTTTGTCAAAGAAGAGTCGTAAGGACGTATTACTAAGCTAAAATAATAATTAGGTGTTATAATTGCAAAAATTCATAATTGAATGATTTATTTTGAATCTTCACAATAAACGAGCAACTCGATTAGTATTAGTTATTAACTATGGGCTTTTTATGGTCAATGAACATTTTTCTTTAGTGAATTGGATCATTTGATTCTCTTAAATTGAATTTCATGCACTTCACGATTTACTATTCACATAACCTCTTCATTAATGATTTATTTATGCATATGGATTTTGTCAAAGAAGAGCCTTAAAGATATCTTACTAAGCTAAAATTATAATTAGGTGGTATAATTGCCGGGAAAGTTTGGTTATCTTTCTTTTCTTTTCTTCTTCTTCTTCTTCTTCTTCTTCCTTTTTTTTTTTTTTTTTTTTTACAAAAGTTCTTGGATTATGATGTTGATTTCAAGTCAGCTATAACTATAATTTTGCAATTATAGTACCTTAGTATCATTGCTATAGCAATTTAGTCCATCTTATTAGGTCTTCTTAAGAAAGACTAACAACATATGTGGAACCAAATCTATCCAAAATCGAATCTAATAGTGAATTCACTTGTGTTGATGTTAACTTTGAAGTGGTAGAATTTGAATTGATACAATTAATTTTTTTTTATCTATCTTTGAAGTGCTAATTTTATCATTTTGTTTTTGTTATTCATCAACAAGTGATAGAGTTTAAGAAAAAAGGTTGATTTGTTCTTTAAAAAGCAAAAATAACCGTTACAACTAGTTTAAATAGAGGGATACATCAAATACAATGTCAAATCATACAATTAAAACAAATCCAAGATAAATTGGTTGAAATATTTACTATTATAGAAAAATAAATAATTCAAATTGTAATCGACAGAATTTTCAAATACAAGAATACCAAAAAAAAAAAAAAAAAAAAACCTTCAAGAAATAGCTCTTATAAAAAAAGTTAATATATAAAAGTGTTTGATAAAATTGTGTAATTGAATAAACATTAGTTACTTTTTTTTATCCAAAAATCCCCTAAACATCATTCAATACTTTTTTTTTTTTTAAATAATGATTTCAATTTGATTTAAACAACCATGTTTGGAGTGTCGGTTAGAATAAAAGCTATTCTCACGACAATCTTATTTGAATGAAATTCAATTCTTGTTAAATTATGTGTTTCCAAACAACTTATGTTAATAAAATTTTAATTTTTCTTCCATTTTATAATTTTAAAATCAAGTTTATATCATGATTTTAAATTTTTAAAAAAGTTTGTATTGTAATAATTAAATTTAAAATCAACACAACATCCATCGATATTTTAATAATCTGAATGATATTTTTTTCTAATAAAACAAAATATGGTGAGTTTTATACTATAGCTCATATAATCTTTTCATCAATCATTTCAATACTTCTCTCTCTCTCTTTTTTTTTCTTTTTCTTTTTTATCATTAAATCGTTGAACTAGAAGTTTATGCATATGCATTTTGTCAAAGAAGAGTCTTAAGAATATCTTACTAAGATAAAATAATAATTAGGTGGTATAGTTGTAAGAATTCATAATTGAATGATTCATTTTGAAGCTTCACAATAGACAAGGAACTGAGTAGTTATTAGCTACAAGCTTTTTAGGAACACGTATCTTTATTGAATTGGATCATTTGATTCTCTTAAATTAAATTTCGTGCACTTTATGATTTACTATTCGCATAACCTCTTCATCAATGATTTATTTATATATATGGATTTTGTTAAAGAAGAGCCTTAAAGATTCTTACTAAACTAAAATGATAATTAGGTGGCATAACGGCAATAATTCATAATCGAATGATTTATTTTAAATCTTTACAATAGATGAGGAACTGATTAGTTATTAGCTACAGACTTTTTAAGGTCAACGAAGATGTGTCTTTATTGAATTTGATTATTTAATCCTCGTAAATTGAATCATGTTCATTTCAAAATATTCAAAAATTTTCAAATTTTATAATTAAAAGAACTCGTCCCGCCAAAATGGCAATTGGCCACCTTAGATCTCCGATCTCGCCTCCGCCGTCAACGGTGGAACTCCACTCAAAGTTCACAAAGCTAGTCTATCGCCACGAGCAATTGAAGATCTCATATCAGCAGCTGAACTCTCAAGTCAACTCCGATTTGCTTCAAGTAAATCGTTTTGAACACTATCAGTTTCTCCCTTTGCTTCTTCGATTTTGTAACTAAATTGCATTGATTTTGTAGGCAGCAGAACTGTTTGCCCCTTTGGCGATTCCGTTGACGAAACTTGTTGGTTTAAAAACTGTGGAAATGGTTAATGACGGACAGTTCAGTACAATTATAATCGATGATGATATTAATCACGTAATCAAATCCTGTATTCGTGCTTTAATTTATTATTATTATTTTTTTATCATTTTTAGGCTATTGATTTTTTAATCGATTAGTTAAATCTGTTTGGCAAAGGAATGGAGCAGTTTCTGGTGGAGCCAGAAATCGAAATGTTCAGATTAGTGCATTTAAGATATAAATTTTTTATTTTTTGAACGTTAAGATTTACCTATTTATTAGATTATAATTTTTTCAATCCTTTTGCCCATTACTGTGTGAATCTTCTGGGCGTGCAAACGCATAATATAGAAGAAAATTCTCCCATGGAGCTAGTGGCAAATTTGACTGTTGGGATTCGCCTTGTATTTACACTCAATCAATATTCTATGAATGCAGGGAGAAAATTTTTCTGCACATAACTAGCAAAGAACTCATAAAGAAACGAAAGATGCATTTTACACAATTTGTCAAACTCCTTAGACAAATTGAAACCCATGTTAATTCGAGCCAAGCTGAAATCCTCCAGAACCTTGATAACCACCACGTCTTCCTCAAAACATTCTTTCAGAAATCCATATGTTTAGTGAAAACCATGACACTGTTGTCATCGCAGTAAATCTTCTCCAAGCCATATTCCAAAAATGTAACTACAGTGCTTGGATCAGTAAGGGATGGTGTAGTGGACCCAATACAGGGATTATGACAACAGATGTGTAATCATATGGTGGAATATGTTAAGGGCCTCAAGGATGATATGAAGAATGGAACGTGCATGCGCTTATTGGCCATGGTGGATGAGATGGAAAAAAAGATGAAAGATGTCAGGGTTGAGTTGGAGGATGCAAGGAAGAAAGTGAGACTGGCTGAAGAGGGGAAGATTGAAGCTGTATGCAAGCTGAATGAAACCATAGAAAGAGTGAGGAAAATGAAGGAACAACTGAGCTCCCTTCCTGAAGCCAAAAGAGGGCTTATAAAATCTTCATTTTCCCAAAAGGTACATTCGCTTGACTCATCCATCCTTTATTCTCGAGCATTTGATTTGAATTGATTAAGTCACATGTATGAACATGGAAGCATTGCTTTCGCGTTTTGACCATCGAGCACTGATATGGTCTAGAAGCTGGCACACAGAATCAGCAAAAGTTGGCACACACGGAGTCTTTCACTTGTGTAAAGATGTAGTGGTTTTTCTAGAAAACGTAATGAGGGAGGTGCCGGCTTTAGCCACTCCAACAGACCACTCTGCAGCTACTTCGTTTAACAAGGATGGTAAAAATTTATTATTATTATTTTTTTCTACTGCAACCATAGTTTATGATTTTAAATGAGAAGGAAAACGAAGTCCCAGCTGGGTGTCTTTACAAATACACACACACAACATGGGAGCATGCTTTATTTCTTCTTTGACATAATACTGAAATGAATCAGTGAGGAGTTAAGAAATTCTAAGAGTGATAAAATTAGTTGTTTCCATCAGCTGTTCATTCTAGCAACCAGTTTTTGTCTCCTTAAAACAAAAGGTTTGACTCCCCAGTCTCAGCTTGAAATCTGTTGGAATAATCACAGAGACCATTAAACGTGCCTTGGTATCTGACACACGATCAAAGCTCTTGTATGTGGGTGTCATTGTTCCGTGGTGTCACTCCCAACTCCAAATATTCATGTGCAGTAGGGTCAACTTAACTCGAGGAAAAACGTTTGAAAGTAACTCACTTGAAAACATTTTCTTTTCTTTTAGCTATTTGACGGTTTTGCTGGGACATTAAGCATCTGGATGGAGTCTTGCTTGTGAGAATTGTCGGAAACAGTTGATGATAATATCTCTATTTTCCATCCCTGTGAAGTTCTCAGGCCAGGAAGAAAACCAAGCAAACATCAAGCACCAGAGCTATTGTGGGAGATATTGAAGAAGAAAACATCAAGTACCAGAGAGCCCTTTGAGACGTGAAGTGCTATAGTATTTTGGTTCCACTAAGGAGCACCAGAACTCCAAAGGGGTGAGGCCACTGTTCTATCACAGGCCAGCTAGGAGGGCTGAGTCCACAAACTCCATTCTTGAATGCTCTGATTCCTTTGGGCTCGTCACACCTTCAGCTAGGATTTTGCTAGTTCTCATTGTCAGCGGGAGTTTTTCTATGATCGTAACCTTTCAACAGGCTTGCGTTACGGTGCCATTTCACTATTTAGACTCAAAATGCATGATTAAATAGCAAAATAGCTCTTGGCTTGCAGAATAAAAGTGCACTCTATGGTGACCCTCACAGTCACAGCCATAGGAACACACTGTGATTTACTGAAAAGAAATTAATGAAGTGTGATTCAATTTCCTTTTTATTACAACTGTTCAATACTCTTAGATCTGCACATTGTCCGAAAGTCCATCTCTTACATTTTAAGCTTTTGATGGCTAGTGTTTCATATGAAAAACATTCATTGATGGTAGAGAGGCAGTTTGTTCAGTTGGAGAACCAAGCCTACAGAACAAGGTAATAAGGTAATTTGTTTCTTGAAACCCATGCACCTGGAACTATATGTTGCCTTCCTTCAGTCTCCAACCCTCTGTGAGTTTATGTAGATACATACAGTCTTGAATACGATTTGGAGGGGTAATTGTTTATAACTCTATGAGTGTTTTATGTTCATAATACTGAAAAAATTGACTTTTGATGTAGTGATGCTTCTCGTTTATATATCAACGGAGCACATAAAAGTGGAGAATAAAGGGCTGGAATATATATTGAACCAAACCCAATAACATAACATGTGATTAGACGGAATGTTAATATCTTGGGAATCCAATCCTGGGATGTTGATGGATTTTCTCCAACTTGGTACTTATCAAGAGAGCCATTGATCGGACTCATTGAAAACATGAGATAAAAGAAAAAATATAAGTCCTCAAAAAAGGGTTTCATTTTCTTCCCCTCATTTTTTTTTTTTAAGTGCATGATAGCAACGTTAATTTTCCTCCAATTGTATACTTTACATCCTAACTTTTCATATAGAATTCCATAATCGACACCTACCTGATTCACAAGGACAATCAAACAATATTTTGCTGTATTTTGAGAAAGTTTGATACCCTAAATATTCTAGACAAGATAAGATTTTAAAAGAAAGTTTATTTTAATTAGTCCTATGCTTGATGATGCAGATGGTAGCTTTTCATTATGAGGGTAAAGAGAAGGGATTTAAAATTTCAAAACGGATATGGTTTGATTGAAAATTAATGCTGCTTACTTTAGCCAAGGTAATACATAACTTTGTATTGCATCACCTATCTGGATGACGTTACAACAGAAGAATTTGCAGTGTCACTATCTATCTGCATGCCTAATTCTTAGCGGCTTTTAAAGGCTGCTTGGAATTGGAAGGGACAGTTAGAAGAGAATGGTAAGAGTTTTTTCTTACTGACAGATAACATTATATGTGGTTTGGCAACTGCTGGACAGGTTCGTCTAGACATCTGGAGAGGTCAGATGCTTGTGCTTGTCAATTTAAAACCAAACTAGATATCCTTGATGTTCTCCAAATTTCGATATGGGTGCAGGGCTAGCTAGTCTGATTTATTCTTTCAGCTATGGATTCCATGTCTAGAATGTAAAGGTTTGTAGTAGCCTCTTGTTGTTTCCAGATTTCAAGAGACATGTTTGAGTTTTAGTATCCATCAAGGTTGAATTCCCATTAGTCATTCTCTTGACTTTTGAAATAGGGAATGAGTCAGTTGATTATCTATCTATATTATTCTCCAAAAGTTGACAACTATGCATTGCTTTTTCCAGTACTGGTTTTACAGAAAACCAACAGTAGAAAAAATGTTTAAGTGGAAACTGAAAAGTAAGGTGCATCATATCTGATAGGTATCTCTTGTGACTTTGGAGGGTATTGATTAAGATTTGGTTATCTGCGCATGGGATAATGTAACAAGATAAGAAAATGTTGCTGTTGTACGGAGGATTCCACCTGAATTCAACGCCAAGTGGGCAAACCGATCTATATAAACCCCATGAAGGCCTATATTTTGGTATAGCCACTGAGAATAAGATTTCATGTATACTACTACAATGGTTGGAGAAGCTCCCAATCTCCCTCAGAGGCTTCCAATATCTCAGTCTAAATAAGATGATAATTATTGATATCTATGTAAAAAATAGTAGAATCTTAATTCTACTATCCCTTAATTTTAATTCAAGTTGTTCAAAATATATATAAAAAATAAATTTAGTTTTAATTTATGTACCAATATATATAAAATAAGTGAGAAAAAAAAATCCCAAAAGTAGAGTCAAATACTCATTTAACACCTAAGTAAAAAAGAAAGGCAATAATCGATGGTATAAAATGATTTTTGGCCTAAAAAATCAATGTGATGAGCAACAAAGTTGTACGTACATGTTCACCACTATTCTACACTCCATTTTCAACCATTTCTCCTCATTCTAATCCCAACAAAACCACTCCAACTACATCTTTAAATACTATTTGAACCTCATAAACTCATTAAATTTAGTTTTTGAAATTCGAAAACCAAGTTTTGGTTAATAACAAATTCAGTCCACTCGGTAGCATTTTTTTGGTCATTCCATTAAACAAAATCATTATTAATACAAATACAATTTTTTTTAAAAAAAAAAAAAAAAAAAAAAAAAAAAAACAGAAGGAAAAAAAGAATCAGTTGTGTTCTCCATTGCAACTGCTATTTTGTCTTTACATATATACTCTCCCATCCCATGATATTCACCCCTTTGGTAACTATTTTTAATTAGAAAAAATATATTTGTTTTTGATAGATTTTATCATTCTTTGTGAAGTGATTAAAATTTAAATTTTCAAAAATCTAAAGAACAAAAGAAAATTATCTTTTGTGTTATGGACAAATATTACATGATAGAAGGAATACATAAAGTAGCCTTAGAGCAAGTTGTATTTGTTTTCAAATTCAGAAGACAAAATTGCTTTGTCACATACAAGTACGTTTTTAAAATCCAAAGTAATCACGTTTATTATAAAAAAATCAATGAATAAATAAAATCCAAATATATGTTTGGTATTGTTATCGTTTCATGATTTTATTTTATTTTTTTAAAAAACTATTGTTCATAATTTCCATTATTTCCATTATCTTATTAAGTTTTAGCATTTGTTTTAATGAACAAAGTTATTAGTTATTCAATTATTATCTCTATTTTCTGCTGTATAAAAATTATTTTGAAAATTTTAAAAGCAGAAACTAATAAGTTTTTGGTTGTTAAACCGAACCAAACTAAGCAGTTCAACCAGATTAATTGAGAACCGCCTCAGTTGTTGGTTTGATTTTAGCAAAAAACCACAAAAATAGAAACCCGGAACAAATAAGCCAACCTGTCCAGTTAGATCACCTCAAACAGATCAACACAAAACTCTCTGGCCGGTTCAACCGATTTAAAAAGGAGATGGCCATGCCATGTGCCATATCTCAAAAATTTACAATTTGCCTTATATTCTGGAGTTGCAAAGGCAAGCACACTTGGCCCATCTCTCTAACAATTTAGAAGTGACTATCAAAATTGATAAGACACTCATCTATTCATACATTTTTTTTTTGGTCATTGGGTGATATTGTTTCTACACAATAGAAATAACCTCCTATTTGCACCTTTTTATTTACCTATTTTTTCCAAACTTCATCTCGCACATCTAGTGATGATTCTATTTACCTATTTTTCCAAACTTCATCTTGGAGAGCTAGTGATGGTGCTTCATTCCTTCATTTTCTATTGAATAATGACTGCAAACATACTCTCATCTTTTTTTTTTTTTTCCATCTTTTCTTTTTCTTGTTAATATTTAATAATCTAGACCAACCAAATTGCAATTAATATTTTTTTAGTCATTACTTCTTAATAGTTGTACCAAGTACAAGTGTACAACCACTACCGAAAAAAACTTAAGTAGCGACAATTTTAAGCAATATGTAGCTATTTTTTGTCATACGATATTTTTACTAATGATTTTTAAATCATCACGGATTCGATTAAATTAGACCATTTTTAGCAACAATTTCCCAAAAACCATTGCTAAAAAACTAACTATTTTGGGAATTAGGGATGGTTTCAACTAAACCCCTCACTAATTTAAAAAAAAATGTTTTTTGCAATGGTTTTTTAGAAACTGTAGCTAAAAACCCTTTTTTCGAGTGATTTTAGTGACGGTTTGTGATAAACCATTGCTAAAATCATTTAGCCGAATTACGGAACATATTGGGTTTTAGCGACGGCTAATTTTGTTACCGTTGGAGAGAAATGGTATTTCTTAATAAAAACTAATCTTTAGCAACCATTTTTAGTAATGGTTTTCAAAATACCATCTCTAAAAAGCTAATTATTTTGGGAATTAGCGAGGGTTTTAAATAAATCGTTGCTAATTCCAAAAAAAATAGGTTTCTTGCGAAATTTTTTTTTAATTGTCACCAAAAACCTTTTTTTTTCCGAATGATTTTAGCAATGTAACAAACCGTTGCTAAAATCATTAAGCCAAAAATCCAAAAAATATGAGGTTTTAGCGATGGTTTTTTTGGTGAAAATCGTTGTTGAACATCGATATTAGCGATGGTTTTCATAAACCATAGCTAATTTTGTTACTCGTTGGAGGGAAACTAAATTTTTGAATAAAAAATAATCTTTAGCAAAGGTTTTAAATTGTTGCTAAAAATTAAAATCCCTAAATACCTATTGATCGAAATTTTTTCCCATTTCTTCATCTTCTCTTCTTCTTTTTAGCAACGACGACTCCATCCCCTTTCCCATTTCTCCTCCAATCATGACTAGAACTCCCAAAAAAGCTCCCATTTTCTCTTTTTTTCTTCTTCCCCTCCATTTCTTCCCTTTTTCTTCTTCTTTTTCTTCTTCTTTCTCTCCTCTTCTCCTCCTCCTCTTCTCCATGAATAGTGCACATGAAGCAACTCCTCCTCCTTCTCTAATCCTCATTTTGTGTAATTGGTAACTCATTAATTTTTTTTTCCATTTATTTCAATAATTTTATATTTTTTATTTGGTTAATAATTTGTTTGTTAATTGTTGTTGTTTAATTATTTATTTGTTCATTATTAGTTAGTAACTCATTAAGTTTTTTTTCCATTTATTTCAATAATTTTATATTTTTTAATTGGTTAATAATTTATTTGTTAATTGTTGTTGTTTAATTATGTATTTGTTAATTATTAGTTAGTTTAATTTATTTTATTGTTATCTTTAATTAGTTAGTTGTTAATTAATTAAATTAATTGTTAAAAATTATTGAAGTGTTAGTTTATTTAATTATGTGTTAAATAATCTTGATTTAGTTGTTAATTAAATTAAATTTATTTGTTGGTATTTAAATACTTTAATTTTTTTTAAAAATTTAATAGGTGTTAGTTTAATTCATTGGTTGTTAATTAAGTAAATTAGTTTATAATTAAATTATTTAAATTGTTTGTGTTTAAAATATATAATTACGTGTTAGTTTAATTAACTTGGTAGTTAATTTAGTTTTCTAGTTGTTAAATTAAGTCAATTAGTTGATAATTAAAATGTTAAAATATTGTTTAAAATAATTAATTCGGTAGTAATTAAATTAGTTTAAAATTAAAATTAATTTTTTTAAAAAATATATAATTATGTGTTAGTTTAATTAATTTTTTTGTTAATTAATTTTTTTAGTTGTTAATTAAGTAAATTATTTTTTAATTAAATTACTTAAATTTTGTTTAAAAATATATTTATGTTTTAGTTTAATTAATTTGGTAGTTAATTTGATTTTTTAGTTGTTAAATTAAGTCAATTAGTTGGTAATTAAAATATTGTTTAAAAGAATTAATTCGGTAGTTAATTAAGTAAATTAGTTTATAATTAAATTATTTAAATTTTTCTTAAAATATCAAATTATGTGTTAGTTTAATTAATTTGGTAGTTAATTTATTTTTTAATTGTTAAAGTAAGTCAATTAGTTGGCAATTAAAATATTATTTAAAAGAATTAATTCGGTAGTTAATTAAGTAAATTAGTTTATAATTAATTAATTTATTTTTTAAAAAATATATAATTACTTGTTATTTTAATTAATTTGGCAGTTAGTTTTTTTTTAATTGTTAAATTAAGTGAATTAGTTGGTTTGACGAGATATTAAAATATTATTTAAAAGAATTAATTACATAGTTAATTAAGTAAATTAGTTTACAATTAAAATTTTTAATTCTATTTAAAATATATAATTATGTGTTAGTTTTATCAATTTGGTAGTTAATTAAGTTTTGTAGTTGTTAATTTAAGTCAATTAGTTTTAATGAAAATAATAAAATAATTATGAACTTGGATCGTTCATAGATTGACTAGAGATATACCGATGGTCTTTTAAATTAGGGTTTCATAGATAGGGTAAATGACATGCGGAGTAAATGGACAAAAATAAGAGAAGATGTCCTTGTAAACCGAAAAAGTGTCGAACTATAATTATGAAGATACCGATACGGTTAAATACCATTTGATGAGATATGATTTTGTGTCCGGGTATTATGTGTGGAGATGTTATGAAGAAAGTGAGTCGATCATTTATGATGATAACTCGATACATTTTGTTCAACTCTGAATAAATATTTGATGAACCTCCGACCAATCCATATCACACAATAGTGATGGATGTAGCTGATTCATCATTTAATCCATCTACTATCGACGAAGTCCTAAATGTTGATGCTCAAACAATTTATGATTTGTTGAATGCATCCATTAGAGAGATTTGGTCCGAGTTTAGAAAATAACTTATAGTTATCCGCAATGTCACGTTTGTTATACCCGAAGTTTGAACATCATTTTTCGAAAGGTGTTACGATGACTTATGTCAACTTATGAAAGAGTTGATACCTATTGATAACCGTATTCTATAAGACTTTTACAGTATAAAAAAGTTTGTGGAACCGATGAGTTTACCAATTCAATGTATCTACAATTGTATAAATGATGGCATGATTTATTGAGGTAAAGACAACAATAGAATTTACTTGCAAAATCTATGACCATCCTCGATATCGAAGTCCTAGGCGAGGATCGATTAGAGAAACTTCTATCTCATTTAAAAAATGTATTATTTTCTCTAAAATCTTCAAAATTAGACATCTTAATAGTAGCATAACAATTAGTGTTATACCAAAATTCAGTCGGTGATAGCCATCTACTCTAATTTTTAGGAATGGATGAAATCATGCAATGAAAATAAGTTTGTAAGTATATGTGAACAACTTCGACCGGCCATCCGACTATGGATGATAAGCGGTAGAGAAGTGCAAAGAAACTCCCAAAAGGTAAACAACTCCTAAAATTTGATCAAAAAGATAGAATTTCTATCGGAAAAAATATTATGAGGTAAATCATGCAATTTGAATATGTGATCCATGAATGCTTGAGCTACAGTTTGAGTTGTGTAAGGATGAGCAAGGGCAATAAAAGGGCTATATCTAGTCAAACGACCCACTACCACCATTATCACACTCTTCCTTTGAGAAACCGGCAAATCATCAATAAAATCCATTGTAACATAACCGAAGATTTCTTAGGGAATTAGCAATGGATTCAATAAACCAGGGTTGGTAATTATTTCATAGTTACACTATTAACACACCGGATAATTATGTACATAATCATTAATAGATTTGGCTAATCCTTTCCCACAGAAAAAAAAACAACTAATTTATTTATAGTAACCTCAATTCTCAAATGTCCTCCCACAGTAGTGTCATGAAACAAAAAAATCAAATGTTTCTATAAATCCTCATCAGCACCTACCACCATTTTGCCTCTTCTAAGTAACGTGTCATTACATCGGATATACTTAGCATAAGCAGAAGCATCTACCTTAAGTTTGTTAATAATGGTGTTTAAATAAGGATCTTGGTACCATGAAAACACCACCTAAGGTAGGATATCAATAGATTCGAAGATATGGCCATAAAAGATAGTTGTACGATAGAACAAGGATATCATTGATGAAAAAAAAAAAACCAAAAATTTTTTTCATAAAAAAGGTAAAAAAATATGATTCATAAGACTCTAAAAAAGTAGTAAGGGCATTGATAAGACCAAATGACATTATAAAATACTCATAATTACCATTGTGAGTTTTGAAAGTAATTTTATAGATGTCGGACTCAAAAACCCGAATTTGGTGATATCCTACTCTTAAATCCACTTTTTAAAACACCATAGATTCATGCAATTCATTTAGAAGTTCTTTAATAACTAAAATAAGGAACTTATCTCTAATGGTAAGTTGGTTCACACTTTTATAATCAACACACATCTTTCAAGATCTATTTTTCTTTTTCACCAAAACAACTTGAGAAAGAAAAAGGGCTAATAGTGGATTGGATAATTCTAGTTCTTAAAATGTCCCGCACCATGTTCTCTATTACTTCTTTTTGGATAGAAGGATAGCAATAATGTTTCATATTAGTTGGCTCAAACCCTTCCTTTAAGAAAATTCTATGATCATGATCTCTTTTAGAAGGTAATCTCTTTAGTTCTTCAATCACATTATAGAGTTCATCTAACACATTTAGTAATTTTGTAGGCACTCGGTTCATTGACTTTTAATTCAAACAATTTCATTTGATCATCCTAATGATTTAACAACAGATTTAATTGGAACCAATTTAGTTGTTCCCGATGACAAATTGTCCCGTCCACTTCTTTTTCATCATAAATGTTGAAAATTTTAACAAATTTCCCTTTCAAGCATCACCACCGCTTCTTTCCATAAGAACTTCATCCATAGCAACTTGAAGTTCCACACTATATTCCTTAATCCATATAACCATTCTATACCTAATATGATGTCATACGTCCCCAATGGTGACATAAAAACTCTAATTGTAAAAGCGTATTTATGCATTTGCCACTCGAAATCTTTGCGGACTAGGTCACACATAATTTCAATTCCCCTAATTACTTTAAGAGTTACTAGATTAATCTTAGCCATTTCACATTATATTTGCTTGGCAAACCCGATATCTAAGAAGTTGCTAGTGCTACCACTATAAACCGAATATCGATGCTACATCTTTTTTTCCTTTAACCTTCATACTTTTGAATTGATTTTCTCCAAGCACAACACTTATTGAAATATAATATAGTAAGTATCTCACTCTTTTGACTAGCCATCCGACTATGGATGATAAGCGAGTAGAGAAGTGCAAAGAAACTCCCAACAAGGTAAACAACTCCTTCTAAAGTTTGATAAAAAAGACAGAATCTCTATTAGAAAAAATATTGTGAGGTAAACCATGCAATTTGAATACGTGATCCATGAATGCTTGAGCTATAGTTTGAGTTGTGTAAGGATGAGCAAGGGCAATAAAAGGGCTATATTTAGTCCAAGGACCCATCACCACCATTAGCACACTTTTCCCTTGAGAAACTAGCAAATCAACAATAAAATTCCTTGTAATATCAATGAAGATTTCTTAGGGAATTGGCAATGGATTCAATAAACTAGGGTTGGTCATTATTTCATATTTACACTAATAACACACTCGATAATTATGAACATAATCATTGATAGATTTGGCTAATCCTTTCCCATAGAATAAAACAACTAATTTATTTATAGTAACCTTATTCTCAAATGTCCTCCCACAATAGTGTCAAGAAACAAAAAAATCAAATGTTTCTATAAATCCTCATCGACACCTACCACCATTTTGCCTCTTCTAAGTAATTTTTCATTACACCGGATATACGTAGTATAAGTAGAAGCATCTACCTTAAGTTTTCAATAAAGGGTCTTTAAATAAGGATCTTGGTACCATGACTACATCACCCAAGGTAGGATATCGGTAGATGCGGAAGATATGGCCATAAAAGATAGTTTTGCATTAGGTATTCTAGATAGCTTGACCTTTTTTTTATACATGATATCATAGTAATATCCCATTAACTTTACTAACCATGTACAATGAGAGGCGTAATAAATTTTTTGTTCTAATAAGTGTTTAAGTCTTTGATGATCCGTCCTTACAATAAAATGTCTATCTCGCTAAATATTTATTTGCTAGTGGTCGCTAAAATGTCTATCTACTAAATTTTCTTTGATGAGAAAATAATGAACCAAGAACCAAAATTGAAAAAAAAAGAATGGAGGACCAATTTGAATTTTACACATAACCCAAAAAATCCACTACAAAAGCCCTATTTTCCCTCCTCATCGGCCATTATTCACTCTCCCAAAAAAAAAAAAAAAAAAAACAACCTAGATGGAGGCCATTCATCTTTTAGAAGAAGAAACCTAAAGAGAAGGGAAAAAAAAGTTGGTCCATTCATCTCTCCCATAAAACCACCACCATTAATGACCAAAACAAATCTTCCACTCATCATCTTTGACCACCACAACCTAAGCCCAAAAAAAAAAAAAAAAAAAAAGGCTAAATCATTCTTTAAACTCTAAGCCAAAATTTCATATGAATTGCTTCAAAATTTAATTATTAAGTCTATTTTTTAATTTTATTTAAATCTAAAATTTTTAATGTTTGTTCATGGATTTATACTTATCTTTTATTTTAAATTTTGTAATGATTGGAGTCCATTTACTATTATTTCTACGAGTATATTTATTCTGCCATTATATGAATTATTAATGTGAATTGTTTCAGAATTTAATTATTAAGTCCAATTTCTCATTTTATTTTAATATAAAATTTTTAAGGTTTCTTCATGTGTTTGTCCTTAGCATGCATTTTAAATTTTGTAATTTTAGTAGTCCATTTACTATTATTTTGTAATTTATTTATTACTCTGCCATTATTTTAATTATTAATATGAATTGTGTAATTGAATAAAAATTAGTTACTTTTTTTTCTAAAAATCCCCTAAATATCATTTCAATACTTTTTTTTTTAAAAAAAAATACTGGTTTCAATTTCCACAACTTTAAAAGCTAAAGTTTGGTTTAAACAAATATGTTTGGAGTGGCAGTTGGAATAAAAGATATTCTGATGGAAATCTGAAATGAAAACTTATTTGGATAAAATTTAATTCTTATTAAATTCTATATTTTCAAACAGCTTATGTTAATAAAATTTTAATTTTTCTTATATTTTATAATTTTAAAATCAAGTTGATATCATGATTTTAAAGTTAAAGAAAAGTTTGTATTGTAATAATTAAATTTAAAATCAACACAAAATCCATCGACATCTTAATAATCTGAATGCTATTTTTTTCTATAATAAAACAAAATATGGTGAGTTTTATACTATAGCTCACATAACCAATTCATCAATCATTTCAATATTTCTTTCTTTTATTTCGATTTTATCATTAAATCGTTGAGCTAAAACTTTTATGTATATGCATTTTGTCAAAGAAGAGTCTTAAGGACATCATACTAAGCTAAAATAATAATAAGATGGAATTGCAACAATTCATAATTCAAATATTTATTTTGAATCTTCGCAATAGAAAACGAACTGATTAGTTATTAGCTACAGGCTTTTTAGGGTCAATGAATACGTGCCTTTTTGAATTGGATTATTTGATCCTCTTGATCTGAATTCCATGTGCTTCACAATATCCTATTCATTTTAAAAATTCCTAAATTTTAAAATTAAAAGCACTCTTACTATAAATTATTTTCTGCTAAAATGGCAATTGGCCACTATAGATCTCTGATCTTGCCTTCACCGTCGATGGCGGAGCTCCACTCAAAGCTCATAAAGCTAGTCTCTCACCATGAGCAAATGAAGATCTCATTTCAGCAGTTAAAGTCTCAAGTCAACATGAATTTGCTTTAAGTAAATCATTTTGAATGCTATCAGTTTCTCCCTTTGCTTCGATTTTTGTAACTAAATTGCATTGATTTTGTTGCAAGAAAAAGTGTTTGCCTCTTTGGCAATTCCGTTGATGAAGCTTGTTAGTTTTAAAACTATGGAAATGGTGAATGATGGATGATTTAGTACAATTATAATTGATGATGATATTAATCACGTAAGCAAATCCTGTGTAATACCCCAAACTATTATTAAATGAATTAATAATATATTAAATGTGTGAAAAAAATATTTCATGGGCATTGAATAATTTTTAAGGGATTTTTGGAATATTCAATGCGCTTAGAATAATTTTTTGGTGTTGAGTGAATATTTTATCCGATTCTCGATGCATGAATAGTAATTTTTTATGCAAAATAATTGTTTTGAGCATTTTAAATGTGCTTGAAAAATGTTTTGTTTGCATAGAATATTTGTTAGAAGGGTGCTAGATTATTCGATATCATTGGATGAATTTTTTGATATTAAGTGAATGAATAGGGTCTTTTCGTGCAAATTCATTATTTTGAGTATTTTAAATATTTTTTAAAATTATCCAAAGGGCATAAAAAATCATTAAGGAGGTCTAGGAATATTTTATAAACTTAGGTGAATTTTTCAGTGCATAGGGAATATTTTCTATAGAAATAAGTACATTTTTACACAAAGTAATTAATTTAAAGGCTTAAATAAGTGGATAAAAATCATGTGAATGATGAATAAATTCTTATAGGAGGTGTTCGAATTTATTATAAAAAGAAATTAATTTTTGAAAAGGTGAGAATAAATTTTGCATTATAGGGACCTAATTGCATAGAATTAGGGACCTAATTGCATAAAAATTAAAATTTTGAGCTTTCAAATTAAATTAGGAATGAACTTTAGGAAGTAAAAAGTTTTTGGGAAAACCTTAATGGAAGGACCTACAGAGATCAATTGAATAATTGGGGAAATTGTGGAAGAGTAATTGTAGGATAGTTTATTAAATTGAGGGGCTAAAAATTAAATAATTTTGAAAGAGATTTGCTCCTCTTTTGCTGCCTTCTCCTCGGTTGTTTCGGTGTATCAATTGCATGCACAAATGGAGGGTTAAGGTTAAAAGAAGATGGTTAGATGAAAGGCTTAAAATTAAAAAAAAGAATGGATGGCTAAGATTTAAAACGGATGAAAGGCTTAGATTAAAGAAAGATCAAGGGCTAGAATTAAATCAAATTAAGGGCGAGAGATCAAGTCAACTAAGGAAAAAGTCTAACCAACCTTACCCGTAACTAGGGGTGAAAAAGATGCATAAAAATGGTTGAAAAATTAGAAAATGTAGGGGGAACTCTTGCAAAATTCCCATAAATTTCCACTCAAACTTTCACTTAACACTTTTAAATACCCTAAAACACCTAATTAAGCTTAGAATTCAAGTTAGGAAATCAAAAATCCCAAGGAAGAAAATTTGGAGACTTGGCCGAAACTTGGAACAAAAAAGGGAGGAAGGAAATCTCAAAGGAAACCAAACTTTCAAGGGTTTAGTTGGAGCTTTAGAGATAAGTTAATCTCACCTACACCATAAGAATGTATTTATTAACACCAATTATTGATTTGGAACCCTTAATTTATGTTTAATTGATTGATTTTGGAAAATAGGATTAGGGTTCTTGGTGATGAAAATTTGAGAAAAATGATTTTGACATGAAAATTCATGAAATTGAAGTTAGAATATGTTAATTGAGCATGAAAATGGGTGTTAGAAACAAGAATTTCATAGCTTAATTCCTTAAGGAACATTCGATTGAAAATGTCAATTTTAGGATTTTTAATCCTTTGGTTGGTTTGATGAATTATTGTTTGATTAGGTGTTACTTAAGTATGAATTGATGATTGGGCACGAGAAATTACATAAAAATTGAAGTTTTCACCTAGTTACATTAAGGCCACCTCCACCACAAATTAGAAGAAAATTAGGGTTTTAATGCTTTGAGTTTTAATAATTTAATTGGTTAATTTCAAGTTAGTCTAACATAGAAAGATGATGTAATATGAAGGATTTCATTGAAATTGAAGAATTAACCTAGTTTGCCTAAGTATGGTTTCGGCCCATTAGGCCCAAATTAAGAGTTTTGCATGCTATTAGCTTATGAATGCTTAATTGGTTAAATTCTTGATATTAAAATATATCTGAATGAATTAGCATGAGAAATTAGGATTGAAGTTAAAAAAAATTTCCTAGCCCAAGTTAGGGACACATTCGGTCATATTGAGAAAATTTAGTGTATATGGTTTGTTTTGTGTGACTTAATTGCAATTTGATTTATGAGTTTCCATTCATGTATACCATGTGATTGCCATTTTGTGCAAGATGTAAATTAGATGAGTGAATGAGTGTATTGCCTTATGTTGTACAATGTTACTAAGGTGAAGCTTACATGATGCTTATGTGATAATTCCTTGTTTGGAATGATTTGGATGGCAATGCAAGGTATGAGTATCATGGTGCATTTATAATATTGAAACATGCATTATCATGACATAAATACACATCATTCATGACATGCATTACATGAATTCATGGTAATTATGCATTTACATTGAAATGCATATGCATGCCAAGTTTATTAAAAAGAGGATTTTCTTCTAAGGAACTTCCAATAGCAACTAAAAATATTTCATGATTATAAAGCTTTCATGACTTCATAATTTTATGAAAAAGGGGTTCATGGGTCTTCCATGAATTTCATGATTAAAGGTTTTAGGACCGAGTGGGTATAGATGTGTCATAGACTCGATAGATCACGTTTGCGGATTGGTCTAGTTCTCCAAACATATCATGGAAACCCCGAAGTTAAAAGATGGGACATGTCCAAAGACAAAAGATTTTTTAGAATGTTCACGATGATGATTTTATGACATGAAAAAGGATTTTTCAAAGAACATGCATATAGTTTATCATATGCATTCCATTTAATCGCACATCATGCATAGATTAACTTACTAGGCAATCTCTCATCGAATTCCCGTGGTGTAGGCATTAAAGGTAAAGATGGCAATGTTCACATTTGAGTTGACTACCAAGGGGACAGTGTATTATGTGTATCTTGGATGTGGATGCAAGGTGGACCTCCATCGGATGATAGTTATATTAGTACTCATATTTTGGTTTATTTTTTGAGTATGACATCTTTCTTTTATATGATAGTCAAAGCCATGAAGAAATGAGTAGTTAGTTGAAAAGAAAATGAATGTACTAAATAAGTTATTTTTGTAGTATGTGGCATAGAATTGATATATGTAAATTAAGGACAATTTATATATTAATCAAAATATCGATAATAAAATAATAGTGTAGCCATAGTTAGTGTAGTTTTCTTTAAGTTAATTTCTTACATGCTAGCATTAATAATAAGATAAGAAAATGAAAATGGTAAGAAAATAATCTAATAAAAGGCATTTAATGCGGATAAAATAAATTAAATACCAAATAATGGGTTATAATTAGATAAGTTTATACGGAATAATAGAAAAGAAATTTGAGAAAACTAAGTGTCATAGATTCAACCCATTCAGTCCAAATAATTTAAATAACATGCCAAAATGCAAAAAAATTTATATTGCATTTTGGATTGAAATTTAGGACTTGTCTATGAATGATAGGCTTCCATAGCTAATTCCATATCTAGAAGACCATAGTAAAGACACGAGTGCTTTGTTAGTTTGCATTTATTGCACTTTGAATATAGGTTAACAAGGATAATATTCTCGACCTATTAGATCCTAAGTTGGGGATGTTACATCCTGTATTTGTGCTTTTATTATTGTTTTTTCATTTTTAGGTTATTGATCTTTTAATTGATTAGTTAAATATGTTTGGTAGAGGAATATAGTAGTTTCTTCATCAATTAAAATTCAATTTTATAATTCATCATCAATTTCATCGATTGAACCCTAATTCCATCATCAATTCTCAATTAAATCATCGGTTCTATTCTAATTTACTTAATTTTCCTTTCATTCATCTTCAATTGTATTCATACAACCTAATTCTTTATTTTCTCCAAATTTATTTTCCAATCAATCCTCACACAACTTATCTCTACAATCCATCATCTCAACCAACTTAAGAATTTCTTAAACCCATAGTCCAATAATCAATTTCAAACCACCGGTATCTCATTTTAACCATCAATTAGTATAAATAATAATTTAGTCATTAAATTCTCAAATTCAACTCAAACCCTAATCCTAATCTACCTCAAACTTTAATCAATGAAAAACCCAATATAAAATAATTCCAAAATAATCAATAAATACATATAAACATATTAAATTTAAGATTGACTAGAAATAATCTTACATTTGCAAAAGGGTCTTCAAAACCCCGGCTTCAATCTTTCAATTTATTTTAGAAAATTAGTTTTTTTTTTATGATTTTAGTTTTCATTATTTTATGTAATTTATTATATTTCTTGAATATGTATGTTGCTATCCGATATTTAAAGGACTTTCAAAAAACAATTTGATGAAAATTTGTTGTTTATTTTGCTTACTTACTAGGGATGTGTGTTAAACTAAGTTTTGGTATTTCCACCTAATTTTAAAGGAGCTACAAAATCTAAAAATGACACTCGGTTCGGAGATTCTAAGATAAGGAATTAGTTATGCCTTTGAAAAGTTATCAATTGCCCAAAATCAATTTTCTAAGAAAAATTACCAAACTTTATCTTCCAAAAATTTCTATTTTTGGCAAATTATTTTTCAGTCAACTTCTAAGTTTATTATCAAAGCCAAATTAATTTTTTTATTTTGTTTATGGCATCATATTGAATCGATTGTCGAACCCGTCGTCAAAAGTCTCATCAATTTAACAATGGATCTATTTTATGTCTTGACCTAATCGATATTTCGGAGAAATACTTGATTACTAAATGTGATTGATTTAAATTAATTAATAAAATTAGTCCTTATTAGATAAGAGACTTGTTAATCTAGCATTTCCCTATTTTTGTTCTTTTCTTTTTATGTCTTGTTTCTAGGAGAATGGGTAAAAATAAAAAAATTAGGTAAAAATAGAGGTTATGGGCCTTTAGGCCTAGTGGGCTTTTGACCCATTGGGTATATCGCTACCTAATATTTGTAGGACTTTTAAAAAAAATATGTTACAATTTGATTATTTAAGGATGTGAGTTGAACTAAGTTTTTAGAGTTGTGAACTCGGTATTAAAGGAATTAGAAACCTAAAATTGATACTAATTTAAAGATTTTAGGGCAATGAGTTAGTTATATTTACGGAAAGATATCCTAAGGCACCCTTTTCGATAAAAGCTATCATATCTAGTTTAATCCTAAAAGTTGTTTATCTCCTAAGTTTTATTTTTTTGCCAAAATGTTTATGAGACAATTTCTAAGTTTAGTATCTAAGATAAATTAATTTTTTATTTTTGTTTATGACATCATATTAAATCAATAATTGGACGTCGTCATCGAGAGTCTTATCAATTCAACATTGGATCCAATTTAAGTCTCGATATAATAGGTTTGTCAAAGAATGAATTAATTACTAAAATATGATTGATTTTGAAATAACATCGATCCCTATTGGATTGGAGACTCGTTAAAATTGCTTAAAAGCTTTCTTTCTTTTTTGTTCTTTTCATATTTTATTTTGAGCTATGCGAGGAAAACATTATCAAAATTATTTTTTACAACATCATATTAAATTAACATCATACCCAAAAATTTAGGAGTCTCATCAATTTAGCCTCGGATCCAAATTTTTTTGACATAATTAGCATATTGAGAAATGACATAATTAACTTAAAATGTTTACATAAAATGTTAAATAAAATTGACTCGAATTAATTCCTTGTTATATTTTTAGTATTTTCATTATTGGATAAAATGTATTAGAACCATCATCAACCTCTAATAAATAAGAGACTTGTTAGTTTGAAAATATAATCGAATCAACTCCACACATTAAAAATAAATCTCACAATCTAAATATTTCTAGATTCTCCAACACAAATAAAAATAGCATTATTGCAAAATAATTTGAAAAAAAAAAAAGATATGAAACCAAACTAAATGGTCACTAGACAGTGACTAAAATGCCCCTTGGAATGATATTGGGAATTTAGAAAAGATCTCATATGGAAAAATTACCAAAATACCCTTGTCAAAATTACAAAATTGACTTTCGAAACCGCAAGGTTGCTACCACTTGGTCCGATTGCCTTTTGGTGTCCCTCGGGTGTGTTGACTAGTCCGTATGGAAGGGGAGGTCATCACCAAGCATCCCATAGTGGTCTTATCGATCGTCATTGATAGTGGAGAGAGATCGGGCTCCATGAAGATTCGATCACGGCTCCCTCTCTTCTCGATGGAGATTCTGACCACGATAAGGCAAGGAGAGGACACCAAGCTGCTCAAAGAATCAAGGGGAGCATTTTAACAATGGTTATGAGGCTCGGTTGGTTGGGTTGAGTAGATTTGGTTAGGTTTGGAAGAAACAGTAAACGGGGTCAATTAGTTGCTCTTCCCTTTAATTTGATTGATTTTGGCAAGATTTCATTGTGATTTCAAAGTAGAAAAACTTATAAGAGGACGAGGGACACTTCGTAGTGGTGGGGATTGTTGCAAAAAATGATAATAATGATGGGTAAATAGTCGGGTTGGGACATCTACCTTCTCTCCTAACCAATCGGGAATGATAGATTTAATAGTAGGCTATCAATTTTTTGTGATGGATTGAAGTAATTTTGGCCAAAGGATAGTCGATTTGAGGAAGAAAATATGAACGAGTCCGTGGGATAACCCACAATTGATCTAGTTTGGCAACCCTTTTTAGAGGTCGTTTGGTCGATCCTACCTCTCCTTTTTTGTTCTCTTGGATCTCTTTTTTTTTTTTTAAAAAAAAATTAAAGAGACGATGAAAACTAAACTTTCTAAATTTTGGTTAGTTTTTTTTTTTATAGGTAAAGGTGATGGGTATTTGTTGTTAGGTTGTTTTATGATAAATGAATAATGGAGACTAAATTATTTTAGTAGGAGATGGGTGATGAAGGCTATGATTTATGGTTAGAAATATGAGTAATGAAGGCTAGGGTTTTTGGGATGAGAAAATAATTATGGAGGCTCCCTCGAAAAATGAAGTGAAAGGGTATTTATATAGGGATTTTTTAGGGTTTAGGATAAAATCAATTTAAGCCCTTATTTGGTTATTTTTGTCAATTTCAATGTATACGTTAATATTTGTCTCTAATTAACTATTTTTTAATCCCTATTCTCTTGATTTCTTTTAATTTTGCATTGATTAATTCTCAATCAAGTTTCTTGATTTTTATCCCTTTTCAATTGCATCCCTAATTGAAATGTCACTTGATCTTCTTTTTTGACATCATTTTCGATTGGATCCCAAATCATCATCTCAATTTTTTTCATTTTTTTAATTTTTTAATTAAAAATAGGGAATAATTCTAAGAAATTAAAATCCTAAAAATTTATAAAAATGCCTAAAAATCATGAAAAAGACGAACTATGTAAGATTCTATTTTTTTTTTTGAATTTTTAATTTTGTATGAAAATAAAACGAGGGGTGAAAAATGGGTTATTATAGGGCCAAACCCACAAGATAGGCCTTCTAGGCTAAGCCCACTTATGCTTTTATCTTTTATCTCTATTAGGTCGGGTTGAACACAACTCAATTCTTTTTCTTCATGGGCTTGGCTGGCCTTTTCCTCTCTTTTTCTAGGCAAGGCTAGACTAGCCGAATTCTTTTTCTCCCATAGCCCTTCTCTTTTTTTTTTTCTCTTTTTTTTTCTTTCTTTCCTTTTTCTTTCTCTTCTTCTTAGCCCGAACTCACTACTCGAAAACCCTAACTTGGAGCACCCAAGTCATGAAGTTCTAACTTGAAACTTTATGTTCTAACATCTTAGGGAGACCTAACTATAACTTTAGAAACAATGAACAAGACCAAAAAAAAAAAAAAAAAAATTGGTTGGTTGAGCAAGTACCTAATTGGATGAAAATGGGGAAAATGATTTGGCAAGTAGGCACAAATTGAATGCTTTAGGGAGACTTGGTATAAAATCGGGAACTAATTGAGATTGAGCATGCCTTGAATGAAACTTGAAAAAACCTAAAATTTCCTTTCTCAAGAAAACCTAAATTTTCCCCATTAAACCCAAAAATTCCCTATATGAACCCGGACAAATTCATCTTTTTTTCTTTCCTTTTTTTCTTTTTCTGGACTAGTTTGCACTAGAAGAATTAATTTCTAGAGCTAAAATCTTCTCACCCAAAATCTAAGAATTTCCTTTTTGCAAATCCATATTTTCTCTCTATGAACCCCCTAAAAAATCCTCTCTCTCCCTCTCTCTCTCTCTCTCTCTCTCTCTCTCTCTCTCTCTTTAAAGTTTACAAATGGGTTTAATTTATAGTCAAAATCCAATCATCCTCTATCCTAGAATCAATGCTAATCAATTAGAACCCTTGTACGCTAAAATTAAAGAACACACTCCAGGTATTCTTGGCCTTTTATGCATATAGAAACAATTAAAAAAAATATGCGAGTGTGTGCGGGTTTATGAATTGCAGTAACAATTACGGATGGTGTAGTGATTGTAACGCGATTCGTGGCGACTACAAATGCTAGTCGGGAATTTTGGTTGTGAATGAGTTGTCTTCTTTGGTAGAAGACAATGAATAATATGAGAGAGGGAGATTGATTTTGGGTTGCAATGAATGGCGAGTCGTTCTATTTGTTTTGGTCCTATTGTTTGCTCCTTAACTTTAATTTGGTCCATAAATGCTTTAATTTTTAGCAATTATACCCCTAATTTTTAACTCAATTGCACCCCTATTGGCTTTCAATTTCAATCTCAATTTCACTTAATTGCACTCCTATCTCATTCAATTTTGTCTCTAACAATTAAAAGATTGGTTACTTTATTAAAATAATTAGAAAATTCAAGTAACCATTATAAATTGTTATGATTAAACCTTCTAAAGTCTTGTAATTATACCCTTAAATTATTATAAGCTCAACAATTAATCTTATAAATTACTAAAGTAAGCATTAAATAATTTACTTATCTCTCATAATATTTATGCATGCGTTACTTTGTTTTTCATGTAATATTAATTCATACCATAAATAAATTAGGAAAAGCCAAGATTAAGGGCTTGATTATGAAAATTAGAAGTTTATAGACTGAAATTGAAAGACCTAATTGAACTAATTACAAGTTTAGGGACTAAAATATAAATTTTTTGAAAATTGAAGGACTAATTAATTTGGTTGGAATTGGCATCTTATATCTAGATTCTAGCTTGAAAAATTGAAAGAAAGGAAGGTTACTATGTTAGCAAAATGAAGAAGAAATGAGAGACATGGAGAAATCTATAGAGAGAATTTAATGAAGGGGTTTAATATGGAACCAAGTGGCAAAATCACAAGGAAATCTTTATCCATAAATTTAGCTAGAAAGGAAGGAGAAAGGGATGAAGAACCAAATATTCTTGAAAGAACAAAGGAAAATTCAAAGAAATTCAAGTAGAATTAAGCCAACCCACCATCCAAAACTACTAAATTACCTATCAATATATGCTAAAATTAGTTTGGGAAAGCTTGAAAGCATTAAATAAAGGAGGAGGAAAAGAGAGGATTTTGGCTAAATCTTGAAAGAGGGAAAAAGGAGGAAAAGTTTTAAGATTTCGAGGAAGAGATTTTACAAGCATCAAGTGAGGTAAGTGTAGTCCTCACTACATCACAAGAAAGTATTAAATTGATACTTGATTATTAATGTTTTGAAGATTTGAATTTGGTGAATCAATTGTTCAATTATTTGAATTTTGATATAATTGATTGATTAAGATGAATTGTGATTGAAATCATGTTTGTGATGGTTGATTGATCATGTTTGATGATTTAATTGAAGTTGGATTGATAAATTAAAGTTGGTTATTGATGGAGGAAGTTTAGGCAAAATGGAGAATTTTGGGAAAAATGGTTGATTTTCATGATTTTAGGTCGGTTAGATGTTCTTTAGAATGATTTAAGGTATTTAAAATTTTTTTATTGGTAAATTTAGGTTGATTATCTTAATTGATGAATTTGACCATAATCATGATGATAGGATTAATTGGTTAAATTGGGTTAATTGTGTGTTTATGCTTGATTTAAGGTTTTTTTTTTTTAAATGTTCGTGTAATTGATTGTTGGTTGATATGATGGCTAATTATTGGATGGATAACTTTATAAACATGAATTGGATGCTAGAAATCAAGTATGTAAGAATTAATATTCTTAAGGACTAGGTTATGTCCGAATTTGTACTTGCTTGTTCATAGGTCTTAGAGTGATTTATGGATAAAGCTGAAAGAATAAAATTTGGTGATATATGCCTCCTTTAAGTCTCTATAAAATGGTTTTGTCATTAGGTTTGTATATGAAGAGTTATACCTCTTTAAGTGCGATTGTTCTAAATGACTTGCTTGTTGGATAAATTAGTCCTTAAACTTTAAAATTATAGTATTAATCATTTTTTGGTTTTTGTTTTCTAATTTTTGGATATGGATTGGATTAATATGTTTAGTTATAAATAATAAAAGGATAGGTTTTAATTATATCCAGAAATGGAGCTATTCGCTACTCTTTTGAAGGCTATCTTTGAAACAAGCTTACTAATAACGAGAGGTAACATTTGAAAAATGAGCATAAATTGTATATTTGAAGGTTAAATATGATTTTTGGATATGTATGAATTGATGTTTTCTATGATTTAATTATGCTTAATTAATTGTGGTGAATTGGTTGTTATATTTGGCCAAGCACATAATTTAGAGGTTAATATTGTTTGATTGATTGAATGTTAAATTCATGTATGCTTGGATTGATTTTGTTAGATCATGTGTTCATTCATTGAATAAGAGATTAAATTAGGTTAAGATAAGCTTTAGGACCTTAGAACTTGTTAAATTCACAAAGTTAATGGTTGTTTTTATCTTTGACTCAAATCTGGAATTTTAGAGCTCGTTAGACAAATCTGATTTTTTTGGGTAAACCGGTATAAATTACATATGTTTAATGTTAATCATGTTAATTTTAATTAATTTAAGTTGAATGATGATATTTTTGGAAGGAAGCGGATTGGTTTTAGACTTGATTATGGTTAAGACAAGTTTAGTATTTTTGGTTGGTTCGACCAAGATTAGCAAGTTGTATGGATTGATGTGTTTGTTATGTTATATGTTAATTGTGCAAGATATTGGAGACATTATTATTTGGTAAAGGACTCATGTGGTAGTTAATTAGTTTATGTTGAAATTGGTCATGGAAAGGTTATGGTGGAATTCAACCTAATGACCATTTGAATGATTTTCATGTTTATGGAATGATATAATGGGGTTTTCATGTATTATTAATGATTCATAAAAGTATGTTTTGTGATCAATAGTATTTGACTTGGTTTATTGGTTAACTAATGTTCATGGATTTATATTTCATGCCATTATATGCATTCACATCATGAAATAATTTCCATCACGTTCATGGTTTTTAAAGATAAAATCAAGTAAATGGATTGTCAAGAAAATGGTTATGGATGTCCCAATCACAATCACATGCTTAATTATAAAACACAAAGAGAATGATCAACTCTTTGTGGGCGTACGATTATAGGTTCAATCATGGTTCACAATTGTGAACATCATAGGTTTCATAGGGGACATGTCTAGTGTTTTTCATAATTTTCAGAGAAATTGTTTCATAGATAGCCAAATATGTATAAATATATTTAGTAGGGTGCACTTGATAACGGAAAATACATTTCAAAGTCATGAAAATATATTTCATTGCATGATGCATTACATGACATGCATACATGACTACACTTACCGAGCATATGCTCATCAAGTTGTCTTATGATGTAGGTATTTAGGAACATATAAATATTCAAAGTGAAATTGATGATGAGCCAAAAGGAAAGGTGTCTGTAAGAGCTTGCCAAAACCCATTCCATTTTAAATGATTGAGTTTAAATAAAGATTATTAGTTAATTATCTTTGAAAGATTAATGAAGTAAATTTGTAATTAAAGATTGATGAATAAAAGGTTGGATCTAAAATTTTAAAATAAGGAATTTTCGTTGCAAATGTTAATTACTTTAGATTAGTAAAGGTCATGAGGCTTTGTGTTTTACATTCATTGCATTTCGATTGTGAGGCCTTATTAGTAATAATCATGACCTATTTAGGTCCTAGGTTGAGGGTGTTACAGAGTGGTATCGAGTGGGTTTGACCTAGTGACATGATATAGGAGACCAAAACAATGTATCGAAGCTCGAACTCTAGCAACATCATTAACAAGAATGTTTATATTGCTTGAGCATGCATTTTTGATATTATCTCGTAAGAGTCTTAATAATGATATGATTCATTGAATTATAAATGAATTAAGTGTTGTCTAAATAATTTTGAAAAAAGTATAGTTTGAGGACATAATTTTTATACGGAACAATGATGTAACACCCTCAAATTTTCAATATTTTTTTATATGTGTCAATAAGTATTTAAATATGAATATTTATTTAAGATATCAATTAATATTACATAGGAAAAATAATTAATGTATGCATAAATATTATGAGAGGTAAGTAAAATATTTAATGCTTGATTTAGTAATTTATAAGATTAATTATTGAGATTATAATAATTTAAGGGTGTAATTACAATAATTTAAGGGTTTTAATCATAACAATTAAAAGATTGGTTATTTGATTAAAATAATTAAAAAATTCAAGTAACCATTATAAATTGTTACAACTAAATCTCATAAAGTCTTGCAATTACACCTTTAAATTATTATAACCTCAACAATTAATCTTATAACCGACTAAATGAAATGTTAACTAATTTACGTACTCTCATAATATTTATGCATGCGTTAATTTGTTTTCTATGTAATATTAATTCATATCTTAAATAAATTAGGGAAAAATTTAAGCTCGACCACCTTTTAATTTTAGTCTGATCTAATTCAATGAAACAACTAAGTGCGGATCCATTTAAGCTTTTAGAGAAAAAGTAGATCAATAGCTTTTCATCATATGCTATCTCAACCGTCTTGTTCAAATAGACCCTCGAGTGAGTCCTTGGACATTAGCTCCTAGTATACTTGAAAAATTCAAGCACTTTGAATATCCAAGGGATCATGACATTTTACATTAGACATTTGTCCACACTAAGTAGAGGATCATATATATATATATATCTATGCCTTCAATAACTCTTAAGCATTCCTTAATGGCCATGAGCTTCTCGGTTTCAAATTCTAAGGCTATCTTTTCCTTCATAAACTCTTTAGTGATGAAATCGGTAATAGACACTACTAGCGCTTATAGAGTCCAAGGTAATATAAGAGAAACTTGAAAAAACTAAAAGCGGACTCGTACATGCCTTCTACCATAAGTATAGTTGGCATGATTAGTAGCACTAACGTACTCTAATTAGGGCATGCCAAAAGGGAGGCATTAAAGCGGAAGTTTGAGTGATTGGTAGTGGCAAGGTAGTGAACACTTCTAGAGAGGAAAATGACCGACCAAATTCTCTTTGGACAATCATCTTAGAAGACACGTAATTTTGCAAACTTTGTTCTAACGTAATAGCAAGCCTAGCAACTTCTTCCTTCAATGCGTCTATTTTTTTCTAGTGATTTTGCTCTACCTAAACTCTTTGTTCTCTATGTTTTCTCTTACTCTAGTGTGGTAAATGCGTGGAGGAAATGCAGCTTTGTTAGGATAACCTATATTTCTTTAACACAAACAAAAGGCAACACAAACATAGGATATGGATAATACATTAAAATAAATGACACTCAAGACCGAATATGAAATAGCCTTCATATGAGGATGATAAAAGGATCCAATGTTTGATGTTTTAAAATAGTCCTAAATTAGTTTAAAGAAGAAATTAGGTTTCATCGGTAACCTTTAGGATGTTTTGTTGTAAGGAATGCTCTTGTCATCAACTAGTTTAAAGATGAAATTGAGTTTCATTAGTAACCCTTGAAATAGTCTAATCGAGCATCGAAATCTTATTGATATTTGAACATTATAGAAATTGAACTTAAATCCTCTTATCACTAATCTTGAATCATTCGAGCAAATTGCTCAATCAAAGTTTCAATACATATGACTTGCTTAATTAACTTACTTGGGAAGGATGATCATAAGTTTTGGTTATAAGTCATTATGTAAACATGATATGATCCATCTAAGTCTTAAATATGGTCTTTTTCAGCTCGACGAATCATAATAGAATCGATAAGGCCACCAAGGCCGATGAGCAATAAGCATGAAAAATCATTAGTTATCCATTGTGCAATGGCAACTAGCAAGAAGAGTTGAGATTTCATGAGTATTTATTCGAAAGGAAACCCATCAAAGTATCACTACTACCTCCCTAAGTTCCGAGGCAAGTGTGTGATATACATACAAAATAACGATGAATGTAGTGTGTGCATAGACATTATTTCATATTCAGTCCCAAAAATATAAATAAAGATACAAACTAGGTTAAAAAAAAAAAATACACAAGCAAACAATGGCAAACAAAAGGAATGAAGTTAAATAAGATAGAAAAATTACACAAATTGGCATATATGCCTAAAAATTCATCATATCATCGAAATAAAATTAAAACAAGTACATGCAAAGCCTCACCCTAATTGCGAGTCACTAAGTGGAGTTTTCATTTTGTCGTAGGGAGACATCAAGTGATGTGATGATTTTAGGAATAGGGAATAGGCTAAAAATAGAGTTGCCACCTAGTATTAAGGTTACTAGAAAACCATATGGGTGGTTTGTTTAGAGTTCTAAGTAAGGGGTTGGTTATGTTTAGAGAAGATTAAAAATCATCATTCCCTATCTTACCTAAAGCAAGCTATATTGCATATACATTCTAACTTGCTTTTTGATTCTTTATGAAGAAAATCTATGCCTATTTTCTAAACATTTGCTAATCGGATGAGTGATTTGGGACTTAGCCAATCGTGTACCTCATCCTCACTTTGAAATGAATATGTATAAAAGTGAAATGAAAATAACGTGATGAATGTGTAAGAATACGAGGCTAGGTTTAACATGCATGACAATAAAAAAAAGGTATGGCTTAAATGGCATGTGTGAAAAAATGGCTTAATGATATGCATGAAGGTGCACGACTTTAAAATAAGCAAATTTACAAAATAAGCAACAATGACAAAAACGAGTGAATTAGACAAAGTAGATAAAAGCGATCTTAATCAAGGTTCGGAGCCATGCAACTTTGAGCATCATGATTTTCAAGAGAACATGCACAATCAAGAAAATTAGACATAAACAATCCATATCGGGAATTGAATCGATGCAATTTTAGGCCTCGTGATTTTCAATCATACGTAGGACATACATGACGAAATTTGACAAAATTAGCAAAAGGTAAAATCGACCAAAGGAAAATTAAAAAAAAAGAAAGCAGCTCAAATCATAATTTAGACCAATACGAATTCTATTATTTTGATTTTCAAACACAAATGAGGAAATGGTAAAATTGGTAAGCAAGTTGGCATACTTGGTAAGACTCAAGCTATCACAATCAAAAGAATTCACTTAAATAATAAACTTTTCACAATCATAATTAATTCTAAAATATTCTCGGATGACACAAATTGAAATTCAAAGTTTCAATAGCTTACTTGGCAATAAAAAAAAATGACGAGTTGTAACACCTCCAACGTAGGACCTAAAAGGTTGAGAATATTACCATCACTAACCTATATTTGAGGTATAATGCATGCAAGCTAATAAGGCATTTTGGCTTTATCTTATTGTTTAAGGAGTAATCTATGCTATGGAAATCTAATTTTAGCAAGGTAGGTCCTATACTTTAACTAATAAGACGTTATAAATTTTTTACGGTTTATTCCTTTATTTAAATTCTTGATTTGGAATTACTAGATTCATGATCGTTGATTGTCCCAATTTACTTTCTCATTAATTTATGTAAACTTATTTAGTTATGATCCATTGTTATGTTCTTATTCTTTCTTATTTACTGTCTATATTAATTGGTGTGTGTTTAATCATATCGCTTTAATGTCCTAAGAAAACTAATATGCAATGGAAGATTTAACATAACTACACTACTATAGTTACATGACCATTTTACAATTAGTTTTTTGGTTACATACAAACAATCGCTTACATATAAAACTAGTTATATGTCAACTACTACAAAATTGGCTTATTGACTAAATATATCATTGTAGAAGTACTCAATTTACTTGTTCATAGCTTTTATCATAACATAAAATAGACTAGCTAACCCTAACACATACAAGATGATAGCTAGTACCAAAAACAAAATGGCATGTAACGGATCCACTCGGAAGCCGAACCCTCACCGAAGGTATATACGTCCGGTGCACCACTGAAGATCAGCTCAATGAAAAAATAGGCCATCGTATCTTAATTATCTACATCACAAGAAACTATATGAGCGATAGCCTAGTAAGTTAACTTATGCATGTCATGTATGTTTATGTATATGCATATGTAAAATATTGGTATATGGACATTAAATCCTTTTTTTGTGTCATAATACATTTCATGATCGGTTTGAAAATCCTTTTCTATCTTTGGAAATGTTCTATTAGGTACTTCAAGGTTTCCATAATATATGTATGAAGAACCGAGACCCATCTACGGATGCGCTCTACGAGCCTCTTAAAAGTTCACGTCCGCACTTGCTCAGCCCGGACCCATTACCATTATCGTATGAAAAAACCCATGAAGCCCTTTCCTCATAAAAATCCTCGAGGTCATGAAAACCACATTCTTTAAAATATTTTCAATTGCTATTGGAAAACCATGGCATAAAAACATGTTTTCATGACTTTGAAACATTTTTTCATGAAATTAGGCATGCACAAGCATTTCATTGATAATTCATAAACATGAGGTGCATGCCATGAATAACCATGTGATTATGCTATAATAATGTATAAAATCAATAACATAATTTCATTAATAATGTTACTTTGCATAAACCATACCAACCATCACAATACATGGCAATACCAACATACCATTCAAATGACATAGCATCACAATCATCCACATTTGAACCATATACAACATTCATAATTCAAACACATTAGACAACATTCAAAAACAGAATTATAAATAAAATTATACGAAGTAACTCAAAGTCCCACATTTTCCATATTAGGTCTGAATAAGGACCTAACGAGTACCTAAACATTTTCTTTCAATTTCTAACATTCATTACACATTAAATTCTTTTCAATTATGTTCGATTTCATGAATCAACACATTGGGTATTATATGCATTGGTGTTAATTTGGGCCTTATTGGGCCCAAGTTCTAACTTTACTAACATAAGTTAATTTTTGAATCTTAATGAAGTTTTTCATTCCAATTCACTTAATTATGTTTTTTTAAGCTTGAATTAATCAATTAAAGTGCTAAAGACCATTTGGAATCTCAACCGTAAATTTGCCCATTTAGACCGAATATACCTCTAAGTTAAACCTTATTATTTTCTTTTCAATTCATCCTAATATTTTAACACTAAATAGTTTAGACTCACATTATCGAAGGAATTAATCTAATTAACATTTAAGGTAAAATTTTATGTGTAAATTGAATTAGGCCTTAATGGGCCAAAATTGGGCCTAAGTCTAATTTAGCAATTTCCTTCAATTCTCTTCAATTTTTTGATTCCTATACATCAAATTACACTTATTCAAGTACTAATCAAACAACAAATCATGAACTGAATGGATAAAACTCAAACCCTAAAAATTAAAGTTTGGGTCGAATATAACCCTAGAAATTTCATGGATTTTTCTTCAATTAAGTTGAGGTTTTTCATCCTTAAATACAAATTAATGCCTAATTAAGTCATATTCAAGCTCTAAAACATCAATTACATGAAAAGCATCCAAAAGCCTTAAATAACCACTTTAGGCCAAATGCTTCCCTTTAAAAAACCCTTGAAAGTTTTGAGTTTGAAACCTCAAATTCAAGTTCAATCAACATAATTCAACCTCAATTGCATGAATTACAAGCTAAAATCCATTTCCTCCATTTTTTGTTCATCAAGAACTATAACCCTAATTTTTGAAATTAAAGCTAAAATTCACAAATTAAAGCATATAAACCACAAACTAACATTAATTAAACAACCCTTATTATGTAGGTAGAGTTAAATTACATAGATAAGCTCTAAGTAACTTCAAAAAGTGAGAAAATTGTAAAATTCTTCCTTTCTCTTCTTTCCCCTAAATTTAGCCTAACTTCCAATTTTTCCCTTGATGACTTCTTGATCTCCTAACTTGATTTCCTTGCTTGATTAGTTGATTTAAGGTGTGTGGAGGTGATTTTAGTGGTTTTTGGGTGGAAATTTCTAAGAAAATTTTGCTAGAGTTTCCCTTGATTTTTGCTATTTTCATGCATTTTTTCATTGCACCCCTATTTATAGACAAAATTTGGGTGTAGTTTTAACCTCATCTCCACCACTAAATTGTTGTGTTTTGGAGTGATCTTGGCCTTTAAAGTATCTTTTAATCATAGCCCTTCAATTGGACAAGTTATTAATCTTTAATTTTTTCTTTAATTCCTAACCCTCCATTTTGCACCCCTTTTAACCTTTCCTTTTTAATCAAGTCAAATTTCATTAATTAGGCCCTAATCATGCAGTAAAGTTTGACTGGAAAGGTGGAGAGGTGTCCACAAATTTTCTTAATTTTAGTTTGTCATTTTCCTAATCTTTTCTCTAATTACTCCTCTCATCATCCTTTAATTTTCAATTGACCACTTATTTCCTTCTCTTTAAGGTATCTTAATAACTTTTAAACTCCTTAAATTCATTGCTAATTTAATTTAGAAGTTTAAACTTTTAATTTTATGCAATTAGGTCTCTAATTTCTATTTAATTGGGTCCTTAATTTTATGCATTTCAAAAATTCAATTTCTCTCTTGAATAAATTTAAATACTTATTAAAAGAATTTAACCATGATTTACATAATTTTTATACCCTCATTTAGGCCTCTAAATTAATTATTTAGAGTGAAAATTACACTATTTCCTACTAAAAACATTCCCTATTAATTGAAAAATTAATTTAAATTTATTAGATACTTCTACACATCCCAAATGATTTTTCTTTGCTCATAAAAAAAATTCCTCAATCTTTTTAAGTACCTAATTTAATTATTCTACCTCTAAAACATTATTCCTACACATAAAAATTCAAATAAAATATTCACAACATATAAAATAATTCACACTATCACATAAAGTAATTCAACATCCTTCTAATAAATATTCTAAGCAAAAAAAATATATTTCATGTGTATGCAACATGCTCCAAATAATTATTTCATGAGAAAACTACTCTTCATGCATCATAAAATTAATAAAATATTTACTAAGCATAAAAAGACTATTTCAACTATTCCAAATATTCTCTCAAGCTCTTGAATATTATCTTATACCTTCAAAATATTTCTCACATGTGTCCATTGTTAAATTTTTATTTAATTTTAGTTTTAGCGAGTACTCGGTTATTACATTGTTCTCACCTTACAAAAATTTCATCCTCAAAGTTTATAATAAAATAACTCGGGATACCGGGCTTACATTTCGTTTTTCTTTCCCACGTTGCTTCCTCTACCTTATGATTTCTCCATAACACCTTAACTAAAGGAACTTCTTTATTTCGTTATTTTTTGACCTCTCGATCTAAAATTTGTACCGACCCTTCCTCATAGCTCATATCGGTATGAAGATCTAGAAGTTCGTCACTTAATATATGATTCAAATCTTCCATGTATTTTTGAAGCATAAACACATGAAATAAATCATGGATTGATGAGAGTGAAGGTGGGAATGCTAATCGATGGGCTCGATCACCAAGCCTTTCCAATATTTTATCGAGTCCTATGTACCTCGGACTCAATTTTCCATTTCGACCAAACCTCATCACACCTTTCATAGGAGGTATTTTTAGAAACAGCTTTTTGCCAACTTGAAATTCCAAGTCCTTCCTTCTTACATCAAGCATAGCTCTTTTGTCGGCTTTAAGCTATTTTCATTCTTGTCCGGACTTGTTGGATGACTTCGGTTGTTTGTGGATTAGTTTTGGTTCTAGAAATTTTTGTTCACTCACTTGATCCTAATGTATCGGTGATCAACACTTTCTTCCATATAAAGCTTTATAAGGTGCCATACGGAGCTTGCTTGGTAACTATTATTGTAAACGAACTCAACCAAGGACAAATATCTTTTCCAACTTGTCTACCAATTCAGCAAACATGCTCTCAACATGTCTTTCAATATTTGATTCACTCATTTTTTTTGTTCATCCGTTTGTTATTAGAAGGCAATGCTAAAGTTTAATTTGGTTCCCAACAATTCGTATTGACTCTTCCAAAAGCATGATGTGAGCTGAGAATCTCTATCCGATATGATTGAGATAGGAATTCCATGTAACTCGATGATTTCTTTTAAATATAACTCGTATATTGTTGCATGGAATACATGGTTTTAATTGCTAGGAAGTGAGTCAACTTAGTTAATCAATCCATTATAACCTATATACTATTTGCTCCTCGCTTCGATCTAGATAATCCCAACATAAAATCTATCGATATGTGTTTTCTCTTCCATTTAGGAATATCCAATCGCCTCAACAAGCATGATGGCCTTGAGTGTTTGACCTTAACCTACCGGCACATCAAACAACTTGCCACATACTATGTAATATCCCATTTCATTCCTTTCCACCAATAAGTCACCTTGAGATCTTGGTACATCTTTGTATCACTAGGGTGTATAGCATAGGGTATCGCATGGGCTTCTTTTAGGATTTCTTCCCGTAGCTCTTTTTTTATTAGGAACACACAACCTATTATGATAACGCCAAACACTTTCATCATCTAGGGCAAAGTTCGTTGTTTTTCCTTCGGCACCTTTTATTGAATCTTAAGGAATTTTAGATATTGTAATTACCCTTCCGTAATCTTCTACTTCATATTTGGTTGTATGGTCAATACACCTAAAAATTTTCCTTGGCCTTGACTAGGAATGACTTCTAGTTAAAGTTTCTCCATATTTTGCATGATTTGCGCTTGTAAAACTACTAAGGATTTCATGCTCAATATATCGACTACGATGTTTCTTTCCCGTGGTGATAGTAGAAAACGACGTCATGATCATTGAGCACCTCGAGCCACCTCCTCCGTCACATATTTAACTCCTTTTGAGTAAAAATGTACTCAAGGCTTTTTGATCGATGTAGATATTACATCAAACACCGTATAAATAGTACCTCCAAATCTATAGAGCAAAGATCATTGAACCCAACTAAAGGTCAAGAGTGAGATAATTCCTTTCATAGTTTTTCAACTATCGAGATACATAGGCAATAACTTTCCCATCCCGCATCAAACCGCTCCCATACCAATTTGAGAGGTATCGGTATACACTATGAAGTCTTCATTATCTTTAGGGAGAGCTAATATCGTGGCTAAGTAAGCCCGAACTTTAGCTCCTAGAAACTCTATTCACACTAATCATCCCATTCAAACTTAGCATTCTTCCTTGTTAATCGAGTGAGTGGCACAGTTATTTTCGAAAATCCCTCTACAAATTTTCGACAACAACTTACCATTTTAAGGAAGCTTAATACTTCCAAAACATTCTTTGATTGCTTCCATTCCTCGCGCTACCTACCCTTTGTTGGGATCCACCATAATCCCATCCTTGTTACAATGTGGCAACGGAATACCACTTGCTCGAGCCAAAATGCATACTTCTTAAGCTTAACATATAATTTATGCTCTCCTAATGTCCGTAGGGCCTTCTTTAAGTGCTCCTTATGCTCTTCATGACTCTTAGAATATATAAGGATATCATCAATAAATATACTAATGAACTTATCCAAGCACTCATGGAATACACGATTCATCGGATCCATAAATACGACAGGAGTATTGGTTAACCCGAATGGTATCACTAAGTATTCATAATGCCCATATCGAGTTCTAAATGCCATCTTCTTTATATATTTATCCTCAATCCTTAATTAGTGATATCCCGATTGGAGATCAATTTTAGAAAACACCAAGCTTTCTCTTAGCTAATCAAATAAATCGTTAATCCGTAGAAGCAGATACTTGTTCTTTATAGTTACTCGATTTAAATCTCTATAATCAATACATAACCGTAGTGAACCATCCTTCTTCTTTACAATTAACATTGGTGCTCTCCATAATGAACAACTAGGTCGAATATAGCCTTTATCCAACAGTTCCTATATTTGTGTTTTAAGCTCTTATAATTCTACTAGAGCCATCCGGTAGGGTGCCTTGGATATTGGCACTATTCTTGACTCCAATTTGATTTTAAAATTGATTTTTGTTTTTGGAGGTAGTCCATATATGTTTTCGAGAAAAAATCTAAAAATTCTTTAACTACTTCTATATCTTTAATTTTAGACTTTCCTCCTTTTTAGTATCAATCATATTCATCAAATAGCCTTTACATCCACTTTTTTATTAACTTCTAGCTCGTTATGGCTGAAACTAAGGTTACGATCTCATCCAAGTCCCCGCATGCAACTCAATAGGTTGCTAATTTAATTGATAAAATATCACCTTTTTATCGAAACAATCAATTGATCCTTTATTCTTGGACATGAAGTCCATGCCGAGAATGACATCAAAGTCTTGAATACTCAAGATTATGAGGTCGACACGTGAGGTAAAATCTTCAATTTTCATTTCATATTTTTTATTATTATTGTATCAAATTCTAGTGACTCTCTTGACGGGAGTGCCACCTTATACGTTACATCTAATATTTCTAGGGCCATGCTTAAATGTCTTAACGAGTGAACGTGCAATAAATGAATGCATGGCACCCGAATCTATCAATGCATATACGATAAAGTTAAGGATCAAGAAAATACCACATATAACATTAGCATCCTCTTTATTTTCCTCCTTCTACGTGAGGATGTGCATGCATCTTGGCACACGTCGTCCTTCGATCGACTTCCTCTTTGGACAATTATTAGTCGGATGCCTTGCCTCATGATAGAAATAACATACATTTGTGCCCATCAAGCGAGTCATCGACAAGCGAGGCATCCACATTTTGACCATTTCTAATTACCTTGATCCTCCATTATTCATGGTTTTACGAGTGCTTTTCCTTTCTTATTGTCCTTTTTCTAGTTTAGATTGAAAGGCCTCTTTCTACTAGGCTATCCTCCAAATCTGGTTGGGGAACTCCTCCCTCCCTTATACTTAGGAGTGGGATGCGAGCACTCTCCTTTTAGTCTACTTCAACTCGAGTGTCTTTCTCACTATGTCCTTATAAGTATCGACTTACATTCGAATAAAACTTCTTATTTCTCGCCTTGAGACCATGGAGGAAATGCTCCTTCTTCCTTTCCTCACTTTAAATAATGAAAGTGGCATACCGACAACCATGCTTAAATTTATGCATATACTTAGTAACCGATATATCTCTTAGCCTAAGCTTGAGAAACTCTTGAATTTTATGGGATCTTACTATGTCGAAGAAGTATTTCTCATTGAATAGGTCCTTGAATTGATTCTAGGTAAGTCCTCCTTCATTGAGTGATATTTTCATTGTCTCCTACCAATTACGTGCATCAACAACTAACATAAAGGTGGTGCATGCAACTTGATCTACGTCACTTATATCTAAGTATTCAAAAATAACCTCCAAGGATTCAATCCATTCCTCACCAATATTAGGGTTTGGACCGCTTCGAATTCCTTCGGGTTGAACCTTTGGAACGACTCTATTATATCATTCTTTTATGGTTGATATGCCTCGATTGAACCATGTTGAGTCATCTCTTGTATTCACTACATCCGTTCCTTATGCCTTGCTTGTTATATCTCCAACGTCTCTTCTGCCTCCTAAGTAACTCTATTAATTTCGCCTCTTGGTTGCCTAACATACGACTCGACCTCACATTATTACTATTGTTATTATTGTTATTAATCCACCTCGATGGCATGATCTTTCCTCTTTTATTTACGCATATATAAAATGCTCTTTAAGACATTCGCATCATATTAACTTATAACCTTACTTCCTAAGATAACATCACATCATTCATATCCATCACATACACCACAAACATTTATAACCATCATTTATCAAACATATGTACTGATTTTTGAGGTCGCCTCCATGTACCTTGGACGTGGCTTGATAAACTTTGCTTTGATATCATATCTATAACACCCCCAAACTAATACCTAAAAGGTTAAGAATATTATCATCGTTAACCTACATTCAATGTGTAATGAATGCAAGATAATAAGGCACTATGGCTTAATCTTAATGTTTAAGGAGTAATCTATGCTATGGAAATCTAATATTAGCAAGGTAGGTCCTATACTTTAACTAATAAGACGTTATAAATTTTTTTACTGTTTATTCCTTTATTTACATTCTTGATTTGGAATTACTCGGATTTATGATCGTCGATTATCCTAATTTATTTTATCATTAATTTAAGTAAACTTATTTAGTTATGATCCATTATTATTTTCTTATTATATTTCTTATGCTTTTCTTATTTACCTTTCTATATTAATTGCACTTTAATGTCCTATGAGCACTAACATGCAATGGACGATTTAAAGTAATTACAATACTATAGCTACACTACCATTTTACTATTAGCACTTTGGTTACATACAAACTACCGTTTACATACAAAACTAGTTATATGTCAACTACCGCAAAATTATCTTATTGACTAACTACATCATTTTAGAAGTACTCCATTTACTTGTTCATAGCTTTTATCATAGTATAAACTAGATCAACTAACCCTAACACATACGGGATGATAACTAGTATCGAAACAGAATGACATGCAAGCATATCAATCTAGAAGCCGAACCCTCACCTAAGGTATATATGTTTGGTGCATCCCTCGAAGATCGACTTGGTAGAGAAATATGCCATCTTACCTTAATTATTTACATCACAAGGAACTAAGTAAGTGATAGTCTACTAAGTTAACTTATGCATGTCATGTATGTGTATGTATATGCATATGTAAAATACTAGTATATGTACATTAAATCCTTTTTTCGTGTCATAATATATTTCATGATCAGCTTGAAAATCCTCTTTCTCGTCTTTGGACATGTCCCATTTAGGTATTTTAAAGTTTTCATAATATATGTCTAGCGAACCGGACCCATTTGTGGATGGGCCCTACCAAGCCTTTAAAAGTGCATGTTTGCACTTATCCGACCTAGAACCATTACCATTATCATATGAAAAACCATGAAGCTCGTTCCTTATAAAAATCCTCATGGTCATGAAAACCACATTCTTTAAAACATTTTCAATTGCTATTGCAAAACCATGATATAAAAACATGTTTTTATGACTTTAAAACATTTTCCATGAAATTAGGCATGCATAAGCATTTCATTTATAATGCATAAACATGAGGTACATGCCATGAATAACCATGTGATTATGCTATAATAATGTATAAAATCAATAACATAATTGCATTAACAATGTTACATTACATAAACTATACCAACCATCACAATTACATGTCAATATCAACATACCATTCGGATGATATCATTCAGATGACATGACCTCACAATCATCCACATTTGAACCATATACAACATTCACAATTCAAACACATTAGACATCATTCAAAAACATAATTATACACAAAACTATACAAAGTAACTTAAAGTCCCATAGTTTCCATATTAGGCTAAATAATGACCTAACATTACCTAACCATTTTTTTTAAATTTATAACATTCATTACACAAAAACTTATTTTCAATTATGTCTTATTTCATGAGTCAACACAATTGGGTATTATTTGAGTAATTTATATGCATTAGTGTTAATTTGGGCCTTATTAGGCCCAAGTTCTAACTTTATTAACGAAGTTAATTTTTGAATCTTAATGAAGTTTTTCATTCCAATTCACTTAATTACATTGTTTTAAGCTTGAATTAATCAATTGAAGTATTAAAGACCATTTGGAATCTCAACCCTAAATTTGCCCATTTAGGCTGAATATACCCCTAAGTTAAACCCTATAATTTTCTTTTCATTTCATCATAAAATTTTAACACTAATTTAGACTTACATTATAAATAGGAATTAATATAATTAATATTTAATGTACAATTTCATGTCTAAACCCAAATTGGGCCTTAATGGGCCAAAATTGGGCCTAATTCCAATTTAGCAATTTCCTTCAATTCTCTTCAATTGTTTTTCCTTCTTGTACATCAAATTATACTCATTGAGGTACTAATCAACCAATAAATCATGAATTGGATGGATGGAACTCAAACCCTAAAAATTCACGTTTGGGTCGAATATAACCCTAGGAATTTCATGGATTTTTCTTCAATTAAGTTGAGGTTTTTCATTCCTAAACACAAATTCATACCTAATTATGTCATATTCAAGCTCTAAAACATCAATTATATGAAAGCATCAAAAAGCCCCAAATCACCACTTTAGGTCGAATGCTTCCCCTTAAACAACCATAGAAATTTTGAGTTTCAAACCCCAAATTCAAGTTCAATCAACATAATTCAAGCTCAATTACATGAGTTACAAGCTTAAATTCATTTCCCCCAATTTTTATTCATCAAGAACCCTAACCCTAATTTTTGAAATTAAAGCTAAAATTCACAAATTAAAGCATATAAACCAAAATTAACGTCAATTAAACAACCGAGGTGATGTAGATGGAGTTAAATTACATTGATAAGCTCCAATTAAACTTCAAAAAGTGAGAAAATTGAAAAATTCATTCTCTTCTTTCCCCCAAATTCAGCCTAACTTCCATTTTTTCCCTTGATTACTTCTTGGTTTCCTTACTTGATTGGTTGATTTAAGGTGTGTGGAGGTGATTTTAGTGGGTTTTGGGTGGACATTTCTAGAAAAACTTTGCAAGAGTTTCCCTTGATTTTTGCTATTTTTCATGCATTTTTCATAATTCCTTGCATCCATATTTTTAGGAAAATTTTTGGTGGACTTTTGACCTCATCTCCACCATTGAATTGTTGTGTTTTGGAGTGATCTTGTCCTTTAAATTGTCTTTTAATCATAGCTCTTCAATTAGACAAGTTATTAACCTTTAATTTTTTCTTTATTTCTCAACCCTCCATTTTGTATCCTTCCTAACCTTTCCTTTTTAAGCAAGTTAAAGTTCATTAATTAGGCGCTAATCATGCAGCAAATTTCATCTGGAAAGGTGGAGAAGTGTCAAAAAATTTTCATAATTTTAGTCCCTCATTTTATTAATCGTTTCTCTAATTACTCCTCTCATCATCCTTCAATTTTTCAATCGACCACTTTAAGTCCTTCTCTTAAGGGTATCTTAACAGCTTTTAAACTCCTTGATTTCATAGCTAATTTAATTTAGAAGTTCAAACTTCTAATTTTATGCAATTAGATCCCTAATTTCTATGCAATTAGGTCCATAATTCTAAAATTTTATTCTATACCTTTCAAAAATTCAATTTCTCTCCAGAATAAATTCAAAAACTTATTAAAAGAATTTAATCATGATTTACATAAATTTTATACCCTCATTTAGGCCTCCAAATTAATTATTTAGAGTGAAAATTGCACTATTTCCTATGAAAAATATTCCTTATTTATTGAAAAATTAATTTAAATTTATTAGATACTTCTACACAAACCAAATGATTTTTATTTCCCATAAAAAAATTTCTCATTCTTTTTAAGTACCTAATTTAATTATTCTACCTCTAAAACACTATTCCTACACATAAAAATTCAAACAACATATTCACATCATATAAAATAATTCACACAATCACATAAATTAATTTAACACCCCTCAAAAAAATATTCTAAGCCAAAAAAATATTTCTCATACACATGCAACATGCTCCAAATAATTATTTTATGCAAAAACTACTATTCATGCACTCGTAAAATTAATAAAATATTTATTAAGCATAAAAAAGACTATTTTAACTATTCTGAATATTCTCTCAAGCCCTTAAATATTATTTTATATGTTCAAAATATTTCTCACATATGTCTACTATTAAATTTTTATTTAATTTTATTTTTAACGGATACCGATTATTATATGAGCCATTGAGACATCGATGAAATATGAAATTATTGAAATACCCTTTTAAGGTCAACTCTAGTTTCTTCAACCCCTTTGAAGACTCATTTATTTTCAGTCATCCAAAGAGGATATACAACTATTCGTTGAAAAGCTAAGGAGGTCACTATAAACCGACCAAAATACCATTGAAAATAAAAATTACAAAAATGCCCCTACATTGTACTACAGCATACGTCGTTATGCAACCGTCGTTGATAGCCCCTTTGACCACCTTCAGGTGTGTGGAAATCTCTTAGGATGTAGGAGGTCGTCCTATATCTTCTTGTGGTGGTCTCGTCGGTCATCGTTGATCGTGCGTGGAGGGAGATCGGCTATGGTAAAGATTTGGTTTCACTCTTCTTTCTTCTTCAATCCAATTTCGATGATAATGGACAATTTCAAGGGTTGATATCAATGGAGAACAACCTCTAGGACCCGATGAAACTTTGATTTGGCCTTAAATGGTGTAATTTAGCCGAAAAATAGAGGATTTAAATTGGTTAAAGCATCACAGTGTCGAGTTTGATTTGCGATCAATTGGCGTTGATTCACTTGTTTTCTTTCATAATTTCAAGAGGGGAATGGCTGCTAGATGCAAGAGGACGATTTCGCGATGGTGGAAGTTGTCAATTTGGTTGAAAAATGTCAAAATCTAAGAGAAAACCAACGAGTCGGTCGTGGGTTCTCTAGTCGATTTTTGATGATTTGAGGTGTTTTTTCTTGGTAAGTTTTTGATATGGTTTTGCTCAAAATTTAGAGAAAAACTTGTTTGGCTCATTTTGGGAGCTTAATTTTGTCTAAAATTGGTCGATTTCCAAGAAGAAAATAAATGGGTCGGGTGTCGTGGGTTAGCAGGGTTGGCGGGTTTGGTGGTCTTTTCTTGGGGGCTATTTGGTTGTTTTGTTTGGAGACTAATTAGTGGCAAGTGGCGGCAGTTGGCTAGTGGATGGAGGAATGGCCGTTGGGATTTGCGACTAATGAGATTTTTTTGGAGATTGCTTTCGGGGTTTTTTGCCTTTTAAGATTTTTCTCTAAGTTCTCTATCTCCCGAATGTTTCGTCCAAGGTTTTTTTTACTGCAGTGAAGGAGGGTTTTTAGGCTTTGATGGCTAAATTTTGATTTGATCCCTTATCTTGTAGGCTTATTTTATTTTACCCTTTCACCTCCTTAGTTCTTTCAAATTGTCCGTTCAATTAAATTTATTTGGTCCTTATTTCACTTGATTTTTTTCCAATCAACTCCCAAAATGTTATTTTTCTTTTTTTTTTTCCTTTTTTTATTTATAAAAATTCAAATGAATTTTTGAAAATGGAGTAAAAAATAGGTTCTAACAGCATGTAGACCTTATTAAAATGCATCATTAAATAGGAAAATAGCTCTAGTAGTACTCTAGCAGTTATGCATGGGAAAACACTCGAGCGTTGTTAAAGTTTCTCCATGTATAAGATTGGTTCCAAACCAGGCTAATTGCATCTTTTTGGTTTGCAGAATGAAAGTGCACTCTATGGTGACCCTCAGAGTTACGGCCATTGGAACACTGTGATTTAGTGAAAAGAAATCAAGTATGATTCAATTTCCTTTCTACTATAACTGTTATATACTCTTAGATCTGCACATTATCCGAAACCCCATCTCTTACATTTTAAGCTTTTGATGGTTAGTATTTCGTACGAAAAACATTCATTGATGTTAGAAAGAACTTTGTCCAGTTCGAGAACCAAGCCTCGAGAACAATGTAACAAGGCAGTATGTTTCTTGAAACCCCTGCACCTGGTACTGTATTTTGCCTTCCTTCAGTCTCCAACCGTCTGTGAGTTTATATAGATAAATACAGTCTTGAATACGATTTGGAGGGTTAACTGTTTATAACTCTATGAATGTTTTACGTTCATAATACTGAAAAAATTGACTTTTGATGTAGTGATGCTTCTCGTTTATTTATCAACGGAGCATATAAAAGTGGAGAATAAAGGGCTGGGATATATATTGATCCAAACCCAATAACATAACATGTGATTAGACGGAATGTTAATCTCTTGGGAATCCAATCCTTGGATGTTGATGGATTTTCGCCAACTTGGCACTTATCAAGAGAGCCATTGATGATTTGATGCTCTTAAGTAGTAGATAAAAGACACGAAATTTTCAACTTTCTGTCTGGATTAGGCTATTTTCTCCAAAAGTAGGCGCATAAGTTGCTATAAATTGTGCTGCATCAGATGAATATAAATTGTATCTTGATCTTGAGTCCTACATAAGTTGTGAAGATTGACGTGGATAGAAACCCACAGTATAAGATGTTATGCAAAATCAATTATGTAGTCTCGCTAGCCGGTTACCAAGTGAGGGTCAAGGGGGCAACGCTCCTTGTAGGAGTTTGGAGGCGAAGCTCTCGAAAGGTCTACAGAATATTGAATTAGGTGTATAGACTTGTTAGTATTTTTTTCCCCTTATAATCCTAATTATCCATACTATAAATAGAGACAATATCATTTATATTTGTAGTCATCACTTGATAAAAACTAATAAGAAATTATAGTATAGCTAAGAAGTAGTTACAATTACCGAACTACGTAAAATCTTTGTATTGTATGATTGTTTTTATCTTTCTACTTTATTTATTTATTTTTTTTATTAGTTTCCTAACACTACAAGTAGATCTCCCAACTGCAATTAATAGTAAGTTTTGCAAATTTATGAAACAATGCTGAAGAATATGCAAACCAAAGGGGGTTAGAAATTTAAAGGAACAAAAAGACTTAAAACAACTTAGGGCCAACAATAGTTCCATGATCGGACTCATTGAAAACATGAGATAAAAGAAACAAAATGCTCTCAAAAAAGGGTTTCATTTTCTTCCCCTCATTTTTTTTTAAGTGCTTGATAGAAACGTTAAATAACTTTCTTGTCTTTCTCCTCCAACTGGATACATTAGATCCTAACTTTTCATATCGAATTCCATAATCAGCTACTACATGATTCACAAGGACAATCAAACAATATTTTACTATACTTTGAGAAAGTTTGATACGCTAAATATTCTAAACAAGATATGATTTAAAAGAAAGTTTATTTTAGTCCTATGCTTGATTATACAGACCGTAGCTTTTCATTATGAGGGTAAAGAGAAGGGTTATAAAATTTCAAAACGTATATGGTTTGATTATAAATTAATGCTGCTTACTTTAGCCAAGCTAATGCATAACTTTATATTGCGTCACCTATCTGGATGATGTTGCAACAAAAGAATTTGCAGTGTCGCTCTACATCTGCTGCCCAATTCTTATCGGCTTTTAAAGGCTGCTTGGAATTTGGAAGGGACAATTACAAGAAGAGAATGGTAGAGTTTTTTCTTACTGACAGATACATTTATATGTTTCTGCCTAGGCAAATATGACATTAGATTAAAGATTAATTGCCTATATATGTGGTTTGGCAACAGCAGGACAGGTTTGTTTAGACATTTGGATCGGTCAGATGCTTGTGCTTGTCAATTTAAAACCAAAATGGATGTCCTTGAAGTTCTCCAAATTGCGATATGCAGGCAGGGCTAGCTAGTCTGATTTATTCTTTCAGCTATGGATTCCAAGTCTAGAATGTAAAGGTTTGTAGTGGCCTCTTGTTGTTTCCAGATTTTAGGAGACAAGTTTTCCATTAAAGAATGAGTTTTAGTATCCATCAAGGTTGAATTCCCATTAATCATTCTCTTGACTTTTGAAATAGGGTATGAGTCAATTAAATATCTATCTGTATTATTCTCCAAAGTTGACAACTATACATTGCTTTTGTCAGTGGTTTTCCAGAAACCAACAGCAGAAAATATCTTTAGGTGGAAATATCTGATATGGTATCTCTTGTCAATTTACAGGCATTGATTAAGATTTGGTTATCTCCATATGGGATAATGCAACAAGATAAGAAAATGTTGCTGTTGTACGGAGGATTCCACCAGAATTCAACACCAAGTGGCCAAACCAATCTATATAAACCCCATGAAGGCCTGTATTTTGGTATAGCCACTGAGAATAAGATTTCATGTATACTACTACAATGGTTGGAGAAGCTCCCAATCTCCCTCAGAGGCTTCCAATATCTCAGTCTATAATTGCTTCAAAGAATGGGAATGTTGGAAACCTCTGGAGGAGATTCAGAGCTTACTCCCCATCACTTATGACTCTACAATATCCTTCTCACCATTTGTTTCTGTATAATTAAGGATGTTGAAGATCCAACTTCTTCTGAACTCTCTCCCTCAACTGCCATAGAGCTTGCCAATCCTTGTCGATTGTTGCTGTCTAGCAGTCGAGGTGAGGGGTTCGGAAAATGTTGGCTCGATCTCAGCTTGAATTCCCGGCCATTGGCAGTTAAAAGTCCAAACCCTGTCTCACTTTACAGAATTTTCTTCCCAAGTTTTTTTTTTTTTTTTTCGAGTGCTAATTTTCTTCGCATGCATGTGCACCTATTTCTTTGCATGCATGCGAGGTTTCAAAATATTAGCCGAGGTTTTGGTTTGTTTTGTTTTAATGAAACGTCATGAGTTATTTTTTGTTCTTGTAAAAATAACCATTGATTTTTCGTTATTTATTTATTAAATGGAAGAGTTTTCTCTCCAGTGGATGGCATAACCAAGGATTGTGAAATTTTTGTTAGTGAAAGACAAAAATTTAAATATATACCTTCGTATTTTGTGAATTAGGGAAATTTCATTTTGTTTTCTTTTTATTTTTTATGTAAGCTATCCAAATAAGAAGAAAGATTTTGGATATTGGGGATGGATTGAAATTCCTCCATTTATCACTCTTCTGGCCTCTTTTTTTTTTTTTTAATCTTAATTTTTTTTAAAAAATAATAATGTTTCCATTAGATTTGGGTGTTATTTTGAAAAATAACTAAGTTATTTTAATTTGAGATGGTGTCATTCTTACTTCACTTTTTTTGTAATAAATAATTTTACCTTATTTAATATGTTTCTTAATTACTTAAATTAACTCTATAATTTCAAATTAAAAATAAGCTAACTTAATTTATTCCATTAAAAATAATATAAAAAAATACGGCAAATAATAGGAAAAACCTATTATTTCAAGATTTTTGAAGAAAATAAAGCAATGCTATTTCAAAAGACAAAAAGAATTTAATTCTAGATTCAGAGCGATGTGATATATATGCATAAAATTTGAGTGAATTAAACAAGCACTATATCTGCTTATTTTTTTTATAAGTTCACAGAACAAATTCTTTTACCATACTTTTAATTTTAGGAAAAAAAACTTATATATATCAGTATTTGAAAATCAAAAACCAAGTTTGGTCAATAACAAATCTGGTCCACTCGATCGGTAGCAGTTTTTAGTCATTTAAACGAATCAAAAATTCCATTAAACAAAATCATTACTAATACAAATGAAAATTTAAAAAAAAATGTCAAAAAAAAAAAAATTACAAAAGAAGGAAAAATAAAATGGGAAAATTAGTTGTGTTCTCCATTGCCACGGTTTGTCTTTACATATATACTCTCCCATCCCATGATATTTAGCCGTTAAATTAGTAACTATTTTTAATTAGAAACAATATTTATTTTTTGCTAGATTTTATCATTCTCTATGAAGTGGTTAAATTTTAAATTTTCAAAAAATCTAAAGAAAAAAATTTCAATTATCTCTTGTGTTTTGGACAAATTAAGATTAGAAGAAACATATAAAATAGCCTTAAAGCAACTCATATTTGTTTTCAAATTCAAAAGAAAAAGTTGCTTTTTCACAATTTAAGTGTGTTTTTAAAATCCAAAAGGATCATATTTATTCTAAAAAATTATTGAATAAATAAAATCCAAATATGTAATATCCGTGACCTAAAACATTCATAGAAATATAAATGTATTGTATAGATATTTTATAAATTAATAAAAAGGTGTATTTATCGAATAAGCGAGTGAAATTATGGATTAAAATTACATGGTTAAATTGCAAGGATTGGAAGTTAAGGATTAAGGTGTTAAGTGCCAATAAAGTAAGGAATGGATGGTATAATTGATAGGATTAAGGAAATGATTACGATGTAAAATGACAAGGAATTAGGTAGGAATGTTAAGGACAAGACTAAAAAAAAAAAATGAAATGGTTAAATTATCGGAGGAGGTTTAAATAAAATTAGTATGGCTTAACTAAATCTAAAAGAAAGGAAAAGTTTTATACTCAAATTATGCATGAGTGGATCTAGTGTCCCATACTTATTAGGGACCTTACGAATGGTTAAATGTTCGCTTTTGCTAATGCATTAGATACGATAAGGGAGGAGGCATCTTGGCTTGCATTTGTTGCACGTCAAATGTAGGTCAATGCCGATAATACCCTCGACATATTTAGGTCCTAGGATGGAGACGTTACGAGTGGTATCGGAGCAAAGGTTTACCTTAGCTATTTAAGTTAAGATGATCGATTAAGTACATACAAGTTATGTCTTGGCGAAAAGTAAGATCCAAAGATATGTGATGCATGATAAGTATATGTTTGCATTGAATGATATGGAAAATGATATGTGATGAACTTGTATGTTATGTTATGGAAAATGAATGAACAATGAATATTAAATGGAAAGACGGCTTGATATGCTTGCATGGTAAATTATTAAGATATATATATAATATGTGTTGGCCGTATGTCACCTTCTTTTGGAATCATACCACTACAAAAAAATTGAGTTTAACGACCGAATATTTCATCGCTAAACACTCCGATTCTGTCACTAAATGCTCTAATTCCATTGCTATTTGTGAATAGCGATAGAATAACGACATACCATATTTCGTCACTATTTTGCTAGTTGCTTTTTTTTTCAATGAAATACTCGATCCATTGCTAAATTTAGCAATGAAAAATCCATCACTAAAACAAAAAAATCCGTCGCTAATCTTGCCATAGGATCACTCTCTTTTCATAGCTAATCCATCACTATTCCGTAGCTAACTTAGAAAATAAATCTGTCGTTATTTTATCGCTAATGCGTTGTCAATTTTCAAAATAAATCCATCGCTATTCCGTCACTAATGTCCATCGCTATTCCGTCGCTAATTTTGAAAATGATTTTTTTCGTAATTCCTTCGTTTTTGTTGACATTTTTCTGAAATTAAATTATTAATATGACATTTAATAACTAATATTTACTAATTAAAAATCATAAGTAATCATGTATATATAAAAATAAAATAATATTAACAAAATCATTCTAGAATACGTTTCATAAAAAAATAACAAAACAAACAAAGTGATCGAATATTATATCGCTCATCCTCGCTCGTCTAATCCCATATCCTCATCCTCCTACTATGTGGAGGGCTCGACTAGAGGATCGATTGGAGGCTGAACTAGAGGTCGAGTGGAAGGATCGATAGATTGCTAAATTATTGACGGATCTATAGACAACTCGAATGTTCGTGCCAACCGCATCAATAAGGATGCCAACGAATCGTATTGAGATTTATGCTACAAATAGTCCGATTTTGCTTTGAAATCTAGCTTTTAAGCATGATCACCTCTTCCTTCATAGCCTCGTAGTCCATTCGAAGCTTTTTGCTAGCCGAATTGATCATGTATTGCGACGTCGTAGAGGAGGAGCCGTTGCCACTCGACAAAGACACATAATGCAATCGACCGTGTGCCTATACCATAAAATCTTTTCTTCTTCTCCTCGACATCCTGCAGGTATATGGCATTCTAGTCTCCTTCCGGCTCCAAGATTCTTGCCTCCTCTCGAGCCTCAACTTCCTCATTGATGAGCTACTCCACACAATCTTGCATAGTCAAAATAATAATATCATCATTACAAAATTAAAATAAATTTGAGAATAAATTTTCATATTTAATATTTGAAATTGAAAAATACTAACCTTTGTCTATTGGGAGTGCTTATCGACGAATGAACCATCACATTTCTTATGAGTCCTCCGGAACAACTCAAAACTCATTGGTCGACTACCTAATTATACTCGTTTGAAAAAAATTGATTATAGAAAATATGACAAGCCCCGAATTGAAATGTTCCGAAATAAGTAAATAATAATAAAGAGTGTAATTTATCAAGCGACGTGTATGCTCTCGTGAAGATATTGAGCCCCCGTATGTCCGGAAGAACCCAAACCAGGACCATCGGTCTCGACAATTGGTTTCGTGATGCTTGCTCCGAAGTAGCCACGCAATCATTTTTCTTGAAATCAACTTACCACGCATCTCGTGCCTCCCGACTCATATATGGAGGTGGCTTATCCATCAAGCTAGTCTTGTATATGAAGTTAGCATAGCGTTTCATAACGATATGCTCCTATGCTCCTCTAACAAGCGTATCGATGTCCACATCGCATTCAAAAAATTTTAGCACAAGTAAAACAATTTATATAATTTATTTGATGAGAAAATTTTTATTTTAATTATAAAGAAAATTATAAATACGTTACCTTAAATTCACTAAATTAGAAGTCTTTAGCATGACGATCCTTTCTTGTCCACCCGTTCCTTAAAAATCTCATATATCTTCATAGAATAATCATTATTATCTAGAGTCAATCTATCAAACTAACAATAAACCATGAAAGAAATATTTTAAACGAAGTAATTATTGAAATTACATATTAAAAAAATAAATACATAAATTTTGTAATCGACGAAACAATACATTGCCAATCGGATAAACCGTGAGGACTCTCTAGAGTGTTAGACACGTATGTGGAGGGGCCACTCTCGGAGGTCGAAAGTGGAACCTTAAGATCCGATATAGGAAAACTTGTCGATAGAGATGTGCTAGCTCTATGAATGCGGGAGCCGTTGAATCCACGAAAAAATCCTATAATTGGAGCCCCACGATCGATACCGGTAGTGGATCCTAACGAACTATCCTCCGATGGTGATGCTCATCCACGATTACCTAAACATGATCCGATAGTGACTGCGGGGGATGATGCAAATCATGATTACCACGAGTCATTGTTGTATGATCTAACGTTAAACAAAAAAATAAAATACAACAAATATATTATTAGAGTTCATTCATGGGTTAATAAATTAAAATACATCATTTTTTATGGATATAAAATAATCAAAATATAGAACGAACATTTAGTGAAGGTAGAAAAACCAAAAATAATAAATTCATAAAGAGAAAAAAATTACATAATTTCTTATTAATATAATAAATGAAATATAAATTTAATTCAAACTATCGTAATAATTGTTTAAGTTATCATCTTCATCATCCGAAACATTTTCACAATCATTTTCTTCATTAACCACACCTACTTCTATATCTACAAATGATCCATTTGTATCATTCAACAAAGTGACGTCCTCGACTTCGTCTATCAATTCATGTCGATTTCCGGATCATTTTGCTGAAATAGTTCAACATTTTGTTATACGATAGCTGATGATTTAAAAAAGTCAAACACAAACCTAGCTTTGATCTTACACACAACCCACTAATCTTGATTGTCACATCTTAAGCTAGGGTATTTCATATAATACACTTGAACCGATTGTGATGCTAGAACAAATAGTTCATAATTGTTCAAAGTTCTTTTACGGTTAACATCCATAAGTTTGTCGTGTGGATGAACCCTTGTTCTTTGTAGTGTGGGATCGAACCAATCATATTTAAACAATACTCGTTCCCTTGATTAGTAATATAGGATACTCTACTTCAAGAATTTCTATCAGCATCCCATGATAGTCACTCTCGACTGAGCTGTAATTGCTTCCTTTAACGTATACACCACTATTGAAAGACCTTTTTTCAAAGATCTATCAAGTGTGCAAAACCTATAACCATTAACAAAATAACCGCTGTACGATCCGACGATTAGCAATAGGCCTTGTGTAAGATTTGTCAAGAACTGGTCTTTCACGTAATTTTTTTTATGCATTTTGTGTCTCTAAAGTAAACATAAAATCACCTCTAAGTTTATTTATCTTTCTATTAATGCTATCAACAAACTAAAAATATAAAATACTAATACTTACATATTGATTAAACTAGGAGGCAAACTCATTTTCAATTAAAGCATCGACTTCATTCTCGGACATTATTGGATTGTTCTATTGTGTTTTGGTAAGAAGTCCATTAAAGACAAGAGAATCAATAAGAAACATGAGTTAGTCTCTACTATCTTCCTAATATTAATTATTAAATGTGATAAATAGGTTAAACTCACTCAATGTAAGGTTAGAATTCTTCGCAATTTAACAATATGTATTGGTGGGTCGCTTTGTGTTTTGGTTGTGTCAATTTTCTTATTTTCTATCGACCAATTGATCGACACTGGTTGTTTGAATATAGATAACATCCCTTAAATATGGTTTTCTTCTTCGTCATTGAATTCAAAATTACGAGGTATTTTTTGATGCCTTGTATAATGCAAGCAAAATAGAGAGGCTTCTTCAACCAAATATGCATTGCATATTGATCCTTCCACTTTAGCTTTCATAGATACTTGCAAATATGAATAATTTTAAAATTCAAAAGTAACAATTTTATTTAATTTTACTTTTAAATTGAATGTCAATACCTTTCAAATGGATACATCCATCGATATTGCACAAGTCCCATAATAGATGCCTCATATGGTAAATGGATTGGAAGATGCTTCATGGAGTCAAAAAAGCTAGATAGAAATATGTTCTAGTTTGTAAAAAATGATGGATATCTCATCATTAAGTTGTAACATATCCTCTTACTTTATAACTCGTAGAAGTTAATTGCTTGAAAAACAAACTCAACTCGTAAGTGATGGCTAAATATTTCTCGATAAAAACTACCAAAATGCAATTGGAAGTAACCACTCGCATGAAGACGTGAAAGTCATGACTTTTCATTCCATAAAGTTTGTCATGCTCGCATATCAACACATCTAGCTAGATTGGACACATATCCATCGGGGAACCCGAGTTGTTTTATCCATTCAAGCAATCTTCATTTTTATTATTTTGATAGAGTAAATGCAACTTTAGGATACTTTACATATGCATCATCCTTTGCTAATTTTGGCCTCTTACAAAAGAGTTTCAAATCTTCCCTGGATTTGGCATTGTCTTTAGTTTTTCCTAGCACATTTATGATTGTATTAAAAACATTATCAAACACATTTTTCTCTCTATGTATGACATCTAAATTATACTAAATGAGTTTTGTACTCCAGTAAGGCAAATCTATAAAAATACTATATTTTCTCCATCCGGACATCCGAGAGATTCTATTATTATGATCATCCGCACTATCTCCCGTCACCTTCGAGAACCCTCACTATTCGACCGGATGTAACATCCCTCGCTCCAAATCGATTGGAGAAGGACTAGATTTAATAACTTTGTTGGTAGTGAATGCTTTCTTGTTTTTTCTATAAGGATGATTATGAGGAAGAAACTTTTGATAGTTGTCAAACCGGGAGGTCTTCCTTCCATTTGGAAGGGAGAAAGCATCCGAATTTTTTATATAGTAAGGACAAGCTTGCTTTCCTATAGTACTCCAACCGGATAACATTAAATATACGGGAAAGTCACCGATAGTCCATATAACCGCAACTCTCAATAAAAAATTCTACTTTCGGTACACATCATAGGTCACCACACCTACCTCCCATAACTAAATAAGCTCGGTTATGAAAGGTTGTAAGTAAACATCCGACTTATGTTTTGGATTTGTTGGACTCAAAATAATCACTATTAGGAACATATATTTCTCCTTCATACACATCCATGGTGGAAAATTATATGGAGTCACAATGACCTACCACGAGGAATATTGCACATCGGATTGACCAAATGGTTGAAACCCATCAATGCACACTCCTAATCGGACGTTCCTTATTTCAGCTACAAAAGAAAGTTTAATCCGATTGAAACTTTGCCATGTAATAGAATCGAAGGATGACACATTACTCTTACATCATCTCGCCTCATGTTCAGCATGCCATGTCATGTGCTCAACTGTTGCATTCGAAGCATACAATCGCTACGGACGTGCGGTTAGAGGAAAGTAGTATATTTTTTTATTTGGAATAAGCTTTCCTTTTCTTGATCCTCGACGGGAACTTCGGTATCAAGGATGTTGATAAAATCTGCATTTATCTAATTCATTTTCTTCCTTCTAATAAATCATGCACCCGTTACGAAAAAAATGAATTTTTTCCATCGGTAAACCCATCTCCTTGACCAACTTCTTTGTTTCATAAAAGTTATTTATCATACAATTATCAACCGGCATCAACTTCTTCATTAGCTTACATAATCGGTCGAAATACTTTTTGGAAAATGATAGTCGACTTTTAGGTTAAGCATTCGAGCAACTCGCTAACAATTACGAATGTTCATCATAACCGGGTCAAATCTCTCTAAGGGATGCATTCAACATATCATAAGTGTTGGACGCTAGGATTAGGAATCTCCTCTCGTGTTGGATGGATCAAAGGATGGACCGGCTATATCCATTACCATACTTTGATATAGGTTTTGGGGTTCACTAGAACTACCTTCACCTATATAATAATTTCTTAAAACATGCTCGACTCCTAGAATTTTCAAATGTCATATAGGCTTCAAATTCACCATGATGCACCCAATTATAATATCTTGGTACAAAACCTTTACGACATAAATGATATTTAACCGTATCAATCTCTTCATAATTTCACTTTCAACACTTACCGAAATTACAAGGATATCTATTTTTGGTTACGTCCATACATTTAGGATGCTCAAAAGCAAAAGCTAAAAATTGTTTTACACCTCGACAAAGTCATCATTTAACAATGCGTTAACTAATCTAAAATTCATCCATTGTCGATCGAGTCTCATTTTTTTAATTACTACAAAAATAACACAATTATTACAAACAATTACTTGTCATCATTCTGAATTATTTTAAACAAATATTAAGCACATATATTGGTTGTATAATTATTTCTAATTAGTTATGAATTTTATTTAAGAATTTGACTTTTGATTTAAATAATTATTTAAAGAACGATTACATTTTTTTTAATAAATACTTAGTTTGTTAATATTCAATTATTTTTTCTATAATTTGTTTATATTTTCTACCTTAGGTCCAATATATAATAACGTTGACCTAACCTAAACCAAGTATTTAACCTAATTTAAACTACCTTAGGTAATTTAAGGTAATTACATGATTAGTTTCACTTAAAATACATGAAATTTTATACTATTTGAACCTAAAAACATTAAATTACATTATCATCTAAATAATTTATGAAAATATTCAACTAAAATATTTATTTAATTCTTTTAATTAATAAAATATTTATAAAATATTAATGTTTTTAAGGTAATTTAACGTAATTACATTATTATTTTCACTTCAAATACATTAAATTTTATACTTTTCGAACCTAAAAACGTTAAATTACATTATCATCAAAATAATTTATGAAAATAATCAACTAAAATATTTATTTAATTCTACTAATTAATAAAATATTTACAAAATTTTAAAGTTTTTAAGGTAATTTAAGGTAATTACATTATCATTTTCACTTAAAATATATGAAATTTCGTGCTTTTTGAACCTAAAAACATTAAATTACATGATCATCTAAATAAATTATGAAAATATTTAACTAAAATATTTATTTAATTCTATCAATTAATAAAATATTTATAAAATTTTAATGTTTATTTTAATTTTTTAATTACATTTTTATTCAATTTGTTTTTTTTCAAAACAATCAAATCATTATGCATGTTATCTTACTTTAATTTTAATACTTAAATTAATAAAATTAATTATAAAATTTACATTCAAAATGAGTAGCTACTTCAAAAATTATATAATTTCAAAATTAAGTTTAAACAAACAACTAACCAAATTAACCTAACACTAAAAACAAATAAATATATAATTAATTCAATTAATTAAAAGAATAATTAAATATTAAATAATTAAATTTTAATCTAACAACTCAAAATTAAAAATATTTAAACTTTAAACCTTTACGTTAACATACAAATTAACCTAGCAATTAACTTAACAAAAAAATAAAACTTAACAAAATTAATGTAACGAGTTATAAAAATAAAATAGCAACTAACAAATTTAAACTACTACATACAAATTAACATAACAAGATAATTAACAACGTTCAAACAATTAATAAACTAACAAATAAAAAATTTTAACTAAAAACTTATAACATTTATCTAGCTAAAAAAATATATAAAAGTTAGAGACAGAAAGTTTTATCCGATAGATCAAGTATAGAGAACACAAATATGATCCGATTTTGATGGAGAAAGATATGCCTCACTTTGTTGAATGGTTTTGAAAAATATTTAATGACGTGGGGCGAGATGGGTGGGCTTTTTTTTGGACGGCGGCAGAAAGGGAGGTGTGGTGGAGGTGAGGGAAACAAATGGAGCGAAGGAGGGGGATATATAAAGGTAAAATAGTGACGGACCCGAATCCGTCGCTATTTGGTCACTATTTTGGGGGAAATTTCCCCCAAAAATAGCGATGGATCAGCCATCCATCACTAATTCTTTACAAAATTAGCGATGGATATAATATCTATCACTAACTTTACCAAATTACAAGAATTTTAGCGATGGAAAAAATTGCGTCGCTAATTTTCTCGTTTAGCAAACAATTTTCCATCGCTAATCCGTCATCGATTTTGGCTCTTTTTTCTTGCCTTATTAAGTGATAGATCTTTAGCCATTGCTAAGTATCCCTTATTAGTCCATCATTAATCCATCGCAAAAAACAACATTTTATAATCCATAGCTAATTCATATTTTTACGGTAATGTACATATATAAAATCAAGTAAAGTAATTTTTTTGAATGATAAATTTGCATTTGTATACAAGAGTGGCAGTATGCTCTATTTCATTTTAAAAGGTATAAAGATTGGCTTTGAATCACACACACATGATAGTGTGATATTTTATTTCAAGTAATGACAAAAGGAGATTGCATGAGATTGCATGGCCGTATGTTTATTTCTTTGTCTTTTGAATGGAAAGTTAACAATAAAAGTATAAACTAGCCATGCACCATTTGTTTCCTAAAATGGTATATATAAATTCAATTGAATCACATGGATATGGCTCATTTTCTCCTTAAACTTATATATACGTTTCAACTCAGGTACATGACCGTGTGATATCCCATTTTATTTCCTTTCAAGCCGTGTGATTATTGCCACTAAGCCGTGTGAAAGCCAATTTTGGCCGTGTGCTAGATTTCAATTTGAAATGACACATTCCATTCTTCGATTATATATATATATATATAGTTCAGCTATGCAAAACAAACTAAGAAACAAAAATGAAAGAAGGATCCACTACTTTATAGGTGTAGGTGCGGTGAGTATATTCCAATAGCCCCCTCAAGCTGCAGCATACGGGTTGTGAATGCAAAGCTTGGAAAGTATACGATGGAAGACAAGTGCATGGAGGGATTTGGTGAAGCAATCAGCAAGTTGAATCATAGAAGAAACGAGACGAAGCTTAACAATTCCTCGCTTGTAATTTTTCATAAACAACATGGCAATCAATGTCAATATACTTTGTTCATTCATGAAAAACTAGATTTGCAGCATTGTGCATGGCGAGAGAGATTGTCATAGAAGAGAAAAGCTAATTGGGAGTGATCGATGTGCAAATCTTTCGGTAAGTAAAGGAGCCATTGGATCTCACATGTGGCTATTGTGAGGGCCCTATATTCAGCTTCGAATGAAGAATGAAGCACCGTGGTATGTTTCTTAGATTTCTAGGAGATTAGAGCATTACCAAGGAATATACGGAATCCACTCACCGACTTTCTAATGGTAGGACATGCTTGCCTAATTAGAGTTTGAGAAGCCCTTTAACTGGAATGTGTAGTTAAAAAGAAAGAACGAGTCTTTGGCCAAGAGTAGCTTTAATGTATTTGAGGATTCCATGAGTAGCATGCAAATGGGATTGAGTAGGATGATCCGGAAATTAAGAGAGTTGTTGCATTATGAAAGACAAATCGAGTCCGGTGATATTTAGATAGAGAAGTCACGCAATTAATCTTCTATAAGATATGATGTCTTCATGAGGGGTAATACCATCATTTATTAATTGTTTTTGAGGGTGCATTAGAGTTTTGGCATGTTTGCAAGCAAGAAAACTAGTGTCACTCGAGCAATTCAAGGGCATATTTACGTTGATAGAGATTAATCCTCGATTTTGTTCTTGTAACTTCCGGACCAAGAAAGAAGTGGAGATGCCCCATATCTTTAATTTTGAAAGTAGTGTGTAAGAAGGTTTTCAATGCATCAATGTAATCCATATTGTTATTAGAAAAGATCATGTCATTGACATAGACGAGAGCTGGAATGAAGCTAGAGATAGTGGATTTGGTGAAGAGAAAGTTGTCTAACTTTGCTTGTGTGAAACCTTACTATAATAGAGCTTCGAAAGTTTGGAAAACCACTATTTGTTGGCCTATTTCGGACAACGAGATAGACTTCAAAAATTTGCATACTCGATTTGGTTTAGAACAAGAATGTCCTAGAGGGAGTTTCATGTATATTTTTTCATGCAATCTCCATGAAGGAATGCATTGTTTACATCCGAGTTATTGTAAAAACCAATTCTAGGCGATGACTATGGCAAAAAAGGCTTTGACAACGATCATTTTGCAACAAGAGAAAAGGTCTTTAAGTAATTGATGCCATTTTGTTGGGTGTAGCAGTTGGCCACAAGTTTGGCCTTATGTCTTTCATGGAACCATCTGCTTTAAGTTTGATCTTGTACACTCACTTACAACTAATGGATTGTTTAGAGGCGGGTAAGTCGGTGATCTACCAAGTCTTATTATCCTATAGAGAAGTTAACTCGGCTCGCATGACATCTCTCCAACGAAGTGTTTAATGGCTTAGTTGTAGGTAGTAGGGGTGGAGTGAGTACTAATATTGATGGCAACAATTTGGTGATCAAGAGGGACATTGGAGTAAGATAAAATAGAATTCAAAGAGTGAGGAAAAGAAAAAGAGTAGGATTTACATGAGGAAACAATCTCCATACTGATGTAAAGGATGAAATGATTGAGGTAGTAGTGTTACAAGGTGGCGGTGGTAATCTTGAAGATATGAAGGAGTTGTATGAACTGCGGTGGATCTTTGTGGAGGAGCAGAAGTAGAAGAAGGTGTTGAATCGAGTATTAGGAGAGTGGGAGGAAGGAAGAGATGTATCGGTATTAGGTGAAGGAGAAATAGGGAATGTATCGGAGATATGATCGAATTGAAAGGTGTTGTTAGGCAATGTGGAAATATTAGTAGGGGTGATATCCCGATAGCAAAATGAAGGAGAATGGAAGGAAAAAAGGGTATCATGAAAGGTAACATTTCTAGAAACAAAGATTTATTTGGTTTGGAGGTTATAAAGTCCGTACCCATTAATGCCATAAGGAAAACCCAAGAAAGTGCATTTGGTGGCCCTAGTATCTAATTTGGATTGACCTTGATCAATTATGGAGGGAAAACACAAGCAACCAAAAACTTTGAGATTATTAAAGGAGGGTGGTTTGTGATATAAGAGATAAAATGGTATGTGATTATTGATGATAGGAGAGGGTATTTTGTTAATTAGATAGACCACATGGAGGACACAATCAACCAAGAAAGAAAAAGGAAGATGTGCTTGAAATCATAGGGCTTTAGCAATATTAAGGATGTGTTGGTGTTTCCTCTCCACAACACTATTTTATTGTGGAGTTTGGACATAGGAGGTTTGATGTAGAATGCCTCGAGTAGCATAAAAATATGGCATGGCAAATTCTTATCCCCGGTCGGTTCGAATTCATTTTAACAAAATCGAAGAATTGTGTTTGGATGAAAGTGAAAAAATGTTAAAGTAATGATCTAGCTTCGATTTAGTTTTCACGAAAAAAAGATCCAAACAGACTCTACCGAAATCATCAATAATGGTCGGGAATTATTTATGTCCTTATATGGTACAAGCAGATATAGGGTCCTAAATGTCGGTATGGATGAGATCAAAACAAGTATTTGTAATAGAAGTACCGATAGGAAATGGTAATTTCTTTTGTTTAGAAAAATGGCAAACATCACATATTACATTAGGATGAACTGTAATGGAAGGATCAATAGCTTGTAAAAGTTTAATCCTAGGAGTAAATGTATGACCTAATCTATTGTGTCAAATGTGAGAATTAACTTAATTCTCTTGTGAAATACTATTTATAGAAATAAGGGATACATTAGAGGAAAGTGATTTTGGAAGAGCTATGGGTAAAGTTGTTAGAGTAGGAAGAGTTTTGGTTCGCGAAGTTGAGGATGAATAAGGTGATAAAGGCCATACGGTTATCTACCTAATCCAATCATCCTCCAACTTCAAGGTCCTAAATAATGCAATAATTAGATTTGAAAATAACACGGTAGTTAGAAGGAGAACAAAGCTTGCTAGTAGAAATAAGATTAAAGGAAAAATTTAGGAACAAAGAAAGCTGAATGCAATATAAAATCGATAGAGAGTTTAACTTGACCAATATGGGAGACAAGTGTAAGGTGTCTTGAAGGAATTTTTACAAATGTATTATTGACAGATTTATAAGAAGTAAAATAATCAAGAGAGCAAATAATATGGTTTGTGGCTCACGAGTCAAAAATCCGGGCATGATTAGGAAATATAATTGCTTTGTGTGAAAAAGAACATATAAAATATAATTACCTAAAATTTCATCTATGGGAGTAAAATTAGATGATATAGTATTGACATGAGGGATTACTATAGGAGTGAAATTGGGTTGAATAAGAGCCTTGAGTTTGGAGTATTGATCCTATGTGAAGGTAATGCCTCTAGGTTGAGTGGTTTACACGTTAACGGAATGGAAACCTACGGAATAACTATCTTGACTAAATTTTGGATAATCTTCATCAATGAGAGAAATATCCACATGATTGATAGAACCGCTCGTAGATCCGGGCTAGTTCTTCATATCGGAGGGGAAACCATGCTTCTTATAGCATTTGTCCATAATGTGTCCTTCTCTCGCCATAAATGGAAGGAACAAATAGCTGCACATGCTGAATATGTTCTAGGTGGATAATACTTTTTGAATTCCGAGAATTATTCTAAAATCTTCCTTGAAAGGCGGAAATGGTTTTACCATAGAAGATATTAGTAGTGGTGTCGGTAGAGGGGAGTCAATAACGGTCATGAATTATCTCTTATGTTAAGAGGCCATAGCAAATACTTTACTTGATAGAAGGTAGAGGAACTAACAATATGATTTGAGATTTCACAATAGAGAAACTATCATTCAATCCTTTCAAAAATCTAATGACATAATCATTAGATCCGTGATTACGAACATTGAGCACAATACGGGTGATTTAGGATCACAAACACAAGTTAGAATAGGTCTCAAATTGGTGAGTTCATCCTAGAGAATCTTCAAGTGAGTGTAATATTCGAAACGAGATAATGATCCTTAATGAAGAGAATAGATTTCCTCTTATAGATCGAAATCCAAAAAGCATCTCCCTAAGAAAATCATTCATGAAGATCATCCCGGATATCTTTTATAGGTTCCAACCGAGAGAACACTATTTCTAATTGATTCAAATATAGAATGTAATAACCATGACAAAACCATGGTGTTGTATCGTTCAAAGCAAGGATAAAGGTTGTGATTAATGGTTAGTATTGGAATAGAACCATCAATAAATTTGATTTTGTTCTTAGATAAGAGAGTCATGTGCATTGATATAGACCGACCATGATAGTTACATCCGAGTGAGGGGTAGAGACAAGAACGAAGTGGGATTTTCATTTGGGAGAAGGAAATATGGACTTGAGGGAAGCTCCTCTACTAGACGAGGAAGATTTGTAGGTAAAGCTACCATGGTGATTTCTAATAGAGAAAGAATGAAAAGAGAAAATCAAAGAACAATGACATAGTTGTTTGGCAAACAAAGAATCAAAAGAAAAATGCTAGTGGCTTTGATACCATATTACGGTAACAAACTAGGAGATTATAAGACTGTATATTATTTCAAACTAAGACCCATGGTTTACATCAAAATTTTGCAAGAGTCTACATCAAGTGATAGAAACCAATCTAAACTTTAGTACGAGCATTCCACCCCAGGACTAATGGACGGATAGAGTGGGTGAATCAAATTTTAGAGGACATGTTGTGAGCCTATGTTTTAGATTCGCCTAAAAGATAAGAAAGATATTTATTACTTGTAGATTTTACTTATAATAACATCTATCAAGTCAGCATTGGTATGGCATCATACGAAGCTTTATATTGATAAAGGTGTCGATCACAATACATTAGGATGATGTTGGTGAGCAAAATCTATTAGGACCAAAAATGGTTCAACAAATAGCAAAATTGATTGAGTAGATCGGGTTGAGAATATAGATAGCTCAAAGTAGGTAAAAGAGTTATGCTAATGTTTGGAGGAAGAACTTCAAATTTGAGGTTAGTGATAAGTTTTTCCTACGGATAGCACCAATGAAAGGAGTGATGCGGTTCAAGAGAAAAGAAAAATTAATTCGAAGATATATTGGGCCATTTGAAGTGTTTAAGAGAATTAGAGACTGTGCATAAAATTAGCTTTATATCTATCTCTCTCTTATGAAATGTATAATGTATTTTACGTGTCAATGTTATAGAAATGCATAGAGGACCCGAGCCACATTCTAAGAGATGAGTCATGGACCTCCAACTCGATCTTAGCTATCAAGAAGGACCAATTCAAATTTTAGATCAAGAGATAAAAATAGCTTAGGAATAACTAGATTCCCCTTATGAAAGTGTTATGGAAAAATCATAACATAAATGAAGCAACATGGGAAAGAAGAGAGCAAATGAAGGCAAAATATCTTGAATTGTTTCGTTAGGAATTTTGAGGATAAAATTTTTATAAGAAGGGGAAGATATAATATCCGTGACCTAAAACCCTCCTACAAATGTAAATATATTGTATGGATATTTTATAAATTAATAAAATGGTGTATTTATTGAATAAGTGAGTGAAGTTATGAATTGAAATTACATGGTTAAATTGTAATGATTGGAAGTTAAGGACTAAGGTGTTAAGTATCAATAAAGTGAGGGACCCCCTATTTGAACTAATGAGACAAAATTAGTAGAAAAATATAGAAATTTGGATTTTCAAAGAGAGGGAAAATGAGGAGAGAGAAAAGAGAGAAAGAAAAGGAGAAGAAAAGTGAGAAAAACTCAAAATTGAAAAAGGAAAACTTCACCCGTTTAAATCCACCACTTCTAATCAGTTTAATCCATTTAAAAACACCTTAAATTAGCCTCCAAACCATCTTAGAAGATCAAGTAAGGAGAAAGGAAGAATTTCTCTAATTTGGTCGAAACTTGAAAGGAAGGAGAAGGAAGAAGCCAAGGAGGAAAGGAAAGAAAAAGGCCAAAATTCTAAGAGAGAGAAGTATAATTACTCACTTACACCACATGAATTAGATGTTTGAGGTGTAATTAGGTGTTAATTTAGGGTTTTCTTGATGAAGGAATTTTAATTGAGAATTGTTTGTAATTGAATTGGATTGATTTGTTATTCCTCACATATGTATGATATGAGGAAAAACGATGTTGAATACTTGAACTAATATGAATGTTGATGTTGGATGTTGTCCTTGTGCCATGAACAAGGCGGTGAACAACCCCTCGAATGCATAAATTGGTAATTACCTTATCTATTGTCTACCATGTGTTAATTTAGACCATTCGATTTGGCGGAATGTGAAAGATAAGGGTGATCATTCGGGTTTATTTATTTATTTTTGGTTTTTGTTTTGGTTTTTGATTAACCAAATCCATTTAAAAAAAAACTAAATTAAAGTTTGGTTATTCGAGTTAAAAATAAAAAAATTTTGTTCTATTTTTCAATTAAAACCTTTTTTCTTCTTCTTCTTTTTAATTTTTTTCTTTAACCGAACCAACCTTGAAATTACATAAGTGTACATTTCTTGGCCTCCAACATTTTTCCATTTACATATTGCAATTAATCAATTTTAGAAATGAAACATGGGATAGGAAAGCTAATTAGCCAAACACCTTCCTCCCGGTTACTAGTTGTACTACTAATGAATTTTATTAACAAAAATATCAGAATAGTTGACACTTTAACTTACCTTCTAGATAAGCAATTGTAGTTGTACAAACTACAAGAATAGTTGACCCTTTAACTTACCTTTCATCAACTGCAAGACCAATATATAAAAATGTTTAAAGAAATAGTTATATTGCATTCATGATAAAACAATTAAAATACAATCCATAAACCAACATCCTTCAATTAAAATACAATTCATAAACCAATATCCAAAAATCATCCATAATTAAATTACAATCGATAAACCAACATTTATAATTAAAATACAATCCACACAATTCATAGAAAATCATCCATAATTAAAATTTAAAATACAATCCATTAAGCATCCTTAAATCATAATACAAATACAAACATTTACTTCCAACTTTCAAATATTGGCAATCCCTAAAAAAAAAAAAACCATTAACTCCAATAATCCTTCAAAATATTCAAGTTGGAAAAATTAAAATATTAAGCAAATAAAAATTAAAAACTTACCCATGCCATCCAAACAGACCAAAACACCATTAATAATTCATATATCTATCATAGTTGGTTCCATATAAAGAGTAGCTATATCTAAAAAATAAAAGATAAAAAAAATTAATCAACACTTTAACATAAATAAATACTTGAACATCCTAAATTAAAAAAAAAAAAAGACAAATGAAAAGATAGAGTTAATGAAATTACTCGCTTTAATTTTGTCAAGATCTTGTAAATCTTCTTCAACATTAATTAGTGTCAATGAATTTCGAAGCCAATATTAAGCACATATAAGAGATTACACAATGTTAGGAGTTAAAGAACTCCTAAAAGAGTCAAGAAATCTTCCTCTAGTGCTATATGAAGATTACGAAGAAATATTCCTCTAGTATCGCATAAAGATTCGAAGCAACAATTGATATTGGAACCACCAACACATCACGAGCCATTTGAGAAAGAATAAAAAATTAAGCATAATTGTTTTTCCACCACGTCAAAATATTAAAATCTTTATCCTTTTTTTTTTTTTTACGAGTTTCATCAAGATGTTTATCCAACTCTGATTTATTTTTTCCAACATCAATTTTTTATTTTTTATATTTTAATTTCATCTCATAAACCATACCCATTTGCCCTTGCTCAACCATTTCTTCATTTGCATCTTCCAATCTTTCACCACTTTGGTCAATATAAGGTCTTGTCAACTGAAAATATGAATAATACATGGCATATATAGATTTCCTCACAAGATTTATCATTATTTCATCATTCAATTCACCATAGAATTCATTGAAATAAACTTGAACAAATCAAAATTTCGCCTAGGATCAAGAATTGTTGCAATATAAATTAACTTGTTCATTTTCTTAATGTCTTCTTAATACTTATCAAACTTTTCTTTCATTCTTGTATCTATTAAACAATCATCGACCTCAAAAATTTGTTGTCATTTTCTCAAAAATATTCAATCGCATAAATCCCTTCAAAGAAAGCATTAGAAATGACATACAAAGAACTTGAAACAAACAAAGTAAAGTCATAAAAGGGTTTTAACATGGTCACCATCTTCCTACAAGCCATCCAATCATTGACGGTAAGTGATCCAAATACATCTTCACCATGATCTACATCAAGTTCACATATATATAAAAGATCAATTTGCTCATATCTCTTAAAAGCTCTCTCAAATTTTTGAGCTGCATCTAACATAAAATATGTTGAATTCCACCTAGTTACAATATCTAGATGTTACAAACTCCTATAATCAATCTTTTCGAGTCTCAATGCATTCCTTAATTTTTTTCAACCTAGCCAAAGATTGTCTCATATACCTCACGATATCTCAAAATCGAAGGATTGAAGGATTAACATGTTTTAATCCATCAACGTCAACAAGATTCAAAATATGTACCACACACCTCATATGAAGGAATTCCCTATCTAAGTTACTATGACCCTAATTCTTAATAACACCTTTTAAGTGTCTAATTACCACATCATTCAAACTTGCATTTTCAACTCGAAATAGTAAAAACCGGTTCAATCTCCCAATTAATTAAGCAATTCTCAATGGCATTGCCTAAATATATACCCTTATGACTATCAACCGAATAAAAATTCAAGATCTTTTTATACAACTTTGAATTATTATCAATGAAATAAGTCATTAAACATATATAATTGATTTTTTGAATAGATGATCATGTGTCCATAGTGAGACAAACTCATTAAGAATTCGTTTTCAAGAATTGCTTCAATATTAATCTCTCATTTAAAAAAAAGTTGGTAGCAATCTCTTAGAATTGTAAACCATGATATAATTTTGAATCTAGGTAATACAATGGACATAAACTTTTAAAATCACATACCCTCCACAAATTTAAATGGAAGGTCATCCACAACGATCATGAAAGCTAAAGCATTTCTAATAGCATTTCGATAAACTTTCATGTGCTAAGAGTGCTTTCTCCTTGAGCATTTGAGTGAAGGTTTAATTGAGTTTGTGAAGTCTTAATGCTACATGGGTGTTTTTCACATACGATCATATGAGACTTAAGTGTGGTAGTGCCATTTTTTATAAAATGAGCGAGTAAGTACCTTATCATAATAATTGCATCTTGCTTTGATTTTTTTATTTAAATCTTCAAACTTGGTGAAATGATCCCACCTAATTGGTCTTATCTTCATTTTTTCCTCTTTATTCCCCTATGATCTTATGTGTTTGTTTGGGCTACACTTGGTGGTTAATTGTTTGATTGCTTAAACTCATAATTTCTTCAGTCGTGACATCTACACAAAGGGAAAAAAATTGTTACATTGATGATTGATCTCAATTCATTAGCAAGCTAGGATTATAGAAACATTAAACATTAATGCTACTTAGTGTCAACATGCATTTTCTTATAATTAATACTCGTCTTCGTTTCTCAATTTTATTTTTATTTTTTTTGAAAAAGATATACATACTGCCTACTAATGGCTGAAAATGATGACCCAACTACTAATAAATGATAAAATGACTAGGCTCATTCTCCCCTTTATTACTCGGCCATGAGAAAATAGAAAAATTTGACACCTTCATAAAGCTGAAAAAAGAAAAAAAATATCAAAGTTTGAAAAGAGATTTAAAATGATTATTTGGATTCATGTCTAGGCTCATTTACATTAATTGAATCTAGTGAATTGAAAATATCAATTGTCACTTTGAAACCACTAAATTTCAACTTATGGATGCAAAGTTTTCAAGTTCCCCTCTTATCACATTGATGAAATATGATTTACATTAGTTGGGTTCATAGCTTAAGCTGAGAGGAGATATACAACATAAAACTTGCACATTGATAGTCCTTAGCTTAACCTTGGATTCTTGTCTTCAAATGGCTCATCAATATAGTAGTGGTGGGATATAAAGCAAATAGCAAGGTTGTCAATATTTCCATGTCCCATCAATCACACAAATTAAGGTTCATGCATAAATATAACATTATCATGATAAAATTACATATTTAAGGTAGCAAACAAGGATATTTGTTTTTCAATTTTGTCAAGATCGATTTGCCCTTCTTTGCATTATATATAGAGTATAGGCTAGAGAAACTAATGGGATTTAAATAAGAAATTCAATGTGCAAATACAAGAAAAATATGGTAGTAACTATATATTTTTTTGAAAATTTAATGACATAATCTCTATTATAAGATGAAATAATTAATAAAGAATCAATTATAAATTTCCGTATCATTAAAAGTAAAAATGTTTTGTTAAAAAAAAATTTCAAGTATCTCTACCATTACTATTGATATGAATAGGCTAAGACTTTTGTACATCTATGTTTTGTATTATAATTAAATGGCTATTAATCTCTAGCTCAATCTTTCAAAGAAGAATCTCATAGCTTAAATTTTCAAAAAAACTCTATCAAGCTCTATATGAATCTTATGTGAATGTGAAAGTGAATCACTAAATAATTTTCTTAATCAACTCTACATCAAATGGGCACTCAACATGTAGCCATAAGCCCACAACCGACTAAGATTGGCTATATAAAGGCCTTGTCCTAAATTTTATTAACATATAGAAATTTTGGTCAATCTCAACAAAAATAATCCAAGCCTCTATCTTAAATTTCTAAGAGACTCGGTTCATTACTAGGCATAATAAAAGGACCATCATAAGTGGCTTAAACAAAGCTAGAAATCTAACAACAAAAAACAAACATAGGAACAAACTATTTTCTTGTTTCTATAAAACTATTTTATCAAGAACTAATATCAAACCTAGAGAACATTACCATTTCTTTTATAAGCTATTCCCATAATCTTCTTAATGAATTCTAGTTCCTACCATTATATCAATGCTTCATAAAATTATGATAAATTTCAATGACATTCAAAGTTATATATAAAAAAAAACATTATAATACAAATCTTTCAACAAACATAAGCCTATAGTAAGACAAGTAGATTCTAAGGCAACGAGGAGAGAAGAGAACATGCTCATCACAACATTTGACATTATGCTTTGTTGTGTCTTTGACTAAAATACACTTGATTATAAAAACTTATTGTGGGAAGTGGGAACCGCCAAACTAGGTCGCTAATTGGGATATGGCCTGTGGCTATGGATGGAAGAAAATAAGAAGGAAGAAGGCCATGGGAACCGAGCTGAGGCTTGAGGAGGACTAAAGTTTAGAGAAGGAGGATGAGGGACAACTGTCGATTGAAGTCTTGAGCTAGTGTTAGTTTCTGGTGGGGTGGATTGGGTGGTGGGCGAGGGCTGAACGATTGTTGATGGCTAGGTGTGGCCGATCGGATGTCGACTATGTGTGATTTATTACAAATAGTATAATAGGACTCTAGGAGGGCTTTTGGTGTTTTGGCAATTTGGCTAAAGAAGAGAAGATAATAGATATTAAGGATTTATTTATTTGGGGGTAACTAATGAACCGATGGTCGTCCTAACTAGTAAGAGAGTATTTGGCGAGTGCAAAATTTATTTTCGATGGAAATTGAATTTAAAAAAATGAATCGAATCAAAATAATTTTATTTTTTTATTTTGGTTTTTTTAAAATTCTTTAAATAAAATCGAACTAAAATTGCTAATATAGTTTGATTCAGTTCATTTTTTTATTTTAACCGAATAATACTCACTATTAGTGATTGAACACTCTAACTCTAATAAATGTGATAGACCACTCTAACCTTGTAAGAAGTGATAAACCATTCTAATGTTTTGAAAGACATGACGGACCACTCGATTTTGTAAGACGTGATAGACCACTCTAAACTTGCATAACGTGAAAGAGCACTCGATTTTTATAAGGCATGACAAACCACTCTTATTTTGCAAAACATAACAAACCATTCCGATTCTTTGAAATGTGATAGACTACTCTAATTTTTACTAGACGTGATGACCACTCTAACCTTGTAGAATGTGACGGACCACTCTAATTTTATAAGACATAATAGATCTCTCCGATTTTGTGAGATGTGACATACCATTTTGATTTTTATAAGAAGTGATAGACCACTCGACCTTGAAGGATATGACGGACCACTCGATTTTATAAAATGTGACATAGCACTTTGACCTTATAGGATATCATAGACCACTTTGATTTTTGTAAGAAGTGTCAAACCACTCTAATTTGGTAGAACGTGATAGACCACTCGACTCTACTAGACATGACGGACCACTCTAACCTTGTAAGATGTGATAAATCACTTTGACTTAGAGGAACATGCAAACCACATCAATTTAGAAAGACGTGATAAATAATATCTATTTGGAAGGATGTGGTGACCATATCGATTTGAAGGGACATGGTAAACCATATTGATTTAGAGGGATGTGACAAACTATATCGACTTGGAAGGACATGACGGACCACGTCTATTTGGAAGGATATAATGACCATGTCAACTTAGAAGGATGTGACGAGATCATATCAATTTAGAGGGATGTGATAGACGACATCAATTTAAGGAGACATGACAAACTACGTTGATTTAGAGAAACATCACATACCAATTGATTTGGAGGAACATGACGGACAATATGGATTTAGAGAGATGTGATATACCTCATTGATATGGAAGATGTGAAAAACCATATTTATTTAAAAAGACTCGATTACAATGTTGACTTAGAGGAACGTGATAGACCATGTCAATTTAAAGGGATATGACGAGACCATGTTGACTTAGAAGGATGTGACAAACCACATTAACTTGAAAGGACGTGAAAAACCACATTGATTTGGAAGGATGTGACAAACCACGTCAATTTGGAGGTACATGGCATACCACATCCATTTAGAAGAACATGATTGACCACGTTGACTTAAAAGGATGTGACGGAACACGTCAATTTGGAAAGACGTGACTAACCATACTCGATTGATTGATGCTGAGTTTTTAGAGAGCATGGGTTGTCACTACCAAGACATAGGTTTCTCTCATTTTTCTCTTTATTTATGTGTTATCTAACTTGAATAGGTTCAAAGTTCTAAGCCGACTACTTTTATTGAGCTTATCTATTTGCATTTCTTATTATACCTCCATTTCTTATTATACCTCATGTTTTTGTATTCATTAGGGATTGCCACTTGAATCGTTGTATGTGTCATTTAAGTGATGTCCATTCCTTTGACTAAATTAGAGATTGCTTTTCTTTTGTGCCCCTCTTTTGGTACTACCTTTCAATATTCCGACTTTTACCAAGCACATATTAAGAATCTAGCCCTAAAATGGTTATGGCCTTTTGTTAGTTGTCTATAATTTGCCATGAAAAAGCTTGTAGCAAATTTTATAAAGGTAGACCGCTTATTGACCAAGTCAAAATGAGATCCTTATTATGTTATCATATGCCAATTTGATGCATTATACATTTCATGAAAAATATCAATTATAGGATCATGTATGAGACCTAGAAAGTGTTTTTTTTTTCTAAGGATCGATCATAATTATGAAAACAATGACTTTTTTTACAGTTGAAAGATCATGAATCACATTATGTTAGGTGAATCAAGAATAGAAGTAGTAAAGTCAAATGATCGTGTTAATGAATATTTAGCCATAACTCAAATTATCTTCTTATTACTCGAATATGAGGGAAGGAGAAATGTTTGGTCTTTTAGTGCTTGAAACAAATTTGTGACCAGTCGACCATGACATGTTTCTAAAGGATTAGTAGTGATCATCCATTCATCATCAACCTTTCATTTTTGTTGTTTGTGTCATCATTCTCCTTTTAATGTTTGTGTTTGATTATGTGAAATTGTCTTCTAGATTTTTTGAACTTTCGGAAAAATCATTTTTATTTGTTTTAACGTTTATGGATTAGGTCGTTCATTTAAAAGATTTTCATCAAGGCAAGTTAAATTATTCAAGAGAAATCATTGAAATATTTATAAGGCAGTAATCTCTTTTAGAAAGATGTTTGATTCACTTGGTCAAATGCTAATACATATCATGCGATGTTGGGAATGTCATTCCAAAATTTCCTATGCATAGGGTGATTTTCAATCAAAACGAGAGTCTAGATGAGCATTAGTAGACTTTTATCATACTTATCTCTCGAATCTCTCCATCTAACTCCTAAAAGGTTTTAGCTCGAGTCTAGAGCTTTTGCAAGCTTTTCTCGTAGTGTGTGTAATAGTTCAAAGTAAATACATCCAACTTAGTTCGTAAAATATATACCAAAATCAAAGTATAAAGAAAATAAATAACATAAACTAAATGACTTGAAATAAATACGAAATTAAAATACGAGAATTAAACTACATAAAATAAATAACTTAGAATTAATTAAATGGAAAAATAAATGACTTGGAAAATAAATGGAAAAAATAAATAAAGATAAATTAAAAAGACTAAACATATGGCCTAACTCTAAGTCCCTAGTGGAGTTACCATTTTATTGCTTCCCGACATTTAGGAAACTTTCGGAAAATTATTATGAAAATTGTTTGTTTATTTTGTTTTTGATTATTCACCGAGTAGACGAGTTAAACTGAGTGTTTGGAGTTGTCACTTAGTGTTAAAGAAATTAAAAAACCTAAAATTGACACTAGATTAGAGATTTTATGATAAAGACTTATGCCTTTAGGAAGATATCCATCACCCAAAATATCCTTTTCTAACAAAGGTACCATGTCTAGTTTAATCTTAAAGTTTATCTCCTAAATAATTCTATTATTTTCCAACATTATTTCTAAGTAAAAATTTTAAATTTTATTTTCTAAACCAATTGATTTTTTTTATTTTTGTCCGTAGCATCATATTGAACCAATCGTCGGATCCCATCGTCGGAGTTTCATCAATTCAACATTGAATTCAATTTAAATCTCGACATAACTGGTATATCAAATAACATCCTAATTACTAGGATGATGGATTTGAATTAATATCAACCCCTATTAGATAGGAGACTTATTAATTATAACCTAATGTTTCGTATATATTTTGTTTTGTTCTTTTCCTTTTTTTTTTTTTTTTATATTTCCCAAGGTTGGTAGAGAATCATCATCAATATCTAAAAAATAGAAGTCTCAATGATTCATCCACCTATTAATTACCTAATTAAACTAATGGTTATTTAAACATTACTCAACATTAAATAAATCTAAAATTAAATTATCAAAAGTTTAAAAGATTAAAACCCAAAGTATACACATGAGTCTAAAATTACCCACCATAATTTCATATTTAATTAATATTAAATAATAGACTAAACTAAAATTTAAACCAGAAAGAGAAATTAATTACTAGACATCAAATTAAATAATTGAAATAAATAAGTAAAAGGAGTTCAAAAACTCCAAAAAATTAAATCTAGATTAGAAGTGGAAATATGGAGCATGCATAAAATTTTCAAATTTAATTGATAGAAGGAGATATATGACATATTTGGTGTATGTATAAGCTAGACATGGAAAAAAAAAGAAGAAGAAGAAGAAACTTCTAAGGTAAAAGAAGGAAAAAAAATACTCTCTATTTTTTTTTTATTACTGAAATAAGAAGTTAAAGATATGAAAATGTAGTTATTTTTCTCACAAATTTTGGTTTTTAAATTTATGTCCATTGATACAAGTTATATGATATATTATTATTTATTTTGATTAAAGAATTTTTTAATTACCAAATATTTATTTCTTTAGTATAATTCAATATTTAAATACTTGAAAAACTATTATTTGTACTAATAAAAATGTGAATTGAAAGAAGAAACTCCAAAGAAAATCAAAAAGCGCAAAATGGGCAACATTTTGTCTTTTTTTTTTTATTCTTTTTAACTTTCCTCATTTTATTTTTTGATATCCATCTTATAACGACATAAAAGATACTTATATGTCATTCTATCATTTCAACCAAATTAATTTTAGCATTTCCTTAAAATAAATGATAACATTTCTTATATTAAAATTCAATATAATATAAGATGGATATTATTATTGATAGTTGATTTGAATATATTATATCTTTTAAGATAGGTTTGAAAACTAAATTTGACCTTCAAGAAAGCAGTATGATAATTTATAACTGGATAACAAAAAGGTTTTGCAAAAATCTATAACAAAAATCATGAATTAAATTTTAAAATATTAAAATAAAATTAAACTATTATGAAAAAAATAAAAATATCTATCACATATCAGAAAAATCAGTCAAAAATTAGTTTTATTTTGGGAGCATACACATTTAGATTAAAGGGGTATCTAAAGCAACTGAAAGTTTGAGTACCTTAATGAATAGTATATAATCGTAGAGGACCAAAAAGTTTAGAGACCAAATTGCATCTTGTATGTTATCTGTTGAATTCGAAAATCTACCGGACTCTCCAAATGTCGTCGAGTTATAACCTAATAGTGCCGACAAGTCCCAAAAAAATCCATATTTTTTTGGATTTTTTACAAAAAAGAAAAAAGATATCCACACATGTCCTGAAATATTATAAACTCAAATTGAATCTCAAAAATCATTTATAAATAGTTTTTGACTAAAATATAATTTTGAAATTTTAAACCTTTAAACCTCTTTTTTTTTTTTTTTGTGATGAAATAGTCTAAAATAAATTTCTATGAATTTCTTGTGAAAAGCTCTTTCTATGAATTTCTATCGATATTTTAATAATCTGAATGATATGTTTTTCTCTAATAAAACAAAATATGGTGAGTTTTATACTATAGCTTACATAATATCTTCATCAATTATTTCAATATTTCTCTCTTTTATTTCGTTTTTATCATTAAATGGTTGAACTAAGTTTATGTATATGCATTTTATTAAAGAAGAGTAAAGGACATCTTACTAAGCTAAAATAATAATTAAGTGGTATAATTGCAAGAATTCATAATTGAATAATCTTTTTGAATCTTTACAATAGATAAGGAACTGATTAGTTATTAGCTACATACTTTTCAACGTCAATGAACATGTGTTTTTATTGAATTGGATCATTTAATTTTCTTAAATTTAATTATTGATGTAGCAAAAATTTATAAGAAAGAAATAAATACTATTGATTTGAAATCTAGATATCGGTCTACTACAACTCGTTGAATTACGCATAAATATCGGAAAATAAGCTTTAATTCCGTTGATTTAAAGAATGTCGAAATTCGGATAAGCATGAGATATTCTCTCATAAACTTTTATTAATCAAAGAAAGGTATGTTTTTCAGCCTCCAAGTCATATCTAAGTAGGAAAATTCGACAAAAACCCTAAAGCAAATAAAAAAGGAAAAAAAAACCTCTAAAATAAGAAAAAAAATTCTAAAACAATAGTAAAAGTCAATTTTGAGGGCTTAAACGGTGTTTTTTATTTTATTTTATTTGCTAAAATGACCCCTACATCATAGACATAACCCATAAGTTTTGCTCGTTGGCCCATTTGGCATCGAACTAGATCTAAAAAACCTCAAAATTGGGCCAATAATTTTTTTTAGCTTCTGCCGCACTCATATCGTTATATGAATTTCAAGACCCGTTGGTCCACATCATTCCCCCCAAGAAAGAGAAAATTTGCCCCCAAATTATTTGTATCATCATCTTCCAAAGAATAACCACAAAATGGAATAAAGTGCTTAACATTGAACACATCGACGGTGCGAATATGACTAGGTAGCTTGAAGTGATAAGCATTGAGGTTAATCTTCTCAACTATCTCCATAGGCAACTCTTTTGGGAATACATCATGAAATTCAGCAACAAGGGGGACTACTACTTCCGGTATATCTCATTAGCTCCAACTTCCTTTACTATCAACATATAGACCACCCTCGAATCCTGCAACTTCTCTTCAAACCGAGCTAACGACACCGGCTTGCTAATATCACCTATAGGTTTGGAAACAAATAGAACCTTACAAGACACAAGCATAATCTTTACACCATTAAACATGAAGTCATATGTATTATCTCGCTCCTCATGAATTACACTCCTATCATATTGCAACGACCTATCCAATATTAAATGACACACATCCATTGCAATCATATCACACCACATATCATCTTTATATTTAGAGCCAATAGAAAGAGAAACTACAGACTCATTGAGAAACGAGTTACCTCTCCTCCTTTTTTAAGCCAAGTCGGTTTGTAAAGTATAGGGTGTTCCCCTATCTTGAGACCCAATTTCGTATCGCTTGATCGAAATAATATTCTCATAGCTATCATCATCAATGATCAAATGACAAATCTTATCCCAAATTGTGCAAGTGGACTGAAAAACATTGCTCCACAACTAATCATTATCAACGATTTTAGGAGTCAAGTAGGACCTCCTAACAAACGATACTATCCCCTTATAGCCCATCATAACCTTTTCTTCTAGGATATCTCTATCATTATAAATTGGTTCACCGATCAACTCTACATCACCTTCATCACAATCTTTAGCATCAATAAGAAGTGCTCTCTTCTTTATCTTTCGACACTCGAACTATTGTGTCTAACTCACCATAACCAAAGCACTTTATATTAAAACCAAGTTGCCTTACTACTCTGTTTAATAACTATGGAGTTCTTGTTACCTTTCCCTCCTACTCGGACTACACCACCATAACTATTTCGCCACTACTACTTCCCGTGCTAAAAGGGTTAATAAAGCTACTTTGACAAGACTCCTTCTCAACTCGCAATGCTTTTTGAAAGACAACAAAAAGATACTCGGGGTTGAACATATTAATAAAATCCACGATCCGTGATTGCGGACCACCAATATATCTTGCCACCAATTGATCCACCATCTTTTGTAATTCATTCCGGGCTAGCAACTAGTAGAACTCGGTGGTATAATCATCTACCGATCTGGGCCCCTTATCTTAGTTTCGCATCCGTTGGTATATCATCCTCCGAAAGTTATAGGGTAAGAAAGCAATACGCAAGTACTTCTTCATTTTTTTTCCAAGAATTAATCCTAGGTTTATCCATCCTATTTTGGATTAGTTTCAACTACTCCCACTAATCCGTTGCTCTCTTTCTAAATCTAGTGGTCGTTAAAGACACATTTGTCCTCAGGAACCTTTTTAAACTCCAAAATATCCTCCACTATCGATAACTAGTCCAAGAACTCTTTTGTTTAGAGGTTACCATAAAATTTGAGAATCTCAATCTGCATACCAGTTCATAATCTCTCACGGGGATCCTTTATTGTCTATGTGGAACATCTTCTTCATCCTCCTCATCATCCATTCTAGTATCCGATGTCTCCCAATTATGATGGCGGGCTTGGTTTCGGTGCTCTCTATCCTTGTTCATCATTAGCACATCCATCTACTACGCCAATGTCCCTATCCGTTGTGTCAACTGCTATAATGAATACTCCATCATATCATTCATCCGCTCAATATATTACTCTAGATGCACCATATCGGTGCGCTCATAGATCTTATCCATATCCCTTTGTTCTTGTCTCTTTGGCAACATGGTTAGAACAGACGACGACCGACCTCCGATACCAACCGACGTAGCGAAAACTTACAAGAAAGAAATAAATACTATTAATCCGGAATTTAGATGTCGATCTACTACAACTCGTTGAATTAAACACAAATACCAAGAAATAGGCTTCAATTTTATTAATTTAAAGAATGTCAAAAATTTAGATAAACTTGAGATACTCTCTCATAAACTTTTATTAATCAAAGAAAGCTACGTTTTTTCACCTCTAAGTTATATCTAAGGAGGAAAATTCGGCCAAAACCCTAAATCAATTGAAAAAGGAAACAAATACCAAAAAAAAAAAAAAACTCGAAAATAAGAAAAAAAATCTCAAAAACTAGTAAAAGTCAATTTTAAGAGCCTAAACAATTTTTTTGGCCAAAATACCCCTACATCATGGGCATAGCCCATGTATTTTGCTCGTTAGTCCGTTTCGCATCGAACTAGGCCTAAAAACCCTCAAAATTAGGCCAATAGTTTTTTTCAACTTCGTCGTGTTTATACCGTTCCACGAATTCCAAAGCTCGTTAATCCGTATCAATTATATATGCTCGCTACATAATTTACTATTTATTTCAAAAAATTCAAAAATTTTCAAATTTTAAAATTAAAAGAACTCTCACAGGAAACTTTGTCCTGCCAAAATGGCAATTGGCCACCGAAAGATCTCCAATCTCGCCTCCACCGTCAACGGCAGAACTCCACTCAAAGTACACAAAGCTAGCCTATCGCCATCAGCAATTGAAGATCTCATATCAGTAGCTGAAGTCTCAAATCAACACCGATTTGCTTCAAGTAAATCGTTTTGAACACTATCAGTTTCTCCCTTTGCTTCTTCGAATTTATTTTTCGATTATGTAACTAAATTGAATTGATTTTGTAGGCAGAAGAAGTGCTTGCCTCTTTGGCGTTTCCATTGATAAAGCTTGTTGGTTTAATTGTGGAAATGGTTAATGAAGGACAGTTCAGTGGAATTATAATTGATGATGATATTAATCACGTAATCAAATCCTGTATTGGTGCTTTTATTATTATTATTATTTTCATTTTTAGGTTAGTGAATATTTTTAAATCTGTTTGGAAGAGGAATGGAGCAGTTTCTGGTGGAGCCAGAGATCGAAATGTTCAGATTAGTGCATTCGAGGTATAAATTTTGTATTTTTTGAAAGTTAAGATTTACCTATTTATTAGATTATAATTTTTTCAATCCTTTTGCCGATTACTGTGTGAATCTTCTGGGCGTGCAAACGCTTAATATAGGTGAAAATTCTCCCATGTTATCTGGTTCTAAACTTCCCCTCCTCGATCACAAAGAACTACGACTTTGCAACTAAAACTTGTGTGATGCTGTTGCGTGTTGTGGCAAATTTGACTGTTGGGATTGGCCTTGTATTTACACTCAACCAATATTCCATGTATGCAGGGAGAAAATTTTTCTGCTAGAGCTGCCATAGCTGGCAAAGAACTCATAGAGAAACGAAAGATGCATTTGACACAATTTGTCAAACTCCTTAAACAAATTGAAACCCATGTTAATTCGAGCCAAGCTGAAATCCTCCAGAACCTTGATAACCACCATGGCTTCCTCAAAAAATTCATTCAGAAATCCATATGTTTAGTGTCTACCCTTGATAGTGAAAACCTTGACACTGTTGTCATCACAGTAAATCTTCTCCGAGCCATATTCCACCTTGTAACTACAGTCCTTGGATCAGTAAGGGATGGCGTGGAGGACCCAATACAGGGATTATCACAACAGATGTGTAATCCTATGGTGGAATATGTTAAGGGCCTCAAGGATGATATGAAGAATGGAACGTGCATGCGCTTATTGGCCATGGTGGACGAGATGGAAAAAAAAAAAAAAGATGAAAGATGTCAGGGTTGAGTTGGAGGATGCAAGGAAGAAAGTGAGACTGGTTGAAGAGGGGAAGATTGAAGCTGTATGCAAGCTGAATGAAACCATAGAAAGAGTGAGGAAAATGAAGGAACAACTGAGCTCCCTTCCTGAAGCCAAAAGAGGGCTTATAAAATCTTCATTTTCCCAAAAGGTACATTCGCTTGACTCATCCATCCTTTATTTTCGAGCATTTGATTTGAATTGATTAAGTCACATGTATGAACATGGGAGCATTGCTTTCGCGTTTTGACCATCGAGCACTGATATGGTGTAGAAGCTGGCACACAGAATCAGCAAAAGTTGGCACACACGGAGTCTTTCACTTGTGTAAAGATGTAGTGGTTTTTCTAGAAAACGTAATGAGGGAGGTGCCGGCTTTAGCCACTCCAACAGATCACTCTGCAACTACTTCGTTTAGCAAGGATGGTAAAAATTTATTATTATTATTTTTTTTCTACTGCAACCATAGTTTATCATTTTAAATGAGAAGGAAAACGAAGTCCCAGCTGGGTGTCTTTACAAATACACACACACAACTTGGAGCATGCTTTATTTCTTCTTTGACATAATACTGAAATGAATCAGTGAGGAGTTTAGAAATTCTACGAGTGATAAAATTAGTTGTTTCCATCAGCTGTTCATTCTAGCAACCAGTTTTTGTCTCCTTAAAGCAAAAGGTTTGACTCCCCAGTGTCAGCTTGAAATCTGTTTGAATAATCACAGAGACCATTAAACGTGCCTTGGTATCTAACACACGATCAAAGCTCTTGTATGTGGGTGTCATTGTTCCGTGGTTTCACTCCCAACTCCAAATATTCATGTGCAGTAGGGTCAACTTAACTCGAGGAAAAACGTTTGAAAGTAACTCACTTGGAAACATTTTCTTTTCTTTTAGCTATTTGACTGTTTTGCAGGGACATTAAGCATCTGGATGGAGTCTCCATTCTTGAATACTCTGATTCCTTTGGGCTCGTCACCTTCAGCAGTAAATCAACCAGTTGTTTCATGAGGCACATTGCTCCCTGAATACTTCCTTAAAGTTGTCGGATTTGCATTACGGTGCCATTTCACTATTTGGACTCAGATGCATGATTAAATAGCAAATTAGCTCTAGACTCTAATAGTACCGTAGCAGTTATGTATGGGAAAACACTCTTGCGCTGTTAAAGTTTCTCCATTTATAAGATTGGCTCCAAAACAGGCTGATTTCATCTTTTTGGTTTGCAGAATGAAAGTGCACTCTATGGTGACCCTCACAGCCATTGGAACACAGTGTGATTTACTGAAAAAAAAAATGAAGTATGATTCAATTCTTTTTTAGTATAATGGTTCTATACTCATGCTTAGATCTGCACATTGTCTGAAGCTCATCTCTTACATTTTAAGCTTTTGATGGTTAGTATTTCATACGAAAAACATTCATTGATGTTAGTAAGGCACTTTGTCCCATTGGAGAACTAAGCCTCGAGAACAAGGTAATAAGGCAGTTTGTTTCTTGAAACCCAATAACTTTATATTTTGCATTCCTTGAGGTCTCCAACCCTTTGTGAGTTTATGTAGATACATAGTCTTGAAGACGATTTGGAGGGTTAACTGTTTATAACTCCATGAATGTTTTATGTTTATTATACTGAAAAAATTGACTTTTGATGTAGTGATGCTTCTCGTTTATATATCAATGGAGGATATAAAAGTGGAGAATAAAGGGCTGGAATATATATTGAGCCAAACCCAATGACATAACATGTGATTAGATGGAATGTTCATCTCGTGGGAATCCAATCCTTGGATGTTGATTGATTTTCTCCAACTTGGCACTTATCAACAGAACCATTGATGATTTGATGCTCTTAAGGAGTAGATGAAAAACACGAAATTTTCACTTTTTTGTTTGGATTAGCCTATTTTCTCCAAAAGTAGGCGCATAAGTTGCTACAAATTGTGCTGCATCAGATGAATATAAATTACATCTTGATGTTGAGTCCTACAGGTACAGATTATCAATTTGACAGTGCATGATCTTCACCTCTCTTTGATCTCCCAACTGCAATTAATTGTGAGTTTTGCAAATTTATGAAACAATGCTGAAAAACATGCAAGCTAGCTAGAAAACCGGGGGAAGGTTGGAAATTTGAAGGAACAAAAAGACTTAAAACAACTCAGGGCCAACAATAGTTCCATGATCGGACTCATTGAAAACATGAGATAAAAGAAACAAAATAGTCTCAAAAAAGAGTTTCATTTTCTTCCCCTCGTTTTTTTTTCAAGTGCATGATAGAAGCGTTAAATAACTTTCTTCTCTTTAATTCTCCTCCAATTGTATAGTTTAGATCCCAACTTTTCATATCGAATTCCATAATCGACACCTACATGATTCATAAGGACAATCAAACAATATTTTGCTATACTTTGAGAAAGTTTGATACCCTAAATATTCTAAACAAGATAAGATTTTAAAAGAAAGTTTATTTAGTCCTATGCTTAAAGTTTATTTAGTCCTATGCTTGACGATGCAGATGGTAGCTTTTCGTTATGAGGGTAAAGAGAAGGGATTTGAAATTTCAAAACGTATATGGTTTGATTGAAAATTAATGCTGCTTACTTTAGCCAAGGTAATACATATATAACTTTGTATTGCATCACCCATCTGGATGACGTTACAACATAAGAATTTGCAGTCTCACTATATATCTGCATGCCCAATTTTTATCGGGTTTTAAAGGCTGTTCGGAATTTCGAAGGGACAATTACAACAAGATAATGGCAAGAGTTTTTTCTTACTGACAGATACATTAATATGTTTCTGCCTAGGCAAATATACATTAGATTAAAATTAATTGCCCATATATGTTATTTGGCAACTGCTGGACAGGTTCGTCTAGACATTTGGAGAGGTCAGATGCTTGTGCCTGTCAATTTAAAACTAAAATGGATGTCCTCGATGTTCTCCAAATTGTGATATCCGTGCAGGGCTAGCTAGTCTGATTTATTCTTTCAGCTATAGATTCCAAGTCTAGAATGTAAAGGTTTGTAGTGGCCTCTTGTTGTTTCAAGAGACATGTTTGAGTTTTAGTATCCATCAAGGCTGAATTCCCATTAATCATTCTCTTGACTTTTGAAATAGGGAATGAGTCAATTAAATATCTATGTGTATTATTCTCCAAAGTTGACAACTATACATTGTTTTTTTCAGTGGTTTTCCAGAAACCAACAGTAGAAAATATCTTTAGGTGGAAACTGAACAGTAAGGTGCATATCTGATATGGTATCTCTTGTCAATTTACAGGCATTGATTAAGATTTGGTTATCTCCGCATGGGATAATGTAACAAGATAAGAAAATGTTGCTGTTGTACGGAGGATTCAACCAGAATTCAACACCAAGTGGCCAAACCAATCTATATAAACCCCATGAAGGCCTATATTTTGGTATAGCCACTGAGAATAAGATTTCATGTATGCTACTACAATGGTTGGAGAAGCTCCCAATCTCCCTCAGAGGCTTCCAATATCTCAGTCTATAATTACGTCAAAGAATGGGAATGTTGGAAACCTCTGGAGGAGATTGAGAGCTTACTCCCCATCACTCATGACTCTACAGTACAATATCCTTCTCACCATTTGTTTCTGTATAAGGATGTTGAAGATCCAACTTCTTCTGAACTCTCTCCCTCAACTGCCATAGAGCTTGCCAATCCTTGTCGATTGTTGCTGTGTAGCAGTCGAGGTGAGGGGTTCGGAAAATGTTGGCTCGAGTTCAGCTTCGAATTCCTGGCCATTGGCAGTTAAAAGTCCAGACGCTGCCTCGCTTTACAGAATTTTCTTCCCATGCTTTTTTTTATTTTTTTCAGTGCTAATTTTCTTCGCATGCATGTGCACCAATTTCTTTGCATGCGAGGTTTCAAAATATTAGCCGAGGTTTTGGTTTGTTTTGTTTTAATGAAACATCATGAGTTATTTTTGGTTCTTGTAAAAATAATATGTAACCATTGATTTTTTGTTATTTATTTATTAAATGGAAGTGCTTTCTCTCCAGTGGATGGCATAATCAAGCATTGTGAAATTTTTGGTAGTGAAAGACAAAAATTTTAATATATACCTTCGTATTTCGTGAATTAGGGAAATTTCTTTTTGTTTTCTTTTTATTTTTTATGTAAGCTATCCAAAGAAGAAGGAAGATTTTGGATATTGGGGATAGATTGAAATTCATCCATTTATCACTCTTCTGGCCTCTCTTTTTTTTTTTAATCTTATTTTAAAATAATATTGTTTCCATTAGATTTGCATGTTATTTTGAAAAATAATTAAGTTATTTTAATTTGAGATGGTGTTATTCTTACTTCACTGTTTTTGTAATAAATAATTTTACCTTATTTAATATGCTTCTTAATTACTTAAATTAACTCTATAATTCAAATTAAAAATAAGCTACCTTAATTTATTCCATTAAAAGTAATATAAAAAAATACGGCAAATAATAGAAAAAACCTATTATTTCAAGATTTTTGAAGAAAATAAGGCAATACTATGGCAAAAGACAAAAACAATTTAATTCTAGATTCAGACCGATGCGATATATATGCATAAAATTTGAGTGAATTAAACAAGCACTGTATCTGCTTTTTTTATATATATATATATAAGTTCAGAGAAGAAATTCTTTTACCATACTTTTAATTTTAGGAAAACAAACTTATACATACATACATATATATATATATATATATATATATATATTCAGTATTTGAAAATCACTCCCAAATACATTTTTAAATATTATTTGAACCTCATAAACTCATTAAATTCAGTATTTGAATATCAAAAACCAAGTTTTGGTCGATAACAAATCTGGTCCACTCGATCGGTAGCATTTTTTAGTCATTCAAACGAGCCAAAAATTCCATTAAACAAAATCATTACTAATGCATGCAAATTAAAAAAAAAAAAAAGAAGGAAAAATGAAATGGGAAAATTGGTTGCGTTCTCCATTGCCACGGTTACTTTGTCTTTACATATATACACTCCCATCCCATGATATTTAGCCGTTAAATTAGTAACTATTTTTAATTAGAAAAAATATTTATTTTTTCTGGTAGATTTTATCATTCTCTATGAAGCGGTTAAAATTTAAATTTTCAAAAAATCTAAAGAAAAGAATATAATTATCTCTTGTGTTATAGACAAATTAATATTATGGGAGAGAAGAAACATATAAAATAGCCTTAAAGCAACTCGTATTTGTTTTCAAATTCAAAAGACAAAGTTGCTTTTTCACATATAAGTGTGTTTTTAAAATCCAAAATGATCATATTTAATATAAAAAAAATTAATGAATAAATAAAATCTAAATATGTAATATACATGACCTAAAACCTTCATAGAAATGTAAATGTATTATATGAATATTTTGTAAATTAATAAAAGGTGCCTTTATCGAATAAGTGAATGAAATTATGGATTAAAATTATGTGGTGAAATTGCAAGGATTGGAAGCTAAGGATTAAAGTGTTAAATGCAATAAAGTAAGTGGCGGATGGTATAATTGATAGGATTAAGGAAATGATTGTGATTTAAAATGACAAAGAATTAGGTAGGAATGTTAAGGAAAAAACTAAAAGAAAATGAAATGGTTAAATTATCGAGTGGAGATTTAAATAAAATTAGTATGGCTTAACTAAATCTAAAAGGAAGGAAAAGTTTTATACTCAAATTATGTATGAGTGGACCTAGTGTCCCATACTCATTAGGGACCTTATGAATGGTTAAATGCCCGCTTCCGCTAATGCATTAGATAAGAGAAAGAGAGGAGGCTTCTTGACATGTATTTATTGCATGTCGAATGTAGGTTAATGTCGGTAATACCCTCGACCTATCTAGGTCCTACGATAGAGGTGTTACAGAATGGTATCGAGCAAAGATTTACCTTAGCTATTTAAGTTAGGATGACCGAATAAGCATATACAAGTCATGTCTTGGCGGCAAGTAAAATCCAAAGATATGTGATGCATGGTAAGTAGATGTTTGCATTGAATGATATGAAAAATATATGTAATGAACTTGTATGTTATGTTATGGAAAGTGAATGAACAATGAATGTTAAATGGGAAGACGGATTGATATGCTTGCATGGTAAATTATTAAGGTATATATATATATATATAATGTGTTGGCCGTATGTCACCTTCTTTTGGAACGATACATATATAAATCAAGTAAAGTAATTTTTTTGAATGATAAATTTGCATTTGTATACAAGAGTGGCAATATGCTCCATTTCATTTTAAAAGGTATAAAGATTGGTTTTGAATCACAAACATGATAGTGTGATATTTTATTTCAAGTAATGACACAAGGAGATTGCATGGCCTTATGTTTATTTCTTTGTTTCTTGAATGGAAAGTTAACAATAAAAGTATGAACTAGACACGCACCATTTGTTTCCTAAAATGGTATATATATAAATTCAATTGAATCACATGCATATGGCTCATTTATCCTTAAACTTATATATACATTTCAACTCAGGTACGTGACCGTGTGATATCCCATTTTATTTCCTTTCAAGCCGTGTGATAATTGCCATTAAGCCGTGTGCTAAATTTCAATTTGAAATGACAAATTCCATTCTTGAGTTATATATATATATATATATATAATCCATTAAGAGGCAAATTAAGTTATTGCAGTAACAAACTGGAAGAAGGTGGAAGGAAATTATATTCCACACTTGTTTAATATGAAGTTGACGTATATATACAAGTTGGTTAGGAAATGATTAACAAATAACTAACTTTAACTAACCTTAACTAATCTATAATTAAAGAAGCTAATTAATGATTAGTTACCGATGTGCAAAACAAACTAAGAAACATAAATGAAAGAAGGATCCATTACTTTGCGAGGTGCGAGTGAGTATCTTCCAATAGCCCCCCTCAAGCTGCAAAATACGAGTTATGAATGCAAAGCTTGGAAAGTCTAGAGTGGAAGGCAGGTGCACGAAGAGATTTGGTGAAGCAATTAGCAAGTTGATTGGTAGAAGAAACGGGCAAAAGCTTAACAATTTCTACTTGTAATTTTTCATGAACCATATGGCAATCAATGTCAATATACTTTGTTCATTCATGAAAAACTAGATTTGCGGCAATGTGCATGACAGAGAGATTGTCACGAAGAGAAAAGCTAATCGGGAGTGATCGATGTGCAAATCTTCTAGTAAGTAGAGGAAGGTTTTTAGTGCATCAATGTAATCCATGCTGTTATTAGCAAGGATCATGTCATCAACATAGACGAGAGTCTGTAATGAAGCCGGAGACAGAGGAATTGGTGAAGAGAGAGTTGTCTCACTTTGCTTGTGTGAAACCTTATCGTAATAGAGCTTCTAAAAGTTTGGAAAACCACTATTTGCTGGCTTGTTTTAGACCATAGATAGACTTCAAAAGTTTGCATACCTGTTTAGAAGAGGAATGTCTTAGAGGGAGTTCTATGTATACTTCTTCATGTAAATCTCCATAAAGGAATGCATTGTTTACATCCACTTACTTTGAAAACTAATTACGAGCAGCAACTATGGCAAGAAGGGTTTTGACGGTGGTCATTTTAGCAACAGGAGAAAAGGTCTCTAAGTAATCATTGCCATTTTGTTGGGTGTAGTCCTTGGCCATAAGTATGGCTTATGTCTTTCAATAGAACCATCTCGCTCTATGTTTGATCTTGTGTACCCATTTACAACTAATGGGTTGTTTAAAGGCGAGTAAGTCAATGATCTGTCAAGTCTTGTTATCTTGTAAAGCAATTAACTTAGTCTATAGAGCATCTCTCTAATAGGAGTGTTTAATGGCTTGGTTATAGGTAGTAGGGTTGGTGTGAGTACTAATATTGATGGCAAAAATTTGGTGATCAAGAGGGACATTGGAGTAAGATAAAATAAAATTTAAAGAGTAAGGAGAAGAAAAAGAAGAGCAAGATTTACTTGAGTCAATAATCTTCATACCTAATGTAGAGGATGAATTAGATTGAGATAGTAGTGTTACAAGGTGGCGAGTGGTAATCCCGAAGATAGGAAGGAGCTATATGAACTACGGTGCATTTTTGTGGAGAAGCAAAAGTAGAAGAATGTGCTGAATCAATATTAGGAGAGTAGGGAAAGGGGAGAGATATATCGAGTATTAGGTGAAAGAGAAATAAGGAATGTATCGGAGATATGATCAAGTTGAAAAGTGGTGTTTGGTAGTGTAGAAATATTAGTAGAGGTGATATCCCGATAACAAAATGAAGGGGAATGGAAGGAAAAAATGGCTTCATGAAAGGTAACATTTTTGGAAACAAAGAATTATCTAGTTTCGAGGTTATAAAGTCCGTACCCTTTAATACCATAAGGAAACCCCAAGAACATGCATTTAGTGGCCCTAGTATCGAATTTGGATCACCTTGATCAATTATGAAAGGAAAACATAGCCAACAAAAAACCTTGATATTACTAAAGGAGGGTGGTTTGTGATATAAAAGATCAAATGATATGTGATTTTTGATGATAGGAGAGGGTATTCTATTAATTAGATAAACGAGCATGGAGAACACGAGTCACCCTAGAAAGCAAGAGGAAGATAAGCTTAAAATCATAGGGCTCTAACAACATTAAGGATGTGTTGGTGTTTTCTTTCCACAACACTATTTTACTCGTGGAGTATGGACACATGAGGTTTGATGTAGAATGCCTCAAGTAGCATAAAAATCGGCATGGCAAATTCTTATCCTTGGTCGGTTTGAATGCATTTAACAAAAACAGAGAGTTGTGTCTAGATGAAAGTTCAAAAATGTTAAAGTAATGATCTATCTTCATATTTATTTTTCATGAGGAAGATCCAAACAACTCTATTGAAATCATCAATAATGGTCGGGAATTATTTATGTCCTTGTATGGTATAAACGGACATAGGCCTCCAAATGTCAATATGGATGAGATCAAAACAAGCATTTGTAATAGAAATACCGATAGGAAATGGTAATTTCTTTTGTTTTGAAAAATGGTAAATATCGGAGATTACATCGGGATGAACTATAATGGAAGGATCTATAACTTGTAAAAGTTTGATCCTAGGAATAGATGCATGATCTAATCTGTTATGCTAAATGTTAGAATTAACTGAATTCTTTTATGAAATACTATTTATAGAACTAAGAGATACATCGGAGGAAAGTGATTCTAGAAGAGTTGTGGGTAAAGTTGTTGGAGCAGGAAGAGTTGTGGTTCGCGAAGTTGAGGATGAACAAAGTGATAAAAGCTATGCGAGTTATCTACCTAATCCAATCATCCTACAACTTCAAGGTCCCGAATAATGCAACAATCAGATTTAAAAATAACACGAGTATTTAGAAGCAGAACAAAGTTTGCTAGTGGAAATGAGATTAAAGGGAAAATTAAGAACAAAGAAAGTTGAATGCGGTATAAAATCGGTAGAGAATTTAAATTGACCAATATGGGAGACAAGTGTAAAATGTCTTGTAGGAAGTTTTATAAACATATTATTGACAAATTTATAAGAAGTAAAATAGTCAAGAGAGCAAATAATATTGTTTGTGGCTCCCGAGTCAAGGATCTAATGTGATCGGGAAGTGTGCTTACATTGTGTGAAAAGAACATATAGAAATATAATTACCTAACATTTCATCTATGGGATTAAAATTAGATGATATAGTATTGACATGAGGGATTACTTTGGGAGTGGAACCGGGTTGAATAAGAGCCATGAGTTTGGAGTATTGATCCTATATGAAGGTAATGCCTTCGGAGTTAAGTGTTCTACACGTTAACGTAATGAAGACTCGCAGAATGACTATCTTGACTAGAGTATGGATAATCTTCACCGAGTGAGAGAAACATCAATATGATTGATAAAGCCGCCTAAGATCTAGGCTTGTTTTTCATATCGGAGGAGAAACCATGCTTCTTATAGCATTTGTCGACGGTGTTTCCTTTTCTACCACGAAGGAACGAGATAGGTACAACGACTAAATATATTCTAGGTGGATAATACTTTCTTAAATTTTGAGAATTATTCTGAAATCTTCCTTAAAAGCCGAAATGGTTTTTACATAAAAGATACTAGCAAGTGGTGTCGGTAGAGGGGAGCCAATAGCAGTCATGAATTGTCTCTCATGTTGAGAGGCCATAGCAAATACTTTACCGATAGAAGTTAGAGGATCCAATAACATAATTTGAGATTTGACAAGAGAGAAACTATCATTCAATTCTTTCAAAAATCTAATGACATAATCATTAGATCCGTAATTACGAACATTGAGTGTAGTATATGTGATTTAGGATCACAAACACAAGTAGGATGGGTCTCAAATTGGTGAGCTCATCCCAAAGGATCTTCAAGTGAGTGTAATATTTAGAAACGAGATAATGATCCTTGGTGAAGAGAATAGGGTTCCTCTTGTAGATCAAAAATTCGAAAAGCATCTCCCTAAGAAAATCGTTCATGAAGATCATCCCATATATCCTTTATAACATCTAATTAAAGAACACTATTTCTGATTAATTCAAATATAGAATACAATAACCATGACAAAATCATGGTGATGCATCATCCATAACAAGGATAAAGGTTCGAGTAAAGACTGGTATTGGAATAGAACCATCAATAAATTTGATTTTGTTCTTAGATAAGAGAGCCATGTGCATTGATCTAGACCAACCATGATAGTTAGATCCGAGTGAGGTGAGTAGAGATAAGAACGGAAGCTAGATTTTCATTTAGGAGAAGGAAATATGGACTTGAAGGAAGCTCTTCTTTTGGATGAGGAAGATTTATGGATAAAGTTGCCATGGTGATTTCTAATAGAGAAAGAATGAAAAGAAAAGATCAACGACCAATGACATAGCTGTTTGGTAAACAAAGAATCAAAAGAAAAACGTCGGTGGCTTTGATACCATATTGCAATAACAAACTGGAAGAAGGTGGAAGGAAATTATATTCCACACTTGTTTAATATGAAGTTAACATATATATACAAGTTTTTTAGGAAATGATTAACAAATAACTAACTCTAACTAACCTTAACTAATCTATGATTAAAGAAGCTAATTAATGATTACAACTCATGTGCCACACTTTCTCTTTGGATATAAATCCTCCAATAAACAAGCACAAGCATGTTCCAAATGTTCTCCAAACCATATACGAGTATTCCGCCTATGTGACTTCCCTTTGAAAAGTTTTAAATAACCATGTATCTCTCTTAAGTCCTTAGTGACTTTGATTTTAGCCTTTTGGCTTGGCTTAATCATTTTAAACCCATAAAAAATGTAATGAAAGTTAGTTAAATACAATGTGCAATGCATGAAAGTGATTGAATGGTGCTTGATCATGGTTTGAATGTTAGATAATGATATGGAAATGCTATGATTACGAGGCATGAATGAGAATATGAATACAAAGGTGAACATAAATGAGAATATGAATGTGATATAGTTGAATTAGTCTTAAGTAATTAAGAAAAAGAGACTAACTAGGTTTGCAATTATGTACATGTAGTGAGTGAGAATACCACCTACAAGGAGAAATAACAATGATCATGGCGATTTGGGTCCAAGTAGGGATACCGAGAGATAGAGAGGAACATCTCATACTATTGCTTAGATAGCAATAAGACATAATGCAAAATATGCAAAGGATGATGGAGTTATAGTAGCAGACGAACAATAGAATCCGAAAGTGGCTAGATAACCATAATAAGTAGACATAGTTAAGCACTTTCAAAATTTTAATCCAAAGAAGTTCAAAGGCAAATCAAATCCAATGGTTGCTAAGGAATGGTTGTATTCCATGGAGATGATCTCCGAACACTTGGCACTAGAGGATGTCGATGGGGTAGCTTATGCTACTTTTGTGTTAGTGGGTGATACACACGTATGGTGGAAGTCGGTGAAAGTCACGCTAGATGTGCAATAACTCACATGGGCATGATTTAAGGAAGTGTTTACTGAAAAATACTTCTCGAAGCACTATTAAGTCTCAAAAAATTTAAGAGTTTTTAAAACTCGAGAAAGGAGATATGATGGTGGCTGAATACATTTGACAATTTGGGCATATCTATCGATTTGCCACTTTTATGTCGAGCAATGAGGCACGAAGAAGGAACATTTCCTTCGGGGATTGAAGGTCGAGATCCGAAGTCTTGTGCAAGTATTGGTTGATAGCTACTCGGAGATGATCGGTTGAGGTCTCCAAATTGAGTCGGATCAAAAGGAGTAGGTTCCGTTTTCACTAATGAAGAGGCCCAACATTCCTAATAGGCCCACTAGTCCATTAGAAAAAAGAATGCCATTCATGAGGCCTTGCCAAGGAAATGTTAGGGAACTGCCAAGAAAGCTAAGGTTCCCACTCCACCATTGAGGGGCAAGTTAAGTTGTTCGAAATATGGCTATTCTCATACGGATAACTATTTGGTTGACACTAATATGTGCTATTTCGTAGAGAAGATGGGCGAACTGCCAAGAAAGCTAAAGTTCCCACTCCACCACCGAGGGGCAAGTTAAGTTGTTCGAAATATGGCTATTCTCATACGGATAACTATTTGGTTGACACCAATATGTGCTATTTATGTAGAGAAGATGGGCATTTGGCAATGGATTGTCTTAAGAGGAAGGTAACGAGTGGAATAATGAATTCCAAGACTAATCTACAATATGACTCAAGAGTAGGTAGATAAGGCGAGATAAGGGAAAGGTAAAGGTTATATGTGGTAATATCCTTACTCAAAATCTTATTATATATACATTGATAGATTCATATGCCATGCATGCATTCATTGTATGGATATTTTTAAAGAGATCGGGTATGATACCTAAATTACTAGAAGTAATATATGAAGTGGTTCTTCCATTGGGAGAGTTAGTTAAGTCTTACCATATGATCGGGAAATGTGAGGTACAAATTGGTGATGAAATTTTGCATGTGGACTTAGTGTTCCCGAGAATTTGGGACTTTGATGTCATCTTAGGCATGGATTACATATTCAAGAATTTTGCAATAATTGATTGTATAGGAAAAAGAGTAGTTTTCCAAAGGTTGGGAGAGCAACCTTTTAAGTTATTAGTCTGAAATTAAGGTTGCACCAATAAGTATTATCTCGATAATGATGGCCTAGAAGTTAATGCAAGAGGGATGTTCAAGATACATAGTGAGTATGGTTAATACTGTTAAGGAGGGAAGCCCAAGATTGGGTGATATCGAGGTAGTGCGGGACTTCTTTGATGTTTTTCCCGATATTTTGTTCAGATTAGCCCTAGAAGAGAAATTGATTTTGAGATTGAGTTAGAACCAAGGACAACACCTATATCAAAGAAATGGTTCCAATAGAATTAAAGGAGTTAAAGGTTCAGTTATAGAAGTTGCTTGGAGAAAGGCTTTATCTAACCTAATTGTTCTCTATGGGGAGCACTAGTACTATTTGTTAAGAAGAAGGATGGGTCACTTCAATTATGCATTGATTATCGTAACTCTGAATGAGTGACCATCAAGAATAAGCACCTGCTTCCCCTCATTGATGAATTGTTTGATCGGTTAAGGGGAAGTTTGATGTTCTCCAAGATTGAATTACAATTAGGGTATCACCGATTGAGGATAAATAAGATGACATCGGGAAGATGGCCTTCGAACTTAATATAACCACTATAAGTTCCTTGTAATGTCATTCGAGTTAACTAATACATAAGCTATGTTCATGGAATTGATAAATCGAGTATTCCATGAATACTTAGATAACTTCATCATAGTCTTCATTGATGATATCCTCATCTATTCTAAGATTCATAAAGAACATGTGAAACATCTAGCTAAGGCACTACAAACCTTGCGGGAGCATAAATTATATGCAAAGCTCAAGAAGTGTTCATTTTAGCTTAAGCAAATAGCATTCCTCGGACAAGTTATTTCTAAAGGAAGGGTGATGGTTAATCCTAGTAAAATGCAAGCGAGTGCAAGAATGGCGACAACCTAAGAATGTGTCAAAGTGAGAAGTTTCCTTGGTATAGCAGGGTATTATCGAAAGTTTATAAAAGGATTTTGTAAGATAGTTGCTTCATCGACTAAATTGATGAGGAAAAATGTTAGATTAGAATGGGATGATGGTCATGAAAGGAGCTTCCTGGAGCTAAAATTCACGTTAACCATAGCACTTAGATAATGCATCAAGAATTAGACTCCGTGCGGTTTGAATGCAATTAGGAGAATCATTACCTATGCACCTAGATAATTCAAAGACTACGAGAAGAACTATCTCACTTATGATTTGGAGTTAGCTACTATAATTTTTTTCATATAATTATTGCTTCTAACTACCACCTCGGTAAAGCAAATGTTATGGCGGATGCTTTAAATTAGAAGAAATTGACGAGTTATATAGGTCCAAATTGTTAAGGACATGGAAGGGTTACAATTGGAAGTGGTACCAAGAAGAGATAGTGATATGATGTTGGGTGCAATGATGCTATAACCCGATATAAGGCGGGGAATTAAAGATAGATAGCTACGGGATCCAAATTTGATGAAAATTTAGAAAGAGGTATCTAAAGAAAAGGTTATGGAATATGCCATCGATAGCGAAGGTATTTGGCACTACCAAGGAAAGTTATATGTTCCCATAATTAAGGAGCTTCAAGAGGATATTTTGAAAGAAGTGCATGCTACACCCTATTCCATCCATATAGGAGATACAAAAATGTATCGAGATTTAAAAAAAAATTCTAATGGAAAGGGATGAAATAAGACATTGTTGATTTTGTAAGAAGATGCTTAACTTATCGGAAAGTCAAAATCGAGAATCAAATGCCATCGAGATTATTAAGACCCCGTAACATATCTAAATGGAAATGGAAGCACATCACTATGGACTTCATACTTGGACTACCATGGTCCGAGAAGGGAGATGATAGTATATGAGTGATTGCTAAAAATTGACTAAGTCATCTTATTTTCTTACAGCGAATCCACATACTCTATGCGACAATATATAGAACTATATTTAAGGAAGATTATAAGATCGCATGTTGTTTCAAACCGAGACTCATGGTTTACATCATAATTTTGAAAGAGTCTACATCAAGTGATAGAACCAATCTAAACTTCACTACAGACTTTTCACCTCAAAATGATGGACAAACAGAAAGGGTGAATCAAATTTATAGGACATGTTATGAGCCTACGTTTTAGATTGGCCTACTAGAAAAGAAAGATACTTACTAGTTTTGGATTTTACTTATAATAACAACTATCAAGTTAGCATTGGTATGACATCATATGAAACTTTATATGGACAAAGGTGTTAATCATAATACATTAGGATGATGTTGGTGAGCGAAAGTCGTTATGACCAAAAATGGTTCAACGGATAGCAAAAGTGGTTGAGTAGATCGAGTTGAGAATAAAGACAGTCTCAAAGTAAGTAAAAGAGTTATGCGAATGCTTAAAGGAAGAACTTGGAAATTAAGGTTAGTGATAAGGTGTTCCTATGGATAGCACCAATGAAAAGAATAATGCGATTCAAGAAGAAAGAAAAATTGAGTCCAAGATATATTAGGCCATTTGAAGTGTTAGAGAGAATTAGAGATCGTACATAAAATTAGCTTTATCTCCATCTCTCTCTTTAATGCATAATGCATTTCACATGTCGATGTTATAGAATTATGTAGAGGACTTGAGCCATATTCTAAGAGATGAGTCATTGGACCTCCAACTTGATCTTAGCTATCAAGAAGGACCAATTTAAATTTTAAATTAGGAGACGAAATAGCTTGGGAATAACTAGATTCCCCTTGTAAAAGTGTTATGGAGAAATTATAACATAGATGAAGCAACATGGGAAACAAGAGAGGAGATAAAGGCAAAATATCCATAATTGTTTAGTTAGGAATTTCGAGGATAAAATTTTTATGAGGAAAAGTTGCAATATCCATGACTTAAAACCCTCCTAAACATGTAAATGTATTGTATGGATATTTTGTAAATTAATAAAATGGTGTATTTATTGAATAAGTAAGTGTAGTTATGGATTGAAATTACATGGTTAAATTGTAAGGACTAGAAGTTAAGGACTAAAATCTTAAGTACCAATAAAGTGAGGGACCCCTAGTTGAACTAATGAGACAAAATTAGTAGAAAAATTTGGAAATTTGGATTTTCAAAAAGAGGGAAAATAGGGAGAGAGAAAAGAGAGAAAGAAAGGGATAAGAAAAGAGACAAAATCCCTAAATTGAAAAAGAAAAACTTCACCCATTTAAAACCACCACTTCCAATCAATTTAATCCATTTAAAAACACCTTAAATTAGCCTCAAAACCATCTTAGAAGATCAAGTAAGGAGAAAGGAAGAATTCTTCCAATTTGGTCGAAATTTGAAAGGAAGGAGAATGAAGAAGCCAATGAGGAAAGGAAGGAAAAAGGCCAAAATTCTAAGTGAGGTAAGTATAATTCCTCACTTACACCATATGAATTAGATATTTGAGGTGTAATTAGGTGTTAATTTAGGGTTTTCCTGATGATGGAATTTTAATTGAGAATTGTATGTTTATAATTGAATTAGATTGTTTTGTTATGTATGATGTAAGGAAAAATGATGTTGAATACTTGAATTGATATAAATATTGATGTTGGATGTTGTCCTAGTTTCATGAACAAGGTGGGTGAACAACCCCTCATTATCTATAAATTGGTAGTTACCTTATCTATTGCCTACCACCACTTTGATTTGGAAAAATGTGATAGATAGGGGTGATCATTTGATTTTTTGATTTAGTTGTCGTTTTTTGATTAACCAAATCTATTAAAAAAACAAATGAAACCGAATTGAAGTTTTGGTTATTCATTCAAAAATCAAAAATTTTTGTTCGGTTTTTCAATTAAAACCTTTTTTTCTTCTTCTTCTTTTTAATTTTTCTCTTTAACCAAACCAACCTTGAAATTACATGAGTGTACATTTCTTGGCCTCTTACATGTTTCCATTTACATATTGAAATTAATCAATTTTAGAAATGAAAAATGGGACAGGAAAGCCAATTAGCCAAACACCTTCCTCCTAGTTGCTAGCGAGTACTACTACTGAATTTTATTAACAAAAATATAAGAATAGTTGACACTTTAACTTACCTTCTAGATAAGCAATTGTAGTTGTACTAACTATTAGAATAGTTGACACTTTAACTTACCTTTCATCACTCCAAGACCGATATATAAAAATGTTTAAAGAAATAGTTATACCGCATTCATGATAAAACAATTAAAATACAATCCATAAACCAACATTAAAAAATCATCCACAATTAAGTAATTAAATTACAATCAATAAGCCAACATTCATAATTAAAATACAATCCATAATTTAAATACAATCCACATAATTCATAGAAAATCATCCATATTTAAAAATTTAAAATACAATCGATTAAGCTTCCTTAAATCACAATACAAATACAAAAATTTACTTCCAACCTTCAAATATTGGCAATCCCTTTAAAAATAAAAACCCATTAACTCAAATAATCTATCAAAATATTCAAGTTGAAAAAATTAAAAATTTACCTATGCCATCCAAACTTCCAAAACACCATTAATCATTCATATATCTATCATAATTGGTTTCATAGAAAGTATTGCTATATCTAAAAAACAAAGGATAAAAAATAAATCAACACTTTAACATAATTAAATATTAAACATCCTAAATAAAAAAATGAGAAATGAAAAGATAGAGTTAATGAAATTACTCGCTTCAATTTTGTCAAGATCTTGTAAATCTTCTTCAACATTAATTGGTGTTAATGAATTTTGAAGCCAATATTAAGCACATATAAGAGATTGCACAATGTTAGAATGTTAGGAGTTAAAGAACTCCTAAAAGAATAAAGAAATCTTCCTCTAGTACTACATGAAGATTCTGAAGCAACAGTTGATATTGAAACCACCAACACATCACGAGCCATTTGAGAAAGAATGGAAAATTAAGCATAATTGTTTTTCCACCACATCAAAATATTAAAATCTTTATTCTTTTTTTTTTTTGATAGTTTCATCAAGACACCTATCCAACTCTGATTTATTTTGTCTAACTTCAACATCAATATTTTATTTTTTATATTTTAATTTCATCTCATAAACCACACCCATTGGCCCTTGCTCAACCATTTCTTCAATTGCATCTTCCAATCTTTCACCGGTTTGGTCAATATTAGGTCTTGTCGATCTACAATATGAATAATACATGGCATATATAGATTTACTCATAAGGTTTATCATCATTTCACCTTTCAATTCACCATAAAATTCATTAAAACAAATTGAACAAATCAAAATTTATGCCTAGGAAAAAAATTTGTTGCAATATAAATCAACTTGTTCATTTTTTTTAATATCTTTCTAATACTTATTAAACTTTTCTTTCATTCTTATAACTATTAAACAATCAATAACCTTAAAAATTTATTGCCATTTTCTCAAAATATATTCAATCGCATAAATCTCTTCAAAGAAAGCATTAGAAGTGACATGCAAAGAACCTAAAACAAACAAAGTAAGGTCATAAAAGGTTTTCAACATGGTCACCATCTTCCTTAAAGCCATTCAATCATTGGCATTAGGCGATCCAAATGCATCTTCACCATAATCTACATCAAGTTCATATCTATATAAAGGATCAATTTACTCATATCTCTTAAAAGCTCTCTCAAATTTTTAAGCTGTATCTAACATAAAATATGTTAAATTCCACCTAGTTACAACATCTAGATGTAACAAACTCTTATAATCCATCTTTTCAATCTCAATGCATTCTTAAACTTTTTCAACCTAGCCGAAATTGTCTCACATACCTCACAATCGCTTGGAATCGATGGATTAAAGGATTAACATGTTTTAATCCAGCAACAACAACAAGATTCAAAATATGTGCCATACACCTCATATAAAGGAATTCCCTATCTAAGTTACTATGACCCCGATTCTTAATAACATCTTTTAAGTGTCTAATCACTACATCATTCAAACTTGTATTGTCAACTTGTAATAGTAAAAACCTTTTCAATCTCTCAATTAATTAAACACTTCTCAATGGAATTGCCTAAATCTATACCCTTATGACTATCAATCGGAGAAAAATTCAAGATCTTTTTATGCAACTTGCAATCATTATCAATGAAATGGGTCGTTAAACACGGATAATTGATTCCTTAAATTGATGACCATATGTTTGTAGTGAGAAAAACTCATTAAGAATTGATTTTCAAGAATTACTTCAATATTTATCTCTCATTTAAAAAAAAATTTGATAGCAATCTCTTAAAATCATAAACCGTGATATAATTTTAAATCTAGGTAATGCAATGGATATAAACTTTTGACATCTCATACCCTTCATAAATTTAAATGGAAGTTCATCCACAATGATCATGAAAGCTAAAGCATTTCTAATAGCATTTTGATCAAACTTTCATATGCTAAGAGTGTTTTCTCTTTGAGCATTTGAGTGAAGGTTTAATTGACTTTGTGAAGTCTCAATGCTATAGGGGTGTTTTTCACATACAATCACATGAGACTTAAGTGTGGTAGTGTCATTTTTTATAAGATGAGCAACAAGTACCTTATCTTTATTTGCATCTTTAAATGTAGTTAAATGATCCCAAATAATTGATCTTAGCTTCATTGTTTCCTCTTTATTCCCCTATCATCTTGTATGTTTGTTTGGGCTACACTAAGTGGTTGATTGCTTCATTCCTTGAACTCATAATTTCTTTAGGTTATGACATCTACACAAAGGGAAAAAATCGTTACGTTGATGATTGATCTCAAGTCTTTAGCAAGCTAGGATTATAGAAACATTAAACATTAATGCTACTTAGTGTGAACATGCATTTTCTTATAATTAATATTGTCTTTGTTTATCATTTTTTTTTTTAGAAATAGACATATATACTGCCTACCAATGGCTAAAAATGACGACCCAACTACTAATAAATGATAGAATGACTAGGCTCATTCTCACCATTATTACCCACTTATGAGAAAATAGAAAAATTTGACATCTTCAAAAAGCTAAAAAAAGAAAAAAAAATATCAAAGTTTGAAAAGAAATTTAAAATGATTATTTGGATTCATGTCTAGGCTCATTTACATTAATTGAATCTAGTGAATTGAAAATATCAATTGTCATTATGAAACCACTAAATTTCAACTTATGGATGCAAATATTTCAAGTTCCCCTCTTGTCACATTGATGAGATATGATTTACATTAGTTAGGTTTATAGCTTAAGTTGAGAGGAGATATGCCACATAGAACCAACACATTGATAGTCCTTAGCTTATCCTTGGATTCTTGTCTTCAAATGGCTCACCAATATAGTAGTGGTGGCATATAAAGCAAATAGCAAGGTTGTCAATATTTCCTTGTCCCATCAATCACACAAATTAAGGTTTATGCATAAATATAACATTATCATGATAAAATTATATATTTAAGGTAGCAAACAAGCAAGGAGATTTTTTTTCAATCTTGTCAAGATTGATTTACTCTTATTTGCATTATATATAGAGTATAGGCTAGAAAAACTAATGGGATTTAAATAAGAAATTCAATATACAAATACAAGAAAAATATGGTAGTAATTATATTTTTTTGAACATTTAATGACATAATCTCTATTATAAGATGAAATAATTTGTAAAAAGAATCAATTATAAATTTCCATATCATTAAAGTTAAAAATGTTTTGTTCAAAAAAATTTCAAGTATATCTATGATTACTATTGATATGAATAGGCTAAAACTTTTGTACATCCATGTTTTGTATAGTTTGTCATTGTAGTTAAGTATTTTCCCATTAATCTCTAGCTCAATGTTTCAAAAAAGAATCTCATAGCTTAAATTTTCAAAAAAAAACTCTATCAAACTCTACATGAATCTCACGTGAATGTGAGAGTGAATCATTAAATAATTTTCTTGATCAACTCTACATCAAATGGGCACTCGGCATGTAGCCATAAGCCCACAATCGACTAAGATTAGCTATATAAAGGCCCTATCCTAAATTTTATTAACCTATAAAAATTTTGGTCAATCTTAACAAGAACAATCCAAGCCTTTATCCTAAATTTCTAAGAGACTCGGTTCATTACTAAGCATAATAAAAGGACCATCATAAGCAACTCAAACAAAGCTAGAAATCTAACAACAAAAACAAACATATGAACAAACTATTATCTTGTTTCTATAAAACTATTTTATCGAGAACTAATATCAAATCTAGAGAACAATACCATTTCTTCTATAAGTTATTCTCATATTCTTCTTAATGAATTCCAGTTCCCATCACTATATCAATGCTTCACAAAATGATGATAAATTTTAATAACATTCAAAGTTATAAAATAGAAAAACATTAAAATACAAATCTTCCAACAAACATAAGCCTATAGCAAGATAGTAGATTCTAAGGCAACGAGAAGAGAAGAGAGCATGCTCATCATAGCATCTAATGTAATGTTTTGCTATATCTTTGATTGAAATACACTTGATTATGAAAACTTATCATGGGAAGTGGGAACCGCCAAACTAGGCTACCAATTGGGATATGGCCTATGGCTATGGATAGAGGAGAAGGAGAAGGAAGAAGGCCATGGGAACCGAGCGAGAGGCTTAAGGAGGACTAAAGTCTAGAGGAGGAGGAGGAACAACTATCAATTGAAGTCTTAAGCTAGTGTTTGTTTCCGGTAAGGTGGATTGGGTGGTAGGCGAGGGCTGAACGATCGTCAATGACTAGGTGTGGCCGACTAGCTATTAGTCGTGTGTGATTTATGACAAATAACATAATAAGACTCCGGGAGGGCTTTTGGCAATTTGGCTAAAAAAGAGAAGATAGTAGATATTAAGGACTTACCGATTTAGGGGTAACTAGTAAACCAATGGTTGTCCTAACTAGTAAAGGACTATTTGGCAAGTGTAAAATTTTATTTTCAATGGAAATCGAATTTTTTAGAAAAAAAAATGAATCGAATCAAAATAATTTTAGTTTTTTATTTTGATTTTTTTAATTATTTAAATAAAACCAAACTGAAATTGCTAATTTGGTTTGATTCGATTTGGTTTTTTTATTTTAACCGAATAGTACTCATCCTTAGTGATAGAACACTTTAACTATGCTAAACATGACATACCACTCTAACCTTGTAAGAAGTGACAAACCATTCTAATGTTTTGAAAAACATGATAGACCGATCCGATTTTACAAGACATGATAGACCACTCGAGCTTGCATAACATTAAAAACTACCTTGATTTTTATAAGACATGGCAAACCACTCTTATTTGGCAAAACATAATAAACCATTTTGATTCTATAAAATGTAATAGACTACTCTAATTTTTTACTAGATATGATGACCACTCTAACCTTATAGAATGTCATAAACCACTCTAATTTTATAAGACATGATAGACCACTCTAACCTTACAGGATATAACAAATCACTCTAATTTTATGAGGTGTGACATACCATTTTGATTTTTATAAGAAGTGATGGACCACTCGACCTTGGAGGATATGACAAACCACTCGATTTTATAAAATGGTATATATCACTTTGACCTTACAAGATATGATGGACCACTTTGATTTTTGCAAGATGTGTTAGACCACTCTAAATTGGCGTAACGTGATAGACCACTCGACTCTACTAGACATGACGGACCACTTTAACCTTACAAGATGTGACAAACCACTTTGACTTAGGAGAACATGCGGACCTTTTGGCATTCTTCCTCATTAATCAAGTAAATGGTGCGACTATCTTTGAAAATCCCTCTCTAAATTTTCGATAGTAGCCTATCATCCCGAGGAAGCTTCATACTTCTAAAACATTCTTCGATGGCTTCCACTCCTATACTACTTACACCTTGCTGGGATCTACCATAATCCCATCCTTAGTCACAACATGACCAAGGAACGTCACTTGCTCGAGCCAAAATGCACACTTTTTAAGCTTAACATATAATTTGTGCTCTCACGATGTATCGTAGTGCCTTTCTTAAATGCTTCTTATGCTCCTTATGACTCTTGAAATATATCAAGATATCATTGATAAACACAATGATGAACTTATCTAAGTATTCATAGAATACTCTATTCATTAAATCCATGAAGACAGGGGAAGCATTGGTTAACTCGATTGGCATCACCAAATACTCATAATGTCCATATCGTGTTTTAAATTCCATCTTCTTTATTTCTTCTTTAATTCTCAATTGGTGTTATCCCGATTGAAGATCAATTTTGGAGAACATCGAACTTTCCCTCAACTCGATCAAACAAATTGTCAATCTTAGGGAGCGGATATTTATTCTTAACAAGTCACTCGGTTCAAGCTCTATAATCAATACATAACCATAGTGAACCATCTTTCTTTTTCACAAACGAGCATTTGGGCTCCTTATGGTGAACAACTAGGCGGAATATAGCCTTTATCTAGCAGTTCTTGTATTTGAGTTTTGAGTTCTCGTAACTCTACTGGAGCCATCCAATAGGGTGCTTTAGATATCGATGCCATTCCCGACTCTAATTCAATTTTAAAATCAATCTCCCTTTTCAATGGTAATCCTAACATGTTCTCGGGGAAAACATCCGGGAATTCTTTGACTACTTCAACATCTTCCACTTTTGGACCTCCCTCCTTTTTAGCATCAATCATATTTACTAAATAACTCTTACATCCTTTTTTAATTAACTTCCAAGCCCTCATGGTCGATACCATAGTTACGGGTCTCACTTAGATTCCTACATGCAACTCAACGAAGTTGTTCATCCAATGGGCGAAATATCACCTTTTTGCCCATATAATCAATCGATGCTTTAGTCTTGGTTAGGAAGTCCATGCCGAGAATAATATCAAAGTCTTGAATGCTCAAGACTATAAGGCCGATATGCAAGGTAAAATCTTCAATTTTCATTTCATAATCCCTAATCACGGCATTGGAGTCTAGTGACTCTTCAAACGGGAGTGCCACCTCATAAGTCATGTTTAACATTTCTAGGACCATGCCTAATTGTCTTATCAATGAACGTGCAACAAATGAATGTGTGGCACCTAAATCTATCAATACGTATGCGAGTGTAATTAAGGATCGAAACATTATCATATATAACATTAGCATTATCCTTATTCGCTTCCTCATGAGTCGAGTATACACGCATCCGGTACACGTCGTCCTTTGATCGGTTTCCTCTTCGGGCAATTATTTGCTAAATGTCCAGCCTCTCAATAGAAAAAGCATATGTTGGTACCCATTAAACGAGTCTCTCGTATGCGAGCGTCCGCACTTTAGAAATTTCGGAGTTGTCGTGATCCTCCGGCCTTTGAGGTCTTACGGGTGTCTTGCCTTTCTTATTGTCTTTCCTCCAGTTTGGGTTGAAAGGCCTCTTCCTACTAAACTATCTCCCGAATCTATGTAGAGGGATTCCTCCCCTTCTCATGCTTGGCGATGGTACCCGAGTGATCTCCTTCCGGTCCACTTCGACTCTAAGTGCCTTTCGCATCATATCCTTATAAGTGTCGACCGACATCTAGACAAAGCTTCGTATTTCAGCCCTAAGACCACGAAGTGTTCTTTCTTTCTTTCCTCGCTTTCAGCAATGAAAGTAGCTTAGCGATAACCATGCTCGAATTTACGAACATATTCAATAACGAACATGTCTCCTCGCCTAAGCTCGGAGGAACTCCTGGATTTTATGAGATTTCACCGTGTCATGAAAGTACTTTTCATTAAACAAGTCTTTGAACTCGGTTCCATATGGGTCCTTCATCTCCTATTGATTCTTTCACAGTTTCCCATCAATTACGTGCATCGACAATCAACATAAAGGTGGCACACACTACTCGATCCGTGTCGCCCATATCCAAGTATTCAAAAATAATCTCCAAAGACTCAATCCATTCCTCTCGTTATATTAGGATTTGGTCCACCTTTAAATTCCTTTGGGTTGGACCCTTGGAATCGCTCAACGATTTCGATCCTTCATGGTTGACGCATCTCGATTGGACCTCCTTAAGTTGTTTCTAAGATCCGTTACATTTGTTCCTCATGTCTCTCATGTTGCCATTCCATCATTTCTTACCGCCTCCGAAGCAACTCCATCAATTCTCCTTCCCGATCGCCCGACACTCGGCTCGACCCCGCATTATGATTAGTATGATTATTACTTCGTTTTGGCGGTATGGTATTCCTCTTTTTTAAATTTACATACACATAATATTTATTAAGTCTCTCATATCACATTATAACTTTAGTTTCTAAAATAACATCACATCATTTTCATTCCCAACATATATAACATACGATCATAACTATCATTCATCAAACATACTTAGTGATTTCCGAGGTCGCCTTCCATATATCTTGGATGTGATTCAATAAACCTTGCTCCGATACCATGTACGTAACACCCCCAACCTAGGATTAAAAGGTTGAGAGTATTACCATTGTTAACCTACATTCAAACTGTAATGAATGCAAGCTAATAAGGCACCGTGACTTAATGTCTAGAGTGAAATCTATGTCTTAGAAATTTAATATTGGTCGAGTAGGTCTTATACTTTAACTTAAAAGATGTTATAAATTTTTCACGTTTGATCTATTTACTTGGATACTTGAAACTGGATTTGAGGTTATTTGCTAGATCAAATCCTTTCTTTACTAACTATTGTAATTCATTGAGACGTAATTCTTTATTATTAATTATTATTCTATTACTTATTCTCTTTCATATTTACTATTCTTTTTATTTAACCATTAATTAAGAAATTCTCTTAAATATTCAAGGATGCTAGCATGCAATGGATAATTTAAATTAACTATACTACTATCAATACATTATCATTTTTACTATCGGTATTTCGATTCATATAGGTTACTAATTTACATACCCAACTACTTATATATCGACTATTAAACATTTTGACTTATTTACTAACCATATTATTTTAAAGTACTACACTTACTTGCTCATTGCTTCTAATATAACATAACATAGTCCAACTAGTTCTAGAACATGCAAGTCAATAGCTAGTACTATAAATAAAATTGCATGTAGTATCTCCATCTAGATCCCGAAGCCCCATCCAAGGTATAATCGTCTAATGCATTCCTCGAAATCAGCTCCGTCGAGAAGTAAGCCATAGTATTTTATTTATCTATACCACAAGAAACTATATGAGCTACGACCCATTAAGTTAACGTATGCATGTAGTGTGTATGCATGTAGATGCATGTATAAAATATTGATATATACATAAGAAATCTTTTTTCTCATGTCATTAAACATCTCATAAACGAGTCTAAAAATCCTTTTTCTGTCTTTGGACATGTCCTATTTAGGTACTTCGGAGATTCCATAATATATGTCCGGTGAACCGGACTCGTCCACGGACGTGCCTTACCGAACCTCTAAAAGTGCACGTCCGCACTTGCCCGATCCCGAATTATTACCATTACCATATGAAAAACCCATGAAGCTCATCCTCATAAAAATCCTCAAAGTCATGAAAATCATTTTCTTTAAAATACTTCTAATTGCTATCGAAAACTCATAACATCAAATACGTTTTCATGACTTAAAACATTATTCATGAGCTTTGGCATGCATATGCATTTTGAATGACAATGCATGCTAACAATGATACTCAAGTGCATGTCATAAATGGTCGTGTAACTATGTTATGAAAACACGTCGGATAGCATAACGACATAGATAACATCAACCCATATCAAGCAAGTGCAACCAACGTTGGTGCATCAACTACCATAACCACAATTCTCATCACCAATCACTACTCAAGCATAACCATTTAAATTCCCAAAATTCCTCATTTAGGCCAAATATTTCACCATTTAAATTCCTAAGATTTTCTTCTCATTTTGCCCTACCATTTTAATAAAAAGTAGCCTAAATATTTACTGACTAGAAGAATTAATTAAATTAAAATTAAAAACCCTTATTCCCGCCCAAACCTATCTTGGGCCCTAATGGGCCGAAATTGGGCCCAAGCCCATATAACACATTTTCTTCAATTTTTAGAAAATTTTCCATTTCTACTCATCAAAAAATGCTTATTCAAATGTTAATGACTCATCAAACCAGAATCAAATTGCTTTGAACTCAAACGCTAATTTGCTTAGTTTAGGCCAAATATAATTCCTAAACATTAGTAGATTTTTCTTCAATTAAAGTGTAATTTTTTATTTCTAAACATTAATTCATGCTCAAATAAGTTAAAATCAAGTGCCAAAATGCCAATTAAATGAAAGAATTCAAAATCCCCAAATTTGGTTCATCAAGAACCCTAACCCTAATTTTTCTTAATTGAGCAATTAAATCAAATCAAGTAATTAAACATGAAATTGACTTGAAATTAAGCATGCTTATGGTGTCGATGAGGTTAAATTACATGATTAAGCTCTAAATTAACCTTGAAAAGGTAGGTTGCTTGAAAATTCTCTTCCTCCTTTTTTTTCCCCTAAATTTGAATTAGATCCTTTAATTTTCTTTTGGAAGGTATTCAGCTCCCAACTTGAAATTGAAGCTTAATCCACTAATTTAGAGGGTCTAAAATTGGTTAGGATTATTTTGGCTAATTTTTGAGTAGAAATTTTGCAAGAGTTTCCTTTGTTTTTTTCAATTCTCCTTCCCTTTTTAATTTTTCCAGCACCCTTGTTTAAAGAAAAAATTTTTGGGCTTGTTGACCTGATTTTCACCCTTAATTTGGGTGAATATCAGCCCTTAATTCAATTTCCAATCAATTCTTTTTATTTTGCTAAATTTTGGCCATTTGTTCTTCTTTTCTTTTAAGCCTTTCATTTAGCTTAAATTCAGCCACAAAATTTACTCGGAAGTCGGACTTAATTAATGCTTTAGGTTGGGCAAATTTGGAATGAAAATAATAAATTTTGATCCTCCAAGTTTCTAGACTTTTCCATAGCCTATTCTTTCCCAAATCCCTCTTTTATGAAAAACATCACTTATAATCCTCCCTTTTTCATTTCTAGGACTAATTTGTGACCCTTAACATTCCTACATAATTTAATTTGGATTATTAGACTTTTAATTTTATGCAATTGAGTTCCTAATTTTATGTAATTTAATCCCTACTTTTAAAATTCTATACTTTAATCTTCAAAAATCCAATTGAATTTCATAATCACTTCAAATATTTATTAAGGGAGTTTATTTTAAATTTTTATAATTTTTTGACCTCATTTGAGCCTCTAAATTAATTATTTAGTGTGACAATCACACTCGTTTCCTATTAAAAATATTCCCTATACTTAATAAAATTAATTTAAATTTTTTAGGAACTCTCATACATCCTATATGATTATTCTTTGCTCTTAAAAAAAATTCCTCATACTCTTAAGGTGCCTAATTAAATTCTTTTCCTCTAAAAATACTATTCCAACACCAAAATTTAAATAAAATATTCATAGCACATAATAAAATTTACCCAAGCATATAAAATAATTCAACACCCCTCTAAAAATTATTCTAAGCACATAAACTATTTTTCATTCATAAAAACATGCTTTAATTAATTATTTCATGCAAAACCTACTATTCATGTACCGTAAAATCAATAAAATATCCCTTAAGCATAGAAAAACTATTTTAACTATTATATATATATTCGTTAAAGTTCCTAAGGATTATTTTACACCCTTAAAATTTGTTTCCCTTGTGTTTAATATGAAATTTTTATTTAATTTCAGTTTCAACGAGTACCGATTATTATACAAATGGACTGAAAAATTTTACTCCGTAACTAATCATAGTCGGTGATTTTAGGAGTCGAGTAAGACCTCCTAACAAAGGGTGCGATCCCTTAATTTTCCATCATAACCTCCTCTTTTGAGATACCTCTATCATCATAAATTGGATCACCGATTAGCTCTACATCACATTCATCATAATCTTTAGCATCAACAAGGAGTGCTCTTCTTTGTCTTTTGACACTCGAAGTATCGATCTCTAACTTCACCATACCCAAAGCACTTTCCGTTGATATCGACTGCCCTACTACTCGTTCAATAACCGTAGAGTTCTTGCTACCTTTCCCTCTTGCTCGGGCTACATCACCACAACTATTTGTGCCGCTACTACTTCCCTCGTAGAAAGGGTTAATAAAGCCGACACCTTCTCAACCCGTAGTGCTTTCTAAAAGGCAACAGAAAGACACGAGAGGGTTAAACATATTAATTGAATCCTTGATCCGTGATTGCAAACCACCAATATATCTTACCACCGATTGATCCTTTGTCTCCTGTAATTCGTTTCGAGCAAGCAACTAGTAGAACTCGGTGGTATAATCATCTACCGATCGGGCCCCTTATCTTAGTTTCGCAACTATTGGTACATCATCCTTTGGAAGTTCTAAGGTAAGAAGGCAATACGCAAGTGCTTCTTCATTTTTTTTCAAGAATTAATCTTAGGTTTATCCATCCTATTTCGGGTTAGTTTCAACTACTCCCACCAACATGTTGCTTTCTTTCTAAATCCAATGGGTCGCTAAAGACACACATTTGTCCTTAGAAACCTCTTTAAACTCCAAAATCTCCTCCATCGTCAACGACTAGCCAAGAGCTCTTCCGTGCAGAGGGTACCATAAAATTTGAGAATCTCGATCCGCATACCAGTTCCCATCTTTTACTATCATAATCTCTCACAAGGATCCTTTATTGTCTACATGGAACATCTTCTTCATCCTCCTCATCATCCATTCTAGTATCCGGTGCCTCCCAATTATGATGATCGGCTCCGGTTCCGATGCCTTCTACCTATGTTCATCGTTAGTGCACCCATCTGCTACGCCAATGCCCTTATCTATCGTGTCAATTGCTATAATGAATGCTCCATCCCGTCATTCAACTCGCTCAATTCGTTGCTCTAAACGAACCACATCAATGCGCTCATAGATCTTATCCATATCCCTTTTTTGTTGTCTCTTTAGCAAGCATGGTTAAAACAACAATCGACCTCTCGATACCATGTGATGTAGCAAAAACTTACAAGAAAGAAATAAATAATGTTGATCTCAAATTTAGATGTCGATCTACTACAACCTATTGAATTATGCATAAATACCAAGAAATAGACTTCAATTTTGTTGATTCAAAGAATATCAAAAATTTGGATAAACTTGAGATACTCTCTCATAAACTTTTATTAATCAAAGAAAGCTATATTTTTTAGCCTCTAAGTCATACCTAAATAGGAAAATTTGGCCAAAACCCTAAATCAATTTTAAAAGGAAAAAAATAATAATAACCTAAAAAATAAGAAAAAAATCTCAAAAAATAGTAAAATTCAATTCTAAGAGTCTAAACGAGTGTTTTTTGACCAAAATCACCCCTATGTCATGGACATAGCCCATGGGTTTTGGTCATTAGTCCATTTGGCATTGAAATAAGCCCAAAAAATCTTAAAATTAGGCTAACGAGTTTTTTACAACTATTATCGTGCTTATATCATTCCACGAATTCCAAAGGTTGTTGATTCGCATCAATTATGCTCACTTCATAATTTATCATTTATTTCAAAAAAATTCAAAAATTTTCAAATTTTAAAATTAAAAGAACTCTCACATTAAACTTTGTCCCGCCAAAATGGCAATTGGCCACCGAAAGATCTCCAATCTCGCCTCCACCGTCAACAGCGGAACTCCACCCAAAGTTCACAAAGCTAGTCTATCGCCATGAGCAATTGAAGATCTTATATCAGCAGCTGAAGTCTCAAATCAACACATATTTGCTTCAAGTAAATCGTTTTGAACACTGTCAGTTTCTCCCTTTGCTTATTCGAATTTAGTTTTCGATTTTGTAACTAAATTGCATTGATTTTGTAGGCAGAAGAAGTGCTTGCCTCTTTGGCGATTCCATTGATAAAGCTTGTTGGTTTAAGAATTGTGGAAATGGTTAATGAAGGACAGTTCAGTGGAATTATAATTGATGATGATATTAATCACGTAATCAAATCCTGTATTCGTGCTTTTATTATTATTATTTTCATTTTTAGGTCATTGAATATTTTTCTATCGATTAGTTAAATCTGTTTGGCAGAGGAATGGAGCAGTTTCTGGTGGAGGCAGAGATCGAAATGTTCAGATTAGTGCATTTGAGGTATAAATTTTGTATTTTTTGAAAGTTAAGATTTACCTATTTATTAGATTACAATTTTTTCAATCCTTTTACTGTGTGAATCTTCTGGGCGTGCAAACGCTTAGTATAGGTGAAAATTCTCCCATGTTATCTGGTTCTAAAATTCGCCTCTTCAATCACAAAGAACTACGACTTTGCAATTAGAACTTGTGTGATGCTGTTAGCATGACCAGCTTGAGCATATCTGCACGTGAAACTTTATAAGTTTACTATAGAAAATGCTAGTGGCAAATTTGACTGTTGGGATTCGCCTTGTATTTACACTCAACCAACATTCCATGTATGCAGGGAGAAAATTTTTCTGCTAGAGCTGCCATAGCTGGCGAAGAACTCATAGAGAAACGAAAGATGCAATTTACACAACTTGTCATACTCCTTAGACAAATTCAAACCATGTTAATTCGAGCCAAGATGAAATCCTCCAGAACTTTGATAACCACCATGGCTTCCTCAAAAAATTCATTCAGAAATCCATATGTTTAGTGTCTACCCTTGATAGTGAAAACCATGACACTGTTGTCATCACAGTAAATCTTCTCCGAGCCATATTCCACATGTAATTACAATGCTTGGATCAGTAAGGGATGGCGTGGAGGACTTAATACAGGGATTATCACAACAGATGTGTAATCCTATGATGGAATATGTTAAGGGCCTCAAGGATGATATGAAGAATGGAACGTGCATGCGCTTAGTGGCCATGGTGGACGAGATGGAAAAGAAAAACATGAAAGATGTCAGGGTTGAGTTGGAGGATGCAAGGAAGAAAGTGAGACTGGCTGAAGAGGGGAAGATTGAAGCTGTATGCAAGCTGAATGAAACCATAGAAAGAGTGAGGAAAAAGAAGGAACAACTGAGCTCCCTTCCTGAAGCCAAAAGAGGGCTTATAAAATCTTCATTTTCCCAAAAGGTACATTCGCTTGACTCATCCATCCTTTATTCTCGAGCATTTGATTTGAATTGATTAAGTCACATGTATGAACAAGGAAGCATTGCTTTCGCGTTTTGACCATCGAGCACTGATATGGTGTAGAAGCTGGCACACAGAATCAGCAAAAGTTGGCACACACGGAGTCTTTCAGTTGTGTAAACATGTAGTGGTTTTTCTAGGAAACGTAACGATGGAGGTGCCGGCTTTAGCCACTCCAACCGATCACTCTGCAACTATTTCGTTTAGCAAGGATGGTAAAAGTTTATTATTATTTTTTTCCTATTGCAACCATAGCTTATCATTCTAAATGAGAAGGAAAACGAAGTCCCTGGGTGTCTTTACAAATACACAAACACAACTTGGGAGCATGCTTTATTTCTTCTTTTACATAATACTGAAATGAATCAGTGAGGAGTTAAGAAATTCTAAGAGTGATAAAATTAGTTGTTTCCATCAGCTGTTCATTCTAGCAAAAACATTTTTTGTCTCCTTAAAACAACCAAACTCATCAGTCAACCTAGTAACTATCGGTTGAACCTAATAGATTATTGCCTAAATAGACTCACACTAATGTAGAAAGTCTTAATTAAAATATCACATCAATTAGGACTCTCATATTCTTTTCTTAATCTAACTTATTCTTAATAAATAATAAATAAAAACAATAAATAAATATCTGCAAGATCTTAGTTTTTTTCTTCCGTTACAGTCTTTTTCTATACTGCTGATCCACAACATGTGATTGCATCTTTTTTTGTTTGCAAAACAAAAGTGCACTCTATGGTGACCCTCACAGTCAGAGCCATTGGAACACAAAGTGATTTACTGAAAAGAAATGAAGTATGATTCAATTTCTTTTTTATTGTAACTGTTCTATACTCTTAGATCTGCACATTGTCCGAAAGCCTATCTCTTACATTTTAAGCTTTTGATGGTTAGTATTTCATACGAAAAACATTCATTGATGTTAGACAGGCACTTTGTTCAGTTGGAGAACCAAGCCTAGAGAACAATGTAATAAGGAAGTTTGTTTCTTGAAACCCCTGCACCTGGTACTATATTTTGGCTTCCTTGAAGTCTCCAACCCTCTATGAGTTTATATAGATACATACAGTCTTGAATACGATTTGGAGGGTTAACTGTTTATAACTCTATGAAAGTTTTATGTTCATAATAATGAAAAAATTGACTTTTGATGTAGTGATGTTTCTCGTTTATATATCAACGGAGGGCATGAAAGTGGAGAATAAAGGGCTGGAATATATATTGATCCAAACCCAATAAAATAACATGTGATTAGACGGAATGTTAATCTCTTGGGAATCCAATCCTTGGATGTTGATGGATTTTCTCCAACTTGGTACTTATCAAGAGAGCCATTGATGATTTGATGCTCTAAGGACTAGCCTATTTTCTCCAAAAATAGGTGCATAAGTTGCTACAAATTGTGCTGCATCAGATGAATATAAATTACATCTTGATGTTGAGTCCTACAAGTACAGATTACCAATTTAACAGTGCATGATCTTCACCTCTAGCTCTTTGATCTCCCAACTGCAAGTAATAGCAAGCTTTGCAAATTTATGAAACAATGCTGAAAAACATGCAAGCAAGAAAACCAGGGGGAGTTTGGAAATTTAAAGGAACAAAAAGACTTAAAACAACTCAGGGCCAATAATAGTTCCATGGTCGGACTCATTGAAAACATGAGATAAAAGAAACAAAATAGTCTCAAAAAAGGGTTTCATTTTCTTCCCCTCAATTTTTTTTTTTTAAAGTGCATGATAGAACCGTTAAATAAATTTCTTCTCTTTAATCCTCCTCCAATTGTATACTTTAGATCCTAACTTTTCATATCGAATTCCATAATCGACACCTACATGATTCACAAGGACAACCAAACAATATTTTGCTATACTTTGATAAAGTTTGATACCCTAAATTCTAAACAAGATAAGATTTTAAAAGAAAGTTTATTTTAATTAGTCCTATGCTTGATGATACAGATGGTAGCTTTTCATTTTGAGGGTAAATAGAAGGGATTTAAAATTTCAAAACGTATATGGTTTGATTGAAAATCAATGCTGCTTACTCTAGCCAAGGTAATACATAACTTTATATTGCATCACCTATCTGGATGACGTTACAACAGAAGAATTTGCAGTGTCACTATATATCTGCATGCCTAATTCTTAGGGGCTTTTTAAAGGCTGCTTGGAATTGGAAGGGACAATTACAGCAAGAGAATGTTAAGAGTTTTTTCTTACTGATAGATACATTAATATGTTTCTGCCTACGCAAATATGACATTAGATTAAAGATTAATTGCCTATATATGTGGTTTGGCAACTGCTGGACAGGTTCGTCTAGACATTTGGAGAGTTAAGATGCTTGTGCTTGTCAATTTAAAACCAAGATGGATGTGCTTGATGTTCTCCAAATTGCGATATCCGTGCAGGGCTAGCTAGTCTGATTTATTCTTTCAGCTATGGATTCCAAGTCTAGAATGTAAATGTAAAGGTTTGTAGTGGCCTCTTGTTGTTTCCAGATTTCAAGAGACATGTTTCCCATTAAAGAATGAGTTTTAGTATCCATCAAGGTTCAATTCCCATTAATCATTCTCTTGACTTTTGAAATAGGGAATGAGTCAGTTGATTATCTATCTATATTATTCTCCAAAAGTTGACAGCTATGCATTGCTTTTGCCACTACTGGTTTTGCAGAAAACCAACAGTAGAAAAAATCTTCAAGTGGAAACTGAACAGTAAGGTGCATATCTGATAGGTATCTCTTGTCACTTTACAGGGTATTGATTAAGATTTGGTTATCTGCGCATGGGATAATGTAACAAGATAAGAAAATGTTGCTGTTGTACGGAGGATTCTACCTGAATTCAACGCCAAGTGGGCAAACTAATCTATATAAACCCCATGATGAAGGCCTATATTTTGGTATAGCCACTGAGAATAAGATTTCATGTATACTATGCAATGGTTGGAGAAGCTTCCAATCTCCCTCAGAGGCTTCCAATATCTCAGTCTATAATTGCTTCAAAGAATGGGAATGTTGGAAACCTCTGGTGGGGATTGAGAGCTTACTTCCCATCACTCGACGTGACTCCACAATATCCTTCTCACCATTTGTTTCTCTATAATTAAGGATGTTGAAGATCCAACTTATTCTGAACTCTCTCCCTCAACTGCCATAGAGCTTGCCAATCCTTGTCGATTGTTGCTGTGTAGCATTCGAGGTGAGGGGTTCAGGAAATGTTGGCTCGATCTCAGCTTCAAATTCGCGGCAATTTCCAGTTAAAAGTCCAAACGCTAACTCACTTTACAGAATTTTCTTCCCAAGCTTTTTTTCTTGATTGCTAGTTTTCTTCTCATGCATGTGCACCAATTTCTTTGCATGCGAGGTTTCAAAATATTAAATGGAAGAGTTTTCTCTCCAGTGGAAGCGCATAATCAAGCATATATTGGTGAAATTTTTGGTAGTGAAAGGAAAAACTTTAAATAAATACCTTTGTATTTCATGAATTAGGAAAGTATCCTTTTGTTTTCTTTTTATTTTTCAAGTAAGCTATCTAATGAAGGTGGAAGATTTTGGATACTGGGGATTGAAATTCATCCATTTATCAATCTTCTGGCCTCACCTTTTTTTAATCTTAATTTAAAAAAAAAAATAGTATTGTTTCTATTAGATTTGGGTGTTATTTTGAAAAATAATTAAGTTATTTTAATTTGAGATGGTGTTATTCTTACTTCACTGTTTTAAAAATAAATTATTTTACATTATTTAATGTACATGTGGCTTTTTGTAAGCCTGAGTTGGGAATTTGAGAAATATGTTTCTTAATTACTTCAAGTAACTCTATAAATTCAAATTCAAAATAACCTACCTCAATTTGTTCCTTTAAAAGTAATATATAAAAAAAAAAATACCGCAAATAATAGGAAAACCTATTATTTCAAGATTTTTGTTTTACATTCAACTAGTTTAAATATTTTACTTTGTGATATATTTTGTAGCTAATATATTTTATAGGGTCTAACTTGCATCTCCGTTACATGCTTTTTAGTTTCTAATATAAATCTTAAATGTTAAAGTTATTACGTCAGATAAAAAAGGTTAATAAGTATTAATCATAATTCATAATCTACATTATATAACTTTATTGGTATCCTTAAACATGTGTGCCAAGATTTATTGAGTCACTTGCTCCATAAAATTTGCATCATCTATATCTACTTATTTTTCATAAGTTCATGAGAGAAGAAATTCTTTTACCATATTTTTAATTTTAGGAAAACAAACTTATAAATATATATGTCTAATCCATTCATTTTCTTGGATTTTTTTTTCAAGAAAATAAAGTTGGGCTATTTTAAAAAGAAAAAAAAGGTAATAATTTGACAATTTAAAAAATAATTAAGAAACTCGTTATAAAAAATAAAAGATATATGAGAATTTAAAGGAAGGATGGCAAGAAGAAGAATTCACTATAAAGTGAATATATGTGATAAGAACTTCAAAGTTTCTCTTATTCTGTCTAGGAAACTTGTATATCAACAAATGAACAATCAAGCCTATTTATAGGCCTCAAAATTGAGATGAGAATTGGAAGGGACTATGAATAATTAAAAGTACATCAATTGCATCACCCTTTCAATTTCTCATATTGAATGATGAATTGAATCACATTAAGGATTATGAGTAGTGGGGATATGAAAAGTAGATGGATATTCATTATTTTATAACACTTTCCCTTGAATGTCCATTGTACAAGGAATATGCCTCTTTAAAACCTTACTAGGAAAAAACCCAGTGAGAAAAAATCCTAGTGAAGGAAAAAGAGTATATTATTCCTTGCACACATTAATACCCATTTTGGTCTTCCCCTGTTGAAGACATTATTTAAGATCTCTAAGACGACGCATTCCAATCTTATGAATCATCTTCTCAAAAGTTGTGGTAAGTAATGCCTTAGTGAACAAATCTGCTAGATTGTCACTTGATCGAATTTGTTGAACATTAATATCACCATTCCATTGAAGATCATGTGTGAAAAATAATTTTGGTGATATATGTTTCGTTCGTCACCTTTGATGTATCCTTCCTTTAATTGAGCTATGCGAGCGGTATTGTTTCATACAAGACTCGTTGGAACTTCCTTGCTAGTAGATAAACCGTATGTCTCTTGAATATGATGGGTCATTGATCTTAATCAAATACATTCTCGACTTGCCTCATGAATTGCTAGTATTTCGCATGGTTTGAAGATGTGATATCTATAATTTGCTTCATAGAACGTCATGATATAGCTGTATCTCCATATGTAAATACATAACCGAGTTTGAGATCGAGCTTTGTGTAGAACGGATAAATAACTCTGCATCCGCATAACCAATTAATCCATTCTTTGATTTGTTAGAGTAATATAAGCCCATATCACTTGTTCCTCGGAGATAACGTAATATATGTTTAATTCTATTCCAATGTCTCCGTTTTGGAGCAGAACTATATCTTGCTAATAAATTTATAGAAAAGACTATATCAAGTCGAGTATTATTAGCAAGATACATCAATGCACCGGTGGCACTAAAATATGGTACTTCGGGACCAAGTAATTCTTCGTTATCTTCTCGAGGTTAAAAATGGTACTTTTGGATATCAAGTGAATGAACTACCATTGGGCCAATCAATGAATGATCTTTATATAGAATCATTGTAGAACCTTTTTCGATATAAATTGACTAATGAATGAAAATCTCATTTTTCGAGTGCTCAAACTGTAGGTCGAGATAACATTTTATTTTCTTAAGATATTCACATCAAATTCTCTTTTTAGGTAACTTATGACACTTGGAATCTCTTCGGGAGTTCCAATAATATTTAAGTTATCAACATATAAAACAAACTCCTTTTCAAATAAAAACATATGAACAAATAGGGTTATTTTTTATAACTTTCTTTCAATAAATAATCATTGAAGTGATTATATCACATGCACACGGGTTAGTAATAAATAGTAGATATAAAAATAAAATATAAAAAGTATAAATTGAATTTCTAAAATCCAAAATAATAAAAAAAATACTAAAATAATCATAATAGAGATCTCTATAATTTAATTGATTTTTTTATCTCGAGAATATGTATTACATGCTTCTAGCATGTTAAGTCCTTCTAGGACTTTCATACGATATCATTTCAAATGAATAAATAAATCGTGATCATATTCATTAAATGTATGCATTTGAATGTTTTTCATATATTTTTCCAAGCTAATGAGATAACAAAAGACAATTGCATCCACTATAGGAGAATATGTCTCCTCATAGTCAATGTCAATTCTTTACGAAAACTTTTATGTTAAAAGTTTTTCTTTATATCTTATAATCTCATCTTTCTTATTTCATTTTCGCATCAATACATATTTGTATCCCACTAGCTTAACATCTTCGAGTGTTTTAGCTATGAGTTCAAAAAACTACTCTTTTATAAGAGAACATAATTACTGCCTGGATTGCTCTTTTCATTTAGGCCAATCATTTTTACGTCGATATTCTTCTATAATTTAGGCTCGGTATCCTTATTTTCATCCATAATATCAATTGTAATATTATATGCAAAAATCTTATCACTAGATATTTCTTTTCGATCCTATTTTCTCCCTGCATTGATATAATTTATCAAAATCTCTTGATTTTTCTCAAGTATTTTGACTTCTTCCGGAAGCCTATTATCGAAATATATTGGATCGTTTTGCGAATATTTTCATCTTGTCCTTTTCTTTTAGGGAATTTTATCTTTAGAACCGATCGGTCTTTCACGCTTCGGGCGTGCTTTAAATTCGTTAGCTATAATATTAATAGATTATCCTTCCGGGACATTAATTATAATAGGAGCATTCTTAGCGGGGATATGTATTTTAGTTACTCATTTAAGATCCGAGAATGCATCCGACGGTTGGTTTTAATACCTTGTAAATGAATTATCTTTTGAACTTCTAATTCACATTACTTCTACAAGAATCAAGGTGATATAAGATAAAGTACTCCATGTAATCTCTTTTTTCAACATTTCCAATAGCTTATTGTGTTTATTCTCACCTCCTAATGTTGAAAAAATGATTTAATCAAAATGACAGATCAATAAATCAAGCTGTAAAAATATCACTTATTCATGATTCAAGATATTGAATTATCAAAAAGGATTCAAATCCAATATATATTTTTAATCTCCTTTAAGTGCTCATTTTATTTCCTTATAAAAGAGCACTAAGGATATACACTCGAAATGCCAAAAAATTCTTAAATAAAAAAATATTTGCCTCATGACCATAAATCAATCGAAGAGGAGATAATTTCGATAACATATGGGTCATATGTGAATAACTGTTGCTGCATATAAGATTGCATGTCCCCAAACATAAACAAAGAATTTTATTTTTAAATAATGGTTTAGCTATCAATTAGAGCCTTTTGATAAATGATTTTGCTAAACCTTTTTTAGTATGAACATGAGCAACAGGATGTTCAACCTTTATTTTAATAGCCAATCAATAATAATTTAATGCTTGAGAAATAAATTCATCGAGCATTATCAAAGTGACTTGTTTTAATGGCATAATTTGAAAATTATGCTCAAAATTAAATTATTTGCTAGCAATCTCGAAAACGTCAAGTTTCGAGTAGATAATAAGCATATATGTGACCATCTTGTGGACGCATTTATCAAAATTGTAAAATATTTAAATGGTCCACATGGTGGATGAATTGATCCACATATATCACCTTGAATATATTCTAAAATACTGGAGATTCAATCTCAATTTTACTTGATGATGGCTTAATCATCAATTTGAATTGGCAACATGTAGTGCATGAAAGTTCATTAAATTAAAGAATCTTCGGCTCTTCAATAGATATTCATATAAATTTTTTAATAATTTTTTTCGCATAATGAAAGACCCAAGATAACACAACTGGTCATGTCACATAGTAAAAGTATTTGAATTAGTAAACTTCGGTTTACTAAAATATTTGTTTCAATCATTTCAATGTTTGTAATAAAGACTAGAAGAGAAAACGAATAAATTTTTTTTTATAGATATTTTCTATCCGATATAATGATTATAATATATAAGTATTCACATTTGCTATCTTGATATGATATCAATTCAGATGAATATCTTTCAAACTCAACAAATTTCTATGAGACTTTGAAGAGAATAGTACATCATTCATAATAAATTTATCTTTTCAAATAATAACATATTTGCTCTTCCGGAGCCTTTAAATTAGTCACTTCAAGTAATAATATATCGACTCTTCTAGAGCCTTTAAAAATTTTCTATTCAAGTAATAATTTATTCACTCTTCTAGAGCTTCAAAAATTTATCTCTTCAAGTCATGATATAATTGCTCTTCTAGAGCCTTCAAAATCTATCTATTTAGATAATAATATAGTTGCTCTTCTAGAGCTTTCTTTTATATTGATATTACCATCTATAATATTAACATAAAATAAATAATCAAATAAATCAATACAAAATAAATAAATCAACATATTCCTCATAAACACAAACAAACAAATAAATAGTAAAATAAATTTGTAACCATCAATATACAACATAAATTATAAAAAATATAAAACATTTTATTTATAAATAGAAAAACTAACAAATAATTAATTTCAATTACTATTACTTTGATATATAAAAGTGGCATTCATATTTTACTATTTATTTTTCAATAAGGCTTGACAATGCTCAATGAGGTGCTTTGATATACAACGAGTACACAACCAATATTCATTCATTCTATATCTATAATATTTATTTTTCAGAATACCGACTTTGTCTATTTTTATTCTTTTTTTTCATAGTTATCCACTTCGGTGGTGAGATGTAATATTATGGTCATTACGATTATAATGATAATTATTTCGACTATATCCATAGCTATGACCACATCTCCATCCATATCTAAAATTATTATAAATTTTTACATTCACTTCGGGGAATGGAGTAGATCCAATTGGATGAGATTTATTCTTTTTCATTTTATTTAGCCATTAACAAGTATATAACCGATCCAAAATATTTCTTAAACTCTTTTTCTCGATATGCTACTGCAGGAGCATATTCGAAGCATGAAAAGTGGATAATATTAACTTAGCATCAAGCACTCATGATAAATAATTCTTGCCTAAAATGTCAAGGGCCACAAAATCAAGCTTTGTGAGGTTTGACATGATAAAAATTCTATAATACAATATATAATAATAATATTAGAAAATAAGAACAAATATAATAATAAAATTAAAGCTTTTCAAATAACATATATTAGATCATTAGTAGATCATTTAAGTTTTTCAAATATATATTTCATGTATCAATAGATTTAAAGTACATGAATAAATTAGATACATACCTCTTAATGATCTAAATAATTTAGATCTTTTGGTAGAGCACTTGTGTAGAAGAAATCCAATTGTTGAAACAATTGATTAAATCTTTTGATAGATACATACCTCATGGTCTATTGTCTCGATTGGTTAGAGCTTCGTGCTAATAACGTGTTATAAAAAATAAAAGATATATGAGAATTTAAAGGAAGGATGGCAAGAAGAAGAATTCACTATAAAGTGAATATAAGTGATAAGAACTTCAAAGTTTCTCTTATTCTGTCTAGGAAACTTATACATCAACAAATGAATAATCGAGCCTATTTATAGGCTTTAAAATTGAGATGAGAATTGGAAGGGACTATGAATAATTAAAAGTACATCAATTGCATCACCTTTTCAATTTCTCATATTGAATGATGAATTGAATCACATTAAGGATTATGAGTAGTGAGGATATGAAAAGTAGATGGACATTCATATGAATATTCATTATTTTATAACGAAACACACTAAATAAGATGATATTAACCTCTATGTAACAAATAGTAGAATGTTAATAATACTAACCCTTAATTTTAATTCAAGTTGTTCAAATATATATATTAAAGATAAATTTAGTTTTAATTTATGTATGAACATAAAATAAGTGAGAAAATGAAAACCCAAATGTTCAGTTAAATACCCATTTAACACCTAAGTCTATCAACGATCTAAAATTTTCACAAATGATTTTTGGCCTAAAAAGTAACTTGATGAACGGCAAAGATGTATGTATTTCTTCACCACTATTCTAAACTCTATTTTCAACAATGTCTCTTCATTCTAATCTCCACAAAATCACTCCAAAGACATCAAAATTTAAATATTGTTTGAACCTTATGCATAAATTCATTAAATTCAGTATTTGAAAATCAAATACCAAGTTTTTGTCAATAAAAAATCTGGTCCCCTTGGTAGCATTTTTTAATCATTCAAAAAAACTAAAAATTCCATTAAACAAAATCATTATTAATACAAATAAAAATTTAAAAAATAATGGCAAAAACAAAAATTACAAAAGAAGGAAAAGAAAATGAGAAAATTAGCTGCGTTCTCCATTGCAACCGCTACTTTTTCTTTGCTTATATAAATATATCATTAGAAAGAAAATATTTAGTTTTGGTAGATTTTTATCATTCTCTATGAAGTAGTTACAAAATTTAAAATTTTCAAAAAGTCTAAAGAACAAATTATAATTATGTTTTATACATTACAAGATGGAAGGAATATAAAAAATAGCCATAGAGCAAGTCGTATGTGTTTTCAAATTCAAAAGACAAATTTGCTTTGTCACATATAAGCGTGTCTTTAAAATCCAAAGTAATCATGTTCATTATAAAAAAAATTAATGAATAAATAAAATCCAAATATATGTTTGGTATTGTTGTCATTTAATGTTTTTATTTTTTTAAAAAAAATAATAATAATAATAACTACTGTTCATAATATCAATAATCTTATTAAGTTTTATCATTTTTTTTTAGTGACCAAAGTTATTGGTTATTCTATTATTATCTTCATTTTCTGCTATTTAAAAATTATTTTCAAAATTTTAAAAAGATAAACTAAGAAATTCTTGATTGATAAAACGGAACCAAACTAAGTAGTTCAACCAAGTTAACAGAAAACCGATCAACCTTATATTGGTTTGATTTTAGCAAAAAAAAACACAAAAATAGAAATCCGAAACAAATAAGCCAATCCGTCTAGGTAGATCACCTCAAACCGATCACCCTAAAATACTCTTAGCCAGTTTAATCTATCTTAAAAAGGAGACGATCATGAGCCATATCTCAACAATTTACAATGGGCCTTATATTCTTGAGTTGTAAAGGCAAGCACACCTGGCCCATCTTGCTTTGAAGGGACTACCAAAATTGATAAAACACTCATCTATTCATACTTCTTCTTCTTCTTCTTCTTCTTTTGTCAATGTGTGATATAGTTTCTACAAAATAGAAATATACTCCTTTTTGCACTCTTTTTTCTTACCTATTTTTCCAAACTTCAAAGACAACTTTAAATACTATTTGAACCTCGTAAACTCATCAAATTCAGTATTTGAAAATCAAAAACCATGTTTTGGTCAATAACAAATCTGGTCCACTTGGTAGCATTTTTCAATCATTCAAACAAACCAAAATTTCCATTAAAAAAAATCATTATTAATACAAATACAAATGTAAAAAATAGCAAAAACAAAAATTACAAAAGAAGGAAAAGAAAATGGGAAAATTGGTTGCGTTCTTTATTGCAACCGCTACTTTTTCTTTACATGTATACTCTCCCATCCAATGATATTAACTCGTTTGGTAACTATTTTTAATTAGAAAAAATATATATATTTTTTTGGTAGATTTTATCATTCTTTAGGAAATGGTTAAAATTTAAAATTTCAAAAAATCTCAAGAACAAATTATAATTATCTTTTATGTTATGGACAAATATCACAAGATGGATGGAATATATAAAATGGCTTCAGAGTAAGTCGTATTTGTTTTCAAGTCAAAGTTGCTTTGTCACATATAAGTGTGTTTTTAAAATTCAAAGAAATCATGTGTCTTACAAAAATTAATGAATAAGTAAAATCCAAATATATATTTGGTATTGTTGTTGTTTCATGTTTTTATTTAAAAAAAAAAAAAACTATTGTTCATAATTTCCATAATCTTATTAGGTTTCATCATTTTGTTTTAGTGACCAAAGTTATATTATTACAAAGACAGCTAAAACAATATTTAGAAAAAAATTTATTTATTACAACGATAAACCCTAGGGATCATTCTACATCATGATCAGATCAATATTTACAAAGACAGCTAAAAGATGATGACGATGATCGTGGTCGGGCAATCCGGATCTTTTTTGGGTCTTCAAAGTTAGGGTCCTTCGCATCCACAGCTTCCTTCTCGAAACCAATCTCAGCGTAAGAGTAGCCATCACCTGCGACATTTCCTAACTAGTACCTAAATAGGTCAAGAACATTACCGGTAATACCTCACATTCTAAGTGCAATATATTTTATTTTTACATAAAACAACATAATTATTACATGTTTAACAAAACATATATATATAGATATATATGCTGTCTTTCCTCACATCAGACTTCGGACTATTCCTGCTGCTTTTGCTGCCCTTCTTCATTTTCAAAGTGATTTCTCTCTTCTTTGAACAAGTGTAGCCTGTAGAGTGTGGATAATAGTGGGCGGGGCAGTGTATTTTTATAGTGATGTATTGAAGGTAGGTGTGTGTAAGCTTTGATTTGAGAATAGGAAATGGATAAGATCAACCATGTAAAAAAATGTATATGGTTTAACTAAAAATTAATACAGCCTACTTTAGCCAAGTTAAGGCATAAATTTGTATTGCATCACCTATCTGGATGATGTTGCAACAGAAGAATTTGCAGTGTCACTATATATTTGCATGCGAAATTCTTATCGGCTATTAAAGGCTGCTTGGAATTTGGAAGGGACACTTGCAAGAGGAGAATGGCAGAGTTTTCCGTTACTGACAGATACATTTATATGTTTCTGCCAAAGCAAATATGATGTGCTTGTGTGGTTTGGCAACTGTGGAAAGATCAGGTTCGTCTAGACAATTGGAGAAGTCAGATGCTTGTGCTTGTCAATTTAAAACCAAAATGGATGTCCTTGATGTTCTCCAAATTGCGATAATGAGTGCAGGGCTAGCTATTCTGATTTATTCTTTCAGCTATGGATTCCGATTCTAGAATGTATAGGGCTGTAGTGGCCTCTTGTTGTTTCCACATTTCACGAGACGTGATTTCCATTAAAGAATGAGTTTTAGTATCCATCAAGGTTGAATTCCCATTAATCATTCTCTTGACTTTTAAAATAGGGAATGAGTCAATTGATTATCTATCTATATTATTCTCCCAAAGTTGACAACTATGCATTGCTTCTGCCAGTGGTTTTACAGAAAACCAACGGTTGAAAATATCTTTTAAGTAGAAACTGAAAAGTAAGGTGCATCATATCTGATAGGTATCTCTTGTCACTTTACAGGGTATTGATTAAGATTTGGTTATCTGCGCATGGGATAATGTAACAAGATAAGAAAATGTTGCTGTTGTACAGAGGATTCCACCTGAATTCAACGCCAAGTGGGCAAACCGATCTATATAAACCCCATGAAGGCCTATATTTTGGTATAGCCACTGAGAATAAGATTTCATGTATACTACTACAATGGTTGGAGAAGCTCCCAATCCCCCTCAGAGGCTTCCAATATCTCAGTCTATAATTGCTTCCAAGAATGGGAATGTTGGAAACCTCTGGAGGGGATTGAGAGCTCACTCCCCATCACTCATGACTCCGCAATATCCTTCTCACCATTTGTTTCTCTATAATTAAGGATGTTGAAGATCCAACTTATTCTGAACTCTCTCCCTCAACTGCTATAGAGCTTGCCAATCCTTGTTGATTGTTGCTGTGTAGCAGTCGAGGTGAGGGGTTCAGGAAATGTTGGCTCGATCTCAGCTTCGAATTCCGGCCATTTTAGAATTGTCCAAACGCTAACTCTTTTTTTGGGTGCCATGTAATATTCTTCTTATGCCTGTGCACCAATTTCTTTGCATGCGAGGTTTCAAAATATTAGCCGAGGTTTTGGTTTGTTTTGATTTATTTTGATGAAACATCCTGAAGTTCTTTATGCTTATAACTTTAAAGGAGCTAGTGAGTTATTTTTTGTTCTTGTAAAAATATGTAACGATTGATTTTTTTATTTTTTTATTGATTAAATGGAAGAGTTTTCTCTCCACTTGAGGGGCATAATCAAGCATAGGTGAAATTTTTGGTAATGAAAGGTAGAAATTTAAATACATACCTTTATATTTCAGGACTTAGGAAAATTTCTTTTGGTTTCTTTTTATTTTTTATATAAGCTATCCAATGAAGAAGAAGATTTTGGATATTGGGGATGGATTTAAACTCACCAATTTATCAATCTTCAGGCCTTTTTTTATAATATTAATTTTCTTAATATTAAATCCATCCATTAGATTTGGGTGTTATTTTGAAAAATAATTACCGCAAATAATAGGAAAAACCTATTATTTCCATATTTTCGTTTTATGCTCAACTAGTTCAAATATTTTACTTTGTGATATATTTTATAAGGTCTCACTTCCAAGTAGGGTTTGCTATCTACGTTACATGTTTTTTAGTTTATAACTAGTTGGATACCCGCGCTATACTGCTGGTAGATAACCGTTATATACATAGGGTTAACGATTCGTATGATGTAATGTAAGTAGAAAATTTTATTTTTGGTTATTCATATAAATCGAATTTATATATAGTTAATTTCTAATGAAACTAATGATATATATATATATATATATATATATATATATATGTATATATATATATATATGTATATATATATATATATATATATATATATATATATATATATCCACGCTACGCTGCAAACGTACAATCGTTACATACATAAGATTAACGATTTGTATAATGTAATATAAGTAGAAGTTTTATTTTTGGTGATTAATATAAATCGAATCTATATATAGTTAATTTCTAATGAAACTAATGACATATATATATATATATATATATATATATATATATATATATATATATATATATATATACGATTTAGAGTATATAGAATAAATAGAAAAAAAACCCACCTAAATAATAGAAATATATTAAAGTCAATAGATTAAAATAAAAACTACCACAAAATTGGTTGTGATAAATTCTGAATATATATATATATATATATATATATATATATATATATATATATATATATATATAGTGCTCATTTAAAAATATAAAAATAATTTATTGTATAAATTATAATAATAAATTTTTAAAAAATAAAACATTGACGTTCTAAAGTTTTATTACAAAATTCATATTTTAAAAAACCAAATTTATTAAAAAAATAAAATTAAATCAAAAAATCAAAAATATATAATTTAATGAGAAATTTAATAAGAAACAAATAATTGAAGAAAAAAATTTTAAACAATAAGAATAAAATAATCGGATATATACGTTAGCATCAATGTCAAAGATATAATTAATATTGGTTTAGGGATATTAAAAGAACCAATAATATATATGTTTTCCTTCCCATTAAAGAGACCAATTATATATGACCGCTTAACTCCGTATATCACTTCCCGAAGATTCAGTTATGCTATGACAATATGTAATTCTTTTAAGGGTTTCCTTTTATCGCTTGGTGATCCAATCCTAAAACACATCAAGATTTAAAATAATTAGCCAAATTTTTTTTTGTTCTATCATGAGATTGGTGGCCGTGCTTTTAAAACTATAAAATAAATTATAAGAAGAAAAAAAAAAGCAGTGGTAGCGCTCGGTTGGTGTATATATTAATTTAAAAAAAATACGAGTCAAATTAATTTTTTAACTGATTATTATTCTTTAAAAAAATTAAATAAAATTATCTAAAACACACTTTTAGCCTCTCTCCCTCATCAGCATTTATATATGCAATTACGCTACTCTCATTTAAAAATAATATTAAAAAAATCAATCATATAAATTATAATAATATATTTTAAAAAATAAAACATTCAAGTTCTAAAATTTTATTTTAAAATCCATATATAAAAAATCAAATTTATTAACAAATAAAATTATATAAAATTAAAAAATTAATTTGATGATAATTTTAATAAGAAACAAACAATTGAAGAAATAAATTTTTAAACAATAAAAATAATATAATCAGATATATATATGTTTAAACTAAAATTTTAAAAAATATTATATATATTCTATTACCGTAAAACCGTATGCAAAACTAAAAAAAAAAATAACAATCTTTTTTATATTTTCACACCTAATTTCATGATAAAAAAATATAAAAATAAATTATTAGAAGAATAAAAAAAGGAAGGCAAACGCCGGTTTGGACTACTTGTGTAGGCTCGCTTAAGCCTCGCTTCGAAGGCCAGTCCTAAAAAAAAAAAAAAAAAAAAAGAGGAAATGCTTCTCTAGGCCAACCCTAAAAAAAAAAACTATAGTAAAATGAGCCAAGCTAACTGTCGGAGCTTGCTTCTCCAGTGTCGACACTAAAAAATAAATAAATAAATAAAATGATACGAGTAAATGAACAGGGAAAACCCTAGTTCTTTTATTTTATTTTTTTAGACTAATTATAATATCCAAAAAATACTTCTAGCTCTCTCTTTCTCATCGAATTTATATATGTAACAACGTCATTTTCATTGAAAAATTATAAAAATAATCAATTATATAAATTATAATAATATATTTTAAAAAATAAAACAATCAGGTTCTAAACTTTTATTTTAAAAGCCATGTATAAAATATCAAATTTATTAACAAATAAAATCATATAAAATTTAAAAATTAATTCGATGAGAATTTTAATAAGAAACAAACAATTGAAGAAGTAAATTTTAAATAATAAAAATAATATAATCAGATATATATGTTCAAATTAGAATTTTAAAAAATAACATATATATTCTATTATTGCAAAACTATACGTAAAATAAAAAAATAGCGATCTTTTTTTATATACTTTCACACCTAATTTCATGATAAAAAATATAAAAAAATTATTATATAGAAGGGAACAACTCGTCATCCGATATTTAAATAAAAATCATTTATTAATAAATATTATATTATTGCACCAATATATTTATAATAATATTTAACTAATACAATTTAATATTAATTTAATTATATGGTATAATTATCAAATATATTATATTACTAAAATACATATCAATTTTTACATATATTCAAATTCGTAAAATAATAAATCAATATATTATTTATATCATAATATAAAATAATAACAAAATATTATATTCTATAACAAATACAATATTCACAATCAAAATACAAATAACTATTTTATAATAATTATTTGATTTTTTTTTTTTGTAAAATATAATGATAATATATTATAATTATTAACTATAAATAATTTTATTATTTTAAAAAATATATTTTTAATAAATATGGACCTAAATATATTTGACCATATAATAATAGTCCTATAAATATAGAAACTGAAGAAAAAAATGAGACCGTACGTTAAAAAAAAAAAAAACAAAAAAGCACTGCATAAATACAATATTTACAATTAAAATACAAATAACTATTTTATAATATTTGTTTGAAATTTTTTGTAAAATATAATGATAATGTATTATAATTATTAACTATAATTAATTTATTATTTGAACAAAATATATTTCTAATAAATAAGGACCTAAATAATATATTTGACCATATAATAATAGTCCTACAAATATAGAAACTAAAAAACAAAAAAAGGAGGCTAGACATTAAAAAAAAAAAACCAAAACAAAAAAACACCACTATTTTTTTGTAAAATATAATGATAATATATTATAATTATTAACTATAAAAATAGTCTATAAAAATAGTCTTACAAATACTTTAATAGTTGAAAAAGAGGATACATTAGTTAATAAATTATATTACCTCCATGGCAATGAAGGTTGCAGAGTCTATTCATTGGAGAATGGAGAACGATGCATAAGTGAAGAAGTTAATATATATCATTAGATCCGAAAGAATGGACGGCGTTAAAAACAAGGGAGAGGAGAATTGATACGATAAACAAAAATGATCAAAATGAAAAAAAAAATTAGTTTTCAAACCAAATGGACTAATTAATTTATTCCCAAAAGAATTATTTTTTTTCTATTTCTTAAAAGAAAAAATAAAAATAGTAAAATGGTGAAAAGTAAAAAAAAAATTAGTTTTCAAACCAAAGTGACTAATTAATTTATCTCTCAAAGAATGAGAGACCAAGATGCAAAAAAAACATACATGAATAAGGACTTTGAGTGTGTAGCTACAGTGAATAAATAGAAACAATCTCACTTCTTTTATTTTTTTTATAATATAAATCTTTAATGATGAAGTTATTACATCAGAAAAAGGTTAATAAGGATTAATAATAATTCATAATCTATACTATATAACTTTATTTGGTATCCTTAAACATATAGAGAGATCATTACTAGCAACGCAAAAAAACGTGTCGTCAAGATTCATTACTCGCTCCATAAAATTTCCATCATCTATATTTGTTTAGTCATAAGTTTAGAGAAGAAATTCTTTGACCATGCTTTCAATTTTAGGAAAACAACCTTAATTATATATATATATATATAATCTATTCATTTTCTTCCACTTTTTTTTTTTTTTTTGAAGAAAATAAACTTGAGCCATTTAAAAAGTAATAATTTGACAATTTAAAAAAAATGAAAAACATACTAAATAAGACGATATTTGCTTTATGAAAAGAAGATATCAATGAACTTTTATGAAGTAGTTTCACAAAATTCAGCTAATTATCTTGATCGTGAGATATCATTGAAAAATAAGAATCCATGTTATCAAAAGATTTTCCGAGACTATTTCTATTATAGAATGAGCTTCTATAAATATTTTTTTCCAACAACGGATCGTGATGTCTTTTTATGGGATCGTTGATCTATTTATTAGCTCTTATTTGTGGTGCAAAATTTCATGAAAAATTTCCTCCATTGAATTGTGGTACAAAATCATCTCCAAAAATCTCGATTAGAGCATGCATATGCCAAACGTGAATACCCTCGAAGCCATAGGCAGAACACTTGGCAGAGAGACCCAATCTTGAGTGAAATAAATATTGATCTCTACTTAACAAATTATTGGATTATTTTGAATAAATATATATTTTTTATTAAATTTAAAAAAAAAAAAAAGAAGGAAAAAGGTATGTTTCAAACATTACATAAGTATTGTTTCAAACTATCATAATAATAGCAAAGGTTGTTATTGTGGGTTACAAAAGTAACTTAAAAAATAAAAATAAAAGCAATGGTACATTGCCATTTATTTTGTACCGTTTGCTTTTTAATGCTTTAAATTCATGGCTTTAATTTTATTCTAGTAGCTCTTTTTTTCAGATATATATTTGTGTGATATTTTTCCATTTGAGATACACAACAAAAAAAAAAACAATAATAGTTTTTTTCTTTCCTACATTGTATTTAGAGTAAATATTAGTATATTTCTTTTGTTTTGCATAGAGAGGATAATTGTTTTTTCTTTTGTCTCCCACTTAAAAAGCCATATTATCTTTTGGAAAATTTTCTTTTGGTATGAATGGTACTAGTTTATAATTGAGTTTTCAGTTTTACAAGTAATGCAAACTTGTTAAGACATAACAAGGTGATCGGCTTGTTGTATTCATAGAATGACGTGCAATATATCATTGATTTGTTATATAAGATAAAATTATGTGGATGGTACGTATCATCTCAAGAAAGTAATCTGGTTATGCCTCGAGGCGATCACCTATAAAATTTTGGTAAAGTTGCTTTGGTGTTTTTCATTCAAAATTTTTAAGTAATATTTTTTATTTTTCTAGCAATTTGAGACAATACCTACTAATGGAAAACACTAATATCCATGGGCAAAGCTCCACCGGAGTGGGTGATCTTAACAAACCCTTCTACTTTTATGATGTAAATTTCAAAAGATTGAGGCAAAAGATATTATTTTACCTTACTCTATTGAATGTGAGCTATGTATTAGCTGAAAAAAGTCCTAAGAAAAAGAAAACTCGAAAATATGATTTATAAAGAGATAGCTCAACATGAAATAGAAGTTAAAAAATAGAAAATAGATAGTAATCATTGTAGAAATTATTTATTAAATTGTCTTTTTGATGAGCTTTATGAATACTATGATCAAGGATATTCTTCTCGTTAAAAAGATCCGAAAGGCTCTAGATAAAGATTATATGACCCCGAAGAAGCTAGATCCAAAAAATATGTTTGCAGTTATTTTTTTAGGTTTCAAATGAATGAAGAAAAGTCTCGTGATGAATTAAGTCTATGAACTTCAAATGATTACATATGACATATGCTTTAAAGGCATATATGCATATGAGCAAATGCAAGTTTCAGCCATCATTGACAAGTTGTCAAAATCTTGGAAAGATTTTGGTAAAGGATTGAGGCATAAACAAAAAGAGCTTTTCATCGAAGCTCTTATTACTCATCCGAGGGTTAAAGAGGAAGTAAGAAATTGAGATAAAGATGTTAAACTTAACGGTTCAAATGATACTAAGTTAAACTTCGTTATCTCTAATAAAAACTCCTATCACATGCAAAAAGCCAATGGAAAGTTTAATGGTCAATATAAGCTAAAGAAAAAAATTTTAAGAAAAAGCCTTAGGGAAACTAGTATCACTCTAACCAACCAAGAAATTATGGATCATATCCTAAACCACCATCAAATAATAGCAACTACAATAATGCTTATGCTTGTTTTGTTTATGGTAAACCTAGGCAAGTTGCTAAAAATTGTCACCTTCGAAACCGTGGGCTTGTTGCTCAAGCTAACGTTATCGAAGAGCCACTTGTGGCTATGATTTTTGAGATTAATATTCTTGAAGGCTCGGATGGATGGTAGGTTGATTCAAGAGCTACTCGATATGTCTCTTATGAAAAAAACTTGTTTAAGACTTATACAATCTTGGATGAGAAAAAGGAAATTATGCTAAGTGATTCTACACTACCGATGTAGTGGGGATTGGAGATGTACTCATCAAATTTATATCTAGAAGAGAGGTTACTCACAAAGATGTGCTACATGCACTTGAAATTCATAAGAATTTGGTTTCGGTTCTTTTTTAATAAGGCTAGCTTTAAGCAAGTTACCGAAGCCGACCAATATATATATATTTTTTAAAAGGCCTATTTGTTGGAAAAGGCGATGCTTGTGATGAGATGTTTAAACTTAATATTAAAATGAATAATGAAAAATCTACCTTTTTTTACATTGTTTCTTGTGTGAACGTTTGGCATGATAGATTATGTCATATAAATTGCAAATATGTGGAAAAAAATTGAGTAATCTTGGTTTAATCCTTAAACTTGAAAATGAGTTTGAAAAATGTGAATCTTTAGCATGGCTAAAATTTCAAGGAAATTTGTAAAAGTGTTAATCATAATTCTGAATTATTAGAACTAATACATACTCATATATGTGAGTTTAGTGGCATTCTAACTCGTGGTGGTAATCGTTATTTTTTAACTTTTATTGATGATTTCTCAAAATATTCATATGTTCTTATGAAACACAAAAATGAAGCTTTTGAAAAAATTACTATTTTTTAAAAGAAGTTGACAACATATTTAGTAAAAAGATCAAAAGACTTTGAAGTTATAGAGGTATGGAATATGGCTCTATTAGTTTCAATAATTTTATGCAAATTAATGGTATTGTGCATAAAGTTATAGCTCCATTCTTCAAATGGTGTAGCTGAAAGGAAGAACAGAACTCTAATTAATCTAGTAAATTATATACTTGTTAGTTCTAATGCTCCAAAGAATTTATGAGGTGAAGCTAGTTTATCTACAAAATTTTTTTGAATATAATTCCTCATAAAACCACCTTTTTAGCTCCTCATGAATTATAGAAAGGTTATAAGACAAAATTAGATTTTTTAAGAGTGTGGAGTTATTTAGATTTTGTTAGACTACCCGATCTTAAAAGACCCAAAAAAAAGCTTATACTTGTGCTTTTTTGGTTTATGCTTTGAATAGTAAAGCTTAAAGATTTTTTTATTTTGATAAAACTATTATTGAATCTTTGGATGATATGTTTCATGAAAACAATTTTCATTTTAAAGTAGAAAATAGTGGGGTATTATTCTTCAACTAAGTGTTGAATCTTCTTCTTCAAGATTTGAAAATGAAAATGATTTTGAACCTAGAAAAAGTAAAATAGTCAAATTTGAAAAAGATTTTGATTCTGATTACTACTCATATAATATACAAGATGATCCTATTTCTTTAGAACAAGTTTTATCTTCTCATGATGCAGATTTTTAGAGAGAAGCTATTAATGATGAAATGAATTCTCTAATTTCAAATGATCTTGAAAAATAATTGAATTACCTCCTAGTTGTAAGATAATTGGATGTAAATAGGTACTTAAAAAGAAGTTGAATCCTAATGAGTCCATAGAAAAGTTCAAAGATAGACTAGTAGCCAAAGGTTTTAAACAAAAAAACATATTGATTTTTTTTATACATTTTCTCCAAGTAACTAAGGTAACATCTATTAGATTGCTTATTGCTATTACTCGTTATTCATAACTTGTTTATATATCGGATGAATGTAAGGATAGCTTTTCTAAATGGAGATTTAGAAGAAGAAATATATATGGATCAACGTGAAGGTTTTATAGCACAAGGTGATGAAAATAAGGTATGCAAGTTACAAAAGTATTTATATAGTTTAAAACAAGCACCTAGAGAATGGCATGAAAAATTTGATATTTGTTTATTTAATAATGGTTTTAAAGCAATCGAAAGTGACAAGTGCATATATTATAAAACTTTTGAGAATATTAATGTGATTATATGCTTATATGTAGATGATCTTTTAATTTTTGGTTCAAACATGAACATTATTAATAATACTAAATTATTGCTTCAAAATAATTTTGATAAGAAAGATTTAGGTGAAGCAAATATGATTCTTAACATTAGAGTCTCTAGAGTTTCAAATGGAATATTTATTTATCGATCTCATTATGTTGAAAAGCTTTTGAAAAAATATAATTTTTTAGATAGCAAACCTATGGGAACTCTTTTTAATGAAAGTTGCTATCAAAAAGAGTATGCTAGTATTATTGGTATTCTTATGTATGTTATAGATTGTACAAGACCCGATATTGCTTTTACCTGTTGGGGCACTAACAAGATTTACTAGCAAACCCAATGCTCAACATTGGAAGCTAATGAGATACTTGAAAGGCATGATGAATTGTGGCTCGTTATATCAAAAGTATCATGCTCGTACTTGAAGGGTACAAGTGATGCTGATTGGAACACCTTATCCGGTGATTCATTATCTACCACTCGGATATGTTTCTACTTTATATGGAGGAGCAATATGTTAGAAATCTAAAAAACAATCAATAATTGCAAAATCCACTATAGAGATAGAATTGATAACTCGGCCTCGATCAATGATGAGCAGAGTTGGTTACGTGATCTTTTATGTGAAATCCTATAAGGAAAACTTATACCGCCTATCTTAATTCATTTTCATAGCATAACTACTATTGGAATTATGCATAATAGATATTATAATAGAAAATCTAGATCTCGTTAGAAGAAAACACAAGATCTGTGAGGTCATATATAAATAAAAATATGATAAATGTTGATTATATTAACACAAAGGATTATTTAGCTTATCCTTTTAGAAAAGCTTTGGCCAAAGATAAGATCTAGATAGCATTGAGGGGAATTGGTCTAAAGCCTAAAGATAAATAAACTACTTATGAGGATACCCTATCTAGTTGATCTGGAGATCCCAAAATCTAGGTTTAAAGAAAAAAATGAATCATAAGAGTATTTGATTATCATGCACCAACATATTTTTCCATACCTATTATGCAAATGCGTGAATCCCGTAACAAAAAAAAAAAAAGGTTAAGTTTCTTTAAAGAAAACTTTTAATGTAGCCTATAGTTCTTATTGAATGGAATGTTAGAGTTATGAGAGCATCCTTGATAGATAAACCTATACGAGTGAGGAAGTGGGACTCGCTTTCTATGAGAATAGGGCTAATTCTCTTGAACAATACTCATAGAAATCGGGATTAAGCATAAGGCTATTAATGTGTTGGCTATAAAACTCGTTGTAAAGTACCTAAATATAATATATGTGATACAATATTTGTTTCACTTAAAAAGTCTTAGTTCAAGATAATATTCATTATTGGTTTGAGAAAAATGTTATTGAAATAATAAGTAAGGGTTCAAGCCATTAGCACCCATATTGTGTATTATATTTGTTACCTTACCCAAAATTATATGGCTAATATTTTATAAAAAAAAAAAAAAAGTGAGGGATTGTTGGATTGTTTTTAATAAAATGTATTTTTTACTAATTTTTTTTTTTTAAAAAAAGGAAAGAGGTATGTTTCAAAGAATATATAAGTACTATTTAAAACTCATTACAATTACAAGCAAAGGTTGTTATTTTGAGTTACAAAAGTAACTTAAAAAAAATAAAAGCAATGGTACATTGCCATTTATTTTGTACCATATGCTCTTTAATGCTTTAAATTCATGGCTTTAATATCATTCCAATAACTCTTTTTTTTCCGGATATATATATATATATATATATATATATATATGTATGTGTGTGTGTGTGTGTGTGTGTGTGTGATATTCTGTCATTTGAGATACATAAAGAAAAAAAAACAATAATATTTTTTTCTTCCCTACATTGTATTAAGAATAAACATTAGCATATTTCTTTTGCTTTACATAAAGAGGATAAAAATTTTTCTTTCAATTTTTTATCTTCTTTTGCACTACAAGATAAAGGCCTATTAGCGACGAGCAAAATCATCGCTAAATTAAAAAAAACGATCGCCAAAATGAATTCGTGACTCATTAGCGATGGTCACGTGACCGTCGCTAAAAAGCTCATCGGTATAATTTAGCGACAGTTTTGACCGTTGTAAAATTAGTGACGATCAAAAACATTGCTAATTCGTTGCTAAATGTCGATGTAAATACTTGCAAAATTAGCGACGGTCTATTAAACCCTTGGTAAGGTCGTTGCTAAATAGAGACGGATTAGCAACGATCTAGACCGTTGGTAATATTTTTTATCTTTAGCGACGGTCTAGACCGTTGCTAAGACCTTTCCTAATTGGGAAAATAATTTTTTTTCAGTCGAAATAAAATGAGATAAAAGTAACAATTTTAAAATAACCAAAATCTCGTGACATATCGTAAACGTAAATTTTTATTATTCGAAATGTATTAAAACATCACTAAATAATTAAATGATTATTAAATAACAAAAAATAGTACATAAGTTGTAGTTAATACAAGAAAACGTAAAAGCTAAAATAAATTAATGTCCAGGATTAGTTGGAGGTTGGGTGGAGTCGTCCGGAGACTGGGTTGCATCGTCGTCGGTCTCATGAACGACGGATGAACTACCACCATGGTCAAAATGCCGCATGAATATCTCGTCGCATCCGTGACATCATTGTATACTGCTGTCGACTATAGGTTCTCAACTCATTTTTCGTATCCAACAACGATGCCACTTAGCCTCGTAAGTCGTTGACAATACCCTCTAAGTTATTGATGTGTGTCGTGTTTGTAGATGTTTGCTCTTGTAATTCCTTCACTTGTGCCTCTTCAACTGCATTAAATCCGGAAGTAGCGAGAAGATGAGCTCGCATTGACAATAGAATAATAGTAAGATGCATGTGACCCGAGTCCATACATCATCTTCCTCTTACTATTTCCTCCACCAACGACCCTTTAAAATATGTCATTAATGTCGGGTCCGGTTGATTCAATCCCTCCCGACCGTCGGCTAGCAACCTCTTCCTCATTAATTAATCTTTGTACGATCTCCTGTATAATTGTGAAACACATCATATTAAACATGTATGCCAAATAACGTTATTAACTAACAAATATTAAATAATGTTTCAAAGTTATCACTTACTCCGATAACCCTCGACCGTTGATCGACGAAGACTAACCGATCATCAACCTTTCTCCGATGAGTCCTCAAGAAATCCTCTCGAGGATCGGGTTCACGACCCAACACATTATGCCGAAAGCATATATAAATAAACGTAAATATATTAAATATAGTCAAATGTTTAATTAATTATTTTGAATATTATTATTAAAAAAATTATAAATAAATAAATATATATTTATTTATTTATCATGCGTATGGCATGCTCTCTATGGCTGATTGATCCCCCGTATGTCTAGAAGGACCGGCTCCGACGCCACTAGTCTCACTCCTACGGTTCTATGCTCGTAATCTCGGATCGGGCAACGGCCTCGGGTTTCGTCCATTCCGTAGTCCATGCATCCCATATTTTCTATGAGATAAATGTTGGTTTTGGTTTTTTTCTTAGATGGCAAAGAAAGTTAGAATATCGCTTTCGTACGAGAATTTTCAATGCTTCCTTAACTATGCTCTCGTTCAAATCATCATCCCACTTAAATGATTTTTCTAAAAAAAATAAATAAATAAACATTACTAAATTTATTTGCATATTATTTTGTGCTATTTAATTAAATATTAAATAATATAATCAAATAAAATTTAGAAATTAGTACCTTAAATTCTTCCTAGTAAAATTTTTTTTGTCTCTAGACTCATTTTCTTCCACATCTATTCCGAAATATGAACATACTCCCGGAATGTTTTAACAATCGAGCGAGAGCAAACATCAAAGGGATACAACCTACCAAAAATAAAAATTAATTAAATTAATAAATAACCGAGTACATAATAACGATAATTAAAAAATATTTAATTAAATTAAGCATAAATCGTACTCATTGCACCCAACGACAATGACCCATACTCGATGGTCAACCGTAAATGTGATAGGTTCCGAAGTCGATTGACGCGGGACGTTGTGGGGTGGAACTTGTTGAGGAACAAAACGGTTATCCTAATGTGATGACGAAAGCACCGACGATGACCAAGGAAAAGATGAGGGAGGTCGACGTGGAGGTCCATAATAAGGAAATGAGTCGAGGCCGAGACATGTCGGGCATGGAACGGTATGTGGAGGGGCCACCAAAAGAGTGGTACGGAGGCATGTGTAGGGGATCCATCCGACCTTGAACGAAATGAGAGAGGTTTCTACATCCACGATCACCGTCGGACCGATCGGTATCTAAACCATGACCCCTACCTCGAGCCATTATGACCTAAATATAAATTATTAAATTCAATAGTATTTAAATAAAATATTAATTATATAATGCACATATACTTACATATAACATTCAAATTAATATGAATAAATTGATTTATATTTAAACAATAATAAATCAAAAATATTTATTTAATTAAATCTTACCTTTAAAAAGTATAAATTAACTATGTAGGTAAACATAACAATAAACCTATTTTTTTCTTTTTTGTGACAGAACAAGGATGGTACTCGGAGATTTATTAAAATATTATGAAAAATTACACTCTGGGGGACAAAACCGACCTATCCTAGCAACACGGGAGGACAAGGTTACCTAAACCCTTAAATTCGTACTCGCAATTACATAAAAACTAAGTGCATAATTTATGAATTGAATAAAAAATATAATATTAACATAATCTACTTGGGATATACCATATTATCTTTAATCGGTATCATGATCATCATTGTCACATTCTTTATCTAAGTCTTCCCCAACATCGATTTCTAACTTTGATTCATTCCGAATATCTATTTCACCACCGTCCAATTCTAATAATGCTTCGAGTAGGATCAATCAATGATCGACCTTCATCATCATCAACGTGGATGACATTTGTGTTGGACTTCTATTTCATTTTCTTGAAAGGGTTCAATATTTGTTTGGTCGACGGTAACGGACATTTCGGCACATCTACCGTCCGCCTTGGTTTAACCTTACATACCGCCAACCAATCTCGTCGTATGTGTTTACATATAGGATAGGTTACATAATACACACGATGTGCTTATGATTCTAGTATGAAGGGATCGGATCTATTTGAATACTGCGACTATGAACCTCGACTAGTCCATAATGATCATGAACTCATGTATCGATTTCGAGTGTCGTATCATACCAATCACATTTGAACAAAACGGTTTTCTTTATTGGTAAGGCTGGATACTCAAGTTCGAGTATGTCAATCAATCTACCATAGTAGTCATTTTCCACCACAACGTAGCTAACTCCTTTTATACACACTCCACTACACATTAATGCTCTCTCCAAACCACCAACATCGGTATAAAACTTATATCTCGTTTATAATGTATCCCGCATACGACTTCACGATTCGCAATGGTCTTTTGGCCAAATCTTTAATATAATGATCTCGTTACGGTTTTAGGTTGTGCTCGACTTACTCGTATATAAGGACCGGGTTAATTATAAGGTAATGTTATTATAAAATTTGATAAAATGAATTTATGAATATTTAATAATAATCTTGACTTTGCAATACTCACATATCGATGAAACCATGATGCAAATTGATTTTGAAGTAAAAAATCAACCTCGTTTTTCGATATGTCGAGGTCACTTTCATGAAGTTAACCGATAAAATATCTAATGATAAAAATATTGTTATTATATTTTTTAAAATTGAATGATAGTTAATGAATAAATATATAGTAATAATATTTGACGAGTTATAAAACTTACTCCGTGTAAGGTATGACCTCATCACGGTTCAATAGAATGTAGGTATGCTGCTGGATTCTTTTCTTGATCCGTCGGGACATGTGATCATGCTCGACCAAGAGGTCTACCTTTAGGAATGAATATTGCTAGCATGCATTCAATATCGTCATTCGATTCTAGATCACACTCAAAGTTTCTAGGCACTTTTCGATGCCTAGTGTGTACATGAGGCTCGAAGTAATATGAACGGAACATTGAAGCTTCCTCAACTAAATATGCATTGTATATTGACCCTTTGACTATGGCTTTGTTCTTAACATTATTTTTTAATTTGTGAAGGTACTTACAATAATATTGTGAGTTCATTAGACTTAATCAACATTTGATAGATTTATAAACTTACGGATGTCCACTAAAATCATAAATTTATACCTTTCAAATGGATACATCCATCGATATTGTACGAGTACGGCTATTTTGGCTTCATATGCCAAGTGTACGGGAAGTTGCTCCATTGAGTCAAAAAAACTAGGTGGGAAAATACGCTCTAATTTGCATAAGATTATTGGTATATTTTTCTCAAGACGGATCATATCTTCGACCTTAATCACGGTAGATGTTAATTCTTTAAAAAATAAGCTAAGCTCACTCGATGATTGCCATACATTTGTTGGTAACATGCCACGAAATGCAATAGGTATTAGCCTTTGCATAAATACATGACAATCATAACTTTTCATGCCATGTAATCCGAGGTTATTCATATCTACACACCTTGCCAAGTTAGAGACGTATCCGTCTAGAAACTTTAGTTGTTTGATCCATTCTAGTAATTGTATTTTTTGTTGTTTGTCTAGAGTATAATAGGGTTTTAGGTATTTTCTTAAGTTTTCATCTATTTCTAATTCAAGCCATCGATAACATAGCTTTAAGTCTTCTCTAGAATTTGCATTGCCTTTTTTTTTCGAGACATTCATAATTGTATTAAACACATTATTGAAGATATTTTTCTCAATGCACATGCCATCCAAATTATGACGTATTAGATTAGAACTCCAATAAGGTAGGTCCCAAAATATACTATATTTTTTTCAATCACAATATTTAGATATATTATTATTATACTCATCGGATCCCTCTTTCGTTACTTTCAATAACCCCTAATTGTTTAATTCTTGTAAAATTTCAATTCCGGACTTGATCGGGGGAGCAATGTCCGTAACAACTGAATTTTGCTTGAACGCGATCCTATTTCGCCTAAACGGATGGCTTAGTAGGAGAAACTTTCGATGGCAATCAAACCATGAAGTTTTCCTGTCATTTCGTAGAGTGAAAGCATCGAATTTTCCATACAATACGAGCATGCTATCTTACCCGCAGTACTCAACCCGATAACATTGAATATGTAGGAAAGTCACTAATTATCCACATAACAAGCGACTCTCATCTAAAAATTATTTTTACGGGAGACATCATAAGTAAAGGCACCTACTTCGTATAAATCTATCAACTCTTTAATTAAGGGTTGTAAGTATACGTCTAAATTGATTTTAGAGTTTTTAAGACTAGGGACAATAACGATTAAGAAAATATATTCTTCTTTCATACATTTCCATGGTGGCAAATTGTAAGGTGTTACAATGACGAGCCACAAAGAATATTATTGTCCAGATTTACCAAATGGTTGAAACCTATCAATGCAAACACCTAATCTAACATTCCTAATTTCTAATACAAAAGAAGGATATATTTTGTCAAAATGTCGCCATGTGAAGGAGTCCGAATAATGACGCATGACGTTGAGCTCACACACATATTGCGCATGCCATGTCATGTCATTAGGGGTGGCATTTGATGCATACATCCTTTGTAATCGTGAGGTTATCGAAAAATAATACATTTTTTTGTAGGGGACAAATGCTTGTCTAATCGACCCCGTCTAGGATTTCGATATCGAGGATGATCACATATTTTACAAGTGATTCTCTTGTTATCCCGACCCCGATAAATCATGCAACCATTAATACAACGGTGGATCTTTTCAACGGGTAAACCCATCATTTCTATCATTTTTTTGTACTATAAAAGTCTTCCGGCATGCAATTATCGAGAGGCATTAACTCTTTCATAAGTTAACATAAATCGTCGTAACACCTCTCCGAAAAATGATGCTCGGACTTGAGATGCAACAAACGAGACATTACGGATAATCGCAAATGGTTTTCCGACCCGGGTAATATTTCTCTATTCGATGCATCTAATAAATCATAAAATGCTTATGCGAAGGGTTTGGGTCTTCGTTTGTATTAGACGGATTAAAAGATGGACCACTGCATCCATCACCTTTGTGTAGTATCGATTAACTTGACAATCATCACATATTTGTTCTTATTCAACATTATTAAACGAATTGTCATTAATTGCTAAATCATTCTCTCCATGACGTCTCCACACATAATACCCGGACACAAACCCATATCTCGACAAATGATACTTAACGGTATCGGGGTTTTCATAACTACGATTTTGACATTTTTTTGTTTACATGGACATCGTATCTTATTTTCATCCATGCACTCGTGGATGACTAACCGCAAAATTAATAAATTCATTAACCCCTTCTACAAAACGCTCATTTAATAATCCACCAGTTAATCTAAAGTCAATCCAAGAGCAATCCGAATTCATTTTAAAAAAAATAGTAATTAAGTAATTATATTAATTGTTTTTGTAATTACTTAAAACACTTTTATTACTAAATCTCAAATATTTTTTTGTTACACACAAGTTATTTTTTAAATATACAAGCTAAGTTTATATCAAATTTTTAAATACAACTTAATTATTTATTTAATTACTAACAATTAAAAATATTTCTAATAACTTTATTTTTTATCTATTTAATATACTTTCGGAAAAACCAAAATTTTTTTAATAATATAATAAAACTATACTCAACAAGTATATATTAATTTGTTTAATACGACTTATTTTTAAAATTAATTAATATGCCTTTAACATATTTGTCATAACTTAATTTTTTATCTATTGAAAATAATTTCAAAAAAATGCTATATATTTTTTTATTAATTAATATTGTAATTACTTATCTATTTAACTAAATGAAAAACTAAATAACTAAATGAAAAACTAAATATATAAGCTTAATATTTAATCAATAAAATAAAAATATATTATAATTTAATTAATATTTAATTTATTGATTAATTTTGTACTTACCTAACGCTTTAACTTAATGATCTAGTAATAAATAAACTTAATAATGTTTTCAATAAATTTTTAATCACTCAAGTAAATTAACAATTAGCGACTACACTAATAACAATAACAATAACAATTAAGATAATAACATAAAATAAAATATAACAATTATATTTTCTAACTAAAACAATTAAGAATAAATTAAAGTAAGTAAATTCATAATTAACAATTAAATTAATTCAATCAACAACTAAAAATAAAAATAACAAGTAAATTTAAAAATTAACAATAATATTCAATTAATCAAGAATTAACAACAACATTAACATAACAATTAACAATTATTATTAAATTAACAATTAAACATTTCAATTAACTATCACAATTTACACTAAAATAACACATCAAATAAATTTTAATTAAATAATCAAGTTAAAAAAACACATGCAATAAACAATCAATTCAATAATTAAACTAACAATAACAAGTAATTAAACAAAAAAATTAAAAAAAATATTTTACTTAAATAAATAACTGAAAAAATTAAAAATTGAAAGGAGGGATTAGATTTAGGTGGACCTGTCACCAAGAGAAGGATGAGAGGCGGCAGCTACCGTCGATGAGACCTCGCCGGAATGGTCATTGAAAAAGACGAGGTTGAACGAGTAGAGAGAAATATTGAAAGAAGGAGGAAAAGAGGGAAGAAAGAGGGAGATTTTTAGGATACAAAAGCTTTGAGGAAAGAGAGGAGAAGTTTGGAGCAAAAAAACGACGGATAAAGTCGTTGTCGAAGGAGAAGAAGAGAGGAGAAGAGAGAATTTCAGATTTCCATTCAACTCGGAACTTTTAAAAGGTAAAGTTTTTAGCGACGATCATCGACCATCACTAATCCGTCGCTAAAATTAAATTTGACCTTTTTTCACCAACGGTTTACTTTTAGCAACGGTTTAACGACGGTCCGTGACCGTCGCTAATTAGTCTATTTGCAACGGTTATTTTTGAAAAACCGTTGCAAAACATAAATTTAATTACGTTAGAAATGGCTAGACCGTCGCTAAGCGCTTACCAACGGTTTAGCGACGGTCCATGACTATCGCTAAACCGAATAATTTTGCAACGGTTTTAGGATATCAAATCGTTGCTAATGCGGGGTATTTGCCTTTTATTTCAGCCCGAGCCCAATTGGTAACGGATTAGCGACGGTTTTGGATCGTCGCTAAATGTTTAATTTTTTTTGCAATGGTTTTTTTGTAGAAAACCATTGTAAAAATATTAAATAATGTTTAGCAACGGGTTGTGACCGTCGCTAAACGCAATTATCTCCTTAGCAACGGTTTATCGACGAGGTGGACCGTTGCTAAATTTGCAACGGTTTATTTTTCATAGAAACCGTCGCTAAAATGGTTAACCTTTCAAATTAGCAACGGATTTGTAGACCGTTGCTAAAAAGTGGTCACAAATTAAAACATTTGTAACCGTTTTTTAGACCATTGCTAAAATCGGTAAAATCGTTGCTAATTTTAGTAATTAGCAACGGTTTTTTGACCGTCGCTAAAGTTTCGTGGGACGACGTGCAATATATCTTTGATCCGTTGCATCGGATGAAATTCCGCGGACGGTGCGTATCATTTCAAGAAAACAACCTAGTTGTGTCACGAATAAAATTCGGTAAACCTATTTTGGTGTTTTTCATTCAACATTTTTAGGTAATATTTTTCCAACACAAATAGTAGAATGTTAATAATACTAACCCTTAATTTTAATTCAAGTTGTTCAAAATATATATATATATAATAAATTTAGTTTTAATTTATGTGCCAACATAAAATAAATGAGAAAACAAAACTCCAAAAGTGAGTCAAATACCCATTCAACACCCAAGTCAATACGAAAGGTATAGATGGTTTAAAGTTTTCATAAATGATTTTTGGCCTAAAAAATCAACATGATGAACAGCAAAGCTGTACGTAAATGTTCACCCCTAAACTCAATTTCCAACATTCTAATCCGTACAAAATCACTCCAAAGACATCTTTAAATAGTATTCGAACCTCATAAAATTATTAAATTCAGTATTTGAAAATAAAAAAAACCAAGTTTTGATAAATAACAAATCCGGTCCACTCGGTAGCATTTTGTAGTCATTCGAACAAACCAAAAATTCCATGATATTTAGCCATTTGGTAAATATTTTTAATTAGAAAAATAAATTTTCAGTTTTGGTCGATTTTATCATTCTCTATGGAGGGGTTATAAAATTTAAATTTTCAAAAAAACCAAAAGACCAAATTATAATTATCTTTTGTGTCACGGACAAATAATACGAGATGGAAAGAATATATAAAATATAAAGCCTTAGAACAAATTGTATATATATATTTTTTTTTCAAATTGAAAGGACTAAATTGCTTTGTCACATATAAGTGTGTTTTTAATATCCAAAGCAATCATGTTCATAATAAAAAATAAATAAACAAATAAAGTCTAAAGGTATGTTTGGTATCTTTGTCGATTCATGTTTTCATTAAAAAGAAATATTTTTTTTTCATAATTTCCATACCTATTAAGTTTTATCATTTTGTTATAATGACCATAATTATTAGTTATTCTGTTATTATCTTTATTTTCTGCTATTTAAAAGTTAATTTCAAAATTTTAAAAACTAAAACCAAGAAATTCTTTACTTGAAGAGGCAAGCCCATCTCGCTAACAATTTCGAAGTGACTGTCAAAATTGATTTTAACAAAAAAAAACACTAAGCTATTTATACTTTCTTTTTCTTTTTTCTTTTTTTGGTTTTTTTTTAAATGGTATAATAACTTTTAATAATTTACATCAATTTATTTATTTAATCTTTGATTGATGGCCGAGTTGGTTTTGAAAACCTAAAAACCATACCGAATGTCTAGTTAATTCTTAATATTACTGAGTCAAATTTAAATGTATGTTAGCATTGGGCAATAAGATCCCACGATTAAAAAGAGCAAAAAAAGTGGAATGACAACCATTGGCATTGCATTTTTCAGTATCTATAAATTTATCTAAACATCCAATAATTTCAAACCTAGATTGGGTTGAATTTTGATTTAATTTGTTTCAGGCTATTAACTCATCAGTCAAATATGATTTGAACTGTGTAGTGATTCATGACCTAATTAATCTAAGCACGTTAAAGTTAAAAAAGAACTTACTTGTTGCCCCGGTGATGATGTATAAATAAATAAATAAATAACACTATCTCAATTAGTTAGACAGGGAAAAAAAAGAGACTTTTTTACAAAATTTTCGTTATTTTTTTACTAAAAAAAAAAAACTAACTTGTGGATCAACCCGATGATCGGGTCATTTCCTGTGAGTCTGTGACAAGTCCCAAAGAACGTTTGATGAATATAATACAAACACCAGATAAATAACAAGAATCCAAAACTTGCCGTATAGAATTTGATCATGACGATGAAATTATTGCTCAAAAGTCGAAACCCATCTCCCAAAGCAAAATCCCAATTTTTATCCACATTACGCAATCTCTGCAATCTATTAATTTACCAAGTAATTTCTTTTTAATAATGTACAAAAAATAATGGGAACATTATCAAAAATCAGGGCAAATCACGGCAACATCCTATCTTGTAAATCTTTCAAGCATTTTAACAGCCGGTAACAAATAAAATCGTTGTTTGGCAAAATTAAAACAAGAAAGATCCAATAAAATTTATTTATAATAACTATAAACCTCTACATCATGATCAGGGATCAATATTTACAAAGACAGCTAAAAGATGATGATGACGACGACGACGACGACGATCGCGATCAAACAGTCTGGATCTCTTCTGGGTCTTCAAAGTTGGGGTCCTTCACATCCACAGATTCCTTCTCGAACCCAATCTCAGCCTGAGAGTAGCCATCGCCAACCCAAGTGAACTTGCCCCCATGGCCTCCTTTCTTAGGAGATCCACTCATTCCAGTGCCTGATTTCCTATCTTTCCTCACATCAGACTTCGGACTATTGCTGCCGTTTTTGCTTCCCTTCTTCATTCTCACAGTGATTTCTCTCTCCTCTCAAACAAGCGTAGCTGTGATAAACAGTGGGTGAGGCAGTGTATTTTTATAGGGAAGGTTATGTATATTGGAGGTCGGTTTGTAAGCTTTTGATTTGAGAATAGGAAACGGATAAGATCAACCATGTAAAAATGTTATAATATTATGCAACAATGTGGGTCCATATCGATTGATCTGATATGATACGGGCCATGTGATCATGACTCAAGAGATTCATATCCTGCCAAAACATCAAGACCCTGTTTGCATCCAATTTTAGTGGTAAAGGATCTTGCAGCTGAATAGACACCCACATCTTCCGTCTTTTACAAATCTCAAATTTAAGCCTCAACTTTTTCTGGAGGAAAAAATGTGATTTAATTCAGTTTACGTGATCAATTTTATCACTATAATATTAGCTAATAACAGCAAAAATATGTAAGAAATTAACCAAAAAATAATAATTTTTTAAAATTTGAAAAATAAAATAATCATTTTTCTAATTTGAATAGAAAAATAGAAAAAATTAAAAAAATCTAGGAAAATACTTTACAAAATATTTTATTATGTTTTTTTTCATATGTGTATTTCCTTGGATTTTTAGAAAAAAATGTATTATTTTAAAAAATAAAGAATTATTTTTGCTGCAATTTTGGTTTGGTTGATTGCTATAATTCATAAAAAAGCTTTAGAGCACTGTTAATGAGATTTAAACTTTTTATTTTTTAAAATGAGATTTATAGATATGAAGAATTATATTTTCTATGTTTTTTTTTATCGTTATTTGATTTGAATACAATCAAGATTTACAATAATGGAGAATGTAAGAAAAAATAGATTTCAATAATAAACTATTTTACAACATATAAGGTCTTTTAACATGAGAGAAATTGGATGCCTTTCAAAATGAAAAAAAAAAAAAAATCAATTTTTATTTTTTAAAATATATAAAAAGGGTAAAATATGAATTACAATTAAGTATGAACTTTCTTGAAAGATAAACCATAAAAGTAAATTTATTGGTCTTAAAAAATTATTACATGTTATGAAAGAAATAGAAATAATAAGAGAATTGAAGAGAAAGATAATAGAAAAATGAATTCTCTATAAGATAGAGTGAATATAAGATATAACAACTCCAAATAATTTCTCAATCTCTACAAAATACTTGTACTTAAACTAATGAACAATCAAGCCTATTTATAGGCTTCAATTTTAAGAAAAGAATTTAAAAGAATTATGAAGCATTAAAATATGCATAAATAATTGAATAAATTGCATCATCCATTCAATTTCTCATATTGAATGATAAATTGAATCATATGAATAGTGAGGAATATTAAATGAATATTTATAATTTCATAACACTCTCCCTTGAATGTCTATCGTACAAGGAACATGCTTCGTTAAAATCTTACTAAGAAAAAACCTAATGAAAAAAAATCCTAGTGAAGGAAAAAAATACAATATTCCTTATACACATTAATCTCAATGTTTGCCTTTGGCCTTTGGCCTCTCCATATTGAAAATATCATTTGAGATCTTTAAGACGATGTATTTTAATCTTGTGAATCATTTTCTCAAAATTTGTGATAGGTAATGCTTCGGTGAACAAATCTGCTGAATTGTCACTTGATCGAATTCTTCCTTTAATTGAATTATGTAAGCAGCATTATCTTCACATGATATTGTTAGAACTTCTTTTTGTTGATAGATAAGTCGCATGTCTCTCGAATATGATAGATCTTTGATCTTAACCAAACATATTTTCGACTTGCCTAATGAATTGATATTTTTATATGGTTTGAATATTTAACGAGCTATATTTTTCTTCATAAACCGTCATGATATAGCTCGTATCACCAAGTGTAAATACATAACCTTGTTTGTGATTGAGTTTTGTATAGATCAAATAAACAACTCGCATTTGCATTGCCAATTAAACTCGATTTTGATTTATTTAAGTAAAATAAATATCATATCAAATTTTTCTCAAAAATAACGTAGGAAATGTTTAATTCCATTTCAAACTCCATATTGGTGTATAACTATGACTTGCTAATAAATTTATAGAAAAGACTATATCAAGTCGAGTATTATAAGCAATATATATCAAAGCATCGATGGCGATAAAATATGGTACTTCGGATCAAGTAGTTCTTTGTTATCTTCTCGAGGTCGAAATGGATCTTTTTGGATATCAAATGAATGAACTCGCCATTGGGCTAGTTAATGGATGATCTTTATATAGAATAATTATAAAATTTTTCTATATAAATTGACTAATGACTAAAAATATCATTCTCTAAGTGCTTGAACTACGAGTCAAGATAAAATTTTGTTGCCCAAGATATTTATATCAAATTCTCCTTTTAGCTAACTTATAACATTTAGAATCTCTTCAAGAGTTCCAATACATATATAGCAACTATCACAAACTCCTTTTCGAATTTCTTTATAAAAATACATGAATAAATATGGTTATTTTTTTAACTTTTTTCAATAAATATTTATTGAAATAATTATAACACATGCACACATGTTAGTAATAAAGAGTAGATATTGAAAAATAAAAAATAAATATAAAAAGTATAGTATATATTGAATTTCTAAAACTTAAAATAATAAAACTAATACTAAAATAATTATGATAGAGATCTCTATAATTTAATTGAATTCATTTACGGAGAATATGTATTACATGTTTCGAGCATCTTAAGTCCTTTTAGGATTTTCATATAGATATCATTTCAAATGAATAAATAAACTCGTAATCATATTTATTAAATATATGTATGTGAACTTTTTTCATATATTTTGTTAGGCTAATGAGATAACAAAATATAGTTGCATCCATTATAGGAGAATATGTCTCCTCATAGTTAATGTCGATTCTTCATGAAAACTCTTGTGTTAAAAGTTTTGCTTTGTACCTTACAATCTCATCTTTCTTATTACGTTTTCGCATTGATATATAGCTGTATCCCACTAGCTTAACATCTTCGGATGTTTTAGCTATGAGTTCAAAAAAGTACTCTTTTGTAAGTGAACATACTTACATACTGGATTGCTCTTTTCATTTAGATTAATTATCTTTATACTCGACATTCTTCAATAAATTTAGGTTAGGATCTTTATTTTCATTCAAGATATCAATTGAAACATTATATGTAAAAATCTTATCAATAAATATTTTTTGTTCTATTTTCTCCCTATATTTACATAATTCATCAAATTCTCTTGATTTCTCTCAAGCATTTGGAATTCTTCCGTAAGTCGTTATCAAAAATATCTTCGACCATTTTATGAATATTTGCATCCTTTATTTTAATTATTTTTCCTTTTTTTTAGGGATTTTTACTTTTAGAACTAATCGATCTTCCATGCTTCGGATGTGCTTTAGATTCATTAGCTATAATATCAATAGATTGTCCTTCTAGGACATCAATTCTAATATGAGCATTTTTAGTGGGGACATGTATTTTAGTTACTCATTTATGATATGGGAATACATTTGGTAGTTGATTTGTAATACCTTGTAAATGAATTGTGTTTTAAACTTCTAGTTCACATTATTTTATACGAGAATCAAGATGATAAAAGATAGAGTACACCATGTAATATATTTTTTTCAATATTTTCAATTGCTTATTTTGCTTATTCTCTCCCCTAATGTTGAAAAAGTCTGTTTTTATCAAAATGACGAGTCAATAAATCGTACTAATAATGTGTCATGAAAGAAATAGAAATAATAGGAGAATTGAAGAGAAAGATGATAGAAAAATAAATCCACTATAAGACAAAGTGAATACAAGAGATAACAACTCCAAATAATCTCTTGTTCATGATTCAAGATATTGAATTATTGAAGATGATTCAAATCCAACATATATTGTCAATCTCCTTTAAGTGCCAATTTTAGTTTATTATGGAGGAGCACTATGGATATATACTATAATGCTAAAATTTCTTAAATAAGAAATATTTGGCTCATGATCATAAGCTAATTGAAAGAGAAGAGAATTTCGATAACTTATGGATCCGACGCAAACAAATGTTACTTGCTTGTAAAATTACATGTCCCCAAACATAAACAAGAAGTTTTGTTAATAATTTAGCTATCAATTAATCCTTTTGATAAATGATTTTACTAAACTTTTTTTAGTATGAATATGAGCAACAGATTTTTCAACCTTTATTCTAATAGCCAATCAATAATAATTTAATGCTTAAGAGAAAATTCATTAGTATTATCAAGTCGAATTGTTTTAATGGCATAATTTATAAATTATGCTTGTAATCTAATTATTTGAGCTAGTAACCTTGAAAACATCGGGTTTCGAGTAGATAATAAATATACATATGACCATTTTGTAGATGTATTTATTAAAACCATAAAATTTATAAATAGTCCACATGGTGAATGAATTGATCCATATATATCACCTTGAATATGTTCTAAAAATACTAAAGATTTAATCTCAATTTTACTTGTGATGGCTTAATAATCAATTTGCCTTGAAAACATGTAGAACATGAAAATTCATTAAATTGAAGAATCTTTTGGCTCTTAAATAGATGTCCATATGAATTCTTAATAATTTTTCACATCATGAAAGACCTAAGATAACATAACTAGTCATGCCACATAATAAAAGTATTTGAATTAGTAAATTTCTGATTTACTATAGCATTTATTTCAACATTTCAATACTTATAATAAAAACTAAAAGAGAAAACGATTAAATTTTTCAATACATATTTTCTACTCGGTATAATGATTATAATATATACATATTCATATTTGCTATCTTGATATGATATAAATTTAGATGAATATCTTTGAAACTTAACAAATTTCTATGAGACTTTGAAGAAAATAGTACATCATTTACAATAAAATTTATCCTTTCAAATAATAACATATTTGCTCTTTTGGTATCTTTAAATTATTTCACTTCAAATAATAATATATCGACTCTTTTAGAGCTTTTAAAAGTTGTCTCTTCAAGTAATAATATATTCACTATTCTAGAGTTTCAAAAATTTATCTCTTCAATTCATAATATAATTGCTCTTTTGGAGCTTTTTGTTAAACTAATATTATCAAATATATTATTAATATAAAATAATGAATTAAATAAATAAATAAATAAAATTTTCATAACTATAAATAAATAAATTTATAGTAAAATAAATTCATCACTATCTCTAAGCAATAAAAATTATAAGAAAATATAAAATATATTATTTATAAATAAAAAAAGCTAACAAGTTATTAATCTCAATTACCTCTATTTTGATGTATAAAATTGGTTTCTATATTTTACTCTTTCTTTTTCAATGAGGTTTGACAAGGCTTAATGAGGTACTTTGGTGTACGACAGGTACACGACCAATATTCATTCATACCATATCTATAACATTCATTTTCAAAATACCGACTTTATCTATTTTCATTCTTTTTTTCATAGTTATCCACTTCTAGTGGTGAGATGTCATGTTATGGCCATCATGATTATAATGATAATTATTTCAACCACTTTCATGGATATGACCACATCTTTGCCTATGCTTAAAATTATTATAAATTGTCACATTCATTTTAGGGAATGGAGTAGATCCAATTAGATGAGATTTATTCTTTTTCATCAATAGCTTTTCATTTTATTTAGCCACGAACAAGTATGAAATTGATTCAAAATATTTTTTAAACTCCTTTTCTTGATATGCTACTATAAGAGCATATTCGAAACATGAAAAGTAGATGATATTAACTCAGCATCAAGCACTCATGATTAATGATTCTTACCCAAAATGTCAAGGGTTGTAAAATCAAGTTTTGTGATGATTGATATCATTAAAATTGTATATTGAAATGTATAATAATAATAATATTAGGAAATAAAGATAAAATTTAAATAAAAACAAGCATAATAATAAAATTTGAACTTTTCAAATAATATATATTAAATTATTAGATTCTATATATTAAATCATTTAATTTTTTCAAATGTATATTCTATATATCATTAGATTTAAAGTACATGATAAATTAGATACATACATCTTAATGATCTAAATAATTTAGATCTTTTGGTAGAGCACTTGTGTAGAAAAAATCCAATGATTGAAATAATTGATTAAGTCTTTTGATAAATACATACCTCATGATCTATTGTCTCAATTGGTTAGAGCTTCATGCTAATAACGTGTTATGAAAGAAGTAAAAATAATAAGAGAATTGAAGAGAAAGATGATAGAAAAATGAATTCACTATAAGATAAAGTGAATACAATAAATAACAACTCTAAATAATCTCTCAATCTCTACAAAATACTTGTACTTAAACTAATGAACAATCAAGCATATTTATAGGCTTTAAGATTAATAAGAGAATTTGAAAAGATTATGAACCATTAAAAGATGCATAAATAATTGAATAAATTACATTACCCTTTCAATTTCTCATATTGAATGGCGAATTGAATCATATGAATAATGGGGAATATGAAATGGATATTCAGTATTTCATAACATTATAGAATTATTGGTATTTTCCTTTTTAAAAGTGAACTTATATGTACCTTTCTCTTCTCTTTTTAAAAGTAAACTTCTTTTTATGTTAATTGTTTCTTCTATAGTATTTTTTAAAGTATGATACTTTGCATTAGCATGTTATAAATTAGGATGCTAAAACATTTATCCTTACAAGGATATTTTTTTATTGAATGAATACATGTTTCAATTGGGTTTGTAAATCATATTTGTTAGAGTAATTACCAAATAAATAAAGTAGAGTAATGGCCAAAAAAGAATATAGTAGCCTCCAAGCTTTGTAAATTTAATCACCAAATTTGTTTTTCTTTTTCTTAGCCACCAAGTATTTTAACCATTATAAATAAGAGAGAAGATGGATGGTTTTAATATGTGAAAAACACAATGGTTGAAAGTTTTTTTGTTTTTTTAAGAGTGAGAGTGGATGTATAAATTAAGAGCTTTAAAATTGAGTTTTGAGTATATAATTCACAATTATATTTTTATACTAATTTTCTCTTATAAAAAAAATTACTCTCGGGTATGTGGAGTAGATAGGATTTTATCAAACTATGTTAAATCTTATGTGTGTGCTCTTCATTCATTTTTGTTATTTTTTTTCATTGAATTGGATTATTTGTGGTGATGTGTTGAATCTCGAATCATTAATTTTCCAACAAACAGGTATCAAAACTTTGGTTTTGGAAGATTTGGTTTTTGATCGTGAATAATATTTACAAATGATAACCTTTAATTTATTATGAAGCAATTTAATGAGGATGAAAGTTTTAATCTTTGGCAACAAACAATGCAAGACATCCTTGTTAGAAGAGATGGAAAGTGTTAAAAGCAACGAGGGCTTGACTAAAGTGTTGAAGACAAAGGATGGAAAGTTAGAAGAGAGGCGGGAGCATAAGTAGAAGGAGTTGGAATCAAAGTGTGAGAGTACGATTTGATTTTATATTATTAATAACATTGTCAATAATGTTATGGATGGAGATTCAAGCAACTACAATATGGAAAAAGTTCAAAAATCTTTATCACTTAAAGAGTTTAACCAATAAATTACATTTGAAGCAAGAACTTTACTGAGCTAAAGATGGAAGAAAGCGAGAATCCCATAGAGCACTTGAATGTGCTCATTGATATACTAGATCAACTAAGGAAAGTTGATGTCAAGATTAAGAAAGAAGAAGAAGCCATTTTGCTTCTTACCTCTTTTTTTATTTTTGTTTGAAAATCTAATGATGATGATATTTTTTAGTAAGGAATACTAAGGATACAATTAATTTAGATGCGAGTACAAACTACACTTTTATCCGGTAAAACCCGAAAAAAGTCAAATCAAGAAAAGAAATATGACTCGTATTGGTGATTTCAAGAGATTATTGAAAAAAAATCAACTAAAAGAAGATTTCAAAGTAGTAGGTCTAAGTCCAGGTCTAGTAAAAGAAGCATTCAATATTACTTGTGTAAAGAATTTGATCACATCAAGTGAGATTATCCTTAAAAAAAAAAAAAAAGAATGGATATATCTTATGAAGGTAAAAATTCTTTGATAGTGGTAGAAGACTATGAAGATGTCCTCACAATCTCTAAAGTAATTGGTGTCTTTTTTTCATTACGAGTTGAATATTAGATTATGCTTATGTATTACATGTGTGTTTTAAGAAGGAATGTTTTGATGAGTTCTAAGGAGGAAAGATTGGCATTGTGTCTTAAGGTGACATGTCGTTTTGTGATGATATGGATCTTAAAACGATGAAAATTAAAATATTTGATGAAGTGGTCCATACATTGATTAGTATGGCTGATGAAAATTATTCCCCGCGATCTTGAAAGTCACACATGATGACATAATCCTAATAAAAAGAGAAAAGTAAAATGGTTTATATCATCTAATTAGAAATACAATAATTTTGAAGAATTATTGAAAATTGAGCGCACATGATGGTAGCTACCTAAAAGAGTCTTTTTGATGACTGAAAAAGAGACATGAATTATGCATTTTTAAGTTTTAAAAGAGTATGAGAGGAAAGATCTTGTAGAGAAAGAGGCTAGATCGAAGATCGTCTCTAGAATTAACAAGTAAAATTGACTTGAGACGAGTTTTACATGGGTATTGATATTTTTTTTTTCGAAATTCATGTTTGTTTGATGATTTAGGTCATATGTATCTGATAACTTTTAAAGCCAATGATTATTTATATTTTTTTATTTGTAGTATTTGATATCAAGTGGAGCCAATAAATTTCAAGATGATAAGAATATTCGCTAAAGTGTAGATTGTTAGGCTTATGACTCATTTTTCTTAAAGCAATGACCAAGTAAATATAGTTGAGTAATGATTAAAAAAAAAAAAAGAAGGTAAAATAGCCTCTAAGTTTTGTAAACTAGGTCACCAAACTTGTTCTTTCTTTTTCCACCAAGTACTTTAGACATTATAAATAGGGGATAAAATGGATTTTTTTTAGAGTGTGAAAAACATAAGAAATAAGAGATTTTCCTTAACGGTGAGAGTGGGTGTACAAAAAAAATTTAGGGTTAGATTTTGAGTATAAAAATCACAATTATGTTCTTATACACTAATTTTATTTCACGAGAAAATAATTACTCTTAGATTTGTGAAGTAAGCGGGATTATATTGAACCATGTTAAATTTTGTGTGTCCATCCCTTATTCGTCTTTGTTATTTTTCTTTCTATTTAATTGGATAGTTTGTAATAGTTTGTTGAATTTCAAAATTTTAAATTCTCAACAATCTCTAATTTATTTCGGCCCCTCAAAATCTACCTCATGTTTTGCCTTTGAAAGAGAAGTTTTCTCCTAATCGTTTATTAGGTGCACTTGATGTTGTTAAAAAAGCGAGATGAAGAGTCTTTAACTTAGGGTGGTGTTTGAAATGAGATAATTCTTGCTTTGATATCAATACATGCTCTTTAGGAGAAATTTTATATTGCTCATGGAGTAACTATCTATATTTATTCCATAAAAGAGAGATAAACACACAAAGGAGAAAGAAATAAGAGATAGAAAATTTAAAAAGAAATTTAAACCTAGGTGAATATATTTTTATTACTTTTAGTGGTTTAAATGTGATTTTTTTTAATTTTTTATACATCTACAAGTAACTATTGTAAGTATATAATAATTATTCTATTTTAAAATTTCTATATTCTTTAGGCAAGGGAGATAGTTTTGCTACCTCGGACTAGAGATGGCGAGTGGGGCGAGGCGAGGTGGGGATTGCCATCCCCATCCCCACCTTGTCCCTAAAAAAAAAAAACTCATCCCCACCTCAAACGGGGCCGCCCCACCAAATTATTTTTTTAAAAGGTAAAATGGTAGGCCATCCCCGCCCGCCTCAAAAAAAAAAAAAAAAAAAAACCCATCCTCGCCCCATGCCCCGCTCGAGACAAAATTTCGTACCCCATATCCGCCCCAAAAGGGCGAGGTGACATCGGGACGATTTGGATTGCCATCCCTACCTCGGACGGGGCATAAATTGAACACACAACTTAGGAGTGTTCACCTTCCTCTTTTTAAATGGATAAATACTTTGGGCTAGGCTTTTGGTGTCTATTTCTTGAGCCTTAATTAGACTAGTAGGAACTAAGGTGATCTCCATCGAGTCTCAAAGCTAGTAAAACTTTTTTTCTTTTCTTTTCTCTTTTAAGAAAAACGAGTTACTTGTTTGATTATATATATATATATATATATAGCGATAAAGTGAATGGTACTAGGGTTATGACATGTTGGAGGGTATAATTTCTAGTGAAATTTTTAAAGAATTATCTATGATATGAAAAAAAAGCCTTTTTTTTCCTTCTTTACAACATCCATATAATAGTTCTTTATGAAAACTATATAATAGTTTGATTATTCTTTACAATTATCATGGCTATCATTAGCTTCTACTAGACATTTTTATTGAAGAAGAATTAAAATAATGAACTCAAACTTTTGCGGATAAACTTTGACTTGCCAACTAATTTACGCACGGATTGCCTATCTATAAATGTGATAAACACAGCCTTCCAATCATATTTAATAAACTGCATCAATTCCTTAAATAAAGGGTACTAAAACCTAGTTTAAGCCCAACATAGAAGTGTCAAAGCCCAAAGCTATTGCAAACTCATCTCTCGTAGATACCGTGCATACCCTAAATGGGCCTTAAAAAGCGGCCATTGAAGTTTGAAAGTTCATCTTCTAAATTTTTATATTTTTCTTCGTCAAAGGTGATCGCTTTGTTTTAAATGAATGAATATCTAGGTGATAACTTATTATTAACTTGTCATTTCCAAAATTTGTAGTTGCAATCATATAAAAAAATTTCCTTGGTTTATATATAAATTACCAATTGAGCTTGGGGTTTCGAGCGGATCCATTTATTCAAATTTCTTATTAAAGTTTATGCATCCTTGTTGAGGATTTGATTACCTTACACATGTGCTTGAGAGCATGTACATGATTTGATTTGCTTAAGATAGTGCTTGATTTTGATAGTTTAATTAATAAAAGACTTTGAACCAAAATTCAATTACTAATGAAGTAGGATTTTTTTCCCCATTTTAAATTACTTTCATTAATTAATTTGACAATAGTGCATGATAAATAAAGAAAAAGTTTTGTAGATAGAAAGAATAACACAAGTTTCAAATGACTTGAAATGCTTAATTTTCCTTGTTTTCAAGCATCATTGAAATTTATTCCCGCCGTTCTTATAACTTGTAGGTGGGTTTGTCACGATCCTAGGTGTAGGGTTGCGCCGAGGATGCGAACGAGCGGGTTCATGTTCGGCACGAATCCGGACTTGGATAGAGGGCTGTCCAAGTTACGTGGGAACACAGCAGGCGAGAGAGAAGGCTCGGTCGAGTGCCTAAAGGGTCCGTGGGGTGGCGAGGCCAAAGGAAGTTCTAGAAGGAGCGAGTTATCGAGGGCGGTTATCAAGAGGCGGTTATCGGCGAGTTACTTACCTCTAGCCAATGCGTCCGCATTTATAGGGATAAGTTAGATAGCAGTTCCTATGTAACTTTCGATGATCCTTTGTTATAAAAAGGAGAGGGGGATGTGCTTTGCACATAGACAGAGATAGATAGAGAGACACCGAAATTAAAGTGTATTCCTTTGTTATCGGGTTAATAAAAGGTTCGGAGTTTTCCTGTAATATTATGTGTAAACTTTGATTTACTCTTTGTCTATTGTCGCGTGTTGCCTATTATTTGCGGGACTTCGGGGAAAGCCTCTTGGGTGTGTGAAACACCATAGTCGATAGGCCAAACACTAAAGTAAATTGGGAGGAAAAAGGTCGAAGTCTAGGGGAACTAGGTTGCCGCACTTGGGTTGGGATTGTGATGCAAATTTGACCCCGTGACAAGTGGTATCGGAGCGAAAGTTCGTTCTATTGGCCGGGATTTTGAGGTCTAATACCATCCGGGATGGAGATTATACGAGAAAGACTCACTCATCTTGAAGAAGTCTTAGGTCCCGTGGTCGAAAACGAAGAGGGTTCCATGAACGAAAGGCTTAAGCGTGCTAAGGAAGTGGCGAAAGGGCTGCCGGGCGGTCGATGGATCTTGCGGCGAGAGATGGGTCGCAAAGTGCGAGCTCTTGAGGAAGAGATTACGGTACCGAAAAAGACGAGTGGCGGTTATCCCTACCGATGGAGGCACGTCCAAGCCGAAGGTACCGGATCCTAAGCCATTCGGGGACGTAAGGAGTTCCAAGGAATTGGAAAACTTTTCGTGGGATATGGAACCGTACTTCCGGGTGGCCAAGATTAGGGACGACGAACGGTGAACATCACCGTAATGTATTTGACGGGTGATGCAAAGCCGTGGTGGAGGACCGAATTAAGGAAGACTTGAATGCTCGGGTGACCTAAGATTGATACTTGGGTGCGTCTCAAGCAAGGGTTGAAGGAATAATTCCTACTAAATAACACTTCCGGCTTGCGAGAGAAGATCCGAAAAGGTTAAGGCGGGATAAATTGGTGAGGGAATATGTGAAGGAATTCGGTTCTCTCATTCCGGATATCGAAAACATGTCCGAGGAGGATAAATTGTTCAATTTTCCGTCGGGCTTGCAACCCTAGGCATAAACGAGTTGAGGTGACGAAGGTGACCGATTTATCTTCGGCAATCTCTACCACGAATGGGTTGGTAGATTTTAAGAATGGGGCGAAAGATGGGTCCGTTGCGGCAGCCCCTCGAAATCCAAGGCAAAGGGTAAGAGGGAATTTCCACGGAGAAAGAAATTCGATGGGGGTGGATTCAAGCCTCGCCTATGATAAAGGTAAGGGCAAGCAAGTTGATGCGTCAATGAAAGAATCTAGGCCGAATACAAGTCTGTTTCATATGTGGAGGATCTTATTATACCCGAGAATGTCCGAAAAGAGAGAAGTTGAATGCCATTCGGTCAATGACGAGTGAGCAAGAGGAAATAGTCACACACGTTAACCCAATATGTGTGTTGAATTATCCGATTATGAAAGAGAATTCGATGGACGAATTCAGCCTTGTCGAGCATCGACTTGGTGCGGTTGGATGCATTACGATAAAGGAAGTTGGGTGCTCTGGACACATTGATGTATGTGAAAATCAAAATGAATGATAGAGAGATCATGGCCATATTGGATTCCGTGCTACGAACACTTTTGTTGCTGATAGGTTGATAACACGGTTGGGTCACGCGGTGAGCAACGACCACACAACGATGAAGGCGATGAATGCCAAGGCACAACGGATCAAGGGAACTATGTACAAGGTGCCTATTGTGCTAGATAAATGATAGGGCGGACAAGACTTGCTGGTGGTGGCTCTCGACGATTTTGATGTCATACTTGGCCTAGACTTCTTGAAGAAGGCCAAGATAAGGTTGATGCCGTATCTAGAGGGAATTCGATTGCCCATTATACATGCCCTAGTTTTGTGTTGTGTGAGAAAACTTCGGTGGCTAAAAACAAGCAAGGGTAACAATAACATCTTTCGACCATAGCAATTAATAAGGCCTTGAAGAAGGGTGGTGAAGTGGTTTTTGGTAGTAGCAATGAGGGAGGATTCGGAACCGATGGAGTGAGTGTCGGATGTCATTGCTAGTTTGTTAGAGGAATACTCGGATGTAATGCCTCCCGAGTTGCCGAAAAAGCTTCCACCGAGAAGGGCCATTGACCACGGAATAGAACTTGTGCTCGGTGCGACAAGATGCCGTTGCAGCCTCCTTATCGAATGTCTCCAAGGGATTTGGGGGAATTGAGAAGACAGCTTGGAAGAGTTAATAGGCGTTGGGTTTATTCGACCATCTAAAGCTCCTTATAGTGCTCCCGTTCGTTCCAAAAGAAGGCGGATAGAAGTCTTCGAATGTGTGTGGATTATCATGCACCGAACAAGGTGACGATAAAGAACAAATATCCAGTACCGTTGGTGTAGGATTTGATGGACGAGTTGTGTAGAGTCGCTGTCTTCACGAAGCTAGATTTGAGGTCCGGTTATTGGCGAGAGGATTGCCGAGGGGATGAGCACAAGATAACTTGTGTGACGAGGTATGGTTCATACGAGTTTCTAGTTATGCCATTTGGCCTAACCAATGCTCCAACTACATTTTGTAATTTGATGAATGATGTGCTTATATGAGTTCCTAGATAATTGTGTTGTGGTCTATCCGAATGATATTGTGGTTTACGGTAAGGACTTGAATGATCATGTAGTGCATTTGTCGGATGTTTTAAAGAAACTTAGGGAACATCGCCTATTTGTAAAAAGGAAAAAGTATGAATTTGCACGGGCCGAGATTATGTTCCTAGGTCACTTGGTCGGTGAGGGTCAAGTGAGGATGGATCCAAGGAAGGTACAAGCTATCCTAGAGTGAGAGGCCCCTAAATCGGTGTCCGGGTTGCGATCATTTTTGGGGTTGGCAAACTACTATCGTCGGTTTATTGAGGGATATAGCAAAATGACGGCTCCTTTGTCCGATTTGTTAAAAAAGGACGAGAAAGTGGAATTGGGTCGATAAGTGCTAACGAGCATTCAAAAAGCGAAGAGAGCTTTTATGTTAGCCCCGTATTGAGATCGCTTGACTTTAAGAGGCCTTTCGAAGTGCATATTGATGCTTCGGATAGGGCCATTGGGGGGTGCTAGTATAGGAGGGTCATCCGGTTGCATTTGAAAGTCGGAAGCTTAATGAGGCGTAACGTAAATATTCGACACATGAAAAGGAAATGACAGCGGTAGTCCATTGCTTGGGTGTGTGGCGAGTGTATCTGTTGGGATCGAGATTCATAGTGAAGACTAATAATTTGGCCAACACTTTCTTTAAGACGCGAAGAAGGCTATCTCGGAGGCAAGCTCGTGGCAAGAGTTTCTAGCCGAGTATGAATTTATGTGGGAGCACAAGCCGGGATGACATAATCAAGTTGCGGATGCACTAAGCAAACGTGAGGTGCTTGCTACCCTTTTTCCCTTGTACGAGTGGAGTTAGACATGGTTGAACGACTTCACCGAGCTACCAAAGAGGATGAATCGTACAAGAAGTTAGCTGGTCTTGTACGAGAAGCGATAGTGCGGAGATATTGGTCGGACAATGATCTTCCGTATTCGAAAGGGGTCGAATCTTTGTGCCAAAGGGCAACTCGTGAAAATTCTTGATGTCGGAGACACATGATCTGCGAGTAGGTCGGACATTCGGGAAGGGAGAGGATGTTGGCCTTGTTGTCCCAAACTTATTATCGGCCAAAGATGGATGAAGATATAGAGCTATTTATGAAGACTTGTCTAGTGTGCCAGCGAAGACAAGACTTCATGGCGAGCGTGAGGTAGGGTTGCTTCGGCCATTGTCGATTCTAGAGAAACCTTGGGTGTCGGTTTCGATGGATTTTATCATGGGTTTTCCAAAAGTAGACAACATGAATGCGGTAATGATGATCGTGGACGGATTCACCAAATATACGGTATTTTTTACCGCTCCCTCGGTTGCACGACGGATGTGGTCTGCTGGGATGTTCTACCAAAATGTGGTGAAGTACTTTGGGGTGCCATCGGACATCGTCGGCGATCGTGATGCACGTTTCATCGACGATTTTGGACTACTTTATTTAATATGATGGGGATGCAATTGAAGTTCTCCACCGCCAATCATCCACAAGCCGATGGGCGGACGGAGAGGATTAATGCCTTGTTAGAGAAGTACACGAGGCATTATGTGATAGCAACACAACGAAATTGGCTAGAGTTGCTTGGATAGTGCTCGGTTTTGCTATAACCTCCACAAGTCATCTACGACGGAGGCAAGTTCGTTTGAGTTGGTGCTAGGGATGCAACCCCAAACTCCCCTAAAGATCTCGATACGGAAATCTTATGGGAAAAGTCCAACGACGATACCAATTTGCGTTGGAGAGGTAGGAGTTGTTGGCTCGAGCCCAAGACGAGCTTGCGGAAGGCCGGTAAGTGAGTGAAAAGTATGCCGACTTGAAAAAGAGACCTTTAGAGTTTGATGTGGGCGACAAGGTGTTGCTCAAATTGACATCTCAAATTTGGAAGAAAATCACTAGCAGATTGGTGCGGCGGGAGCTTATTCCAAAATATGAGGGACCTTTTGAAATTAGAGAAAAGGTGGGAGCCGTGGCTTATAGGTTGGTTTTGCTCGAACACTTAAAGCTCCACCCTACATTTCATGTGAGCTATTTGAAGCCTTACTATGAAGACTAGGAGGACTCGGAAGGAAACAAGTTAAAAAGAGCTCCTTCGGTGGTTCGGAAGCGGTTTGACGATGGGAATGTCAAGATTATGGATCATCGTCAACTTGGTCGGCACTGAAGAATCGACGAATAGAGTTTTTAGTAAAATGGGCTAAGAATGGGAGGTTTCGTGGGAGAAGGACACCGACTTGTGGTAATTTGAAGAGAAGGTGCGGGAATACCTCACTTCAATTTCGACGAGGGCGTCGGACCTTTACGGTGGGGGTGGTTTGTCACGGTCCTAGGCGCGAGTGTTGCGCCAAGGATGCGAACAGCTGGTTCATGTTCGAGCATGACTCCGGACTTGGATAGAGGGCTGTCCAAGTTACGTGGGAACACGACAAGCGGAGAGAGAGGGCTCGATCGAGTGCCTAAAGGGTACGTGGGGTGACATGCTAAAGGAAGTTCTAGAAGGAGCGATTATCGACGATTACTTACCTTTAGCCAATCAGTCCGATTTATAGGGATAAGTTAGATAGTAATTCCTATGTAACTTCGATGATCCTTTGTTATAAAAAGGAGAGGGGGATGTGTTTTGCACATAGACGGAGATAGATAGAGAGACACCGAAATCAAAGTGTATTCCTTTGTTACCGGGTTAATAAAAGGTTGGGAGTTTTTCTATAATATTGTGTGTAAACTTTGATTTACTCTTTGTCTATTGTCGCGTGTTGCCTATTATTTGCGGGACTTCGGGGAAAGCCTCTTGGGTGTGTGAAACACCATAGTCGATAGGCCAAACACAAGAGCAAATTGGGAGGAAAAAGGCTGAAGTCTAGGGGAACTACGCCGCCACACTCGGGTTGAGATTGTGACGCAAATTTGACCCTATGACGAGTGGGGCTTGTCCTCTCCAATTGCTAAAAAAAAACAATGTATATTTTTTTTAATATTTATATGTATTCGATTATTTTTAAATTAATTTTTATGCTAATCGAAATTAAATTTATTATTATTTGAGTTAGGTCGGCTTCGGATCACATTTAGATTTTAATTGATTCAAAAGTTAGATTTTTTAAGTTTATGAGGAGTCCATAACTACTACTATGCAAATAAAAATACTAAGGAATTTTTAAAAAAAATGTGAATTGAACTTTTAATTTAATAAATCTAATATATATTTTTTTATCACTCAACCTTTGATGATCATAATAATAAGAAAAAATAATAAAAAAGAAAAAAGAGAGGATGATCTCGCATGCTTGTATAATCGGATGGATCGATTGCACTAACCAGGTGATCAACCACATGCCACATTAAAAATGTTAAAAGTTTTTGTCAATAGTGCTCATCAAAAATATATCCCAACTTTTATTCATCGATATTGTGCTGATTATTTATTCGGTTATACATATAATAACATGGCACGATTAATGCCAAGCTAACAACAAAATACAACTGATCCAAACTGTTTGAAGTGAATTCAAGTAATGCACATTATTAGAGAACTTTAGAAGGCAACTAGAAGGTAGGATGACATTAATATTTTATGGACACAAGTTGTGTCTAGGCCTAGCACTCCCCTTTCTTGACAACATCAACACCATTACGGAAAGTGTCATCGCAACCACAATCGTAGGTGACACCATCGGTTCCACAAACAAAGTTAGGAACGATGTTAAAAATTGGGCATGAAGTTTTTGGATCGGGTCATTCTACTTCGCACATACATCTTGAGATCGAACCATTGACAAGCGAGAGATCGAAAACAAGGGCCATCAAACATAAGGGTGCTACCATCTTGGAGGTGGCCATTGAGTCGATAATATGTAGGCGAAAGATACAAAGCGGATGATTTTGTTAAGCTCGAGCTAAAGAGAGAATTCGATGTGGGGGTGTTGGATGATGGGAAGATGGACGAATATAGGAGAATATTATAAGGGAAGCTAGGATAGGAAATTAGATGAAAGCATGTAGCTACATGCAAGTAATTAATCGAGAGTAATATAAATTATATCCTAATATGTAAATAGTTGTTCGAGAGTAATATAAATCATATCCTAAAATCTCATTTAACAATTTAAGTTTTTAAATGAAATGGTCCTTTGACATATTTTTAAATTTTGATTAACCAAGAGATCCATCACCCTACTTGCATAGTCAAAGAAAGCCATTTACATATCGAGGTTTTCTTGACAAAGTAATCTTCAACGAGGCGATTCGTTGCCTAAATCTTGAAATTGTCGTGATAAAGATCAAACCTCGATTGAACTTGGAAAGAAGAAGATGATGACAAGAGCCTAGCAGCGTTCCCACCGTGGCTGATCTCTTTAGTTATCCGGACATGGTATTGATGAGTCCATCTCAAAAGGAAGTAGGTTTTAACCATTGATCATTCGCCAAAGCAATTAATGTCAATATTACTATCATTTCCATAATAGGTATACTGCTTCCATGTTAACAAATCAAAATATTTGATCATATTTTTTATATAATCAAAATGGTATCATCTCCTCATTAATAAGTTTTTAATTCAAAGAGTAATAAATCGGTTGTTGATTCTTCGCTTTTGTGGTTCGAAGTCTCGCATACTAATAAACGCAAGTAATGATGCATCATCCTTTTCTCCTTATTTTGGTCAATATATAACGAAGCAAGGACCGAGGATTTTTCCATTTAATTTCTCAATTAGAATTTAATTTTAGACTTTTTATGTGTCCAAAGTCTAGTCATGTACGTATTCATCAATTTTAGGGCGACCAAATCGAATTCACGAGTGGTAATTGCGTCCGAATATATTTAGTCCGTAACCCGTAAAGTTTGTTAATGATTTCATTCTTAAAATAGATTACACTATATCTTTTGGTGGAAATGTTCATGTTGTAATTTTAATAAATTTGTATCATGTTAGAGTTTGAACTTTGGAACTCCCACTTCTATTTTTGACCTCCACTAAAAAAAAATTGAGTTTATTCCGTCATTAAACATTCCAATTCCATCACTAATTGTGAATAGCGATGGAATAATGACGAACCATATTCCGTAGCAAAGCTGGTTGCTAAATTTTTGCGATGGAATACTCGATCTGTCGCCAAATTTAGTGACGGACAATCCATCGCTAGTCTTGTTATAGGATCGTTCTTTTTTTCATAGATAATCCATCGCTATTCCGTCGCTAATTTTGAAAATAAATCCGTCGCTAATTTTGAAAATAATCCATCGCTATTCCGTCGCTAATTTTGAAAAACGATATTGTTACCAATCCGTCGCTATTCAGTCACTAATTTCAAAAACAATTTTTCCATAATTCTGTTGCTTTTTTTGACATTTTTTAAAATTAAATTATTAATATGACATTTAATAATTAATATTTAATAATAAACAAATATAAGTAATCATTTATATATGAAAAATAAAATAATATTAACAAAATCATTTTAAAATATGTTTCATAAAAAACAACAAAACAAATAAAGTGATTGAATATTATATCTCTCGTCTTGCTCGTCTAATCTCATATCCTCATCCTTATACTATGTGGAGGGCTTGATCGGAGGCTGAACCGGAGGTTGAGTGGAAGAAACGACCAAATCATTATGCATGTTATCTTATTTCAATTTTAATAATTAAACTAATAAAATTACTTATAAAATTTACATTCGAAATGACTACACTATGTCAAAAATTATATAATTTTAACTAAATTTAACAAAACTACATAAAAAAATTATATAATTTCAAAATTAAGTTTAAACAAACAACTAACCAAATTAACCTAAAACTAAAAACAAATAAATATATAATTAACTCACTTAATTAAAATAACAATTTAAGATTAAATAAGTAAATTTTAATCTAACAACTAAGCATTAACAAAATTTAAATTTTTAAGATTTACGTTAATATACAAATTAACCTAACAATTAACATAATAACAAAATAAAACTTATCAAAATTAATCTAACGAGTTACAAAAAAAAAATAACAATTAACAAATTTAAACTACTACATACAACTTAACATAACAAAAAATTAACACAACAAGATAATTTACAACATTCAAACAATTAATAAACTAACAAATAAAAAAATTTATCTAAAAATTTATAACAATGATCTAATAAAAAAGAAAACATAAAAATTAGAGAGAGAAAGTTTTAGCCGAAAGATCAAGGATAGAAAACATAGATCCGATCCGATTTTAAGTGAGAAAGATACCCCTCACTTTGTTGAATGGTTTTAAAAAAGATTTAGTGGTTTGGGGCGGCGTGAGTGGGCGACGACGGAAGAGGTGTGGTGGAGGTGAGGGAAGCAAGTAAAGAAGAAGAAGAAGGGGGTACATATAAAGGCAAAATAACGACGGATCCGATTTCTTCGCTAATTAGCGATGGATTATGGGTCCGTCGCTAATTTGGGAGGAAATTTCCTTTCTAAATTCTCGAAGTTTAGGGATGGACGAAACGTCCGTCGCTAAACATCGGTGAGGTAGCGACGGACTTGGCGTGCATCGCTACCTGATCGGGATTTGGGAGGAAATTTCCTCCTAAAATCTCAACCCTTAGCGACGGATTTCAAAATTTATCGCTAACTTTGTGCCATTTTGGGAGAATTTCCCTCCAAAAAAGGCATAAATTAGTGACGGATTCCAAAATCCATCGCTAATTGTGCCTCCCCAAAATGGCCCAAAGTTAGCGACGGATTTGAAAAGTTAATGAAGGATTTGAAGTCCGTCACTAATTTTAGCGACGAACTCCCAAATCTATCACTAATTTTAGCGACGGATTTTGGAATCCGTCGCTAACTTTTGGTCATTTTGGAGGAATTTTCCCGCCAAAAAAGGCACAAATTAGTGATGGACGTCCATCGCTAACTTCACTAAATTTCAAAAATTTTAGCGATCGAAAAAATTTCATAGCTAATTGGTATTTTTCCGATGGTGTTCACCCCTTGCATCATTATTAGTGTGAAAACATAAACTTGGCTTTTAAATACAATGCTTTTATATATATATATATATATATATATATATATATATATATATATATAATTTCCTTTAAATGAATTGTTTCTTTTAGTTTAAAACTAGTTTATTTTTCGTATTACACTACGAGTCGGACAAAATAAGTGAAATTATTTTAAAAATTTATTTTAGTTTAATAGCTCACGCTATGATATGGAATTACTAAAACATATTGAATCAAAAATAAAAATAAAATCCAATTTTATGATTTTTTAATCAAAATTTTGTATTTAACAATTCTTATGTTTTTACATTTTTTTTTACAAAAAAACATGATTTGTTCTTCTTTATGCATTGATTCTTAAATAAACAACTTGCAATAATATAAATAGAAAATTTAATTAATTTTTTTAAAAAATGCATTACTATTTTTTTCTTAATATATATATATATATATATATATATATATATATAACAATAATTAGAAAAATTTGTATAAAAATTAACAAATAAAAATATTTTCTTATTCTTATTTAATGGTGATGAAAAGATTATTTTTTTGAGAAAATATTATTTTTTTGAAAACATATATATTTGATTAATATATATTTATTCCTAAACTAATGAATAATATTAGTATAAAAAATTTGTATTTGATCACTAGATAGTTCTTCTAAAATATTATTTCAATTATTTTATTTTTTAAAAAAGTTGATTTTATAATATTAAAAAATAATAATAGTAAATAATTGGTGCTATGTGTATAGATGCATAGTTAATTTCTAACAAAACTTTGCTTCCAATTTATTTTTTTATATATCATGATTATACTTGGTGGGTTCAAAATATATAATATAAAATGAAAAATATTTAAAAAAACGCCTAAGTTTCAAGGAATATATTGAATTAAAAAAGAAAACACTCATTAAGCCAAATAAAACAAAAAACCATTAAACCAAATAATTTATCAAAATATTTAAGTTTAAAAATTCATATATCAAGCAAATAAAATTTAAAAACTTATCTATGTGACCCAAAACACCATCAATCCATATATATATAAGTTTATTTACATTATTTAAAAAAAAAATCTAAAAAGAAAAAAAATGGTTTTCAATTTAAACTAAACCAAAAACTTCAAAAACCAAACCAAAATTGAAAAACTAAAATAAAAATTGTTATTTTTTTAATTGAGTTAAAAAATAAACTAAAAATTTTCAATTTAGTTCGATTTAGTTTTTTGAGCTAAACCGAACTGTTTATCTCTATTTTTATTCACATGAGCATGACGTATAGATTTAGATATTGGTTAACCCAACATGATTTGGGTAAGCGATACTTCTATAGATTTGGATATTTGTTATTTTTTTTATGGAATTAATTAATTTTTACCATTGAATATCCTTTCAACACGAATAACGCTAGCAACAGTATATAGTAAAGTTTAGTGTGGTTAATTTATAAAATCATTATATATTCTTAATTGAGAAACGTTATTTCAAATATAATTTATAAAAGATAAATTAGAGATACTATCAATTTAAATTTAAATGTGAAAGATATACAAAAGTATAGTACTTATTCACTTGATTATCCATTTTTATTTTTAGTAAAATATAATGAATTGAGAAATCATAATTCCTTTAGGCAAACCTCAAATCATTCACCCAAACATATCTCGAACAAAATGTTTTTGAATAGGCCCCTAAAGTATCACACAATCTTCAATTTAGTTCCTTGTCTAAAAAGTTTCCATTTCTTAATGGAAAAAATCAACCTTTCCTCAAAATCATACTTTTAATTTGGAAAGTAAATTATAAACTTAATTGAAGAAAGAAAATAATTGAGGGGTCCAGTTAATAAAATCATAGATTGAGGATTCATATTATAATTAGTGGATATTTAGAGGACTAATATGATGTTTTCTCTTTTTGGACGACCATCTCAACCCTAAAGTTTGGGCCCAAAGTAACCGCCATATTGGTGGGTGCACACCCGACCCTTTTTTGAAGCGTTGGAAACATTTGTTTTTATCAAAACTTAAGATCGTATTTTATAATTTCTCTTCAGCAAGAAACAACCTCAAACAATAACCGGCTTTCTAACTGCTTCAAATTTTCTCCTGTAAGAATATTTCTGCTTCTTCTAATCTTCCTTTTTATTTCTTATAAATTTTATTGTCTCAATCAGTTGTAGGTCTATGTATACTTTGTATGGTGCTCATTATTTCAATTTTAAAGCTTGTTTATGGATATAAATGTTGGAGGCCGCCAGGATTAGTTTACCTTCTTGGGCAGCTTTTAGAATTAGTTGCCTCTGCAATACAATTAATCTTAACAATATCTTTGTGGGTTACTGTCCTTTTTTTGTTTTTCAATGGTCTTGAAGGAATTTTTATAATTATGTGCATAGAAATGTAAAAGGAGATATTTTGTGGTGTATTTTGAATTTTCGTACTCTTTATCTTGAGAGAATTGTTGGTAATTTGAGCTTTTGTTTGGAAAGAAATGACTTGCTTTGTCAAATTTTAATTTTGTTCTACTTTATTGATGATGTATGTAATTTATGGTGTATCGAAGGTGAATGATGAGTTTTATATTGATAATTAACTATTTATCTTCTTTAGAAAGTATTTTTTTCTTTATATTTCTTGTGGTTCCATTGTTTTTTCTCTTAAATATGCATGCATTTGCATATATACAAGGAAATACATCTGCGTCTTAACTGCTTGCCACGGCATTGTAGGTTTGGTGAATTCTTAAGTCATCTTTCTAGTGCTAGTGCTTCCTGTTCCTGGAATTATACATCTACTCAAGTGATGGTACGTTTTCTTAGATCTTGGTTTTTTTTCCTTCCCTCTTCCATGCATTATACTGTTTTTGCAAATAGGTGGTCACTTATTTTCTTCCCATTCCATCCTTGACTGTTGATAACTTTATTGCTGTATTAACCTGTTGACAAGCAAGTGAATGGCTTGCTGACAAGAGCTTATTCTGAGCACATTGGCTGCTGCTTCCTAGAGTGGCCTAGGCAAACCCACTGTCTAGTATCAGGGGTGTGGGTGTCATAGAGTTGCTTTGTCTCATGTTGCGAGCCAGTATGAAAACTGTGTTTTCAATGCCTATCTTGTCCAAAAAAAGAGAGAGAGAGAGATTTGGGTGGTGGTGGTTTGGGGGGGGGGGGGGGGTTGGGTTGGTGGTTGATGTTGGTGTGGGAAGCGTATTAGCTTCTGTTGCAGGGGTTTTATTTGGCGACAGGTAGTGGGCTTCCTTATGGCAACTTCTTGGTAATTGACATGGCACTTTGGAAATAACTTAAAAATATAGATGCCTTAAGAGTGATTCTATGTGATCTTTTTCTAAATGTTTTACTTCACTTGAAGCTTAGGCACCAGATGTTGTAGGGTTATGTTAGCTGCAAAAGAAGGTTTCAATTCCCTTGACAATCTCATCTCAGTAATGATGTAATATCCAGTTTTTGATTGGTGTTAAATACAGTTTTGCTGCCAGGTTGAGATGGACCATCTTGCCTTTTTGTACTTGTTATATGTTCACATCATGTAGGTATTTTAGTCACTTTATATCACCGTACAATCAGATAAGACAGGTTCCGTATGCTTCAATTTGATAGTCTGTTGCAGAACCAAAGAGATGATTTGATTTGATTATGCTATTTAACCAATGTACGTCTGTTCTAAATTTCGGATAATGCTGAAGGCCTCTTTGGGCACAGTAAGACTGGTTGCTGGTTTATTATTCTTGTATGCCAATGTTGTATGCTGTTGGCATGGATAACGGTAGTACAGATTGCTATGTGGTTCATTAGACAATTCCAATTGGCAGGGATCTGTGGACCTAGCACCTCAAGTGAAAGTGAAAAGGGGACTATTGAAGAGAGATGATTATGTACCTAACATGCTTTTGTGTGTTTATTCAGGCTGCAAAGCTGCTTGCTAATTTGCTTGTCATGGGCTCTGGAATTATGGTGAGGGCGTTTGCTCAAGCATACCGTCAGGCACTTGCCAGTATGGTTTTCTTTCCAAATTCAGCACTTGCAGATGCTTAGATTGGTGGTCACCGATCTTTGAAAGCCTCACTTTTAGTTATTTTCATATTTTATTAAGCCTCCTTCAATATCTGGTTCACAACTTCTTTGACCAATTGCAGATGCTTCAAAATCTGGCGTTGCCCATGAAACAGTGCAGAATATTAGAAGAGGAAGTAAAATGATGGCTGAACCAGAGGCCAGGCAAGTTCTAGGCATCACTGAGCATTCAACATGGGAGGAGATCTTGCAGGTATGTTTTTAGCCCTCAGGAATGCATGTCCTGGGTGGAAAATAATGCTAGTTACTATATTATTTGTGAACAATATGTATTCTAGGAAGTTTAGAAATCCTATTTCAATCCCTTTGTTCCTTATTGGATTTCCATTGCTGAGAAATGCAAATCCATTTGAATCGAACATTTAGGATGGTTATTAAAGTTGTGTTATTTGTATGTTAGTTTTAGCTTTTATATGTTGCATGGAACATAATCTCCATGAAACATAAATGAGCATCATAGGATATTAGTGCTTTTTAAATTTTATGTTTCAAAATTCATATGAATAAGTGGAAGTTAGAGCATTAACATACGAGTAAGAGATCATGCCTGGTTCTCCATTAAGATATAAAAGATTAGGAATCATTGTTTAGATGAAACTGTTCTTAAGACTTTTCGTTGTGGCATTAGATCAGATCTTTCACGGATTGCTAACATGTCAATTGTTGCTTGCGTGTAGAAATATGACAAGTTGTTTGAGAATAATGCCAAAAATGGGAGCTTTTATCTCCAGTCAAAGGTTCATAGAGCTAAAGAATGCCTTGAAGAAGTATATCAAAAGAAAGCCGAGGGAAATGCATGATTTCTTTATAGAGGTTTTCTGATCTTGGCATGTTCGTCAATGTGCTGATGCATCCTCCTGAAACTCATTTTTATTTTATATAATGATCAGCTATGAAGTTTCGTTTTGACCTCCTTGAGTTAACCTATCAAATAGGCAGTGATCTGTATATCGTGTATGTCAAATGTCATTTTGTCATAACCTTAATTGTACTCTCATCAGTGGAATAAATTCTTGTAGACCTTATGGGTTTGTTTTTATTGGAAATGATAGTTTTCATAGATCAATATCCGGTTGATTGCAGCAGCTAATGACAGGATATCCAATCAAGGCAGTGCCTTTTCTTTTCAACCAATGGCACTGGAGAAGTCCCCTGGCGTTTTCAGGGTAGGATTGACGGGCTGAACACGCAGGAGGTGTCAGTCTCTTTAGCTCTTTTCATGCTGTTCCATGGTCTTTGCTTATCTATGAACTCCATCTTTAGAATAAATGACCATGTCTAGAGGTTTCAAGTCTTGACAATCGAAAGTTACTTTTGGAAACTAGGACAATGAGCATTGACTAACGCGTCTGCCATTTGACCCAGAGGCGTGCCTTGCTGCTGATGTCGAGACAAATAGATTGACTTGGGTCAATTTAGGGTAGGATGGAATGAATTTGGTCGATTTAGGTCATCTCTCCGAACCATTCACTACAGAGTGAACAGACACAAAACGTGGTGTTTGAGGGAAAAGAATAGACCTCTCTGCATTAAGATTATGTAAAGTCTACATCTCCATCTCCGGCAAGCCACTCATGTCAAGACTTAAGGTAATTTAGGTGAAAAATTAGCTTATTTTGACCTGACAGTAAGGAGCTCATAGGTTTGGACTCGTACTGTGGGTTCACGAAAGTAGTGCTGCTTCCTTCAACAACCTTGGTTGGTATTCTCTTAACTGGAATTGGAAATCAACCCTGGGATTCTGTTAAATGGGCCCTTGCTTTCAATTCTGGATTATTTTGTTGATGTCTTGGGCTTTTGTTGACTCCTGGAAATTAAGGTATCCACCACCATGAATGACGCCATACCCCTTTTTGTTAAAATATCTTGTACAAGGTTGGTTCTGAAAAGCTGGTCTAAAGAAGATTGGTAGGACTTTTTTTATTAATTAATACTAACTAAGGTTATCTTTCGTTAAAAATAAAAAATATTTGATTAAAAGAGTTGTGATAGATATTATGAAAGACTAGAAAATCGTCAAAGTAAGTTTTAATTGTTCGAAAAACTTAACTTTTTGAGTTTTCAATATGGGATCTACATGAATCTCTTAACATGGGGTTCACATGGATCTCACGATGAGTTTTTGTCCTAGAAAACAAGATTGATTTTTTGAGTTTTAACATGGGTCAACAAAATAAGATTGATCGGTTTTTTCTCAAAAAAAAAAAAAATCTACTTTTTTTTAAAACCAAATAACTCCCACATACCTTAACTCCCATGCTTATATTCTAAGATTTTTTTTTTTTAATTTTTTATTAAACCTCTTTCTATCTGTGCTTTAATTAGAAAGTGATTTGATATGGAGGAATATATAGACTATTTTTTTACAGTAAAGATAAATATTAAATATTTTATCGTGACTTTGTTTACAAATGAGTGGTCTTTTGGATCACAACAAGCTAGGTGGGGTTAGTCCACCAAATAATATCTTAGACCACATCTCTTTGGTCCAAAAATCACTCCTTAGCTAAGAATAACTAAAAGATCTACTTGAGGTGCACGTGAAGTATTGATAATTCGGATCCAATTTCAAAGCAAAATCGAACAAAGCACCTTTTATATCGCAAACCATAACTCCCATGCTTATATTCTAGAAGCATAAAGAAGAAATTACCCAATGTATTTGTCCACTCTGGGACTTAAAAGCTCAAAGTTCAAAAAACGAATAAAGAAGTATGTAGCTTGAAGCTAAAACTTCGATTCCTCAAAAGAAAAAGAGAAAGAAAGAAAAGGAAGAATATGAGGAAGGGGGACCAAATCATGGGTCAAGCAAAAGGTGCCAAATAATGGCCGAAATTTTTGACACGGGAAGCCGACAATAACTGTAGCTGATCTACTAAAGGCGCCGAAGTAGCCGAAGTCGTGATTGTAATTATTGAACCCCACAATTTTAACCCATACTCAACCGGCCATTGCTGGTTTCTTATCATGTGGGGACTTGGCATGCCACAGCTGCATCTCGTTTAGGTTTTTTTTTTTTTTTTTTAGCCTTTCTTATAGAATGACTATCTAAAATGATCTTTGACTCTTTCAATGACTAGATTTTGGCTTCATCGCTTCCTATTCTACTATTTGAACTCTTGTGAATTTTGTTAGTTGTCACAAGATTAATTTTTTATAGATCCTGGATTGTAAATTATTATGCGAATTGATCATATGATCTCCTATAAAGGAGGAGGAGGAGGGAATGTTATGCCAAATCGAAAAATAGACTAGGTACTAGCTAGGTACCATTTCTTGGGCCCAGCCTAGTAGCCAACTGGTTAGTTCGAGGGATTTTGATTCCCGATCTTATTCGTGTTACAAAATTGGATTGGTTTGGATTCCTTTGGTTCTTATACAGACAGATGATTTCACTGACAAGAAAGTATCAAATTGTCATCGTTATTTTTCATCGGCTCACAAAGCCGTCCTAATCCAATTTTAGGACTCTTTATATATAGAGAGTGGATCAGTTCAAATTAGCCATCTTAATAAAATTTAAATCTTTTGACGTCAACATCTTCTGTACCAGGATTCCAAAAAATAAACCTTAAACCTAATAAAAATCTCTTAAGTCTTTACTATTATATATATATATGTGTGTACTAAATATAGAAGTAATTATTGAAAACAAGAATTTGGATGTTGGAATGGTTAGGTTCTTTTCCATTTAAAGCTCTTTAACCCCACTTCTTTTTGGTTGCTTCTTAACCCTAGAAACCATATGATACACGTAGGGCTTGGTAATGTTGTTCTCCCTTTCTTTTTCTTCTTTTAAAGTGAACGGTGCCGCAAAGCAAGTTGAAGTAATGGGGCATGAAGTAGCCGAAATAATTAGTAAATTACGTGTCTTCTACCTTTAATCTTGTAAAGCTTGAATGCTAACTGATAAAAAATATGTTTTTTGTAAAATGCTATACTCTAGTTCATAATGAACATTATGATTTGACTGTTGATGAGACAATATTCTTTTACTTCGATCCTATTAATTGGAGCTGAACCTTTCTAGTTTCATTGAATTGATCCGGGCTTTGAACTGAACTATGTTATGATGTATGGAATATTAATTATTAATGATGGTGTTCTCTTCATGTCTCATTCATTAATCGTACCTGCAAACAGCTAATTAACATCTACATGTGTGTGGGTTTTGTTTTTAAACAAATAATAATAATTATTAATTTCAAGACCTTTTAGAAGATAAAATAACATTGGTATGAGTGAGTTACAAAACATTATATATATATATATATATATATATATATATATATATATATATATGGATGCAATATGAGATGGTTTGAATAAAAATTAACTGAAAATACTTCATTATCTGTAAATATAAAAAATAAAAAAATAAATTATAATTCAAGAATCATTAATAATACTAACCTTATAAAATTCTAATATGGCAATTTTACAACTCTTAATAATTTAGAATATGATATTGAAAGGACATATATTGTACAACAATAATTTTGACAACAAATAAAAAGTACTGCCAATAAAATCAATATTATAACCAATAATAATATATAGTCACTTGAATTTTTAAATTAAAAAAAAAGTAAATAGCTATATCTATTTTTAAATAATAACTCGAGTTTCTAATTTCACTATAAAAAATAGCAAAATAACAATGGAAATATTTATCACTAAACTTAAAATTTTCATCCCTTTATTGGTTTAGCAATGGAATAGCGATGAGAACAAACCGTTGTTAAAATGCTTGTTGCTAAATTTGTTAGCAACGGATTCACTATCTAGCACTATTTAATGACAAAAATATTAACGTTATTTTGATGTATTTTCGTCGCTATTTTGTTGTAAACGGTCGTATGTTTGGTATGAAATCGATTACTAACTTTTGTCACTAATTATAGTCATTGATCTATCATTGGTATCCATTGCTAATAGTTAAATTATTATTTTTTTTAGGGTGTCGATGATCCGTCGCTAGATTAAGTTTTTTTATTTATATTTCATTAATAGGGTTTTAAATGTTCTATCATAGTAGTCAATAACTAAAACTAAAATTATAACACGAAATATCATAGAATAATATTAAATGACTATAAAATCAAATTTAATATATATATATATATATATATATATATATATCATTCAAAATACAAACATATTAAAAAGAATAATGTAAAAGAAAACCGAGTCCTCATCAAGATCATTTGTCGCTTCATCCTTCTCTTGCTCGGGTTTCAAAAGGAAAAACGAATTCCTAGTAAAGACGGGGTTAATAAAAAGACCTCGACTCCTTAGTGAATTCCTCTAACAATTGCTACATCATCTACATCAGTTGTTGGATAAGCTAGTTTTCACCTTGTATTTGTTCTCCACCTCTTGGATCCACCTAGTATAGTCATGTTGTATGTCCTCCAACTTTTGTTGGCACTCGCTCATGATCTCGTTACATACAGACCGGGGAAATAAGAAGTGACAGAGGACGAGCTAGCACCGGAATATGAGTAATACCGAAACGCCTATGACTTAAGCTCGTATACTCTATGTTTTTTCTCCCCTCCTACAGACTTTGAGATATATCCGTGACATGTAGACATTTGGAGATGATGAATCACCCTCCGACTCTTGACTAGTAACCGACACATACAATTGGTCCACGCAGATTCTACACAATCCAAAAAATTATAATATTAAATCATAAATATAATTTTTTTTGATTAAATTTTCATATGAATAATTAAAATAATAAAAAAATTACCTTAATTGTTGGGATCATGAATCCGTGAACGACCCATCCCGATGCTTGTGAGTCCTCACGATCAACGCGTGAGGATCCGGATCATGACCTACTTCTTTGCTTATGCTTGAAAAAAGTAAAAATAAATAATATAAGATGCAATAAATTTAAATATTAATTTATAACACAATAGAAAATAGGATTTACCAATCGTTTAGTGAGCTTAATCTATGAGATGGAGCTCCTCGTATGTATAGATAGCCCAATACTAGTACCACCCATCTTACTCATGCACTTTCGTATTGCCTATTTAAAACGGACTCGAAACTTAGGTGTATTCCAATTCCACCATCATGCATCCCACACTAGCTCTAAGATAAACAAAAGTTTATTGGTCTTTTTCTTATAATTGGTCGGTATGTCGATATACCGCTTGCAAGTCAAACGCTCTTATCCCATCTTAACTATGGCTTTCTCCTATAAAAAACACTTCCACAAGGAAGAAAAAAATTTAATATTAGTATGTTTTATGTTACTAATTTAAATATAGTATAAAAATAATTAAAATATTATTCTAAACTCATTCTAGTAGGATTCTTTTGTCTTCAATGAGATTGACTTTCAAGTGGAGCCGAAATGGTCCAATCACTCTTTGAAAATTCTAATGATCCGATGAGCGTACTTGCTATATGGATACAATCCGTCGAACACAATAAAAAAATCAATAAGTAAATAACTAATTCAAATAATATATAAAAATATAAAACTAATCACTACACTTAAAACAAAAATAATTTTATTTGCAATCGTGAATATATTACTTATATTTTATTAATGATACAAATGGTCCGTTCAACATCGAAGTGTTGTTATAAGTAGAAGGAGCCACTAATGCGACATCCACTATCATGCCTAGTTACGGAGCAAGATCATCCCATAAAGAAGCGAGGTTGAGAAGCAGGTAGGGTTGGTAGGGGCACTATTATTGGCAATGTGTCTAAGATCGAAGCATTACTACAACCACGACCATAGACATTAGATCCGGTCGAATTGGACACAAGGTTACGACGGCCCAAACCACGAGTCATTACACCTATAATATCACATCATATAGTTTAATAAATATAAAAAATAAAAAATAACTCAATTACTTTAGGTTCAATACAACAAAATTTCGGTAAATTCTCTCCTATAAATTGAATATTTTTTTTAAATAACAAAGACTCAACTCCGTACAAAAAAATGACACATTCAAAATACACAACATACATTCAAAATATACAACACAACATATGTCATAAACTATATAGTTTCAAGTTATATAATTTAATAAATACAACTAATAAAAAAATATCTCTATTATCTCGATTTAATAAATACAATGAATAAAAAACTATCTATTCTACCTTAATTTACTAAATACAACAAATAAAAAGGATCTTTAATTGCTACCGTAATAATCATCATCTAACTTTTCCTTTTTCTCAATTAACTCCGATTCAAATTCACTCTTATTTTCTTTATTAACTTCAACTCCTTCTATATCTATAAAAGATCAATTTAGATTAGTCAACAACTACTCATCATCATCAACTTGGATCATATTGTATTGAAATTCCAAATTATCCTCTTAAAATGATTCTATATTTTATTGGATTATGATAGACAACTTTGGCAAATCCACTATAGCCTTAGCTTTTATTTTACAAATAGCCCACCAATCACTCGTGTTAGGCTACAAGCTAGGGAATGTGGCATAATACACTTAGGCCATTTGAGTTGCTAGAATAAAGATTTTGTATTTATTGAAACTCCCTCTACAGTTTACCTTCGTTAGTACGTATAGCGAGATGAACCCTTGTACTATTTGGTAAAGGATCAAATCTTGATTGGCAATACAAGATACTTCAATTGTAGAATTTCAATCAAATTTTTATAATAGTAGCTTTCATTTGTATTGTAATTAGATCTTTTTATATAACTTCGCTATTCATCCTGGTTTTATTTGAGCTATGACTTTTGATATGAAACTTATATCCGTTCACAATGTACTCTAGGTATGAGATCTCCGTTCCTAAAGGATCTCTTGTAAGATTTTTTATGAATTGATTTATCACACACTTGGCTTGTGCATAATATATCTATAAAATAGACTTCAATGCCTTAAATTATAGTTAATAATTAATTAATATAACCTATAAATAGAACAAGGTCTAAAATAAAGATACTCACATATTCACTAAATCAAGAGAAAAACTCATCTTTAAGCATCAACCTCATGCGTAGGTATGTATGGATTATTTTATTGTTGTTAGACAACAAAAAATGCTATTGAGAAATAAAAAATACATGAATGAATATCTTTATTGTGATTACTAATTAAAGACATCCAATATTGATATTGAATTATAAGATTTTTTTTCATACACTTACTCAATGTAAGGTTTAACTTCGTCCTAGTTTAGTAATATATATTAATGGATGGCTTTATGCTCTTTCTCCGCTAACCTCTTTACTATTGCTCAACTAAATGGTTGACCTTAAGGTTTGAATATAAAAAGCATCCATTCATTGTCATCACTCGATTCTCTACCACATTCAATATTACGTGACATTTTTTGATACCTAATATACACACGAGGGTTAAAGTAGTACGAACGGAATGATAACATTTCTTTTACTAAATATGCATTGTATATTGACCCTTCAACTTTTACTTTATTCCTTACATTGATTTTAAGCTTTTGAAGATACCTAAAATGTTAATTAGGTTAATGCTGAATAATTATAAAATTATTTAAGTTAACATTCAAAATCAATACCATTACCTTTGAAACGGATACATAGATAGATATTGCACTTGTCCCGCTATCCTTGCTTTATATGCCAAGTAGATCGAAAGATATTCCATTGAGTTCAAGAAACTTAATGAAAATATACACTCCAGTTTGTACAAAATTAGGGATAGCTATGTCTCAAGATGCATCATATATTAAACCCTCATAATAGTAGAAGTCAAGTCCTTGATGAATAAACTAATCTTAGTTAGTGCTTGCCAAATATTAACCGAGTAATAGCTTTCAAAATATAATAGGTATTAATCTCTACATAAAGACATGGTAGTCGTGAATTTTCATGTCATATAATTTGTGTTTATTCACTTCCATACATCTAATCATGTTATATACATATCCATTGAAAAACTTGAGTTATCCAATCAATTCAAGCCGGACTATTTTATGTTGTTTGTCCAATGTAAAACTTGTTTTAGGATATTTTCTTGAGGCTTCACCTCCTACTAATTCAGCATCCAATAAAATTTTTTTAAGTCTTCTCTATAGTTGACATTGTCTTTAGTTTTACCTAACACATTCATTACTCTATTAAACATATTATCAAAGATTTTTTTTCAATACACATCACATATAAATTTTGTCAAATGAAATTATTCATCTAATAAGAAAAATCCTAAAATATACTCCATTTTTTTCAATCACACATTCTAAATATTCTACTCGTTATTTGCATCAACACCTTCTTTTGTGACCTTCATCAACCCTCAATTATATATTAGCTCCAAAATCTCTAGTCCATATTGTATTGGAGGAGTACTCGCATGATATAACTCTATTTTTAATGAATGAGTTCTTGTTCTTTCAAAATGGATGATCTTCTCAAGGAGAAACTAACGGTGATTAGCAAACCATAGCGTCTTTCCTCCATTAGGAAGGCTAAATACATCTAAATTTTTCTTGTAGTAAAAACATGCTATTTTTTCTACAATATTCCAATTGAACAACATTAAATGTGCAAGAAAGATACTAATTATCCACATAACTATGTCATATAATAAAAAATTATTCTTTCAAGGCACATCGTAAGTAAGCATACTAACTTTCTACAATTAAAGCAACTCTAAAATTAAGGGTTATAAGAACATGTCCAACATATTCTTTGTATTTGTTAGTCTAGGTACAATAATAATTAACAACATATATTCCTTCTTCACACACATCTACGATAATAAATTATAAGGTGTGATAATTATATATGTCCTTCATACACATCTATAGTGACAAATTATAAGGTATGACAATTATCAATCATAAAGAATATTGCATACCAGATTGATCGAAAGGTTGAAACCCATCAAGCACAAACTTCTAGTCTAACATTTTTTTCTAACAAAAAAAGGATATGTTTGATCGAAATGCCATCATATAAGAGAGTCAAAGCAATGAAACATTACATCTACATCCTCAACCTCATGTTGGAAGTGTCATTTCATAAAATTTATTATGGCATTCGATACATATAGTCTTTGCAATCTGTAGAGTAACCAAAAAATAGTATATATTTTTTTGTATGAAATAGCTTTTGCTCTCATTGATCCTCATATCGGACTTTGATATTGAGGATGAGAATAGAACTTGTAAGTAGTTAATTTATTGTATTCACCCCAATAAATCAAGCAGCCACGGTTATATCAATGGATCTTTTCAATTGGTAAACTCATCCCTTTCACTAATTTTTTTCGTGTTGTAGAAGCCCTCCGTCATACGATTATCAACATACATCACCTCCTTTATTAATCGACATAACTCATCGTAACACCTTTCAAGAAAATGGTATTCTGCTTTAAGGTTTAACATTTGGGCAATTATAGACAACTATGAGTATTTTCACATCCAAGCCAAATCTCTTTATTCGATGTATTCAACATATCATAAAAATTCTATGCATCGAGATTTGACGACTCATCGATGTTAGACAAAATAAATGATAGACCGATTGCATCCATCATAATTATTTGATATGGATTACGGAGTTCAACAAAAATCTATCCGCCTTCACCATAATTATTTGAAACTAAATATCTTCCCATCATAATTTTCCCGTGATAAATCCAATCATAATAGCCAAATGTAAAATTGTTTTTTACTAAATGGTATTTAACCGTGTGAACCTTTTCAAATCCATGGTTTTAACACTTATGATGATTACAATGATATATTATCTTTCTTCTATCTATACATTCAAGATAACTAACAACCAATACAAGTAAATTCCTCAACCTCATTCACAAAACTCTTATTTAAAATCCCATCGGTTGACCCAAAGTCCATCCATGTACAATCGAATCTCACATTTTCCTTCGCATATCCGAGCCAACATAAAATTACTTCATTATCAATTATGCTAAAAATCTAACAAAATTTTGATCGAGTCTCTCCTATAAATTGGACATTTTCCAACTTCAAGAGACTCTAGTTATACAAAAAACTATATATCCAAAAAACATAACATAATACATGTAAATGTTTTCAATTAATCATTGTCACACAAGCATCAACCAAAAGTCACTTTTAAGCAATGAAATAAATTAATTTGTGCACATTGAGATCGACACTTACCTCGAATAATCCATTAAATTAAATCTCAAACTCATCCTCCCATGTCCATTATAGAACATCAACCTTATTTATCCTCAATTCTCGAAGGTCTCCAACCCCTCGGATTCGATACACTCGTGACGTATCTCGGCACACTTCAATAATCATTAGTAAAATAAATGCAACATCAATTGTCGAACTAACTAAAAATTGGTTTACGATATAAATTATAAATTGAAGTTTCGATAACTTACCTTGCAAATAGGAGTGGCTAGAAAATTATTGGAGTGGTTGGAGTGATCTGCGACAATGCTACTAACTAACTACAATAATTTTGTATATAAATAATTAATATCACATTTCGTACAACAATTAATTATTTATCTATATCAAAAAAATCCGATAAAAAATTAATTTATCAATTTTTACATCTAAAGTTTAAATAATCATATATTATGCCAAGTTTAAAATAAAATTTTAATTTTAAAATTAAAGAGTTATTTTAAAATTAGCATAATATCCGATTATCTCAAATGACTCCATCTTTATTTTTAATAAATTATACACATATTCAAAATTGTATCCTAATTTATTAACACCCAAACCTTATTAATTTAAAACAATTTTAATAAATTAAAAATATACTCAATTAAATTTCAAATAATATAAATTAAGTTTGTTAACATATTTACTAATAATTAATTACATATATAAAAATGGATAAAATTTTAAATACCTAAAAAAAAGTAAAATCAAGAATAATACACAAAACTCACACAAATTAAATAGAAAATATGAATTAAGAGAAAGAAAAATACATAATTAGGCTTCTCTTTCAGAGAGAGAGAGAGAGAGAAAGCAGAGCATACCAAATAGAGAGAGAGGAAATTGTGGCTATGTTTAGGAAAGAAGATGGTTAGAGTGATCTGGAGATTGATGGAAAGTGGAGGAGTGGTATTTGTGAGGTGTATTGGGGGTGTTACAAGTGCTTGGTGAGGTCGGGAGATAGTTGCACTAAGATGAGGAGAGGGAGAATGAAGAAAAAATAGGGAAGAAAAGGGATTACGCCAATTTAAGAATTTAATTTTAGCGATAGACGTGACTCCGTCACTAAACCATTACCGATTAACGACATACATAAGTATCCGTCATTGATTTTGAATTTCAAATAATCGCCTTTTTTATTAAAAAAAATAGCGATTGATATGATCCATCACTATTATTGGTAAAATTAGCAACGAAAAAAATGCATTGTCGCTTGGTGACAACATCGAGGGATTAGCAACGAAATATTCCCTCGCTAACCGGACCCAAAATGAAAACCCAAAAATAGTGATGAATTGGAATATTTGTTGCTAATTGTCCTTGGAATTCTATCACTTAAAAAACTATAAATATTTTGTCATCTTATTTAATGACGGACCATGTCCGTTGTTGTTCGTCGCACAACAATCGATAGTATATCGCTAACACCCACCTTCAAAAATAGTTCGCTAATCTGTTGCTATTTAGATATAGATTTTAATCCGTCACCGATATCCATCGCTAAATTATTATTATTTTTATAGTGTTTGCCTTTATATTTTTAATTGCATCTATTATATTCTTAAATAATATTTAAAATTTTCAATCTATCTTTTCGATCAATATTTCCAATCATGACCAAAATATTTGATTGAAATGCCCTATACTCGAAATGCAAAACAAAAAAAATACCTAAAGACTTCAAAAACGAGAAAATGCAAACCATGTCCTTTAAGTGGGTTTTTTTTTCCATTTCAATAAGGAGTATATTGGTAAAAAAATTTACTCATGGTCGAAAAAATTAATTAGAAGTATAGATTAATGACTTAAATATTATTCGGGAACATAATATATGTAATTAAAAGTGTAAAAACAGATTAAAAACTCAAGCTATTATATAAAGACAGATTCAATTATTTATCTATTAAAAAGATGTATGAAGTTATAAGGGGGAAAAACAGACATCATTTTATCTATATTTTTTAAAGTATGTTATATTTAGGTAAACGTTGAAGTTTCCAACTCATAAAAATTAAATTTATTCGTTCCATTTATTTGTTAAAAAAGAAAGGACTTAGGTATCTTGATATTGTATATATTCCAATTTTCAACATATCCGTTGTCAAATTTATTATTTTCTTATATCAGGTCGTATTCAGACAAAATTTTATATGATACATAGCCAATATAGATATGGGGCCGTTTGATGTGTTTCTAATTAGTATTAATTAAGTTCACTCAACTATTTTATCATATGAACCACCCTTGTTCATTTTTAATATGTGGATGTCTTCTTCTTTTTTAGTAGTAAGGGTGTTCTCAAATAAGTTTTTGCATACCTCAAGCCTAATTTCTCTCCGAGGGTGGCTAATTAGTACTCTCCAAGCACACGACTTTGCATATTCTGAAAATAAATTCTTAAAAGTATTAGACAAAAAAATTAAACTCTAAACCCGATTTACAAATCAATGCTTACTATCGGACTATATATCATCTTGTAATTAACATGTGAATTTCCGTAAAACATCACTATGTGAAACTAAGTTAACAAACATTACTTTCTTATTATTATTTTTTTATGGTCTGAAAAAAGGTTTCTCAATAATTTATAATTAATTAATTCGTATATACTAATGAAAATTGACTCAAAGTTTTTTACTACAGCAATGAATGTCAATACTAAAACCCATAATATCTATAAAAAAAACTATTTATATTAATTAACAAACAAAGCATTGCAATCTATATCTTATCCCATCACCTAACAAGTAGCTGCAACAGTCAAAACCAGAATACAGTTAAAGAAAATATTTATTTATTTTTTTCAACAAACTAAAAAGTTCTACGATGGATGAGTCATGAGAGAGATGAAGCAAAGGGCTGCCTTACAAAACAACGCGTAATGCAAAAAACACGTATGGCAGCCCACTCCTCTTGTCCTTTTCCCATATCTTCAGCTTTGAATTTCAAAATTTGTCAACTCCAGCCGAATTTCGTGACGAACAACAATTCCTGATTTTCACACCAATGACTTGATCTCTGAAACCTGTGGATGCTTCTTCATGCCTCTTCATGTTAATTATATGTAGTATACGCAACATTTTATGTGACATATAGTTTATATATTCAGATAACTCTCCCAAGCTACGAAGTATCAAATCTCTTACCATGTACTATATGATCCAGAATATATATATACCAAAATAATGCTACTATATATAAAATGAAACAGGATCAACGGCGGACCTATGGAATGGAAAGAGATCAGAAGCCGCCATATATGCAGACTCGGTCGGGAGCTGACATAAAAGAGTCGAATACTTGATGTTCTCCTTGTCGGTTTCCCATGTGTCTTAATTAGATTTCGAACAGGTTTGGAGATCGTAAAATGCACAATTGTTGAGGTATGTCTGAGATTTTCCTCTGCAAATATTGGCCTTAAATATATATATTGTTGGAGTTCAAGCAAGAGAGAAGAACGAAGAAAGAAGGAAACAGATAGAACAGTGATCACGTCCAGCTGCATGCCACCGTTATACTGGCTGAGCGGAAGTTACTTCATTCGTCATATATATATATATATATATATATATATATCTTTTCTTGGCTTCACAATATGAAGGCTCGATTGAATACATCAGCAGGAAATTATGTTAACTCGATCTGTCTCTCGAGCTTGTTGCACCTTCCATGAGGTTTTTTATTCACAATATTTACATAATTTCCATCCAGCTCTCTTAAGTGATCAATCATATATATCAATAGTTTCATGTTATTATAATGTGTGTGTGTATATATATATATATAGAACTTGTAAGCAAATATAGGAGGAGAGATCTAATTTATCCAGGGATCGAAGATGCAAAATATTTATTAAACAGAACATTTTCTTGACATCACCCAAACTGGGATTGTGGAAAATTATAGGTTCGACAAGAAAGCAAGTAAGCCAAAAAGAAAAGAAGGAAAGGAAACATAAGGAAGTAAGCAAGAAAAAAGAAACACAAACATCATACTAATTAGGAATTCAACTCTCACTGATCTTTCCTAATTAACTTGCTCTTTTTCATAAGTTGATAATCAAGACCCCTCCTATTTGTATGTAGAAGGATCATAACGAGAGTAAGAACTTCCAAACTGCATTGAAAATCTTAATTGTTCCTCTTGTTGCTGCTGCTGCTGTTGTTGATGTTGCTGTTCTTGAGAAGATATCGGCAGGGAAGTAGAAGATGCACTGGATGAAGTCGGTGAAAGAAATGTTTCTCCACCATGTGGAATGGCTGGCATGGCATAGTTCACGCCATAGCCTGCTGTAGTTCCAAGAAATTGTGGATATTGAAATTGGTTTGGATTATAGGCATCTTGTGATCGTTGGGGACGAGCTAGAGGAGCCATAACGCGATAAGGGACATGTTCAGTCACCGTACGCAAATCTTGGCTACTAGTAAAGAAACCTAATTCAGTCCTGCCAGCCTGAACCCTTTCAGGAAAGTTGAGCTTGGCTTTGCTTCCTTTGAACCTAAGAGCGGCTTCATCATAAGCAAGGGCAGCTGCCTCTGCCGTGTCGAAAGTGCCTAGCCACACTCGAGCAGCCTTCTTGGGATCTCGAATCTCAGCAGCCCATTTTCCCCATGGTCGTTGCCTAACTCCTCTATAATGTCTTCTCCTCGCATTCCCTTCACCAGCAAAAAAATGTTTATTCAGGTCAGTGTACATGAAATAACATAATAATTAGTTACATATGGATCAAATAAAGGCAATATTCGCTTGCTAAAAAGACTGAGTTCGAGAACAAACTACAGTTATGTACATACTGTATGGCAAGGCCTAGAATTGATAGATTAAAGGTAAAATATCAGAGGAATATAAGTTATACGTACAAAACTTTGAAATGGTTTTTCTTGGAAGAAAACATAAAGATTGCACTCATGTGGACAGGAAAATTGGAAGTATAATCATAGGATGCAATAATTGTAACTGAAAAATGCTACATAATTAACTTCAAGTTATGTTTAGATAGAAATACTAGCCAAAAACTCAGTTTTTGTGTGATTTTTAGGAATTGGAATTTTGTATATATATTTCATCTCATTTTTTGTTTGTATAGCTTTGTAGAAAGGTATCAAGTCCTTTTGATTAATGAATAAAAAAAAATTTGACATAGTTTTAAAAAGGGAAACTCATCAAATAGGGTAAAAAAAAAAATTGAAGATGAGATGCAAACACAACCAAATTTGAAACACATGCAATCATACAAACAATCCTACGCCAAAGTCTTAATTAACAAGTCATGACCATGATCAATAGATATTGTTACCTTGAGATTGTGGATGCAAAGGAAAATTTTTGGGGAATTCCCAAAAGGAAAATAAACAATAAAAATTATTATGAGCATGATACCTTGGTCTTGAACAGCCGGTTGGGTTTGGTCATTTTCTGTGCTGGATTGTGTTGTGGTCAATGGACTTTCATGCACTTGAGCTGAGTTATTGTGGCTGCTTCCAATTACTTGAGTTAGAGCTGAAACCATTGCATCCATGTCTTGTTGAGATCGAGCTGAGTAGACAGGGAAGCTGTGATCTTCCTCTTTCTCCTCCGGTTCATCGGATGGAAGGGGCCTCTTCCCATACCTTCGATCCACTTTATAAGCTATGATTGATGCTGTCTTTTTGTTTGTTATTTTTCTAAAGCATATATGAAGCAATAAATGAGAGTAACTAATTTGTTGGTAGAAGTTTTACTAGTTGCATGTATGAGGGTACTGTCAAGTGATCAAGACAGGGAGCATAGGACGAGTATGAAGATCGGAAAGATGCAAAAAGATAGCAGAAAGTGAAGTAAGAGGACAGGAATGGGAGGAAGAATATCTCCGCTCTAGGGTTTTTATATATCTTACTGACTTGGTGGGAACAGGGATCAACAGTTGTGAAGAAATTTGTACTCCAATATCTCCTTTTCTGTTTCTTTTTCCTTTTTCTTTTTTCTTCTAGCAGAACATATATAAAGAGTAAAGTCATCGCTGAGATGTTTCAAGAGATTTAAGGGACCGAAATCCTTTCACATTTTAAATGACTTTAACTTACAATTTTTTTTTTAAATGAAATATAGAATGTGCTTATGACTAGCATTAAGTTATTATTATTATTATTGGGTGTGGAAAAGGTGCTAATTAGTTAATGTGATATTGCCAATTTGTTAAATAAGATTCAAAGAGATCAAACTGAAATCCTACTTTCATATATAAATCAAAAAAGGATCTCTAAGATCATGAGTAATCTAAGATTTGATGATAAACTTTCCAAGGAATCAAAGACATTTGCTAGCAACTAACGAGTGAGAGAGTTCGTCAACAAATGTCAGCTAGCATCATCTTAATTAAGTGACTAATTGAAATCATTTTCTATACACTTGTAGTTAAATAAAAACTAATAATAATGATAATAATAAAAGAGAGGGAGAGAAATATCACTACCTTACATCAATGTGAAATTTGTTGTCTATCCAAAGCCTAATAAGTATTTTATAATTGAAAAAAAATAAAAATAAATACAACTTTCCCATAAAATGGAAAACAATGCTCCCTTTAATTTTCGTAAGAAACACATTGCTATATCTAATCGGATATTCGTAAGAAGTCAATTACCAAGCCGAACAGATCGTACGTGATATGCATGAGAGGATCGAACGTGATATGCATGGAATTAACTATAGATTGTGTTTGAGATCTTTAGGAGTTCTTGTTTGTAAAATAGGAGTCCCTACTGGTATAGGAGTCCTCGCTATATATATGTACATACTTGGCGTTTATCGGGGAGGCGCGGAACGAGAGGAGAACAAAGTATTGTTGTGCAAACCTTGTTCTTTCATGGTATCAAAGGCTCCAAGTTCGATTGAGAACGAGTGGTAAGGGCATATAGAATGGTTGCTCGTGAAGAAGAGGCTCGTAAAGAGGAGGCTCGTGAAGAAGAGTCTCCTAAACGAGAAGACTTTAGGATGGTGAAGAAAACACCATCTCCATATGATCCGAACTCAAACGACAACCCGGGGAATCGATTACCCAAGTACGGCTTCGAGGGGAGAACTACGAAGAATGGGCACATGCCATGAGAATGTCTCTGTGTGCTCGAAGAAAATGGGGTTTTCTAGATGGAACCATCGGAGCGCCAAAGGAAGACTCACCCGAGATGGAAGGCCGGTGGACGGTACGGTCCATGTTAGTGTCTTGGATTCTAAATACCATTGAACTCGGCTTGCTTTCCACCATATCTTATGTGGAAAATGCAAAAGACACGTGGGAGGACATCAAAGAATGATTTTCAATCATCAACGGCCCAAGGATTCATCGACTAAAATCAAAGTTGGCGGATTGCAAGCAAGGGGTCCGATGATGGTTGCTTGTTACGAAAAATTGAAAGCTTTATGGGATGAGCTGGCAAACTATGAGCAAATACCAATCTGTGGGTGTGGACGCTGCACTCGTGATATCACATCTAGATTGGAACGGCGAAGAGAAGAGGAGAAAGTGCACCGGTTTCTTATGGGTCTCGACGATGTTATCTATGGGACGGTACGCTCCAACCTATTAGCAAGTGATCCATCGCCTTCTTTGAACCGTGTTTACTCTGTCATGGTGCAAGAAGAGCGAGTGAGAACCATTACGAGAGCCAAGGAGGAACGGAGTGAAATAGTGGGTCTTACGGTACAAGCCAAAAACCGAGGACGAGGGGTAGCCAAAGAGAAAACACAAATCTGTACCCATTGTAACGTAGCTGGACATGGCGTAAAAAATTGCTTCCAATTGATTGGCTACCCGGATCGGTGGGGAGATAGGGCGAAAAGTGAAGGAAAAATCGGTACAAAGGGAAAGGCTGCAACAACGCATGGGTACGGGGAAAGGAAGAACGGGAAGTGTTCGCTCCAATACTGCACGGGTAGTCATAAATGGAGGAGTTTCCACATCCATAACCGATGCCGACAAAAGTGGGCTTGCGGGGCTAACCACGGATCAATGGCAACGGCCGGTGGAGATGCTTGAATAAATCGGATGTTAGTGAAAAGATGACGAGTAAATTCTCATGGATAATCGACACCGGAGTGTCGAACCACATGACAGGGAATTTAAAAGAATTAAGTGAGATACATAACATTACACCATGTCCGATCGGCCTACCGGATGGTGCACGAACATATGCTCTGCCAAAGAAGGGACGGTGTTCTTAGATGGGGGTTTAAAGCTTACAAATGTTCTTTATGTCCCCAATTTGAGCTGCAACTTGATATTTGTGTCATAGTTGCTTGGATGAATTAAAATGCATTGTGCAATTCATCGATAAACCGTGTGTTATGCGGGACCACACTTCGAGGATGCTGATTGGTGCGGGTAAACGTGAAGATGGGCTCTATTATTTTTGTGGCAAACGTGAGGAGAAGGTATGCAAAATGGAAGGAATAAATCAAGTGGAGTTGTGGCACGGGCGTTTGGGACATCCATCTTTCAAGATCACCTAATCAATTCCCGATATTAGTGAGAATAAGTGTAAGGATTTATCAAACAAAAGCTGCGATATTTGTTTCGGAGCAAAACAATCAAGGGATAAATTTCCTGTAAGTAAAAACTATTCCAAAGGCATTTTTAAATTGATCCACTGTGATTTATGGGGTCCATATAAAAGTCCTTCTTCTTGTGGTGCTTATTATTTCATGACAATAGTAGATGATTATTCTCGATGTGTTTGGATTTGCTTGCTTGGTGATAAGAAAGAAGTACCCCGAATGCTTGTGAATTTCTTTTCGTTGGTTAAAAGGCAATTTGATAAGCAAGTTAAAATTGTTAGAAGTGACAATGGGACCGAGTTTATTTGCATGAAAAATTATTTCTTGGAGCAAGGTATTTTATTTCAAACCTCTTGTGTTGGAACGCCACGGCAAAATGGAAGAGTTGAAAGAAAACATAGACATATTTTGAATGTTGCCCGAGCCACGAGGTTCCAAGCAAACCTTTCTATTGATTTTTGGGGAGAATGTGTATTAGTAGCGAGGTACTTGATAAATAGGACACCTTTTAATATCCTCGGTGGAAAAACACCTTATGAGATGTTGCATGGCCAACCTCCTTCCCTTAAACACTTGAGAGTACTCGGATGCTTATGCTTTGCTCATAACCAAAAGAGAAAAGGAGATAAATTTACAAGTAGGAGTAGGAAATGTATATTTGTTGGGTATCCTCATGGGAAAAAGGGATGGAAATTATTTGATTTAGAGACAAAAGAGTACATTGTGTCAAGGGATGTGGTGTTCGTTGAAACCAACTATCCCTTTAACAAGCTAGACACCAATAAACATGAAGCGGGATCATCATGCAATACCCAAGGAGTTGTCATCATCCTAGACTGCATAGATGAAGATAGCCACGAGGTGACTAGTGTTGGTGTCGAGGGGGAGGCGCTAGTCACAAGTTGACCAATATAGATGACGAGGGGTGCTTGAAATGATAACTAAAGCAATAGGAGAGCATGTTTCATCATTAGAGATCACATCGAGTGACACGTAAACAAAATCTAGTGTAAATCTTGAGTAGGAACAAATGGGATGTGGATGCGAGCTAAACAAGCTTCCTCTCGCCTTCGAGACTACGTCACCAACACAATTAAAATACCGAGCCCATCTAAGTCGTTGCCCCCATCTTCTCCATCCTCGGGTGTGCCCTATCCTATTGCTCACTATGTGAATAGTCATAACTTTTCTCCGGGACATCGTGTTTTTCTTGCCTCACTTGAATAAGAATAGGAGCCCGTGACCTACGGTGAAGCGGTGAAAGATCATAGGTGGCGCGAGGCTATGCGAGCCGAAGTGAGTGCTCTTGAAAATAATCAAACCCGGACCGTTATGCCTCTCCCGCCTAAGAAGAAGGCCACTTGGATGCAAATGGGTCCGCAAAATTAAACGAAAATCCGATGGCACGAGTAGAAAGGTTTAAGGCTCGTTTGGTTATACTTGGTAATCATCAAGTGGAAGGAATTGACTACACCAAGACTTTTGCTCCGGTACCAAAGATGGTAAAAGTACGAGTGGTGCTAGCGGTAGGCTGCTGCAAAGAATTGGGAGCTGCATCAAATGGATGTCCACAATGCCTTTTTGCATGGGGACTTACAGGAAGAAGTCTTTATGAATCCCCTACTCGGTTTTAATGTTTCTCACCCTCGGATGGTGTGCAAACTTAGCAAGTCATTTTACGGACTCAAGCAAGCTCCTAGGTGTTGGTTTGCAAAATTGTCCCATGCTCTCATGATGTATGGATTCACACAATCTTTATCCGATTATTCCCTATTCGTACTACGGGAACCGGGGGTACATATTGTCGTTCTAGTGTACGTGGATGATCTTCTTGTAGCTGGAAATAATCCCGCCACTATTGGACGGTTCAAGGCTTATATGCACGCATGTTTTCATATGAAGGACTTAGGCACACTCAAATATTTTCTTGGTGTTGAAGTTGCTCGATCTCCTACTAGGATTTTTCTATGTCGGAGAAAATATGCCTTAGATATTATTCAAGAAACCGACTTGCTTGGGGCTAAACCCGCGCATACACCCTTGGAACAAAACCATCGCTTGGCTCTCGCCGATGGACAACTTCTTCCAAATCCCGAACGGTATAGACGTTTAATTGGACGATTGATCTATTTATGCTTCACTAGACCCGAGTTGTCTTATGGTGTACATACATTGTCTCGGTTCATGCAATAACCCAAGCGAGAACATTGGGATGCTGCTTTAAGACTAGTGAGGTATTTGAAGGGAAACCGGGACGGGGTATCATGTTACGGACGGACGGCGACTTGACTCTCATGGGTGGTGTGATTCGGATTGGGCAAGTTGCCCATTGACTCGTCGATCTCTCACTTGGTTGGTTTGTGCTACTCGGGCAATTCGCCTATTTCTTGGAGAACCAAGAAACAACATACTCGTTTCTCCCTCCTCTCGCTAAAGTTGAATATCGATCTATGGCCTCTACTATTTGTGAACTAAAATGGTTGAAAAGCATTTTGCGGCTGTCTTGGTATTTCTCATCCACAACCTATGCGTACGTATTGTGACGACCGGGCGGCTCTCCACATTGCCAAGAATCTTGTTTTCCACGAGCGCACCAAACACATCGAAGTGGATTATCACTTTGTCGAAATGAAATTCTTGCTTGGATATATTCGCCCTTCATATGTTTCTACTCATATTCAATTTACGGATATACTCACCAAAGCTCTTAGCCGATCTCGGTTCAATTCTCTCTTATGCAAGTTGGGTATTCACGAGCTTTCATACACCAACTTGAGGGGGTAATCGGATATTCGTAAGAAGTCAATTACCAAGCCAAACAGGATCGTACGTGATATACATGGGAGGATTGAACGTGATATGCATGAAATTAACTATAGATTGTGTTTGAGATCTTTAGGAGTTCTTGTTTGTAAAATAGGAGTCCCTGCTTGGTATAGGAGTCTCTGCTATATATATGTACATACTTGGCGTTTATCGGGGAGGCGCGGAACGGAGGAGAACGAGTATTGTTATGCAAACCTTGTTCTTTCAATATCTTTTTGTATAAAGAAAAATAAAACATTATTGCACCTCAACGTTTACAAAGATCTAGATCCGAAATGAAATAACATTGTGTAGTTAATGATTAAAATATCTTTTTGTATAAAGAAGAATAAAACATTGTTGCTCCCTTTAATTTTCACAAGAAACACATCGCTATATAAGTCCGTTATTAAAACTAACATTTCCATCGTTATTTAGGTATAGCAACGGAACAATGATGGAAATAAACCGTTGGTAAAGTATTTGTTGCTAGGTTTGTTAATGATAGATTAACTAGTTCTTTACTAACTAGTGACGGACATTATATGTTTATTTCATTGTAAATATTCATATGAATGATTTGAACTCCCTCGCTATATAGAGACGAAATTTTGTTGCTAATTTTTGTCACTATTTGTTGCTATCCGTCGCTAAAAGTAAGTTTCCATTGCTAATAGTTAAATTTTATTTTATTTTTTATTTTTTGTCATTAGGGTGTCGATAATCCATTACTAAATTAAGGCTTTTAAAAAAATCGTTAATAGGCTTTTAAATGTTCTATCATATTAGCCAATAAATAAAATTAAAATCATAACATGAAATATTATTAAATAATATTAAGTAAATATAAAATCAAAAGTCATATATATAGCAATACAATCCGGTATACAAACACATTAAAAAAAAATTAAAAGAAAACTAGTCCTCATCAAGATCATTTGTTGTTTTGTCTTTTCGATGCTTGGGTATCAAAAGGAAAATCGAACTCCTAGATAAGGAGAGGGGAGGGTTAAAAGGAGGGATGTAACTCCCGAGTGTTTTCTCTAAAATTTGCTCCATCCACTACTTGTATACACTCGGTTATCCTCCTTTTATTTGTTCTCCACCTCCTCGATTCGTCGAACATAGTTACGCTCCATATCCTCCAACTTTTGTCGACTTGCTCATCATCCTACCTGTATATGACCAGGAAATCATGATGTGGTTAAGGTCGAAGTTGGTGGAAAAACGAGAGTAAAACATGTTTCGAGATCATACACTCTACATTTCTTCTTCCCTCCTATAGTTTCAAGATATATATGTGACATGTTGATGCCTATAGAAGATGAAGCACCGTTCAACTGCTAGGTAGCGAGATGACGCACGTAGTTGGTCCATATGCCCCTATGCAATCAAAATGATTATAATATTAAATCATAAATATAATTTTTTTATTAAATTTGCATATGTACAATTAAACTTACCCAAGTCTGGATGGGATTGCGGATCCACAAATGACCCATCCCGATGCTTGTAAGTCCTTACGAATAACTTATAAGGATTTAGGTAACGATCTAACTCCTTAGCTTAAAAATCTAATGAAATTTTGACAGAATCTTTCTTATAAATTAGACGTTTTTCAATTTCAAGAGACTCCACTCGTATAAATATATATATATATGTAAAAAAAAACACAACACAACACATGCAAACATTTTCAATTTATCATCGTCACATAAAAATCAACCAAAAGTCACATTCAAGCAATCAAATAAATCAATTTTCACACATCGAGATCAACACTTGTCTAGAATAATTCATTAAATTAAATTCTAAACCCGTCATTCCAACTCCATTGCAGAGCATTGAACTAACCTTATTTATCCTTAATTCTCGAGGTTTCCGAACCCTTAGGTTCAATACACTACGGTGTATATCGAAACACTTCAACAATTATCGGTAATATAATTGAAATATCAATTGTCATAACTAACTAAAAATTTCTCTATGGTATAAATTATAAATTAGGATTTTGATAACTTGCCTTATAAGTGGGAGTAGCTAAAAAATTGTTAGAGTGATTAAAGTGACTACCGGTAATGCTACCGACTATATAGCTATAATAATTTTGTATATAAATAACTAATATCACATTTCATATAACAATTAATTATTTATCTATATCAAACAAATTTAACAAAAAATTGATTTATCAAGTTTTAAATCTTAAGTTCAAACAATCAAATAGTATGAAAATTTTAAATTAATATTTTAATTTTAAATTTAATGTGTTATTTTAAATCAAATAACTTAATTATCAAATGACTCTACCTATATTTTTATCATTATATAACCAATTACATACTCAAAATTTTACCTTAATTTATCAACATCCAAACCTAATTAATTCAAAATAATTCTAATAAATTAAAAATATACCTAATTAATTTTCAAATAACATAAATTGAGTTTCTTTATATATTTATAAACAATTAATTACGTATATACAAATAAGTAAAATTTCAAACACTCAAAAAATAATAAAATCAAGAGTAATACACAAAAATCCATTTAAATTAAATATAAAATATGAAATAGGATAAAGAAATATACTTAGTTAAACTTCTATTTCGATAGAGAAAGAGAGAGCACACACGAGGAAGAGCACACCCAAAAGAGATGAGATCATACCATAAGCTGTTTTTTAAGGAAAAAAAAATCTATCGGAGTGGTCGAAGATTGATGGGGAATGGTCTTTGTGAGGTGTTTTGAGGGGGTGTTGTAGGTAGCGATGGTGGAGATGGCGATAACTGAGTGGAGGAGAGGGAATGAGGAAAAAGAAAATGAGAAAGGGAATATGCCAATTTAGGGATTTAATTTTAATGACATACATGACTTCATTGCTAATCCATTGCTAATCAATGATAGACTTAAACATCCATCACCGATTTTGAATTTCAAACAACTCGTTTATTTTTAACCAAAAATAGTGACTAACTAACCTAATCCATCAACAACTTCGGTAATTAGAGAAGGAATATTTCCTTGCTAACCATTACATAAAAATAAGAGATGGATTAAAGCATCCATCACTTGAATTTTCTTATTAATCCATCATTGAAAAAACATGTGAGTATTTTACCATGATATTTAATGAAGGTCCATCGCAAAGTAGTTGGTAGTCCATCGCTAAATTCGACGTTGGACAATCGTTTGCTAATTCTTGGCCATTCATCTATTGATTTTGAATTCGTCGCTAAAATCCATACTATTTGTTTGTTTTTACTACTAAATACAAACGTATGATTACGAGAACATAAATATGTAGTATTATAATATCCATACGAGATACTTTAGTAGAATTTTTGCTACCAATAAGGTGATTAAGATGTATTGTTATAATTTTTTTATGGGACACAAAGTCCTTTTGAGTTTTTAAAATACTATTTGTTAACCCAAACTTAATGATGATCTTGGTTTTCGATGGATATAAGAGATTAACAATGCTTATTTATAAAAATTGGGTGGGAGATTCTCTCTAAGAATTTTAGTCTTCAAGTTTAAATTCTTCACAATAAATGCAAGCTAAATCTTCATCAAACTCTTTCCACCATTTTTTCGGACTAGCGCGTCGGATCTATGAAAAGGATCGTTATGAGTTTGAAACAAGGTTCGTCAAGATATTAGATGCTCTTTAGAGGATGGTCTTAGAGTTGAATTTTGAAATGATTATTGGGTTTTAAATTTAGATTCTTTGTGTGATCATGTCATTCATCCTATTCATGAGTGTATTTTTCACTCTTGTGTGTAGGATTTTATTGTGAGATCTAGTTAGTGGTGATGGATTAAGTTTAATGGATTGCTTTCTACTTCTATTTGCATAAGGATCTTAGGATTTTTTCTTCCTTAGGTAAATGTTGGTAGTGATAAGCATTATTAAGGTTCTTATGGTAATTGTGTTTTTCCTACCAAGTCCGCTAATAAGAGCCTTTTAGAACATCCGACAAGTGTTGTTGATGTTAGATGACATTTTATTTGGCATTGGAAAGGCCCTCAAAGGATTAAATTACTTTTATGATTTGTCATTCATGATAAGTTATTGACTAATGAGCGACGAGTCCGTAAGAGTTACACTAATGACTCCATTTGTTCTCTTCTTTAGAATCACTCCTTCGGACTCTAAAAGATTGTTGGCTTGCAAAATTAGTTTGGAGTATATGTGGGGCTTCTCATGTATTTCATAAATTTTTTTAGCTTAACATAAAATATTGGCTCTATACTAACTCGACAATTGATGAGTGTTATCATAATAATTTAGTTTTGTGGAATACCTAGTTTGGTTCTTGTTATTAGCTTTTATGGTCTAGATGTAATAAAAATCTATTCGAATAGGATTTTGTCTTTCCTACTAATCGATGGGTGTTGTATATGCTTAACTTCTCATATTGTTGCTAGTTTTAAAATAATGGCTTCTTTTGCTAAACCAATCAACATGAAGCATGAAGATATTGGTTGGCAAAGACCATCTGAAGTTGGGTAAAATTAAAAATAGATGGAGCCTTTCATAGTTTTATTGACATATCTACTGCATGGGCTATCTAACAAGATAATTTATGTATCTAGATCCAAGATCTTTCTTATCGCATTGGAGTTTCGAGTTTTTTATGCTGAATTTTGAGGTCGGATGGCATGGACTATTAGCTACAAGAGGGTGTTACTTGAATGCGAGTCAAAGTCAATCATTTAGTTATTGTGATTTCAAAGTACCGGTGAAGGTGCTTACAACCATCTTGTTCATTGTGTTATCATTTAGCGACCTTAGCAAGTTCAAATTTCTCATATTTATAGAAAAGTCCATTATACTATAGATTAACTTGCTTCTCATGCCTATTCTCTTTTGTTAGGGATTTCTTATATCTTTTATACTCTCTTTAGTTGTAAAATTTTATCACAAGATATTTTAAGAGTTGTGACTCTCAAGCTTTATAATTTGTAACCTTTTTTCAAAGCTTTACTTCTACCTTAAATAACGTGCACACACACACACAACAATATATATATATATATTTGATCACATTAAAGACATGCTGATATGATTGTAAGTAAGTTAATATCAACATATGATAATTATATATAATTTACTCGATATATGACACTTAATGTGTTGATATGTTGTTAATGCTTAAAATACATATTTTAAACTATGGACATATGTGTAAGATTTTTCCAATAAAAACTTGAGAGCCGACAAGGTTGATACTCAAAGAAATTACCTAACAAGACACGATTGATCTATACTCTACCCTTTTAGAATTAGAATATTTTGTGATAGAGATTATTATAGAAGATTTTATGAAGTCTCTAGCTTAGAGTTTTTCTTATCTAGTTTTTATAAAAGATTCAAAGTCCCGTTATGTTTAGAATACTTGTTTTCCTATCCGATTTAGGTATCAATATCTATTCTAATTAATATTTTTTCTACTTAACGACGGACTCCTAGGTCATTTTTTTTTTTTAAACTTTATTGTAAGTATGTCTTAGGTTTTAGAATCGTATCAACACAAGAGCACTTTCATTATAATTCTTTGACCGGTTTCAATACACAATTTCAATACAAACTTTCTTAAGTTTTTCTATAAATTAATCTTTCTTGCAATTTATTATTTATGATCCTACACATTATCACCATGCTTTCTTTGTAGTTTTATTTATCATTTTCTTTACATATTTTATTTACAAGCTTCAATCTATTTAATTTTTTTCTTTCCCATATAATATTTTTTTTAGTTTTGCAAGCGAGTCTATTCAATGTAAAGTTCTAATAATATACTCACATTAATGTATGATTTTTCACAATCTTCATAATTTGTTTAGTGAAAACCTATAGGTTTACCGACTGATTACTCATCATAAACTCACATGTTTATCGCTCAAAGATAATTTAATTATTTAAAATCGATTTGGAACTTTATGTTTTTATGATTGATATAAGTCTTTGAGAGTTATCCCTTGATTTAGTTTTTGTAACTAAATCTAAGACTAATGTGTATGCTTTATATGGACAATTTTTGTTTATACGAGATGACTTTACTAATTCTTACTTACACTTGTTGCACCTAGATTTCTAGGAGAATTTTCAATCCTACTTGATCACAAAGTAGTTGTTGTCTCTTCATGGATTGAGTTTTAAATAAGAAAAATGTCTTCCAACTCTTCAAAAGAAGGGAAATATTTATATCAATAACACTTTGTATTAACCAGACTAATATATATAGGTAATGTAATGTGGTAAGGTTTACGATATTTAGCATTATCACACAAAATTAGCTATACAATTACATATATATATATATATATATATATATATATTCATGTGAATTGATATCAAGTGATTTTGGTTGTGTTTACTTTCATATATATATATATATATATATATATATATATATATATATATATATATAAACACTTTCCATCTCTAGTATTTTTTATTTATTCTAAAAATATTTATCTATAAAAAATCAAGAAAACATGTTTATTGATATAATTTTTCTTAAAATAGAAAATAAAGACCTTTTTTGACTTACCTTAAAAATAATAAAAGAAACGACATAAAATAATATTTGATGAACCAATAGAAGACTCTTATTTTTTGTTATGGAGATTTGAGAAACAATTATTCATGACCATTTCATATTCTCACTACTCATATGATTCAATTCACCATTCAATATGAGAAATTGAAAGAGTGATGCAATTTATTTAATTATTTATGCATCTTCTAATGGTTCATAGTCCCTTCCAATGCTTTTTCTAATCTTGAAGCCTATAAATAGGTTTGATTGTTCATTAGTTCGAGTATAAGTATTTTATAAAGATTGAAAGATTATTTGAAGTTGTTATCTTTTATATTCACTTTATTTTATAGTGAATTTATTTTTCTATCATCTTTTACTTCAATTCTATTATTGTTACCATTTCTTTTATAACACATTATCAACACCAACTCTAACCAATTAAGATAATAGATCATGAGGTATGTATCTATCAAAACATTTAAATCATTTATTTCAATTATTGGATTTTTTTCTACACAAGTGCTCTATCAAAAGATCTAAATTATTTAGATCATTAAGAGGTATGTATTTAATTTATCATGTACTTTAAATCTAATGATATATAAAATATATATTTAAAAAACGTAAATGATTTAATATATAGAATGTAATGATCTAATATATATTGTTTGAGAAATTTAAATTTTATTATTATGTTTGTTTCTATTTAAATTTTATTATTAAATTTTATTTTTATTTCCTAATATTATTATTACATTTTTCATTATAGAATTTTTATACAATAAACCTCACAAAACTTGATTATGTGGCCCTTGACATTTTAGGTAAGAATTATTAATCATGAATTCTTGATACCGAGTAAATATTCTCTACTTTTCATGTCTCGAATATGCTCCTACAATAACATATCGAGAAAAAGAGTTTAACAAATATTCCGAATCGATTTCATACTTGTGGCTAAATAAAATGACAAGCTATTGATAAAAAAGAATAAATCTTATTCAACTAGATCTACTCCATTCTCTAAAGTGAATGTGTTAGACATGGAACAAGATGTGGTCATAGCCATGGACATGGTCGAACAATTATTATTATAATCGTGATGACCATAATAGTACATCTTAACATAAGAAGTGAATAACTATGAAAAAAAATAGAATAAAAATAGATCAAGTCAATATTCTAAAAATGAATGTTACGGATGTGGCATGAATGAATATTGATCGCATACACGCCATACACCAAAACACCTCATTGAGCATTATCAAGCCTCGTTGAAAAAGAAAAATATAAAGTATAGAAACCAATTTTATATATTAAAATAGAGGTAATTGAAAGTAAAAACTTGTTAGCTTTTCTATTTATAAATAAGATGTTTTATATTTTCTTATATATATATATATATATGAAGAATATATTATTTATTTATTTATTTATTTTGTATTAATATTATATCTAATAATATCAATTTAATAAAAAGCTCTAGAAGAGTGATTATATTATTACCCGAAAAGATAAATTTTTGAGGCTTTAGATGAGCGAATATATTATTACTTGAAATGATATAATTTAAAGGCTCCAAAAGGAAAAATATGTTACTATCCGAAAGGATAAATTTTATTATAAATGATAGACTATTCTCTCTAATGTCTCATAGAAATTTGTTGAGTTCTAAAGATATTCTTCTAAATTGATATCATATCAAGACAACAAATGTAAAAAATAATGAATACTTATATATTATAATTATTATATTGGGTAGAAAATATGCATTGAAAAAATTTACCCACTTTCTCTTTTGGTCTATATTACAAACATTGGAATGATTGAAACAAATGTTGTATTAAAATATAAGTTTACTTATTCAAATACTTTTATTATGTGACATGACCAATTGTTTTATCCTGGATCTTTCATGATGCCAAAAAAAAGAAATTATTAAAAATTCATATGCATATCATTGAAGAGCCACAAGATTCTTCAATTTAATAAATTTTCATGTTCCGTATGATCTCAAGGTAAATTGATTATTAATTCATCATTAAGTAAAATTGAAATTGAATCTTAGTATTTTTAGAATATATTCAAGGTGATATATGAGGATCAATTCATCCACCATGTAGATCATTTAAATATTTTATGATTTTAACGGATGCATCCATAAAATAGTCACACATATATTTATTATCTACCGAAAACCTAACGTTTATTAGATTATCAGCCTAAATAATTCAATTACAAGCATAATTTTTAAATTATGTTATTTAAATAATTCACTTTGATAATACTTGTGAATTTATCTTCTAAACATTAAATGATTATTGATTGACTATTAGAATAATGGTTGAGCATACTATTGCTCATGTTTATACTAAAAAAGGTTTAGCAAAATCATTTATCAAAAGACTCCAATTGATAACCAAACCATTATTTAAAAATAAAACTCCTTGTTTATAGTCTTACATGCAACAACATTTATTCGCATCGAGTGGAGAGAATAAGCAAAATAAGCGATTAAAAATATTAAAAATATATTGTATGAAGTACTCTATCTTATATCATTTTGATCCTCATACCAAATAATATAAACTAGAAGTTCAAAAGATAATTCATTTACAAAGTATTGTCGGATTTATACTCGATTCCTAAATGAGTAACTAAAATGCATGTCCCCACCGAGAATGCTCCTATTAGAATTGATATCTAAGAAGGACAATATATTAATGTTATAGCAAATGAATCTAAAACACACTTAAAGCATGAAAGATCGATCAATTCTAAAAACAAAAATTCCTAAAAGAAAAGGGAAAATAATTAAAATAAAAATATAAAGGATTCAAATATTGATATAACGATCCAAGATATTTCGATAATAGGCTTCGAAAGAAGTTTAAATGCTTGAGAAAGATCAAGAGACTTTGATAAATTATGTCACTATAGGAAGAAAATAGGATCGAAAAGAAACATTTATTTATAAGATTCTTACGTATAATGTTGCAATTGATATTTTAAATAAAAATAAGGATCTTGAGCTGAAATTTAATGAAGAATGTCGACATGGAGATGATTGACCACATAAAAAAGTCAATCCGGACATAATTATATTCTCTTATAAATTAGTAGTTTTTAAACTCATAGTCAAAACACTCGAAAATGTTAAGCTAATGGGATACAAATGAGTATTTTTACGAAAACAAAATAAGAAAGATGAGATTATAAGATATAAAGCAAGACTTGTAACATAAGAGTTTTCACAATAACCTAACATTGACTATGAGGTGATATATTCTCCTGTAATGAATGTAATTATATTTCGTTATCTCGTTAGCTTGGAAAAATTTATAAAAAATTTTATATGCATAAATTTAATGAATGTGATCATAGCTTATTTGTTTAGTTGAAAGTGATATATATAAAAAATTTCTAGAAGGACTTAAGATGCCTAAAGCATGTAATACACATTCTCAAAAAAAAAAAAAAATTCAATTAAATTATAGAGATCTATATCGAAATTGTTTTAGTGTTTATTTTATTATTTTAGTTTTTAGAAATTCAATTTATGCTATACTTTTTATATTTATATTTTATTTTTCAATATCTATACTTTATTACTAACCTATGTACATGTGGTATAATTGATTCAATAAATATTTATTGAAAGAAGGTTGTAAAAATAACCATATTTATTCATGTATTTTTCATAAAGAAATTTGAAAAAAGGTTTTTCATAATTGTTATATATTTTTTATGATTTAAATATTATTGGAACTCTTGAAGAGGTTCAAATTGCCATAAGTTATCTAAAAATACAATTTGATATAAATACCTTGGAAAACAAAATTGTATGTCTACCTATAGTTCAAGCACTTAGAAAATGATATTCTTATTTATTAGTCAATTTATATAGAAGAATTTATACAATTGTTCCATATAAAGATCATCCATTGATTAGATTAATGGTAGTTCATTCACTTGATATCCAAAAAATAATAATTTTTGACCTCGAGAAGATAACAAAAAAACTATTTGGTCCTAAAGTACCATATCTTAATACCACTAAAGTATTGATATATCTTGCTAATAATACTCGACCTAATATAGCCTTTTTTAAATTTATTAGCCGATCATAGTTCTACTCTAATACGAAGACATTGGAATGAAATTAAATATTTTCTACGTTATCTACGAGGAAAAATTAATATGGTATTTATTTTACTCAATTAAATCAAAATCGAGTTTAATTGATTATGCGGATACGGAGTTATTTATCCGATCCATATAAAACTCAATCACAAATAGGTTATATTTATACTTAGTGATACAACTATATCATGAATGAAGCAAATTGTAGCTCGCTGGATATTCAAATCAATTAGAAATATCAATTTATGAGACAAGTCGAGAATGTGTTTTGCTAAAATCAACGATCCATCATATCCAAGAGACATGCAATTTATCTATTAGTAAAGAAGTTCCAACTATATTACATAAAGATAATGTTGCTTGCATAATTCAATTATAAGAAGAATGCATCAAAGTGACAATCCAATGAATTTATTCACTAAAGCATTACCTACCACAAATTTTGAGAAAATGGTATGCAAGACTGAGATGTTTTGCCTTAAAGATCTTAAATAATGCTTTCAATAGAGGGAGCCCAATATAGAGATAAATTTGTACAAGGAATATTGTATTCTTTTTCCTTCACTAAGATTTTTTTCAATAGGTTTTTTTTCTAGTAAAATTTTAACAAGGCATGTTTCTTGTACAATAGACATTCAAAAAGGAGTGTTATAAAATAATAAATGTCCATGATCATTTCATATTCTCACTACTCATATGATTCAATTTACCATTCAATATGAGAAATTAAAAAGGTGATGCAATTTATTCAATTATTTACGTATCTTTTAATGGTTCGTAATCCGTTCTAATTTTCTTCTTAATCTTGAAGCCTATAAATAAGCTTGATTTTTCATTAGTTCGAGTACAAGTATTTTATAGAAATTGAAAGATTATTTGGAGTTGTTATCTCTTGTATTCACTTTATTTTATAGTTAATTATTTTCCTATCATCTTTCTCTTCAATTTTATTATTGTTATCATTTCTTTTATAACGCTATTACGGTATTTTCCAATTTTCTAGACAATTAAAGGATTAAAAATCATGCATTAAAAAAAAAAAGGTTTTTATTTTCAATTATTAAATGTGTTTCCTTTAGTTTTATGCTTCTTAAATTTTTTTCCACAAGTAAACATGAACATCATCTCCTAAAATAACCAATACTCATGGTACATATGTAGACTCAGACATCAAGTTGTCTATTTCTAAAAAGACCCAAGTCTATCACTAAGGCACACTAATTAATAAAGAGAGACTTACAATTGAAAATCTAATCCAATTTCACACATTACATTACATCTAATAACTCCAATATATAAAAGAAAGTTGCTCTTTTTTTTTCTTTTTTCTTTTTTTTGTTCGAAAGAAAAAATGAAAAAGAAAAGTTGTCGAAGTTTGAAATCAAATCCACAACCACATGTCTCCAATTGCATTTACACGACGTTGTTCATCACTTATTTATGTTTGTTCACCAGAATCATGCACATTTATATAAATTTGGTAATTTAGAATATGAGCTAAGCCATCTCTCGTTGTATAATTCAGAATCAAAACCCCAACATGCCTACCAATAATTCAAATAACAATAACAATAATAACAATAACAATAATGTACCGGAGAGTACTCTTTATCATAAAGCAGTCATCTTTAATTCACTTCTTCTGCACGGTGACCAACAAAATTGAAACTAGCTAGCTAGTGAAATGGAAAAGAGAGAATAAAAGGATCTAAACACACACACACGTGTATATATATATATATATATATATATAGGATAGGGAAATCTCACCCTCCTGGCTAGTTAGGAAGATGGAAACTATACCTCTGTAATTGACATTCAGAGATGTAACCTTTTGGACCCTGACGATAATTATATACGTTCATCATGGTCGACCAGAAAATTCTACAATCAAATTCAGCTTGATGACCTAAGTACTTGCGTGATGGATGGGAGGATGGCCAAAGGAATGCCTACATTTTTATTTTTTTTTAAGGCAAACTTCAAATGGACAGTTTAACTATTGGAGTACTGCTAATTTTACACCAAAACTATTTCTTATATTAATTTTATTTCCAAACTATTTTGATTTTTCAATTAAATATTTAGAATCACTTAACAAAAAAATGTTACTCTTTTTAATAAAATGAAAATATTTAAATAAAAAACAAAATTATAGTTTGAATAAAAATTTAGATAAAAAAAAAATCTTGAAAATGAATGGAAGTTCTTAACTGAATTCTTTTGAAAATTTGAGATAAAATTGTTTGATAGTGAAAGTGAAACTACCTGTATAATTGAAAAATATTTTCTTGAGCTTTCAATATTCTTTGGTATGAGTTTGCTAATTGATTTATGGCCTTTTGCCTATGGTTGAAATGGCTAACAGTAGTTGCCACATTTTTCTTCTTTGTGCAATAGCAAACAATTCTAGGTTGCTCATCACATTTCTTCAAAGTTTGGTTGAGGATATTGAATGCCAAAAACATTGACTTGCTTTTTGCCCATTGAAGGTGACTGGCAGGGTTCCTTTTAACATGAAAGTCCAAGTTTTTCGGACCAAATAATAAAAGAAGAAATGATCAAAGATCCCTTAATTGTTTAAAGTCCTTGTGTTAGACTTCTGCAACTTGGTTAACTATCGTCTGTTAATTAAAATACCAGAGGCACCCTTTCAATATCTCGTTCTTTGCACCCTTTGCCCCCACCTTGGTCAACATATATGTTGACTTGTACTCTTAACAATTTTGTTTTTTTAGATCATGAAGGCATCCTAGGTCTAAATATTCAAACTAATATTCATATTTTTATCGAACTCGGAAGATAAGAATAATTACTAAAAGAATTTTTTACATACATAAAAATTTGAATTCAAAATCACTTATTTAAATGACTAGAATTCCTTTCATTCAAATTAATCATCTTATGTATGTTCTAACCGTTTAAACTCATTAATTATTTCATTTATTTTACTTTGAAACAATGAATTTACTTCAATTATCATAGTTTACATTTGCATCTGGAGAGAGATTACAAAAAAAAATTTATATTGAATACGTTATTTAAAAAAATAGATAATATTATCCGAATAACCAAAATAATAATAATAATAACAATCTTCTTTGTATTAAATCATATCAATGTATTTTGTATGATTGTATCATAACAATTTCATATAAAAATTATTACATAAATCTGCTCCATTCCATTAAGGTGCTGAGAATATCTTTGTTTGCTGCACCACCCAAATCATACGAAAATTTATTCAAGATTAAGGTTGTATTATTTAAATTACATCGATCAATAGGAGAACCCAAAGCAAAGTCAAATATATATATGTGTGTAATTATATTAGACCTGATATTGGGCCAGGCCTAAAACCAGACTTTAACCCAATCTACTTGACTTGGGCATTGTAGTCTTGGTATCGGGCCAATTATTTGAAGGCCCACCAAAAATTGCATTAAGCGGGTCGTTTTGCGTTAGGGTTTCAAAGAAAACCCTAGCTATAAACTCTCCCTTCTCGTCTCTCTACCCTTCTTCCCCATTTTCTGCACACCATACGCAAAACACAGAGACTGAAGAGTCGATCTGAAAATGGTGCAGCGTCTGACTTACCGGAAGCGTCACAGCTACGCCACAAAATCCAACCAGCACCGTGTGGTCAAAACTCCTGGTAAGTAACACTTCCTTTACACGGAAACTGTTTTTTTATTATTATTATTTAATGTTTATGCTAAAGAAATTGCACAGTGGATTAATGGGTTTTTGTTGCTGTTCTGTTTTTGTATTGAAGGTGGGAAATTGATTTACCAAACCACCAAGAAGAGAGCTAGCGGACCCAAGTGCCCAGTTACTGGCAAGAGGATTCAAGGGGTACCTTATTTTTTCTATCATCTGTTTTTCTTTTTCTTTTTTTATGCATCTGACTGGGATGCTTCTTGTTGAATTGAATCCACCTTTATTACAATGTTGGATTGCTTAAGGGTTTTTTTTTTTTTTTATCTAGTATGGAAATTGGTGTACCTTTGATTTGCTTATTTAAAGGTAAGGATTTTGGATGAAATGATAAGACATGGTTGGGTTTGTGTTAGCAGTTGGAATTTTAATAATTCGGATCATTTTGAATTATTTTTACAGTTTTAGCCATAGGTCTGTTGATACCTGAATCAGGAGAGGTGTGGTTGGCCGATAGTTTAGAATGTACAGATGACATTTTTTTGTTTTTTTTTTTTTTTTTGTTTTTGTCATGTTGAACGGTTTCCCCCAGGAATCTGGGGCTGCAGGTTACTACAATCCCTAACTTATGAAACTTAAAAGGGTGAGTTTTAATAATACTATGTGGCTTTTGGAGCAAGCAGTCTCTAGGTCTTATGTTGAATTCAGCCCTGCTTAAATGCACTTCCTTGTACGATGATGTATGATAATTCGTCTTTTTGTCAATAAGATGACTAATATAGTTAATGTTTTTTGCTGGTATATGAATTTGTTATTGCTTGTTCGATTCAAGGGTTTGGTTTATATGTGATTGGTTGATGGTTTCCTGCATATTTTTAGAGATCTGCAGGAGAAGGGAGCCAGCAATACAGTGATTTATACTCTGATTTTCTTTCCAAAGAGGGATCTGACGGTGCTGGTTCTGATAGATTTTTTACTTTCTTTGCAGATTCCTCACTTGAGACCTGCTGAATACAAGAGGTCTAGATTGTCAAGGAACCGCAGGACTGTGAACCGTGCCTATGGTGGAGTCTTGTCCGGAGGTGCTGTTCGGGAGAGGTATGTTACCCTGATGGTTACTTGTTTTGTGGTTTTCTGGAACTGATGAAGGCTGGCTTTAAGTGGTTTTGGTGTGTTTATTATGCAGAATTATACGAGCCTTCTTGGTGGAGGAGCAAAAGATTGTGAAGAAGGTTTTGAAGATTCAGAAATCGAAGGACAAACAAGCCTCAAGGACCTAAAAGAGATGTTGATTAAGTGAAGTCTTTTGAGTTAGAAGATGTGTTTGATCAAAATTTTGTTATGATTAATGGCACTCAAATGTGGAATTGATTATTAGCTTGTTTGATACTCTGATGACTTGGATATGTTCATTTCACCTGCTGTCTATTCGATTTCTTTGCCTATATTTGGATGGTTTGCATATTTCCTTACGTTTCTTGTTATTATTGCTAGTGTCTAAAGATATCTAAGATCAATTTCTCAGTCTCCAACAAGATTGTGAGATTAATCTAGACTTGATACAGGAATGAGATTAATCCACAAAACCTTTGTCAAAAACGCATCTTGTCACCGGCTTTACGTTGTTCAATCTAAACGCGTTAAAGCATTTCCACTTTCTTCCGACATAAATATGTTAAGTTTATAAATAGAGTTACAGAAATTTGGAGATGAAAACAAGAGAACACTCCTGAAATTCTTTCAAGCTTAGAAGATTTTACGAAGAGAGAGTTTTGAGAGGAGGATAAGATCACTTTCAGTTCCAGTTGCCTAGATATAAGAAACTAATTCCATTTCAAAAGGAAATCTCTCTACAAGCTAATGGAAATGTAAGAGCGTTCAGTTCACAGAACATAGGGAAAGACAGCCAGAAAGTGATAAGAAGGTTTGTCAATTGGTATGAGGAAACTAATGTGGCCACTGGCCAGGACTATATTCTTTGTATTAAATCATATCAAAGTATTTTGTATGATTGTATAATAACAATTTCTTATAAAAATTATGACGTACATCTTCTCCATTCCATTAAGGTGCTGACAATATCTTTGTTTGCTGCAACACCCAAATCATATGAAAATTTATTCAACATTAAGGTTGTATTATTTAAAATACATCGGTCAATAGGAGAAAACAAAGAAAATGTCAAATTTTTATACATTAAAAAAAAAAAAAAAAAGGTCAAATCATATTGGACCTGATATTGGGGTGGGCCTAAAACACCAGACTTTAACCCAGTCTACTTGACTTGGGCATTGAATTCTTGGTATCGGGCCCATTATTTGAAGGCCCACCAAAAATTGCATTAAGCGGGTCGTTTTGCGTTAGGGTTTCAAAGAAAACCCTAGCTATAGACTCTCCCTTCTCGTTTCTCTGCCCCTCTTCCTCTTTGTCTGCACATCGAACGCAAACACAGAGACTGAAGAGTCGATCTCAAAATGGTACAGCGTCTGACTTACCGGAAGCGTCACAGCTACGCCACAAAATCCAACCAACACCGTGTGGTCAAAACTCCTGGTCAGTAACACGTCCGTTTACATAAAAACTGTTGCTTTTGTTTAATGTTTATTCTAAAGAAAAATGCACCGTAGATTAATGGTTTTTTTTTTTTTGCTGTTCTTTTTTTGTATTGAAGGTGGGAAATTGATTTACCAAACCACCAAGAAGAGAGCTAGCGGACCCAAGTGCCCAGTTACTGGCAAGAGGATTCAAGGGGTAGCTTATTTTTTCTATCCTCTTTTTTTCTTTTCTTTTTTTAATGCATCTGACTGGGATGCTACTTATTGAATTGAATCCACCTTTAATAGAACACTGGATTGCTTAAGGTTTTTTTTTTTTTTTTTAATCTAGTATGGAAATTGGTGTACCTTTGATTTGCTCATTAAAAGCTAAGGATTTTGGATGAAATGATAAGACATAGTTGGGTTTGTGTTAGCAGTTGGAATTTTAATACTTTGGATCATTTTGAATTATTTTTACAGTTTTAGCCATAGGTCTGTTAATGCCTGAATCAGGAGAGGAGTGGTTGGCTGATAGTTTAGTATGTACAGATGACATTTTTTTTTTTTTTGTCATGTTGAACTGTTTCCCTCCGAAATCTGGGGCTGCAGGTTACTGCAATCTCTAACTTATGAAACTTAAAAAGGGTGAGTTTTAACAATACTTTGTGGCTTGTGGAGCAAGCAGTCTCTAAGTCTTGCGTTGAATTCAGCCCTGCTTAAGTGGTTTTTGTCATGATAATCTATGATAATTTGTCTTTTTGTCCAATAAGATGACTAATCTTATTAATGATTTTTGCTGGTATATGAATTTGTTATTGCTTGTTGGATTTTGGTTTATATGTGATCTGTTGATGGTTTCTTGCATATTTTTAGAGATCTGCAGGAGAAGTGAGCCAGGAATGATTGCCGGCTGCAGTGTTTTATACTCTGCTTTTCTTTCCAAAGAGGGATCTGATGGGCTGGTTCTGATAGATTCTTTACTTTCTTTGCAGATTCCTCACTTGAGACCTGCTGAATACAAGAGGTCTAGATTGTCAAGGAACCGCAGGACCGTGAACCGTGCCTATGGTGGAGTCTTGTCTGGAGGTGCTGTTCGGGAGAGGTTTGTTACCCTGATGGTTTCTTGTCTTGTGGTTTTCTGGAACTGATGAAGACTGGCTTTAAATGGTTTCGGTGTGTTTCTTATGCAGAATTATACGAGCCTTCTTGGTGGAGGAGCAAAAGATTGTGAAGAAGGTTTTGAAGATTCAGAAATCAAAGGAAAAACAATCCTCAAAGAGCTAAAAGAGAGGTTGATTAAGTGAAGTCTTTTGAGTTAGAAGACGTGTTTCATCAAAATTTTGTTATGCTTAATGTCAGTCAATGTGGAATTGATTATTAGCTTGTTTAATACTCTGATGACTTGGATATGTTCATTTCACCTGCTGTCTATTTGATTTCCTTGCCAGTATTTGGATGGTTTGCATATTTCTTTGCATTTCCCTCTCTATCAGTTTCTCAGTCTCCAACAAGTCTGCATTCTTCTTACGGTTCGTTCATTATTTCTTCTTATCTCATTTTGGCTACAGCAATTTATCAATACCCTTCATTCCTGTATATTTTAACATGTAATTTTAATAATAGATCATAAGATGACTTCTTGTTTTGGTCATCTTTAGCATTTTCAAAGTCAATTATATTTATTGAATTTTACAAAAATTAAATTTTTTGGAAGGTTTAGTGTCAGCCTTTTTTGGTTAAACTTGAGGATGACCAGCTGATGAAAAGGAAGGGAATGGTTGCTGGGGAAAGCAATTGTAGAAAGGGTCATTTAATTTTCACAACAAATGATGTCATTTCACTTGCATGACGGCAATCGTGTCAACAATGAACATTTCATGTCCTTTAGTTTTGCAAGATTATGCACATGAATTGAATCTTCATTTGGTTCCTATGCATAAATTCTAAAGCAATATGGTTGAATCTTCATTAATCCTTCCAAACCGAGTGAAAACTATTTCAAGCCATGAACCAACGTGGTTGTCAAGACTCCAGTCAATATGAATGTGACAAAGATGAGCAGCCAACTTTTGCTATTCAGTTTGAGGTGGTTCTGTCGATGAAATCTTTAAGCTCAAATTTGACGAAGCATTTGTTACCTCTTCTTGTAAGATGAAGAAGGCCTCATTACCTACGACCCATGATAGCATTTGACGCCATGACAAAGCAATATGGTTCGATAGCTCTAGATCGCATGTAGGGTGAAAATTAGGTTGGTAGTTATGTCAAAACCCAGAAGTGCTTCAGCAAAAGAGATTTCTCACCTGCAATTGCAAGTATTAGGTATCTTAGGTATCTTACCGTAATATATATATATATATATATATATATATATATACACACACACGAAACATAATTTTATTTTATTTATCTAGGATCGACACTTGTCTACATTTATCAACTTTTCATCTATTTAATAATAAATTTAAATATTTTCTCCAAAAAAAAAAAAAAACTTCTTCCAAGAAGAACCCATTAATCATAAGAAAATTTACCCAAAAATATATAAAGAATATAAAATACTCAAATCAATGCAATTTTTTTATTTCCCATGAAAATTAAAATACATAAAAATTTATAGTAAATAAAAACATATAATTTACATTTGCAGAAATTTTTATTTTTTTTAATAAAAAAATAGGTTAATAGATTGTTCAAGTTGTTTTGTTAGGAGTTGGAATTTTGATACTTTGGATCGTGGTGAACTACTTTTAGACTTTTAGGTGTTGTTTGGTAATCAAGAATAGAGTGATTGGAATGAGAATAGAAGTTTTATTCCCACATTATAGCTGTTTGGTTAAAAGGAATGAAGTGGGAATGGAAATAAAAATTTATACATAACTTCATTCCCACATAAGATATAGAAATAAAAACAAGGAATGAAAATAAATTTTTTTAAAAAATAATAATATATTTTATTTATTTATTGTCTATTAACTACTTTTACCACCACCACCACCACTACTAACACCACCATCACAACCACTACCATCATCATTACCATCACAACCACCACCACCACAACCATCACCACCACTACTACCGAATCACTATCGTCATTGCTACCACCACCACTAGAACCACCACCGTTGTAACCACAATCACTACCATCACCTTTATTATTTTTACAACCATTATAGTTTAATAGAATTATTTTTTTAATCATTGTTTTTATTTGTATAAAAAATCGGATATTAAAAAATTTAAATCACAACCATCACCACTATTACTACCGCAATCACTACCGCCATTGCTACCACCACCACTAGAACCACCATTGTTGTAACCACAATCACTACCGCCACCTTTATTATTTTTACAACCATTGTAGTTTAATAAAATTATTTTTTTAATCATTTTTTTTATTTTTATAAAAAATCGGATATTAAAAAATTTAAATTGTATTTCGATTCCTCATTAGTATTCTAAACAAAGTATGAAAATACAAATATCATTTCGATTCTTTAATTTTCATTTCGATTCCTATATTCTCATTCCCATCACTCTATTCCCGATTACCAAATAGCACCTTAGTCTAATATGTGTGTTGGAAAAAGGAATGGGGCTAGTGCATGAAAATTGTTCGGGGATCCAAATTGCGGGGTGGTTAGCATGGCTTAGAGTTTAGGAGATAGAAAGGATACGATATGACATGAATTTGCAAGGTACTATATCCTTATTCTTATGTGTTAAAAAGTTGAATTTCATCGATTTGGTGTGGCCTTATGTGAAGCAGCTTTTCTTTGAAGTCAAACTCGCTTTGAAGTCAACCTAGATTAAATACACTTTTCTTCTATTTATCATTTGCATGGTAATCTATGATATTTTGTCAATGTTATGATTTATATGCGATTAAGTGATGGTTTCTCGCATGATCATTTGAATAGATATTACGCCATTGATTTCTTTTTTTGGTTGCTTATATATACAAAAATAGCAATGATTGTCGGCTACGACTTTTTAAACTTTGCTTTTCTTCACAAGCTTGATATGTGCTCGCAAATTCCTCACTTCGAGGCCCGTTGAATACAAGAGGTCTAGATTGTCTAGGAACCATATGATCGTGAACCATGCCTATAGCGGTGACTTGTCTAGAAATGTTATCAAGGAAAGGTACATTATCTAGATGGCCTATTGTTTTACGCTTTGCCAAGTTTTGGAAACTTACTTTAAGTGGTCTTGGTGTGTTTATGTGTAGGATTATCCGAGCCTTCTTGGTGGAGGAGCAAAAGATTATGAAAAAGGTTTGAAGATCCGGAAGATAAGAAAAACAAGCCTTAAAGAGCTAAATGAGAGGTAGATAAAGTGGAGTTTTTCTACTTAGAGGATGTTTCAACAAAATTTTGTTATGATTAATGGTAATCAAATGCGGAATTGATTATTAGCTTGTTTGATATTTTATGATTTGGATATGATGATTTCATCTTTTGTTAACACTTATAATCATTGAAATTTGGACTCGCTTGCCAATTTTCTTTCATCCCATGTCATTGCATAGTGCTAAACAACAACAACAAAGCCTTAATCCCGAACTAGTTAGCATCAATACTAAAATCGGCCCGTCTTGGACTAATTCTGAATTTTCTAATTGTTTACAATGTTTTAATGTTTATTTAGGTGTTGTTCGGTTAAAAAAGTTCAACAATGAGAAGGCGTGAATTGGAATGAAAATCAGAATACGAGAATTAGAATGATATTATTCAGATATTTATATTTTTATATTGTGTTTGAAATAGTAATAAATTACTATTGAATCGAAATGAAATATAATAGAAAGTTGCAATGAAATTTAAAATTTTTAATATTTAGTTTTTAAGATCAATAAAAATTAGAGTTATTTAGTTTATCAAAGTTGTCTTTTTCTTTTTTTCTAATCAATTATTTTCTTTAGTTTTATTTTATTATTATTATTATTTTATATGCACACGTAGTTCTTTAATGGGATTCACTGCATACGTGATAGACATGTTTCTACCATGTGATTAATTTTTAATTATTGTAGCATATCTTTTTAATGTTAGACAAAAAATATGAATTAAACTTCGATAACCATATTACTATACAAAAACTTTTTCGACATAAATTTTGTTTTTACTCGATGTGGCATAGCCGATAGGATGATAGTATGACATAAATGGCACATAAGATTACACTTAGGATTACTCATGGCTTATTTGACAAATTCTCAATTATGAATTGTATGTCAATCATTCTCAAACCCAATTGAAAAGTTCATAATCCCTCAAATTGCAAAACCCCTTCATTTGCTTACTCTAAATGAATCTAAATAGAGGTTGAAATTAGCGAAGAATAAGCTTTAAATCTTATTGAGTCCCATTTTTTTAGACAAAACAAAAATTATTTTAAGCTAAAGTAACCAACTATTATCCAAGATCATCATCATCTAGTTACAACTCAATTTTCAAGACCTAGGGTTTCAAGTGGTAATTTTGGATTTAGTTGGGAGTGGATAGATTCAATGAGTGGTTATTGTGGTTTTGGTTTTGATGTAGATCAACGATGTGAAGAAGAAATTTAGTGGCTCGGTTTAATGGTGGCTGCTATTGAGCTTGACAATAGCGAGTGGAAAAGGCGATTAGTGGTGGGTGGTGTGTCCACCGAATGGCGAGCTATAAGGGAGAGATTGGTGGCTCTAGAGGATGTTGAGTTTTATGACAATAACGTAGGATTTTGACAATATGGGGGAGTAGCTAATGGTGCTGGACAACAACCGAGGGTTTGTGCGACCAAAGCATAACGAGTAGGGCTATGGGTTTACGGTAGTTACAGCAACGACGGGAGTTTTAATGAATTAAGAGGCTTGGCCACTAGAGGTCGACAACAAGGAGTGGCGACGACGAGGGTGGCGAGTGGCAAGATTTTTAGGTTAAGAGAAAAAATGGAGGTCGTATGTGGGTTTTGAGGGTTTAGAGATTTTTCAATTAGGTTTAAGAATGATTAATATGTAGTTCATAATTGGAGAGTTGTCAAGTAAGCAACGTGAAATCTTATATGTAATCCTACGTGGAATTTATACCATGCGATCATCCTATCAATCACGTCATGTTAGATGAAAATGGAATTTAAACTAAAACATTTATCACATGCTAATATAGTTACTAGAAAGGACGTGATAAAATGATTAAAAGGTATTAACTTTGTAATTTTATAGTATAACAAGCCATAAAAAAAACACTACCATCCCCAAAAAAACCAGTCGTGCTCGTCCCTCTCATTTCAATCAAAAAATCGGCACCTTAATTGCCTCTCTCATCACCAACCTTTCCTTTCACACCACAACTGCCACCACCTTTCCCGAAACTACTATAACCATCAAACCGCTATTATTTATTAACAATCCCTTCTCCTACACCGCTAGCAACTTTCTTCTCTCACCATCATAAGCCATCTCTTTCCGTTCAACCACAAAAACATTATTGCCTCTAGTCATCAAAAGCCCACTCTACCAGCTTATCTTGAAAATCCAACCACGCTAGAACTATCCCTCTATTTACGTCGTAAGGGAAAAAAAACCCACAAAACCACCTACACCTATAAATCCCTCTTTAAATAGACCTTTTTCTTCTTTTTCTTCCGGAAAAACCTTGTTATCACAATGTCGAGTTATGAGTTTTTTTTTTCTTTAAATTGTTTACTTTATTTACTAGTGATGGGTTAGGTTAGGAATGGCAATGGGGCCATCCTCACCCTTGTCCTCGTCCCCATGCGGCGCAGAGACGGGGATCCTCGTGGGGCATCGAGGATCCCTATAAGGAATCAATGTCCTGCTTAATTTTTTGCATCTATATCGCTCTATTCTATCTCATATTATCTTATATCAAATTTTAAACTATAGCAAAAAGATAATTAATAAGTATAATTTATACACATATGTTATGTAAACTTGGAGCTCGAATTTGTTAATTATAAGTGTAATTTATGTTTCATTTGATATAAATTAATTCCCATATGCTTTGAATTTGTAGGTACAACAAATCAAGAGAAGACTAAGAAGTAAGGCAAACAAGGACTTAAATGAAAATAAAAATTAAAAACAAGGATTAAAGAGTAACAAGAGTAAATGTGTTTGACTTGGACACATTAAAAAGCTATTCATCCTATTCTAAAGGGAAAGTGGCGTGGTAGACTATAAAAGGGAGTCTATGGCTATAAAAGAAAAAGGATAGGCATTAAAAATGGAGGGATTGGCATAGCAGTGAGGCGACAAAAAGAAAATCAAACAAAGGTCTATATATTAACAAAGCAAGCCGGGATGACAGAGAGAGGGAAGGAACAACAAGCTTTGAATGGTCGCCAAGAAATTAAAGAGAGAAGAAAAAAACTTAGAAGCAAATAGATTTCATAGACAAGTAATTGTGTTTCTTTTAATTATTACTTTGATGGATTACCAATGTGATATTTTATTTTTAGATCCAAGTAAATTCCTTTATGCGAGAGATAATCTCTTAAATTAAGGATGGATGATTTTAATTCTTATTCTATGTGATTAATTATTTTTCTCAACTCAAAACTTGATTTTTTATGTATGATGAATTTATATTATCGTGTTTAATGCTTTAGGAGAGTACTCACCTCATATTGATTAGGAACATATGCTTGAACCTAAGAAGAAATTGTATGTTTTAGATCATAATAATATAAATCACTAGTTTACTATTAATCGAAAGACAACTAGTTCTAATGCGATAATAGAAGAGAGAAGTGTCCGATGGCATTCTTATTTAATATTAGAGAATTTCGTTGATTCTAATGCATTTAGATCTTAATTTAAGTCACATAGAAATATGAATGATTTGTTAGGTGAAGAATAAGGTTAATCCGACTAGAGATAGCTTATTAACTTATTCAAAGAATTTAGTCGTCACATATATTAAAATAGACCTTAAGATTGTTCGTGACTTGAGTTAATATAGTTAATTGCTTAAGTTAGAATTAAATGAATCTATCCTTAACTACTTATATATCATCTTATTAGTAATTTTTAATTCCGTAAATTTAGAATAGAGTTTTAATTTGATTTTTATTCTCTTAATTGTTTCGATTAATTTAACTTATTCTAAGTTAAATAATTTTAATAGTGTAATTTAATTCCTCATGGGCACAATACTTTCTTACCCTTTATTTTAGATTGGATTTATTACTTATTTGATTGTGCTAAAAAACGAGTAACAATAATAGTCCATATGAAAAATACAATTAAGAAAGACAATCATTTAACATCATATTCAACTACAAGTTTACAATACAACTCATAATATATTAAATTATTTTCAATCGAATAAATAATATACTTAATTAAGTTGATGAAGTATCACAAATGTAATTAAAAACGCAAATTCTTACATGTCTTTATTGCTTAAAGATTATCAAAACTCGCTCATTATGTTGGAGACTAGTTTGTAGCCTCGCATTTTTTTTATATATATGTTAGGTATAATTATAATTTTTAAAGAAAAGGATGAGGTGGGCAAATACCAACCCCGCCCCATCCTCGTTCAAATTCATTATGGGTGAGGTGCCCCGCTCCGTTCCTCGCTCAACTCGTAGAATCCCCGCATTGATCAACGTGGGAAGGGTCGAGGCCCCATTAGGGTAGGGCATATTGCCATCCCTAGGTTTGGTGATGACAATACTTAAATGCTTATGAATGATGGCTTTGATAAAAGAGAAAGAAGGGGTGAATAGTGGAATAGGCAAAAAGAAAAATAACGAAATAAATTTTAATGGTTGGTGGTGATGGTGGTAGAGGCTAAAATGAGTTTGATTTTTAGGTGATTTTTTTTTTTATGTTGGCTATTGATGGCGAGTCGAGAGAGGAGGGAATGAAAGAGGCCGATAGTGAGAGAGAGGAGATAAAGTTGTGAGGCGAGAGAGGGAAGGTGAGACGAGTTAATTTGGTAAAGATGAAAATTGTGATGCAGATTTTCTTAATGGAAATGGCAGTTGAAAGAGAGACTAGCGAGTGAGAGGAGGAGCTAAAGTGGTTTTCCGGTAAGAGAGGGAAAGACAACTAGGGTTTCAATGGTAGAGGATGAGATTTTTCTTTGGTTTTTTTTTTCATTTTTCATATCATTTATACGTAGCACCCATGTGTCTCACAAGTGGTCGCCACATTATTGCATGTCTTTATTGCTTAGAGATTATCAAAACTCACTTATTATATAAGAGACTAGTTTGTAGCTCAATGTTTATATATATATATTGGGTATAATTGTAATTTTTAAAGGAAAGGATGGGGTAAGATGGGGCGAAACAGGGTGACGAGGTGAGAAAATACCATCCCCACCCCATCCCCGTTCAAATTGATTGCGAGGCGGGACGTTACGCCTCGTTCCCTAGTCAACTTGGAGAATCTCCGCGTTGATCAAGGCGAGGAGGGTCGGGTCCCTGTTAGGGCAGGGCAAATTGCCATCCCTAGGTTAGGTGATGACAATAGTTAATTGCTTATGATCGATGGCTTTGATAGAGGAGGAAAGGTGAATAGTGGAATGGGAAAAGAGAGAAATAACGAAACAGATTTTAGTAGTTGGTGGTGGTGGAGGAGGTCGATTTGATTTTTAAGTGATTTTTTAGGTGTTGGCTATTGATGGTAGTCGAGAGAGGAGGGATTGAAAAAGGCTAGCGAGTGAGAGAGAGGAGCTTAAGTTGTAAGGTAGAGAACGAAGGGGAGACAAGTTAATTTGGTCGAGATGACAATTGTGATGTGGATTTTCTTAGTGAAGATGGCGAGTTGAAGGAAAGACTGGTAGTGGGTGGTTAGTTGGTGGTGGAGATTCCATTTTTTTGCGTGGATTATTTGGATGAGAGAGAGGGGAAGTAGAAGGAGAAATGGTCGGCGAGTGAGAGGGAGGAGCTAAAGTGGTTTTGCAATAAGAGAGGAGAAAGGCGGCTAAGGTTTCAATGGCGGAAGGATGATATTTTTCTTTGGTTTTTCTTTTTTTCCATATCATTTATACGTGGCATCCACGTGTCTCGCAGTGGTTACAACATCATTGCCACGTGTAAAACAGGTCTCACTAATGGGCCACATGTGCATATAATAGGAAAAATTAATGAAAAGCTAACAAAGATACTTGCTTAGAAAAAAAAATTTCCACTTGAATTATTCAAATAATCAAGATTAAAGTGGACACACTTGATTAGAAAAAAATGACAACTTCATAAATTGAAATGGTAGTTAACTCTAAAAATAATGATTTAAAAAATAATTTCATCATATATGATGGTAGTAAAAATAATATAGGTAATTACGGCAACGAGTGGTGATGGAGAAGAAGGAAGTGATAGTAATAATCGTATAATAATAGCAAAATCTATTTTATAAAAATTGATTCTATATGTGGTAGTAAAAAAAATAGTGGTGGTAGTATAATAAAAATGATAGTAGTAGTAAAAGAAGAAAAGTGATAGTAGAATAATAATAATAAACTTTTAAAAAAAATTTTGTTTAATCATCATTTTCAAAGGTAATTGCAGCAGCGACAACAAGTATAATAGAAGTGATAATAATGATGAAAAAGTAATGATATAATAATAATGTTTTTTTCAATTTTTTTTATCGCCACTCGCCATTAGCGATCGTGATGGTAGCAATGATAGTCAAAATAGTTGATATATAATAATAAAAAAAGAGTATTTTAAAGAAAAAAAAAGGTTTTATCCTCATTTTTTAATTTTAATCCAACTTTTCTATGGAAACAAAAATAAATTTAATTTTCATTTCAATTTCTACTCTCACTCCATTCGATTCAACCAAAAACACCTACAAAATACAAATAAAACTCACACTCTGTTTTTCACCATTCCATTCTTTGTTACCAAACATCTTTTAAGGTACTCATCATTTTTCCTATGGCATTTTAACCATGCAACTAACAATTACTTTTGATCCTATGTATCTTGCAAATAATTTTAATAAAGCATCATAACAAGTGGTTTTTTAGCATTTTCTACGTTCAATTTTTTTGGAGGGCAAAGCCATCTAGCACTTCTTGTTTTGATTAACGGCTGATGAAAAACGAATAAATCGGTCAAATAATTTCACACCAAACAGTGTTATTTTGCCTGCATCCAGTCCAAGACCATGTTTCACACCAAACAGTGTCATTTCACTTGCATCCAGTCCAAGACCATGAATCACAAAGTGCCTTGAATACAATCATGTCAAACAATGAAGATATGACTTACAATCATGACTTTGTTCCTCGCATGTCCTTTCACTTTGCAAGATAATGCACTTGGCCCCTAGGTTCTCCTCCCACCTCCATAATAAGACTAGTTGGTTCCCATGTCTCAGTTCTTCCCTGATATGGTTGAATCCATGTAAAGATCTTCATTAATCCTCAAACATGTTCCCAAGCCACCATTTCAAGCTGGGAAAATACGTAGAACTTGTCCAGCCATTATGAATGTGCCGCCAAAGGTTGGCCGTTCCGCATGAGGTTTCTGCTGATGCATCTTTAAGGTCAAATTGGAGAACGCATTTCTCACCTCTTCTAGTAAGATGAATAATGCCGAATCACCTAAGAGCCATGAAGCACTTGGCACCATGGCCTACACAGCAAAACTCATAGCATGAATCCGCAAATAGAAAATTTTATGTACACTTCTTTACATAATCAAATGTTTGGTTGGATATCTCTGGATCGCATGTAGGATAAAAACTGGGTAGGCAGTTCTGCCAAAAGTGCTTGAACAACGGAAATCTCTCTATCTGCAAATATTAGGTATGTTACCACCCAAAAAGAAATCATTGAAGCTTCATCCCAAATTGATTTACCAGATATACACTTACTTTGTACATCTCGAAATGGTATAAACTGGACTATATCGCGCGAAGCAACACGACCAGCTGAACTTTCTAGTCTCTCTCCTTTATCAGCATCTAAAATCTGGGTAGCAACCATTAAACTTAAGAAAATTGGAGGTAGTCCATAAAATAACTGGGGTTTATACAATCATACATTTCCACTATGGATGTATTGGTTTAAAAAAGTACCTCCATTTCTTTAAAGTCAGCTCCTCCAACTCCAACTATGAGGATTGACAGTGGTAGGTCAGATGCTTTCACTATGGCATCTTTGGTTTCTTGGAGATCAGTTACAACTCCATCCTGAGATAGTCACACAAGAAAACAGTATAGGAATTAAACATGAAAATTTTATTATTCCAAGAATATACTAAATCCATCTCAAAAACACAAATTATTAAATTCTACATCAAAATGGAACGGTACTACATAACAGAATCAGAATAAGCGAGTGCTGAAAAGAATGCCTAGAAAAAAAAGGTGCTAAATTGTGAAATTGGTGAACTGATAAGCATGTCAGCCAAAGACATAACACATTAACATCGCAAGGAAAACCCAGCCAGAGTTTCACTGTCATTCTTACCGTAATTATTAACAAAACAAAGTATTTTCTCCCTCCATTTGCAAGAGACTGGCTAGCAATCAGTGCAGCATTGCTGATCACAGGTCCAAAAAGTGTTGGCCCTGCCAGAGACACATTGTAGAGAGCCCTGGTGTATGCTACCATAATTCCATCGATTCCGTCAACCTGGAAGAGTGACATGCGCTTAAAAAACAGACATTGCAAGTAAAAGTAGGAGCATCTGGCTTCTGATTTCGAAGTAATTCACCTCACAGTGATTGTTGCTTCCATTCAAGTTAAAACAATGTGAGACTGGACCATCGATTGGTCGTGCCCCAAATCCCCATGCCGGAAAGCGCTTATCTGAATCATAAAACTGCAACACCTCTCCAACCTCTACGATTGCCTGGAAAACAAATTGGCCGATGCAGTGATATATGTACATTATAAAAAGAATATAAAAGGAAGAAAAAAGTATAGAAGAGAGCCATTTCCTTACTCTTTGGTAAGCATTTTGCCGTACAGATGAATCAAGGTAATGCAAGGAATCAGGGAGGCGGGGATTTCCGTTTGAAGCTGTAAGATGAAAAAATAAAGGTAGAAGAATACATTAGGGTGCTTAAAACAAATGGATTATGATGTTAGTTATTATTTATTTTTATGAACAATTGTTTTGATGGAAACCTTGGGCATGGATGGGTGGTTGGGGAGGGAGTGAAATGAGAATAAGAATAAATATGAAGGTAATTTATCCTAAATGCCATAAACTCCTCAAAACATGACTCTGATTCCAACTAAAAAGCTTTAGCCGCTAATGCTTTGTCATATCATAAAAACACAAATTATACAGAGATATCTTTAATCAGAGAGAAAGTCTGCTTTTTTTACAGGTCTGTAGATCAAAATAAAAATTAATAAATATCATAATAATTTCTGTATGTAGCTAAAAACATAATCCTGCCACCCATTGTTTAAGATGAAAGTCAAGAGACTGACAGAAATGGAATGAGAACAAGGATACACATTAATTCAAGGACAAGAATAAAATTGATGTAGAATCACAAACTAAATCATCAAACCAAAAGGAAATAATAATTTGCACTCTAAATGTTATTGAGAGAAAAAGAATTTGGTCCATAGGGAAAAAAAAAATTTTGTAACTAAAGTTAAATTTTGTAAACAGTTACCCGTGAAATCAATTGCCACCATGAAGTTCAGTTCACATCCCCCAGCCAAGTAATCCAAAAATGTGTGTCGACTACTTTGGGAAAACTTGCCCACAAATAGCTGGCTCTTTAATACCTGCATGAAAATAAGCAAGTTAGGCATGCAACAGCGAAAAGAGAAAGATTCATGATTGAAATCAATTTGATTCACATAATCAAACCTTATTCTGATGATTATGCCCGACAGTAGTGGGTAAAAATAAATGCTCTCCTTCGCCATTAGAATGAAGCTTTTCCAACTCAGCTAATGATTTTTGAACTTTTCTGATAATCAACAAAGAAGAAGAACTATCAACATGCCAGTGTACGGAGGTAAGGTAAAAATAAAAAAGGAAGAAGAAGAAGAAATCACCGGTTACCCAATTAAATCATGCTTGCCACTGCTATTGAAGTTAAAGCACTCGATCATTAATGGATTTTCCTGCAAGTTCAGATAGAAAGGTAACATTGCCCTGGAAGGCCATAGTGGGTATTGGACTCAAATAAAAAGACAAAACTTGCACAGCTCATGGAACATGCTTTTACCTTGCTTCCAACTTGCTGAATACTCAAATAGACTGGTTTCCATGCTGGGCTGTGATCATTTTTTAAAACTTCTGTTTTACACACAGGTATAGGGAGCCCAACCTCAACAATTTTTGAGATCAACAAAAAAGGGTCCTGCAGATATATAACAAAACCATTATTTATGTTTCTCATGCAATGTTCAACAAAAGATCAAGAAACAAGATCTCAATAGCCCATACACTTCTGGAGAACAGATCCTTATGTTCCAAATCCGAGCACCTTAATATCAGCTCCGTTGTAGTCTTTGAGCTTATGCATTCCTCGGCATGCACAATAAGCTGTCCACAATGTCGACGATTGCCTGATATGGTAAGATCTTCTCTACATACAAGATCTAAAGTCAATGACCTGATTGGCTTGGTCACAATCTGCGCCAACAGAAACAAGACTGGTTTAGTAAATTATAAATTTAACTGCAAACAAGTCTCTAAAGGTCATTTAATTTTTACACATATCCTTTTTACCAAGAACACAACATATTTGATCTAAATTTAGATCTCAGCTTTCATCATAGTTACTACAAGGTCCATCTCACTAGGATTAGAGTAAGAAGAATTCCCTCCTTTGAAGAACAACACCAAGATTCCCATTCTTTAATAATTAAAGAGAGAAGTGAAGTAGAATGGCCATACCTCAGATAATACACAAGAAGCTTCACCAAGAAATTGTTGCTCTTCTAGCTTAAGCATCTGCATTTGTTGAATCATTAATTATATGTAGGGCATGCTTCCATTCATTCCAATGACAATAACTTGTTATAAACATTCTGCACTGTTTCTTGAATAACATTTTTCTAAACACTGAACTATATCCATGTTATATCCAAACAGTGTGACATGTTACAAATCAACCAGAGAGCAGCTTTTATACGAAAAGCTTAAATCCAGAGGAAAAGACCAACAATTCCCTGAAAATGTTGTTTGGGAAAATCTATTTATGAACATGTTCCTCTCTCCTGTTTGCACAGAAATACCTCATCGGCCATAACTAATCCCAACACCCCCATCACCCCAAAAAAAAAAAAAAAAAAAAAAAAACCTACCCAATTGGGTCTTCATTGCATGTTTAGAACAGTTAATCGATAGCTTTCATGATTCAGACATATTTAATGACTGAGTAAAGGTTATTTACAAAATTAAGTGCTATAACTGAACAACCATTACTTCCTCTTCTAGTTTTTTTTTTTTTTTTTTTCAGTTTGTACCCATATTAAACTAAAATAACTATTGAGGTGTTGTCCAGTTAAACTGATTTATACTCAACGGGGAGGTTGCAAAGGAGTGACTCTAGTGTAGCTCTAATTTGCCACCCAATTTCATAACAAATTCAATGTGTGGGTATCTCTTGACAAATAATTTTTTTTAAAAAAAAAGACTAAAATGTTACAGTCGTGTACTGCATTTAGAGACAATATTAGCCACCTCCAAAATAGTCCCTGATAAAATATCAACAAGGATAAGAACCTGTCCCTAAAGGGGTTCAAGCTCAAATACATGGATGAGAAGCCAGAAGTTTGTATGATAGGGGAAGATTTACTCCAATTGTGAAATCCAAGGCTTCGTCAGTCTCCCAATGTCCCAAAGGACCAAAAGCAAAAGAGGACAGAGGATAGTAATATTAAGGATGGGCAGATTATGGAAACCTATTTTAAAACGTGCAATTGCTGATTTCTTTACCTTACTTTCATCTGAGTTGTGTAGTACTTTTTTAACATCATCAAGTTGTGAGAGGAAGGGAATACATGATTCATTGGAATTAAAGTCCTAGATATGTTGGCATGAATTCCAAATGTTGTTCAAGAAATTGGGACTAGAGTTAACATCTTAAATGCTGCCCATGTATTTGTAACTTAATCAACACCAATGTCTCTCTTCCTTTGAAAAAATTTCGGATTCGAGCTTCTCTTCTATGACTTGAATCTTGGACTCAAACAGATTTTTGATATTTTGACAGTCTCTGATAGCTGGAGATAGTATGAGGTTGTTGGCTTACTGGTTTGGATTCATATTCCACTTTTCTTTTGCATCTATCAATTAAAGAGATATCATCCATAAATTGGTCTTGCACGTTCGAACCAAGACTTCAATAGAATAGCAAGAATGGTGAAAATTTTTAACATGTTGTCCCATGCAGAGAGTATTTATTGAACAAACATATTGATCTTGGAAAGAGAATCAAGTTTGTTAGGGAGGCTATTTGGTAATATACTATTATTAAGAAAATCACGGTTAAACCAATTTTATCATAAATAAAGGGCAGAAAAAAAGGAAAGAGCATACAGAACTATATAAGGATACCTTTACGTCTGTGTTGTGAAATTGAGTGTCGACATCATATGCACGAAACCTGAGGTAAATTACGCAGATTACAATATAGTCAAACCAATAGAACTCATATTTGGTTTGGAAAAATATGGAGATACAAGCATTGAACTTACACCAACGTTTGAACAACTTCAAACTGAAATGTAATGGTGTGTTTTGTAATCCATGTCGGATTCAATGAATTAAGAACTACTTCTGTTCGGAAAACTTCAGTAAGTGTTCCATCTTTTGCTTTAGTATAACCAACCAACATCGGATCACTCTAAAGCAGATAAAATTTCAATGATAAGAAACAGAAGATACAAAAAAATCTGAAACGGTTAAAATATCAGGCTATTGCACAAAAAAATTAAACTATAAAAAGTAACTAAACATGCCTTCAATCCCCTAATCGGAAACTTAATCACTGATTTAAAAGCTGTCATTATAATGAAGCCTTGTAATAAAAAAAATAATTGAGGTAGCATGTGATTTTGGATAAGGAAATTTGCTAATATCACATATAAAATGTTGGAACCTATTGCCAACGTATAGAAGTTTAACACATGATATTCAATAAATTGCCACTCTTAAGCTATAAATCCTTCATCTACTAGTAACCAACAAACTTTGTTTTACCAAAATGCGTAAAAAAGCAAATCCACCAACCTTTGAAAGCACATCCCGGTCACGCAAATTTGTAGCAGAAAATGATAACTGCATAGATATTTGTTTTCAAAAAGCAGAGTCAATACAAAGTACACAAAGAGTTAGCTAGACATGAATAAACAATGTCTAAATCAAAATAAAACAAAAGATCATTCCATTGCATTCAATTGGTAACACATATAAATCAGTATCGAGCGTAACATTCTATTCGAGCAATAACCAACCTATACTATGTATCCGCCGCAATTCATGTTCATTGTTCGCGTTCGATTCATGAGCCTCATTGCATTATGTTACCATGTCATTTCGGTCTAGGTGAGATTAGTTCTGAAGGAAACTTTCATTTAAGCTAAAAATTCAAAAGATTAAACCTAATTAACAATCAACCAACTCTGCTTCTGATAATAACTTCTATTTAATTCAGCATCTTAACACTAATTAATTACTGGTTAAAAACTGCTAAAAGCTGATAAAAATCAACTCCAGAAATGAATCTACCTAAATAATGCCACGCATAACATTAGCATAGCTTCCATCCATAAGCATCAACAATTAACAATTCTAAATCAAATTTATTTACTGAGTAACAACAAAAGCAAGCGAGAGAATCAAGGACCTCGATCTGAGAGCCGTACAAGCCACGAGACTTGAGGAAAAGATCGACAGCGTCATTTCCAGCTGCGTCAGAAGCAGCAGCGGCGCTGCCACCAACTGCCGCCCTACCCCCTGCCACGTCGGAGCAGCAATTCCCCATTATACTCTACCAGTAGCAAACAGAGTCTGATGACTAGCAGCAAATATACGTTTTTCTTGCGAAAAAAAAATTAATACCAGATTTCGATGCCGAATCGAGAAACGAAAAAATGAGTAAAAAGAGAAGAGAGAAACAGTGTCTGATTTTTTTCTATTATAATAATAATATCTGTAAAGAAAGAGTAAGTGCAGTGAGTTTGATACGTTTGTGGTCCCTTCTCTGTTTCTTCTGGTCTTTGCATATATACCTATATATACATATCCGTCTCTTTAATAACGCGTTTTTAAAGCGCGTTTTGTTTTCAAATTTTAATTCAACTACATTTTGATCCTTATAAAATCATCAATTAATCACATCTATCATTGTAGTTTAACATCTATAATATATAGTTTTTAACAAGTTTAACTTTCACCCTTTACTCATAAATAAGAAAATGATAATGAGTCGTTTTCCATTTTTTTCATAAATCCTCATGTTTATTGTATCATTTTATAAAAATATTTAAAAAGTAATGCAACTTTTTGATTATATTTTAACTAGTTATCGAATTTTTTGGCTAAATATTAACTCAAATATAGAGTTTATCTGATTTGTAATTAAAAAACATGAATCCAAATTTCTCATTAAAAAAATCTACAAAAACCAAAAGGAACCAAATTCAAAAGGTAGCTATTTAGTTATTAGAAATAACATCAGTACTTCTTGAAAACTAGAAAAATAAGATTGGAAAACTTGTAAGTTATAAGGGTAGAAATAAAACATTGGTAAATCCATAAGGGCAAAGATGAAGTTTAGGCTTAAGGTTCCTCCGGGTTTAGTAACATGCACAGCAGTTATTTTGTAAACAACTAACAACCAATGAATCTCTGCCACGTTGCGAGAAAGAGCAATGATTGGGTTTGAGATGAGGTGAATTTACTTTGATGCCATGAAGTTTAGGTTTTGGTGAGTAGGTGATTGGGTGTTGTAAAAGGCTACGTAGAGTCTTAAAAATTTTAAAGGTCGTTGGTTCATTCAACGGCTTGAAAATTGAAGTTGAAAAAAATATATATATAGGAAATTAAGATGGCATTTGGAAGTGTAGTTGCTGAGAAATTTAGCCAATGAAAATGGAGACGGCATTCAGAATGTCATATTGGGGACTCCGCTTTGAATTTGAGACTCCGAAAATGCCACTACATAGAAACTTTGAAGCCAATTGATTCGTTGACCAACTAATTTACCATCTAAAAAAGAATTTTGATTTTAATTACAAATAAAAATCAAATAGAGGCATGAAAAAGGATTCTAACTAAAGTATCTCCATGGACCTTAGTGTGAGAAATTTTAACAAAATTCATGCAACAATTTTTTATTTTTTTTTTACCTGTTCCTTTTAGGATGGGACGAGATGATTCCGTTGAATCAATATGACTTTGCTTTTAGTGTTTTGGCTTTAAGAATAGCATGTTCTGAAAAACGCATGTGATGGTGAAATTATTTATCACGACTGCAGCTTTGACGTATTATAATTATTGTATATGTTTAATTTGTTTATAAAAATTTAATAAAAATTTAGTTAATTTTATTATTTACTAATTCATGTTTTTTTAAGAATCACGACGTGGTAGTCTGTTAGTAAGTAAACATCGTCTTGTAGATCGAGTTCAAGATTTGATTCTTATAACCAATACTTTTGAGAATTTATTTTGAAAATATCCGAGGTAGTGTGTTGAGGAGTATTCTTTAGCCACATCCAAGATGAGATTAATCTTGAAGTAGATGAAAACTAACTCGAGAACACCTTTACTCGTTGAAAAAAAAATCATGTATTTTAAAGAGTTTAAACTACACAATAAATATAATGGATTGAGGATGGACATCGTCCAATACAAGATTTTGGGCTGTGCAAAGATAATCATAGGCATTCTCACAAGTTTAGTACTTATGTCTTGCCTTTAAATGTATTAAGAAGATTGATTTGGTAGAGTTATAGTAGGATCCAATAAAAGAAAGTTCAATTGTTATTTTTTAACGTTTGACAAAAGTCGAAGAAGTTTAGTTTTTTAAAAAATGCAATTTTTTCAACTCATATTTAACTATATAAACATGAATGATGTAGCATAATTTTAATGATTAAGAAGTTATTTTTAATTCATTATAAATATCAACCTCTCACTATTGCGATAGAATTCCAACCTTTTGATTTAAAGCAAAACCTCTAAACTCTCTCCCACGTCAAAAGTCTTCCACTTATATATAGAAAAGTGCATAAAACTCTATTTGTTTGGACTTTAACCACTCATCTATCATTCAACTTGTATCTTACTATTATTATATGTTTATTTTTTTATGTGTCTCACTTCTTATATTTATTTCACTTGATTGATTGATGTTATTTCTAAATATCATAATACTAAAATCACTATAATTTGATGGGTGCCTCAATATCTTAGACTTGTTAAAAAATAAAAAATAAATAAACCCCAAGAGACTATTTATATATAACTTATTTACTACATGAAACTTATCATTATATAATTTTCTTAAAGTCACACACTTTTTCTTTCTTTTTTTATTATAATATCTTGATTAATCAAAGGGCTGAACGGATCTTAAATTATGTTACGGAGTTTTCTAAATTTTCACCACGAAGGCTTCAACCCAAAACTCAAAACCTTTTAAATAAAGATTTCAGTCGTTAATTTCTGGAGTATTCTCTCATGAATGATATATACTGTTTTATTCATTCTCAATTCATGCCCATCGGGATGGTTAATTTTTTTTCTTGACAAATTATGTATATATATAATATTCAAATACAAAACCACTTACATCACGGTAATTTTATTTTCATGGCGTCTGAAAAATTCAACTTTGGAACTTGACCATACCAGGGGTATAACTGGAAAGTCACAGAGGGATCGTTCAAAGGAAGGTTGGGCTGGAAGTCAAATCCGTCACATTTTAAAAAAATTAAGTGGGTCCATCACCTGAAAAATAAGCAATTATTCAATCAGTTTAATGACCAACAGAAGGACAAAACAGGGATTTAAAAGTAACATTTTGGTGAATCTATTAGGGTTATAATATCACAGCTTTTTGATCAACTCTGTTAAAAGTGCGTAAAACATTAAAAGGGATATAATGTCTTTTAGGAAACATCACTTATGATGTCTATTAGAGTGTTAGAATATGAATAATTTGTCCTTGTTAGCTTCACGAACAAGAGACTTTGATAGCTAATCCGCCCAACAATCCTTTGGTGTTTTCAACAAGGTTTAACTTTATTTTTACCTACTCCGACGCTCATCGATCACCACGCATGCTAAATAAGGAGAGTTTACCCTTCTCCTGAAATAATGACAAAAAAAAAAAAAAGAAGAATTTGCAAGAGTAAATTATAAATTAATTCATCTTATTTTGAAAAATGAATTAATTAGTTGATCTATTTTCAAAAACTAATTTTTTATTTTATTTTTTATTTTTTAATTTATTTTGATTTTTTGGTTTTAAAAAATAAAATATGAGTAAAAGTATAAAAAGATTAATAAAAAATATTAAATTAGTCGTGATCAATACCGATAAAAAAACTAAATAATTAATTTTTAAAATAAAAGATATTAATTCATTCCTTTCTTGAAACAAAAAGAACTAATTTATAATTTACTTGAATTTGTAATGATCTACCTCCTACGCCAATCAATGCCTTAACATATCATTTCTCTTTCTATTTATCTCAATTATTTAAGATTATCCGTGTGTTATTAATTATAATTACTTTGTGAATTGAATACGACATATGCAAATAATTTTCACGTACGATAAAAATTAAAATTTCAAGTGAAGAAATATTTTTTTGATTGGCCATGTCTCTAATTTTCATTCCAAGTGGAATTTAAAATTTGACAGATTCATCCATAGATTATATTTTATAATTTTTTTATCCATAACCTAAATGGTTTTACACAAGAGTGGCTAAATCAATCAAGTCGTCAACTTACACATTTTAATTAGAAACTTGACCCAATCTAGACTCTGAATCACGAGATTTTTAGATTCACCTACCTCTCCATGTTTCACAATGTTCCAACTCAAATTGTTTGGTAACATGGTAAGGGCTTCATGAGCCAAGCTAACTAGAACCTCAGATCAACTAAATACAAATTACATGAAATTAGTTGGTTATTTGTACTATGCTAAAAGAATAGATAAAATTATTATAGTTTAATGGCTTTCACCATGCTACAAATCCACTAAAATATATCGAAATTCAAGAAAAAAAATCACCTAACTTTATGTTTCTTTTTTAATAAATTTCATTCTTTAAAAAACAACAAGATTTTTTTTTATTACATAATTTCTTAAATAAAAATTGATAACAATCCAAAACACAAGTTTCAATTACTAAAAAATTAAAAAAAAAAAGTTTAAATTTGATTATTTTTTTCTTCATAAGATTACATCAAAAAAATAAAGCAACAATTAATGTAAAATAAATTACATAAAAATAAAAAATAAAATTTTATCCTTGTTGAATATTGATGAGAAGATTAATTTTTAAAAGTGTGTGTATGTGTTTGAGTATAAAAAATTTCTATTTGAAAAGTATGGTACCATTGGTTTTTTTAACATAATTTTAATTATTTTATTTGACAAAAATTGATTTCAAAATATCTTAAAAAATAAAAAATGATAAATATTAAGTATTTTGTGTGTATATGCATATCAATTTCCAATAAAAAATGCCTATAAAATTTATTTCTATAAATTTTTATAATATAAAGGAAGTAAATAGAACACGTGGATATTTTTTTCGTCTTAACATGCATTTTTATTTTTAAGCCATACATGCTTAGTCTTAGACTTCACATGTATAAAAATCAATTCTATCTTCTCCTTTCTTTCTTTTTTTTTTCTTTTTTTTTTTCATCCAATCATTTCATGACTTGAGATCACCATAAACAAACTCTTATTTTTAAAGTGAATAAATTGAAAGCAAGATTGACAATTAAAATAGCCAAAATGGAAACAAATAGTGTTATTAAGGAAGTTGGACATCAAAACATAAGTTTTAGAAATATCAGAAACCAAATTGTAATATTTTTAAAACTTCATATGAAATACCTTAATAAAGACTTCAGAACAATATCATCACAAATATATAAACCAATGTCGAAAATTACAATAATAGCCTCACAAATAAATGAATAAAGGATAAAAATTATAATAATATCATCACAAATGCATGAAGAAAAAAGGTGAAAATTACAACAATACTGATTGAATAGTAAACACTCGACTTTTCTCAGATTTTTTTTATTAATATATTGAAATTATTCTTTTAGATTTTCTTGTTAATATATCGAAATTATTCTTCAATGAAGCTAGCAGCCACAATTTAATGCTGCCAACGGGCAACCACTGAAAAAGAAATTAAAAACCTACCAGTGCAAAGGGTGCTGCTTTAGTGCTTCCTAGTTTGGAAAAGTTGGGGAGTAATCATGGTTTGCGTATGAATTTTTTTTGTTTGTTTTCTCAAGTAAAAGCTCTTGTGGTGCAAGTAGGAATAATTAATCACAATTATTTAATCTTCATTCCAACTCAACAATTTGCCGTTGGAATTCAATTAGTTTATGTTTGGAGACATGAAACCATTATTGAGAAAAAGTAATTGGGGCCCTAAGCAGAATAAAGAAGCTAGCTGTAGCTTCACAAGAAAAAGCAGGGACACCAGACATGGCAAACGAAAGGCAAAAGCCATGCATGTTCCTTTCTATACGGCATGGACGGGCCTTCAATCAGAGGCTTGCTTCCTATTAACCCCCTAAAAGCACGACATGATAACTAGACCCCATGCCCACTTAACAATAATGTTGCACGGTGACATAATTAGAGTAGAAAAAATAAAGAATCATCATCTCTTCAATCAGAAGCATTGCCTACGTTGTAAAGTAGAAATTCAGGCCCACAAGAAATGCTATTCTCCAACTACAGTGGTTCTTGCTTTTGGTATGGCAATACATAGAAAATTCTTCCAGGCAGAGTTCTACAATAGACATACTACTGTATTTGAGCAAATAAAAGAGGATAACGATCGATAATGGAAGTAAATGGATTCGAAGAGCTCATAGATTGATTTGGTGTTCCAAAAATTGTCGTGGAGTCAACGGGCACAAAGACCAGGAGGTCAACCACTAGAGGACGCAAGATAGTGGGAAAAGATAGACTTCTACCGTGTCCTGAGTTGGTCTAATGGCTAATCTTGGTCTTAAAATCTTACTACTCTGTGTTGGATTAGAACGTCATCTCATCTTGGCCCGTATAAGTTGTGAATCCATTTCAAATTCTATGGTTTCCCACGCGGAAGTAGACCGAAGAAAGAAATCGTGACGCACTAGGAAGTCAAGTCTTTGGGGGTAAAGTGCTTAATCTTCATCCTTGAACAAGAAGATCATTTCTGTTTTGTTTGGTGGGTCTACTAGGTTAAGTCCATTGTTGCATTACACAGATTTTCACTAGCAGACGCATAAATGTCTTCCTGAAAAAAAAAAAAAAAGAACTATAGCAATGTGAGGGAACATGTATATCAAGGTTCCACGATATAGACATCGGCCATCACCACTTGAAAATTCACTGTTTCAGACGAGAGAGGAGTTCGACCATTGTAGGGGTCAGGTAGAGGACCTTTAGAATTCGAGATCGAACTGATGGTTAGATCACAATGCAAACAGTGCATGATTAGGCTGCGCCAATGCTGGAAACCCGCCCTGTATTAATCCAGTCTAGCACATCATAGGACAAAAGTTCGAACTTCGAACCAAGCACATCCCTTGCCATGATTGAAAATAGCGAGACTGGACAAGCGAAGAACATCGTGAATTTGCAAATCATGCTTCTTAAACGCATGCCTATAGACTGCATATTTGTCTTAAATCAAAATGCATTATTGATTATTCACATTTATTACATGCGTTATATGCTGAGACCATACAATTATGCAGCTCTTTGATAGTGAGTTGGAAAGAGTGTCAATTGACGATGAGTTAGTAACTTCGTGACAAGTAAAACTGATAACTGACAGCTTAGCTAGCGAGGGGAATTAGTGCTGCTAGTAACTAGGGAATTAGTTAGCTAAGTAGTTGGCATTGTTAGCAGTTAGAGGAGCATTTAGTTGAGTTTGTTAATTACTAAAAGAGAGCGAGGAGAGCATGTGGAAGACAGTTGTGATGTTAGCAAGAATTCTCTCGTTCTTCTCTTCTCTAGGTCTCTCTAATCTCTATGTTCTTTATTTTCGTATTTCTTCTTTTCCTTTCTACTATCAGTTGTTCAGGTTCTAGAATTTGTTTTTCATTGATTTCCAATTGCAGTTCAAGAACACGAATTCAATCCAATTTGAATAAGAATTATTGTTTTCCTACTTGCTCCCTTTGCAATTCTCATGTTTTTTAACTGATTAAGAATTGGAGTTACATCAATTGGCAGCGGAGTTAGTCTTCAAACTTTTGGAAAATGAAAGAAACAATTGCATTGGCAAAAAGAAATGCAATTTGAAGAAAATGGAAGAATCAATCGCTTCTTTGACTAAGGTAATTTCTAACGTAGCTAAGAAATGCAATACCTTTTATTCAAAGCAAAGTCAAGAGATCAATGAGTTGAAAGAACTGGTAAATGGTCTCATGAATCCAATTATGGATGATATAGTTCTTGATCAAATAAATGGAAGTAATAATGGGGGAACGAGAAAGATGAATGGGGTTAATAATCATGGTTAGGCATGTAAGTTTTCTTTTGAAGGTGATTTCATTGGATGTGGTATGAAAGAAACTATAGGAACTCGGTTTAAAGAATGTTTAAAGATGGAACCTTCTATTGAGAATAAATTTGTTGACAGTTTGTTGCTACGGAAATGTCAAAAAGTGGAAGTAATTTCGTGGTAAGTAAAACTAATAGCTGACAGCTTAACTGGTAAGGGGAGTTGGTGCTACTATTAATTACGAAATTAGCTAGGTAAGTAGTTGACATTGTTAGCAGTTAGAGGAGCATTTAGTTGAGTTTGTTACATACTAAAGGCGAGTGAGGAGAGTGTGCGGAAGTCAAGTGTGAGGTTAGCATTTAGTTGAGTTTGTTAAATACTAAAGGAAAGTGAGGAGAGTGTGTGGAAGTTAGTTGTGATGTTAGCAAGAATTCTCTCTTTCTTCTCCTTTCTAATTCTCTCTAATCTCTATGTTCTTCATTTTCTTTCTAATATCAGTTGTTCAAGTTCTAAAATTTGCTTTTCATTGATTTGCAATTATAGTTCAAGAATACGGATTCGATCCAATTTGAATAAGAATTATTATTTTTCTAATTTTTCCTTTTGCAATTCTCTTGTTTTTCAACTGATTAAGAATTAAAGTTGCATAAATTGCTTTCTTAAGAGGGAAGGTACTGATGCAACTCTTTGATAATGAGTTGGCAAGAATGCTAGTTAACAATGAGTTAGTAACTTTGTGGCAAGTAAAACTGATAGCTGACAGCTTAGCTGGCAAGGGGAGTTGGTGCTGCTAGTAATTATGGAATTAGTAAGCTAAGTAGTTGACATTGTTAGCAATTAGAGGAGCATTTAGTTGAGTTTGTTAACTACAAAATGAAAGTGAGGAGAGTGTGTGGAAGTCAATTGTGATGTTAGCAAAAATTCTCTTTTTCTTTTCCTCTCTAGTTCTTTCTAATCTCTATATTCTTCATTTCTGTATTTCTTTTTTTCTTTCATCTATGAGTTGTTCAAGTTCTAGAATTTGCTTTTATTTTGAATAAGAATTACTATTTTCCTACTTGTTCCATTTGCAATTCTCTTGTTTTCAACTGATTAAGAATTAGAGTTGCATCAATTGTTTTTTTAAAAGGTAAGGTATTGATGCAACTCTTTGATCGTGAGTTGGCAAAAGTGCTAGTTAACAATGAGTTGGTAACTTTGTGGCAAGTAAAACTAATGACTAGCAAGGAGAGTTAGTGCTACTAGTAATTAAGGAATTAATTAGTCAAATAGTTGGCATTGTTAGTAGTTAGAAGAGCATTTAGTTGAGTTTATTAACTACTAAAAGAGAGTGAGGAGAGTGTGAAAGTCAGTTGTGATGTTAGCAAGAATTCTCTCCTTCTTCTCCTCTCTAGTTCTCTCTAGTCTTCGTGTTCTTCATTTCTGTATTTCTTCTTTTTCTTTCTAGTATCAATTGTTCAAGTTCTAGAATTTATTTTTCATTGATTTGCAATTGCAGTTCAAGAATATGAATTTAGTCCAATTTGAATAAGAATTACTGTTTTCCTACTTGTTCCCTTTACAATTCTCTTGTTTTTCAACCAATTAAGAATTGGAGTTGCATCAATTGCTTTCTTAAGAGGGAGGGTATTGATGCAACTCTTTGATAATGAGTTGGCTAGAGTGTCAGTTGACAATGAGTTGATAACTTCGTAACAAGTAAAACTGATAGCTGACAGCTTAGTTGACAAAGGGAGTTGGTGCTACTAGTAATTAGGAAATTAGCTAACTAAGTAGTTGGCATTGTTAGCAGTTAGAAGGGCATGTAGTTGAATTTGTTAACTACTAAAGGAAAGTGAGGAAAATGTAAAAGTCAGTTGTCATGTTAGCAAGAATTCTCTCTTTCTTCTCCTCCCTAGTTCTCTCTAATCTCTCTATTCTTCATTTATGTATTTCTTCTTTTTCTTTCTACCACCAGTTATTCAAGTTCTAGAATTTGCTTTTCATTGATTTACAATTGCAATTCAAGAACACGGATTCAATCCAATTTGAAAAGAATTATTGTTTTCCTACTTACTCCCTTTGCAGTTCTCTTGTTT